>JAOPSE010000003.1:202336503-203586503 GCA_029449295.1 Zea luxurians
ATCGCTTTGGCCTTTATTTTCTCCCCCTTTGGCATCAAACACCAAAACGGGATTAATCTAGGCTCTATAACCCCATTGCCTCACCAAAATCTTCAATTAAGAGCAAATGGCAATAAGAGTTCATGAGATGAACTTGGAATAAGTTACCCTCTCATCGGAGTGCAGTGGAAGTCTTTCATGGTCCAAGTCCACCTTTTCCCTTTCAATTCTCCTTTGAGACAAGCAAACTCAAGCATATGGTTAGTCTCAAAGGGTCAAGTTGTAACACATCTCCCCCTAAAACTGTGCATCACTTTGCAATGGACTTGTGAGGTCCAGGGAGTGTTTGTACAACTTGAGCACCATACATAACAACAAAATTCAAAAAGGAACATGATCAAAAGCATCAATACATATATGCTACAATTCAATCCATGTTCCGCGAATCTAAGACATTTAGCTCACTACGCAGCCTGCAAAAGGTCTTCTCATCTAAAGGCTTGGTAAAGATATCGGCTAGCTGGTTCTCGGTGCTAACATGAAACACTTCGATATCTCCCTTTTGCTGGTGGTCTCTCAAAAAGTGATGCCGGATGTCAATGTGCTTTGTGCGGCTGTGCTCAACAGGATTTTCCGCTATTCGGATAGCACTCTCATTGTCACATAGGAGTGGGACTTTGCTCAGATTGTAGCCAAAGTCCCTGAGGGTTTGCCTCATCCAAAGTAGTTGCGCACAACACTGTCCTGCGGCAACGTACTCGGCCTCAGCGGTGGATAGGGCAACGGAGGTTTGTTTCTTAGAGTTCCATGACACCAGGGACCTTCCTAAGAATTGGCACGTCCCTGATGTACTCTTCCTATTGACCTTACATCCAGCATAGTCGGAGTCTGAGTATCCAACCAAGTCAAAGGTAGACCCCTTTGGATACCAGAGTCCGAGGCAAGGCGTAGCAACCAAATATCTAAGAATTCGCTTCACTGCCACTAAGTGACACTCCTTAGGATCAGATTGAAATCTAGCACATATGCATACGCTAAGCATAATATCCGGTCTACTAGCACATAAATAAAGTAAAGACCCTATCATTGACCGGTATGCTTTTTGATCAACGGACTTACCTCCTTTGTTGAGGTCGGTGTGTCCGTCGGTCCCCATCGGAGTCTTTGCGGGCTTGGCGTCCTTCATCCCAAACCGCTTCAGCAAGTCTTGCGTGTACTTTGTTTGGGAGATGAAGGTGCCGTCCTTGAGTTGCTTCACTTGGAACCCAAGGAAGTAGGTCAACTCGCCCATCATCGACATCTCGAATTTCTGCGTCATCACCCTGCTAAACTCATGCTCTTGGGGCTTGCTTAAGTTCATAGAGCGCCTTAGAGAGCTTACACACGTGGTCGGGGTACCGTTCATCCTCGAAGCCAGGGGGCTGCTCCACGTACACCTCCTCTTTTATCGGCCCGTTGAGGAAAGCGCTCTTCACATCCATTTGGTACAACCTGAAAGAATGGTGAGCGGCATATGCTAGCAAGATACGAATTGATTCTAGCCTAGCCACAGGAGCAAACGTCTCCTCAAAGTCCAAACCTGCGACTTGGGCATAACCTTTTGCCACAAGTCGAGCCTTGTTCCTCGTCACCACCCCGTGCTCGTCCTGTTTGTTGCGGAACACCCACTTGGTTCCCACAACATTTTGCTTGGGACGAGGCACCAGTGTCCAAACTTCATTGCACTTGAAGTTGTTGAGTTCCTCCTGCATGGCCAATACCCAATCCGGATCTAGCAAGGCCTCCTCTACCCTGAAAGGCTCAATAGAAGAGACAAAGGAGTAATGCTCACAAAAATTAACTAATCGAGATCGAGTAGTTACTCCCTTGCTAATGTCACCCAAAATTTGGTCGACGGGATGATCCCTTTGAATCACCGCTCGAACTTGGGTCGGAGGTGCCGGTTGCGCTTCTTCCTCCATCACGCGATCATCTTGTGCTCCCCCTTGATCACACGCCTCCTTTTGATGAACCTGTTCATCGTCTTGAGTTGGGGGATGCACCGTTGTTGAGGAAGAAGGTTGATCTCGTTCATCTTGTTCCTGTGGCCGCACTTCTCCAATCGCCATGGTTCGTATAGCGGCTGTCGGAACATCTTCTTCATCTACATCATCACAATCAACAACTTGCTCTCTTGGAGAGCCGTTAGTCTCATCAAATACAACGTCGCTAGAGACTTCAACCAAACCCGATGATTTGTTGAAGACCCTATACGCCTTTGTATTTGAATCATAACCTAACAAAAACCCTTCTACGGCTTTGGGAGCAAATTTAGAATTTCTACCCTTCTTCACTAGAATGTAGCACTTGCTCCCAAATACACGAAAGTAAGATACATTGGGTTTGTTACCGGTTAGTAGCTCATACGACGTCTTCTTGAGGAGGCGGTGAAGGTAGACTCTGTTGATGGCGTGGCAAGCCGTGTTCACGGCTTCCGACCAAAAGCACTCAGGGGTCTTGAATTCTCCAAGCATAGTCCTCGCCATATCTATGAGCGTCCTGTTCTTCCTCTCTACCACACCATTTTGCTGAGGTGTGTAGGGAGCGGAGAACTCATGCTTGATCCCTTCCTCCTCAAGAAACTCCTCCACTTGAAGGTTCTTGAATTCGGACCCGTTGTCGCTCCTTATCTTCTTCACCTTGAGCTCAAACCCATTTTGAGCTCTCCTTAGGAAGCGCTTGAGGGTCCCTTGGGTTTCAGACTTATCCTGCAAAAAGAACACCCAAGTGAAGCGGGAAAAGTCATCAACAATAACTAAACCATA
Source organism: Zea luxurians (assembly GCA_029449295.1). Classification (NCBI taxonomy): domain Eukaryota; kingdom Viridiplantae; phylum Streptophyta; class Magnoliopsida; order Poales; family Poaceae; genus Zea; species Zea luxurians. The sequence continues at coordinate 202,339,287 of JAOPSE010000003.1, forward strand.
CTTACTTCCTCCTATGCTTAGATAGGCGACGGGTCCGAAGAGGTCCATATGTAGTAGCTCCAGGGGTCTTGATGTGGTCATCACATTCTTGCTGTGATGCGCTCCTCCCACCTGTTTACCTACCTGACAAGCTGCACAAGGTCTATCTTTTTCGAATTGTACGTTAGTCAAACCTATCACGTGTTCTCCCTTTAGAAGCTTGTGGAGGTTCTTCATCCCCACATGTGCTAAGCGGCGATGCCACAGCCAGCCCATGCAAGTCTTAGCCATTAAGCATGCTTCTAGACCGGCCTCTTCTTTTGCAAAATCAACTAAGTAAAGCTTGCCGTCTAGTACACCCTTAAACGCTAGTGAACCATCACATCTTCTAAAGACAGACACATCTACATTTGTAAAAAGACAATTATATCCCATATTGCATAGTTGACTAACAGATAGCAAATTGTAACCAAGAGACTCAACTAAAAACACATTGGAGATTGAGTGTTCATTAGAAATTGCAATTTTACCTAACCCTTTTACCTTGCCTTGATTCCCATCACCGAATATAATTGAATCTTGGGAATCCTTATTTTTGACGTAGGAGGTGAACATCTTCTTCTCCCCCGTCATATGGTTTGTGCATCCGCTGTCGATAATCCAGCTTGAACCCCCGGATGCATAAACCTGCAAGGCAAATTTAGGCTTGGGTCTTAGGTACCCAACTCATGTTGGGTCCTACAAGGTTAGCACATATATCCTTAGGGACCCAAATGCACGTTTTATCTCCCTTGCATCTTGCCCCTAACTTCCTAGCAATTACCTTCTTACCCTTTCTACAAATAGCAAAGGGAGCATTGCAAGCATAATAAATGGTAGAAGGTTTGTTCACAACTTTTCTAGGAACATGAGCAAAATTTCTCCTAGGCATATGCACAACATTTCTCCTACACATATCTCTATCATGCTTATAGGAAGAACTAGAAGCAAACATGGCATGAGAATCATAAACATGTGAATCAAAATCATTATAAGCATTTCTAGCATGTCTCCTATCATTATACATAAAAGCATGGTTCTTTTTAGCGCTACTAGCCATAGGGGCCTTCCCTTTCTCCTTGGCGGGAATGGGAGCCTTATGGCTTGTTAAGTTCTTGGTCTCTCTCTTGAAGCCAAGACCATCCTTAATTGAGGGGTGTCTACCAATCGTGTAGGCATCCCTTGCAAATTTTATTTTATCAACTTCACTCTTGCTAGTCTTAAGTTGGGCAGTAAGACTAGCCACTTCATCATTTAGTTTTGAAATTGAAACTAAGTGTTCACTACAAGCACTAATGTCAAAATCTTTACACCTAGTGCAAACATGTTCAACACAAGAGTTAGATTTATTTGCTGCCTCTAGTTTAGCATTTAAATCATTAATTTCACCTTTTAAAGAAGAAATGGTTTCATTACAAGTAGAAAGTTCACAAGACAGCATTCCATTTCTTTTAACTTCTAGAGCAAGTGAATTTTGTGCAGTAACAAATTTATCATGCTCTTCATATAAAAGGTCTTCTTGTTTTTCTAAGATTCTATCCTTTTCATTCAAGGCATCAATCAATTCATTAATCTTAGCTATTTTAGTTCTATCCAATCCTTTGAATAAACTAGAGTAATCTATTTCTTCATCACTAGATTCATCATCACTAGAAGAATCATAAGTATTAGCATTACGAGTGATTACCTTCTTTTCCCTTGACATGAGGCAAGTGTGATGCTCGTTGGGGAAGAGAGCCGATTTGTTGAAGGCAGTGGCGGCGAGTCCTTCGTCGTCGGAGTCGGACGAAGAGCAATCCGAATCCCACTCCTTTCCAAGGTGTGCTTCGCCTTTGGCCTTCTTGTAAACCTTTTTGTTCTCTCTCTTCCCATTTTTCCCTTGCTCCTGGTCACTATCATTTTCGGGACAGTTAGCAATAAAATGACCAACCTTACCACATTTGAAGCATGAGCGATTCCCCTTTGTCTTGGTCTTGCTTGGCTACCCCTTGCGACCATTTAGCGCCGTCTTGAATCTCTTGATGATGAGAGCCATCTCTTCATCATTGAGCCTGGCCGCCTCAACTTGCGCCACCTTGCTAGGTAGCGACTCCTTGCTCCTCGTTGCCTTTAGAGCAATGGGTTGAGGCTCGTGGAGTGGACCGTTCAACGCGTCGTCGACGTATCTTGCCTCCTTGATCATCATCCGCCCGCTTACAAATTTTCCAAGTACCTCCTCGGGCGTCATCATCGTGTACCTGGGATTCTCACGAATATTGTTCATGAGATGAGGATCAAGAACGGTAAAGGACCTTAGCATTAGGCGAACGACATCGTGGTCCGTCCATCGCGTGCTTCCGTAGCTCCTTATTTTGTTGATAAGGGTCTTGAGCCGGTTGTACGTTTGGGTTGGCTCCTCTCCCCTTATCATGGCAAATCGTCCAAGCTCGCCCTCCACCAACTCCATTTTGGTGAGCATGGTGATGTCATTCCCCTCGTGAGAGATCTTGAGGGTGTCCCATATTTGCTTGGCATTGTCCAAGCTGCTCACCTTGTTGTACTCTTCCCTGCACAAGGACGCTAAGAGAACAGTAGTAGCTTGTGCATTTCTATGGATTTGTTCATTTATGAGCATAGAGTTATCCGAGCTATCAAACTTCATTCCATTCTCTACAATCTCCCAAATGCTTGGATGGAGAGAGAATAAGTGACTACGCATTTTGTGACTCCAAAATCCGTAGTCCTCCCCATCGAAGTGTGGAGGTTTGCCAAGAGGAATGGAAAGCAAATGCGAATTCGAACTATGTTGAATACGAGAATAATCAAATGAAAAGTTCGAATTGACCGTCTTTTTGTAGTCGTTGTCGTCATCCTTTTGGGAAGAAGTAGACTCATCACTATCGTCGTAGTAGATGATCTCCTTGATGTGCCTTGTCTTCTTCTTCCCTTCCTTCCGTCTATGACCCGAGCCGGAGTCGGTAGGCTTGTCGTCCTTCGGCTCGTTGATGAAGGATTCCTTCTCTTTGTCGTTGATCATGATACCCTTCCCCTTAGGATCCATCTCTTCGGGCGGTTAGTCCCTTTGCGAAGAGAACGGCTCCAATACCAATTGAGAGCACCTAGAGGGGGGGTGAATAGGTGATCCTGTAAAACTTCAAGCTTAAGCCACAAAACTTGGTTAAGTGTTAGCACAAATAATGCCAAGTGGCTAGAGAGGAGTCTCAACAAAACACAAAAACCACAGAAGATCAATCACAGAGATGACACAGTGGTTTATCCCATGGTTCGGCCAAGACCAACGCTTGCCTACTCCACGTTGTGGCGTCCCAACGGACGAGGGTTGCAATCAACCCCTCTCAAGCGGTCCAAAGACCCACTTGAATACCACGGTGTTTTGTTTTCTTTTCTTTATCCCGTTTGCAAGGAATCTCCACAAATTGGAGTCTCTTGCCCTTACAAGTATATGATCACAAAGAAGCACAGAGTAAGGGAGGGAAGCAACACACACAAATCCACAGCGAAATGCGCACACACACGGCCAAGAATCGAGCTCGAATGACTATCTCAAAGTTCTCACTAGAACGGAGCTCGAATCACTTAGAATCACAAACGAATGCGCAAAGAATGAGTGTGGATGATCAAGAATGCTCTAAGGTTGCTTGGGTGTCTCCTCCATGCGCCTAGGGGCCCCTTTTATAGCCCCAAGGCAGCTAGGAGCCGTTGAGAGCAAATCTGGAAGGCTATCCTTGCCTTCTGTCGTCGGGGGCACCGGACAGTCCGGTGCCCGATTTCTTTCCTTAAACAGCACTGCCGACCGTTGTAGACTGTTGCAGATCTGGGAGCCGTTGGCGCACCGGACATGTCCGGTGCACACCGGACAGTCCGGTGCCATCTTCTAGCCGTTGGCTCGGCCACGTGTCCCGCGCAGATTGCGCGGCCGACCGTTGGCTCGGCCGACCGTTGGCTCACCGGACAGTCCGGTGCACACCGGACAGTCCGGTGAATTTTAGCCGTACGTCGCCGGTGAATTCCCGAGAGCAGCCACTTCGCGCCGAGCCAGCCTGGCGCACCGGACATGTCCGGTGCACACCGGACAGTCCGGTGTACCCAGACTGGGCAGACTTTGGCTGCTCGAGCCATTTCTTCTCCAACTCGATTTTTTCTGTTTCCAGCACTTAGACACAATACATTAGTCCATAAAACAATGTACTAAGTCTGAGAAACATACCTTTATCCTTGATTTGTACTTTGTCCACCATTTTACAATTAGGCACTTGTGTTGGGCACTAAATCACCAAAATACTTAGAAATGGCCCAAGGGCACATTTCCCTTTCAATTACCACCTTGGAGCAACAGGTGGAGATCCGAGACAACACTATTGATGTCTTAGAAAACCAGCTCCACGATGTGCAGTGGGAACTCGAAGAAGCAAATGACCACTTGGACATGCACCACTTGGAGATGGAGGCCAATGAAGCTGGTAGCGAGGGAGAAGAGGCTCCCGAGGAGCTAGGACCAGCCCCTGGTGCCAATGGGACTACCTCCGTGATGCCTCCTTTGCCTGTATCTAGTGTCGCTTCCACCGCTCAGGGATGATTAGTCACTTCGACGCTTTTGGGCGGATAGAAACCTATGTGAGCTTAGTTAATATCAGATTTTGGACTTGGCTTACGGGTACTTTCCCCTGATTGATGTAACCCTGTGAACTTTTGAAATCTGTGGGATGTTTGTAACCATGTTATCTTCATTTCGAACCTAATATTATGATTATGGCCTTTTTCTTTCGATATGAGATAATACCTTGTCGTTCGAAATTGTGAGTTGGGATAACAATGGCGACAATCTCTGTTTTCAGATGGCAGCTAGGCAGCGTCACGGGCATAACGAGCAGGTTCCCCCGCCACCTCCTCCAGCTCCCACAGTGCAGGAGCTGATGGCCCAGCAGAATGAGATTCTGCGACAGCTCTTGCAGCGCCAGCCCCACCCTCAGCAGCATGGTGGAGGCCAGCCTCAGCGACCTCCGGCAGTAGCAACCTACCAGGAGTTCCTGAGCACGTAGCCACCCTTGTTCACCAAGGCAGAGGATCCCTTGGACGCCGACGTGTGGCTCCGCATCATTGAGTCCAAGTTTCCCCTCCTCATGGGAGACTGCCCTGATGCTACCAAGACTCGTTTCGCCGCGCAGCAGCTTCGCGGATCTGCTCGGACTTGGTGGGACCACTTCCGTGCTATGCTCCCCGCTGATCGTGAAGTGTCTTGGGAGGAATTCAAGACTGCTTTCAGAGGGCACCACATCCCAGCTAGCAATCTTGATCGCAAGCTGAATGAGTTTCTGGCACTTAATCAAGGAACCAGCACGGTACTGTAGTATGCGCAGGCCTTCAACGACCTATGCCAGTATGCAGGTTACCATGCTGATTCTGATGAGAAGAAGAGAGACTGCTTCCGCAGGGGTCTTAACACCAAGCTGCGGGAACGACTCAACACTGTCCGGGTTGATAGCTTCAATGAGTTGGTCAACCTGGCCATCTCCCAGGAGGATTGCATTGTAGCTCACCGGGCAGAGAAGAAAAGAAAGGCACCAATGGCAGCACCATCCGCTCAGGCCCAGAGGTTCAAGATTGTTTCTCACAATTAGAGCAGGGGTTTTCAGCAGCAGGTAGGTAGATGGGTGATCGGGCCACCTCAGCAGCAGCAGCCGACACCCAACCGCTTTCCAGCTCTCGCTCCAAGGAACAATCAACCTCCGCAGCAGCAGCAGTTCCGCTAGGGCAATGGGAACAAATGTTTCACTTGTGGCAATGTGGGCCACTATGCCAAGAATTGTCCCAGGAACCAGCAAAGGCAGGTGCCAGCACCAAATCAAGACAAGAGAAGAAAGCAGAAGGTACAGGTCAAGCAAGGGAAGCTCAACTTCACTACCCTGGAGGAAGTACCTGAAGGAGCTCCTATCATGACCAGTATCTTTTCAGTTCATAATTAACCTGCTTTAATTCTATTTGATTCTGGTGCATCTCATAGTTTCATTAGCCAAAAGTTCAGTGCTAAATGTGAACTGCCATTCTCTCACTCAAAAGGGTCATTTATGATAGTCACACCTGGGGGTAAAATTTCAACTAATCAATTAAACCAAAGTGTGCCTATTCAACTGGGAAGCCACATTGTCAAAACCACCCTTCTTGTTTTGGGTTTGGAAAATGTGGACATTATTCTGGGAGCTAATTGGATGACTCTGCACCAAGTTGTGCTTGATGTAGCCAGCCGTACCGTGGAAATCAATTCTCCGTTCTGTGAGAACTTCACCTTAATTCTGCCCAGTCAGGGTTCTACTCGGTCATGTGCTTTCTCTATGACGGAGTTGCCCCTGAAGAAGATCCCAGTGGTCTGTGAGTATGAAGATGTCTTTCCTGATGAATTGCCAGGAATGCCACCCGACCGGGATATTGGATTTGCCATCGAGTTGCAACCGGGAACGACACCAATTTCCAAGAGGTCTTACTGAATGCCACCCGCTGAGTTGGCAGAATTGAAGAAGCAATTGCAGGAGTTGCTGGATAAGGGATTTATTCACCCAAGTACTTCACCTTGGGGATGTCCAGCACTGTTTGTGAAGAAGAAGGATGAAAGCTTGAGGCTGTGTATAGATTACCGCCCTCTTAATGCAGTAACTATCAAGAACAAGTATCCCTTGCCTCGTATTGATGTTCTTTTTGACCAGTTGGTCGGGGCCAAGGTGTTAAATAGACCTTCGCTCCGGCTACCATCAGATCAAGATACGAGCAAGCGATATTCCGAAGACGGCATTCTCAACCAGATATGGGCTATATGATTTCTTGGTGATGTCTTTCAGGCTGACTAATGCACCAGCATATTTCATGTATCTGATGAATTCTGTTTTCATGCCTGAATTGGACAAGTTCGTAGTGGTGTTCATCGATGATATCTTGGTGTACTCTAAGAACGAAGAAGAACACACCGGGCATTTGCATATAGTGCTTCAACGTCTACGAGAGCACCACCTTTATGCCAAGTTGTCTAAGTGTGATTTTTGGCTAAAGGAAATCAAATTCTTGGGTCACACTATCTCTCAGGCTGGAATAGCTGTTGATCCTGATAAGGTGCAATAGGTGATGAACTGGAAGCCACCAATGACTGTCCGCCAGATTCGGAGTTTTCTGGGATTAGCTGGTTATTACCGAAGATTTATTCCAGATTTCTCTCGAATTGCGAAGCCTATAACTGAGCTGCTGAAGAAAGAAGCCAAGTTTGTTTGGAGTCAGAAGTGCGAAGATGCCTTCCATGCATTAAGGAAGCATCTGACCACAGCACTAGTATTGGCGCAACCCGACAACAGCAAGCCTTTTGATGTGTATTGTGATGCCTCTGGCACTGGACTAGGTTGTGTCTTATGCAAGACAACCGAGTCATTGCTTACGCCTCAAGAGCACTCAGGCCTCATGAGCAAAATTACCCCACTCATGACCTCGAGTTGGATGCAGTGGTTCATGCATTAAAAATCTGGAGGCACTATTTAATGGGAACCCACTGCAACATCTTCACTAATCATAAGAGCCTTAAGTACATCTTTACTCAGGCTGATCTCAACATGAGGCAGAGAAGATGGCTAGAGCTGATCAAGGATTATGACCTGGAGGTACATTATCACCAAGGGAAAGCCAATGTGGTAGTAGATGCCTTGAGTCGGAAGTTGCAGTGCAATTGTATTCTCATGGATTCTCGCATTAACACCTTGTGTGATGAGTTGAGCAAGATGAAAATTGAAGTGATTCCTTCTGGTGCTCTGTCTCACATTTCTGTCGAGCCAGCCTTGCAAGACCAGATCATCATGGCCCAGCTCAGTAACAAGGGAGTGCAGATTATCAAGGAGAATCTCCATCAGAAGGTTGAAAAGTATAAATGTTTCCGCCAAGATGAAAAGGGTGTATTATGGTTCAAAAGCAGATTGGTAATTCCTAAAAACAAGGACCTCAAGAAGAAAATCTTGGACGAGGCTCATCTCTCCAAATTCTCTATGCATCCGGGAAGCACCAAAATGTACCATGATCTGAAGCCTTTGTATTGGTGGACCAGAATGAAGAGGGAGATAGCCTAGTATGTATCAGAATGTGATACCTGTCAGAGGGTAAAGGCAAGCCACGTGAAATCAGCTGGAGTTTTGCAACCCCTATCTATACCTTCGTGGAAATGGGACGACATCAGCATGGATTTCATCATGGGTTTGCCCAACACCTCTCGTCATCATGATTCAATTTGGGTAATTGTGGACCGACTGACGAAAGTGGCACATTTTCTCCCTGTGCACACCATGATAAGGCCCAAAAGTATGTAGAGTTGTACATTGACCGGATCGTGTGTTTGCACGGATTACCTCGGACCATTGTTTCCGACCGAGGAGCCCAATTTGTTGCCATATTTTGGGAACAGTTGCAGGAGTCTTTGGGAACCAAGCTAATCAGGAGTTCAGCTTACCAACCACAGACTGATGGTCAGACGGAAAGGGTAAACCAAATTCTGGAGGATATGCTGAGAGCTTGTGCGATCGATTGTGGCAAGAACTGGGATAAGCACCTCTCTTTGGCAGAGTTTGCTTATAACAACAGTTATCAATCTAGCCTAAGGATGGCACCCTTCGAAGCTCTCTATGGAAGAAGGTGCAGGACACCACTCAATTGGTCTCAGCCTGGAGAAAGAGGAGTTTTCGGACCTGACTTAGTGACCGAAGCTGAAAGGAAGGTCAAACTAATCAGGAAGAATCTAGAAGCTACTCAGGCCAGGCAGAAGAGTTACCATGATAAAAGAAGGAAACCTCTCCAATTCAGGGTGGGAGATTTCGTGTACCTCAAGGTATCACCCACCAAGGGAGTGCACAGGTTTGGAATCAAAGGCAAGCTAGCCCCTCGTTACATTGGACCTTATGAGATCATAGAAACCTGTGGACCCGTGGCATATAAGCTGAAGTTACCTTCAAAAATGTCTGCCATTCACAGTGTGTTCCATGTATCTCAGCTGAGGAAGTGTGTTCGATTGCCGACCGAGATCATTGCAGAGCCAGAATTGGAGATAGAACCAGATCTATCGTACCAAGAGTACCCTTCCAGGATTCTGGATTGCAAAGAAAGATCAACTCGGGCTAAATCGATCAAGATGTACAAGGTCCAGTGGAGTAATCACTTAGAGGAAGAAGCTACTTGGGAGACTGAGGAATTCTTGAGATCTAACTTCCCCGATTGCCTACCTAAGGAATCTGGTACGAAATCACACTCAACCCCCCCTCCTGTCCTTCGAATCTAAAATTCAGAAATATGATCTTAATCAGAATGAAGTAACCATAAAACAAGATTCAAAAAGGACTTCCTTCTGAAGTTACAAAGAGAATGACATTCGAAGAGCAAATTGCCCTAATAATAAGAGCACCCACTTCCTATAAGTCTCACCCTTCGCTTCACCCCGGGAGGACTCTGACCCGAATCTCGGGATGAGATTCCTTTAAGGGGGGAAGGCTGTGACACCCCAGTGTCACCTAGGGTTTTTCTCAAAAGTGCTAACCCAAGAACCATCATTTTATGTGAACCAATTTGAGCATGAACATCAAATTTACTTAAGAATAAAGGATCCACTAAGCTTATACTTAAAAGTATCATGTTCACAACAAATAGGGTTTTTTTTCAAAAAGGCAAAAATGTGCAACCCCAATAAAAACCCTAATTGAACCCTATAAACAAATTTCAAGAGAAAGGGGAAAAGGGTATCAAAAATATAAAATAATGACTTGGGCCAATTATAAACATTAAAGTATATTAAATAAGCAACAACAAAGATTATGGAAGCTTGGCCAAAACAATTTAAATAAAACCCTAGACAAGCCTCTCAAGTGGGAGTTCATTAGGAAATTCTGAAATTCAGAATTCTGAATTTCAGACCTTGAGCCAAAGATCAGGCGTGTTCACCTTGATCCCTGACTCAAATCCTAATGGCCCCATTAACAAAAACGTGCCTAACTAACCTCTCTGTCTTGTGCCAGAAGATGGCATTGGGACGCATGCCTCGGACACATCAAACCAGGGATCTTCACCCTGTGTGCGGTAGTGAGACAAACCAGATTTCTCCCCTCTCTATCTTCTAATCCAGTCAACCAAACCTGCTAGCCTCCGCACATAAACGACAAAGGGACCTGAGAGGAAGAGATCTCTCAACGGGATTATGACCAAAATCTCAAAGGTTTGGAGCCAATCCGTGCTTGAACTCGACCTCTCTCTGCGCTGCCTCGTGCTCGACGCTGTGCCAGGCGCCAGAGCGCGCACTGGCGTTCGCCGCGCATGCCCCGAGTGCTTGTCAGAGCCCCGCCCTCGGCCGTGCTTGCCCGCGCCTATAAAGCCTTCCTAGGCGCGCCTCACTTCACCCCGTGCTCACCATCACCGGCCCAACGCCCCTCCTTAGCTCCGGCGAGCTCTTTCCTGCCCGCCATTGCCGCCAGAGCTTCAGCCACCGTGGCCAGCCCACTCCAGTCACCCCCAAGTTGTGCCAGCGCTTCGGTTAGCTTCGCCATTGGCCCGTAAAGCTTTCCAAGCCCTCGGACCTGGCAAAACCTCACCGGAAGGCGAAGATCGACCTCACCGGACTTCGGCCACCCGCCTGCACGCGTGGACTGAGCTCTCCAGTAAACCATTCTTCAATTACCTGCGCTCACACCTTCCTTGACCCCTGGTGAAGCTCCCTGAACCGTTTGATTGGTCAATTGTGTCCTGGATAGGCCGGACTCCTCGCCGCCGACGAGCTCCCCTGCCTGTGCACGCGGACCGGCCGACTCCGACCATCCCCAGCGGCGACCCGCACATCGTCATGACCCCCAGGACCTCCCCTACACCCTCGGCCACCTCACCGAAGCAATCTCGCTGCCGGTAAGCCCCTCCGCCCTTTCTTCCGCCACGGGTACTGTTTAATTTGGGGGAAGGACCTCGGGTTAGGATTAGAAGAATCCAGGGGGCTTTCTGAGATGTCAGTGACTCAATTGAATAGTAACCCAGGGACTATTCTGTAAGGTAAACTTAAAACACCCGCCAGGGACCCCGTTGCAAAGTAGTTTTCCATTTAATCATTTCTGTTTAATCTTTTTAATAAACAGAGAACTTAGAAAATTCATAACTTGATGAATACTTAACCAAAAGTTGTCAAACCAATTTTGCTAAATTTTAAATATTATGAACTACCAAGTAAAAATACTGAACCCTATGCTTTCTGTTCTAATTTTTAGAGTTAAAAATTAAATACAGAAACTGATCAAACCTTGTTTAATTAAGAAAAATTAGTTATAATCCTGTGCTGAACCTAAGAAAATTTGTAGATGTTCAAACCCCACTTAGACATTGTTTAAGAATAATGAGAACCGCAGTATTGAAAAATTTAGTGTAGATATCTATTAAAAGCCATTTCTGCCCAAACCTTAGGAAAATCAGAAAGGCCTTAGAAATTAATGACCAGTGGATAAATTATATTTCCAAGGTTGCTTAAGTAACAAAGAACCTAGGAAAAATAAAGGAACCTCTAGTCTAGATCAGATTCAAAGAGAAATGTTTTATTTAGCATTATTCCAACTAGAAATAAATTATTAAAATTACAAAACCAGATCCAAAATTGATAATAAAAATCTAGTGGACTTGTAACCACCAAAACCCCACTGCAAAAATAATAAACACCCCAGCCCATCATTTTAAGTAAGGTAAATAAATAAAACATGATAATGAGCCATAGTTCAATTAAATTATGAGAACCCCAAAATAATGCTATAATGGGTAAATAAAATTTTGCTAGACCAATAATGAGATAAGCCACCAGAGAAAAATACAAACCCATTGGAAAGATGCAGGATAATACCTATTGTCAATATTTGTAAGAAAGACCATTTAATCCAAATAATCCACACCACCCCTTCCCTTAAGCAAAAAGATGCCAAACTTCAGAATGATTGCTCTTGCGCAAAGAAGAAGCTAAGAAAAATTAGAAATCTGTTGTTTGATATTTTTCAAATATAGTGGTAGTAGAAAGCACCCCTTTGGCAAGAAACTTTACAAAATCCTAATAAAATAACTAATGAGTATTAATGGCTAGAAATTTGTACCAAGTCATGTTATAGCCTCTAAATGCCAGCAAAAATAAGTCCTAGGGAATTACCTACTATTGAATGATAGTTGTAATTCAAATCACCCCTTCTGCCCTAAAATTTGGCAATTTTGTCCAGAAAAAAATATTCACTTTTTGAACCCCAAATTTTGAGATAGAGATTTAGACACCAGTAACAAGCCACTGTAATGTTTGTAGAATTTTTGGAATTTATTAGGGTGACTTGTAGTTCAAACCCACTCCAAAAACTTAAAGAGAATAAAGAAAAAGAGAGGAGAAATAAACCTCAGTCCAATAAGTCCAACTTGAGTCTTGGCAATTCTCACTAAAAACCTCAACAAGAATTCAGTGAAACCCCAAAAATAAAACTACCACTTAATTTACCAAGTATACCACCAAAAATCCCGTATAAGCAAGATTTAGCCCTATCTAACTCAAGTAGATCATGCACCATCAAGAGTTTAAATTGCTAATGCACATATCATATCCTGCATATATCTTACGCATTGCATTCATTAGATTGTAATCTAGCTGACGGAGAGTACGTGCTCATCCCCGAGCAAGGATCTGTCCAAGAGGAAGACCAGGAGCAAGCTCCCGAGGCTGCTATCGAGGATCTCCCCGCAGCCCCAGCTATTGAAGGCAAGCCCCGGTTTTATGCATAACCGTTTATATATGCTACTTTACTACACTTAATGTTTGTAGGTTTGTAATGTGCACTTAAGTGTAGGAGTTGCTTGAAACCTCTAGATGCATGAACTTAGGATTCCTTTTTGAGATGAATACTAGTATGCTAGGTGGAGTAGTTGCTTACTAATCAGGATCTCGGTAGAAGTCGAGTGATTTTTCTAGCACTCGCGCGAGGTTAGGAATTGATTGTATTCATCTTGATAACGAGATTTATGATAGTCTATGGACTTGGATCCAGGGAAAAAGGAATTAAGGATTAATGTGTGGATACCTGAGCCAAGCTTTTGAACGTACTAAGCACATGTCGGGAAATATGGTAACCGATAAACCTAGTACCTGAGTGAAGCCAGGGGCGGACTTTATCCCTCATGCGACCTGAGAATTGGTCTCCCATGCTAGCTATGGTGGGTACAAGTGTGGTCACTGCACGGTGACAGCCGGGGTCAGTGGAGCATTGTATGCCAAGGCAGTGAGGCCTGGACGCGAATGGGGAATCGATGGGGACGGTGGACATGTGTGGGGGCAGAGTGCCCCGACATGTCGTGTGTTTAGGTTTACCTTGTAAGGATAAAAACTCGATTCGAATTATCTGCTTCTCGCAGCTAATGAGACTGCTTGACCCCTTGTACTACATCGAGTAAGAAGGGAAATGAGGTTACATGAGACAATTTGTTGATTGAACTAAATGCTTGTTACCATGTATGCTTAGAAGGAGCAAATATAGCTAAAGTAATGATGCTAGAATTTGGAAAGTTAAAAATGGATTTTAGAAACAGCTAGTGCTTTTGGCAAACCAAACCCCTCAGCCAAACAGCTGCATAGTCTAGAGGTAGAGGAGTAGATTCCTCACACCAGGTAAGTCTAGCTGAGTATTAGTATACTCAGCCTTGCTTGTGGCATAATTTTTGCATGTACGATTCAGGAGATGGTTGACGGTGTGACTTGGCCTACCACCCTACCACTGGGTTGGACGGTCGAGTGGGATGTTGCTCCGGCAGGAGAGGAGCATGAGGAGTAGTGGGCTAGGCCTTGCCCATTTCCTCGATACTGACGACATCGATTATCCGCTGCATTTTACTTCGTGAACTCTTATTTGCTACTCGAAAAACTCCGATCTATGTAATAATTCAGCACTTGATTTGAGATTTCCTGTTTTATTGTATTTCTTCTGTGACTCACCTTCGAGTGAGATTGTGGAATTTGATCCTGGTTAAGTGGCTCTATCAGACTAGATCTGAGGGACTGACGGGTTATTCCGATTTAAGTGTGTTGCGGCCCTTGAGGCGTGACTTAGGCACTTAAGCTGGAATAATTCAGGTGGTTCTGCCACAGCCGTAAGAACTTTTATCCCTCTACAAAAGTCTCCATAGTTGGAAGAGCCAATTCGGCATTTACTAGATGAAACCCACCAGTGAACAGACCCGCTCATTTTTGTCAGACAAACAGGAACAGCCACAGTAAAACAAACATAACTGGAGTTTCACAAATCATATGAATGCACTCTTTAACAATCTGGAAAGATTATGAAATTATCTACAACTTCTTTTACCAACCCACAGTTTAATTCTATTGATAAAATTGCCTAACTCTTAAGAGAACAGATTCTGAACAGAATTATGAGACTGAAAAACTGCTATAATCAAACTGCAATAACTTTCTGTTCTGATGTCTGATTGAGGTGTTCTTCACGGCCACGGAAAGATCTACAAATTAACTACGACTCATATATAGACTTTTTATTTTTTTTGGGGTCACTAAGATCACGGAAAACTGGTATGAACAGAAACTATCGAATCTGCCATTCTGCAGAAATTAAATTCGAGATCAAAACCTAACCCCACATCTAATCCAACCTCTAATCCTTCAATCCCCTTGATCCACAACCTCCAAAAGCACATAATTATGGGGAGGAACAAGGATTCCATCCTTACCTAGGGTTTTCCCAAGATTATCTACAAGAGATGGGGGTAGAACATCTCCTTGATCCTCTCTTCCTCTTCAATCCATCTTGCTCCTCCTCTTCTCGATCCTTGCTGCGTGGGGGGAGATCTAGAGGGAGGAAAAAGCAGTGGAGGGCGGCTGCAAAGGGGAAGGGGGAGGGGCGGCCAAGTGTGGGGAAAGAGGGGGTTGGTGGCCAAGAAAAGGGAAAAAGGGGGGCGACCACTAGGGTTTTATGGGAGAAAGAAACGACACCTCAGATGTCTCCTGACTTTGCATCCAATGGCCCACAACCCTTTCCCTCATCCACGCACCAAAGATCAACTTTTGGTCAATATTTTTTGGGATATTACACTCTACCCCCCTTAAAAAGAATTCATCCTCGAATTCGACCACTCCAAGCAAAACACCCAAGATACCCCGTATAGCACCACCATTCGAAACATGGGTCCATTATTGGTCTTAATTAACACAAGAACTTCTACCTTGGACTAATTGTCTAAGGAAACTACACAACCTGACATCAAGCATGAAACAACATGCAATGAAGTTCAAAGCAAGTCATAGATGCAATCAACACTACAATTTCACACCATCGAATTTGCATGCAACTATACATCAACATCAATGTCTTAAGACAACACTCTTTTATGAAGGGGTAATATGCACTAAGCACAACCCTTACCAACTTCAACAATTAATTTTAATTAAATGGTGAAATATCCACACCCAACGAATGTATAAGAAGATCAAACACCTCACTTCAAAGCACCACAAAACAAATAGTTCTACAGGACTAATGGAGCAATAAAGCCAACAAGAAGCCAATAACATTCTGCGCGGCACATTTTGTTGAAGAAATGCCAAAAGCTCCACAAAGAACACTGACAGCACAACAACACAATACTTGGTTAACCAATGTCACTATACTTCATCCAACAACTCAACTAAGAAAAATATCCAAACTAGTCAGGTTAACCTAGACATAGTATAAGTCTTCATCTATTGTAGTTCATAAACTTACATTTCATTCTATCATACGATGCACTCAAAGTACCAGACATACAAGGTCAATAATAACCCCATAATCCTTCACACATTTGACAAACATCTCAAGCTGATGTAAAAACCACATCATTTAGGAATAGGTGACTAACCACACACAACCAACTCTAGGCTAGGCACTGGCTTCATTCAAACCAATAGATAGGTGGTCCAACAATGGCTCCACAAGCATGCATCGAGGAGAGAACCATCTGATCCTCAACGTATTAATATATAATCAATGGATCCAGAAAATCAAAGATTTATTCTACAACTAGCATGACTAACATGCAACCACTTTAAACCACATCTAGGCTTTATAGCTACTAAAACACACAATAGAAGAGAGTCATGTAAGCCATTCTAGCTACGTAAAGACTTCCCCCAAAATTCATATAAAAGTACCAATATTCATTTCTTTCAGAACTAGTTTCTCGACATAAACAATCATTCTTTGCAAAGATAGTTGGAACTATTCACCAACCGCTCAACAACTTAAATTCAAATTGATGGTTATCTTGTAACCCAAAACACGCAATTCACACTCCTCTTAGAAACATCCTCAATCAAGCATATATAACAATATTATTGTAATAAAACTCAACCATGAAAAACATGGTGAAAACAACATAGACATACTTGTATATCACAAGCATAATAACAACTTCAATCTCACAAAAGACCAGCGATATCAATCGCATTAATAAAACAATATAAAGATTTAGAGATAAATTATATCAGGCATTAAGTCATAAACAACTTACCACATCACCGTAAAGGAATAGGGAGGGGTGAAATTATTGTCATCTGCACTTCAAAGACACTAATATATATCAAAGATATTTGAACCCATACCCTTTCTATATGTGCAAGTGTGTCAAATTTATCTTCAAATTGCCAAGAATCTAAAGTCCATGCTTTGATACCAACTGTAACACCCCGGGATCCACAAACACCCCAGAATGCTACTAAACTACACATCTAACATTCATATATAAAATTTCGACACATCTCCTTTGAAAATTGCATAAACGGGGAAGCAACAAAGTATAAATAGATATCATGATAAGAAAACATAATAGACATTAATAATCTGCTAGCAATGGGAAGACAACCATAACGACATGAACTAAATTAACCAGTGTGCACGACTAGTTAAAAACAAACATCCTTTGACAAGAAGTTTCTAATTAAATCATGACTGCGCTTGGACAGCGTTATTATGAGAGTGAAGGTGGATGTGCTGCTACTTCTCACTCTCCTTGATGAGCAACAAGCACCTGCATTGAGTAATGCAAGAGTGAGATGAAACATCTCAGCAAGCTAATTGTTTTGACGAGATATTTAAACCACAAATGGAATTAATCAACATTTTAAAAGAATCACAATCAAGATCAGAAATACTTGTAGATATAGAACTCAGTAGTCCCAATATAACCAATACCATCTCATTTCCTCGAACAACCACAATAGGTTGTATAACACTTCCCTGCATCAACAATACCTGCAAATATCACTTCAATGTATGCATAGCAATGCAATGTGTAGGTCCTCTATCTTCATACCTCTGAGGGTATAAAACCGCATCATCTGCAAATATCACTTCAATGTATGCATATGAATGCAATGCATATGTCCTATGCCTTCATACCTCTAAGGGTATGAAGCTGCATCGTACCCCTTCTCGGGCAACGTATGATGCTAAGTTGTACCGGTACGGTCGGACCATAGGTCACGACAAAACTTTAGATGCAAATGAGTCATGCAATGTATATGGCATGCTGCATTTATCAATAAATTTCACTTCCTTTAGATACAATACAAACCTCAAATAATACTTTATCTGCCTTCAGGTACAATGCAAACCTCAAATAATACTTCGCCTGCCTTTAGATACAATGCAAACCTCAATTAAGACTTCATCTGCCTTCAGGGATGTGAATTAATCTCATGGGTCATACTTGAACCATAATCATCATCAATATATGATAGAGCATCAATATAATACAATCAAGTAAAACATCATCATAGAGTTCAATTATGAAAGAATCCAATAATTCTGAATATTAGAGTGTAGGTGATAGAAATAACAGGTCAAAATGGTAGCAACCACCGCTACATTCACTTGCCTTCATCGAAGAAGAAAAATGTACTAGGCATGATCTAGAGTGTAGCCACCTGCTAGCGGGCATAAAACTTAGTGCAAATACAAATATTTGCCAACAATCAACAAAACACTCCTACGCTTGAAACCCAGACCCAGTGGAAAGACTCCCACCCTAAACCAGATGCCATACAGCAGCAGCGCTGTTTGTTAATTTTGTATCTTTAAAATTAAAACAGTGGTGCTATCAAACAAATACTCTAGGAGTATCTACACAAAATACTCTACAACTTCGATATTCAATGGATAATTAAATTCTACCATCTATAAGTTCTAAAATATCTGACAAGATAACTGACTGAATCTGTTTTAGACAACAGCATAGTTAACTTCAAAATTCGATATCTCCCAAACTACTAAACCAAAAATTATGAAATTCTGCTGGCCATAAGAACTTTTATCCCTCTACAAAAGTCTCCATAGTTGGAAGAGCCAATTCGGTCATTTACTAGATGAAACCCACCAGTGAACAGACTCGCTCATTTTTGTCAGGCAAACAGGAACAGCCACAGTAAAACAAACATAACTGGAGTTTCACAAATCATATGAATGCACTCTTCAATAATCTTGAAACATTATGAAATTATCTACAACTTATTTTACTAACCCACAGTTTAATTCTGTTGATAAAATTGCCTAACTCTCAAGAGAACAGATTCTGCACAGAATTATGAGATTGAAAAACTGGTATAATCAAACTGCAATAACTTTCTGTTCTGATGTCTGATTGAGGTGTTCTTCACGGCCACACAAAGATCTACAAATTATCTACGACTCATATATAGACGTTTTATTTTTTTGAGGGAACTAAGATCACAGAAAACTGGCATGAACAGAAACTATCGAATCTGCCATTCTGCAGAAATTAAATTCGAGATCAAAACCTAACTCCACATCTAATCCAATCTCTAATCCTTCAATACCCTTGATCAACAACCTCCAAAAGCACATAATTATAGGGAGGAACAAGGATCCCATCCTTACCTAGGGTTTCCCTAAGAAAATCTGGAAGAGATGGGGGTAGTACATCTCCTTGATCCTCTCTTCCTCTTCAATCCATCTTGCTCCTCCTCTTCTCGATCCTTGCTGCATGGGGGGAGATCTAGAGGGAGGAAAAAGCAGTGGAGGGCGGCTGCAAAGGGGAAGGGGGAGGGGCGGCCAAGTGTGGGGAAAGGGGGGTTGGCGGCCAAGAAAAGGGAAAAAGGGGGGCGACCACTAGGGTTTTGTGGGAGAAAGAAACGACGCCTCAGATGTCTCGTGACATTGCATCCAACGGCCCACAACCCTTTTCCTCATCCATGCACCAAAGGTCAACTTTTGGGTTAACATTTTTTTGGGATATTACACAGGTGACCAACCACGGTGGCTGACATCTGGGACATGCACTTGCGCGAAGATGTGGTGGAGTGGACCATGTTGCCGACGTGGTCGAGGACTGGCGAGACACACGTCTGATCGTGGAGGATGTGCACGAGGTGTGGTGCTCACGACAGGTTTGGTGGTTTGGTCCTCAAAACCACCCAGGGCTACGAATGGCGGGTTTTGCTGAGTTTGGGTCTCAAAACTCGGCGGTGGCAGTTCCAGAGGGAATTGGTGGCGGCACGCAGCGTGATCGCGGAGGGTGCATTAAGGCAAAGCAACTCCATGTGAAGGATGTGGCCATCTGATCGAAAACATAGGAGTTGGTCCATTTTGCTCCTGGTGGAGTGGATAGGCTCTATGTAAATATTGGTAGTTTAGGAAGTGAGAATAACCCTCTATAAATAGAGGGGAGGGCTGGTTAGTTCAACATCTCTTGGCTACCATTTGTTTAGAGCACTCATTCTAGAGCTCCTAGTTTTCTCTCTAGGTAGACACCAGTTGATTCGAGGGTTCCACATCGATTTTGTACTTTGACTATGTTCTTGATTTTCAAGTTTAATCAGAGGAAGAGTCGTCGGTCCAGCCCACATGGCTCTTTGGCTTCAAATCTCAGTTTGTACCTGTGGCGGAACTGCCCATATTATTCCAGTTTAAGTGCCTGAGTCATGCCTTGGAGGCAGCAACACATTTAAATCGGAATTACCCGTCAGTCCCTCAGATCTAGTCCGTTAAAGCCACTTACTAGGGATCGAATACCACTAGCTCACTCGAAGGTGAGGCACAGAGAAATACAATAAAGCATAATACCACAAATTTAAGAAGTATCAGTAGTGATTACATTATCAGAGTTTCAGAAACCGTAACCATAGTTTTAATGCAGCGGAAATAACTAACGGACAAAAACGGAGTAAAATGGCGAAGTCTAGCCACGATACTCCTCCAGGTCCTCTCCTGCGGAAGCAGCAACCCACTCGACCGTCTATCTCGGTGGCAGGGATGGAGGCCAAGTCACACCTGCAACCAAACATCCAAGGAAGTACATGTAAAAAAATTATGCCACAAGCAAGGCTGAGTATACTAATACTCAGCTAGACTTGCCCAGTGTGAGGAGTCTACTCCTCTACCTCTAGACCATAAAGCTAATTGGCTGAGGGGGATTTGGTTTGCCAAAAGCACTAGCTGAGTCTAAAATCAAATTTTAGCTTTTTAGGTTCTACAATAATAATTTAGACTAGATAACACCTAACTATCCATTCATGGTATGAAACATTATGTCAATCAATATCTTTTTTGCCAGTAACCTCATTTCCACTTATTACTCAATGCAGTACAATGGATCAAGTAGTCTCATTAGCTGCGAGAAGCAGACGATTCAAATCGAGTTTTAACCTTGCAAGGTAAACCTAAACACACGACATGTAGGGGCACTCCGTCCCCACACATATCAGCCATCCTCATCGATTCCCTGGCAACAGAACAGGGCTCATGACCTTGGCATACAATGCTCCATTGATCCCGACCGCCGCTGTGTAATGTCTACACTTGTACCCACCATAATCTGGCATGGGAGACTCCGTCTTAGGTCCAATGAGGGATAAAGTCTGCGGGCAGGTTCTATCAAGTACTAGGCTTATCGGTTACCATATTTTCTGACATGTGTTTAGTACGTTCAAACGCTCGACACAAGTATCCGCACGTTAATCCTTATTCCAATTTTGTCATAGATAGTGCATCCCTATGGATCCGTGTCCACAGACCATCATCATTCCATTATCAAAATGGATACAACCAATTCCGGACCTCGCACGGGTGCTAGAAAAATCACTCAACTTCTACCGAGATCCTGATTTAGCATAGCAGCTACTCGACCTAGCATACTAGTATCCATCTCAGAAAGGAATCCTGAGTTTATGCAACTTGGGTTTTAGGCAATTCCTACACTTAAGTGCACGGTACAAGCCTACAAACATTAAGTTTAGTAAAGTAGCATATATAAATGGTTATCCATAAAACCGAGGCTTGCCTGGAATCCAACACAAGTTAGTGTTTGCTAGATGACACTCGCTTGGCGAGCATCTCCTATCTTGGCCTTGGCTCAATTCATCCATCTTCAAGTTGTTGACCGACTTTGCCTTGTGGTCGGCTCCACTTTACGTCCTTCATTTCACACGATCAACATCCCTCTGTCCTAAATGAGATGCAAGATGCATATGTATGAACAAGATGGAAAATAGCACAAGACACTCCAAAGCACACGGTAGCGAGCTAGATATTATGCGCAAAACATGGTACCGCTAACGACCATACGTAGATGCGAACTAGCCATACGTCATCGACCTACGAATTTAACACTACTAAGAAATCGACAAACACTATCATATACATAACCACCACAAACTCGACATCACGAGTAAAAGCATTCATTCAATTCGCTACGGCTTTTCATTAGTTCTTCTATTTATCACACAAAAGCATCCCAGACAACACAAGTTTAATAGAGGACATAGGCATCAATGTCTATGGAACTCCTATATCACAATCAACTAGAAAAAGCAACATATAAAATATGACACATATGATATCTTAAGTTATAGCCATGGGAATTCTACATTAATTAAGTGCTAACCAAACATTTTTTGCTAAAAGGGTGAACTAAACAATCAAATGAACACTTGCAGATTTTTGGATAGCAACACAGCAGTCACTTGTTTTAATCATAACTCTCCAAATATTTATCTAAAAATAGCAAACTAGGACATTATTGAAAGCTTAAAAAGGTCTCTACAACTTTGGTATTTTTATCTCAATATGATTCAACACTTAGCAAGGTCAAAAATTGCTAACACGACAGTGCTATCCAGATTTGGACAGATTCATACCTCTGAATTCAAAATTTCATAGCTTGGGACTCATGCACCCAAATCAGGTGATCCCATATTTTCAAGAAAGATAATGAAATTGCCAGCAAAACATTTATTGTCACACCCAGATTTAAGGGACAAAGTCGGGTGCATCTCATACATGTGCCAAAGAAGACAACATATATAATAACAGAGTGTATAGAGATAAATGTCACAATATAATCAGAATACTTATTACATAGCGGAAGTCTTACAATATAAAGGTAAATATAAAATGAACTAAGGACCATCCTTGGCGCTAATAAAGCCAACTGGGAGACGCCACCTAGATCGAATCAAACTCCTCGTAGTGTGGCTCCTCTTGAACCACCTGTTCTTCTCTTGTGGGAGTGTGAGACAGCAAGGGTGAGCTCACACATGTTCATCGCTCAATAAGTTGTGGGGAATAATGTGGCATGAACTCACCAAAGGTGGGAGTTCAAGTGATGTGTAAAGCTGATCAACAATAGGGGTTAAAGCTGAGCATTGCTTTTAATAAGTTGGTCAAAATTTTATTAGCAGTTACTAAATGTAAGTGAATACCAAATCATAATTAAATAGTAGAACAAAATTAATAATAAATCCCATGCAAATGCAAATGACAAATTGAATTTAAGTTCCATAAATTAATCATGCGAGAGTCCTGAGCTGCTCATGACCATGAGCTCGGCTAGTATACCAGTTTTACACTCTGCAGAGGTTGTACCCTGTACCCACAAGTCATGTATCCCATGTCGCCAGGGTTAGCTAGACCCTTAAACACTATCGAGGTGAATGGCTAGGGATCCACTACGAGGCCTTTACAAAGTTCCACTAGCTTCCGAAAACTCGCTACAGTTTATTGGAAGAGCACTTGCAAGAATCCCTCATCTGACCGCCATCGCAGCAAAATCAACCCGAGAACCTCCCTACATGCAACTCCCCTACTTCTCTTGCCCCTTTTGGGTAAGGTAGTCTTCCACTAGCTTTCCTAATTAGTCAGCCAAGGGCATCCCATTCCACTCTTGTGGTGGCACGTGTTTCTCAAGTTAAGCTCCATGTTCCAATTAAAATTAATGATCTTGACATGAACATAAATAACATAACAGAATAATTGGAACATGGATATAATGAAATATTATCCCAAAACCATATAAAGCAATAGCAAAACTACCCAAGTGATTCAGGGTAAACAAGGTAAACAGGATAAATAGACTAGGGTGACCTATTGGGTCCCATCAAAATTAAACCTATGCATGAATAAATGACATTAAAGAACATTATTGGGTATAAAAGTGGTCAAGGGCACAACTTGCCTAGCACTTGAGATTCTAGGTACCACTTGCTCTTCAAGTGATTCGTAACCTCGCTGCTAGTCGTAGCAATACAAACAAACATGGCATAGACAAAATTAACATCACACCAACCATAAGTACAAACTGAATAACAACAATCTATGCATCGCTACGAGATCGTGGGATCGAGAGCTACTAAGATCGGAGTTACGATTAAGGAGATGTAATTCTATAGAAGATCTATGTGATTAAAATATTAAAGTATATTATAAATTGGTTAGTATAAATCATATGAGGGGTTATTCTATAAATACTTATCTCAACTTCATTCAATGTCATTATTTGATTAAAGATCATTTAGTCAAATTATAACCATAAGATCAGAGGTTAATCCAATAGACATAGGTTAATCCAATTACATAGGATAAATAAATATCTAATTATAAAAGTATGAGACATGGTATAATCAATGTTGTTACTGCGTAGTAAATAGTTATTTGAAGCTAACACGACTTGAACGGTCCAAATCAGAAATAAAACGAAGGGGTTATGAATTTCCGAAGGTTCTATGTGTCTGGCATATTATTAATTAGGAATTCAATTTTATCATTGTTTTCATGTCAAAACAGAGACACTAAGTATTAAACAATATTAATACAAAATTATAGGAACTAGAATGGATTAAAAAGGAGTTAGTATGAATTTTCTATGAATAAAATGAGTTTCTGGAATTATTTATATACTAAAAATCATTTTCTATAATTATTTATGTATTTTCTCTGCTCCCTGGACTTTGCGCACAAAAACAGAGAAGCACATGGGCCAAATCCTAATTTTCCCAAGACACAGAGCATAGTAAGGCTGGACTGCGGGTTGGTTTTAGGAAACTATAGGGGCTCTTTTGCAAAGCATACAAGCCGAAGGGGTATCAGGTGGCATCAACCGTCCGATCTACATCAGATGACCCGGATTAGACGATGAAGGGGTACGCATCTAGAGCCATTCAGATTAGGTCCGACAACCAAGATTTAAAGCGTGAAGTGATACACGGGGATCTAATCTACACCGTTCGATTCCCACTACACGGCCCTGATCTATCCTACGAAGCAATCTTTCTACTTCTTATCACAACCGTCTATCCTAGGATGGACGGCGAAGGGGCTTCTTCTCCATCAAGCACCCGACGCGACGACATAAGCATGGGCGCGGTGGCGCCATGGTCAGATCCCCCCCATGCTAGGCCCCAACGCCCAAATCCCCGATTAGACCCATGCTAAACGTGAAGGACAAACAGGTGAAGTCATGGAGATGAGTCTCACCATGAGCTATGCGGCAGGTTGGCTTGACGTCGTGGTGAGGCGAATCCACAGTTTACCCATATTCCGGCGAGAGAGCCACGACCACCCGACCCGTGATAACCTATGGTTGTTAAGTTAAACGCAGAGGGCAATAACCCGAAGAGGATGGCTAGGGCCTCACCACAGATGGAGGTGACGAAGTGGCGGACCATAGTGCACGATGATTCCATGGCGTCTAGGGATGGCGACAACAAATTACGCTGGCACAGGGCCGTCTCCCCGCAGGCGCTTGATGCAGATCGATCCCAGTGCCACCATGGAGTTTCCTAGCTAGCCCCACGGACTGGAACAAGGCGCAAGGCGGACATCGACGGCGACCCAGGCACCGCACTAGTATTTCCCACAATTTCTCTTTGTCTTGGTGAATTGAAGAGACCCAGGGTGGCGGCCAGGGCTTATATGTATCGAGGGATGGACCAATCGGCACCCAGATGATGCCCACGACTTTCGGGGAGGTGGTTATGCCAGCGCGCAGCTGGCGAAGACCGCGGAGAGGACTCGGATTCTTCTATTGCTATTCGGTCGTGGTGGTGGCTGGGAGAAGCAAATGACTAGGCGGCCCCATATGGCAGAGGTAGTGGTACGTGCGGCCACCAGGCGAGCTGAGCCGCATTAGTGCACGAGAGCGGTGGCTAGCGCACGGGCATGCCCTGTCGGTGAGAGAAGGCGCGACAACGAAGGAGAAGATGGGCCACGCAGGAGATAATTGGTAAGTGGGCTAGGAATGGGAGAGGAAACGGCCTAGGAGTGATCTTCTCTTTTTTCTTTATTCTTTTGTATTTTCCTTTTCTAGTTTATTTTCTAATTCTCATTTTCATTCAAGTTTGTGCTTCAAATTCAAGTTGAATTCAAGCTTCCTATTTCAAGTCTCAAATATCCAATTCAAATTCAAATTCCTATTTTGACCTTCCTTTCTCCAAGTGTATGAATGTAAATCCTACTAATTTCATTATTAATATCTATTCCCATTCATTATTTTAATTCTATACTTAAATAAATTTTCTCTTCTCATTTTCTATTTTACATCCCCATTTATGGTTTGGGTTAAATCTTGTCTTCATTAGAATGTATCACAACATTTTCATTAGCAAGAGATGTACCTTTCTTAATTTCTTTATTGGTTACTCAATTAACCTATTACTATTAATTGATCATGAAAAGAGAAGGGTCTCAATAATTTCCCAAAAGTTTCAACAATTCTCAAAACAGTATCATAAATATATTTGTTTATTTATTTATTTTATTTTTTATTTTTTTTTATTTTTTTATTCTACCAAATTTGGGCTTTACATTTATAAACATCTCAAGGTGATTCAATATGCAATTAAGGATAAAAGACACTAGAAGGCTTTACTGTCCAGATTTGGACAGATTCATACTTCACACTTCAAACGCCTATAACTTAACCTTCAGACCACTGAAAAGAGTGATCCAAGACTTTTTGGAAAGCTTAGCAAAATTACTACATAACTTTTACAATCACCAAGAAGTGATTCTATGTTTAACCAAATCAAACAATATAGTTTTCAAAATCTGTTCAGACAGTGGACAGAACACAACAACCATTTTGTAAAATTCATAACTCTTAAACTATCAGGCCTATTGTGACACCCCAGGTGTCTATTTCATGTTACGTCGGGAGATTTATCCTAATCTCGGATGCTCAGTGAAAATTTCTATTTCTCCCTCGTGTATGCCTCTGATTATCCAGACTATTCGTACATATTTCACTGAATTCGGAGTTATTCAGTCTCACAGAAGGCCGAATTTGGAGCCTATTAAAACTTTTATTTCTCGGCACGAATGCAAACTCGTTAATCAATCTCGATTTATAAATCTCGTCTAAAGCTTATTTAATCAAACTCTCGACAGTTGTTATGTTATCTGGTCTGGGTTCGAACCTGCTTTCTCTATTTTCAATCTATGTCCAAAAATTAAATCGAGTCCGCACGCTCAAACGAAATGCTCTGTTGTGTCGGTATCTAATTAGTTATTATACGACTCGGACAAATATCTCTGTGTCCGAACCGAACTCAAAACCCGCATCGACAGTGACTTCAAAATGTCATGATTCGCCTTCTCCAACTAAAAATCCAAAGTCGATAAATTTTTTGAGATAAAAATTTGTTTCTAAAATAGTGCGCGAGAGAATTTCAATGTGACGCCAAAAATCGAATTCTCGATCCAAATTAAGCACTCAGTTGTCTGTCATCTAGACACTAGTTTATTTTTCATTCGTCACACCAGTTCGAGTTTTTTTCTCACAGATGAATCGCCAATAAAATCTAAGGATATTTTCGGATTCCTTAATTTAGAAGCAACTCTTGCTTCTCCACTAAGCAACCATCCCTAAAACCCTAGCAATTTTCTATAAATAGAAATGCCTCCCCTTGCAAATTGGCTTTTATCCATTACCCCCTAGCCGCCACTCTCTCCTTCCTTTTCCTAGCAGCCACCAGCAGCCTCTTCTCCTCTCTGTTTCCTGTAGGCGCGCAACAGCTCCTCCCCTTCTCTCCATGGCCAGCGCTTCGAGCTGAGCAGCACCTCTGCTCCTCCTTCCTTCCTCCAATGTCGACCGACGCCATGGAGCCGAACCCGAGCTCTCCATCTCTAATCCAGCGCTCAGGGCTCTGCTCCCTCTCTCCTCCAAGCGTGTGGTGCCATCGGACCGGCCTCCTCTCATCCTCCCCCACGGCGCCCTTCTCTCTAGCGCGCCCCTACTTCTTCCATGGAAACCAGCAGGAGCTCTTTCCCGGTTCCCCCCCACCCCCATGGCCGCGAACTCCCCACTTAGCCGCCATTTCCACAGCTCGGCTCCCCTGCTCCCATGGATGTCCAGTGCCTTCCTCTGCCCTAGGCGCAAGGCGCCACTGTGGCCTCGTCGAGCTCCCCATGGCGTCGAGCTTCTCCGTCGCACCCCTGTGACGTGCCCCACCATGGCCGACATCCATCCCTGTGCTCGGCGCCCCTCCCTGCGAGCTCTCTGCTCCATCCCCTCTCCCAGCCATGGCGCCCTATTCCTGCTCGGCCCTCCCTGTGCAGCGTCCCCAATTGCTCCATAGCGCTCGACCTCCATTCGGCTGGGAGCTCCCCCACCTCCGTTCGGCCCAGCATCTCCCTGTGTTCGCCGACAAGCCCTGTGCTCGCCCCTTCCTGTACGCAGGCTGCAGACCGCTAACCCCTTGCTGCTGCTCCTCCATTCATCGCCGTTGAGCCCTCCAAGGTTGCCCTCTTCCTTCCTCTCCATCAGCACCCTGCTCGCCTCTTTTGTGTTTGGCGAAACACTAGTGTCAAGCACTATGTCATGTACATCGTCGTCAATTTTTGGGCTCGATCCGGCACGTCGTCCATCTGCGTTGCCTCGCCGCGCACCCGCGCGCTGTGCCATGCCATCCCTCTTTTGCAGCCATCGTTGGTGCACGGGCAGCGCTACACCTCGCTGTTGCATGTCCCGTTGCGCGCATGCCAAGTGTTCGACGAAATGTCACTACATGTGAACGGTCCCCGCTCTCGCCTCGTCGCGTTCCGAAGGATAAGTAAAATGGTGAGATGCTCCTTATGATTTTATTTACAGCTCTTTTTAGATGTTGTAGTGAGATGGACGTCAGTTTCGTCATTGTGCATAGGTTTATAAGTAGGTATGTGTGCGAATGTGTCGTGATTTTATGCAGTGGCATGGTCGCATTCACGTTTTAGTAAGCAAATGTGTTGTGTTGTTTGAGGTGATGAGTAGGGTTAAAATATAGGCTTGTGCGAAGGATGTATTATTGAACTTGAGTCAAAATGCGGGGTACTAGTGGTACGCTAGGCGGGCGGTGTTCCAAATAAATTAACCGGTTGATGTGGTAGCTGTCGTGCGTGATTTATTGTTAGTGAGTAGTTGAATTACGAGTTATATGAGGATTATGTTAGAAACTACTATGCGGCGTGTAACTGTCTTCGTGTTGTAAATAATAGATCAGTAGGTATTGTTGGGTCATTAGCAAGTGGGATGATTCCTGTTGTGCGATAAATTTTGAAGGACAAAGAACATGTGTAGTGTGTCGATCAAGTTAACCGATAGGTTCCGTAAATATGCTTGTGATGCTTTTATGTGCATGATAAGATTGATGTCTTGTAGTCGTAGTCTCGGGAAATTTTCGGAAATGTGCTGGTGCTCTACTGATAGGGTTGAATGTACTTGTGATGTATTACTATAGCTGTGTGTCGTGCAAGTATTCAAAAATGGTGAAAGGTGGTTTATGTTGGTAATTAGAAAATAGTCACGTTGTTAGCCAATAGCCAAGCTTATCTCGAGATTTAAAATATGGGCAATTTGCTTTGAAATCATGCTTATCTAGGCATGTCGTTAAATAATAATAATAATAATAATAATAATAATAATAATAATAATAATAATTTTGGCTTGTGTAGTGAGGTGATGACATGCCGTAAGTAGTCATCGTTTCCTCTATATCTTGAGTCAGGTCAATACGCATTATGTGTTCATCGAGATACACTTTGCACCTAGTGTAGGGTTGTGTTCAAGACACTGAGTAGACGCTTCAAGTAATCAAGTAGGAGTCGATTGCGTTAAGTGATTGTTATATATATGTTGTGTCTTGAATTGTGATAATAATAGGCTAGCCGACGAGTATGTTGCATAGCTGTCACACCCGGTTTTAGAAGGTAAACCGAATGCGAACCATGTACGTGCCAGGATCAGTTATTCACGTACACAGCAGTTACATAACATGGACATCATCACACAATGCTCAAAATAGTATTAAAAGGGAAATAATAGTCGATTACATCATGCGTCTGAGACGTCCATATAGTCCTTACAATAAATCAAAGTGCGAAAACGAAACGTAGATAACCACGGCCTTCACAGGCAGCCGACTGGGGGTTGCCGCTAACCCACACCTAGAACTCGTCGTAGTCTTGGAACTCCTGGAAGTCTTCTTCCACAGCTTCATCTTCTCCTGAGCAGTGGTTGCAATGCTGACAACCTGGGGATGGGGGGTTTGGTGTGTAAAGCAAGAGTGAGTACACATCAACATACTGAGCAAGTATCCTGTTTGGCTGTAGTGGACTAGCTTTATGTGGGGGTAAGTCAAACAGTTGCTTTTAATTGGTCAGGTTATTATTTACTAGTAGAAAGCCAGGTTTTAACATTAACCCAAGTTATTAGCCCGATGTACCCTTTCCAAACGGAAAGAATACCACTTACCAGCACCATAGACATAACCAAAACCATCGATTTCATAACCACCTGTAAACCAAAATGTCCCTGATCAAGTACCACTAATCATTGGAGCTCCCTTGGCCGCTCATAACCGCGAGCACGGCTGATATATCAGTTTTCAAACACTCTGCAGAGGTTGTGCACTTTACCCACAAGCCGTGATTCCCTTTCTGCCCGGAGAGAGCTACTCCCCATTGACCACTACCTAGGTGGTCCAGCAGGGCATCACTACGTAGCCTTTACAAAGATTCCCCGGGGCTGTAGCCGCCCGTTAGGTTTCCTAAATGTACCGCACTCCTCCCCAAGGGACAAATCAACCTTAGCAGAGCGAGCCGCATACACCGAGCCCCATTGACGGCACGACGGCGAAGCGAACTACACCCTGGTTCCTCTAATTACTCAGCTAAGGGTGTCCCACTCCACCCTTATGGTTGCACTGTTTTCCCGGGCGGTCATCCATAGAACAGGTCCTTACGGAGAGGCACTCGAGAAACCGCTCGAGCCCCCTTGAAGACCACAAGTATAACATCATAATAAGAGAGGGGAAAACAGCGTATCATATATAATCTCATCATGTTCATTGATTAGAGTTTGAGCAATAGCGTAGAGCTAAATAATAATAATCCGACCCAAATAGGTAAACAAGACATGGATAACAAAGCTAGTCAATCCTTAAGTATAAATGTGTAATGCGGGAGGTGAATTAAAGAATGAATAGGACAGAGATAGGTCAAAGGACACATGCCTCCACCAACCGACTGCTGCTCAGGGGCTTCTCCTGCGAGTTCTTCGGGCTCTCCAACCGGATCGTTCTCTAAGCGATTGCAAGCATACATACATCCATCCATTCAAATTAGGAAACCAACAATACACCATACAAGAGAACAAGTAGATTAAACATGCATAAGATATCACATACAATAATGAGTTTACCATGGTTAGAAAGAAATGAGAAAAGGTCACGCGAGAGTTAAAGCTTATGCCCGAGACGCACTACGGGTTGGTGAATAACTAGATGTCACGTGTTCTAGTTCCAATTGGTTCTAACGAAAGAATTAGCTACATGCACTAATGTAAACGTGACCACTTTTAGTAGATTAACATTGAATAAGATAGACGATTAGCTATACAAATTAACTAACGTAACCAATTTCCAAATTGAGACTCCTATCTTATTAATATAAACAACGTGATTAGCGCATATAGGATACGGGGGGTAGACGGGGCTAGGGGGTAGACGATCGTGTCGCGAGCGCAACAGGGCGCTATGCGTCACGTCGCGAGCACGACGAGCTACGCCAGAACGCTGCGCAAACACGCGCACGCGCAAAGCCACACTTAACATGTCGCGAACGAGTCGCGCACGCGTCGGGGCCGTGCGCTGGCCGAACTCGAGGCCGCGCGCCGAAGGCATGCTGGGCCGAGCTCGAGGCCACGCCGAGGGTCGACACGACGCGAGCAAGGCACGGCGGGGCGAGCGGGCAAACATGCCAGGGCAAGCGAGCACGGGCGAGCGAGGACACGGTCGGGCGAGGACATGGTTGGGCGAGGCCGGGCGCGGGGGCGGGGCGACCGGGCCGGGGCGCGACGAGAGCAACCGAGCCGGGGCACGGGGCGGCCGAGCCGGGGAACGGGGCGGTTGAACCGGGGGGGACGGTTGAACCCGGGGGGGGGGGGGGGGGGCGAGCTCGCCGGGGCGGCGCGGGGCGGGGCCGAGCGGGTGAGGGCTGGGCTCGCGCGGGCGGCCGGGGCGCGGGGGCGGTCGGGCCGGGGGGCGGCCGAGCCGGGGCACGGTGGGGGCGGTTGAGCCGGGGGGCGGCCGAGCCGGGGCACGGCGGGGCCGGCGAGAGGGAGGCCGAGCCGGGGCGAGGCGGCCGAGGCCGGGCGCGAGCGGTCGAGGCCGGGTGTGGGGGCGGCCGAGCCGGGGCCGGGCGGCCGAGGCCGGGCGCGGGAGACGGCCGAGCCGGGGCCGGGCGGCCGAGCCGGACGCGGGGAAGGAGGAGGGAGAGGGGGAAAGGAGAGGGGAGGAAGGGGGGTCTCACCACGGCGGAGGAGGGCGGCGCGGCGGGGCACGGGGAAGGGAGCGGCGGCGGCGGCGCTAGGGTTAGGGGAGGGCGGCGGCGGCGCTAGGGTTAGGGAGAGGGAGAGAGAGAGAGACATCATGCACTTCTGGCAACTGCTCTTCTGGCACACGCAACGTAGGTCAAGTCCTCCTGGACTTCAAGACCTTCCACTGGCAACTGCTCTTCTGGCACACGCAAGCACTTCTTCAACTGAGACACATGAAAGACATCATGCACTGCGGACAAATTCTCTAGCAGACTGAGCTGATAGGCCACTTCTCCACGCTTTACGAGAATCTAGTACGGACCAATATAGCGGGGTGCTAGCTTGCCTTTGACTCCGAACCTTCTGACTCCTCTGATCGGTGACACTTTCAGATAGACGAAGTCTCCGACTTTGAAACTCAGCTCTCTTCTTCTTGTGTCTGCATAGCTTCGCTGCCTCGATTGCGCTATCTTCAGGGTCTCTCGAACCATCTTGATGTTCTCTTCGGCTTCAAGCAAAATGTCTGGCCTGAACACTTGCTTTTCCCCAGGCTGATCCCATTGCAACGGAGTTCTACAACTCCTCCCATAGAGCGCTTGAAATGGTGACATCTTCAAACTGGCTTGGTAATTGTTGTTATAGGAGAACTCTACATAAGGCAATCGCTTATCCCATCCGGACTGATCTTGCAGCGCACAGGCTCTCAACATATCTTCGAGAATTTGATTAGTCCTTTCAGTCTGGACATCTGTCTGTGGATGATAAGCTGAACTGAAATTCAGATGTGTGCCCAAGGCTTCATGCAACTGCTGCCAGAAATGAGAGGTGAACTGCGTTCCTCTGTCTGACACTATCTTCTTTGGCACACCATGTAGACAAACGATCCAAGACACATACAATTCTGCCAACACTGCACTGCTATAGTTGGTCTTGACTGGTATGAAGTGGGCTGACTTGGTCAAACGGTCCACTACTACCCAGATGGAATCATAGCCGGCTCGAGTGCGAGGCAATCCGACTATGAAATCCATACCGATTTCATCCCATTTCCACTGAGGAATTTGCAACGGTTGCAACAATCCAGCTGGTCTCTGGTGCTCTGCCTTAATTCTTCGACAACTATCGCACATAGCCACATGCTCTGCGATTTCCCTCTTCATTCCGTACCACCAGAATTTCTTCTTCAGATCCTGATACATCTTCTCACTGCCAGGGTGAATCGAATAGGCTGTCTCATGAGCTTCCTTAAGAATCAACTCCCAAATGGATTGGACATTGGGAACGCACAAGCGGTCTTTGAACCATATCACACCTTCTACATCTTTACGAAAATCTTTGCCTCTGCCATCTAGAATCAGTCGCTGAATCTCACTGATCTTTTCATCATTCTTCTGCGCTTCTTTGATTTCTCGCTCCAAGGTAGGTTCCAACTCAACTGTGACTCCTCGCGAATTGTTCAGAAACCCGAGACTCAACCTGTCAAACTCCTTGGCCAACTCATAAGGCATCGGACGAGCGACCATCAGATTGACTTGACTCTTTCTGCTCAAAGCATCTGCCACTACGTTTGCTTTGCCTGGATGGTAGTGAATCTCCAACTCATAGTCTTTGATCAACTCTAACCATCTTCGCTGCCTCATATTCAACTCTGACTGAGTGAATATACTTCAGACTCTTGTGGTCTGTGTAAACATCACATTTCTGTCCATACAGATAGTGCCTCCATGTCTTCAGTGCATGAACCACTGCTGCCAACTCTAGGTCATGGATTGGGTAATTCTTCTTATGAACCTTCAGCTGTCGGGACGAGTAAGCCACAACTCTTCCCTCTTGCATCAATACGCATCCCAAACCTGTGTAACAAGCATCACAGTACACAGAGAAGGGCTTGTGCACATCAGGCAAGACTAGTACAGGCGCTGTTGTCAACTTCTCTTTCAGCGCTTCAAAGGCCTCCTGGCATTTCTGGGTCCACTTGAACTCAACCTTGTTGCCTAGCAACGCTGTCATTGGTTTCGCAATTTTCGAAAACCCTTCAATGAATCGCCGATAATACCCGGCCATTCCAATGAAACTCTTGATTCCTCGCGCATCTGTTGGCGCTTTCCAGTTTAGAATGTCTGCCACTTTCTTCGGATCCACAGCCAATCCTTCTTTGTTAATTATGTGACCCAAGAACAGGACTTCATTGATCCAGAACTCACACTTGCTCAACTTTGCATACAACTGGTGCTCTCGCAATCTCTGCAATACCATCCTCAAATAATCTGCATGCTCCTCTTCGCTTTGAGAATAAATCAGAATGTCATCAATGAATACCACCACAAACTTATCAAGGTAATCCATGAATACACTATTCATCAGATTCATGAAGAACGCTGGTGCATTGGTCAAACCAAAAGACATCACTGTGAACTCATACAACCCATACTTGGTAGTGAATGTCGTCTTCGGAATGTCCGAAGGTCGGATCCTGAGCTGATGATAACCCGATCTCAGATCAATCTTGGAGAACACACTGGCTCCTCTCAACTGGTCGAACAGATCTTCTACTCTGGGCAAAGGGTACTTATTCTTGATCGTGACTTCATTCAAAGCTCGATAATCGATACACATCCTTTTGGTGCCATCTTTCTTTTCCACAAATAAGACAGGGGCGGCCCAAGGCGAGGTGCTTGGCTGGATGTAACCTTTCTCTAACAGCTCATCAATCTGCTTCTTAAGCTCAACCAACTCTGGTCCAGATATTCTGTAAGCTCTCTTAAAGATAGGGGCGGTTCCAGGAAGAAGCTCTATGGCAAACTCAACTTTCCGCTCTGGTGGCATACCCGGTAAATCCTTTGGAAACACATCTGGAAATTCAGACACAACCTTGATATTCTCAATTGGGTCTGCTTCACTGCTATCGACAGCCATCTGGTAACAACTTCCTCTCTTCGGCTCAGGCGGGACTAACTCGGTCACCACTTCCTCTCCTAGTGGGGACACCAACTTGATTGTCCTTTTATCACAACTGATAATTGTCTGATACTTATCTAGCCAATTCATCCCTAGGATGACATCTATTCCCTGAGTACCCATTACTATGAGGTTAGCGGGAAACGCTATCCCCCTTATTTTCACGCTTACATTCAAACAGATGCTATCAGCTCGAATTCTACCACCGGCTGAGTCAATTTGAATGGGGGTTGACATGGTAGTAATTGGAAGATTATGTGCTTCTACCCATGATGCAGTAATGAAAGAATGCGTTGCTCCAGTATCAAATAACACTTCTGCAATATGGGAGTCGACTGGGAACATACCTACTATCATGCCGAGAGTCTCCTGAACTGCTTCAGCCTCCAAGTGGTTCAGTCTTCCATGATTATAGCGCGGCTGAGGGCGATTGCTTGCTCCAGGATGAGACACATTCTGCTTTGCTGGGGCATTGGGGCCTGACTGCTGCTGGGCTGCCTTCTTCAGACATTGCATCACCCAATGGCCTTGCTCCCCACAATGGAAACATGCCCTGTTTCCAACCTGAGCTGGTGCTGCCTGACTGTTCTGCTAGGTTGCTAGGGCAGGAAGACGAGGTGCCTGCTGATTCTACCTCTGAATCTGACCTCCTGACTGATTGCTCTAACGGTTCTGGTACTGGTGCTGAGGATACTGCCTTTGGAACTGCTGATGCTGCTGAGGTGGACGCTGGTTCTACCTGAACTGCTGAGGTTGATTGCCTGAGAAACGAGGGCGGCTGCTGCTTCCAGGCTGGGGTCCACTGATCTTGCGCTTATGATCCTCCATCTCCTTACGCTTCCTCTCTGTCATGATTGCTCTGTCAATCAGGTGCTGGAATATCGGGAAGGTGTGATTCATCAGCTGATAGTGCAGAGGGTCAACCAAGCCTCTCAAGAAACGGTACTGTCGCTTAGCGTCGGTGTTGACATCTTCAGGAGCATAGTGGGACAACTGCAGAAACCTGTCTCGGTACTCACTGACAGATGATGACCCTTGCTTAAGGGCCAAGAACTCCTCTTTCTTCACTGTCATCAGACCTGCAGGCACATGATACTGAGGAAAGCTACCTCTGAACTCTTCCCAAGTGATGGCATCGGGGTTGACATGGGTGGCGAGATAAGACTCCCACCATGACTGAGCTGCTCCTCTCAACAGGCGGGGACCATACAAGACATTCTCCCTGTCATCACACTGAGCGGTATGCAACTCCCGCTCCACAGTGCGCAGCCAATCTTCAGCATCCATGGGGTCAGAAGAGTGAGCAAATGTTGGGGGATGACCTCTCATGAATTCAGCACGCTTGTCCCTGGGCATCTGAGGCATCTGAGGCATCTGAGGCTGAGGTGGTGCTTGCTGCTGTTGCTGCTGCTACTGTTGAATGGCGGCCAAAGTCTGACCGATGGCTTGAACTGCCTGAGTCTGCATCAGAAACATTTGCTCGATGGACATCGGGGGCGGGGGCGGCAGGTGCTGCTGCTGAGGCACCTCATCCTGCGGAGCGGCTCGCTCCTGCTGAGCAAGCCTTCCTCCTCTGCGTCTGTTCTCTGACATCTGCAGAACGCAACCACACATCAGAACTGATCTGGCAAATCTTGCAGCATAAGAGAAGAGTATAGAATTCTTCAACAGCACTGAACAGATGAGCATCTTCACTGATCTCCAACACAGACCAACACAGCTTCTCAGATAAAGAGGAAAGTGGAATAAAAGGTTTCCCAACTATATAACTAACTCCATTAACATAATATGTAAACCATAATGCAGGGGATACCCACACTCTGGTGACAGTCATTACAAAGATCCAAACCAAACATAGTTCATCATGACAAACATAAATGCACAGGATATAGCAAACTACCCTGTGTAACTAAGACTAACTAAAAGCGAGACTAACGCTAAGACTGTAGCTTCTACGTATATATTTTGTATTAATTACAAGGTCCGACTCTAGCGATCTATGGTTCTAGATTTATCTTGATCTTACAGTCGGGATTGCCATAAGACTGGCGTCCACGCCGAGGTGAGCGGTACGGGTGCTGAGTCCCGACGGGAGCGGGGGAACCATCATCCAGGTGACGACGTTCCGCGCGCTCAGCCCGCAGCAGGGCGATCTCAGCACGAGCCCTACTCAGCTCGTCTAGTGCATGGTCCAGCTCCGTGTTTAGCACGGCGGACTAGGTTGACTGTGCTGCTCAACCTAGGATTGTCCTCGCCAGCAGGTGAAACAATCACGCCTCCTGTGCTGACAGATGGACGGCAGGGGTAATACTTCAGGTCGAGACCGTCAGCTACCCCACCGAGAACCGAGCAGTAGTGCGAAAGCGCACGCCGTGCAGCATCTTGCATGGCTGCCTCAGCTGAGTCCCGCTCAGAGATAGAATAGTGCTTTGAGCAGGCCTCTGTACCCTGGAGACTGTTCTCCGGACGGCGCACCAAGCAGGTCGCCTCCCAGCAGTCCGGGTAGGCCCCGCGACTATGCTGGTAGACCACACAGCGATACTCGATGGACCAAGTACGCCGGTCAAGTGCCCGACGTAGCAGGGTGTCGAGCGCATCATGGAAGTGACACCCGCGAGCAGCGTCGTGAGTGATGGGTCGAGCAACCCATCCTTCCGGCTCATGGTCAGCAGGGAAGTCAGTGTCGTGGCTCGAGCTGTCATCGCCACCTCCGTCATCTGGGTCTCCTCCAGCAGCTACTCCAGAGGCTGGGGCGCCCAGTGGTGGTGCAGGGGGCGCCTCCAGGGGAAGCACAGGAGAGCAGCTCCTCACAGACTCTATCTTCTGCTGGAGCGAGAAAGAAGAGCCATGCTGCTCCAGTCGTCGACGTTCCTGCTCCTCATGCAGGCGGTGGTGCAGTCTCTCCAAGTGGCTGGACTGTCCGGCCACGGGACAGCGAAGCGGACGCTCAGCAAGGCGGGAGGGTAAGAAGGGGATGACGGACTTTCGTGCAGTGTGTCTAAGTCGAGCCATCTACAAAAGACACCGCAAGCAAAAGAGTGAGAACAGAATTAATATGACCAGCAATTAATGAATCATAAATAAATGAAGGATTAGAATAAAACAAAATTTTCAGCAAGGTATAACATATAGTAGAACATAGGTTTGGTCGGTATGACCAACTTTTGAAGGGGTACCAAAGTCAAGGCAGGGACAGAGGTCTATAGCCCTTAGAACGACCATTCTACTCTAGGTTAGCGGTCCTACAGTCAGCACGGCTTTGATACCACCTTATGTCACACCCGGTTTTAGAAGGTAAACCGAATGCGAACCATGTACGTGCCAGGTACAGTTATTCACGTACACAGCAGTTACATAACATGGACATCATCACACAGTGCTCAAAATAGTATTAAAAGGGAAATAATAGTCGATTACATCATGCGTCTGAGACGTCCATATAGTCCTTACAATAAATCAAAGTGCGAAAACGAAACGTAGATAATCGTGGCCTTCACAGGCAGCCGACTGGGGGTTGCCTGCTAACCCACACCTAGAACTCGTCGTAGTCTTGGAACTCCTGGAAGTCTTCTACCACAGCTTCATCTTCTCCTGAGCAGTGGTTGCAATGCTGACAACCTGGGGATGGGGGGTTTGGTGTGTAGAGCAAGAGTGAGTACACATCAACATACTCAGTAAGTATCCTGTTTGGCTGTAGTGGACTAGCTTTATGTGGGGGTAAGTCAAGCAGTTGCTTTTAATTGGTCAGATTATTATTTACTAGTAGAAAGCCAGGTTTTAACATTAACCCAAGTTATTAGCCCGATGTACCCTTTCCAAACGGAAAGAATACCACTTACCAGCACCATAGACATAACCAAAACCATCGATCTCATAGCCACCTATAAACCAAAATGTCTCTGATCAAGTACCACTAATCATTGGAGCTCCCTTGGCCGCTCATAACCGCGAGCACGGCTGATATATCAGTTTTCAAACACTCTGCAGAGGTTGTGCACTTTACCCACAAGCCGTGATTCCCTTTCTGCCTGGAGAGAGCTACTCCCCATTGACCACTACCTAGGTGGTCCAGCAGGGCATCACTACGTAGCCTTTACAAAGATTCCCCGGGGCTGTAGCCGCCCGTTAGGTTTCCTAAATGTACCGCACTCCTCCCCAAGGGACAAATCAACCTTGGCAGAGCGAGCCGCATACACCGAGCCCCATTGACGGCACGACGGAGAAGCGAACTACACCCCGGTTCCTCTAATTACTCAGCTAAGGGTGTCCCACTCCACCCTTATGGTTGCACTGTTTTCCCGGGCGGTCATCCATAGAACAGGTCCTTACGGAGAGGCACTCGAGAAACCGCTCGAGCCCCCTTGAAGACCACAAGTATAACATCATAATAAGAGAGGGGAAAACAGCGTATCATATATAATCTCATCATGTTCATTGATTAGAGTTTGAGCAATAGCGTAGAGCTAAATAATAATAATCCGACCCAAATAGGTAAACAAGGACATGGATAACAAAGCTAGTCAATCCTTAAGTGTAAATGTGTAATGCGGGAGGTGAATTAAAGAATGAATAGGACAGAGATAGGTCAAAGGACACTTGCCTCCACCAACCGACTGCTGCTCAGGGGCTTCTCCTGCGAGTTCTTCGGGCTCTCCAACCGGATCGTTCTCTAAGCGATTGCAAGCATACATACATCCATCCATTGAAATTAGGAAACCAACAATACACCATACAAGAGAACAAGTAGATTAAACATGCATAAGATATCACATACAATAATGAGTTTACCATGGTTAGAAAGAAATGAGAAAAGGTCTCGCGAGAGTTAAAGCTTATGCCCGAGACGCACTACGGGTTGGTGAATAACTAGACGTCACGTGTTCTAGTTCCAATTGGTTCTAACAAAAGAATTAGCTACATGCACTAATGTAAACGTGACCACTTTTAGTAGATTAACATTGAATAAGATAGACGATTAGCTATACAAATTAACTAACGTAACCAATTTCCAAATTAAGACTCCTATCTTATTAATATAAACAACGTGATTAGCGCATATAGGATACGGGGGGTAGACGGGGCTAGGGGGTAGACGATCGTGTCGCGAGCGCAACAGGGCGCTATGCGTCGCGTCGCGAGCACGACGAGCTACGCCAGAACGCTGTGCGAACACGTGCACGCGCAAAGCCACACTTAACGTGCCGCGAACGAGTCGCGCACGCGTCGGGGCCGTGCGCTGGCCGAACTCGAGGCCGCGCGCCGAAGGCACGCTGGGCCGAGCTCGAGGCCACGCTAAGGGCCGACACGACGCGAGCAAGGCATGGCGGGGCGAGCGGGCAAACATGCCAGGGCAAGCGAGCACGGGCGAGCGAGGACACGGTTGGGCGAGGCCGGGCGCGGGGGCGGGGCGACCGGGCCGGGGCGCGACGGGAGCAACCGAGCCGGGGCACGGGGCGGCCGAGCCGGGGTACGGGGCGGTTGAACCGGGGGGCCGAGCTCGCCGGGAGGCGGGAGGCCGAGCCGGGGCGGCGCGGGGCGGGGTCGAGCGGGCGAGGGCGGGGCTCGCGCGGGCGGCCGGGGCACGGGGGCGGTCGGGCCAGGGGGCGGCTGAGCCGGGGCACGGCGGGGGCGGTTGAGCCGGGGGGCGGCCGAGCCGGGGCACGGCGGGGCCGGCGAGAGGGAGGCCGAGCCGGGGCGGGGGCGGCCGAGGCCGGGCGCGGGAGACGGCCGAGCCGGGGCCGGGCGGCCGAGCCGGACGCGGGGAAGGAGGAGGGAGAGGGGGAAAGGAGAGGGGAGGAAGGGGGGGTCTCACCACGGCGGAGGAGGGCGGCGCGGCGGGGCACGGGGAAGGTAGCGGCGGCGGCGCTAGGGTTAGGGGAGGGCGGTGGCGGCGCTAGGGTTAGGGAGAGGGAGAGAGAGAGAGAGGGAAGGGATTTTTGGAAAAAAGAAAAGGGGAGGGGGCGGCTGGGCCGGCTGGGCCCAAAGGGGGGAGAGGGGGCGCGCGGCTGGGCCGGCGCGGGGCCCACGGGGAAGGGGGGGGAAGGGGGCGGTTGGGCCGCCAGCTGGGCCGGCCGAAGGAGGGGGCGGTTGGGCCGAAAGGGGAGAAGGGGGGGGAGAGAAAAGAAAAAAAAGAAAAGGCTTTTCTTTTTCTAATTTCTAATTTCCTCTAGATGAAAGCATTCACATTTTTAATCAATCAAAAAGTATGCATGGTTCGGCATGGTGCATCACACAAAATAAAGTGTTTTAAGGTTTTGCTTTACACGAGGTCTAAAGCCAAAACCCGTTGCGACTTTGGAAAAGATCAAGGCTTAGCGAGAAGAAAAGGGAAAAGGAAAGAGTAACGCCTGAATTTGGTGAGAGAAAAGAAGAAAAAATTCTACCCCCAAATTCAGGGCGTTACAATAGCGGGCTAGGTCGTCGCTCTAGTTAGCCGAATTGTTAGATGGCTTTAGTTAAGCTCGTAATCACGATAATTTGCTTGTTGTGGTCCAATTACACATGGTTATGGCCACGGGTAAAAATTAGTAGTGCTCATGTGATATCTAATTTAAAATGCAAATTGTTGTGTGAAGAGCGCATCAATATACACACATATACCGGGTATGATTATTGCGGTAGATACGTTGTTAATTGTGTATGGTAATTCTAGCGCACGAAATAATTTGAATAAAATTTGTAAATCTACTTATTGGTCCTTATTTGATTGATTTAACCATAATAAGTAGTAAAGTGTTAGAGTAATTTCAATTTCTAGAACATGACAATTCTTGAAGTAAATAGGAGCTAAAATTTATAGTTGCTGCTTTGAGCTGCACGCATTGTTTTCATCGTGTTGTATGTTTGATGAACTAAATCATGTTTTATGTAGAAAAACCATATAGAAAAGTTATAGATAACTTTATTATCTTACTGGTGTTAAAATTTGAAAGCCATAAGTCTGATCGTTTAGGAGTTATGCTTTTCACAAATTCAGTAACTGAATCTGTCCAATTTCAGTGCAGATTTCAGAGATTGTATTGTTTGCTTAAGTTAATGTTACAATCAGTTCATGGTCATTATAAGAACGTTATAGATGCTTTTTCTTATCTTGTTTGTGTTAAAATTTTATAACCATAGGCCTGATAGTTTAAGAGTTATGAATTTTACAAACTGGTTGCTGTGTTCTGTCCACTATCAGAACAGATTTCAAAAACTGTATTGTTTGATTTAGTTAAACATAGAATCACTTCTTGGTGATTAT
This sequence comes from Zea luxurians, assembly GCA_029449295.1. Lineage (NCBI taxonomy): Eukaryota > Viridiplantae > Streptophyta > Magnoliopsida > Poales > Poaceae > Zea > Zea luxurians. The sequence continues at coordinate 202,381,630 of JAOPSE010000003.1, forward strand.
AAAAGTTATGTATTACTTTTACTAAGCTTTCCAAAAAGTCTTGGATCACTCTTTTTGGTGATCTGAAGATTAAGTTATCGATGTTTAAAGTGTGAAGACTGAATCTGTCCCGTTCTGGACAGCAAAGCCTTCGTAGTGTATTTTATCCTTGATACATATTAAATCAACCTAAGATATTCATAAATGATTTGTAGCCAATTTCATTATCTTTCTAGAAAGTCTAGAATCAATTTATTTGGGTGTATGAGTCTCTAGTTATGAATTTTTAAAGTCACAAGTCTGAATCTGTCCAACCTGGATAGAGCTGTTATTTTTGCACAATTCGACCATGCTAAGTGTTGAATCATGTTGAGGTAAAAATACCAAAGTGGTAGAGCACTTTTTAAGCTTTTCAGAAAGTCCTAGTTTGCTTTTTTAGATTAATATTTGAAGAGTTATAATTAAAACGAATAACTGTTGTGTTGTTGTCCAAAAAATATGCAAATGCGCATTTAATTGTTTAGTTCACCCTTTTTACTAAAAATGTTTGGTTAGCACTTAATTAATGTAGACTTGCTATGGCTAAGCTTAAGATAACATATGTGTCCTGTTTTATATATTTCTTTCTCTAGTTGATTGTGATATAGGAGTTGCATAGACATTGATGCATAGGTCCTCTGTTAAACTTGTATTTGGGATGCTTTTGTGCGATCAATGGAAGAACTAATGAAAAGTCGTATCCAATTAAATAAATACTTGTACTCGTGATGTCGTGTTGTGTTGGTTAATTAGAGGTAGTAATCGTCATCCTTCCAGTGGTGTTGATGTGGTGCGCTCGATGAAGTGTAGATAGCTAATGCTAGCATATGGTTGTTTACGGTGTCTTACAATTTAGTGTTTAGTTTGCTACCATGTATTTGTATATCTTGTGATACTTTTCATTATATTCATACATATGCATCTTGCATCTTATTTAGGACCGAGAGATGATGATCGAGTAAGTGATGTGGTCTCAACAACAAGATGCAGTTGGTGGACGACCCAAAGAATTATGGACTTAACCAGTGGATGCTCGCCAAGCGAGTATCCCCCAGCAAACACTCTCAAGTGTGGATTCCAGGTAAGCCCCGGTTTTATGCATAACCATTATATATGCTATTTTACTGCACTTAATGTTTGTAGGCTTGTACTGTGCACTTAAGTGTAGGAGTTGCCTGAAACCCTAGTTGCATGAATTCAGGATTCCTTTTGAGATGGATACTAGTATGCTAGGTCAAGTAGCTGTTTTGCTAATTAGGGATCTCGGTAGAAGTCGAGTGATTTTCTAGCACTTGCGCGAGGTCAGGAATTGGTTGTATCTATTTTTATATCAGAATGATGATGGTCTGTGGACAACGATCCATGGGGATGCGTTGTCTACGAGACGGAAATTGGAATAAGGACTAATGTGTGGTACCGTGTGTCAAGCGTTTGAACGTACTAAACACATGTCGAGAAATATGGAAAATCGGTAAGCCTAGTACCTGAGTGAACCTGCCCGCAGATTGCCCTCCTCACGCGACCTGAGACGTAGTCTCCCATTCCGGTTATGGTGGGTACAAGTGCGGTCACTGCACGACGGTAGTTGGGGTCAGTGAGGCATTGTACGCCAAGGCGGTGAGCCCCTTTCTGTTGCCAGGGAATCGATGGGGACGGTTGATGTGTGTGGGGACGGAGTGCCTCGCCACGTCGTGTGTTTAGGTTTACCTTGCAAGGTTTAAAACTCGATTCGAATCGTCTGTTTCTCGTAGCTAATGAGAATGCTTGATCCATGCTGCTGCATCGAGTAAGAAATGAAATGAGGTTACGTACAAAAGATGTTGATTGGCATAATGTTTGATACCATGTATGAGTAGCTAGGTACTCATCTAGTCTAAATTATTATTCTAGAACTTGAAAAAGTTAAAACTTGATTTTAGACTCAGCTGGTGCTTTTAGCAAACCAAACCCCTCAGCCAAACAGCTTCATGGTCTAGAGGTAGAGGAGTAGACTCCTCACACCGGCTAAGTCTAGCTGAGTATTAGTATACTCAGTCTTGCTTGTGGCATAATTTTTGCAGGTACCTCCTTGATCTAGTTGATGGTGTGACTTGTCCTTCATCCCTGCCACCGGGATAGACAGTCGAGTGGGTTACTGCTTCCGCAGGAGAGGACCAGGAGGAGTAGTCTGGCCAGGCTTCGCCATGTTACTCGGTTTTCTCCGTTAGTTATTTCTGCTACATTAAAATTTATGGTTATTATTTCTGAAACTCCAATAATATAATCACTAATGATACTTTCTTAATTTATGGTATTATGCTTTATTGTATTTCTCTGTGGCTCACCTTCGAGTGAGCTAGTGGTATTCGACCTTAGATAAGTGGCTTTACCGGACTAGATCCGAGGGACTGACGGGTTATTCTGGTTTAAGTGTGTTGCTGCCTTTAAGGGTGCGACTTGGGCACTTAAGCTAGAATAATTTGGGCGGTTCCGCCACACCTATGGTTATGAAATTTTACCACAAGAAAGATAAGAAAGTCATCTACAACTTTATTATGACCACCATGAACTGAGTTTAACATTAAATAAGCAAACATTGCAATCTCTGAAATTTGTACAAAAATTGGACAGATTCAGGTACTGAACTTGTGAAAAGCATAACTTCTAAATAATCAGACTTATGGCTGTCAAATTTTAACACAAGAAAGAAAATAAATTTATCTACAACTTTTCTATATGACTTTTCTACAGAAAACATAATTTATTTCATTAAACATGACAGCACAACGAAAATAGTGCGTGCAGCCCAAAACAACAACTAATAAATTTTAGCTTCTATTTACTTCAAGAATGGCCATGTTCTAAAGACTTGAATTACTTTAACACTTAACCACTTATTAGAGTTGAAACAATCAAATGAGGACCAATAAGTCGACTTACAAATTTTATCCAAGTCATTTCATTCGCTAGAATTACCACACACAATTAACAAACATATTCACCACAATAATCAAACCTGGTATAAATATATATCGATGCGCTCTTCACACAATAATTTGCATTTTAACTTATACATCACATGAGCACTACTACTTTTCGTCCGTGACCATAACTATGCGCATTTAGACCACAACAAGCAAATCATCATGACCGCAAGCTTAACCAAAGCCATCTAACAAGTCGGCTAACCAGAGTAACGACATAGCCCGCTATACAACATACACGTCGGCTTGTCAATTATTATCGCAATCTGAGACATAACATATATATAACAATCACTTAACACAATTGACTCCTACTTAACAGGAGTTGGCTAACACAATATAAAACTTAGCAAACCATTTTAGACACTGTGCCTCAAAACATGGGTGGGAACAAATTAATTAGCTTTCCTTAACAATTTCTCAACTTAAATTAGATAACACACAAGTCACATAAAACACCACATTTTAGGAGATCTAACATGTTGAGCATCAATTCTACAACATAAGTGACTCAACCACTACCATGCTTTTCCAACCCTATTGGCTACTCCTCCAAAACACATTATCCATCCTTCACGTTTCTACTCATATCGCACAACATAAACAATTTCAATACCCATTAACCACATAAATAACATCACCACACATGACCTCGACTTATAATCGTAGAGGAACCGATGACTACTTCGGCATCTCACCACCTCTCTACAAACTAAATTAATTTTCTATCTACTTCGATCAAACCCCATATCATGCAACACTTATAATTTACTATCTCAAATACAACCATATCAGGCATGCACTTGAGACACTTTTGGTTCAACTTAACGCAATCACTACTACAATACACTTCCACACACATGTTTGATAACACACCTTTCTAACTAAACCTATCTCGTCTTCCAAACACCAATTATATGTCGCGTAATTTACATTTTCCACCTAATTTAACCTACACCAATGATGAATACATAAATATAATTATCCTAGACTAACTCATTAGCCGAGTGCGGATGTCACCAATCATGCTTTAGGCTTTATTAAATTTGCCGCACTAACACACTATTTTACGATGAAGCATTTTAACAAACAATTAATACATTCGCAACCTATCCTTGCGACACATAAAAGAACTATCGCAGCCACATATCCATCCAATCCAGCAACAAAATAATATATCGGCTCATCATATCAAACCCTGGTTGTGGTTGTTGCACATGTGGTGTGAAGACGAATATGTCGTCGAGTACGGGAGACCGAAGTGAAGCCGGAGGACGTGGCTCACTGCTACGATTCGTTGAGCACCCAACGCGCGAGGCGAGGGAGCATGCGAGTGCTGGGCAATGCTCGGCGAGGCTTGCTGCAGGAATTTGGACTGTGCCGAGCCAAAGTAACGACAACACAGTGCAGTGTAGGCAGAGTGGCGAGGGCTGCGCACATCACAATGCTTCCCATGGGCATTCCGTCGAACACCTACGGTGTGTCGACGTTGTGGGGCTGCATGGGAGACTCGGCTATGAGGGCTACATTGTAGAGGGCTAGGCGCATTCACATGGGGGCAGCCGAGGCAGGGAGGTGGCGAGCTGCTACCGTTGCTTGGTGTGGTAGAGGATAGGCTGCTGCGCCATGGGGAAGGCAGCTGGAGGAAGAAGAAGCTAGGGCTTGGGCGCCATGGTTGGGAAGGGTGTCCACGGCCTTGGAGCCTTGGCGAGTGGTGCTGCACTATTGAAGGGGAGGCCGAGCAAGGAGCATCGGCTTCATCCTCTGAGCAGGGTGTCGGTAGAGGGGCTTCAACGGTGGAGCGCTCGGCCTTAGCGGAGCTCCGAGCGATGGGGAGAAGGGCGCCTGCTCACGCTGCTGGGATCCAAGGGAAGTGGGGAACCGGCCTGGAGGGGAGGTGCAAGGAGGGGCCAAGCCCATGGAGGAGTAAGACACTGGCTAGAGGGCAGCATGTCATGGGAGTTGCTGTTGGGGAGATGTTGTCACACCTGTTTCTAAGGGCAGAGCCGGGTGCATAGCATATGTGCGCCAGGATCTATTTCCACACATATGTTGACGTCACAAGTGTAATATATCAAAGGAACAATGCATAAAAGCGTAAATAATGATTATATTAACATATTACACTTCGAACAGACATAATGTCTTAACCTTTATTCATCAAAGTACAGCGAAACATGGACATCCATCCATAGGAAGATGACCGGGGGTATCACTAGACTAGCATCCATGGAGCTCAGCATCATAACTTCATCTGCAAACTTCTGATCAAAATTAAGCAAGGGTGAGCTCACTTATGGTCGGGGCTCAGCAAGTGGGGGAAAAACTAATGCAAGTTTAACAAGGTGAGGCTAAGGTTGAGCAGTAAGCATTTTAGTTGGTCAACATTTTATTAACAACACCTGTCTTACTAATAAGTGTGAATCCCAAGTATTCCCAGTAAACAAAGGTATAAGAATATATCAAAAACACTTAAGTGAAACCACTTAAGCAAAACCATTGGTAGATCATCGGATCTCGATTTATTTCCATCTTCAAGTTCAATTATCATGTGAGGAGTCCAGGCTGCTCATAACGGTGAGCACGGCTGATATATTAGTTTTACACTCTGTAGAGGTGGTACAACTTTACCCACAAGCCGTGTATCCCCTCTAGCCTGGGTCGGCCAAAACCCATAAACACTTCCGAGGTGAGTGGCTAGGGATCCACTATGAGGCTTTCATAGAATACTCTTAATACGAAGCAACCCGCTAAGGTTACTAAAGTCGATGGTGGAGGCCCCTGGGTGAGGTACCTTAGCCAAGAATACGTCCCCATGTTAACGTGGGCTGCCAACACCACCGCTCCCCCTTTTGCCCATATTTCAGGTAAGGTTGCTACGCACTAAGCATATAAAGCTAATTACCAAAGCCAGAGCCATGATAGCACTCGTGGTTGCACTGTTTCCCTGGATGGTCACTCCATGTTCCAATTATCATAATATGATCTTGCTTAATCGTCGGATTAACAACAATAATGTAACTTACCATTTGGAACATTGATATCATTAGTTGGAGTAACATCATAAAGTTAAAGTTCTAGCAATAGCATAGCTACTTGATTAGATCAAAACCCAGGTTAACAAGGAATAAGGTTGGAAAGGTTAGGTGTATCTGAATAGGTAACCCATCAAATTATGCATATATATCAAAGAATAAACTTTATTAAATGAATTGTTTGGGATCAAATAGAGTATGCAGAGGGAGAAGTCCACTTGTCTTGCTTATTGAAAACTTGAGATTCTTCCACGAAATAGCACTTGATTCTCAACTATTAAATTGTAACACCCAAATTTTGAATTTGGGATTGATAGAAGAAATCTGAGCAAAATACCATTGATAAATAATTAAACTTTATAATTCACCCTTTTTAAAGGTAAATACTCATAATAAAATAAATGAAGAAACACTATGTAGTAATTGTGCATCATGTGAAAGTTTAACTTATGCATAAATTTGAAATCTAGAATTTAAAACTTGGTTTGGTTTGAATTGGAAATAGGAAAGAAAGAAAGAAATATTATACAAAACAAAACAAAGTTATAAATTCATCACACTTTTAGGTATGTCCAAATTTTACTATTAATCTGAAAGTGAATTTGCCACAAGTTGAAATTTAATTTGAATTGGAATTAGGGTTTGAAATAAGAGAAGGGAAGAACTAAGAAAAATATTACATAAAATAAAATAAAAATCAGAATAAACATCCTTCACACTTATATTATTAAATTATACCATTCAAACTGAGGACAAGTAATTTCACAAAGTTTGAATTTAAACTTGAACTCAAATTGGATTTGAAAATGAAGAAAAGAAATAGAAAATAAAATGGAAAAAGAGAAAAACCTTAACTGGGCCTCTACTCCACATTTCGGCCCACCTAAGGATCCTTCACCGCACAGCCCGAATCCCTCCCTGCGGCGCCGACATGTGGGCCCCACGGGGCAGCCTCTCCTCCTCTCGCGCTCGCGCCATCCTTTACTCTGTCGCTGACCGGGTGGGCCCGTTCGTCAGGCAAACTCACCCCACGCGCGTGACTCTGCGGCTGGTCGGTGGGCCCCACTGGACAGCGCCCTTCTTTCCTCAGCTGTTGAGCTCGGCTCACTGGAAACCCGGGCCCGCGCGTCAGCATGTTCGTTCTCACCGCCAACTGAAAATCCCGAGCGTGGCGGTGAATCGCCGGTGCGCGCGGAATCCGTTGTTGACCGACTTCGGCACATAAATAGAATAGCGGCGTGCGCTTCCTAATCCTCTGTCCAGCTCGCGTCCACCTGGAGGGGTTAAGAGAGAGAGAACCAAGGCCGTAGTAACCGGGCGGGCGGAAGGTCGTCCTCCCCGTCGTCGGTCGTGCTCGGCGCCAAATTGGGGCCTCGGGTGCGGACAGAGGGCTTCGCCCGTGCCCCTGGGTCGTTCCGGTGGTGATTGCGGGGCAGGTGGGTGACCGGAGTGCGTCCAATTCGTCTCCGCCGTCGCACATCCGCGGGTCGCCGTGGGCCGACCAAATCGACGCCGGACCTTGGGTAAGAAACCGCCCTCCTAATTCGCCTTCGCCTACTCGTTGCGTCGCGCCCTTCAATTTTGGACTAGGAGCACTTAGACGTCGAATTGCGGGCTCGCCGGCGTGGCGCCACCGCGGGAGGGGGGAAAGTCAGCCCGCTGCCTGAGGTTGAAGACGACACGCGGTAACCGTCGATCTATTCGCGGACGGCTGGATCTGGGCGTCGGGCTCCGCTTCGGAGGGGATGGAATCCGTGCCGTGGATTGGGATCCAACGGTCACTGGTTAATCCCGACCACATAAAATCCTGGCCGTAGATTAGGGATCCGATGGATCCGGTTGGGTACCGCTTCGGTTGGGGTAACGATCTAATCTGTGCCCTTCGCTGCGGATCCAACGGCCCTGAGTGCACCATACCCCTTCGGCCGCCAGTTTTGTAAAAGAAACCCCGAGAAACCGAGGAATCAACCCGCCGTCCTATTTTCACTGTGCGCTGTGTCTCGGGTAATTTTGCCCCGAGCCCCCTGGGTTTCTCTGGATTTGAGGCCCAGTCCAGTGTAGTATTAAAGTGATTAAATGAATTAGAAATTAGATTTTTAATACAAAAATAATTGCCAGAACTTAGATAATTCATAGAAAATTCATTTTAACTCCAAATTGAACCATTCCAGTTTCTAAAATTTTGTAATAATATTCTTCATCATTTAGTGTCTTTGTTTTGATATGAACTCTGTCAGAAAATTTATTTATCATTTAATCATATTTTAATCACATTAAACCTTAGGAAAATCATAACTTGAATTCTACAACTCCAAAATTAATAATTCTTTTTCCTGTGATCTTATTTTTATATGTAGATTATTAATATGTATTTTGGCATACATGTTTGGTGTAATGTTAATTTTGCCTATACACTGTTTGTTTGTATTGCTACGACTAGTGCGAGGTCACGTGTCATCTGAAGAATCATCCTGGTACCTGGATTCTCAAGGCCCAGGCAAGTTGTGCCCTTGATCACTTCTTTTCACCTACTCATGTTCTGATTAATCATAATGATCTGCATAGGTTAATTTTGATGGGACCCAATAGGTTACCCTAGTTTGTCTATCTTTATACCTTGTTTACCACTGAACCTTCTGGGTAGTACTTGCTAGTGCTTTATGTGGTTTTGGGTATGAAGATACATTATTCATGATCACACTTTTATTATCTGTTTATTATTATTGTTCATGTTAAGATCATTATGTTAATTGGAACATGGAGCGACCACCCGGGAAAACAGTGCTACCACAAGGGAGGAATGGGACCCCTTGGCTGATTAATTAGGAAAGCTAGTGGAAGACTACCTTACCCAAAGGGGCAAGGGCAGTAGGGGAGAGGTCAGTGTAGGGAGGCCCTCGGGAGGATTTTGCTGCGATGGCGGTCCTGCAAGGGATTCCTGCACTGGATCTTCCTATAAACTGTAGCGGGTTTTCGGAAGCTAGTGGAACTTTGTAAAGGCCTCGTAGTGGATCCCTAGCCATTCACCTCGGTAGTGTCTAAGGGCCTTGCAAACCCTGGCGACATGGGATACACGACTTGTGGGTAAAGATGCGCAACCTCTGCAGAGTGTAAAACTGGTATACTAGCCGTGCTCACGGTCATGAGCAGGGTAAAGATGCGCAACCTCTGCAGAGTGTAAAACTGGTATACTAGCCGTGCTCACGGTCATGAGCAGCTCGGACCCTCACATGATTAATTTATGGAACTAAATTCAATTTTGTCATATGCATTGCATCGCAGGAGATGTTGTTACTTTTGTTCTACTATTTAATTGGGTTGGTATTTACTTATACTTAGTAATTGCTAATAAAATTTTGACCAACTTTAAAAGCAATGCTCAGCTCTAACCATCCTCTTTGGTAAGCCTTACACTTCACGTGAGCTCCCACCTTTGGCGAGTTCATGCACATTATTCCCCACAACTTGTTGAGCGATGAACGTATGTGAGCTCACTCTTGCTGTCTCACACACACCACAGGTCAAGAACAGGTACCGCAGGATGATGCGCTTGGAGGATGCTGTGATGAGTTCGTGAGAGGTCTAGGTCGTCGTCTCCCAGTCAACTTTGGGTTGCTGGACCGTTGTCTCCTTATAATGTAATTATTTATTTTGTATAGAACTCCTGTTATATATAAAGATGTGACATTCGATCCTGTGCCACTATACATCATATGTATGAGACTTGGTCCCAGCATACCTGGTGTTTATGTTAACCCCGGGTTTTGGACCCCTAAAATCCGGGTGTGACAGAAGTGGTATCAGAGGAATGTTGACTGTAGGACTGAAACCTAGATAGAACTGGACAACCATTATCTACTTATCTTACTCTGATTCTTTTCTAAACTTATCTTAATCTTTTTCTCATCTATTTCCACTTTACTCTGATTACTCTGACCTTTTCACTTCTAAAGACAAATGTGGATTTCACACTTTGAAATCCTTAACCTTAAGTGACTTTAGGAATAAGAGACCTAATCCTAGGAACAAAAACAAAACTATTTTTATAAGTGTCTATGTATTTGAATGTTTGTTCTTATGATATCTGTCTGATTTGGATCTTTGTTTGAGTGTGATGGGTTGTGGAGTAATGTCCACAATTACATCTGCATATACATCTAGGCATAAAAGGTAGCATTTGTAAGATAACTAGACAATCTAGATTATCCCCTTAGAAAATATATGTAGTATTCCGTATCTATCTCATCTTGACATATTCTAACTTATCTTTGGACATTCACCTCGTACAACTAATTACCCTGGTCTTGACATTGAATATCTGGCCCAGCCCTGCCAAAGAAATTTCAGTACATAATCAACTATTAGCTTATTCATTCTGTCTACTAAATGATTCCCTTGCAAAGCTATCTTACCACATGCTTCTAACTTAGATGGTCAATACCAGGCGGGGTGGTGGAATTGATTTACCTGCTAATCGACAACCCCAACCACAGCCAGCAGAGATGAATCCTCCTAATCCTCCATCAGGCGGAGTTGATCCACTAGTCGCAGCCCAAATGAGAATGATGCAGCAAATGGCGGACACTATGGCAGATATGCGCACCCAAATGCAGCAAGAACGCCAAGAAATGCATCAGGAAAGAGAGGATGCACGTCGGGAACTGCGCCAAGAGCGGGAAGAGATACGCCAGGAGAGAAGGGTACAACAGCAGCTGCTGCAACAACAACTTCAACAACAGCAGCAACAACAACAAGTGCCATTTCCTCCACCTCCACCACCAGTTCCACCCCGGGACAAGCACCGGGAATTCATGAGCCACAAACCACCAACCTTCTCCAACTCCGCAGATCCACTGCAAGCAGATGACTGGTTAAAGTCCATAGAGAAGATGCTCAACATAGCCCAGTGCTCGGACCGAGAGAAAGTACTCTATGCATCAGGTCGTCTTGCTGGTCCCGCTGCGGATTGGTGGGATGCGTACTGTGCAGCTCATGCTGCTGCCGATACAATTACCTGGGAAGAATTCTCCACACAATTCAGGAATTACCATATTCCTGCTGGACTCATGAAGATTAAGAGGAAGGAGTTTCTATCCCTCAAGCAAGGAAGTATGTCCGTAAGTGAATATAGAGACAAATTCATCCAGTTATCTCGATATGCTCCCAGAGATGTTGAGGATGATGAGCAAAAGCAGGAGCTCTTTCTGGATGGTTTGATTGGACCCTTGCAATATCAGCTGGTATCGCACACCTTCCCATCCTTCCAAAGGCTACTTGACAAAGCTATTGCTGTAGAAAACAAGAGGAGTATATTTGGAGAGAAAAGAAAGGCTGTCAACCAAGGGCAGGCTGGAAGTAGTTCCCGTCCTCGCTATACTACCACTCCCAATACACCAGCTAGTGGCAGTTCTGGACAACAAACTCAACAGACACCAACTGCTCCTCCAAAAGCAAGCACTCCGGGGGGAAACGTTGCTCCCAACACAACTGCCATCAGGACATGCTTCAAGTGTGGACAACCGGGACACTACGCCAACTACTGTCCCAACAGAGCTGCCTACACCACACCGGCTCCGATGAAACAAGGACAAGCCTCGGCAGGAAAGAGTCAGCCCCTATCTATCAACCGGGGATATGCCCATCATGCAGAAGTAGAAGCTGAACCCGGTGAACTTGAAATTCAAGAAGAGGAGCCAGTGGGAGATGAAGTAGTCGGTGAAGAAGTCAACGAGCAACAAGAATAGAGAGATAAACATAGATATAGATATATATATATATATTCTACTATTTGTAAGACCTAAATATTAGTTTAGCTATTAGTTAGTATTTTACTATTCTAGTGGTAATAATAAGGTCTATTAACCCTATGTTTTGTTAAGGAATTATGCATCATGCCGAGGTCTCTTTGTTTGTGCATATGTTCCGAGAACAATATGAGTATATATCCTTTTTCTTACAAATCTCGAGGACGAGATTATTTTTAAGGGGGTAGGATTTGTAACACCCAAATTTTGAATTTGGGATTGATAGAAGAAATCTGAGCAAAATACCATTGATAAATAATTAAACTTTATAATTCACCCTTTTTAAAGGTAAATACTCATAATAAAATAAATGAAGAAACACTATGTAGTAATTGTGCATCATGTGAAAGTTTAACTTATGCATAAATTTGAAATCTAGAATTTAAAACTTGGTTTGGTTTGAATTGGAAATAGGAAAGAAAGAAAGAAATATTATACAAAACAAAACAAAGTTATAAATTCATCACACTTTTAGGTATGTCCAAATTTTACTATTAATCTGAAAGTGAATTTGCCACAAGTTGAAATTTAATTTGAATTGGAATTAGGGTTTGAAATAAGAGAAGGGAAGAACTAAGAAAAATATTACATAAAATAAAATAAAAATCAGAATAAACATCCTTCACACTTATATTATTAAATTATACCATTCAAACTGAGGACAAGTAATTTCACAAAGTTTGAATTTAAACTTGAACTCAAATTGGATTTGAAAATGAAGAAAAGAAATAGAAAATAAAATGGAAAAAGAGAAAAACCTTAACTGGGCCTCTACTCCACATTTCGGCCCACCTAAGGATCCTTCACCGCACAGCCCGAATCCCTCCCTGCGGCGCCGACATGTGGGCCCCACGGGGCAGCCTCTCCTCCTCTCGCGCTCGCGCCATCCTTTACTCTGTCGCTGACCGGGTGGGCCCGTTCGTCAGGCAAACTCACCCCACGCGCGTGACTCTGCGGCTGGTCGGTGGGCCCCACTGGACAGCGCCCTTCTTTCCTCAGCTGTTGAGCTCGGCTCACTGGAAACCCGGGCCCGCGCGTCAGCATGTTCGTTCTCACCGCCAACTGAAAATCCCGAGCGTGGCGGTGAATCGCCGGTGCGCGCGGAATCCGTTGTTGACCGACTTCGGCACATAAATAGAATAGCGGCGTGCGCTTCCTAATCCTCTGTCCAGCTCGCGTCCACCTGGAGGGGTTAAGAGAGAGAGAACCAAGGCCGTAGTAACCGGGCGGGCGGAAGGTCGTCCTCCCCGTCGTCGGTCGTGCTCGGCGCCAAATTGGGGCCTCGGGTGCGGACAGAGGGCTTCGCCCGTGCCCCTGGGTCGTTCCGGTGGTGATTGCGGGGCAGGTGGGTGACCGGAGTGCGTCCAATTCGTCTCCGCCGTCGCACATCCGCGGGTCGCCGTGGGCCGACCAAATCGACGCCGGACCTTGGGTAAGAAACCGCCCTCCTAATTCGCCTTCGCCTACTCGTTGCGTCGCGCCCTTCAATTTTGGACTAGGAGCACTTAGACGTCGAATTGCGGGCTCGCCGGCGTGGCGCCACCGCGGGAGGGGGGAAAGTCAGCCCGCTGCCTGAGGTTGAAGACGACACGCGGTAACCGTCGATCTATTCGCGGACGGCTGGATCTGGGCGTCGGGCTCCGCTTCGGAGGGGATGGAATCCGTGCCGTGGATTGGGATCCAACGGTCACTGGTTAATCCCGACCACATAAAATCCTGGCCGTAGATTAGGGATCCGATGGATCCGGTTGGGTACCGCTTCGGTTGGGGTAACGATCTAATCTGTGCCCTTCGCTGCGGATCCAACGGCCCTGAGTGCACCATACCCCTTCGGCCGCCAGTTTTGTAAAAGAAACCCCGAGAAACCGAGGAATCAACCCGCCGTCCTATTTTCACTGTGCGCTGTGTCTCGGGTAATTTTGCCCCGAGCCCCCTGGGTTTCTCTGGATTTGAGGCCCAGTCCAGTGTAGTATTAAAGTGATTAAATGAATTAGAAATTAGATTTTTAATACAAAAATAATTGCCAGAACTTAGATAATTCATAGAAAATTCATTTTAACTCCAAATTGAACCATTCCAGTTTCTAAAATTTTGTAATAATATTCTTCATCATTTAGTGTCTTTGTTTTGATATGAACTCTGTCAGAAAATTTATTTATCATTTAATCATATTTTATTCACATTAAACCTTAGGAAAATCATAACTTGAATTCTACAACTCCAAAATTAATAATTCTTTTTCCTGTGATCTTATTTTTATATGTAGATTATTAATATGTATTTTGGCATACATGTTTGGTGTAATGTTAATTTTGCCTATACACTGTTTGTTTGTATTGCTACGACTAGTGCGAGGTCACGTGTCATCTGAAGAATCATCCTGGTACCTGGATTCTCAAGGCCCAGGCAAGTTGCGCCCTTGATCACTTCTTTTCACCTACTCATGTTCTGATTAATCATAATGAGCTGCATAGGTTAATTTTGATGGGACCCAATAGGTTACCCTAGTTTGTCTATCTTTATACCTTGTTTACCACTGAACCTTCTGGGTAGTACTTGCTAGTGCTTTATGTGGTTTTGGGTATGAAGATACATTATTCATGATCACACTTTTATTATCTGTTTATTATTATTGTTCATGTTAAGATCATTATGTTAATTGGAACATGGAGTGACCACCCGGGAAAACAGTGCTACCACAAGGGAGGAATGGGACCCCTTGGCTGATTAATTAGGAAAGCTAGTGGAAGACTACCTTACCCGAAAGGGGCAAGGGCAGTAGGGGAGAGGTCAGTGTAGGGAGGCCCTCGGGAGGATTTTGCTGCGATGGCGGTCCTGCAAGGGATTCCTGCACTGGATCTTCCTATAAACTGTAGCGGGTTTTCGGAAGCTAGTGGAACTTTGTAAAGGCCTCGTAGTGGATCCCTAGCCATTCACCTCGGTAGTGTCTAAGGGCCTTGCAAACCCTGGCGACATGGGATACACGACTTGTGGGTAAAGATGCGCAACCTCTGCAGAGTGTAAAACTGGTATACTAGCCGTGCTCACGGTCATGAGCAGGGTAAAGATGCGCAACCTCTGCAGAGTGTAAAACTGGTATACTAGCCGTGCTCACGGTCATGAGCAGCTCGGACCCTCACATGATTAATTTATGGAACTAAATTCAATTTTGTCATATGCATTGCATCGCAGGAGATGTTGTTACTTTTGTTCTACTATTTAATTGGGTTGGTATTTACTTATACTTAGTAATTGCTAATAAAATTTTGACCAACTTTAAAAGCAATGCTCAGCTCTAACCATCCTCTTTGGTAAGCCTTACACTTCACGTGAGCTCCCACCTTTGGCGAGTTCATGCACATTATTCCCCACAACTTGTTGAGCGATGAACGTATGTGAGCTCACTCTTGCTGTCTCACACACACCACAGGTCAAGAACAGGTACCGCAGGATGATGCGCTTGGAGGATGCTGTGATGAGTTCGTGAGAGGTCTAGGTCGTCGTCTCCCAGTCAACTTTGGGTTGCTGGACCGTTGTCTCCTTATAATGTAATTATTTATTTTGTATAGAACTCCTGTTATATATAAAGATGTGACATTCGATCCTGTGCCACTATACATCATATGTATGAGACTTGGTCCCAGCATACCTGGTGTTTATGTTAACCCCGGGTTTTGGACCCCTAAAATCCGGGTGTGACATAAATCAATCACTGAATATCACACAAACTACAAGAAGAAACAAACACCACTCAATAGCATACAACACTCACCATACACAAAGCTAAAAGAAAACCTAACAAAACGAGCGTTCGCTTTTCAAAAACATTACACGCAAGGGTTATAATAAAAAGGTATTCTTTTCAACCATGTGATCTATACTTTATAAAATAAGACATGAGCTTAAAATATACAAATATTAGGTTCATCAAATTAATCTTTTATAAAACGTCATATGTGATATGTCTAAGATTAAGGGTTTATAAGACAATAAAACACGTTATAACGATATTAAACCTTTTTAACCTTTTAGAAAAGATATATGTTATATATCTAAGGTTAATGAGTTATAAAACACATTATTAAACATTACTTTTATAACAAGTCTCATAAATAGCTTAAACAACTTTTTATGTGAAAAGGTCATAATTAATCACCTATTTAAAATGAGTTAGGTTATGGGCCTTAAGTGGATTTTCATGCAAACGATAATAAACAAATAACTATCTTTTAATTTCATTAGAAACACATAGCCTATATTATCATATTCGAAGTCAATATATAAAGTAACATTTTAAGTTATAAAAGAACTTAAACTTAAACTCTTATTACTTTATTTTATTATTTAGGAAAATCTAAGTGATTCGTATATAATGTGGACTAAATTCTATGAAGTCATTAATCATGTTATAAATCTTGTTAAGAATAAATTGACTATCGGTTTGGTTAATAAATTATGATAAAGGATAATTAATCTATTAATTACTTTAATTCTATTGTATGAACAAATGATATAATTCATTAGAAAGGAAATTGTGTATCAACTATCATTTTAGTTTATAAAATCACTGACCCTTGTTATCTTTTAATTGAGAAAATATAAATAATCTATTAATTAGACATATATTTATCTTCTATTTTTATTAAGAAACATATGTCTACATATTCTTTTAAGTTTCTATTTAATACGGCTATACTACTTAAACATCTATAACGAACCTTATTAAATCAAAAACATGATATCTACTAAAAACGTCATTTTAAAGTTAGAACCAAATTATCTAATTCTTTAGTAAGAAACCTATATTTACCAGCATAACTATCAATTTCTTTATTAGGAAAGCATGAGTGATTAATTAAGTTATTTTAATATTATTATAATATTCTACTATTTTGGTTTTCTCCTTTCTTTTCTAAATAGAATTTATACGTATAAATAAAAAATGTTTATTTAATTCTTCTAACATTAATATACTAGAGTTAATTGTAAATTACTAAATGGGACTTTTAATAACCTATTCATGGTTATTATGACATAAATGAGCATTTTACTATTCTAAGTAATTAAGTGCTATACTTATGAATACATTTACTATGAATAGTAAAATCTATATATATTTTCATTCGACTAGAAAATACATGACTTGGTGTCTATTTCAATTTCTTCATGCAAATAAGTTTATACTTAAACTACTACTAACAACTATCCTTCCACACACAAAAGCGAAATTAATTATAAACATTTCTAGTATGAAAACCACTGAAGTAGTGAATAGTGACCGTGCTCATTTTTAGAAAAATCATACGCATTTTCAAAGTATTGTCACGGGGTTCGACTTTGGTTACACGTGTATATCGAATCTCTAAAGTTATACACGTGAATCGCCAAATCGCATCATCTCAATATTAAAACAATAATTCATAAATTAATTCAAAACGTGTTTTAGAGCATAAATCAACATTTGGAGTTGTTTTCAACCTTGTGGTGAATCGAGGGATTCGGTCGCGGTGAGGCGAGACGCGGATGGTCCAGTTGGTGGCTGCGTGGTCGCGTCGACGGTGGACGGCGTAATTCCGGCGAGGCGTTTGGACGGCGGGGCGCGAACTCCGGCGAGGCATTTGGACGGCGGGGCGCGAACTCTGGCGAGGCTCCACAGATGGCGAACGGCGTACGGCGCGCAAGCACGGGCAGAGCTCCGGTGAACTGCGGATGGACATGGACTGTCCGGCGACGAGCTGGGCACGGCGTGGGCAGGGGTTCGACAGCAGGTGGGGCTCCATCGAGGTGCTGTGCGGACGGTCCGGCGACGAACTTCACGACGGCGAACGGCGAGGGAGAGAGAACCGAGAGGAGGGAGCGAGCTTGGGGTAGAGAGAGAGGAGGGCTCGGCTGGGGTTTTATAGAGGAGAGGGAGGGAAGTGAAGGGTCGGCCGGGGAGGGAGAGAGGTGGCCGATCTTCATGGCTGCCATTAATGGCATCCGCTTCAATGGAGTGAGGGAGAAACGGTGGCATTGAACTCCATTACACGTGATGAAGAAACGGATGCGGCACTTGGGCTTCGCGTGGGGTCGGGGTCGCGGTCGGATGAGCAGGGCTGGTCAGGTCCTCTTGGCGCAACTGCTGGCGGCTTTGACTGCGCGCAGGGGCTCGGTGGGTCGAGGTCCTTGGCCGCGTCGGGGCTTGAGCGCGTGGTCGAGAAAGTTGCAGGGGCGCGAGGCAGAGGCTTGCTCAAGGCTGGGCTCGGCGCGCACGGCGCAGTGTCGCGGGCGGCGTGGCAGGGGCGCGGTCGTGAGCGCGGCTAGCGTCAGGCGTCTGGACGCGGCATGGCAGCTTGGCGCGGCGCAGTTGCCTGGCGCGCGGGTCTGGGCATGGGGAGCTGCGCGCGGGGCGGCGTCAGGCTAGTTGCAGGCGTGGGGCAGCGTCGGCTTCGGTCGGGTTGAAGCAGGGGCTGGGCGGCTCGGTGAGAGAAGCTGATATGACCATGCCATTAAGCAATACGTTACAACCCCCAAGGCATACTACATCAACTCAAGTACAACCAACATCATCACCAACCCAAGCCTTTGATGGACCAATTACACGTAGCTGAGCTAAGAAGCTACATCAAGAGGTTCACCAAAGAGGAAGGACAAAACATGTCGAGGGCGAATCAGCAAGAAGATGCTATGTCAGAGTCAGTCCAGCGCAAAAGAACCGTCCAGAAGAAACAGTCATATCTTTTGATTCCCAAAAGCTATGAAGGCCCATAAGTACTTTTTGGAAAGATCTTGAAGTCTAGTTTCCAATGCTTCTAAAGCCAACTTAATAAAATCTACCAGAAAGGCAGCCGACCTACTTTAGTGCTGACTGGTCAGAAGGTCAACAGTCTGCTTGATGACCAAGTTTTCGTATTAAACTGCATCATTCTATGAAGTTTCATTAAGCATGTTATATATGGTGAGAAAGCTTATCAAGTTAGCTTTCCAATGCAACCAGTCCCACATCATTTGAAGATTCCTAGAAGAAGTTATTGTCAAAATACTGATGGTTGCGCAGAAGTCAAACAGCCACACGGAAATCAGCTCTGCAGATCTCCCAAAGAGGCTCCTTCACATTAGCACGTGAAAATACTTTTGTTTCGTGGTTATACCTCGCTAAGGCTGGTTGTTACTAGTATAAATATCCCCCTATGTCTATGATGTAAGGTAGCTTTTGATAATCTAAAACAGAACCCCTTTTGTTCAACTGTGTGCTAACAAATATTGAGAGTGATCTCTACCCCTTTGCTCTTGTGAATTCCTTCGCGGGATTGCAGAAGCGGCGGCTTCATCCGCTCCCAATTAGTGCTCCTACTCCCTTTGAGGTCTCCTTGATTGATTGTAGGCTGTGATGGTTAGTTCTTTGAGAGTGTGGTTGGGCGAATCCTCGATTCAGGCTGCCGGTTAAAGACGGTGGTTGGCTTCGAGTTTTATTTGTCAGGTTGCACTAGTTATCGCTGCTTGTAGCAAGTTATCTTGGCTTATTTGAAGCTAGTTATCTGAAGATTGATCCTACGTCGTGAAGATCGGGCATCGTGACGCATCATCTGGTATCAAAGCCTCAGTTGCCACGGTAGGATTCTTTACCCTTAGCTACATATATTTTGTGTTCATCTTATCCACCAAAAAGCCATAAAATATTTTTGCCATAGCCCTTTGTTTCAATCTGTTGTTCCAGTGAGTTTTGTTAAGTTTCAGTCCTTAGAGTCTTTGTTTAGTTGCTGGTCACTCTGTCCTTTGTGTTCCCTTTGAGCCTCTTATGTATATCTAAAAATATCCACAAAAAGGAAAATCTGAAAACCCTCATCATTTCCTTCGCGTTAACTTTGATCCTATTTAAGTTATAGCTGCTGGTTGAGTTCTTTGTTTATTATTATAAAGTGTGCAAATATCATATCAGATCTCTGTGTTTAGTTCTATAAAAAAAGAGTATCAAAAAAAGAGAAGAAAGAAAAGTACCAAAAAAAGTGTTGAGCAAGATTGTGAAAGAAAAGTAGAACGATCAGTTTGTTTATGTGCACAAGTGCTGAAAGTTCATCAAGTTGTTCAACCAGTTTGCTATTGTCATTTGGTGCAAAATTTTGGTTGGGTCTGATCGCAACACTTGCATTCCAATCATACTCCTTGATTTGCATCAAATCTGAAATTTCTTTGCGCGTGTGTTTGATCTACTTACATCACTCGAATCTTGTGGTCAGCACTAGACAGTGAACTTCTAGTTGGATTGTTATTTAACTTTACAACAACTAGGATTCAGATTGCATTCCTTGTTTATTATTCCCCACCAAGCTCCACATATAAGCCATTGTAATCGGTACTCTGATCTTGTATTCGCTTGACCATCACTTTCTTGTTACCACCACACATTTTCTTGCAACCCACAGGGAACTCATAAGAGCTTTGGTTGGTAAGAGTGGTGAGGTTGTGAGATTCTATATAGCTTCATATTCCACCTATATTTGTTGTCTTGTCGCCACTAATTTCGCAGGAAGATGGATCCCAATGCTGGGATTGAAGACTGTGTCACCATGATACAATTCAATGAGCTCAAACAAAGCATAGAAGACAAGCAAGATCGGTTGGCACAAGATCTTCAGACACTTATGGCTGAAATCAGAGGTCGTCATCGACTCCCTGATGGTGCAAGAAACCATGATGAAGATGGGGAAGAAGGTGAAGGAAATTATTCTAGAAGAGCAAGTGAACATGGGAGGAGAAATTAAGGTGCTGCACGTGGTAGAGGAAGAGGCCAGAATCGAAGAAATGATGACAATGAAGAATCTGAATTTGGGGATGATGATCAGTCCCAACATCGCTATGGTCGTCGTCATCATAGAGGCGTCAACCAAGAAGAGAGATTTGGGAAGCTTAAGTTTACCATGCCAAAATTTGATGGTAGATCTGATCCTGAAGATTATTTCACATGGGAATTGAAGGTGGAGAAAATCTTCCGCCTACATAATTATTCACAGGAGAAGAAACTTGCAATGGCATCTCTTGAGTTTGAAGGATATGCTCTGATTTGGTGGGAGCAACTTCTTTGTGATCGTGAAGATGGAGAGGACCCTATTATTACTTGGCAAGAGATGAAGCGAGAAATGAGAATTCGTTTTGTGCCGAAGCATTATTGACGTGATCTTTTCGATAAATTGCAGAATTTGAGGCAAGGAAGTTTCTCTGTTGAGGAGTATTATAAGGAGATGGAGAAGGCCATGATTAGAGCCAATGTGTATGAAGACGAGGAGCAAACCATTGCACGTTTCATGGCTGGGTTACACCGCAACATTCAGCGTATTGTTGAGTTTCAGCCGTACCAAAGTCTTATTGATTTGGTACATCAAGCCACCAAAGCTGAACGCCAGCTGCAACAAGATGCTAAGAGCAGCAAGCCCTTGTCATATGGTGTGACGGAACCTCCCAAGTTATTAGGCCCACCTACAGTTGTCCTTGTCCAACGGACCTCAGACAACCCTGTAGATGCCCCTGAATTACTTGAAAAGTTCGGTATCTGCTTTTCTTACCTTTCCCAAGAGCGTTTCACCCATCACGCAGACATTACAGAACATCAGAGATACAGAAATGCGGAAGCGATTACATAACTTACATTTATTTGAAAGTAAGATAAAGTTAGTTATTACAGACCAGCATGAAAACACGAGTGCAGAGTACTTATTATTACAATACCAAGGGAGGTAAAAACTCCTCCCAATAAGTTCTTACATAAAAGTTTTTATGGAGGACTAGGTCCTCCCGTAGCTTCATTCTTGCTTTTCCTCATTTGGCACCTCTTGGTAAAAAAGCAACAAAAATTTGCTGCTTCCTCACCTAAAAACAATAGGGAATAAAACCCTGAGTATGGGATTACTCAGCAAGTCTTACCCGACTAAAGAAAAGACTCTCAAGGGTATGCTGGTTATAAGGGAGTCAAGGTAAGGTTTCTCAAAGATTAAAGACTCTGTTTTGCATAAATGCTTACTAAAAGTGGATCCTTAAAAATCCAGTTTTATTTTCAGGTTAGGTAAAATTACCTGCATCTAGAGTTCTTTCTAACCTAGTTCAATCACTTCACCTGCACTAGCCAATTTCTTAACAAGTCCTTCATCTTTACTGGAGTTCTACGTATAGGACAGTGACCAAGTCTTCATGACCGCGAAGGTACGGCGATCCAAATCGATTATACTCAGCTGAGGATCTCCAATCACACGACATATGTAGCACTTAACCCTTGCATATGTCAATCCGCCACCGGGGTTCTTAAGACCAGATCAGGTTCACACGAACCGAGAGCACAGATACACCACCGTCCAGCCTCTTGCCATGGAGGGTACACGCTACTCTTGCCACAGCTCCATGCCCATTCCGTGTTATCTTATTCTGGCCTTAGTCTGCCCGAGGCAAGGCTTACCCATGATGAGGCATGTGACCAGTTAAAGGGTCCTCGGTCAGCAAGCCTACATCGAGACGGTCCTTAATCGACTCAAACGGAGACACTACACCGAGACTCTCTTTCTCGTGCAAGTCACCCGCCTGGTCTCAGCTTAATCATTTCAACCCAAAGTTTGGTACCTGTCAGAGGTACATCTTTTCCGATGTTGAACCCATCACGACCATGATGGATCCACCATCAAGTTTTATTTTCAAAAATATCCCTCCCACTTTGCCAATCATCTTTTGTAAAACAAAACCTTTTGTTTTGCTAGAGCAATACTAAGCATAGCAAAAATCTTTTATGAAAACAGGGTTTCAAGGAAGATAATCAAGTTTAAGGAGGGTAATGCAAGAATTGTATAAGAATTCAACTCCTATCACCTAATGCATTAATCAAGTGAGAAAGATTTTAAAAACATCAAGGAAGGTGGCAAATGCACTAGGGCTTGCCTTCGTTGATAGGTGAGTCAGGCTCGGACCCGCAGATATCAAGGTAGAAAAAGTTTCCTGCCTGAGATTCCGAAGGTGGTGGTGGTGTCTTCTCTTCAGTTACTTCGACTTCTTCTTTGTTTTCTAAAGATAACCATATATATATAAGAATGTATGCCATGAAATGCTCATGAGAGTGCAAAGATAATAAGAATTTATTATCTAAGGTTCTTGAATACAATTTTCCTTCACGGTTCTCCGGGAAACAAGGGTTTCCGGAGTCAGTAAAGGAATTCAAAGGGCAGGGGTGGGGGTTATGGGTTCTAATTATCAAACAAGGTCCAATTTAATCCAAACTCTACCCAAGGCTTCTAAATAATGCTTAAAGTTAAAATAAAAAGTTTGGGCATTTTTGGAATTATTAACTATTTTTTAAAAATCCAGAATCAATATCTTAAGCTATTTTAAATACTCCAAAATTCCCTATTTGTCCTAAAAATCATAAAACTATTTTTATTAAATTCTATGGAAAATTAGGAATCTAACAAAATTGGTATTATATTTTTAGGATTTTTCTACAATTTTCTAGAATTTATTTGTCTCTAGCAAAAAAAGAAAAAGAAAAACTTGCAATAGTACTGGGCCGATTCTAGCCTAGACGGCCCAACTGTGGACAGAAGCGCGCCCGCACCCATGCCACTTTGCACAGGGGTCCTTGCCTTTTTGAATAACCAGAAGCAGAACTGAAGCACTATTCAATGAGTCACTGACGTATTACAGAAAACCCCTCTACTTTCTAATCCTTCACAAGGTGAGGTCCCCAACGGCGTCAAGCGTGGCCGAGCTCCGGCGAGCGCGTAGACTGGCCGGAGGAGGCAAAGGGCGGTGCTCCCGAGCAGCGGACATAGGATTGAGCCATCCCCGATCACTTCCCCTAACCTAATTTCAGAATTGGTGATCCAATTTGCTCTAGCCGCGGTGACCGAGGGTGTTGCGGACAGATGAACATGTTCCCGGTGATTGGTGGGCTCCTAGTTCAATTCGATGGTTCGGCAAGCATCACGGGGTTATGAGAATACTCAAACGAGAAAGAGAGGAGGATGAACTGACCGGAGTTGTACTAGCCGCGGTGAGGTTGGTTTTACGGTGCTGGAAACCCGAATTGGAGGAAATCCGGAATTAGAGCTCGCTGGTGGAGGGTTTGGGGTGCAAGTAGGTGCAGAAGCTGCTTGATTACATGACGTAGCTGAGGGCACAGTCAATTTATAGAGTCCACGAGCGGTGGCCACGAATTTGGGCGATGACGCGCAGCAGTCGGAGGGACAGGGAGTTACTGGCGCGCGTGAACCCGTGTCTACCGTCGTGGCGACTTCACCAGCGACGATTAGATGGCTATAGAGAGTCACGGCGACGCGACGGAGGCACCAGAGCACGTGGCGCAAGATCGGAAGACGGCTGTCGCCGGCGAGCTTATCTGCTCAAGCCGCAAAGCACGGGGATACGACGGTGAGTCACCGGAGTTATCCCCAGGCGAAGGGCTTTTAGCTGGCAGGCTTATCAGGTCACTGGTAATGTAAATTGCAACGGCGGCAACGCAAATCGCGGCGGAGATCGGTCGTCGGCGGCGAGGTTATTGCGCTGGCGGTCTAATCTGGTTCAGGCACTGTACCATGGGAGAGCTCATTGAGTGCACCTGACAGCCAAGTTCTAGGGCAGTTTTTCTCGAAAATTTTCATGGCAACCTACCCAAACCTCTGCAGCAAAGTTGTAGAGCTGCAAACTAGCTACAATTTTGTCATAGCAACCTTGGTCAAATTCATAATAAATCAAGCTTGAATTCATGCTCAAAGTCTCTGTAGTTACACTGTCAGTCTGAAATTCAGACTTTCACGCCTGACAATCTGACTTTGAGTGTGTTTTTCTCTAGTTTTTTCTTAACAACCATGCTCACACCCTTAAGCAAAGTTGTTCTCCTTTGATAGGTCTACAATTTTGATGTGGTGACCTTGGACAAAACCTCAATAATTTGGAAGTTACAAGGGCTCAAAGTTGAGCTCAAACACTGAAATTCAGACTTAGCATAGAACTCAAATGAGGTCCATTTTGCAATTAAGTACAAAATCCAAGATTTGGCTTACAAGTCCACACATTTGTGAACCAAATGACTTTATATGCTTTAACATTGTAGTTTTTACACTTTAGTCCAAATATGCACTGTTTTTGCACATAGGCCCCTAGGGTTTAGATTTAGGGTTTTCTAGGGTTCCAATTAGGGTTTTTGGTATCCCAGGGGTACAAATGTAATTCAAGTTCATTCTTTGGAGTATTTTATGACCATTCCACTAAAGCTTTTGGGTTTTCTCAATTTGGGTCATGTTTTACCCCCCCTTAACCCCTATTTAGGGTTAAGTATCCTATTCCAGGGTTCTAATTGCAAAACACCAAAACAATACAACTTGTTTGAAATTTTTACCTAGTGAATGCACTCTAGGTGTGTCAAACCTATGCAATGCCAATGTTTATGATGTCATGCTCAAGTTTTAGTAGTAGTAACACCAGGGGTGTTACATATGGTGCACGAACCATGACTGGAGGAAGCAAATTGATCTCAAGGTTTACTGCTGCATCCTCAGCGACAAAAGGTTCAATTGGAGGCTTGCGATCCAATATTCAAGGCAATTCTAGTGGAAAGAATGGTGCTGCTCCAAACACGAGTTATAAACCAGCAGCATCCCCTTCAACATCAGTAGGTTCAATAGCCAAGAGTAGTGGTATTCAGTGCTTCAAGTGTGGAGGTCGTGGTCATGTCATAAAGGAGTGTCCAAATAATCATGTGATCCTTGTGACTGATGATGGAGAATATACATCAGCTAGTGACGAGGAAGCTGAAGCAGGAAATGAAGATGACATTGATAAATCTGAAGAACATACGGGATGTGAATTTGAGCATGGTACTACTCTTGTGGTTACACAAATATTGAGTGTTCAAATGAAAGAAGCTAAAATTGGGCAGCGACATAATCTTTTTCAAACGCGAGCCAAAGTGCAAGACAAAGTAGTAAAGGTGATCATTGATGGAGGGAGCTGCCATAATCTTGCAAGTCGTGAAATGGTTGAAAAGCTTGGTTTGAAGTTGCAACGACACCCTCATCCATATCATGTCCAATGGTTGAATGAATCGGGAGATATAAAGATTGGTTATAAGGTGAAAGTTCTGTTCAAGATTGGAGAGTATGTTGACACAGTGGAGTGCGATGTTGCACCCATGTCTGTGTGTCACATGTTGCTAGGAAGACCTTGGCAATATGACCGATATTCTCAGCATTGTGGAAGAATAAATCAATACACACTAGATCTGACAGGGAGAAATTTTGTACTCAAGCCTATGACCCCTCAACAAATCATGGCTGAACATTTACAAAAGAAAACTGAAATTAGTGCAGCAAGTAGAGGAGGAGAAGAGCAAAAGAAATTGAGTGCCATCCACAATTCGGTGAGCGAGTGCTACAAGCCAAATTCAAGAGATAAAAAGAAGGAAGAGGGAGAACATCTAGTTATGATAGCCACAAAATCTAAGCTGAGAGAAGTGAGGAACAACCCATATCAAGTGCTCTTTGCACTTGTGAACAAACATGTTTTGATTTCTCCTAACGACATAACATCTCTTCCTAGTGTTGTAGCTGATCTTTTGCAGGACTTTGAAGACGTGTTTCCACAAGAAACACCGGCTGGACTACCTCCAATTCGAGGGATTGAGCATCAAATCGATCTTATTCCAGGGGCTGCACTTCCTAACCGTCCACCATATCGAACCAATACTGAAGAAACTAAGGAAATACAAAGGCAAGTGCAAGAACTTCTTGATAAAGGTTTTGTTCGTGAAAGCTTAAGCCCTTGTGTTGTTCCTATGATTTTAGTACCTAAGAAAGATGGATCTTGGAGGATGTGTGTTGATTGTAGAGCTATAAATAATATTATCGTTCGCTATCGCCATCCTATTCCACGGCTAGATGATATGCTTGATGAATTAAGTGGTTCCACAATTTTTACTAAAATTGATTTGAGAAGTGGATACCATCAAATATGAATGAAAACTGGAGATGAATGGAAGACTGCATTTAAAACAAAATTTGGGTTGTATGAATGGTTAGTGATGCCCTTTGGGTTAACTAATGCTCCTAGTACCTTTATGAGACTAATGAACCATGTCTTAAGAACTTTCATTGGAAAATTTGTTGTTGTCTACTTCGATGATATTCTAATTTACAGCAAGTCTTTTGATGAACATGTGAAACACATTCGACAAGTTTTAGATGAGCTTAGAAAGGAGAAATTATTTGTTAATCTTGAGAAGTGCAGTTTTTGCACAGACCATGTTGTGTTTCTTGGCTTTGTTGTTTCAGCAAAAGGAATAGAGGTGGATGAATCCATGGTGAAAGCCATCAAGGATTGGCCAGCTCCAATGAATGTAAGTCAAGTAAGAAGTTTTCATGGTCTTGCTGTTTTTATAGAAGATTTGTGCGAGATTTCAGTACCATCGCTTTCCCTTTAAATGAATTGACAAAGAAAGGTGTTGAATTTAAATGGGGAAACTCACAAGAAGATGCTTTTCAAGAATTGAAGAAACGTTTGACTGAAGCACCTGTACTTATTCTTCCTGATTTCACTAAAACTTTTGAAGTAGAATGTGATGCTAGTGGGATTGTGATAGGAGGAGTTTTAATGCAACAAGGAAAGCCTATAGCATATTTTAGTGAAAAATTGGGAGGTGCTCAATTAAATTATTCTGTGTATGACAAAGAATTGTATGCTTTGGTCCAAGCGCTTGAAACATGGCAGCACTACTTATGGCCAAAAGAGTTTGTTATTCATTCCGATCATGAAGCTTTGAAGTATTTGAAAGGGCAAGCCAAACTGAACCGTCGCCATGCCAAATGGGTTGAGTTTATCGAAACATTTCCATACATTGTGAAATATAAGAAAGGTAAGGACAATGTGGTCGCTGATGCCTTATCTCGAAGGAATGTGTTGTTGAATCAACTAGAGGTAAAAGTTTTGGGTCTTGAAAATTTGAAAGAAATGTATAATGATGATCCTGAATTTTCAGATTCATACAATCATTGTAGAGATGGAAAAGGTTAGGAAAAATATCATATACATGATGGATTTTTGTTTAGAGCCAACAAACTTTGTGTACCAAATTCTTCGGTTAGATTGCTTTTATTGCAGGAGTCAAATGGAGGAGGTCTAACAGGTCATTTTGGACAAAAGAAGACTTATGAACTGCTCAGTAATCATTTCTATTGGCCCAAGATGAGGAGAGATGTCATTAGATTTGTGGAGCGATGTGTCACCTATCACAAAGCTAAGTCAAAACTGAACCCTCATGGTTTATATACTCCTTTACCCGTTCCTAAAATTCCTTGGGAAGACATAAGCATGGATTTTATTTTAGGGCTGCTGATGACTCGAAAAAAGAGAGATTCTATTTTTGTTGTGGTTGATAGATTTTCAAAAATGGCTCATTTTATCCCATGCAACAAGAGCGACGATGCTTCACATGTTGCCAATTTGTTTTTCAGAGAAATCTTGAGGCTACATGGAGTGCCCAAGACCATCGTATCTGACCGTGATGTGAAGTTTGTGAGCTATTTTTGGAAAACATTATGGGCAAAGCTTGGGACTAAACTTCTATTCTCCACCACATGCCACCCCCAAACTGATGGCCAAACTGAAGTAGTGAATCGTACATTGTCAATGCTGCTGCGAACAATGGTAAAGAAGAACTTGAAGGATTGGGAGGAATGTTTGCCACACGTGGAGTTTGCTTATAACAGGGCAGTACATTCTACAACTAATTTATGCCCCTTCAAAATTGTATATGGGTTCAAACCTATTGCTCCAATAGATTTGTTGCCCCTTCCATTGCAGGAAAGAACTAATATGGAAGCTTCCAAGCGTGTTGCATACATTAAAAAGATACATGAGAAGACCAAGGAAGCAATTGAGCTCAAAGCAGTGTGCAAGGCAGCAAGCATGAACAAGCATAGGAAGAAAGTGTTATTTGAACTGGGTGACTTGGTTTGGATTCACTTGCGCAAGGAGCGTTTTCTTAATCAGCGCAAATCCAAAGTGATGCCACGAGGGGATGGTCCATTTCGTGTTCTTACCAAGATCAATGATAATGCATACAAGATAAATCTTCCACCAAGCTATGGCGTGAGCAACACGTTCAATGTTGCTGACCTCTTACCATATACAAGTGAAGACACTTCAGAGGCGAGGATGACTCCTTTTCAAGGGGAGGAGGATGATATGACCATGCCATTAAGCAATACGTTACAACCCCCAAGGCATACTACATCAACTCAAGTACAACCAACATCATCACCAACCCAAGCCTTTGATGGACCAATTACACGTAGCCGAGCTAAGAAGCTACATCAAGAGGTTCACCAAAGAGGAAGGACAAAACATATTGAGGGTGAATCAGCAAGAAGAGCTATGTCCGAGTGAGTCCAGCGCAATAGAACCGTCCAGAAGAAACAGTCATAGCTTTTGATTCCCAAAAGCTATGAAGGCCCATAAGTACTTTTTGGAAAGCTCTTCAAGTCTAGTTTCCAATGCTTCTAAATCCGACTTAATCAAATCTACCAGAAAGGCAGCCGACCTACTTTAGTGCTGACTGGTCAGAAGGTCAACAGTCTACTTGATGACCAAGTTTTCGTATTAAACTGCATCATTCTTTGAAGTTTCATTAAGCATGCTATATATGGTGAGAAAGCTTATCAAGTTAGCTTTCTAATGCAACCAGTTCCACGTCATTTGATGATTCCTAGAAGAAGTTATTGTCAAAATACTGAAGGTTGCGCAGAAGTCAAACAGCCACACGGAAATTAGCTTTGGAGATCTCCCAAAGAAACTCCTTCGTGTTAGCACGTGAAAATACTTTTGTTTCGTGTTTATACCTCGCTAAGGCTGGTTGTTACTAGTATAAATACCTCCCTATGTTTATGATGTAAGGCAGCTTTTGATAATCTAAAACAGAACCCCTTTTGTTCAGTTGTGTGCTAACAAATATTGAGAGTGATCTCTACCCCTTTGCTCTTGTGAATTCCTTCGCGGGATTGCAGAAGCGGCGGCTTTATCTGCTCCCAATTGGTGCTCCTACTCCCTTTGAGGTCTCCTCGATTGATTGTAGGCTTTGTTGGTTGGTTCTTTGAGAGTGTGGTTAGGCGAATCCTCGATTCAGGCTGCCGGTTAAAGACGGTGGTTGGCTTCGAGTTTTATTTGTCAGGTTGCACTAGTTATCTCTGCTTGCAGCAAGTTATCTTGGCTTCTTTAAAGCTAGTTATCTGAAGATTGATCCTACGTCGTGAAGATCAGGCATCGTGACGCATCAGAAGCGAGGGGGAGGAGAGAGTAGGAGGCGGGTGGGAGAGAGAGAAGTAGAGAGCGGTGGCGGCTGCGCAGGGGACCAGGTCACCAGGGGGCGGCGGCTTAGGGTTAGGGAGCAGGGCGTTGGACCCTGGTGGGCCGGCTAGATTAGGGTTTTTGGTTTTTTTTTCTTTTTTTTATTTCCTTTTTCTAATTTCAAAATACATATTTAAATAACTCTAAAATGTATAATAATTAAACTAAAATTATTTATAAATATAATATTTATTTTTGACTAATAATTATATTATTTTTGTGAATATTCATTCAAGAAGAAATGTTATTAAATATTCAAAAACCAACCGTGCGCAATTAAAATTATTCCAAATGCAAATAAATGACACACAATTAAATGAAAAACTTATTACCCTAATTACCATTATAAACTAAAATTATTAATATACATATTTTTCGAAAATCTTATTTTAGCAATTCATTCTTGTTTTGTAAAATTAGATTTTCTTACAAGATCAAATCCATAAATTGGATTTGCAAATCAATTCAAACAAAACATATGCTTCGGCATGATTGCAACAAACACTTGGTAATTTTATCTATTCAAGAAATTCTTCAAATCAATGCTTCCTTATTTGAAACCATAAATATTTTCCTTTCTACTGAAATTTAATAATCTAAATAGGGTTGTTTGCTTTTGCTAGATTTAGGGCGTTACAGATGCCGCTGGCTTGAGGGGGCAGAGGGGTTAGCTTGGCTTGCTGCTGAGCCATGGACGACTGCTCCCTGTGGCTCCATTGGAGGAGAAATTTGTTGGCTGCTGTTGCCATGAGGGAGAGGGAGGAGGATGGCGTGGGGGAGAAGAGTGGCTGGATGTTGGGTGTGACGGCTTGGGGTAGGAATGCAAAATGCTCCAAGTGCAAGAGAGAGGCACTTCTATTAATAGACAAGTGCTAGGGCTAGGGTGTGGGCTGGTTTGCTTAGGAGAGAAGCAAGGATTGCTTCAAGGCTAAGCAGCCCGAAAATGTCCCTGGATTGGAGCAACGATTCATCTGTGAGAAAATTCAAACCGGTATGACGAACGGAAAAGCAACCGGCGTCCAGATGACAAACGACCGAGTGCTTAATTTGGATCGAAAATTTTGATTTTGGCGTCCCTTTGAAATTCTCTCGCGCACTATTTTATAAACTAATTTTATCTCAAGATTTCGATTGGCTGCTGATTTTTAGTCGGAGAAGGCGAATCATGACATTTTAAAATCACTACCGATATGGGTTTTGAGTCTGGTTCGGACATAGAAATATTAGGCTGAGTCAGATAAGAATTGATCAGGGACCGTTGCAACGCATTCCGTTTGAGAGAATGGATCTGGATAAAATAGTCGGACATAGATCGAAGGTCGAGGAATCGAACTCAGACACAGATCGACAAGCAACTGTCGAGAGTTTTGATTAAATGAGCTTTAGATGTGATTTATAGGTCGAGAATGGTTATCGAGTTTGCATTCGCTTCAAAGAAATAAAAGTTTTAACATGCTCCAAATTCGGCATTTCTTGAGATCGAATAAATCTGAATTCAGTGAACTTTCATGAATAATCCTGATAACTGAGATAGACATGATCGAGAAATAGAAATTTCTACTGAGCATCCAATCTTAGGATAAATCTCCCGACATAACATGAAATAGACACTAGGGGTATCACAGCCTTCCCCCTTAAAAGAGTATCGCCCCGAGATTTGAATGAGGATCTTTAAGGGTGGAGAAGCGTGTAACTCCCATGTTGATGATAGATGCCAAATCACAAGATGTTATCTAACAAGATATGGAAGATAGATTTGGATGGAATATTGCGACATGTTGAGATAAAATGCAGCGATCACTCTGAGAGAATGTCCAAAATGATGACACATCAGTGTTGTCCCATAATGAATCGTGACTATTAACTGCGATACCAGCTCGTGTCGAGCAGCTCAACCTTATGTGTTGTAACGCCCTGAATTTGGGGGTAGAATTTTTTCTTCTTTTCACTCACCAAATTCGGGCATTACTCTCTTTCCTTTCCCGTTTCGCTCCTTCTTCCCAATTTCAAACCTGTATAGTGACGGGTGTCCGTATCGTGCATAAACAAAACCTAAGTTGACATGAGTGTTGCATCATGCCTGAAGCACATTTCTTTGTCTGATGTCGTGTTTAGTCGTGTGTTCGTCTCGCCCCGTTTCGGATTTCAGTTCACGAATCGATCTTCCGATCTGTGGTTGTGCGTGCCGCGGGGTTTCGACCCGCGGTGTGACCCAGTCCGGCCTGCGTGCCCCCGGCGCCCCACACCCCCCTCTCCATGCGCCCCCCACCTTCCTCCTCTCCCTCTCTCATTTGGATTTCCTGCGCAGCAGCCTCCCTCTCCCTCTCCCACCTCTCTCTCCCCGTGGTGCCCTAGGGTTTGGAGACGGCAATCACCAGAATTTGGAGCCCGAGGTGAGCTCCCCTCCCCTCCTCTCTCTCTCTCTCTCTCTTCTCTTCCCCTCCCCCTTTCTTCTCCCCTGCCCCCCCCCCCTCGTTTTTCCCTCCCTGCGCGCGCGCTCCCCGCGGGCGTGGCCCCGGTGGCCCAGCTCCCCGGCGCGGGCACGGCCCCCGGCGCGCGGCTTCGGCCCCCCGGCGGCCGTCCTGGCCCCGTTGCACGGCGTCCGACCCTCGGATTAGTTAGTTTCAAATTTAGTTTAATGAGCGTGTTGAGTCACGTGCTCCGTCGCGCGACGAATTGGTTTACTCTCAGGTTTTATTAATGTGCTGCGTCGCACGCTTCGTCGCGCGACGATTCAATTTAATTTCGTATTTATCAATGTGCTGCGTCGCGCGCTTCGTCGCGCGACGATTCAATTTAAATTTGTGTTCATTAATGTGCTGCGTCGCGCGCTTCATCGCGTGACGATTAATTTTAAATTCGTATTTATTAAGGTGCGGTGTCGCGCGCTTCGTCGCGCGACGATTCGTGTTAAATTCAGTTCAGTTGACGTAAGCTGTCGTGCGTTTCGTCGCGCGACGCTTAATGTTTGTTTATAAAAGTAATGCAGGAGTCTCGTTGCGCGCCCTGTCGCGCGACAAGTCGTTTATTTCTTAATTCAATTTGAATGCTGCGTCGCGCATCTCGCCGTGCGACCATTTCCTTTGATTCACCTTTATCTGTTTATAATAATTAAATGTGGAACATGACCTTACTTTATGCTAAACGCAATGGCCAAATTAATACCCTTCTGTTTAAACGAGTAGTTTAATTTATAATTGTGTAACGTGATCGCTTCTCGACTGTAGACTCGACCGCTATTTTCTCTTTCTCGCTTAGTCGTAATTGCGAGCCCTGCGTTGAACGTGTGTTTAATTATTGCATTCCATTGTATGGTGTACTGCTCTTTTGTATTAAATGTGTGGAATGTATGTCTGAACTCGTATAGATAACAGTCAGTTGGTGGAGTCCAAAGGAGTTGCAGGTGAAGACCCTGAGCAGCAGTCGATTGGTGAAGGCAAGTGTCCCTTGACCTATCTTTGTCCTATACATTCTTTAATTCATCTCCCGCATTACATAGTTATACCTAAGGATTGACTAGCTTTTGTTATCCATGTCCTTGTTTACCTATTTGGGTTGGATTATTATTGTTAGCTTTATGCTATTGCTTAACATTAATCAATGAACATGATGAGAATTATCTATGATACATTGTTTTCCCTCTTATTTACAATATTATACTTGTGGCATTTAAGGGGGCTCGAGTGGTTTCTCGAGTGCCTCTCCGTAAGGACCTGTTCGTTGGATGACCGCCTGGGAAAACAGTGCAACCATGAGGGTGGAGTGGGACGCCCTTAGCTGAGTAATTAGAGGAACTAGGGTGTAGTTCGCTTAGCCGTCGTGCCGTCAATGGGGCTCGGTGTATGCGGCTCGCTCTACCAAGGTTGATTTGTCCCTTGGGGAGGAGGGCGGTACATTTAGGAAACCTAACGGGCGGCTACAGCCCCGGGGAATCTTTGTAAAGGCTACGTAGTGATACCCTGCTGGGTCACATTGGTAGTGATCAATGGAGGTCATGACCTCCGGGCAGAAAGGGAAATCACGGCTTATGGGTAAAGTGCGCAACCTCTGCAGAGTGTATGAAAACTGATATATCAGCCGTGCTCGCAGTTATGAGCGGCCAAGGGAGCTTCAGTGATTAGTGGTACTTGATCAGAGATGTTTGGATTACAGATGGCAATGAGATTGATGGTTTTGGTATCAACTCTGATGATGGTAAGTGGTATTCTTTCCATTTGGAAAGGGTACGTTTGGGTTAATAACGTGGGTTAATTCTAAAACCTGGCTTTCTCTACTAGATAATAATTTGACCAACTAAAACCAATTGCTTGACTTACCCCCACATAAAGCTAGTCCACTATAGCCAAACAGGACACTTGCTGAGTATGTTGATGTGTACTCACCCTTGATCTACACACCAAACCCCCCCCCCCTTCCGCTAGGTTTTCCGCTTTGCATCCACTGCTCAGAAGAAGATGAAGCCGTGGAAGGAGACTTCCAGGAGTTCCAAGGTTACGACGAGTTCTAGGCGTGGGTTAGCGGTAACCCCCAGTCGGCTGCCTGTGAAGGTCGCGTGTATCTACGTTTCTTTTCCGCACTTTGATTATTGTAAAGACTATGTGGATGTCTCAGACATATGATGTAATCGACTACTATTCCCCTTTTATATTATGATTTGAGCACTATGTGATGATGTCTAGTTATGTAACTACTGTGTACGTGAATTGCTGATCCTGACACGTACATGGTTCGCATTTGGTTTGCCTTCTAAAACCGGGTGTGACATAGGTGGTATCAAAGCCATGCTAACTGTAGGACCACTAACCTAGAGTAGAATGTTCGTTTTAAGGATTATAGACCCCTATTCTTGCCTTGACTTTGGTATCCCTTCAAAAGTTGGTCATATCGACCAAACCTATGTTCTACTATATATTATACCTTGCTAAAAATCTTTTGCTTATTCTAATTCCTCATTTTATTTATGGTTAATTACTTGCTGGTCATATTAGTTCTATTCTCACTCTTATGCTTGCGGTGTCTTTTGTAGATGGCTCGTCTTAGACACACTGCACGGAAGTCCGTCATCCCCTTCTTGCCTTCTCATCTCGCTGAGCGTCCGCTTCGCCGTCCAGTGACCGGTCAGTCCAGCCACTTGGAGAGGCTACACCACCGCCTGTATTAGGAGCAGGAACATCGACGACAGGAGCAGGAGCAGCAGGGCTCTTCTTTCTCGCTCCAGTAGGAGATAGAGTCTGTGAGGAGTTGCTCCCCTGTTCTCCCGCTGGAGGCGCTCCCTGCACCACCACAGAGCGCCCCAGCCCCTGGAGTAGCTGCTGGAGGAGACCCAGACGACGAAGGTGGCGACAGCAGCTCGAGCCATGACACCGACCTTTCCGCCGACCAGGAGTTGGAAGGATGGGTTGCTTGACCCATCACTTGCGACGCTGCTCGCGGGTGTCACTTCCACGATGCGCTCAACATCCTGCTACGTCGGGCACTTGACCGACGTACTTGGTCCATCGAGTATCGCTGTGTGGTCTTCCAGCACAGTCGCGGGGTCTATTCGGACCGTTGGGAGGCGACCTGCTTGGTGCGTCATCCAGAGAACAGTCTCCGGGGTGCGGAGATCTGCTCAGAGCACTATTCCATCTCTATGCTGGACTCAGCTGAAGGCGGCCATGCAAGATGCTGCACGGCGTGTGCTTTCGCACTACTGCTCGGTTCTCGGCAGGGTAGCCGACGGTCTCAACCTGAAGTATTACCCCTGCCGTCCATCTGGCAGGACAGGAGGCGTGATTGTCTCACCTGTTGGTGAGGACAATCCTAGGTTGAGCAGCACAGTCAACCTAGCCGCCGTGCTAAACTCGGAGCTGGACCATGCATTAGACGAGCTGAGTAGGCTCGTGTTGAGATCACCCAGCTGCGGGCTGAGCGCGTGGAGCATCGTCATCTGGATGATGGCTCCCCCGCTCCCGTCGGGACTCAGCACCCGTATTCGCTCACCTCGGCGTGGACACCAGTCTTATGGCAACCCTGACTGCAAGACCAAGATAGATTTAGAACC
This sequence comes from Zea luxurians, assembly GCA_029449295.1. Lineage (NCBI taxonomy): Eukaryota > Viridiplantae > Streptophyta > Magnoliopsida > Poales > Poaceae > Zea > Zea luxurians. Next base: position 202,417,841 of record JAOPSE010000003.1, read on the forward strand.
ATAGGTCGTCAGCGTCGGATCTTGTAATTAATACGAAAATATATACATAGAAGCTATAGTCTTAGCGTTAGCATTGATTTTAGTTAGTCTTAGTTAGACAGGGTAGTTTGCTTATCCTGTGCATTTATGTTTGTCATGGTGAACTATGCTGGAGCTGGATCTTTGTAATGACTGTCACCAGAGTGTGGGTATTCCCTGCATTTTGGTTTACCTGTTATATTTTAGTAAAGTTAGTTGTCTAGTTGGGAAACCTTTTATTCCACTTTCCTCTTTATCTGAGAAGCTGTGTTGGTCTGTGTTGGAGATTAACGAAGATGTTCATCTGTTCAGTGTTGTGGAAGAATTCTATACTCTTTTCTTATGCTGCAAGATTTGCCAGATCAGTTCTGATGTCTGGTTGCATTCTGCAGATGTCAAAAAACAGGCGTAGAGGAGGAAGGCATGCTCAGCAGGAGCAGGCAGCTCAGCAGGATGAGGCACCCCAGCAACAGCAGCTGCCACCCTCGCCCCTGATGTCGATCGAGCAGATGTTCATGATGCAGACTCAGGCAGTTCAAGCCATCGGTCAGACTCTGGCCGCCATTCAGCAGCAGCAGCAGCAGTAGCCACCACCCCAGCCTCAGATGCCTCCGATGCCCAGGGACAAGCGTGCTGAGTTCATGAGAGGTCATCCCCCAACGTTTGCTCATTCTTCTGACCCCATGCATGCTGAAGACTGGCTGCGCACAGTGGAGCGGGAGTTGCATACCGCTCAGTGTGATGACAGGGAGAAAGTTCTGTATGGTCCCCGTCTGTTGAGAGGAGCAGCCTAGTCCTGGTGGGAGTCTTACCTCGCTACCCATGCCAACCCCGACACTATTACCAGGGAGGAATTCAGAAACAAGTTCCGTTAGTACCATGTTCCTGCACGACTAATGACATTGAAGAAGGAGGAGTTCTTGGCACTCAAACAAGGGCCGATGTCTGTCAGTGAGTACCGAGACAAGTTTCTGCAGCTGTCCCGCTATGCTCCAGAGGATGTCAACACAGATGCTAAGAGGCAGTATCGCTTCTTAAGAGGCTTAGTTGATCCCCTGCATTATCAGCTGATGAATCATACCTGTCGGTGTTTCGACCCCGGGGGGTCCCTGGACCGATGAGTAAATCGTGGCTGCGTGCCCCAGCCCAGATGGGTCGGCGCGAGGACGGGACATAAAGGGGGGAGAACAGCGAGGGGAAACCGCGGCCTTCGTGTTGTCCTGCGCCCAGGGCGGCTGGATGCGCTTGCAGTAGGGGGTTACAAGCGTTCGCGCGGGAGCGAGAGAGAGAGAGCGAGGGCCTTACGTGCCGGTCCGTTCTCCCGCGCGGCCAACCTCTCCGTACGGGAGCCCTGGACCTTCCTTTTATAGACGTAAGGAGAGGACCTAGGTGTACAATGGGGGTGTAGCAATGTGCTAACGTGTCTACAGAGAGGAGCTAGAGCCCTAAGTACATGTCGTCGTGGCAATCGGAGAGGTTTTGGCATCCTGTTCATGTGATGTCATGGCCGTTGGAGGAGCGCTGGAGCTCTGCGGAAGTACAGCTATCTGGGCTGCCGGGTCCTTGCTGACGTCTCCTTGGTGACATAAGAGGCTGGGAGCTGCCGCCGTCATGGAGCGTGCGGGGTGTCATCATTACTTGTTTACCGGGGCGAGCCGGATGGGACGCCGGTCTTGTTCCCCGTAGCCTGAGCTAGCTAGGGGTAGGGTAATGATGACCCTCCTGGCGATGTGGCTGGTCCGAACCCAAGTTGGGGTGAGGTGGTGATTCCTCCGAGGTCGAGGTTGAGTCCGAGCCCTGGGGTCGGGCGAAGCGGAGTCCATCGTCTTCCGGAGCCGAGGCCGAGTCCGAGCCCTGGGGTCGGGCGAGGCGGAGTTCGTCGTCTTCCGGAGCCGAGGCTGAGTCCGAGCCCTGGGGTCGGGCGAGGCGGAGTTCGTCGTCTTCCGGAGCCAAGGCTGAGTCCGAGCCCTGGGGTCGGGCGAGGCGGAGTTTGTCATCTTCTGAAGCCGAGACAGGGGCCGAGCCCTAGGGTCGGGCGAGGCGGAGCTTCCTATGTTGCCCGAGGCTGGACTTAGCCGCTATCGACCTCACTCTGGCGAATGGCGCGACAGTCAGAGCAGGGCAAGTGGCGCTGCATTCCTGTCAGGTCGGTCAGTGGAGCGGCGAAGTGACTGCGGTCACTTCGGCTCTGTCGACCGGAGCGCGCGTCAGGATAAGATGTCAGGCGATCCTTGCATTAAATGCTCCTGCGATACGGTCGGTTGGTGTTGCGATCTGGCCAAGGTTGCTTCTCTGCGAAGACTGGGCCTCGGGCGAGCCGAAGGTGTGTTTCGTTGCTTGACAGGGCCCTCGGGCGAGACGTGAATCCTTCGGGGTCGGCTGCCTTTGCCCGAGGCTAGGCTCGGGCGAGGCGAGATCGTGTCCCTTGAATGGACTGAGCCTTGACCTTAATCGCGCCCATCAGGCCTTTGCAGCTTTGTGCTGATGGGGGTTACCAGCTGAGATTAGGAGTCTTGGGGGTACCCCTAATTATGGTCCCGGACAGTAGCCCCCGAGCCTCGAAGGGAGTGTTGGCACTCGCTTGGAGGCTTTTGTCGCACTTTTTTGCAGAGGGGACCGGCCTTTCTCGGTTGCATTTTGTTCCGGTGGGGGCGCGCGAGCGCACCCGCCGGGTGTAGCCCCCGAGGCCTCGGAGGAGTGTTTTGACTCCTTCAATGTCTTAGTGCCTTTCGTGATGGCTCGGCCGGTTTGGTCGTTCCCTCATGCGAACTGGCCGTAGCCCGGGTGCACAGTCGAGTCCCAAGTTCTCGGGCTGGTACGTTGACGCTGTCAACGGTTTGGCCGGAGCCGGGTTCGCAAGAGCAGCCCCCGAGCCTTCGCGCAGAGCGAGAGGACAGTCAAGGACAGACTTGGCTTTTTTCATATGCCCCTGCGTCGCCTTTCCGCAAGGAGGAGGGGGGAAAGCGCCATGCTGCCCTCGGAGGGCACCGAACATGGTGTCTCCAGTGAGTTGCTAGCAGGTAATCCGAGTGGACGCCCGTGTTGCCGTCCGAGGCTCAATCGGACTTCGCCGAAGGTGGAGTTAACGCCGAGGGTGCTGCTACTCCCTCTCCATCGACATCTGAGCCTATAGCATCGGTTCGCCTGTAGTATGCATATGTTTTTTGCGGCCGCCGAGGCCCAAACATACTATCGTCGTGTTGTAAAGCCGCGTTTCTTTTCCCCTTGTTTCGAGTATCAAGACTTGCTTGTCGGTGGCAGAATCGTTCATCCGAGCGAGAGTTACTTCTCACGGAAGGTGATGAGTGAGGTATCCGTATCCCGGAGGCGTAGGAGTCCCTCGGCTCAGTCGGCCTTGCCGCTTACATGTACTCTTACTCGTCCGTAGGATTCTTTTGTCGACATGGTCGAGATGGCACGAAAAATTGTTTCGGCAGAAGAGTCTTCGAGTGTTGCGACTTGTTCGGTCTGCGGAACCGTTTATTCGAGCGCGAGTTACTTATCGCAGAAGGTGATGAGTGAGGTATCCGTATCCTGGAGGTGTAGGAGTCCCTCGGCTCGGTCAGCCTTGCCTGCTTATGTGTACTCCGTCGTTTTCAGGATCCCACCACCGAAGTAGTCGAAAAACACGAAAAATGTTCTTGCTGAAAGACTTTTTTCGAGGAAAATTTTGACGCAGAGGGGGTTCGCCCCTTCTAGCCCCTGAGGGAGGGTCGGGCTTTGCTGAGGCAAAGCCGACCCTTCCTTGATGGTTAGACTTCATATGTAAACGAGGTATATGAACGCCTTGAAAGCATCTTAAGGGTAGAAGCGACGTAGTTGTCGAATGTTCTAGGCGTTGCTGTAGACCTCGCCTTGACTGTTGGCCAGCTTGTACGTCCCGAGCTTCAAAACCTTGGCGATGATGAATGGCCCTTCCCAGGGAGGCGTGAGCTTGTGCCGCCCTCGGGCATCTTGTCGTAGTCGAAGCACCAAGTCGCCCACCTGGAGGTCTCGGGACCGAACCCCTCGGGCGTGGTAGCGTCGCAGGGACTGCTGATACCGCGCTGAGTGTAGCAAGGCCATGTCCCGAGCCTCTTCCAGCTGGTCCAACAAGTCTTCTCGGTTGGTCTGGTTGCGTCGGTCGTCGTAGGCCCTCGTCCTTGGGGAACCGTATTCTAAGTCTGTGGGCAAGATGGCCTCAGCCCCATAGACTAGAAAGAACGGCGTGAAGCCTATGGATCGACTTGGCGTCGTCCTCAGGCTCCAGACCACCAAGGGGAGTTCCTTCATCCATCACCTGCCGAACTTGTGGAGGTCGTTGTAGATCCTCGGCTTGAGTCCTTGCAGAATCATGCCATTGGCACGCTCTACGTGCCCATTCGTCATGGGGTGAGCCACGGCGGCCCAGTCCACCCGGATGTGGTGATCCTCGCAGAAGTCCAGGAACTTTCTGCCGGTGAACTGGGTGCTGTTGTCGGTGATGATGGAGTTCGGGACCCCAAAGCGATGGATGATGTTGGTGAAGAACGCCACCGCCTGTTCGGACCTGATGCTGTTTAGGGGTCGGACCTCAATCCACTTGGAGAATTTGTCGATGGCGACCAGTAGGTGCGTGTAGCCCCCGGGTGCCTTCTGCAAGGGACTGACGAGGTCCAGACCCCACACAGCAAACGGCCAGGTGATGGGTATTGTTTCCAGAGCCTGAGCGGGTAGGTGCATCTGCCTTGCGTAGAACTGACACCCTCGGCAGGTGCGCACAATTCTAGTGGCGTCGGCCACCGTGGTTGGCCAGTAGAAACCTTGTTGGAAAGCATTTCCATCAAGGGCTCGGGGCGCTGCGTGATGACCACAAGCCCCCGAGTGTATTTCTTGTAAGAGCTCCTAGCCTTCGGCGATGGATATGCATCGCTGGAGGATGCCGGAGGGGCTGCGGTGGTTGAGCTCCTTCCCTTCACCCAGCAAGACGAATGACTTGGCGCGCCGCGCTAGTCGCCGAGCTTCGGCTCGGTCGAGGGGCAGCTCTTCTTGGTGGAGATATTGCAGGTACGGGGCCCGCCAGTCTTGATCAGGTGGGACCCCATTCAGCTCTCCCTCGACGCGCAGTGTCTCACCCTCGGGGGCCAAGGGTGCCTCGGGCTGAGCCGAGGGTGCCTCAGGCTCTGTCGAGGGTGCCTCGGGCTTGGTCGTGTTGCTGGTCTTGACCGAGGGTTGATTTAGGTCTCGGGAGAAGACGTCCGGGGGAACCGCTGTCCGCCCCGAAGCTATCTTCGCCAGCTCGTCCGCAGTCTCGTTGTATCGTCAGGTGACGTGGTTGACCTCGAGCTCGTAGAACTTGTCTTCCAGGCACCGAACCTCGTCGCAGTAGGCTTCCATCTTTGGGTCGCGGCAGTGGGAGTTCTTCATGACTTGGTCGATGACAAGCTGCGGGTCACCGCGAGCGTCGAGGCGTCGGACCCCTATCTCGATGGCGATGCGCAACCCGTTGACCAGAGCCTCGTACTCAGCCACGTTGTTGGACGCCGGGATATGGAGGCGCAGCACATAGCGGAGGTGCTTCCCGAGGGGCGAGATGAAGAGCAGGCCCGCGCCTGCCCCTGTTTTCATCAGCGACCCATCGAAAAACATGGTCCAGAGTTCCGGTTGGATCGGAGCTGCCGGAAGCTGGGTGTCGACCCATTCAGCCACAATGTCTGCCAATACTTGGGACTTGATGGCCTTTCGAGGGGCGAACGAGATTGTCTCACCCATGATTTCCACCGCCCACTTCACAATCCTACCCGAGGCTTCTCAGCACTGGATGATCTCCCCAAGGGGGAAGGTTGACACCATAGTTACCGAATGAGACTCGAAGTAGTGTCACAACTTTCACCGTGTCAGAATTACCGCGTACAATAGCTTCTGAATTTGTGGGTAGCAGATCTTGGTCTCGGACAGTACCTCACTGATGAAGTAGACTGGTCTCTGGACGGGCAATGCGTGCCCTTCTTCTCGTCTCTCGACCATGATCGCGGCGCTGACCACCTGAGTGGTAGCGGCGACGTAGATCAAGAGGGCTTCTCCAGCAGCGGGGGGCACCAGGATGGTGCGTTCGTAAGGAGCGCCTTCAGGTTCCCGAGGGCTTCCTCGGCCTCGGGGGTCCAAGTGAAGCACTCGGTCTTTCTTAAAAGGCGGTACAGAGGTAGGCCTCTTTCGCCGAGGCGCGAGATGAAGCGGCTCAGAGCCGCAAGGCATCCCATGACCCTCTGTACACCTTTCAAGTTCTTGATGGGCCCCATGTTGGTGATGGCCACGATTTTTTCCGGGTTGGCCTCGATGCCCCGCTCGGAGACGATGATCCCCAAGAGCATGCCTCAGGGGACTCCGAAGACGCACTTCTCGGGGTTGAGTTTTACGCCTTTCGCCTTGAGACACCGGAATGTAGTTTCAAGGTCGGAGAGGAGGTCGGAGGCTTTCTTCGTCTTGACTACGATGTCATCGACGTAAGCCTCGACGGTTCGACCAATGTGCTCTCCGAACACGTGGTTCATGCACCTTTGGTACGTCGCACCCACATTCCTCAAACCAAATGGCATAGTAACGTAGCAGTACATGCCAAAAGGTGTGATGAAAGAAGTCGTGAGCTGGTCGGACCCTTTCATCCTGATTTGGTGATACCCTGAGTAGGCATCGAGGAACGACAGGGTTTCACACCCAGCAGTGGAATCCACGATTTGATCGATACGAGGCAGAGGGTAGGGAACCTTCGGACATGCTTTGTTTAGACCAGTGTAGTCTACACACATCCGCCATTTCCCATCTTTCTTTTTCACAAGCACAGGGTTAGCAAGCCATTCGGGATGGAATACCTCTTTGATGAACCCAGTGGCCATCAGCTTGTGAATCTCCTCGCCTATGGCTCTGCGCTTTTCTTCGTCGAATCGGCACAGAGGCTGCTTCACGGGTCGGGCTCCAGCTCGGATATCCAGTGAGTGCTCGGCGACTTCCCTCGGTATGCCCGGCATGTCCAAGGGACTCCACGCGAAAACCTCGGCGTTCGCGCGAAGAAAGTCGACGAGCACTGCTTCCTATTTGGGGTCGAGCTCGGAGCCGATCTGAATCTGCTTGGAGGTGTCGTTGCTGGGGTCGAGAGGGACGGATTTAACCGCCTCTGCTAGTTCGAAGTTGCCGGCGTGGCGCTTTGCATCTGGAACCTCCTTGGGGAGGCTTTCCATGTCGGCGATGAGGGCCTCAGATTCGGCGAGGCCTCGGCGTACTCTACGCACTCCACGTCGCATTCGTACGCGTGTCGGTACGTGGGGCCGACGGTGATGACCCCGTTGGGGCCCGGCATCTTGAGCTTGAGGTAGGTGTAGTTGGGGACGACCATGAACTTGGTGTAGCATGGTCTCCCCAGAACTGCGTGGTAGGTTCCTCGGAACCCAACCACCTCGAACGTGAGGGTTTCCCTTCGGAAGTTGGAGGGAGTCCCGAAGCAGACGGGCAGATCGAGTTGTTCGAGGGGTTGGACGCGTTTCCTGGGGTTGATCCCGTGAAAAGGCACTGCGCCTGCCCGGATCGAGGACAGATTGATCTGCAAGAGCCCGAGGGTCTCGGCGTAGATGATGTTGAGGCTGCTGCCTCCGTTCATGAGGACCTTGGTGAGCCTGACGTTGCCGATGATGGGGTCGACAACGAGCGGGTATTTCCCCGGGCTCGGCACGTGGTCGGGGTGGTCACCTCGGTCGAAGGTGATGGGCTTGTCGGACCAGTCTAGGTAGACTGGCACCGCCACCTTTACCGAGCAGACCTCCCAACGCTCTTGCTTGCGGCGCCGAGCCGAGGCATTCGCCACTTGCCCACCGTAGATCATGAAGCAGTCGTGGACCTCAGGAAACTCCTCTGCCTTGTGGTCCTCCTTCTTGTCATTGTTGTGGGCCCTGCCACCTTCCACCGGTGGCCCGACCTTGTGAAAGTGGCACCAAAGCATGACGCACTCCTCAAGGGTGTGCTTGACGGGCCCCTGATGATAGGGGCACGGCTCCTTGAGCATCTTGTCGAAGAGATTGGACACCTCCAGGAGGTTTCCGAGGGTTCTTGTACTCAGCGGCGGTGACAAGGTCCACGTCGGTGGCATCGCGTTTCACTTGCGACTTCTTCTTGTTCTTCTTCTTGGTGTCACGCCGAGCGGACGGCTCGGGGACGTCTTCCGGCTGGCAGCCCTAGGGCTGCTCGTCCTTCGGGAAGATGGCCTCAACCGCCTCCTGGCCAGAGGCGAACTTGGTGGCGATGTCCATAAGCTCGCTCGCCCTGGTGGGGGTCTTGCGACCCAGCTTGCTCACCAGGTCGCGGCAGGTGGTGCCGGCGAGGAACGCGCCGATGACGTCGGAATCGGTGATGTTGGGCAGCTCGGTGCGCTGCTTTGAGAATCGCAGGATGTAGTCCCGGAGAGACTCTCCCGGCTGCTGGCAGCAGCTTCGGAGATCCCAGGAGTTCCCAGGGCGCACGTACGTGCCCTGGAAGTTGCCGGCGAAGGCTTGGACCAGGTCGTCCCAGTTGGAGATCTGCCCCGGAGGCAGATGTTCCAGCCAGGCTCGAGCGGTGTCGGAGAGGAACAGGGGGAGGTTGCGGATGATGAGGTTGTCATCGTCCGTTCCACCTAGCTGGCAGGCCAGTTGGTAGTCCGCGAGCCACAGTTCCGGCCTCGTCTCCCCCGAGTACTTTGTGATGGTAGTCGGGGTTCGTAACCGGGTCGGGAACGGTGCCCGTCGTATGGCTCGGCTGAAAGCCTGCGAACCGAGTGGTTCGGGTGAGGGGCTCCGATCCTCCCCGCTGTCGTAGCGCCCCCCACGCCTGGGGTGGTAGCCTCGGCGCACCCTCTCGTCGAGGTGAGCTCGACGGTTGCGGTGGTGGTGCTCGTTGCCGAGGCGACCCGGGGCCGCAGGCGCCATGTTGCGCGTGCGCCCGGTGTGGACCGAGGCTTCTCGCACGAATCCGGAAGTCATGATGCGATGCTCCGGGGGGGTACCCCTGCCTTCGGGAGGCAGAGCTTTCGGCCCGTCGGACCGCGACATCTTCCAGGAGATTCTTGAGCTCTCCCTGGATACGCCGCCCCTCGGTGGTGGAGGGTTCCGGCATCGCTCGGAGTAGTATCGCAGCTGCAGCCAGGTTCTGGTCGACCACACTGGAAACTGGGGGCAGCCTTGGCCTAGTATCGTCGGCGATGCGGTGCTGGATGTCCTGGGTCAGATGACGTGTTTCTCCGGCCGGTGCTCAGCCTGCCCACTCCTGTCCGAGGTTCAGCCGAGGCTGCACAAGTGTTCCTGCTCCCTCGTCGAGCCTGGCTTGCATCTCACGAATTTGCTCGAGCTGTGTGTCCTGACCCCCGCAGGGACTGGGACCACAGCTAGCTCCCGAAGGATGTCAACGCGAGGCACAAGCCTAGGGGGATCACCGTTCTTCGGCATACCAAGATGGTTACCTTCACCGAGACCCCCTAGATCGACGTGGAAACATTCACGACTTGGGCCACAGTCCTCGTCGCCGAGGCTGTGGCTACCATCGGAACAATCGGAGAGGCAGTAGTCACATGCGGTCATGAAGTCCCGTATGGCACTGGGGTTACCAAGCCCGGAGAAATCCCAACTAGAGTCGGGCTCGTCATCTTCCTCGGAACCCGAGGGCCCGTAGGTCGAGACGGCCGTCAGTCTGTCCCAAGGTGACCGCACATGGTACCCCGGAGGGTTTGGATATGCCTTTGCGAAAGCCTCCACCGAAGCGGGATCGCTTGGTGGATCGAAGCTGAATCTGAAAGGCATGGGATGGGAAACGGACGGTACCTCTTGATCGACGGGTGGTGATGAAGCCGCGTCAAGGGCGGACTGCACCGTTGTCTCAGGTACGAGGGCGACGCTCAGCAAGCCCTTCGCGAGCGTGCTGGCGTCATCCATTAGCTCGATGTTGGCGTGTTGCGGGGAAACGGTGCTCGTCTTCGTCTCTAACGCGAGGTCAACGCCCGGCGTGTCCCCCGCTAGGGCACCGGTGCCGTCGTCTCGCTCGACAGCCAACGAGGTGTCACCCCCTGCTTGGCCATGCCTGCCCCGCCTCCTCCTCCGTCGGCAGGGGAGGCGACGAGACAGAACTGAATGTTGCTCTTCCGCTACGTGGGGAAGACGTCGTCGATTCTGCCGTCGGTGGGTGGGCTGACGGCCGCCATCGTCGTCGTCGCGCGGCGGTAGGAGTATCATGTCATAGCTGCCGTCAAAAGACATGAACTCGAGACTCCCGAAATGGAGCGTCGTCCCGGGCTGGAAAGGTTGCTGGGGACTACCCATCTAGAGCTTGACGGGAAGTTGTTCGTCAACACGCAGCAGGCCCCTACCTGGCGCGCCAACTGTCGGCGTTTCGACCCCAAGGGGTCCCTAGACCGACGAGTAAATCGTGGCTGCGTGCCCCAGCCCAAATGGGTTGGCGCGAGACAGGACACAAAGGGGGGAGAACAGCGAGGGGAAACCGCGGCCTTCGTGTTGTCCTGTGCCCAGGGCGGCTGGATGCGCTTGCAGTAGGGGGTTACAAGCGTTCGCGCGGGAGCGAGAGAGAGAGAGCGAGGGCCTTACGCGCCGGCTCGTTCTCCCGCACGGCCAACCTCTCCGTACGGGAGCCCTGGACCTTCCTTTTATAGACGTAAGGAGAGGACCCAGGTGTACAATGGGGGGTGTAGCAATGTGCTAACGTGTCTAGCAGAGAGGAGCTAGAGCCCTAAGTACATGTCGTCGTGGCAATCGGAGAGGTTTTGGCATCCTGTTCATGTGATGTCGTGGCCGTCGAAGGAGCGCTGGAGCTCTGCGGAAGTACAGCTGTCGGGGCTGCCGGGTCCTTGCTGACATAAGAGGCTGGGAGCTGCCGCCGTCATGGAGCGTGCGGGGTGTCATCATTACTTGTTTACCGGGGCGAGCCGGATGGGACGCCGGTCTTGTTCCCCATAGCCTGAGCTAGCTAGGGGTAGGGTAATGATGACCCTCCTGGCGACGTGGCTGGTCCGAACCCGAGTTGGGGTGAGGTGGCTATTCCTCCGAGGTCGAGGTTGAGTCCGAGCCCTGGGGTCGGGCGAGGCGGAGTCCATCGTCTTCCGGAGCCGAGGCCGAGTCCGAGCCCTGGGGTCAGGCGAGGCGGAGTTCATCGTCTTCCGGAGCCGAGGCTGAGTCCGAGCCCTGGGGTCGGGCGAGGCAGAGTTCGTCGTCTTCTGGAGCCGAGGCTGAGTCCAAGCCCTAGGGTCGGGCGAGGCGGAGTTCGTCGTCTTCTGAAGCCGAGACGGGGGCCAAGCCCTAGGGTCGGGCGAGGCGGAGCTTCCTATGTTGCCCGAGGATGGACTTAGCCGCTGTCGACCTCACTTTGGCGAATGGCGCGGCAGTCGGAGCAGGGCAGGTGGCGCTGCATTCCTGTCAGGTCGGTCAGTGGAGCGGCAAGTGACTGCGGTCACTTCGGCTCTGTCGACCGAAGCGCGCGTCAGGATAAGATGTCAGGCGATCCTTGCGTTAAATGCTCCTGCGATATGGTCGGTTGGCGTGGCGATCTGGCCAAGGTTGCTTCTCTACGAAGACTGGGCCTCGGGCGAGCTGAAGGTGTGTTTCGTTGCTTGAAGGGGCCCTCGGGCAAGACGTGAATCCTCCGGGGTCGGCTGCCTTTGCCCGAGGCTGGGCTCGGGCGAGGCGAGATCGTGTCCCTTGAGTGGACTGAGCCTTGACCTTAATCACGCCCATCAGGCCTTTGCAGCTTTGTGCTGATGGGGGTTACCAGCTGAGATTAGGAGTCTTGGGGGTACCCCTAATTATGATCCCCGATAATACCTTCCCCATGTTTCAGCACCTGATGGATAGAGCAATCATGACAAAGAGGAATCGTAAAGAGATGGAAGATCGCAAGCGCAAGATCAGTGGACCCCAGCCTGGAAGCAACAATCGCCCTCGTTTCTCAGGAAATCAACCTCAGCAGTTCAGGTAGAACCAGCGTCCACCTCCGCAGCAGCAGTTTCAGAACCAGTACCCTCAGCACCAGCAGCAGAACCGCCAGAACAATCAGTCAGGAGGAGGTCAGTTTCAGAGGCAGAATCAGCAGGCACCTCGCCTTCCTGCCCCAGCAACCTAGCAGAACAGTCAGGCAGCACCAGTTTAGGGTGGAAGCAGAGCATGTTTCCATTGTGGAGAGCAAGGCCATTGGGTGATGCAATGTCCGATGAAGGCAGCCCAGCAGCAGTCAGGCCCCAATGCCCCAGGAAAGCAGAATGTGTCTCAGCCTAGAGCAGGCAACCGCTCTCAGCCACGCTACAACCACGGGAGACTGAACCACTTGGAGGCTGAAGCAGTTCAGGAAACCCCGGCATGATAGTAGGTATGTTTCCAGTCGACTCCCATATTGCAGAAGTGTTATTTGATACTGGAGCAATGCATTCTTTCATAACTGCATCATGGGTAGAAGCAAATAATCTTCCAGTTACTACCATGTCAACCCCCATTCAAATTGATTCAGCCGGTGGTAGAATTCGAGCCGATAGCATTTGCTTGAATGTAAGTGTGGAAATAAGGGGGATAGCATTTCCCGCTAATCTCATAGTAATGAGTAGTCAGGGAATAGATGTCATCCTAGGGATGAATTGGCTAGATAAATATCAGGCAGTTATCAGTTGTGATAAGAGGACAATTAAGTTGGTGTCCCCACTTGGAGAGGAAGTGCTGACGGAGTTAGTCCTGCCTGAGCCAAAGAAAGGAAGTTGTTATCAGATGGCTGTTGATAGCAGTGAAGCAGACCCACTTGAGATTATCAAGGTTGTGTCCGAGTTCCCAGATGTGTTTCCAAAGGACTTACCAGGTATGCCACCTGAGCGAAAAGTTGAGTTTGCTATAGAGCTTCTTCCTGGAACCGCCCCCATCTTTAAGAGAGCTTACAGGGTATCTGGACCAGAGTTGGTTGAGCTTAAGAAGCAGATTAATGAGCTGTCAGAGAAAGGTTACATCCGGCCAAGCACCTCGCCTTGGGCCGCCCCTGTTCTATTCGTGGAGAAGAAAGATGGCACCAGAAGGATGTGTATCGATTATCGAGCTCTGAATGAAGTCACGATCAAGAACAAGTACCCTTTGCCTAGAATAGAAGAGCTGTTCGACCAGTTGAGAGGAGCCAGCATGTTTTCAAAGATAGATCTGAGGTCAGGTTACCATCAGCTCAGGATCCGACCTTCAGACATTCCGAAGACGACATTCATTACTAAGTATGGGTTGTATGAGTTCACCGTGATGTCTTTTGGTCTAACGAATGCGCCAGCCTTCTTCATGAATCTGATGAACAGTGTATTCATGGATTATCTTGACAAGTTTGTGGTGGTATTTATTGATGATATTCTGATATACTCTCAAAGCGAAGAAGAGCATGCGGATCATTTGAGGATGGTATTGCAGAGATTGCGAGAGCACCAGTTGTATGCAAAGTTGAGCAAGTGTGAGTTCTGGATCAGTGAAGTCCTGTTCTTGGGTCACATAATCAACAAAGAAGGATTGGTTGTGGATCCGAAGAAAGTGGCAGACATTCTGAACTGGAAAGCGCCAACAGATGCCTGAGGAATCAAGAGCTTCATTGGAATGGCTAGATATTATCGGCGATTCATCGAAGGGTTTTCGAAGATTGTGAAACCAATGACAACTTTGCTAGGCAACAAAGTTGAGTTCAAGAGGACCAAGAAATGTCAAGAGGCCTTCGAAGCGCTGAAAGAGAAGTTGACTACAGCGCCTGTCTTAGTCTTGCCTGATGTGCACAAGCCCTTCTCGGTGTATTGCGACGCTTGTTACACTAGTTTGGGATGCGTGTTAATGCAAGAGGGAAGAGTTGTGGCTTACTCGTCTCGACAGCTGAAGGTGCATGAGCAGAATTACCCAATCCATGATCTAGAGTTGGCAGCAGTGGTTCATGCACTGAAGACATGGAGGCACTATCTGTATGGGCAGAAATGTGATGTTTACACAGACCACAAGAGTCTAAAGTACATATTCACTTAGTCAGAGCTGAATATGAGGCAACAAAGATGGTTAGAGTTGATCAAAGACTATGAATTGGAGATTCATTATCATCCAGGCAAAGCGAACGTAGTGGCAGATGCTTTGAGCAGGAAGAGTCAGGTCAATCTGATGGTCGCTCATCCGATGCCTTATGAGTTGGCCAAAGAGTTTGACAGGTTGAGTCTCGGATTTCTGAACAATACGCGAGGAGTAACAGTTGAGCTGGAACCCACCTTGGAGCGGGAAATCAAAGAAGCATAGAGGAATGATGAGAAGATCAGTGAAATCCGGCGACTGATTCTAGACGGCAGAGGTAGAGATTTTCGGGAAGATGCAGAAGGTGTGATATGGTTAAAAGACCGCTTGTGTGTTCCCAATGTCCAATCTATTCGGGAGTTGATCCTCAAGGAAGCTCATGAGTGCTTTACTCGATACACCCTGGAAGTGAGAAAATGTATAAGGATCTGAAGAAGAAATTCTGGTGGTACGAAATGAAAAGGGAGATCAGCAGAGCATGTGGCTATTTATGACAGTTGTCAAAGGATCAAGGCAGAGCATTAGAGGCCAGCTGGATTGTTGCAACCGTTGCAAATTCCTCAGTGGAAATGGGATGAAATTGGTATGGATTTCATAGTCGGATTGCCTCGCACTCGAGCCAGCTACGATTCCATTTGGGTAGTAGTGGACCGCTTGACCAAGTCAGCCCACTTCATACCTATCAAGACCAACTACAGCAGTGAAATATTGGCAGAGTTGTACATGTCCCGGATCAGTTTGTCTTCATGGTGTGCCAAAGAAGATAGTGTCAGACAGAGGAACACAGTTCACCTCTCATTTCTGGCAGCAGTTGCATGAAGCCTTGGTTACACATTTGAATTTCAGCTCAGCTTATCATCTGCAGACAGATGGTCAGACCGAAAGAACCAATCAAATCCTTGAAGACATGTTGAGAGCTTGTGCTTTGCAAGATCAGTCCGGATGGGACAAAAAGCTACCTTATGCAGAATTCTCTTATAACAACAGTTACCAGACCAGCTTGAAGATGTCACCATTTCAGGCGCTTTATGGGAGGAGTTGTAGAACTCCGTTGCAATGGGATCAGCCTGGAGAAAAGCAAGTGTTCGGGCCAGACATTCTGCTTGAAGCTGAAGAGAACATCAAGATGGTTCGGGAGAATCTGAAGATAGCGCAGTCAAGGCAGCGAAGCTATGCAGACACCAGAAGAAGAGAGCTGAGTTTCAAAGTCAGAGATTTTGTCTACCTAAAAGTGTCACCGATCAGAGGAGTTAGAAGATTTGGAGTCAAAGGCAAGATAGCGCCCCGCTATGTCGGTCCGTATCAGATTCTCGCAAGACGTGGAGAAGTGGCCTATCAGCTCAGTTTACCAGAAGGTTTGTCCGCAGTGCATGATGTCTTTCATGTGTCTCAGTTGAAGAAATGTTTGCGTGTGCCAGAAGAGCAGTTGCCAGTGGAAGGTCTTGAGGTCCAGGAGGACTTGACCTATATAGAGAAGCCAGCGCAGATTCTTGAGATAGCAGACCGAGTCACTCGAAGGAAGACAATCAGAATGTGCAAAGTCAGATGGAGTGACCACTCTGAGGAAGAAGCAACCTGGGAGCGTGAAGATGATCTGATGGCTAAATACCCTGAGCTCTTTGCTAGCTAACCTTGAATCTCGAGGGCAAGATTCTTTTAAGGGGGATAGGTTTGTAACGCCCTGAATTTGGGGGTAGAATTTTTTCTTCTTTTCACTCACCAAATTCGGGCGTTACTCTCTTTCCTTTCCCATTTCGCTCCTTCCCAATTTCAAACCAGTATAGTGATGGGTGTCCGTGTTGTGCATAAACAAAACCTAAGTTGACATGAGTGTTGCATCATGCCGAAGCACATTTCTTTGTCTGATGTCGTGTTTAATCGTGTGTTCGTCTCGCCCCGTTTCGGATTTCGGTTCACGAATCGATCTTTCGATCTGTGGTTGTGCGTGCCACGAGGTTTTGACCCGCGGTGTGACCCAGTCCGGCCCACGCGCCCCCGGCGCCCCACACCCCCTCCCCATGCCCCTCCCCTCCTCCTCTCCCTCTCTCATTTGGATTTCCCGCGCAGCAACCTCCCTCTCCCTCTCCCACCTCTCTCTCCCCGTGGTGCCCTAGGGTTTGGAGACGGCAATCACTGGAATTTGGACCCCGAGGTGAGCTCCCCTCCCCTCCTCTCTCTCTCTCTCTCTTCTCTTCCCCTCCCCCTTTCTTCTCCCCTGCGCCCCCCCCCCCCCCCGTTTTTCCCTCCCTGCGTGCGCGCTCCCCGCGGGCATGGCCCCGACGGCCCGGCTCCCCGGCGCGGGCGCGTGGCCTCGGCCCCCCGGCGGCGCGGCCCCGACCCCTGCACGCGGCCTCAGCCCCCTGCGCGCGGCTGTCCTAGCCCCGTTGCGCGGCGTCCGACCCTCGAATTAGTTAGTTTCAAATTTAGTTTAATGAGCGTGTTGAGTCGCGCGCTTCGTCGCGCGACGAATTGGTTTAGTCTCAGGTTTTATTAATGTGATGTGTCACGCGCTTCGTCGCGCGATGATTCAATTTAAATTTGTGTTTATTAATGTGCTGCGTCGCGCGCTTCATCGCGCGACGATTCATTTTAAATTCGTATTTATTAAGGTGCGGTGTCGCGCGCTTCGTCGCGCGACGATTCATGTTAAATTCAGTTCAGTTGACGTAAGTCGTCGTGCGTTTCGTCGCGCGACGCTTAATGTTTGTTTATAAAAGTAATGCAGGTGTCTCCTTGCGCGCCCCGTCACGCGACAAGTCGTTTATTTCTTAATTCAATTTGAATGCTACGTCGCGCGTCTCGTCGTGCGACCATTTCCTTTGATTCACCTTTATCTGCTTATAATAATTAAATGTGGAACATGACCTTACTTTATGCTAAACACAATGGACAAATTAATACCCTTCTGTTTAAACGAGTAGTTTAATTTATAATTGTGTAACGTGATCGCTTCTCGACTATAGACTCGACCGCTATTTTCTCTTTCTCGCTTAGTCGTAATTGCGAGCCCTGTGTTGAACGTGTGTTTAATTATTGCATTCCATTGTATGGTGTACTGTTCTTTTGTATTAAATGTGTGGAATGTATATCTGAACTCGTATAGATAACGGTCATTTGGTGGAGTCCGAAGGAGTTGCAGGTGAAGACCCTGAGCAGCAGTCGATTGGTGAAGGCAAGTGTCCCTTCACCTATCTTTGTCCTATACATTCTTTAATTCATCTCCCGCATTACATAGTTATACCTAAGGATTGACTAGCTTTTGTTATCCATGTCCTTGTTTACCTATTTGGGTTGGATTATTATTGTTAGCTTTATGCTATTGCTTAACATTAATCAATGAACATGATGAGAATTATCTATGATATGCTGTTTTCCCTCTTATTTATGATATTATACTTGTGGCATTTAAGGGGACTCGAGCAGTTTCTCGAGTGCCTCTCCGTAAGGACCTATTTGTTGGATGACCGCCCGGGAAAACAGTGCAACCATGAGGGTGGAGTGGGACGCCCTTAGCTGAGTAATTAGAGGAACCAAGGTGTAGTTTGGTTAGCCGTCGTGCCGTCATTGGGGCTCGGTGTATGCGGCTCGCTCTGCCAAGGTTGATTTGTCCCTTGGGGAGGAGTGTGGTACATTTAGGAAACCTAACGGGCGGCTACAGCCCTGGGGAATCTTTGTAAAGGCTACGTAGTGACACCCTGCTGGGTCACCTTGGTAGTGATCAATGGAGAGTCATGACCTCCGGGCAGAAAGGGAAATCACGGCTTGTGGGTAAAGTGCGCAACCTCTGCAGAGTGTATGAAAACTGATATATCAGCCGTGCTCGCGGTTATGAGCGGCCAAGGGAGCTCCAGTGATTAGTGGTACTTGATCAGAGATGTTTGGATTACAAGTGGCAATGGATTGATGTTTTTGGTATCAACTCTGATGATGGTAAGTGGTATTCTTTCCATTTGAAAAGGGTACATTTGGGTTAATAACGTGGGTTAATTCTAAGACCTGGCTTTCTCTACTAGTAATAATAATCTGACCAACTAAAAGCAATTGCTTGACTTACCCCCACATAAAGCTAGTCCACTATAGCCAAACAGGACACTTGCTGAGTATGTTGATGTGTACTCACCCTTGCTCTACACACCAAACCCCCCCCTTCCCCCAGGTTGTCCGCATTGCAACCACTGCTCAGAAGAAGATGAAGTCATGGAAGGAGACTTCTAGGAGTTCCAAGGTTATGACGAGTTCTAGGCGTGGTTTAGCAGCAACCCCCAGTCGGCTGCCTGTGAAGGCCGCGTGTATCTACGTTTCTTTTCCGCACTTTGATTATTGTAAAGACTATGTGGATGTCTCATACATATGATGTAATCGACTACTATTCCCCTTTTATATTATGATTTGAGCACTGTGTGATGATGTCCAGTTATGTAACTGCTATGTACGTGAATTGCTGATCCTGGCATGTACATGGTTCGCATTCGGTTTTCCTTCTAAAACCGGGTGTGACATATGTGCACCCACAGGAGGCTCTCGATTTCGTCGCGGCACCATCAGTTGTTAGCCATAATACCATTACCAAATGCAACCAACGATAAATCCATGTGGCATAAATAGATGCAGCCCTTGAGAGTATGGCTCAAAAAAATAAGATCATGATAGGAGTTGAAACGTAATTTTTTTGCAAAAAGAGCAACACGTGAGAATCTTCTTCAACTCCATGTACTCTTTTATGATCATCATGGAGATTATTAGGCTAGAGATTAGTATAAGATGGGATATGATGAGGAAGCAACCATGAGATCAATATTAGCAACTTGTTGAGACATGAAAGAACTAAACACAACAGCAAAATCAATTGAACCAAATGGATACACTGTTTAGAGATAAAATCGATAAACAACGTCATGATCCTCGGAGAAGGGGGTATGAGAATGACCATAAATGAGAGATTTAGGTAGATCAACATCTGATACTTGAGAACGGGTTATAGCAGATAACCAGATAATGGGGCAGAATCAATGAAAGGTCTAGAGATTCAGATGATAAAGCCACAACATGATTCACGGCGGTAAAGGTTTACTAGATCCAGGTGAAAAGAGAGGTCATCAACCCAGATGGCTTTCTAGGTTGAGTAGAAGATAATTTAATAAAGATTTTGGACAAGGTTTCCAAAAAAGAATTTGAGGCTAGATATGGTTTGCGTGAACGTAATAAACCATTTTTTGACATAAACAAGTGTACAAGAAAGCTTTAGTCGATTTAGGGGTCAAGCTATGGGTGTCTATAAGTTGTGCAGGTGTAACTTTAAGGGTAAAACTCACAAGGGCTAGAAACACAAGCATGGATATTTTTTAAAAGAGATTTCACTTGCTAAACTCAAGGTTGTTTGGAGGGGGGTCTTTTCATGAGCAGAACGGACAACTATTTTTTTTTGCAAAAGGGTTGAACAATTACAATACCACCTAGACAGCAAGGCAAGAGAAACACATAACACAACCTAGCAAAGTTACCAAAACAACATAGGATAAGACATTTTTTGCAGTTCAAAAAATAGCAATACAATACATTATTCATAATTTCTTATTATTGGAATAAAGGTGAGAGAAGCATGTTGGTGCACAAGAGACAATGATGTGACAATCATGATGCATGCTCATTCTAGACGTCTTCTCAGACCTAACTACTTTTCAGGTGCTTCTACATTATCCTTCCTAATAGTAGTAGCCTTTATGGGCTATACAAATAGCCACCTAGCTACCCATCTATTTTCTAAGGCTTCACGTCCTAGGTCTATCCTTATCGTCTTGATGATCTATCAAACTTTGGTTTCTAAGCAAGTTTTACTTTGGAAAAGGTTAGTAATCATCACTTATTGACCTCTCCGAAGTGGTAATCGCTCCGATACCAGCTGTGGCAGAACCGCCCAGATTATTCTAGTTTAAGTGCTTGAGTCACGCCTTGGAGGCAGCAACACACTTAAATCGGAATAACCCGTCAGTTCCTCAGATCTAGTCCGATAAAGCCACTTACCAAGGATCGAATACCACTAACTCACTCGAAGGTGAGGCACAGAGAAATACAATAAAGCATAATACCACAAATTTAAAAAGTATCAGTAGTGATTACATTATCAGAGTTTCAGAAACAGTAACCATAGTTTTTAATGCAGCGGAAATGACTAATGGAGAAAAACCGAGTAACATGGCAAAGCCTGGCCATGCTACTTCTCCTGGTCCTCTCCTGTGGAAGCTGCAACCCACTTGACCGCCTATCCCGGTGGCAGGGATGGAGGCCAAGTCACACCAGCAACCAAACATCCGAGGAAGTACCTGTAAAAAAATTATGCCATAAGCAAGGCTGAGTATACTAATAGTCAGCTAGACTTACCCGGTGTGAGAAGTCTACTCCTCTACCTATAGACCATGAAGTTGTTTGGCTGAGGGGGGTTTGGTTTGCCAAAAGCACTATGTGACGGAACCTCCCAAGGTATTAGGCCCACCTACAGTTGTCCTTGTCCCGAGGACCTTGGACAACCCTGTAGATGCACATAATCACTTGATAAGTTAGGTAATTGTATCCTCATCATTTTGCCCAAGAGTGCTTCACCCATCACGCAGATATTACATCACATCGGAGGAGAGGATAAGCGGAAGAAGATTACAATAACTTAATTTACATTCATAAAATATATATATAGAGAGAGAGAGAGAGTATTATTATTACAATACCAGGGTATTAAGAGTGCGTAAAGTATTATTACAAACCAGGGAGGGCAATACACCCTCCCGCACAAAAGTTTATTGTTTTCAAGGTGGGAGGCAAATATTCTCCTGCGACCAACTTCACTGCTAAGGCTCCTCCTTGGGTACCACCTTTGAACAGAAAAAGCAAAACTCTGTTGTTTCCTCACCTACAACAACATGGATTCGAAAATACTGGGTACGAAGTGTACTTTCGCAAGTCTTACCTGACAAAAGAAAAAAGACTCTCAAGGATATGCTGGCTTGGGGGAGTCAAGGTAAGGCTATTCAAGAATCAAAGACTTTGTTTGCAAAAATGTTTACTAATAGTGGATCCTTAAAAATCCAATTTTATTATCAGGTTAAGTCATTACTTGTATCTAGAGTTCACTAGATTTCTACATGTAGGGCAGTGACCAAGTCTTCATATTCGAGAAGTAACGGCGATCCGAATCGATAATACCCAGCTGGGGATCTCCAACCACACGACATATGTAGCACTTAACCCTTGCATATGTCAACTCACCACCGGGTTTCTCAAGACCAGACCGGGATCATGCCAACCGAGAGCACAGATACACCACCATCCAGCCTCTTGCCACGGAGGGTACACGCTACTCTCACCATCTCTCCACTCCCATTGTGTGTTGGCCTTTCTGGTATTGGTCTGTCCGAGGCAAAGCTTACCCATGACGAGGCATGTGGCCAGTTAAAAGGTCCTCAATCATCAAGCCTACATCGACACGGTCCTTAATCGACTCAGACGGAGACACTACACCGAGACTTCCTTCTCGTGCAAGTCACCCGCCCGGTCTTGTCTTTATCATTTACAATCCCAAAGTTTGGTACCTAACAGAGGTACATCTTTTCTGATGTTGAACCCATCACGGCCATGATGAATCCACCATCAAGTCTTTCCTTTGAAAACTTCCCTTCCCACATGAAGCATCATCTTTGTTTTAAAAACAAAACATTTTTGTTTCCTAAAGCACAACTAAGCATCAGAAAACTTTTAAGTAAAACAAGTACTCAAAGAATAGTAATCAATTCCAAGGAAGGAAATGCAGCAATTGTTTACCATTCAACTCCTATCACCTAATGCATCATTTCAAGTGATAAAGAATTTTAAATAACAAGAAAAGGGTAAATGCACCGTGGCTTGCCTTGTGTCTTAGGAGATTCGGGATCTGTTCCACAAATGTCAAAGTAAAAACTGTCCCCAACAGGTGGAATTTCAGTTGGTGGTGCAACTTCCTCTTCATCAATTATTTCTTCTTCGTTTTCTAAACATAACAATATACATACATAAATGCCCATGTGATGCTATGAATATGCATTTATGCTAGAACACATTAAGTTATATCTTGAATATAACTTTCCTTCACGGTACTCCGGAGTCACTAGGTTTTTCTGAGTTAGTACCCTATTAGGCTAGGGTTTTGGGTTTTGGGATCAAACAATGTCCAAAACATGCCAAACTTTACCCAAGGGTTTTACTTATCATATTAAGCTTACCCAACAAATTTTATGATTTTTGGATCTATTAAGTAATTTCTAAAATTCCAAAAGACTAGGTTTAGGCCTTCTTAAATGCTAAATAATTCATGGTTGGGGCTAAAAATCTTGGAACTATTTTTATAAAATACTAGGGGAATTTAGAAGTCTAGAAAAATTGGTCCCATGATTTTATAATTTTTCTAGAATTTCTTTTAAATTTCCTAAGCCTGGCAGAAAAAGAAAAGGAAAAATGTTAAATAGTAATGGGCTCAAACCGGAACAACTCAGCCCACGGACACAGAAACGCGCGCCCACGCCCGTGATGTCAACTTTGCATAGAGGACCTCGGCTGTTTGAATAACTGGTTAAGAACCCTTGTGAACTATTCATTGTCTCTCTGACATTCACAGTTAGGCCCTCGGAGTTCTATTTCTTTACCGTGCCAAGTCCACGACGGTGAACGGCGACGAGCACACCTCCGGCGAACTTGTACTGGCCAAAAGACGCAATGGCTAGGCTTCTCCTTTGTTCAACACCTAATTCCACCCTCGGCGACCCTAATTCCTCTACCAATTGCACGACTCTAGCCTAGAATCCCTCTGTCCACGGCGATGGCGAAAACCGAGAACAACCCGATGTGTTCATGGTGATTCAGGGTAGTCTAGTTCAATTAAATGAGTCTACGAGTAGCAGGAGACTTAAGGGAGGCTAGAACGTCAAGCAGAGAGGCTTGAACTAACCTGCAGAGAGCTAGCCACGGTGAAGCGTTCACGGCGGCACAGAAACCAATTTGGGGGAAAAGGGAAATTGGGATGCTATGGTGGACGATCAGGGGCGAGAGTTGGTGCACTGGGTGCGTAATAACCTAGCGGAGCTCACTGGGGCATCAATTTATAGAGTCCATCAGTGGTGGCGTCCAATTTGGAGAAGGCGTGCTGGCGGCCGGAGAGAGGGGGAGTTACTGGTGCGAGTTACTGTGGCATTCACTAGAGCAACGACTCTGATGATAGACAGACCATCTATTGCGACCTACGGCAACGTGGTAACAAGACAGTATCATGGCGTGCTCTGGTCAATGGCGATCATCACCATGACGGTCGCGCGGCCACGTCGCGGCACAAGTGGATGAGGTGACAGAGCGGCCACAGTGCTCCGACTTCATCTCGTGCCAAATATCTTTCACCCCGAGTCGTTATCCGGACGCCCAGGGGCACAAATCATAGCACCAACGTGAATCCAGGCGTGGGGTCACCGGCGACGAGGTGCATTGCACCTAAAGATCTTCTTCAGTACTGTACCATGGCCTTCTTCATTCAGGGTTCTGACCGAGGAAATCGAAGCGCTTTATTCTTCAATTTTTGTGTAGCAACTTGATCAACCGTCTGTTGCAAACTTGTTGCCCTGTAATCCACCTTTGATTTTTCTATAGCATCTACAATCAAATACTCACTGGATCCTACTCAAAATTGATCCCAAAGTTCTGCCAATGTCACTAGTGGTCATTGTTGGGGACTTGTTCTCAAATGCTATGAATTAAGAACAAGGAAACACAAAGGATATATTAACGGTTAATGCCCTTCGTCCTTCGAAGCATTATTTCCCTAAGGATATAACGATCTTCGAACGAAGGTCATGAATGAAGAACCTTCATCATCACAGCATATATTATTGAAAGATGAAGCATATGAATCATGAGGAATAACATGAATAATCATATGATATCATGTATATATCTTTATTATATAATCATGGGTGAGTAAGAACAATATTGAATTACATTTATACCTTTGGCTTGACAGCAAACGTGAGGCACGAGCCAGTACCAGACAGCGTGAACAGTATGGGGGCACTGTTCATCTATTTATAAGCACAGGACGCAGCCTATGTAAAATTACACTCATGCCCTTTACATTTACTATTGACTTTAGGACAATCCATTGAGGTCCATATAGCCTTTTCCCCCTTTAAGTCGGTTCCTCTTTCTGCCGCTATTCCGAAGCTTCCCTGCACGTGGCTTCGGAGCTTCGTCATCCTTTGTCACGACCATGCTCTTCATGTTGTATATGCTTTTAACCCGACTCCGAAGGTACCTGTTCATATGTCACACTTAGAAGACATTGTCAAATCATGTTTTTGTGGACCTTCGGAAGATGAAGGCCCCCAACAGTAGCCCCTCGCAGTTTTAATTTGTTAAGATAACGAATTTAGACTACGACATGGACGAAGGCCTTAAGCCGAAGGTCCGAAAAAACACCTTCCCTTTGCTAGAATAGCAACAGTCAATGACAAATGGGCCCCCCAATTTGGAGCGCGCTGAGCGTATAAATAAGAACTCACACCAGCTATATTTGATACGCTGCTTGCGCCATTTGTTTTACTTTCTCAATTTCGCAGGACTTGCTCACTAACGCTTGCTAGTTTTTCAAGCTTTCTGAGCTTCAGCTAAAAAGACGCATTTTCATCCTTCCTGAAGGAGAAATGTCTCAGGATAAGAAGGTTGCTGCTGAGACAAAGCTGACTGAAGAGGAGAAGCTTTTTGAGGAGAAGAAGGCTGTGAATCCCTACATTGCTGGATTTATCGAGTCAATGGCAAAAATAAATATAGAGAAGATTACTAAGGAGATACTGGAAGGCCTGTCTGAAGATACTGGTGACAGTGACAGTTATGATGCGGAAAGCGGGGGCGAAGATTCTGAGGATCGGCCTTGGAGGCCAAGTCATACAATCTTTGGGAAATCAACAATTAAACAGAGTCATCTTGACAATATGAGAGGAAGGTACTTTCGGGATATGTCTATTGTAAGAGTTGGTGGAGACAACAAGGTCCCTGCCCCCAAGGAAAACGAAGTTGTGATTTACCGAAGCTTCTTTAAAGCTGGGCTTTGGTTCCCACTGAGCAGGTTTGTAGTTGAAGTGCTGAAAACTTACCAAATCTTCCTTCATCAGATGACCCCCGAAGCCATATTGAGGATGGGAGTCTTCGTCTAGGCAGTAAGAAGGCAAGGGTTAGAGCCAAGCGTGAAGTGCTTCTGCAGCATGCACGAACTTTTGTATGAGACGAAGGCCACGGGTAAAGAACGGTATCACAACAGCTTCGGTTGTTATGGATTTATCGCCCGCCCCAATGCAAGTCACCCGGTACCAACATTCTGGAAAAGATGTCCTAGAAGTTGGATGGAGGAATGGTTTTACGTGAAGAATGATTTTAAGGCAAGGCAAGATATTAAGGAAGTCATTATGCGTCCCATTTGGTCCCGCTTCGGCCTCCGAAGGCCGAAGGTTGAAATTGATGATGCTACGGAAGCGTGTCAGAAGGCCTTCAGCACTGTTTGCTCTTTTATTTGTACAAGAGATTTAGTTCAGGAGCACATAGCCTTCAGGGTGTGGCCGCTTGCCGAAGGCTAGGAAATGCCGAAGGAAACCATCAATGATCCTAGCGAAGGTGATTTGGTCCGGCTGAAATACACCTTCAGGTTTGGAGATAAATTTGATGAACCAAATGATGATTGGCTAAAGTGTATTGAAACTACTAGTGACGAGTTACTTGGGGTGTACTCCAAAACCGAGGACAATGCCTTGTCCGCAGCCTTCGGTGGCCGGAGAAAGAAAAGATTAAACAGAGTTTTCGATGCCATTGGCTTCGTATACCCTGACTACCTCTACCCGCTGTGGGAATAAGGGAAAAAGAGGAAAACTTCTGCTTCGGACAGCCCAGATAAGCCTGTGCTGAAAGGCAAAAAGTTGAAGGTTCTTACCCACCAGCCGCGTTACATTGAACCAGCCATGGTTCCTGAGTTTGGCACAGGGTCATCTTCTGCTGCCGAAAGAAAAGAAACTGCTTCGGTTGAGCTAGTTGAAACGAAGGTTGACAATGATAAGGCTGATAGGTCAAAAACTGAAGAAGTAACAAAGATGTTAGGGATTTTAAGTCCTTCAACAGAAACAGCAGCGTTGAAGGCACAAAAGAGTTCTGCCACAACTCCTAAGAGAAGGAGGATGGTAAATGTATTAGATGTATTAGAAACGACCGACTCCATAAGTCTTGCTCCCACATGGAAGGTTGCCGAAGCTGACAAAACGCAACCCAAAGCTGATACTGAGCAAATAGAAGTTGAAGCTACAAAAACCCAAGCTGAAACTGAGGTAGTGCCCACAGTGCCTGCTGAGAGAAGCTTGCCACAACCGAGGAAGGGGCCAAAAGAATAACTCCAGATACTAATATAGCTTCTGAGAAAAGTGTGGCCAAAGAAGGCGAATCCCTTACTCCTGAAGCACTCTCCAAAGATTTTGATTATGTCATTCGACATGCTGCGGGAAAAAGATTGTCCGAAGAAGAAATTTTCGAAGCCAAACACTATGCCCGAGAACTAAAGTACCCGAAGGGGGCCTTAGTGTTCAATGGTACGGACGAAGATGATTTCTTGTACTGTCTCCCGGATAATAAAGAATTATCCGTCTGTCGGGAGATGGCCAGAAGTATGGGCTTCCCAAAGCTCGAAGCTGGCCTTTGCGCCATGACAAAGGCCGATCTTGCAGATAGCCTTGCATACAACAGTCTGAAGGTACAGAAATTGTGAATTTTGAAGCTTATGAACTCTGGAATGAAGTCTTTTACCCTCATGTTAATCCTTTTATTCTTTCTTGCAGGGCTTAATACTTAGCAACGCCCTAAGAGCGCAAAAGAATCTGAAGACGAGAGCTGCACTATAGCTCTCAACAACCTTCGAACAGAGGTTATCAGACTGAGAAATGAAGCCACAGAAAAAGACAAAATTCTACTTTCATTGGTGGATATAGTAAAAGAAGATGAAGCAAGTTTCAAGGCTCAAGCTGAAATTCAAAAGAATGAAATCGAAGACCTTCGGAAATAGCTGGCCGAAGCCAAAGAAAAATGTGGGCTCACAGAGGCCAACCGAGATATTAGTGAATATTGGAAAAACTATTTAGAAAAAATAGTTGAAGAACTACGCGCATCCAATGAAAGATGCTTCAAAAAATCCTTGGGCTGCGTGGAGAAGATAAAGGCTAGCTTCGCCAACGTGGGCGCCTATTCCAATGAAAATAACTTTATACGAGGCAACCCTGAAGGTGTTATTGAATGGATAAGCGGAGAGGTCGAAGCTTTTGAAGAAATTTTAAGTGATTGCGGGGATGTCTGCGCGTTCTGCGGTGCAAGAGGAATTTCAGCCATCGTGGAGAAGGCAGGTTGCGATCATGTCAAGACCCTGGCCCAAGCCGAAGCTGCCTTCTCCGTGGAAGACACATAGGATCCTTCAGCTGAAGCAAGCTTAATGGGCGGAAAATTTTACACTGACATCTAGGAAAATGGTGGCCAAGAAATAGCTCACGAAATTATGAAGAAGAGTGAAAAAGACATCCATGACGCCCGAGTACAAGCTAAGCAAGCTGAAGAAGCTGTAGAGCGCGAGAAGCGCATAGGTATTGTTTCGCGGCATCTAGCTTCGGCATTTGTTTTCATGACTTCGAAATGATTAATTTTTTCTACTGCAGCTGAACTATCTCCTCCACCGGAACCATTCGACCCCCTGGCCGGCCCAGAATCGAAGAAAGCAATAGAGATCATCAATATGGCTGAATCCATTGTTGATGAAGTTGTTAACAAGTTGTTAAATGAAATTGCGGAGAAGGTCCTAAAAGAGGACTAGTACTTATTGTAAAAATATTTTTAGATGATCAATGTAGCTTTGCTGTATCAAGACTGTAATATTCGATGTGCATATCTTTGAATCTAATATGTAAATTATTTGTAATTCAGTTCTTTGCGATGCATGAAATTTTATATTCATACCGTATTTGAGCCTTCGGCGAAAAAAACACCTTCCCTTCTTTTCATGCTTCGTAAAGAAGAAAACTCGGGCTTCATGAAAATATCCATGCTTCGTAAAAACATCCCAGCTTCGTAAACAAAGGATCCCTTCTTTTGCAATAGAGCTGACGAAGTTGTATTTCTCAGCTTACTTTGTGCCTTAGCACATTTTCATTTTTATAAAGAAGTCTCCGAAGGTCGACTTTGTATTCAATTCATGTCATCGGTGCAACATGATGTATGATGTGATGCTATGCGGGATGATGTGATGATATGATGCAAAGGATGATGCTAATGCCGAAGATACGCACCCACACGCCCACACTAGAACACACCATCTCTATGTCCCCATAGGAACGATCGGAATCTCTTTGTCGTTTATTTTTCAGCTTCACCGCTTATTTTTCGGTGTAAGTTCTGCATCCCCTTAGGAACATCTTTTGAACTTCTTCGCCTTCTATTTCGGCGGTATCACCGTTGACTTTTCGGTGTAAGTTCTGCATTCCCTTATGAACGTCTTTTGAACTTCTTTGCCTTATATTTCGGCAGTATTTGGCTCTGCATTCCCTTTGGAACGACTTTTGAGCAGAAAACTTACGCTGCGCTCCCTTAGGAACGACTTTTTTGTAGCTTCGTCAAAACTTACACTGCGCTCCCTTAGGAATGACTTTTTTGTTGCTTCGTTAAAACTTGCACCGCTCCCTTAGGAACGTCTTTTGAGCTTCGGTAATTTTTGAGCTTCGTAAATCTGTGAAGAAGATATATTTTATTTTAATAGAAACGAAACTATTACAAGGAATTAAAACTAGATTTACATTACTTGTTCTTTATTAAAAAACAAAAAAGACATAGAATGTAAGAAATTTTTCAGAGGTAGGATATCTCTCAATAAATGTGCTTTGATTCCGGCACAGTGCTGTTGACTGTGCGAGCTTTGGATTCCTCCCTGAATTCCCGTTGCTATTGAGAGTGCTGGTGCCCTTTTGGCTGCTGGCTTCGGGGATAGGTCGGTTGTAGTGGTGGTGGGGATGGGAGTTGTGGCCAAGAAGCATGTGAATGGCTAGCCGAAGCAACAGAAGCTGCAAGATGATTGCCCACATACTCTGGTATGTAGGGAGAATGGCACAAAGCAGTGTGCAAGACCTGCTTCGGCTGATTCTGCCGAGCTTCGGCTTCTGCTATCTCCTTTTGCTTCTGAATGGTGATTTGGCACATTCTTGTAGTATGGCCCTTGTCCTCACCACAGAATAAGCAGTAGATCTTTCTAGGCTGATCCCCAAATCTTCCGCCGAAGCCCCTGGCGCCTCTACCCCTTGGAGCTGGTGGCCTGAAAGAGCTTTGTTGTTGCCCCGAAGATTGCGAGGTGTATTGCGACCTCTGAGGCTGACTCCCTTTGTCATTACTCTGAGTGGAATTATGAATTGACCTGACATGCCTCGGCTGGATTCTTCCTCCGAAGCCCCTAGTCATTTCCGAGAATCTGTAAGCTTCCTCCCTTCTTTGGCAAAAGTCGTTGTCAGCCCGGATGTACTCATCCATTTTCTGTAGCAGCTTCTCCAGAGTTTGTGGGGGCTTCCTGGCGAAGTACTGAGCCATAGGTCCTGGTCGAAGGCCCTTAATCATGGCCTTAATGACAATTTCATTGGGCACTGTGGGCGCTTGTGCCCTCAATCGCAAGAACCTTCAGACATACGCTTGGAGGTATTCCTCATGATCTTGCGTGCATTGGAACAGGGCCTGAGCTGTGACAGGCGTCGCCTGAAAACCTTGGAAACTGGTCACCAGCATGTCCTTAAGCTTCTGCCACGATGTAATAGTTCCTGGCCAAAGAGAAGAATACCATGTTTGGGCTACATTCCGGACTGCCATGTGAAGGACTTCGCCATAACTGCAGTATTGCCCCCATATGAAGATATAGTTGCTTCATAGCTCATCAGAAACTGCTTTGGATCTGAGTGCCCATCATACATGGGAAGCTGAGGTGGCTTGTATGACGGGGGCCATGGGGTAGCCTGTAGTTCTGCTGCCAAGGGAGAAGCATCATCAAAAGTGAAGGTATCATGATTAAAATCATCATACCATCCATCTTCGTTGAACAAGCCTTCTTGACGAAGCTCCCTGTGTTGGGGCCTTCGATCTTGTTCATCTTGAACAAGATGACGCACTTCTTCAGTAGCTTCGTCGATCTTCCTTTGAAGATCAGCCAGCCGCGCCATTTTCTCCTTCTTCCTTTGTACTTGCTGATGGATTATTTCCATGTCCCTGATCTCTTGGTCCAACTCCTCCTCCTAGAGTGTTGGACTGGTGGCTTTCCTCTTCTGGTTTCGAGCCTCTCGGAGAGAAAGAGTTTCCTGGTTTGGGTCCAGCGGCTGCAGTGCAGCAGTCCCTGGCTCTGAAGCTTTCTTCGGTGGCATGACGAAGGTCAGTACTTGTCGAAGGTGGTCGAAAGAGTTCACCAGAGGTGGGCGCCAATGTTGGGGACTTGTTCTCAAATGCTATGAATTAAGAACAAGGCAACACAAAGGATATATTAATGGTTAATGCCCTTCGTCCTTCGAAGCATTATTTCCCTAAGGATATAACGATCTTCGGACGAAGGTCATGAAGGAAGAACCTTCATCATCATAGCATATATTATTGAAAGATGAAGCATATGAATCATGAGGAATAACATGAATAATCATATGATATCATTTATATATCTTTATTATATAATCATGGGTGAGTAAGAACAATATTGAATTACATTTGTACCTTCGGCTTGACAGCAAATGTGAGGCACGAGCCAGTACCAGACAGCGTGAACAGTACGGGGGCACTGTTCATCTATTTATAGGCACAGGACGCAGCCTGTGTAAAATTACACTCATGCCCTTTACATTTACTATTGACTTTAGGACAATCCATTGAGGTCCATATAGCCTTTTCCCCTTTAATTCGGTTCCTCTTTCTGCCGCTATTCCGAAGCTTCCCTGCGCGTGGCTTCGGAGCTTCGTCATCCTTCGTCACGACCATGCTCTTCACGTTGTATATGCTTTTAACCCGAGTCCGAAGGTACCTATTCATATGTCACACTTGGAAGACATTGTCAAATCATGTTTTTGAGGACCTTCGGAAGACGAAGGCCCCCAACAGTCATGATTCAGTCATCAGTGGTGACTGACAGTCCATCTTTAGGGCAGTTTATCTCCAATTTTTATACAACATCAAGGCTCAGTCACTTAAGCAAAGTTGTACTCATATCATAGCTCTACCATTTTTATGTATTGACCTAGGGCAAAATCTTTATGAATTCAGAGATACAAGGCTCCAAAGTTGACTCCATTTTACTGAATTTTAGACTTAGCCACATGGGTGTTCATGGGATACTTTTGCAAATAAGTCCAAATTCCTCCACACTACTTGAAAATCTTTCAATATGAAAATTACTTAGTTTTTTATGTTCTATCACTTTGATATTTGCACTTTGGTCCAAAAGTGCATAAAATTTGCATTTACCCCCTAGGGTACCATTTATGGTTCTCTAGGGTTTCTTTTAGGGTTTTGGTCACGCTAGGGTTTTTGTGTCACAAAAGTTCACCAAATTTGATATCTTGTGAACATTTCTAATGACTTTTGAGATTATACTCAATTTGGCTCACTGTCACCCATATGTCCTAATCCTAGGGTTAAGTACCCTACCCTAGGGTTAAGCACATATCAAGTCAACACATCACAACTTGTTTTAAAATTTTACCTAGTGAATGCATTCTAGGTGTAACAAACAACATGAAATGTCAATGCACATGATGTTATGCTCAAGTTTTAGTTCCAGTAACACCAGGGGTGTTACACACTAGTTGAGTCTAAAATCAAATTTTAGCTTTTTAGGTTCTATAATAATAATTTAGACTAGATGAGCATCTAACGATCCATTCATGGTATCAAACATTATGTCAATCAACATGTTTTGCTAGTAACCTCATTTCCACTTATTACTCAATGCAGTACAATGGATCAAGCAGTCTCATTAGCTGCGAGAAGCAGACGATTCGAATCGAGTTCTAACCTTGCAAGGTAAACCTAAACACACGACATGTAGGGGCACTCCATCCCCACACATATCAGTCGTCCCCATCGATTCCCCGGCAACAGAACAGGGCTCACGGCCTTGGCATACAATGCTCCATTGACCCCGGCCACCGCCGTCTAATGTCCGCACTTGTACCCACCATAATCTGGCATGGGAGACTCTGTCTCAGGTCCAATGAGGGATAAATTCTGTGGGTAATTTAATCAGGTACTAGGCTTATCAGTTACCATATATTCCCGACATGTGTTTAGTATGTTCAAACGCTTGACACAGGTATCCGCACGTTAATCCTTTTTCAAATTTCGTCTCATAGACAGCGCATCCCCATGGATCCATGTCCACAGATCATCATCATTCCGTTATCAAAATGGATACAACCAATTCTTGACCTCGCATGAGTGCTAGAAAAATCACTCGACTTCTACCGAGATCCTGATTTAGCATAGCAGCTACTCGACCTAGCATACTAGTATCCATCTCAGAAAGGAATCATGAGTTTATGCAACTAGGGTTTCAGTTAATTCCTACACTTAAGTGCATGGTACAAGCCTACAAACATTAAGTGCAGTAAAATAGCACATATAAATGGTTATGCATAAAACTGAGGCTTGCCTGAAATCCAACACAAGTTAGTGTTTGCTAGATGACACTCGCTTGGCGAGCATCTCCTATCTTGACCTTGGCTCAATCCATCCATCTTCATGTTGTCGGACGACTTTGCCTTGTGGTCGGCTCCACTTTACGTCCTTCATTTCACACGATCAACATCCCTCGGTCCTAAATGAGATGCAAGATGCATATGTATGAACAGGATGGAAAATAGCACAAGGCACTCCAAGGCACACGGTAGCGAGCTAGATATTATGCGCAAAACACGGTACCGCTAACGACCATACGTATGTGTGAACTAGCCATACGTCATCGACCTACGAATTTAACACTACTAAGAAACCAACGAACACTATTGTAACACCTCTGGTGTTACTGCCACTAAAACTTGAGCATAACATCATGAGCATCAGCATATCATGTGATTGTTACATTTAGAATGCATTCACTAGGCAAAAGTTTCAAATAAGTTGTATTGATGTGACTAGTCATGGGTGAAACCCTAGGGTAGGATATTTAACCCTAAACTGAGCTTAGGGTGCCAATAAAGCCCAAATGAGAGAAAACTTCAAAACTCATGAGAAATAATCATAAGATATCACCTTTAATGAGATTTGATAGCACCCAAACCCTAGAAGTGCTAGAAACCCTAAATAGACCCCTGGAAAACCCTGGATTGAAACTCTAGGGGGTTATATGTAAATTTTGCACCCTTTTGGACCTAAGTGCAAAAACCATGGATTTAGGGCCCTCTAAAGCATATGGTTCACACATGTGAGGATTTCCAAGACAAAAGATGTGAAATAGGCTTATTTGCAAAAAGCCACTCAATTTCCCTCACATGACTAAGTCTGAAATTCAGTGCATAAGGCTGACTTTAGGGCCCTACATCTCAAGATTCTTGAAGATTTTGCTCAAAGTCAATATAGCAAAGTTGTAGAGCTATCATAGGAGAACAAGTTTGATTAAGTGACTGAGCACTAGTGCTGAATATAAATTGGAGAAAAATAAGCTCAAAGTTGGGCGGTCAGTCAGCCTTAAGTCTGAACATTCAGTAACAGTGAAGTTGAATGAACTTAGAGCTTGATTTTGAGTAAGATCTATTGCTCGATTGAGGGTAGTTGCTATAGCAGAATTGTAGCTGGTATGAAGGGCTACAAGTTTGCTATAGATGTATTGGCAAGTTGTTGCACAAAAATTCGAGATCTAGGCATTGCAATTCGGTCTGTCAGGCGCTCTGAATCGGGTTTCAATGGTACAGTGACCAGATCAGAACGACAGCGCAGAGAACTCACCACCGGCGACCATGCGCCTGGATTCGCGCTCGCTGCGGTGATTCATGCTTAGCGCAGTTAGATATCGCCGAGGGGCAAGGAAATATTGCGCCATGGGTGAACTCTGGCCACTATTCTACTCTGGCGCCATACCCGCCTAAGTCACAGCCGCTGTGGATAAGTTCACCAGAGTTAGCTGTCTGCCGCTCGGATGACACGTGCCTAGACGCTGTACTTCGTCGTAGTGACTCGCTCTAGCACGTCCGGTCATCGCCAGTGATCCCGCCACGGTAAATGCCACCCATCGCTTGCGCCAGTGCTCTTCCCTCTCTCCGGTCGCCGCGCGTCTCCTTCAAATTCACGAGCCACCACTCAAGGGTCCTATAAATTGAGCATACCCTCGGCTCCGTTAGCTATTCAAGCATCCAATCCACCCGCTCGTACCTCCAATTATTCGCCAGAGCCCACAAATTGCTTAGTTCCCCCAAATCTGTTTTCCGCCACCGTGAAAGAGTCTTCGCCGTGGCTAGCTCGTTTCAGGTCCGATCATACCTCCTGCTCTCTTGTTTCAGCACTCTTACCTGCCACTGATGCTCCCCGACCCGTTCAATTAAACTAGATTGCCCTAGATCGCCGGGGACACGTTTGTTCATCCATAGTCTGCACTGTCCCCGTGGGCAGGACGATTTAGAGCTCGGATTGTGTAATTGATTGAGGGGAACATTTGTTAGGTGTTGAATTAGGTTTCAACCAAGTTAGGGCACCGGCCATTGCTTATCGTGGCCAGTACGAGTTCACCGGAGCTCAATTCTCCGCCGCTCCACGTCGTGGACTTCGGGTTGTGAAGAAATGAAAGCGCGAGGGTCTATTTGCAAACGTCAGCGACTGAATCAAATAGTGTCGCGGACTCTTTCGGGTTGTTTAAAAAGCCAGGGTCTTCGTTGCAAACCGCCGCGGGCGCGCGCGTGCGGGCGCGTTCTGCCTTGGCTGGGCCGGCTCGGGCCAGATTCAGCCCATTACTATTGGCTCTTTTCCTTTTTTTCTTTTTCTGCTAGAATTAGAGAATTTATAGAAAATTATAGAAAAATGCTAAAAATGCAAGACCAATTTTGCTAGGTTCCTAATTTTCTATAATATTTAATAAAAATAGTTTTATGATTTTTATTCCAAATAGGGAATTATGAAGTATTTAAAATAGCCAAAACCCATGCCCCTGGAATTTTAGAAATTATTTAATATCTCCAAAAAATCACCAAACTTTTTAGATAAGCTTTAAATATCATCTAGAATCCTTGGGTAAAGTTTGACATGATTTGGACATTGTTTGATGCCTAAGCCCCAAAACCCTAAGTCTCCTAGTAGTGCCTGCTCTATGAACTACTGTTCTGACTTCAAAAACCCTAGTTCCCTGGAGTACCGTGAAGGAAAGTTGTACTCAAGATACAACTTGATAAACCATTTCTATTACTGCATTTTCATAAGCATTACATAAGCATTCATGATTATATGGTTCTATATAGAAAATGAGGAAGAAATAGAAGTTGAAGAAGCAAGAGCTACACCACCACCACCTGAAGAACCTCAGGCCAGGAACTGCTTTTATTTTGACATCTGTGGAGCAGAGCCTGACTCACCTATAACACAAGGCAAGCCCCGATATTTGCCACCTCCTTGCTATTTTAAAATATTTCTCACTTGCTTGATGCATTAGGTGATAGGAGTTGTGTGCTAAACAATTTGATGCATTTCCTTCCTTGAGAATTTGATTACCTATCCTTGATCCCCTATTTTATAAAAAGGTTTTTCTTATGCTTAGTCTTGCTCTAGAAAAACAAAATGTTTTGATTTCAACAAGAGATGATGCTTCAGGTGGGATGGGATGTTTTCAAAATAAAACTTGATGGTGGATCCATCATGGCCGTGATGGATTCAATATCGGAAAAGATGTACCTCTATCAGGTACCACTCTTTAGGTTGAAATGATAAAGTTGAGACCAGGCGGGTGACCTGCACGAGAAGAGAGTCTCGGTGTAGTGTCTCTATCTAAGTCGATTAAGGACCGTCTCGATGTAGGCTTGATGATCGAGGACCTTTTAACTGGTCACATGCCTCGTCATGGGTAAGCTTTGCCTCGGGCAGACTAATACCATAATAAGATAACACGCAATGGGAGTGGAGAGATGGCGAGAGTAGTGTGTACCCTCCGTGGCAAGAGGCTAGACGGTGGTGTATCTGTGCTCTCGGTTGGCGTGAACCTGATCTGGTCTTAAGAACCCCGGTGGCGAGTTGACATATGCAAGGGTTAAGTGCTACATATGTCATGTGATTGGAGATCCCCAGCTGGGTATTAATCGATTCGGATCGCCGTTACTTCTCGGACATGAAGACTTGGTCACTGACCTACACGTAGCATTCCAGTGAACAAGAAGGGTTGACAAGAAATTGGCTAGTATAGGTCAAGTGCTTGAACTAGGGTAGAAAGAACTCTAGAACTCAGGTAATGACATAACTTGCTAATAAAACTAGATTTTTAAGGATCCACTATTAGTAAGCATTTTTGCAAACAAGAGTCTTGATTATTGATTAAGCCTTACCTTGACTCCCTTAAGCCAGCATATCCTTGAGAGTCTTTTTATTTTGATGGGTAAGACTTGCGAAAGTACACTTCGTACCTAGGGTTTCCGAACCCATGTTGTTGTAGGTGAGGAAGCAGCAAATTTTTGTTGCTTTTGTTCCAAGGTGGAGCCTAAGGAAGAAAACCAGGATTGAAGCCTCAGGAGGAAGTGTCTTCCGTTAAAAACTTTTTACTGTCAATCGGGAGGGGTTTTTACCTCCCAGGGTTGTAATAATATTACTTTGACACTCTTATATATTACTGGTCTGTAATATTAATACTCTTTCTATAATCTAATATGAAATAAGTTGTTGTAACTGCTTCCGCATATTCGTTCCTCCGATGTGTTGTAATATCTGCATATGACGGGTGAAATGCTCTTAGGAAAGGTAAGGAATATAGATACCGAACTTGTCAAGTGGTCAGGTGCCACTACATGGTTGTCCGAAGTCTGTTGGACAAGGACAACTGTAGGTGGGCCTAATGACTTGGGAGGTTCTGTCACAACTATCATATACATAACCACCACAAACTCGACATCACGAGTACAAGCATTCATTCAATTCGCTACGGCTTTTCATTAGTTCTTCTATTGATCACACAAAAGCATCCCAGACAACACAAATTTAACAGAGGACATAGGCATCATTATCTATGGAACTCCTATATCATAATCAACTAGAGAAAGCAACATATAAAATATGATACAGATGCTATCTTAAGTTTTAGCCATGGGAAGTCTACATTAATTAAGTGCTAACCAAACATTTTTAGCTAAAGGGGTGAACTAAACAATCAAATGAGCACTTGCAGATTTTTGGACAGCAACACAACAGTCACTTATTTTAATCATAACTCTCCAGATATTAATCAAAAAATAGCAAACTAGGACTTTATGGAAAGCTTAAAAAGTTCTCTACAACTTTGGTATTTTTATCTCAATACGATTCAACACTTAGCAAGGTCTAAAAGTGCTAACACGACAGTGCTATCCAGATTTGGACAGATTCAGACCTATGAATTCAACTTTTCATAGTTAGGGACTCATGCACCCAAATCAGGTGATCCCAGATTTTCTAGAAAGATAATGAAATTACCAGCAAAACATTTATAATCATCTCAAGGTGATTCAATATGAAATTAAGGATAAAAGACACTAGGAGGCTTTGCTGTTCAGATTTGGACAGATTCAGACTTCACACTTCAAACGCCTATAACTTAACCTTCAGACCACCAAAAAGAGTGATCCAAGACTTTTTGAAAAGCTGAGAAAAAGTACTACATAACTTTTATAATCACCAAGAAGTGATTCTATGTTTAACCAAATCAAACAATACAGTTTTCGAAATATGTTCAGACAGTGGACAGAACACAGCAACCATTTTGTAAAATTCATAACTCTTAAACTATCAGGCCTATGGTTATGAAAGTTTAACACAAGCAAGATAAGAAAGTCATCTACAACTTTATTTTGACCACCATGAACTGATTTTAATTGTAAATTAAGCAAACATCACAATCTCTGAAATCTGTACAGAAATTGGACAGATTCAGGTATTGAACTTGTGAAAAGCATAACTTCTAAATGATCGGACTTATGGCTGTCAAATTTTAACACAAGCAAGATAATAAAGTTATCTACAACTTTTTTATATGACTTTTCTACAGAAAACATAATTTATTTCATTAAACAGACAGCACGGCGAAAATAGTGTGTGCAGCCAAAAACAGCAACTAATAAATTTTAGCTCTTATTTACTTCAAGAATGGCCATGTTCTAAAGACTTGAATTACTTTAACACTTTACCATTTATCAGAGTCGAAACAATCTAATGAGGACCAACAAGTCGACTTACAAATTTTATCCAAGTCGTTTCGTGCGCTGAAATTACCACACACAATTAACAAATGCATTCACCACAATAATCAAACCCGGTATATATGTATATTGATGCGCTCTTCACACAATAATTTGCATTTTAATTAGACATCACATGGGCACTACTACTTTTCATCCATGACCATAACCATGCACATTTAGACCACAACAAGCAAATCATCGTGACCGTGAGCTTAACAAAAGCCATCTAACAAGTCGGCTAACCAGAGCAACGACATAGCCCGCTAAACAACATACACGTCGGCTTGCCTATTATTATCACAATCCAAGACACAACATATATATAACAATCACTTAACGCAATTGACTCCTACTTAACACGAGTTGGCTAAGACAGTATAAAACTTAGCAAACCATTTTAGATATTACGACTCAAAACATGGGTGGGAGCAGATTAATTAGCTTTTCTTAACCATTTCTCAACTTAAATTGGATAACACACAAGTCACATAAAACACCACATTTTAGAAGATCTAACATGTCGAGCATCAATTCTACAACATAAGTGACTCAACAACTACCATGCTTGTCCAACCCTATTGGCTACTCCTCCAAAACACATTATCCATCCTTCATGTTTCTACTCATATCGCACAACATAAACCATTTCAATACGCATTCACCACATAAATAACATCACCACACATGACCTCGACTTATAATCATAGAGGAAGCGATGACTACTTCGGCATGTCACCACCTCTCTACAAACCAAATTAATTTTCTATCTACGTCGATCGAACCCCATATCACGCAACACTTATAATTTACTATGTCAAATACAACCATATCACGGCATGCACTTGAGACACTTTCAGTTCAACTTAACGCAATCACTACTACAACGCACTTCGACACACATGTTTGATAACACACCTTTCTAACTAAACC
This sequence comes from Zea luxurians, assembly GCA_029449295.1. Classification (NCBI taxonomy): domain Eukaryota; kingdom Viridiplantae; phylum Streptophyta; class Magnoliopsida; order Poales; family Poaceae; genus Zea; species Zea luxurians. The sequence continues at coordinate 202,457,310 of JAOPSE010000003.1, forward strand.
TATCTCGTCTTCCAAACACCAATTATATGTCACGTAATTTACATTTTCCACCTAATTTAACCTACACCAACGATGAATACATAAATATAATTATCCTAGACTAACTCATTAGCCGAGTGCGGAAGTCACCAAGCATGCTTTAGGCTTTATTAAATTTACCGCACTAACACACTATTTTACGACGAAGCATTTTAACAAACAATTAATACATCCGTGACCTATCCTTACGACACACAAAAGGACTATCGCAGCAACAAAATAACATATCGGCTCACCATATCAAACTCCGGTTGTGGTTGTTGCACATGTGGCATGAAGACGAACGCGTCGTCGAGTACGGGAGACCGAAGTGAAGCCGGAGGACGTGGCTCGCTGCTACGATTTGTCGAGCACCCAACGCGTGAGGCAAGGGAGCATGCGGCTGCTGGGCAATGCTCGGCGAGGCTTGCTGTAGGGATTTGCACTACGCCGAGCCAAAGTAACACCGACACAGTGGAGTGTAGGCAGAGCGGTGAGGGCTGCGCACATCACAATGCTTCCCATGGGCATTCTATCAAACACCTATGGTGCGTCGACGTTGTGGGGCTGCATGGGAGACTCGGCTATGAGGGCTACGATGTAGAGGGCTGGGCACGTTCACATGGGGGCAGCCGAGGCAGGGAGGAGGTAAGCTGCTGGGGTATGGCGCCATCTATGGGAGCTGCTGCCTGCTGCTTGGTGTGGTGGAGGATGGGTTGTTGCACCATGGGGAAGACAGCAAGAGGAAGAAGAAGCTAGGGCTTGGGTGCCATGGTTGGGAAGGGTGTCCATGACCTTGGAGCCTTGGTGAGTGGTGTTGCGCTATTCAAGGGGAGGCCAGGCAAGGAGCATCGGCTTCATCCTCTGAGCAGGGCATCGACAGAGGGGCTTCAATGGTGGAGCGCTCGGCCCTAGCGGAGCTCCGAGCGATGGGGAGAAGGGCGCCTGCTCACACTGCTGGGATCCGAGGGAAGCAGGGAACCAGCCTAGAGGGGAGGTGCAGGGAGGGGTTGAGCCCATGGAGGAGTAGGACGCCGGCTGGAGGACAGCACGCCATGGGAGTGGCTGCGGGGGAGATGGCGCTGGCTTGAGGGAGCAGAGTGGTGAGCTCGGCTTGTGCTGAGCCATGTACGACTGCTCCCTGCGCCATGCTCCATTGGAGGAGAAATTTGTTGGCTGCTGTTGCCGGGAGGGCGAGGGAGGAGGATGGCGTGGGGGAGAAGAGTGGCTGGATGTTGGGTGTGACGGCTAGGGGTAGGAATGCAAAATGCTCCAAGTGCAAGAGAGAGGCACTTCTATTAATAGACAAGTGCTAGGGCTAGGGTTTGGGCTGGTTTGCTTAGGGGAGAAGCAAGGATTGCTTCTAGGCTAAGCAACCCAAAACTATCCTCGTATTTGAGCAACGATTCATCTGTGAGAAAATTCAAACCGGTGTGACGAACAAAAAAACAACCGACGTCCAGATGACAGACGACCGAGTGCTTAATTTGGATCGAGAATTTTGATTTTGGTGTCCCTTTGAAATTCTCTCGCGCACTGTTTTAGAAACTAATTTTTATCTCAAGATTTCGATTGGCTTCGGATTTTTAGTCGGAGAAGGCGAATCGTGACATTTTAAAATCACTGCCGATACGAGTTTTGAGTCTGGTTCGAACATAGAGATATTAGGCTAAGTCAGATAAGAATTGATCAGGGACCGATGCAATAGAGCATTCTGTTTGAGACTATGGATCTAGATAAAATAGTCGGACATACATCGAAGGTCGAGGAATCGAACTCAGACACAGATCGACTAGCAATTGTCGAGAGTTTTGATTAAATGAGCTTTAGATGAGATTTATAAGTCGAGAATGATTATCGAGTTTGCATTCGCTTCAAAGAAATAAAAGTTTTAACATGCTCCAAATTCGACATTTCTTGAGATCGAATAAATCCAAATTCGGTGAACTTTCATGAATAATCCTGATAACTGAGATAGACACGATCGAGAAATAGAAATTTTCACTGAGCATCCAAGCTTACGATAAATCTCCCGACATAACACAAAATACACACCAGGGGTGTCACAGTACACTTGTTGGAATTTCTAAAGTTTTATAGTCTTGGTTTCTCCTTTTCCGATCTTGTATTGTTGGTGAAAAACCTTTGATTCCTTTGAGAGGATTTGGTTTGGAGATTTATTGGTGGTGAATTGCACTCTTCGGACCACTCCATACACCTAGTTGTTGCAGATTTTGGTCGCAATTTAAGAAAAACTCGGTTTGAACTCGTTCTAGAAAACCCCAACAAAATCTCAATTTTTGGTTGTATTTTTAAATCTGCGGGTGATTCACAAGTTCGATTGAGCTCAAAATTTTGGAAGATCTTGGAAACATATTTGCTTAGGTGTGTGTAAAATTTCATCTCACTCAGAATTCGTTTGGTTCAGTTTTGAATTCAAGAACATAATTTCGTACTGCTGAAAACATCACTTGTTGACGATATTGTATTGGACAGTTTTGGACTTTTTGGTGTCCGATTTGCGGTCTATTTGTTTTGCTGGTCTCATGTGAGTATTAGGATTGTTTTGTAATCATGAGATCACTCGTTCGCTGAAGTGTTTCTGGTTTGAGCACTTGCTTCATCTCAATTGAAGTGAAGTGTTCATTTTCAGTGTTTGGAAGCAAAATCTGGTTGGCTCCCATTCACCCCCCCCCCCCTCTAGTCGCCTTACCGGTCCTACAATTGGTATCAGAGTCGGTTAAGGATTTCTCTTCCCTAATAGGTTCAAAATCCACGTAGGCGACTTGGAACGAGGTGTTGTGAAACCTCCGTTCTTTGATGGGACCAATTACCCGTACTGGAAGATTCGCATGTGTGCGTATCTTCAGAGCATCAGTTACCAGGTTTGGAAAATTTGCCTCGATGCAAATTTCGATGCTCGACTCATGCTAAGGTCTTTTACCGTTATTGATCCTCATCTTGTGAATCTTATCCGTGAGAATCCCAGGTACACCAAAATGACGACCGAGGAAATTCTCAGAAAATTTGTAAGCGGGCGCATGATGGTAAAGGAAGCAAGATACGTGGACGATGCTGCAAACGGATCGCTTCCTCTCTACGAGCAATAGCCCGTTGCTCTCAAAGTAACAAGTAGCAAGGAGGCGCTACCTAGCAAGGTAGCACAAGTGGAGGCTGCCGGACTCAACAAGGACGAAATGGCGCTTATAATCAAGCGTTTCAAGATCGCTTTAAAGGGACGCAAGGAATATCCCAACAAGAGCAAGTCTAAGGGAAAGCGCTCCTGCTTCAAGTGCGGTAAGTCTGGTCATTTTATAGCACAATATCCCGATAATGACAATGACCAGGCACAAGAAAAGAAAGGAAAGAAGGAAAGGAAGAACTATAGGAAGGCAAAGGGCGAGGCGCACATTGGAAAAGAATGGGACTCTGACTGTTCTTCATCCAACTCAGATGATGAAGGACTAGCTGCCTCAGCCTTCAACAAGTCCTTCCTCTTCCCCAACGAACGCCAGACGTGCCTTATGGCTAAGGAGAAGAAGGTACGTACATGAGATACACCTAAGTACACTTCTTCTAGTGATGAGGAATCTTCTGACGATGACGTGGATTATAGTGAGCTATTTAAAGGATTAGTAGATCTAAGGTAGATAAAATAAATGAATTGATTGATGCTCTTAATGAAAAAGATAGGCTTCTAGAAAAGCAAGAAGATATTCTTTATGAGGAACATGATAAATTCATTAATGTTCAAAAATCTCTTGCTCTAGAAATTAAGAAAAATGAACTATTGACTTCTAAGTTGTCTGCTTGCAATGACTCTATCTCTAAGCTTAAGAATTTAAATGTTGATTTAAATGCTAAGTTAGTAGAAGTAAATTTTGCTAGTACATCTATAGAGCATGTTGTTATCTGCAATAGGTGCAAAGATTTTAACATTGATGCTTGTAATGAACATGCCTCTACTATTCTTAAGTTAAATAATGATGTTGCAAGTCTTAATGCTCAACTTAAGACTTGCAAGGATAATTATGAGAAACTAAAATTTGCCAGGGATGCCTACACCATTGGTAGACATCCCTCTATTAAGGATGGACTTGGTTTCCAAAAGGAGACCAAGAACTTAACAAGCCAAAGGACTTCCAATCTTAACAAGGAGAAAGGAAAGGCTCCTATGGCTAGTAGCCCTTATTCTTCAAATGACCAAAAGAACCATGCTTATCTTTATGCTCACGTCAAGAATTTTTCTAGTGCTGCTCATCATGATAAGTGTTGTAATCATGTTGTTTTTCCTACTCGTCACGATGCTGCATTTAATTCTCATGCCATGTTTGCATCAGCTCTTCATATGCTCTTGGTAGGAATAGACCTAGGTGCCATCATGTTGCTTCTCATGCGCCTAGGAGAGCATCAACTGGACCAACTATGCTCTATCAAACATGTGATGCTTCATTTGTTCTTATATGCAAAAATGAGAAAGTAGTTGCTAGAAGTTTGGGACCTAAGTGCAAGAGAGACAAAACTTGCATCTGGGTTCCAAAGTCTGTTGTGACTAACCTTGTATGACCCAACAAGAGTTGGGTACCTAAAACCCAAGCTTAATTATCATGTAGGTTTATGCATCCGGGGGCTCAAGCTAGATTATTGATAGCGGATGCACAAACCACATGACGAGGGAGAAGAAAATGTTCACCTCCTACGTCAAGAACAGGGATTCCCAAGACACTATCATCTTTGGAGATGGGAACCAAGGCAAGGTTAAGGGCTTAGGCAAAATAGCCATCACAACCGAGCATTCGATTTCAAATGTGTTTCTTGTAGAATCGCTCGGGTACAATTTGTTGTCTGTAAGCCAATTATGTCATATGGTTTATAATTGCTTATTTACAAATATTGATGTATCTATCTTTAGAAGAAGTGATGGTTCATTAGCTTTTAAGGGTGTATTAGACAGCAAGCTCTACTTAGTTGATTTCTCAAAAGAGAATGCCGATCTAGATGCATGCTTAATTGCTAAGACTAATATGGGCTGGCTCTGGCACCGCCGCCTAGCACATGTTGGGATGAAAAACCTTCATAAACTTCTAAAGGGAGAACAGTGTTAGGACTAACCGATGTCTGTTTTGAGAAAGATAACCTTGTGCAGCATGCCAGGCAGGGAAGCAGGTGGGAAGTAATCATCAAAGCAAGAAGGTGATGTCAACATCAAGACCACTGGAACTCCTACATATGGATCTCTTCGGGTCCGTTCTTATCTTAGTATCGGGGGAAGTAAGTATGGTCTTGTCATTGTTGATGATTTTTCCCGCTACACTTGGGTTTTCTTTTTGCAGGACAAATCTGAAAACCAAGGAACTCTAAAGCACTTCTTAAGGAGAGCTCAAAATGAATTTGAGCTAAAGGTGAAAAAGATAAGGAGCGATAATGGATCTAAGTTCAAGAACCTTCAAGTCGAAGAATATCTTGAGGAGGAAGGCGTCAAACATGAGTTCTCCGCTCCCTACACACCACAACAAAATGGTGTGGTGGAGAGGAAGAACAGGACACTAATTGACATGGCAAGGACAATGCTTGGAGAATACAAGACGCCTGAGCAGTTTTGGTCGGAAGATGTGAATACAGCCTACCATGCCATAAACTGGCTCTATCTGCATCGCCTCCTCAAGAAGACATCATATGAACTCCTAACTGGTAACAAACCCAATGTTTCCTATTTTTGTGTATTTGGGAGCAAATGCTACATCTTGGTAAAGAAAGGTAGGCATTCGAAGTTTGCTCCCAAAGATGTAGAAGGGTTTTTACTTGGTTATGACTCAAATACAAAAGCATATAGGGTCTTCAACAAATCATCAGGATTAGTTGAAGTCTCTAGAAACGTTGTATTTGATGAAACTAATAGGCTCTCCAAGAGAGAAAGTTGATCTTGATGATGTAGATGAAAAGATGAGGTTTCGACAGCCACAATGCGAACAATGGCAATAGGTGATGTGCGACAACAGGAACAACAAGAGCAAGATCAACCTTCTTCCTCTACATTGGTGCATCCCCCAACTCAAGATGAGGAATAGGTACCTCAAGATGAAGGGCTGGATCAAGGGGGAGCACATGAAGAACAAGATAAGGAGGAAGAAGCGTCACAAGTTCCTCCAACTCAAGTCTGGTCAACCATTCAAAGAAATCATCCAGTGGATCATATTCTAAGTGATATTAGCAAGGGAGTAACCACTCGCTCACGTTTAGCTAATTTTTGTGAGCATTACCCATTTGTTTCTTCTATTAAGCCTTTCAGGGTAGAAGAAGCCTTGCAGGATCCGGACTAGGTGTTGGCCATGTAGGAAGAGCTCAACAAATTCAAGAGAAATCAAGTTTGGAGCCTGGTGCCATGTCCGAAGCAAAATGTTGTGGGAACCAAGTGGGTGTTCCGCAACAAGCAAGATGAAAATAGTGTGGTGACAAGAAATAAGGCTCGACTTGTGGCAAAAGGTTATGCCCAAGTCACAAGTTTGGATTTTGAGGAGACTTTTGCTCCTGTAGCTAGGCTAGAATCAATTCGAATATTATTGGCCTATGCTGCTCACCACTCTTTTAAGTTGTTTCAAATGGACGTGGAGAGCGCCTTCCTTAATGGACCAATCAAGGAGGAAGTGTATGTGGAACAACCCCCTGGCTTTATGGATGACAGGTACCCCGACCACGTCTACATGCTCTCTAAGGCGCTCTATGGACTTAAGCAAGCCCCAAGATCATGGTATGAATGCCTTAGAGATTTCCTTATTTCTAACGCTTTCAAGGTTGGGAAAGCTAATCCTACTCTCTTTAGTAAGACTTGTAATGATGATCTTTTTATATGCCAAATATATGTCGATGGCATTATATTTGGTTCTACTAATCAAAAGTCTTGTGAGGAGTTTAGCAGGGTGATGATGTAGAAATTTGAGATGTCAATGATGGGCGAGTTGAACTACTTCCTTGGATTTCAAGTGAAGCAACTCAAGGAAGCAACCTTCATCTCCCAAACAAAGTGTACTCAAGATTTGCTCAAGAGGTTTGGGATGAAGGATACAAAGCCTGCAAAGACACCGATGGGAACATACGGACATCTGGACCTCAAGAAAGGAGGTAAGTCCGTTGATTAAAAGGCATACCGGTCTATGATAGGATCTTTGCTTTATCTTTGTGCAAGTAGACCGAATATTATGCTAAGTGTATGCATGTGTGCTAGATTTCAATCCAACTTCAAGGAGTGTCACCTTGTGGCTGTTAAGCAAATTCTTAGATATTTGGTTTCTACGCCTTGCTTCGGGATTTGGTATCTAAAGAGGTCTACCTTTGACTTAATCGGATACTCAGATTTCGACTATGCTAGGTGCAAGGTTGATAGGAAGAGCACATCAGTGACTTGTCAATTTCTAGGAAGGTCCCTAGTGTCTTGGAGCTCTAAGAAACAAACTTCTGTTGCCCTATCCACCGCTGAGGCCGAGTATGTTGTCGTAGGACAGTGTTGCACGCAACTGCTTTGGATGAGGCAAACCCTTCGGGACTTTGGCTACAATCTAAGCAAAGTCCCACTCCTATGTGATAATGAGAGTGCAATCCGCTTAGCGGATAATCCTGTTGAACATAGCCGCACTAAGCACATAGACATCCAACATCACTTTTTGAGAGACTACCAGCAAAGGGGAGATATTGATATTTATCATATTAGCACCGAGAACCAGCTAGCCGATATCTTCACCAAGCCTTTAGATGAGAAAAGGTTTTGCAGGTTGCTTAGTGAGCTAAATGTCTTAGATTCTCGTAACTTGGATTGATCTATAGCATACATATGTTATATGCCTTTGATCATGTTACTTTAAGCATTAATGCCTTTAATTGCTTATTTTTGGTGCTCAAGTTGTACAAGACATCCCTGGACCTCTCAGGTCCCTATGCAAATGATGCACATGTTTAGGGGGAGAATGTGCTACAACTTGACTCCCTTGAGACTAACTTGTTTGTTGAGTACTCGTTATACAGTCTCAAAGTTGCATTGAAAGGGAAAAGTGAACTTGGACAAAGAAAGGGCTTCCACTGCATTCCGGTATCAATGTATCTTGTCCTAAGTTCTTTTTGCTCCCATTGCCTTTTTGCGCTTATTTGACATTTTGGTGAGGCAATGGGGTTATAGGGCCAAAAAGGTCTCCTGTTTTGGTGCTTAATGCCAAAGGGGGAGAAATTAAGGCCAAAGCAACTGGATCAGCCAACCACTTGTGAATTTCAAAAATTAGAGAGTTGAACTTTCTGTGTTTGGTCAAAACCCTCTTATTTGCAAAAATTGTTCTCTTATGGGGGAGAATTTCGATTATGGGAAAAGGGGGAGTTTTGGCATTTGATCAAATTTACTCTTGAAAGATCTCTCGATTTGCCAAAACAAGTGTGTTGGACTTCGATATGGGAAAAGAATTTGTTTTGTGAAAATAAACAAAGTGGTGCCAAAAGTGATCCAAATATGCCAAATTCCTTGAAAATCTTATTGGTCTTCAATTTACATTTTTGAGTTCTTCTAGATATGTTAGTTCGAAACGAGTTGCTTTTTAATGTGTTGGCATAAATCACCAAAAAGGGGGACATTGAAAGAGAAATGTGCTCTTGGGCTATTTCTATATTGTTTTGGTGATTAGATGCACAACACACTAGGTGAGAACTAACAAATGTTAAGCAAAGGTATATTTAAATGGATCAAGAATAAAAGTAAGTTCTAGACACTTAAATAATTGTTTTATGTGCTAAACATGCTTGTCTAAGCGATAGGAACTCAATGAAGTCAAATGGAGAAAGAATGGAGGAAAAAACACTTAGTGTGCTATTGGCTGGTGCACAGGACAATGAATAGTAACTGACCGGTGCACAGGATCGCTTGAAAGGGGTTGAGTGCAACCCTCGTCCATTGGGACACCACAACATGGAAGTAGGCAAGTGTTCTACTTGGTCGAACCACGGGATAAAATCGATGTGTCATCTATTGTTATTCGTGTGCGATTCTCTTTGCTTCTACTCACTTGATAATTGCTCTAAGTTTAATACTCACCTTGTGAAGAGCAATTAAGTGAAGAAGTCATCTCTTTCTCTCTAGACATATCATCTTGGTTTTGATTCCACTAACATTTCATAAACCAAGTTTGTGTCATTTAGTGTTGATTTTTACAGGATCACCTATTCACCCCCCTCTAGGTGCTCTCACTGACGCCCGGGACCCCCATGTCTACGCCGCAGGATCACATGGGCCGGCTCAGCTGGTGGAATTCTTCCTAGGCCACGCAGATGCTCAGAGTTGGGCCACGACTGGGCAGATTTGGCCTAAGGAGCGCAGGTATGCATCTTTTCCCCTTTTTCCAAATTCTTGTTTTCTTATATATATATAATATGTATATATATGTATATATGTATCTAGTTTCAAATGGAATTCAAATAAAGTTTAAATTCTAAACTCAATTATAATGCACAATCAAAAGGATACCAACATGAGACTCAAATCATATCTAAGTTAGATGTTTATTTATTATTTTCTTTATTTAAGTAGATACTTCAAATTAGTGATGCACCCACATAAGCATTCTTTTAAATAAAATTACCTAATTAAAATATAATTCAATTAATCAATCATTTGTTACCTATTCACTTTAAGATTATAATTCCTAATGTTTAATCTTTATTAAAAGGCATTTTAACTTAAGTTTCCTGTTCAACAATATCTCCAAATTTATTATTAAAAAGGGATATCTTAATAATATTTTTAAGAGGGTCTATCTATTTAAAATCTTATAGAAGGATTTTCCTCAAATACCAAAAATAGGATATTAGAGTGTTGCAGCAAAACACCTTCCCTCCACCACAAAGAGCCAGCTATTCCCACCCCAAGGGAAGCCCTCATACCTGCATCTTGGAGACCCTTGACCATGCTCCATTCAATACCAAGAACCCCCTTACTAGCCCATAAAGTGGCCCAATTTGACAAAAAATCAGCCCTTTGACCCACGACAAGTCGAGGACTCCTATAAGCCATTAGACTTCGACACCAATAATGAAACTAAAGCCATCAGACTGAATTCCTAGTACAACCTGTTACTCAATTATTTTAGCATAACAATGATAATCTTTAGAGCAAAAAGAAGCCTTGGTATCTAGAATACATCGTGGGGAGATCAATGAAAAGGTAGTAAGGTTGATACAATAGGAGAAAGACAAATTGTGAACTCTACAACAAGCAATAGTCAATTTGCAGCAACACGAATACACTCAATAGCCTCAATTGAACACAAAAGGACATCACGAGCATAATCAATAGCCTTCGCTAATGGAACACATGCAACATGACTTCGATAGCAGCGCCTGGCAAGCCTAGCCCTCTGGTACATTTCACTACTTCAACTTCAAGATGAAAGGTGCATGCTGCAACCCACCCCTTGGCCGCACAACTATTGATCAGGAAACTAGACCATGTACAATGGTAATTCAGACCCATTGCAATATATCATGAGCTATCAAGTGTAGTAGCATCATCTAGGGGCGACGACAACGGAATGACGAAGTCTTACATCATTGCTCTCGAGGGCCCAACCCTCACCTAGTACACAAGATTGCCACCATTGTCTATTGACGCATGAAGGACCTTTTGTGAGAACTTCCTGCTCAACTTTCAAGGCTACATGCTAAAAACTAATGCCCTCACAGAGTTGTCTCTCAATAGGCAACAAGAGAAGGAAAGTCTTCGGGACTACTACAACAAATATCTATTGATGAAATCCTAGCTGCAACCAGTCAAACACCAAATGGCTATTCACTATGTTGTCGGTGCCTTTGTATCGGTCATCTCTACATTTACTACACTAGAGACCCCCCAAGTACACTTCAATAGCTCTATTGAAAATATGCAGGATCAAAGGAGTTGCACTATCGAAAAACGGTGTCACAACAGAAGCCAAAGGAGCCTTCGCAAGCCAGCAGCACACCCTGGCCTACAGGCCAACAAGACCGACTCCAGTAGTAGGTACACAACATAACCAACCAACAACAACCTAGTGAAGCCCCCCTCACACACAACAAACCCCCACAGCCTAACAGATGAACGAGGGACAGCAGAGACCACGACTGCGGTAGAGTGCCTTTACGGGACCGCAATTTGTATTGTGTCTTCCATGTCAAATATGTCAGACACTCCACCATACCCACAATACCCATCCTCAACTCCCATAATACCCACAAAACTACCACCTTCAACTCCTACACCAAGAAAGACTAGCCCTAGCACCGCAAATACCCCAAATTATCAACCCCCCTCAACCACCTAAAGAAGAACAAGGCCTTCCCTAGCCGCCCATCCATAGAATAATAAATATGATCACCGAAGGGTCTAGTGCAGACTATGAAAACAAAAGACAAAGAAAAGAATATGTTTGAAGGGTCAATCATGCCACCATCACTGGGCTCGTCGTCCAAACCATGTGGTATCACCTCCCTTTGGCATTTGATGTTAAGGATGTGGACATGTGGAATTCCCCACACATTGATGCAATTGTAGTAAACTATAAGATAGCTAGCTGAGAGTTGCACAAGGCCCTTGTTGATGATGGCAGCCAGGCAGACATCATTTTCCTACATGCCTTAGATCGCATGGGCATCAATCACAATCTGTTGCAGTCGACGGATAACCTGTTACATTGCTTCGGTGGGAAGGGTACCTAACCCATCGGAAAAATAACAATGCGAGGATGGAGGAGATCACCTTCGACTTATAGACATGGTCTACCCATACAACGCCACCCTCGGCAAGGATTCGATCAATGAACTTGAGGTGACCATAAGACACTTTTTGTTGGAGAGAACTAAGTTGCTCTTCCTACGAAGTTGTTTTCTCTCCTTACCTTCATATTGTTGCTTGTAAAAGTCGAAGGTACTATTGTAATCATTTATCATATAATAAATGGAGTGAAGTAATGTCCTACCAAGATGAGTTGCTTGCTTTACCTTTATGTTTTACATATTTCACTCTTGTCACCTTTTAACTAACCATTTTATCTTCTCCCTTTAATTAATCTCTCTAAGAAGAGTTAATTAAAGGACATAGTAAAAGATTGATTCATTTGTGTTGCCTTGTTTTTGATATCCTTTAGGAATCAAAAACAAATGGCCAACATTGATGCCCACCTTCGGTGAATTCAAGACCTTGATGAAGAGCATGAAAAGCTTCAGCATTTCGTCAATGAAGCTTATACTCCCCCTCACGGGAGGATCAAGCTTCGAACCAACCAACAACAGGCAAAAGGAAGCTCAAATAAGGGTGCAACATGTTGGGGTTCAAGGGCCCTACATCAAGTCAAAATGGTCTCATATCCCAATTACCTTCTCCCAAGAAGACCTTTAGCTCAAGGACTATACACAAAATGATGATATGCCTATATCTTGTGCCATCAAATATCGTGCATAATGTCCTAGTGGACATAAGCAGTGCAACACATATCATCTTTGCAAAAGGCTTTTAGGCAAATGCAAGAGCCATAAGATAGATTGTAAGAAGCTTACATCATTTGTGTGGCTTTGGAGGAAAGCGAATAGTAGCACTAAGAAAGATAATAATGCCAGTAACCCTCAGTTATGTTCATAATACAAGAATCAAACAAGTCATATTTGACATAGTAGATATGGAGTATCCCAACAATGCAATCATTGGTAGAGGAACCTTGAATGCTTTCAAAGCAGTATTGCACCAGCATACCTTTGCGTAAAAATACCATCTAATCAAGGCCTAATCTCTATGTATGGAAGTTAAGAAGCTACAAGAAGAGCCAAAGGGAGTTGTACAGATTCAAAAGTTGTTCACAATACCAATGAAGCCGAAGCTCAGGCCAAGCAAAAGCATATCAAAGACAAAATGGTATCAGTAGACCAGCCAAAGGTAGTCCTCCTCTGCGAAGATGTAGCTGCGCAGAAAGTTCTATTGTATCACAGTTGTCATTGGAGCAAGAAAGGAGTTTGAAAAAATCTATTCAATAACAAAGATGTCTTTGCTTGGTCAGCTAATGACTTGTGTGAAGTGGACAAGAGCATCATCGAACACTCCCTCAATGTTGATCCCAACATAAGGCCAAGAAAGCAGAAGCATTGAAAAATGTCAGATGACAAGGCCAAAGTAAAAAAGCTTCTCAATGCTAGAGTAATAAGAGAGGTTGCCTATCTATAATGGCTCAACAATATAGTTATTGTGAAGAAATCAAAAGGAAAATGGAGAATGTGCTTTGATTTCATGGACCTCAACAAGGCTTGTCGGAAGGACGAATTTCCCTTACCAAGGATTGAATCCCTCGTGAATGCAGCAGTACTTCAGAGCTCATGAGCCTACTAGATTGTTATTCAGGATATCATCGATTTTGGATAAAATAGATGAGCCGAAGACTAGCTTCATAACCCCCTAGTGGCACTTATTGCTACCTTTGGATGCTTGAGAGGCTGAAAAATACAGGTAGAAGCTTTAGTAGAATGACATACAAAGTGCTAACCACACAAATTGGTAGAAGTGTGCTAACATATGTGGATGATATCATTGTCAGAAGCACGAACCAAGAGGATCAAATCTTAGATTTGTAAGAAACCTTAACCAACTTCCAAAGAGCTGGCCTGAAGCTCAACCCCAAGAAATGTGTATTTGGGGTAAAGAAGGAGAAGTTTCTTGTTTGCCTTGTGTCAACAAAGAGAATTGAAGCAAACCCACATAAGAAGTCAGATTCCTTTTATCTATAATGGTGCAAGCAGTTGAGGTCGTAGAGCCTAAATTTTATTGCTCAACTGCTTGCACCATTATTTTATGCATTATTCACCCCAACACTATTAGAGCTAATTACCAAAGCTAGAGCCATTATAGCACTTGTGGTTGCTCTGTTATCCTGGATGGTCACTCCATATTCCATTTAATACGAAATGATCTTGTTTAACCATCGGGTTAACACTATAATACAAATTTCATTTCTAAAACAATAGTATCATTAATGAGTGACATCATAATTATCAAGTTGAGTGGTAGACAAATTGCTAAGCATAGTGTTTATCACAGGGTAATCAAGGAATAGGGTTGGTATTTCTAGGTAATCCTATTTAGGCAAATCCCATCAAATTATGCAAATATCTGAAAAGTAAACATTATTATATGCATTACTTGGGTAGAAACAGAAATGCAGAGGGAGAATCCACTTACCTTGCTCGAACATGTCCTGTGAGTCGTCTTCGAACGTTTTTGGTTCATCTACCACACAGTCAGCTTCTAATATTGATTCGCATATCGCACATACAAAAGAAAACATACACCAAATAAATAACATATACCATTACATGGGTAACATTCACCATTACAGAACAATCATATACCATACAAACTATACTTATAAATAGTGCCTAAATTGTAATTATTTTATTAATCCATTAAAATCTGCAATTTAAATTATCACTGGTGAAAGTTATATGGATATGCGACTACGAAAGTATTTTATCTAACATCGCTTAGATGCAATGACTTAATCAATTCTACCGAAATAAATTACCAATTAATTATTTTCATTATGACAAATGATATTCTTTTAGTTTTATCTTTCTTTTCTAAATGGAAATTATATGTATCGTTACAATGTTTATTTATAAATCACATAACATTAATATTCTAAGAACTAATGTAAATTACTAATTTTGAACTTTAGTACCATAATCATGGCTATTTCGACATAAATAGATATTCTACTAATTCTTAGTGAATAAGTGATATGTGTACGAACACATGAATCATGACTAGCAAAAATCTAAATTTTAACCTGACCAAGAAGATGTGGCCTAGTACCTCTTTCAAATTCTTATATCAGTAAAACTATACTTAAACAACTACTAACACAATATTGTTTTATGTGCTAAAATGAGAAGTTAATCGCAAACGTTTCTAGTACTAAATCACAAAGTTACTGAATCGTGACATTATTTATTTTCAAAATATAAAAATAATGTCCATATCCAAAATATTGTTGTAGGGGCCGATTCACAACTAAACGTATACATGAGGGAGTAGCAAGAAATAAACAGGGATCTCTTTTTAATGGTTTCTGAACTGGAAAATATCTGAACTAATTTTACACAAATCTAGGGACTAGAACACAAAGTGGTCATCTTCTACCTTGGGCTAGCCTTCACGCGTAGGGGAGGGCTCGGCGAGGGGGAGCGGCGGACTGCGACCGCGGACGGTCCGGGCGAGTGCTCGGCGCGCGCGACGAGGCAGACTCGGCACGGCGGACGACGAGGCGCGTAGGGGTTCCGGTGAACGGCGCATGGAGGGCATGGTGGGGCTTGGCCGGCGAGCAGGGCGTGGGCGCGGAAGAGAGAAGGAGAGGCTTGGGCGAGCTTGGGTGAAGAGAGGAGTAGGGGCTCGACTGTTCAATTTATAGAGGGAGAGGGGGAAGGGAAGGGGTGCCATGGGAGAGGGGAGGTTGGTCGCGGCTCCATCAAAGCCAATAATGGCGACTTCATCAATGGGAGCGAGATTGGGGGAAGAGGAAGGGGAAGAGACTCAGCTGTTTCCGGCTCGGAGGGAGACGAGAGGGCGCGGACCGAGTCGAGCGTGGCCACGGACGGTCTGCTCGGCTGGTTCGGGGTCAGGGTCGGGCGCGGCCAGGCGCGCGTGCGGCGTGAGATAGGAGAAGGACCTGTGGGTGGGCCCCGCCTAGTGGTGAGAGAAAGGAGGAGGGACCTGTTGGGCCGATTGGTGGGTTTGGCTGTTTTTTCTTTTTCCCCTATTTTCCAAAAATATAAATAAATATATTTTTAAGTGTTTCCGAAAATTCATAAGAATTATACCCAAAAATATTACCATTAAAGAATTTATTTTTGGACCAAAGTGTTCATATTAATTACTTGGGTTTTCAATATAAAAGAAATTCCACAAAAACAACCATCAATCAAATATGAGCAAACAAAAATTATTCTAAAGGTAAATATGATCAAACACTTGAAAGAAAAATTCATTACTATATTTACCACTAATAATCTAAATGCATTATTTTTAGTTGATGGTTTTGAGGTGTTACAGTAATGTCCTACTAAGATGAGTTGATTGCTTTACCTTTGTGTTTTACATATTTCACTCTTGTCATCTTTTGTTTAAACTTTTTACCTTCTCCTTTTTTTAATCTCTTTGAGAAGAGTTAATTAAAGGACAGAGTAAAAGATTGTTTCATTTATGTTGCCTTGTTTTTAATATCCTTCAGGAATCAAAAACAAGTGACCAACACCTAGTTACAAATAGTGGCATCGAAGCCAACCAAAACATAATAAAAGCAATAACAAATATGAAGACCCCTCAAACAATAGGAAGATAATTTCCCTATTACTACAATAAAAATATGGGAGCACTAGAAGTACCCTTTGGCGGTACTAAGGACTTAGATGTCGCCTAGAGAGGGTGAATAGGTGAATAAAAAATCTTAACTAAATAGAACTTTCTTACTTTACTCGAAGCGTTGATTGTAGTGGAATAAATTCAAGTCAAGTAGATCACAACGGAATATAGTACTTGACTCAAATAGAACTTGCACTTCACAGAAAGACTTATACTAGTGGTAATAATAGAAGTGCAAATGAAGACTAAAACTTGAGACAAGAGACACGACGATTTTTCCATTGGTTCGGTAAAGCCTTAAATGCTTGCCTACATCCACGTTGGACTTAGCCATCTGCTTGGAGTCTATTTCAACTCCTTCATCTGGTTGCTCAGATTTATCACCAGGGTGATAAATCGAGACTTCCACTATATCAGATGGGGTTATAGCAGAACCGAGGCTATTTTCAACACATGATAGCTCTCTCTGGCAGAGTAACACTACCAACACTTTGTTGAAGATCTATCTAGCATTTGGTCAGAAAAGCATAACATCACTTCGCCTCTCTATTTGGCTTGCACACGTGACAAACACTGAATCTATAGAGAATTACACTAAAGAGGGACAGATATGAGTATGCACTTGCTCTACACTTGCTTGCTATTTAATTATTTATAGCGCCAATGCCCTTGTAGTCGTTGCAAAACAAACTAGGAAACTGCTCTATCCGTCATGCGCCACCAGACCTCCACTCTAGCACCTGCCTCCGAGATCTGGTTGATCCTTTCCTTCTCTAGGTGGCACCAAACCGGTCTGATCTTCCACCGGACCATCACGTGTCACCAATCCATGGAGCCGATCATTGGCGCCGAAGTAGCTGTTTGAATTAAGGTCCGGTGCACCAGTGGACCACCACTGTAAGTCTGGTGATTTTTATAAAAAAACCTCGAGACTACGATGTTCCCTATTGATAGTCCGATGCATAACCAGACTGGTCATGTAAAGGGTTCGGTGCGCCCAAACAAGCTGAAATGAAGCCCTTTCTTCACCAATTCTTTTCTATTCAACTTGGTCGACCTTGAGGACTTCCCTATGAATTAGAAAATAATTATTAGAGTATAATCCAATTGACTAAGTCACAAAAATTCAGTTATATCTCCTTTTCTCCTTAGCTTTCCTATTTCATCTCAAATAAGGACCAAAGTGGCACTTTCACTAAAAACCAAGTTAGAGTGCAAACCAAAGTGCCAATAACATTGTAAAAGGTGTATGCAACAAATTCAAATGCTCAAACCTTTCATACTTTACCTTTTTCATCATGTTACTCTTTTTAGCATGTTTGAGCTCGATATTGGACTCCAAAACCTCAAGTTACTTAACTTGGTCACTCTAGCCATTTCTTGAGTTCCAACATCTTCCAATGGTCACTAAGAACATTTCCAAACACAAGAGTGACTCAAACTCCAAATTATAGTGCACTTAGCTCTTTGTGACCTTATAGGTTTTAACGTTTATACTTCTACTCATTCTTGTGACCATGACTCCACTTGTGTTAGAAATCTTGAGCCTTATGACTTTAACCATAAAACCATATGAATTAACTCCATGGCTTTAAGCCATGTCCTTATGCTCTAGTCTTCAATGCACCATGTCTCTTCTCAGCTTGATCAACCTTGACCTCTTGCAAGAATCTCTTCTTCACATTGGCTTTAGGTACATTGGTCCTCTTGACCTTCTCACTTTCTCTAGTACCTCAAAGTCATTCTTGCCTTCATCCTCAATTCAATCAACTGACTCTAAGCCATGCACATTGAATTCCACTTGTCAATGTCCATCCTTCACTTTGACTTGTGATGTCCACAATACATAGTCAACTTGGCTTATATGGACTATCACACTTGATCACCTTGTATTGAACTTTACAATCTTTTCACTAAGTTCATGTTCAAAACTCAACACCTCAATTAGACCTTTAATTGTGTTGTCATCCAAACACCAAAACCCACAAGGGACCTTTCAAGCATCATCACCATCCTTCATAATATGGAGGACTGGAACCAAATAACCTTGGCACTCTTAATTAGCAAGATTGTGGCATTTGATATGTCATGGAAGATGGGTTAAGAAGAAGCCACTTTATCAAGGGCATTTTGTTTCACACGTGAAGAGCATAAAAATGAAGGGCACGAAAATGGTGGAAAGTTCAAGTTCTTAAAGTGAAGAAGAGGAATATAAAGAAGATGAAGACGACGATGATGGTGGTGAACATGATCAACCATCCACCTCATCCTCCAAGGACAAAGATACAATCTGATAGGCCAAAAAGGTAATGAGGACGATTCGCAAGATTAATCTAATGGGTGTGTCCATAGAGGTGGAGGATATCCTTTTTTAAAATTGGCAGGAGAGAACAATGAAAAAGGGGATGCTTCGCATGTGGGGAGAAGGGTCACTTCTAGGATAATTGCCTAAACATGACCACATCCAAGAAGAGGAGGAGCAAAGGCAAAGCACTCACATTAGTCAAGGCATGGAATGATTCATCAAGTGACGATGAAGCCCCACCAAGGAGCCACGAACATCATAGCACTTCATTGCAACCATCTCACAAATGTCTAATGGCACGAGGTAACACACATGATTCTTCCTCCAGAGAGTATAAAAGTGATAATGATAGTAGTGATGAAAAACCTCAATAGATGAAATTGCGTGTGACGTTAAGTTTTTTGAGGAGGTGAAGGACTGGTGAGGCTATTGGGGGCATTCGTCTTACGAAGGTCCTCAAAAACACGGCTAAGCATTTGTTATCAGCATATTAATATGTGTTACAGGAGCTTCGGAATCAGAATAGCTTCGGCGTAGAACGGTGGAAGCGCAACGAAGTTAGCTCTGTCACAACGACACGGGAAGATGATACAAGGAGAAGGTGTTATCCAAGTTGCTAGAAGCGAATGACAATGTTGTCTCTGTAATATTTGTAAAGTTTGTGTGTAATCTATGAGGGCATGAATGTAATATCGTACAAAGCTGTACGACTCCCTATAAATAGATGAATAGTGCCCTGCATAAGGTACCTTTTTGGTGGATTGGACAATTGTTGTGTGATTCTCTCTTTACGACGCCTCCATTGTAATTCTTTCTACAGTGCCGAAGGTATAATTGTAAAGTTGATTTATGAATGGAGGAATACATTAATGAGATATCTTTATTGGAATATCGTATTCATACTATTTTATATTCATTGCGTGTTCAGTTATTTATATGACATCTAACCTTCATCTTCGAAGGAGTTATCCCGAAGGAATAGCTTCTTTAGGATGAAGGTTACCTACCTCTTTAATATTGTGTTGCCTTGTTTTTCAATTGTGTATAGCAGTCGAAAACAAGTGACCAACATTGGCGCCCACCTCCGGTGAACTCGACGAACACCTTCGCCAAGAGAATTCTGCAAAGCACCTTCGTCATGCCGCCAAAGAAGACAACGATGCCAGGGGCTGTCCTTGCTCCCTTGGACATCAATCAAGATGGGATCCTTTTAAGGGAGGCCCGAAACCAGAAGAGGAAAGGTACTAGCCCAACACCACAAGACAAGGAGCTAGACCATGAAATCAGCAACCTAGAAGCTATTCATCAACAGGTGGAAAAGAGGAGGGGAAAGATGTTTTGGCTGGCCGAGCTCCAAAAGAAGATTGATGAAGTAGCCGAGGAAATGCGAAATATTGCGCAGGATACTGAGCAAGGGCACAAACCATAGCAAAGAGACATTCATCAAGAAGGCCCTAGCCATGATGACATGTGGTATGATGATTTTCACCATGATAACATTGCTTTTGATGACGCTTCCCCTCTAGCTATAGAGTTGTAGACTGTCCCATGGCCACCATCGTACAATCCACCTTAGCTACCCATGTACGATGGCCACTCAGACTCAAAGCAGTTTTTGATGAGCTATGAAGCGACCATATCATCATATGGTGGTAACACGGCTGTCATGGCAAAATCTTTTGTCATGGTAGTCAGAAGTGTTGTTCAAACCTGGTATTCTTCTCTCAGGCTAGGAACAATCACATCATGGCAAGAAAATGAAGGATATGTTGGTCACTAGCTTCCAAGGGTTTTAGACGAAGCCAATAACCGCTCAAGATTTATTACAGTGCACACAAGATCACAAGAATATCTACAGACATATGTCCGAAGGTTCTTGCGCCTCAGAGCTTAGGCACCGACGGTGCCAAATGAGATCATCATTGAGGCCATGATCAAAGGCCTTCGCCCAGGCCCAACGGCACAATATTTTGCTAGAAAGCCACCCCAAACCTTGGAGAAGCTTCTCCAAAAGATGGATGAATATATCAGAGCCGACAATGATTTCTGACAAAGAAGGGAGGAAGCCTACAGATATTCTGAGATGACCAGGGGCTTCGAAGGAAGGCTTCATCCAAGGCATGTTAGGAGAATTCACAATCCTAGTCAAAGTGAGGATAGGAAAAATCATAACCAAGGGCATTAACATAGTTCCCAGTCAACAGGGGCCCAGCAGAGCTCCTTCAGACCATCGGCCCCACGAGGTAGAGGAGGACGTAGCTTTGGAGGGAGATACAGTTCTCAACCAAGAAGACTGTTTGTTTATTCTGCGGCGAGGACAAGGGGCATACAACAAGAACTTGCCAAGTTACGATACAAAAACGGAAGGAGATAGCTGAGGCCGAAGCACGTCAGAACCAACCAAAGCAAGTTCTGCATACTACTTTGTGTTACTCCCCATACATCCTAGAGTATGTGGGTAACCAACAGCCATTCTCACAACCTATAGCTTCGATGGCTTTGGCAAATCACTCTCTATCTAGGTGGGTCTTACCACAACCACCTAAAGTGGCTCCAACTTCATCCCATAATCAGTAGCCTTAGGGGCAGTGTCAAGTTCAGTAGCAGCGTGACACAAGAGAGGAGTCTGAAGCCCGGACAGTTAACAGTAATGTTCTAGAGTCCACGCATATTTACTGAAGCAATAGAGGGGCTGGATCAAGAACTTGATACACATCTATTGTAATTTTCATTTCCATTGCTTTACATTCCTGTCTCAAAAACAATTTGAGAAGGTACAACCTTCGACACATTGTAATAAATCTGTGGTTACACCATCGAGTGTAACAACAAAGGTGAAGAAGCTCCAAAGTCATTCCTAAGGGGATGCAGAGCTAAGCTCCAAAGTCGTTCCTTTAGGGATGCAGAGCTAAAATGCCACCTAAGTATAAGTGAAGAAGCTCCAAAGTCATTCCTAAGGGGATGCAGAGCTAAGCTCCAAAGTCGTTCCTTTGGGGATGCAGACCTAAAATGCCACCTAAGTAAAGGTGAAGAAGCTCCAAAGTCATTCCTAAGGGGATGCAGAGCTAAGCTCCAAAGTCGTTCCTACGGGGATGTAGAGCTAAAATACCACCTAGTAAAGGTGAAGAGACTCCAAATTTGTTCCTAAGGGGATGCACAGTCTTATTATGAAATGTTTTCTATCATTATTTTTGTTCAAACATCTTCTGCATCATATCATCGCATCATTCTGCATCATAACATCATGCATCATTTCGCATCATCCATAAAGGGAGAAGAAGGGAAATTGCCCCTTCATCCACAAATGTGGTTGATCTACAAAGCTAAATATGTGTTTGCGAGAAATTATGGAACAAAGCAGGGCAAAGGAGAAAATGTCATATCTTTAACGGTTGTCCTCAAACAAGACAAAGAAGGGGTCAATGCTTCTACTTTAGCAACGATATTTTACAAGACCTTAGGCAAAAAAGTATTTTCTTTATGAAGCGCAAAAATAAGGGAATATGTTTTCTGCCTTCGGCTCAAAAACGGTACGTACGATAATTTCATGCTACACAAAGAAATATATTACACGATGAAATCACACATAATTTACAATTGTTTTTTCATAAAAGCAACACACAGATTCTACAATGTTTTTACACACAATTTAGTCATCTTCCTTCAGAAACTTCTCCACATCTTCGTTTAGTAATTTATCAACTGCTTCGTCTATGGTCGCGTTTACTATCTTAAATTCATCAAGGATTTCCCTTAGAGCTAGAACAGCTTTAGGATCGTACGGTTTCGGGAGGAGAACGTTCCGCTGCATAAAAATTTAGTTTTGTTAGACACGAAGCTAAAGCACTTACGAAGCTAAAATGTAACACAAACATACCAATACGCCTTTCCCGCTCTACAGCTTTTTCAGCTTTTATCGCTTCCTCTAAGGCCAGATAGGATTCTTCTTCACTTCGTTTGATAACTTCGTCTGCTATCTCCCTTCTGCCGTTCATCCACACTAAAGAGTAAAACTTCCCACCAAAGGCAGTAGCTTCAGCTGAAGGTTCTCTAATATCATTCGCTGAAACTGAGAATTTTGGCTAAATTACAGCCTTCGCATGTTCACAGTCAGCTTTTTCAAGCAATGACACGGCCCCTCAGGCACCCACACAAGCACAGAAGTCCCCTCTTCCGGTTAGAACTTCATCAAATGCTTCAATTTCACCTTCAATCTATTTAACCACACCTTCAAGATCACCACAGATAAAATTCTGCTCAGTTGAGAATGCACCAACTTTAGTAAAAATATTTTTCAGTTTGTTAGAACATTGCATAGCAACACTAAAACATTCTTCTTTTGCTTGACGGAGTTCCTCAATATTCCTTTGAACCCTGTTTCGCTCAGTTTCATATATTTCCCGTTTCTCTTTTTCAACTTCGAAACTCTCGCTAACTTCGTCAAGTTTCTTTTCTAGCCTTAATACTTTAGACTTGTGCAGTTCTACTTGAGCAGATAAAGCATATTCTAAGTCGGCTTTGCATCTTGCGTCAGCTTCTTTTTCCTTTTCAAGCTTCGAAATTTTTTTATCTGCCTCAGAGAATTTAGCCAAATTAGCTTGACTCGACTTTAGCCTCTCGATTAAAGAAAGAAGAATCTTGTCTTTCTCAAGGGCCTCATTCTGAAGAGTTATAACTTCTGAGCGTAGATTTCCGAAGGCTATTTGAGTGCTTTCAACTTCACATTCCTTCTGCACTTTCAAAGCTTTTCTCAAAATAAGTCCCTACTGGCAGCAAAAAGAAAACAAGTAAATACTTTATCTAAAATAATTATCAAAATACAGAAAAGAAAAGTAAACATAAACCTTTAAACTATTGTATGCCAAGCAATCTGCTAGATGGTCTTTCGGCATTAAGGATAGCACAAGCTCAAGCTTCGGGTAACCCATGATGTCCATCATTTCCCGGCAGACATCAATTTCTTTGTTATCAGGAAGGCAGTACAGGTAATCATCTTCGTCGTTGCCTCCATAAACTAAGGACCCTCGAGGCTACCTCAGATCTCTAGCATAATGTTGAACTTCGGCAATTTGTACCTTCGTCAGTTGCTTTCCCGAAGCATGGCGGATAATGAAGTCAAGATTTTCAAGTGGTGCTGTTTCGAGTAATGGCGTTGTCACTTTCTCTGGTAGGCTCTCAGATTTTTCTTTTGATTGAGTGGGCTCCGAAGTTCCAGCCTTGTCTAAATCAGGATAAGTATCTACAATACCTGCCATCGATTCGTCGGCCTTGTCCTAGGAAACCTTCGGTGGTGCAGGTGTCGCCATCTTCGAAGGCCTGAAAACAGGTTCAAGCACATTGGCCATTCTCTTTCCTTTCCTAGGAGTTCCTGTTGGAGTGGTTGCTACCTGTGATAGCGCTTGCGCCTTCGGTAGTTCTTGCCCATGGCTCTTTTCTGAAGCTAGTCTCAAATGAATGGGGGTGGAGCACTCACCATAGTTGCCTCGATTCCTTTCATCTCCTGCTCAAAAAATTCCAAAAGTAATATTAGATCAGAAGTGTTTTGAGGTAAATCAAAGAAAAAGAAAAAATATTACCTCTAAAGCTAGGAGGGCCCCTTCGGCTGCTTCGACAGCTTCTATCTTTGAACTCTCTGTAGCAGGAAGTTTTGCAGCCCTTTCTAAAAAGTACGACTTCAGCCGGTGAGTTAGAACTTTTACTTTCTTTGGCCTCAGCACAGCAGAAGAAGCTTTCGGTGCACTTTTCCTTTTTAACCCCCTCTTTCGAGCAGGGAAGCAGTAATCAGGGTAAATGAATCCAACAGCATCAAAACATTGTTCAATCTTCGTTTTCCTTAGGAACCGAAGGCAACATTCATAGCTTCGTCCTCAACCTTCTTATAGGTCCCTAACAATTCATCACTCGTTGCTTCAATGGCATCAAGCCAATCATCATCTGGCTCACCAAATTGATTCCTGCATCGAAAAGCATACTTCAGATATATCAGACTACTTCTAGTATTTTCACTCAAACCAGCCCCAGTATCCTTCGGCGTTTTCCACTCGGTAGCCAGGGGCCATACCTTGAAGGCTATGTGTTCCTGCACTAAGTCCCTAGTGCTGATGTAGTTGCACACAACATTAAATGCCGCCATGCAGCCTTGAGATCCTTCCGTATTTACGATAGCAGGCTTCCTCAATCCGAAGCAGGATCGGATAAGCCACTGGATTACATCCTTAATATCGCTTCTTTGACACAGGTCATTCTTCACATAAAGCCACTACTTCATCCATGAACCCGGCCATTTTTCCGAAAGGTTGGCATGGGGTGCCTAGCATCTGACCGGTACATGAAGGTATAACATCCAAAGTTATTATGATGTTGCTCTTTTCTAGTGGCCTTCGTTTGGTAGGACAACTCATGAATATTGCAAAAGCATTCAGCATCTGGCACCAGTCCTTGGCTCCTTATTGCCCAAATGAATATTCCAACCTTAATCAAGGCTTTAGGAGTAAGCTGATGAAGAAAGATTTCAAACTTTTTTAAGACTTCAACCAACATCCTGTGTAAGGGAAACCCTTGCCCAACTTTCATGAAGCTTCGAAAAACCACTACCTCATCTTTCTCAGAAAGAGGAACAATGTTCTCACCACCGATCTCACTATAGATACATCATGAAAATATCTACTCTTCATAGCATCAACAAGCCCTTTCTTCATGGTTGATTTTCCGAAGACCACGTGACTCGGCCGATCTTTGGCATCATCATTACCACTATGAATATCAAAATCCTCGTTGTCTCTAGAATCTTCAGACAGCCCAGCTAAAATCTCATCGGTTATTTTTTTAACATTAGTTCTCTCCATAGCTTCATAAAACCCAGCCAATGCGGGGTCCTCGCTCCTATTATCTTTGGCCATCTCAGCTTTGGTTAAAACAAAAAGGCAAAGCTCGAAAACAGATGTGGTTACAATAGCAGCAAGCTAAACAGCAAACCCAACAGAAACTCGATAGCACGAAAAATATTTTATCACAACCCTCATATATATATGCAAAGAAATACTGCAAAGTGGCCCTCGCGGTTCAAAAGGTTTCGCTATTCTATCGAAGGGAAGGTGTTTTTTCTGACCTTCGGCTAAAGGCCTTCGTTCGTTTCATAGTTTGAATTTGTTACAAAGAAACAAACTAATACTGCGAGGGGCTACTGTTGGGGGCCTTCGTCTTTCGAAGGTCCTCAAAAATATGGCTAACCATTTGTTATAAGCATATTACTAAGTGTTATAGGAGCTTCGGAATCAGAATAGCTTCGACGCAGAACGGTGGAAGCGCAACGAAGTTAGCTTCGTCACAACGACACAGGAAGATGATACAAGGACAAGGTGTTATTCAAGTTGCTATGAGCGAATGACAATGTTGTCTCTGTGATATTTGTAAACTTTGTGTGTAATCTATGAGGGCATGAATGTAATATCGTACGAAGCTGTACGACTCCCTAGAAATAGATGAACAGTGCCCTGCATAAGGTACCTTTTTGGTGGATTGGAGAATTGTTGTGTGGTTCTCTCTTTACGACGTCTCCATTGTAATTCTTTCTACAATGCTGAAGGTATAATTGTAAAGTTCATTTCTGAAAGGAGGAATACATTTATGAGATATCTTTATTGGAATATCGTATTCATACTCTTTTATATTCATTGCGCGTTCAGTTATTTATATGACATCTAACCTTCGTCTTCGAAGGAGTTATCCCGAAGGAATAGCTTCTTTAAGACGAAGGTTACCTACCTCTTTAATACTATGTTGCCTTGTTTTTTGATTGCATATAGCAATCGAAAACAAGTGACTAACAAAGGCGACCAAAGGGGGTGAATGGGAGACAAAATAATTCTCTTCTTGAGAGAACACCATGACTTGATCCCAACTTCAACACAATCCCCACATGACTTCAAAAGTTGCACAACAAAGTGCAAATCAATCTATTGTCAATTGACTACATCAAACTGCTAGCAAGGAACCAACTCAAAAGTTTGCAGAAAACCAAAGACAAAACTACAAAAATAGCCCAAGTGGTTGTGCCAAGCCATGGCGGTATCGTGCAGTAAAACTTGCATAGAATCTCCTTAAAATTTACATACAGTACAAAGGGAGAGAAGATGTTTCATGAAGTTTGAACAGGAACAAATCAAAACTCTTTAAACATATTCAAAATCTTGTTTTGAACTTGCGTGATACATAATACAGAACTGGATCATTGGTCATGGTCAAGATGAATGGATTATTCTTTCTGAGTCAACCTAGGTACCCAACAATATTAACCCACCACAACCCAAGAATTTTATCCCTACTACTGGGAACGTAGCCTGGGCTAGTAAATGGGATGAATGGGTTCAACAGATGTGGAACAATAGTGGTCACTACCATGTGTAGGTTGTCATAAATTAGCATGTTATCTCTCCTTGTTGTGGTGTTTGTTGTTGTATTGAACTCCCTACTATACTTCATAAACTTCTTGTAATTTGGCATATGCTTCGTTGAATTGAGCCAAATATATTGGTTGGTCTTTTCTAATGTTGTTGACCTGAGGCCAATTGGTATATGCAATGATGATTTAAATATTATTATACCCTCTCCCTCCAGTTCTTGTTGTTGAGAGCACCTAGAGGGGGGGTGAATAGGTGATCCTGTGAAACTTGAAAACTTAAGCCACAAAACTTGGTTAATCGTTAGCACAATAATTGCCAAGTGGCTAGAGAGGAATCCTCAACAAAACACAATAACCAACAAGGATCAATCACAGAGATGGCACGGTGGTTATCCCGTGGTTCGGCCAAGACCAACGCTTGCCTACTCCACGTTGTGGCGTCCCAACGTACGAGGGATGCAATCAACCCCTCTCAAGCGGTCCAAAGACCCACTTGAATACCACGGTGTTTTGCTTGCTTTTTCTCAATCCCATTTGCGAGGAATCTCCACAACTTGGAGCCTCTCGCCCTTACACTTGAAATTCACAAAGAACACGGAGCAAGGGAGGGATTAGCAATGCACACAAGACACAAGAATCAGAGTGTCAACACGCACACAAGTCGCAACAAGAGCTCGCAACACAACTCAATGAGTTCACAACTCCACTAGAGCTCTATATGCTATCACAATGAAAAGAATGCGCGAAATCGATGTCTTGGTGCTTAGGAATGTTGTAGGAATGCTTGGTGTACTCCTCCATGCGCCTAGGGGTCCCTTTTATAGCCCCAAGGCAGCTAGGAGCCGTTGAGAGCAAACTAGGAAGGCTGATCTTGCCTTCTGTCGACTGGCGCACCGGACAGTCCGGTGCACACCGGACACTGTCTGGTGCCCGATTCCCTTCCATAAATGGCACAGTCGACCGTTGGCAGCCAGAGAGCCGTTGGCGCACCGGACATGTCCGGTGCACACCGGACATACCGGTGCCCCCTTCTAGCCGTTGGCCCGGCCACGTGTCCCGCGCAGATCGCGCGGCCGACCGTTGGCCCTGCCGACCGTTGGCTAGTCGTACGTCGACGATGAATTCCCGAGAGCGACGAGTTCGCCTGTGAACGGCCCACCGGACAGTCCGGTGCACCACCGGACAGTCCGGTGAATTATAGCCGTACACCGTCGTCGAAGTCCCGAGAGCAGCCTTTTCCCTCGAGCCAGCCTGGCGCACCGGACACTGTCCGGGGCTTCACCGGACAGTCCGGTGCACCCAGACTGAGCAAACTTTGGCTGCTCGAGCCATCTCTTCTCCAACTCGATTTTTTCTGTTTCCAGCACTTAGACACAATACATTAGTCCATAAAACAATGTACTAAGTCTGAGAAACATACCTTTATCCTTGATTTGTACTTTGTCCACCTTTTTACAATTAGGCACTTGTATTGGACACTAAATCACCAAAATACTTAGAAATGGCCCAAGGGCGCATTTCCCTTTCAATCTCCCCCTTTTTGGTGATTTATGCCAACACAACATAAAGCAAGTAGAACAAGTACAAAATCACTTCAAGTAAGAACTCAAATTATTTTGATTCAAATTTGACATATATGGATCACTCTATGCCACCACTTGGTTTGTTTTTGCAAATCAAACTCAAATTCCTATCTCTAAGTCAAAACCACTTGTAGAGACATAAAGAGAGGTTTTCCAAAGAAATTTGATCAAGGATTTCAAAAACTCCCCCTTTTCCCATAATCAACACTTCTCCCCACAAGAGGCCAACTTTTGACATGAGACAATAAAAGAGTTTTGACAAACCAAAAGCTCTAATCTACTATTTTCAAAATTTCTCAAGTGGTAGCTGATCCATCTATTGCTTTGGCCTTTATTTTCTCCCCCTTTGGCATCAAGCACCAAAACGGGATCAATCTTGGCCTTCTAACCCCATTGCCTCACCAAAATCTTCAAATGAGAACACAAAGGCAATAAGA
The DNA here is from genome assembly GCA_029449295.1 of Zea luxurians. Taxonomy (NCBI): domain Eukaryota; kingdom Viridiplantae; phylum Streptophyta; class Magnoliopsida; order Poales; family Poaceae; genus Zea; species Zea luxurians. The sequence continues at coordinate 202,486,456 of JAOPSE010000003.1, forward strand.
GTATAAAGATGAACTTGGAAAAGTTACTCTTTTCATCGGAGTGCAGTGGAAGTCTTGCATGGTCCAAGTCCACCTTTTCCCTTTCAATCCTCCTTGAAGACTAAAACAATCAAACTCAAGTACATGATTAGTCTCAAAGGGTCAAGTTGTAGCACAGCTCCCCCTAAATATGTGCATCACTTGCAAAAAGGACTTGTGAGGTCCAGGGAGTGTTTGTACAACTTGAGCACCACAATAAGCAACAATATGCAGAATGAACATGATCAAAGGCATAAACACATGTATGCTATAATTCAATCCAAGTTCCGCGAATCTAAGATATTGAGCTCACTACTCAGCCTGCAAAAGGTCTTCTCATCTAGAGGCTTGGTAAAGATATCGGCTAGCTGGTTCTCGGTGCTAACATGAAACACTTCGATATCCCCCTTTTGCTGGTGGTCTCTCAAAAAGTGATGCCGGATGTCAATGTGCTTTGTGCGGCTGTGCTCAACAGGATTTTCCGCTATTCGGATAGCACTCTCATTGTCACATAGGAGTGGGACTTTGCTCAGATTGTAGCCAAAGTCCCTGAGGGTTTGCCTCATCCAAAGTAGTTGCGCGCAACACTGTCCTGCGGCAACATACTCGGCCTCAGCGGTGGATAGGGCAACGGAAGTTTGTTTCTTAGAATTCCATGACACTAGGGACCTTCCTAAGAATTGGCACGTCCCCGATGTACTCTTCCTATCGACCTTACATCCAGCATAGTCGGAATCTGAGTACCCAATCAAGTCAAAGTTAGACCCCTTTGGATACCAGATCCCGAAGCAAGGCGTAGCGACTAAATATCGAAGAATTCGCTTCACAGCCACTAAGTGACACTCCTTAGGATTGGATTGAAATCTAGCACACATGCATACGCTAAGCATAATATCCGGTCTACTAGCACATAAATAAAGCAGAGAACCTATCATGGACCGGTATGCTTTTTGATCAACGGACTTACCTCCTTTGTTGAGGTCGGTGTGTCCGTCAGTTTCCATCGGTGTCTTTGCGGGCTTGGCATCCTTCATCCCAAACCGCTTTAGCAAGTCTTGCGTGTACTTCGTTTGGGAGATGAAAGTGCCGTCCTTGAGTTGCTTCACTTGGAACCCAAGGAAGTAGTTCAACTCGCCCATCATCGACATCTCGAATTTCTGCGTCATCACCCTGCTAAACTCTTCACAAGACTTTTGATTAGTAGAACCAAATATTATGTCATCGACATAAATTTGGCACACAAAAAGATCACCATCGCAAGTCTTAGTAAAAAGAGTTGGATCGGCTTTCCCAACCTTGAAAGCATTAGCAATTAAAAAGTCTCTAAGGCATTCATACCATGCTCTTGGGGCTTGCTTAAGTCCATAGAGCGCCTTAGAGAGCTTACACACGTGGTCGGGGTACCGTTCATCCTCGAAGCCAGGGGGTTGCTCCACGTACACCTCCTCTTTGATCGGCCCGTTGAGGAAAGCGCTCTTCACATCCATTTGGTACAACCTGAAAGAATGGTGAGCGGCATATGCTAGCAAGATACGAATTGATTCTAGCCTAGCCACAGGAGAGAATGTCTCCTCAAAGTCCAAACCTGCGACTTGGGCATAACCTTTTGCCACAAGCTGAGCCTTGTTCCTTGTCACCACCCCGTGCTCATCCTGTTTGTTGCGGAACACCCACTTGGTTCCCACAACATTTTGCTTGGGGCGAGGCACCAGTGTCCAAACTTCATTGCGCTTGAAATTGTTGAGTTCCTCTTGCATGGCCAACACCCAGTCCGGATCTAGCAAGGCCTCTTCTACCCTGAAAGGCTCAATAGAAGAGACAAAAGAGTAATGCTCACAAAAATTAACTAACCTTGAACGAGTAGTTACTCCCTTGCTAATATCACCCAATATCTGGTCGACGGGATGATCCCTTTGAATCGTCGCTCGAACTTGGGTTGGAGGTGCCTGAGGTGCTTCTTCCTCTTCAACTTGAACATCCTATGCTCCCCCTTGATCATGCGCCTCCACTTGAGGTACCTGTTCGTCATCTTGGATTGGGGGATGCACCATAGTTGAGGAAGGCGGTTGATCTTGCTCCAAATGTTCCTGAGGCCGTACATCTCCAATCGCCATGGTGCGTATTGCGGCCGTTGGAACGTCTTCTTCATCTACATCATCAAGATCAACAACTTGCTCTCTTGGAGAGCCATTAGTCTCATCAAATACAACGTCGCTAGAGACTTCAACCAAACCCGATGATTTGTTGAAGACCCTATACGCCTTTATATTTGAATCATAACCTAATAGAAACCCTTCTACAGCTTTGGGAGCAAATTTGGAATTCCTACCCTTCTTCACTAGAATGTAGCATTTACTCCCAAATACACGAAAGTACGATACATTGGGTTTGTTACCAGTCAGCAGCTCATATGAAGTCTTCTTGAGGAGACGGTGAAGGTAGACCCTGTTGATGGCGTGGCAAGCCGTGTTCACGGCTTCCGACCAAAACACTCGGGGGTCTTGAACTCTCCAAGCATAGTCCTCGCCATATCTATGAGTGTCATGTTCTTCCTCTCTACCACACCATTTTGCTGAGGTGTGTAGGGAGCGGAGAACTCGTGCTTGATCCCCTCCTCCTCAAGGAACTCCTCCACTTGAAGATTCTTGAATTCGGACCCGTTGTCGCTCCTTATCTTCTTCACTTTGAGCTCAAACTCATTTTGAGCTCTCCTGAGGAAGCGCTTGAGGGTCCCTTGGGTTTCAGACTTATCCTGCAAAAAGAACACCCAAGTGAAGCGGGAAAAGTCATCAACAATAACTAGACCATACTTACTTCCTCCTATGCTTAGATAGGCGACGGGTCCGAAGAGGTCCATATGCAGCAGCTCCAGAGGTCTTGACGTGGTCATCACATTCTTGCTGTGATGTGCTCCTCCCACTTGTTTACCTGCTTGACAAGCTGCACAAGGTCTATCTTTTTCGAAATGAACATTGGTTAGACCTATCACGTGTTCTCCCTTTAGAAGCTTATGGAGGTTCTTCATCCCCACATGTGCTAAGCGCGATGCCACAACCAGCCCATGCAAGTCTTAGCCATTAAGCATGCATCTAGACCGGCCTCTTCTTTTGCAAAATCAACTAAGTAAAGTTTGCCGTCTAGTACACCCTTAAAAGCTAGTGAACCATCACATCTTCTAAAGACACACACATCTACATTTGTAAATAAACAATTATATCCCATATTACATAATTGACTAACAGATAGTAAATTATATCCAAGACTCTCCACTAAAAACACATTAGAGATAGAATGCTCATTTGATATTGCAATCTTGCCTAAACCTTTCACCTTGCCTTGGTTCCCATCACCGAATATGATTGAATCTTGGGAATCCTTATTCTTGACGTAGGAGGTGAACATCTTCTTCTCCCCCGTCATATGGTTTGTGCATCCGCTGTCGATAATCCAGCTTGAACCCCCGGATGCATAAACCTGCAAGGCAAATTTAGGCTTGGGTCTTAGGTATCCCAACTCTTGTTGGGTCCTACAAGGTTAGTCACAATTTCCTTAGGGACCCAAATGCAAGTTTTATCACCCATGCATTTTGCCCCTAACTTCCTAGCAACTATCTTCCTATCCTTTTTACAAATAGCAAAGGAAGCATTCAAAGCATGATAAATTGTAGAGGGACCATTCATAACTTTCCTAGAAGCATGAACAAAATTTTTTTCTAGGCACATGATGAACATTTTTCCTAGGCATATCTCTACCATGCATATAGGAAGAACTAGGAGCAAACATAGCATACGAGTCATGTGAATCAAAAGCATTGCAACTCCTATGAGACTGTCTTCTATCGTTGTACATAAAAGCATGGTTCTTTTTAGTGCTACTTGCCATAGGGGCCTTCCCTTTCTCCTTGGTGGAGATGGGAGCCTTATGGCTTGTTAAGTCCTTGGCTTCCCTCTTGAAGCCAAGTCCATCCTTAATTGAGGGGTGTCTACCAATCGTGTAGGCATCCCTTGCAAATTTTAGCTTATCGAAATCACTTTTGCTAGTCTTAAGTTGGGCATTAAGACTAGCTACTTCATCATTCAATCTCGAAATTGAAACTAGGTGTCCACTACAGGCATCAATATCAAAATCCTTACACCTAGTGCAAATCGTAACGTGTTCTACACAAGAATTAGATTTATTTGCTACTTCTAATTCAGCATTTAAATCATTGTTAACACCTTATAAAGTAGAAATGGTTTCATGACAAGTAGATAGTTCATATAAAAGCATTTCATTTCTTTTAACTTCTAAGGCATAGGATTTTTGTGCCTCTACAAATTTATCATGTTCATCATACAACAAATCCTCTTGCTTTTCTAAAAGCCTATCCTTTTCATTCAAGGCATCAATCAATTCATTGATTTTATCAATTTTATTTCTATCTAGGCCTTTAAATAGACATGAATAATCTATTTCATCCTCATCACTAGATTCGTCCTCACTTGAAGAAGCATAAGTAGAGTCTCGAGTACATACCTTCTTCTCCCTTGCCATAAGGCATGTGTGACACTCGTTGGGGAAGAGGGATGACTTGTTGAAGGCGGTGGCGACGAGTCCTTCATTGTCGGAGTCGGACGAGGAGCAGTCCGAATCCCACTCCTCGCCAAGATGAGCCTCGCCCTTTGCCTTCTTATAATTCTTCTTCTTCTCTCTCTTGTTCCCTTGGTCCTGATCACTATCATTGTCGGGACAGTTAGCAATAAAATGACCAAGCTTACCGCATTTGAAGCATGAGCGCTTCCCCTTGGCTTTGGTCTTGCTTGGTTGTCCCTTGTGACCTTTAAGCGCCGTCTTGAATCTTTTGATGATGAGGGCCATCTCTTCATCATTAAGTCCGGCTGCCTCAATTTGTGCCACCTTACTAGGTAGCGCCTCCTTGCTTCTTGTTGCCTTGAGAGCAAGGGGTTGCGGCTCGTTGATCGGACCATTCAAGGCGTCGTCCACGTACCTCGCCTCCTTGATCATCATCCGCCCGCTAACGAATTTTCCAAGGACTTCTTCGGGCGACATTTTGGTGTACCTAGGATTCTCACGAATATTATTTACCAAATGAGGATCAAGAACGGTAAAGGACCTTAGCATCAGTCGGACGACGTCGTGGTCCGTCCATCGCGTGCTTCCGTAGCTCCTTATTTTGTTGATAAGGGTCTTGAGCCGGTTGTATGTTTGTGTCGGCTCCTCGCCCCTTATCATCGCGAACCGTCCAAGCTCGCCCTCCACCAACTCCATCTTGGTGAGCAAGGTGACGTCGTTCCCCTCATGAGAAATCTTGAGGGTGTCCCAGATCTGCTTGGCGTTATCCAAGCCGCTCACTTTGTGGTATTCATCCCTGCACAATGAAGCTAGAAGAACAGTAGTAGCTTGTGCATTCTTATGAATTTGTTCATTAATGAACATGGGACTATCCGAACTATCAAAGTGCATTCCACTCTCTACAATCTCCCATATACTAGGATGGAGAGAGAATAGGTGACTATGCATTTTGTGGCTCCAAAATCCGTAGTCCTCCCCATCAAAGTGTGGAGGCTTGCCGAGAGGAATGGAGAGCAAATGTGAATTTGAACTTTGCGGAATACGAGAGTAGTCAAAAGAAAAGTTCGAATTAACCGGTTTCCTTCTCTCATAGTCGTTGTGGTCGTCGTCCTTTTGGGAAGAAGTAGACTCATCGCTGTCGTCGTAGTAGACGATCTCCTTGATGCGCCTCGTCTTCTTCTTCTTCCCTTCCTTCCGTCTATGGCCCGAGCCGGAGTCGGTAGGCTTGTCGTCCTTTGGCTCGTTGACGAAGGATTCCTTCTCTTTATCGTTGATCACGATACCCTTCCCCTTAGGATCCATCTCTTCGGGCGGTTAGTCCCTTTGTGAAGAGAACGGCTCCGATACCAATTGAGAGCACCTAGAGGGGGGTGAATAGGTGATCCTGTGAAACTTGAAAACTTAAGCCACAAAACTTGGTTAATCGTTAGCACAATAATTGCCAAGTGGCTAGAGAGGAATCCTCAACAAAACACAATAACCAACAAGGATCAATCACAGAGATGGCACGGTGGTTATCCCGTGGTTCGGCCAAGACCAACGCTTGCCTACTCCACGTTGTGGCGTCCCAACGGACGAGGGTTGCAATCAACCCCTCTCAAGCGGTCCAAAGACCCACTTGAATACCACGGTGTTTTGCTTGCTTTTTCTCAATCCCGTTTGCGAGGAATCTCCACAACTTGGAGCCTCTCGCCCTTACACTTTAAATTCACAAAGAACACGAAGCAAGGGAGGGATTAGCAACGCACACAAGACACAAGAATCAGAGTGTCAACACGCACACAAGTCGCAACAAGAGCTCGCAACACAACTCAATGAGTTCACAACTCCACTAGAGCTCTATATGCTATCACAATGAAAAGAATGCGCGAAATCGATGTCTTGGTGCTTAGGAATGTTGTAGGAATGCTTGGTGTACTCCTCCATGCGCCTAGAGGGTCCCTTTTATAGCCCCAAGGCAGCTAGGAGCCATTGAGAGCAAACTAGGAAGGCTGATCTTGCCTTCTGTCGACTGGCGCACCGGACAGTCCGGTGCACACCGGACACTGTCTGGTGCCCGATTCCCTTCCATAAATGGCGCAGTCGACCGTTGGCAGTCAGAGAGCCGTTGGCGCACCGGACATGTCCGGTGCACACCGGACAGACCGGTGCCCCCTTCTAGCCGTTGGCCCGGCCACGTGTCCCGCGCAGATCGCGCGGCCGACCGTTGGCTCACCGGACAGTCCGGTGCACACCGGACAGTCCGGTGAATTATAGTCGTACGTCGACGATGAATTCTCGAGAGCGACGAGTTCGCCTGTGAACGGCCCACCGGACAGTCCGGTGAATTATAGCCGTACACCGCCGTCGAAGTCCCGAGAGCAGCCTTTTCCCTCGAGCCAGCCTGGCGCACCGGACACTGTCCGGTGCTTCACCGGACAGTCCGGTGCACCCAGACTGAGCAAACTTTGGCTGCTCGAGCCATCTCTTCTCCAACTCGATTTTTTCTGTTTCCAGCACTTAGACACAATACATTAGTCCATAAAACAATGTACTAAGTCTGAGAAACATACCTTTATCCTTGATTTGTACTTTGTCCACCTTTTTACAATTAGGCACTTGTATTGGACACTAAATCACCAAAATACTTAGAAATGGCCCAAGGGCACATTTCCCTTTCAGTTGTCCTAAGGCTAATTGGCATTTGCAATGATGATTTAGAAATTATTTTTGCCCTCTCTCTTCAGTTTTTTTACCTAAGGTCAATTGATATATGCAACGATGATTTACATGTTAATTCATCGCTCTCCCCTATGTTGTAAAATTGAGGCTAACTGGTATATGCAATGATGATTTACATCTCCCTTGTTGAACTTGTTGATTTGTTCAACTGAGACTACAAATTGCTTATGACTTGTGGACCATGGTAAACCAAGTCCATGGCTAACAATTGTCATCTAAGCTTGTTTGTCGGCTGAAATAAGGTGATGGTTGAGGGGGTTGTTCATGTGGTTGATGAGGTGGTACCTATTCTAGTAGCCCATCCTAGGGGAGCCTACCATTGGACTAACATTATTGTAGGTTTTGTGCTTCACCGCATGTGTTAGTTCATCACATATGGAGTGAGGATTGACAAAGGATTCAAAGAAGTTCATCCAAATCAAGTTGTTAAGGACCTTCATGAGTTCACATGCAATGAAGTGACGAGGACACAGGTGTACAACCACCTCTACAAGTGGTGACAGATGTGGATCAAGGTGTCCAAGATAAGAGAGTTGAGTGGTGCACATTGGGACGATGATAACTTCATGATAGTGCTTGAGCAAGAGCACTAAAATGGACAAGTAAAGTTTTGTGACTTTTGTTATGGACAACTACTTCCTTTAAATTGCCATATGTTTTGATGAACATGGACTCTAACATGTATTTCTAACTGTTGCACTACAGGCACACCCCAAAGATGAAGATTTCTTGAACAAGTCTATCAAGAACTGCCAACATATGCTAACTATCTTTGTAGTGGAATGGCAAAAATGAAAGTATGTGCTAGGATCTAATGAGCCTTTGGGGTGCTCAAGTGATTCCTTTGTTGTCAAGGCTGAATTGTTTGGAGATGAGACAACTACCAAAGGTGACAATGAGGTGTGCAAGACGCAGGGGGATGGAAGTGTCTCTGTCCAAGATAGAAAGAGAAAGATGTCATGTCATAGGGATGCTGAAACGGTTGTGCTCACCATTTCACCAACATGGTAGGGTCAGTTAATAATGTTGCTCAAGCCAATTGTGAGACCAAGCTTGAGGAGGTCCACCCTGATCTATATGCATTTGTGATATACATGCATGGTTTCACTAAAGAGGCCTTGATGGTAGCTTTCTCTCATCTAGTTGACAACAAGGCATAAGGGATTGCTTTTACTAGGATGAGTGAGTCTCAAAATCCTTTGGCTATGGACATTGAGCAAGAACTAGTTTGGCTTCTGGTTGATGTGAGGCCACTCTTTTGAATGTTACAACCTATGATAAGAGATGATGATGACAGTGGACTCATTCTCTTCATTTGGTCTAGTCTTTTATAAATCTTTTGTGTAGTTAGGCTGACACTCTAACCTATGTAGACTAGCAACTATTAGTGGCCACTCCTAGCTTACTAACTAGCTAATCTAGGTTGTATAAGCTATATCAATAAACTGGTTCTAACAATCATAGTTGCATGGCTGTTGGAGCAATCCTATTTTTATGGAGAAAATAAAGCATTTAAATAAGATTTTTTTTTGTTTCCATAAATGTCAAGCCATTTCCTTTCATCACATATTACTGTCATCCTAAATTTATGTGCATGCAGCAGGAAACAGTTTTTACGCAGTGTACCGTGTTGCATAATTATTATCAATATATGTCATAAACTGGTTTTAACGAGTCTAGCTGCATGGTTTTTGCAGAGATCCTATATTTATGGAGAAAAAGTACATTAAAATAAGATTTTTTTGTTTACATGCATGTCAATCCATTTACTTTCATGGCATATTGATATCATCCTAAATTTATTCGCTTGCAGCAGGTAACAAATACGCCTTCCAAATTTTTCGTGCATGCAAATAGAAACAAATATCGCGCATGCAGGGGATGGGGCACGTGGGAGGGGTCAAGGCGACGAGGCCAATCAGTGTAGAGGGTGCATGGGGCTTCTCATATATGTTTAGAATCCCAAGGCGATCGATGCAGAGGGTGCATGGGGCTTCTCGTAAACGTTTAGAATCCCAGGGCTTCCAATATACCTCATATATATGGGGTATATTGGAAGCCCTGGGCTTCCAATTGTAGAGGAAGCCCCAGCCAACGACCCCCATGCGACATAGCTGGACCGCGCTCACCCCGTACTCACGTCTGTGCGCACAAAATTTAGGAAGGCATGCATGACTCAAACACGTTCCTTGCATACGCGTAAATTTAGGAAAGGGATGTGTGGCGGTTTCTATTTTTAAATGCTTTATTTGCTCCATAAATATAGGATCGTTGCAACACCCATGCAACTAGACTCGTCAGGACCTGTTTATGACATATACTAATATTAATTATACTACACTGTGTAGATATTTATACAATTTGATACACGCGTAAAAATCTGTTACCTGCTGCATGCGCACAAAATTAGGATGGCAAGAATGTACAGTGAAAATAAATGAATTTGCATGTATGGAAACAAAAAATCGTATTTAATGCTTTATTTCCTTACGATTGCTCCAACAGCCATGTAGCTAAACTTGTTAGAACTAGTTTATGATATATACTGATACTAATTATGCTACACGGTGTCTGTATTTATGTAATTCAGTACACTGTGTAAAAATATGTTGTTCTCCTACATGCGCACAAATTTAGGATCGCAGAACGTGCGATGAAAGGAAATGGATTGGCATGCATGAAAACAAAAAAGTCTTATTTAAATACTTTATTTTATTATAAATATAGGATCACTCCAACAGCCATGCAGATAGGCTCGTTAGAACCAATTTATGATATATACTGATATAAATTATGCTACACGGTGTAGGTATTTATGTAATGCGGTACACTACGTGAAAAATATGGCATGTGGTTCATTAATGGACGCATCTCCAAGTTCGAGCATAAAAATCTTAAGTTTTGAGCATAAAACCCGTAAGTTATAAGCGTAGATACTGAGCCAATGTGAGAGAGGTTGATAGTTTTGTTGTGTTGTATTCACGATCCTATTTTATGGCAGATCCAAAAATTATGGGAGTCGCATGCATATAGTTTCTATTTTTATGCAGATCCAAAAATTATGGCAGATCGTGTGAGTTACCATTGCATGCACGCAAATTTTAGATGATAGTTTTGTTTCCACTGCACGCGGTCAAAAAATTGGTGACATGAATCACGCAGAGCATAAATACTTATACAACGCCGCATAATACTTACAACGTGTAGCATAATTGATAAAAACCTAATATCAGTCGAACTAACAGCCCCCGTGGGAATTAGAGACAGTTTTATGGCAGATGTAAAAATCTGGCAATTACAAACATAAGTGATTTGATTTGATTTCTATGGTAATTATGAACACCATAAATCAAGAAATTTCTTTTTCAATGTGCATGCAAAAAATATGGGATAGAGTAAACTGATGTACGAACTCCATGTTCGAGCATAAAATTCTTCAGTTTTAAGCATAAATAGTGCATGTGGTAGACATAAAACACAATAATCGAAGGCATAATACGGATTGGAGGAGGTAGTCACCATAGGACGCTGTCGAGGACACAAGAATGGAGAGAGGTCGTCACTCAGGGTTCCCGAACTGTGCCTGATTGGAGGATGTCACGCGTGACCATCGCCGCGCGCACCTCATGCCTTCCGTGGACGCCGCTCGAACCTCGCACTCGTGCAGCGTCGTCGCTGCTTGCACGTCGAGGGGCACCACCGTCGTTCGTCGGCTAGGGTGTGCTACCACCGCTCGAACCTAGGGTGCGTCGCCGTTGCTTGCCACCTTAGGAGCGCTGTCGCAGCTTGCCAGCCCGCCTCGGGAGTGCCATCGCCCCTCACCCGCCTTAGGGCCACGGGGTCGCCGTCGCTCGCCCTCTGGATCGGGGAGCCTCCACCACCGCGCCTCCGAATCTAGGAACCGCCTCCACGACTCCAGATCGAGGAACCACCACCGTCGCGCGTCCGGATATGGACCAACTGGTTATCACCCCAGGTAGTATATATATACACACACTATTCATCACCTAGGGTGATGGACCCCTGGCGCGCTCACTCCCGCGCCGACCACGCCACACCGCCGTATGGCTCCGCCCCGCTTGGCTCGCGCCCCCACAGCTCGCGTGGCTCTACCGCCCACGCGCTCGTTCCTAGCCACACGTCGGCTCCTCCCAAACCGTGTGGCTCCCTCTGCGCCACGCAACATTAAGTCATTCTTGTTTTTCAGTCATTGTTCATTTCATAGAACATTAAGTCATTTCTGAGTCTAGACATTAAGTCATTCTAGTAAACATCTAGGCAACATTAAGTAATTTTTAGTTTGCAGTCAGTTTTTCATGTTCTCTCAGATATTCCTTTTTTTTAGTTCTAGCATTCTTGTTTTTTAGGAACATCAAGTCATTTTTCAGGAAACATTAAGTCATTTTTGTTTTCAGACATTTTCAGTAAACATTAAGTATTTTTTGTTTTCAGTCATTCTCAATGTTTTCTCAGACATTTCTTATTGTTCCAGTCATTCCAGAGTCTAAAAACTAAATATTTTTTGTTTTTCAGTCACGACTCGGTTAGTCGAACGACTCGGTTAGTCGACTCCATCGGCTAGGGTCGCGGTGGCGGCTAGCTCGAGTGAGTGGGTGGGCTGCTGGTGCTGGTTCACAGGGGCGCATAGGGTAGTCCCGGTGATGAATCGTTGGATCCATCACCTGGGGTGATTAATATATATATATATATATATATATATATATATATATATATATATATATATATATATATATATATATATATATATATATATATACTATCAATATTTGCTCAATTTTAATATAATTTTTCGAACTATCTTAATGATCAATCGGGGCTGGTATCTTTTTTAAGTAATAATTTGAACTATCATGTCGTTCTATTTCGGTTACAACCTATGGTTATAATATTAGTAAATAAAAATAGACTACGTAGGTCTAGCTCACCGGAGATGAAAGACACTGGCAAAGAGCGGAATGAAAATCTGGGAGTAAAAAGCCAAGGTAACAACAATGTCCTACATTTCAAGTTTGCGTTGCATGTGTCATGTGTGTAATCGCTATAGGATGCACTAGATGACTCATGTGAGACTGGATTTACCCCATGGTGAACTCAGTAATGTTTGCAGTAAATCTTACATTAACTACCACCATAATAAGACAAGTTTAGGTAAGTAAAAGATGCTACAAAATGGAAACAGATAAAAGCTCGACCTCCCGTAATTTATCTCGGTTCACGGATCATCGTACCAGATCCCCTAGTTCAGATGCTCTTCATGGGTTTCTGTGATAGGTTCCGGCGACGTGTCTTCACCAGCGAGGTCTCCAACTCCTGCGGAGGGTTAAAAGGACTGTGATTCGACAGAAGAGAATACGTACTAGATTAATAGAACTTAAAATGGTATAGCCAAAAAAGAAACCGTAAAAGTCATAGCTTGCCTATCCACAAATAACTGTACAAATCCATCTCCAAATTCAAAAGCGGTACAAGAACTGGACAGTAACCAACCATGAATTGAACGGTACAGATGACATTGGTCCATTGAATTTATAAACAAAAAACATCAAGATGAGGAAATATTATGTCTATTTGTCGAAAGGTTATGAAAATTATCCTCACCACGTTTATCTGGATAATTCGATTCAAACTGAATGATCAGTACGCTTTGGACGAAAGAACAGAAATTAACGTCCTAGGCTTTCAGAATGAGCTCTGCATTGGGACTTCGACTGCATGCAAACCCACGCATAGATGGTGGAAAAGGTGATGGCATCTCAAAAACCATAGATGGGCGTTGGAGCAATCAAATGTCCACCTCTTTGTATGGTGCAGCTTGCTTCTTGAACCCTGGAAAATTTTATCCCCTCCTCAACAAGAGTGATGAAGCAGGAAATGAATTGACCATTGCACAAATGAGGTGTGACTTCAAAAATGGTGGAAGATTTGGGTCTTTTAGATAAAATTGATAACCAAGTGGTTCTATAGGAGAATCGAAGAGGAATGTTTGCAAATAGAATGGCTATCCAACACGCAGAAACAAGGAATCCTAGTAAGTAAACTTAAATTTCAGCAAGCCTATTTTAATTTTGTAATAATCTAAATTGTTACAAAGCAGAAAATACAAACTAACAATTGTTACTTCTAGTTGATTGGTGGTGCGCATATGATGCAAATGCATTGAGCTACATAGGTTTGCTATGCGAATCATTAGCATTTGTGCTTCTTCCGGTTATGAGAGCAACTGGAGCATCTTTGAATCTGTAAGTTCACTACAAACTTATGTAATGTACAAGAAAATCTGTGTATCATATTGTTCGGTTAGCCTTATGTTCTCTTTCAATGCTATATAAATGCATACCAAGAAAAGAAAACCAGTTGTTACACAAGAAGTTGAATGACTGTATATGTATCGTACAATAGGAAGATGGCTGCTAGATTTCAAAAGAGGTGTGAAGAGGGGACCAAAGGTTATGATCCATTGGTGTTGGATGAGTTTGATTGGGACAATGAATGGGTTAATGCATCATCTAATCAAACCAATGATATTGAAAGTCTTGGCCTTATTTAGAATGATGTTGGTGATGCTATTAGTGCATCAACCTATCTTCGAGGTCGTAACTTCCCTAAGAGAGCTCATGGTCAACCATTATACTACACAAGGAAGGCCCGACAAGTGGAGGATCAGGAAGACTCAGAAGAGGATGGTGATTCAAGTATGGGAGAAAGGGATGAGCATGAGATCGAAACACTTCATGATATCGCAAAACACAACCACAATCTAGATCCGTCAAAATGTGAGTTGGTAGCCAGCCTGTGCAACTTAGAAATGTGGTATAAGAACAATCGGGCAACATCGGGAACAGTAAATGGGTTTACTGCATATAAAGAAGAGCTGATGTTAGAACGCTTCAAAGCCCGGCTAGTAGCCAAAGGTGCGGAGCAAAGATGAAGGAGTAGATTTAACAGACACTTTCAGCCCTGTTGTTCGACCCACATCAGTACAACAAACAATGACTTGATGGATGAATATGCCTAGATGGAGATGTTTTCCATGTGGCGTTGCTTAAGAAGTATGAAGGAAAGGCTCCTGAGGTAATCAGTACTTCACCTGGAATACTACATGGGTGTGTCATTCCTACCCTGAGAAACAAGAATCTCCCAAGAGGGGCGATTCCTTCGGCACCCTGGCGGAGTCTCACGCCAGAGCAACCTATGAAGAAATCCGACCCTATGTACGTCCACCATATTCTCTGCATTCTTTTCCAAGATCCTCTTTGTTGCTCTATTCTCCCCCTTGCACACCTCCCAGAAGGACCCAAACACATCAGTAGCCAGGATCAAATCTACAGAATCAACTAAATTATGGGAAACCAATAACCACTAGTTTTGAGCTGCTGAATCCATTAACCACTGGTTTTGAGGCCCTTTCGCCTCTAGCTGAGTTGATTAGATAGTCTAAGTAGCACCACTCAAATCCTAAGTTCGACCCACTGTGGGAGCGGATTTTAGGCTAGGATTAAAAAAAATGCCCGTTTTTGTCTCATGCCAAAGCACAGGTCTAAGGTCCAGTCACGATCGTGCTCACGTGGGCTACAGTGTCGCTGTGTATGGGTGGGGCAGAGTTTTAGGAGTTTTCTCGACCTGTGTGAGGTCTTCTCTTAATACAATGCCCGGGGGTCTATCTTACCCCCGCAAATCGAGTTATATTAATCAATTTTTTATATACTTTCACTAATTACCTTGAAATGCTCACATGCCATATAAAGGTATTGAACCCTACCAACTGAACATTTGTATGTTGTATAATGGAAAAAGTCCAAATTGCTCCCCTCGCCTATGAACAATGTTCACATAACCCTCTAAAAGTATTTTTTAGTTCATTTGACCCCTCCACTTATTTGAGTTGGTTCAATTTACCCCTTAACTAAATTTGTCTTTTTTATTTCATTATGTACAAACCGAGTTTTCAATTCAAATTTTGTTGGTTAGTAGTTAATAGCATAATTTAGCCTAGAAAAATATTTTATGATTTTTTATAATTATTTTGATAGGTTATGTATAAGATTTTTTACAAAACTAAAGTGGTTTTTTATAATTATTTTGTGATCAGGAAGAGGAGACCATTCAACACATCATGATCAGCTATGTCTTCACAAGAACAGTCTGGGCCCGGTTAATCCAACTTCTAGGTTTGCCCAATCTGCCACCGCATCCAAATAATATCAGTTTCTCTTCCTAGCTGTGCAGATCAGCAAAGGTAGCCCCAAAGGAGATAACGAAAGGGCTAAACTCTCCGATAATCCTCACAACTTGGGAGCTGTGGAAGCATCGGAATTATTGTGTATTCAATGGAGCTAGGCCCGAAGAAAGGATTGTTATACAATCCATCTCTAATGAAGGCATCTTATGGTGTAGGGTTGGGTCCACTGGGCTTAGTGACCTTATGAATGTTGAACGGGTCGCTGCAGCCTCCCTTTTTATTGCCTAGTTGTTCTCTGGCCTCTATAGGCTGGAGATCCCAGTAGCAGGGTTACACCAGCCTCTAGAGGCTAGTGTTTTATCCCTGTTTATATTTCCCTTTTTCTTCTTCTATTAATGAATGACACGCAAACCTAGCAGGTTCAAAAAAATAAATCACATAAATATTCAGAAGTACTGTGCTCATTCGATTTATCCAACATTGGCAATAAACAATTAACAACATAAAACACCAGCTGTCATTAATAAGAGACTTATGATATCATTTATATGTGGAAACAACAATAAAACACAATTATAAGGGCACTAACCTGAATGGAAGTGTTAGGGGACACCTCTTTTGACCAAATGCTCTCTAAATCATAATACTCTCTTGCCCTTTCTTCAAGTGCATGGATGATTATGCTTCCTGACATAACAAAAGGTAAAATTACATGGATTGGGCAAAAAACGTCAGCATAAAGCAATCATCCAGAACAACTTCTGATAGCGTGGAACTGAAAATGGTAACATCAAATTTGGGGTAGTATTTGCTAACGGAACTCAAACCCGGTTGATCTTTGGAAACAAATAGTAAGTAAAAGGAAACCAGCATGTTAACAAATAACTCAACTAAACTTAAGTTCACTTACTAAATAAGGAAATTATCAAATGTGACTAGATGTACACATAATCATCACACTAGCGGAATTAATGGTAAGAGAAAAGGTTCAGCATGGAGCATTTTATCAAAACTGCACTCCAATTAACAACGTAGTATGTACACTGGCTTTCAATAATACCAAATACTAAGAAATGCACGATAAATTACTAAGAAATGCACGATAAATTGGGAGTGCCAAGAATGCACAGTAAATTGGGAGAAGAATCATGCTTTATGACATCAATTAGATGACAATACATAAGATCTGGAGTATTATTAGCAGCGATGTGCTTGCTGCCCTGAATGCAATTTATGGGGGCCATGTGTTCAAATTTAGGCTCTTAAACTCGGCATTCATAACCCTGCTCCCTAAGACTGAG
Source organism: Zea luxurians (assembly GCA_029449295.1). Taxonomy (NCBI): domain Eukaryota; kingdom Viridiplantae; phylum Streptophyta; class Magnoliopsida; order Poales; family Poaceae; genus Zea; species Zea luxurians. Next base: position 202,503,268 of record JAOPSE010000003.1, read on the forward strand.
GATGATACCATGGTGAAGGATTATAAGCCTATAAGCCTTATTCACAGTTTTGCAAAGTTGGTCACCAAGATCGTTTCTGCTCGCTTGGCACCAATGCTGCCCAAGTTGGTCTCTAATAACCAGAGTGCATTCGTTAAAGGACGGAATATTCATGACAATTTCCTGCTAGTACAACAGCTTGCCAGAGCCATGCATAAAAGCAAAGAGCCTCACATCCTTTTGAAGCTGGATGTTTCGAAAGCTTTTGACACTGTGTCCTGGCCCTTCCTATTAGAGGTCCTGTGGCATCTGGGTTTTGGGAGACGGTGGTGTAACCCTTCTGTGTTTACTCCTATCCACCTCCACCACACAAGTTTTGGTGAATGGTGTCCCTGGCTGCCCCATTCTCCATCGCCGTGGACTCAGGCAAGGCGACCCTCTCTCCCCCATGCTCTTTATTTTGGTTATGGACGTGCTTAACTCTCTGATCCAAGTGGCTTCTTCAGACAATCTGCTGCTGCCCATAGCTAGGCAAGGTCCCTGGCCTAGTATTTCTCTTTATGCAGATGATGTGATTATTTTTTTGAAGCCTGAACTTTTGGACTTATCTGTGGTGAGGGATTTATTACATTGCTTCGGGGCGGTCTCTGGGCTCAAAACCAACTTGTTAAAAAGCTCAGCTGTCCACATCCAGTGCTCTGAGGATGACATTGTGCGTACTTCGAATATTCTTTCTTGCTCAGTTGGCAACCTTCCTTGTTCTTATCTAGGTATACCCCTCACAATTAAGAAGCCTTCTAAAAGTGATTTGTTGCCATTGATTGATAAAGTGGCAAGCAAGCTGCCAAGGTGGAAGGCCCTTCTCTTGAGCAAAGCTGGACGGCTGGTAGTGGTTAAATCAGTCCTCTCTTCAACCCCTATTCACCTTAATGTTGGCGTTGGATCTGCCTAAGTGGGTTATTAAGGCCATTGACAAGAGGAGACGGGGTTTCCTTTGGAAAGGCCATGAACAAGCCAACAGTGGTAATTGCATGGTCGTCTCCCGGGCAAAGATACAGAAGCCGTTGTTGTACGGTGGCCTTGGGGTCCGTGATCTGGAGCGATTGGGCTGGGCGCTACGCATACATTGGCTCTGGTTCATGAAAACAGACACCTCGAGACCGTGGGCTGGTCTCAATGTACAGATCCCGTGGCAGGCTAGGGCCTTGTTTGACATGGCAACTAAAGTCATTGTGGGCAATGGTGGGAACACTAAATTCTGGACAGATCGGTGGCTGCATGGTAAGAGAGTGGCAGATATGGCCCCTAACCTCTTCCGTGCAATCCCCAAACTAGTGGCTAAAAGGCGTACAGTGAGTCAGGCTGTTCACAACAGAAGTTGGGTCTCCAAATCAAGGGTGCTCTCACGGTCCAGGTGCTGTTTGAATATCTCCACATCTGGGAGCTGCTGGAGGAGGTGATAATCCAGCCCGACACCCCAGATACTCTTGTTTGGAGGCTTTCTTCTTCGGGCTGCTATAGCAGCAAATCTGCTTATGAAACTATGTTCATTGGCACCATCAAATTCTACCCTTGCAAGCGAGTGTGGAAGGTTTGGGCTCCTGGAAAGTGCAAGTTTTTTATGTGGCTGGCCCTCAATAACCGATGTTGGACCTCGGATCGCCGGCCAAAAAGGGGTTGTCCCATCAGTCGGCTTGCCCCTTGTGTGACCAGGCTACTGAATCAATCAACCATGTCCTCTCTTCCTATGTGTTGGCCAGGAAGGTATGGACCTTGGTGCTGCAAAGGTTTAATCATGTTGTGAGGCCACCTGAACACGACAGTCGCTTGAACTCGTGGTGGGTTAGAGCTGCTAGCTCCCTTCCCAAGGAAATGCGAAAAGGTTTTAACTCCCCGGTGATTCTAGTGTCCTGGGAGCTGTGGAAGCACAGGAATGCCTGCATTTTTGAGAATATCAGGCCAAATGCACAGTTGGTTGTCCAGGTTGTAGCGACCGAGGGACACTTGTGGTGTTTGGCGGGGGCTAAAGCCCTCTAGGACTTAGTCCTAAAGGTTGGCTCTTAGAGGTCATGGTCGGTTTTTTTCCTTTGTGTTTGTGTAAGGGTGGTGGTGTTGTACTGTTTGGCCATGGGGGATTCTTTTCTCCCAGGACCTTGACTTTGTTTTCTTAATGAAATGACGCGCAACTTTCCTGCGTGGTTCGAGAAAAAAGATTATTTTCAATGTCACAGCTTTACCAAATAAATTGCCATAATCAAATCACAAAGTGAGAAGGACGAAAATATGAGATGCTCAGATTACCAGAATCAATGACAACCCATTTTCCCGCTTGCTGACCTTCTACACTTGGCATCAATATTCTATCAGAGCCCTTCTGCTTTTGCTTTATCTGTAACAAGATAGGATCAGCCAGTAGAATCTCACAGCATGTTCCGCCAACGGAAGGGGAGACTTAAATGTGCACTACATGTCGTCAATATACAACAACAAAGCCTTTTAGTCCCAGGCAATTTAGTGTAGGCTAGAGTTGAACCCAACAGAAGCCACAAATCAAGGTTCACATACATGGATAGTTGTTTTCCATTCGCTCCTATTCAAGGCTAAATGTTTGGATATCATTAAAGATAAGAGTGTCTTGAAATCTACCACCTTCCTTATTTTCGTCCCAAGTCCCCAATAATCATCCAGTCCTCCTCTATTTGCAATTTCATTAGCCAGCTTATGAAATCCTGCTTATCCTAACCCTAAGTTGGCCCATAAACTGATGTGAGAGCCCATGTATCCTGATTCAGCAATGAAGTGAACCTGACTGTTAAAGCAAACCGCTCATTGGGTAGTACCTAACCTTGAAAAGGACTTCCCTTCCAACCAATAAAGATACTACTAGATGCTCCAATTGTCAGGGAGAAAGCAAAGTGGTTAAAACTCTTAGGAGCAAATTTCTTAATGAAAGAATGGTCAAAATGTTCTCTCTTAATTTCCTGGATGCAAAACACATCCAAGAGCTCTCCATAATTTTAGATCTAATTGTATCACTTCTACAACCATTATTGATACCCCTGATATTCTGGTTCAACACAACCCAATTCCGATTTCATTGATTGTCTTGAATATCCGTTATTGATTGTTCTAACCCATCTAGCAGAGGCAAAGTGACAAGCCATCTGTGCAACACCTTTGTTTTAGCAGAACAAGGGGCAAATGAAAACATCCTAGCCCAAGAAGAGAGTTCGCTAGCCCATTACTAATAGCTAATCAGACAAAGACAGTAAGGACCGATGGGCCAAACCAGTTCAGATGTAGCTGGAAGTGGACACCCAAAAAGCACAACCAAAGGAACCATGAGATGGATATCAAAGCCTGGAGAAGTTGTATGGATGGCACAAGGGAAAGGCCAGAAAACCAAAGCCCAACTAGACACCCATATGGCCTAAAATTGTACTAGATCCGACAATAGTAGACAGAGCAAAGCAGAAGATTCTGCAGATTCAGACAATAAACACAAAGAGAACCCAGAGGATAGTAGAGGGACAAGCTCCTCAGGGAATAGTAAAATAAGATGAAGATGTTCAGAAGCGCATTAGATATAGTAGCAAGTCTGGTACTAGCAAAATAAGATGAAGATGTTCAGCAGCGCAGAAGATTTTCTCGACCGAGACCATTGTTTTGGTCTCTTCCGTTTTTTATAAGTCAATAATTAACAAGTATGAGGTATGGAGTCATTCCACCAAATTTTGAGGGTATTTGGTTTGTGAAATCACTTGAACAAAGTGATCCATCATTATCTTTCAATAGAATGAGTTGATCCATCACCACATTGTTTCTAATATTTAGTAATAATATGAGGAATGAAGTCATTCCACTAAATTTGAGAAATAGACTCATAATGTTTCACCCTATCTAATGGGTTGATCCCCAAACCAAACACTCCAGTAAAATCCATTAAAGTATGAACTTTGGATGCACCTCATCTAGACCGAGGTGATTCCCTAAACCAAACCCCGTCTAACAGTCCAAGCAAGATAATCACAAAGAAAATGACTGGTTGGGATGCCCCGGGGAAAAAACAGGAAACCTTCATTTTGCTCCTCTCTAAGGGTGGCAGAGGAAAGGAAATTCAGGGAGTACGTGCCTTGTAGAGGAGCGCCTGCGCGATGTTACGGACGTGCCAATCGGAGCGGCCTGTGGCGACGACCATGTAGTCGGCGCAGGCCCCGCCGTGCAGACCGCTCTCGCCGACGGGGAATACGCGCACGTCACCCGCTCGTACGTCGCGCAGTACCTTCTCCACCTCCGGGAGCTCCAGCAGCGCCCCCACCTGTGGTCGCGCGGGAGATGTACCAAAGGAGGAGGAAAGGATGCGTGGGAGGAGGTGCGGCGGCGGGCGCCACCGGCGAAGGGCACCACATCGCACGGCGGAAAGCATCAGAGGCGGCGGGCCGGCGGCGGCGTTTTCGATGGCCTTTTCTTTTTTAGTGTTTTGCACGAATCTAGTCCAAAATCTCTACTATTGACGTGTTTGGCCAGAGCAAAACTTTAGAAGGGGTGTTTGAGTGTGTAGTTGTAATATATAATATCAATTTAAATAGTTTTAAAATTATTTTTAATCTAAATAATAAATAAAATGATTTTTAAATGTTTTTTAAAGACTTACCGCTGTAGCTACACGATTTTCTAGAGTATCTAATAACCTGCTTCACTAACTCCATCAAATTTTATAGAGTTGTAGCTATCCAAACATAGCCTAAGTAAGAGTTGGTCAGAGCCTACCAAACATATTAACTCCATAGTTGCAAACTCTATAGAATTTTCAGAGTTACAGTACAAATTTTTATAGGTCATGTTTGAGATAGCTCTAGCTCCAGTAAATTTAGTGTAGTTGGTGGAGCATGTCATTAGGTGCTCCAAAAAATCGTGTAGCTGGAATCGTAAGGCTTTAGAATACATTTAGATAAATCATTTCGTTTATTATTTAGATTAAAAAATAAAACTATTTAAATTAATATTATAAACTACATCTCCACGTTGGAAACTGGAGCCGCCCAAACACCTTTGTAGTACCTCTTTTGCTACTCTGAAAACTCTAAAAAGCAATCTAAACATAGAGTTTAGAATTATTTACCTGCCACTGCACTGGTTATGAAAGCAATCTAAACTCTGAAGCAGAGCTGTTCGTTTTGGAGTAGGGCTGCTCCATCCAAAGTTTTGGAGTAGAGCTGTTCTGAAGTGGAGCGGAGCCATGCCAAACATGTTCTAATCACCAGTTTCGATGGTCACCAAAAAAGTCCCTTGCATTTTTTGAAAATGAACCTGCCGTCCCTCCATATATAGCAGGGTGCAAGAGCTACTACCGAAGATCAAAGGCACGACAACCACCGCTGTCTATGATGAGCTGGACAACATCATCGCCGGCGAACGACGCGACATGAGGTGGCAGCGGCAATGACATGCGGATCATCCTTTTGCGGTCGAGGTACTGGCCATAGTTAGCGATCGACGTCTTGATATCGGTGTTCATGCAACTTAACAGGATCGACGTCGCTGTCCTCATCAGCATTTACATGGCAGGGTACATCCGGTCATGGGGCCCAATGACGTGGCTTGTGTCCATAGAGGTGTTCCTGCTAGAGATCCCGACGGCTGAGCATCACAGTGGCATCTGATTTCGTATTTTTAACGGTCACCAGTTTCAACAGTCGTCCTACATCATTTTTTGCAAAAAAATGTCCCTTGTATTCTTTGGAAATGAGCGTGTCGTCCCTCCAGAGTAGGGTACGGGAGCTACTACCGAAGATCAAAGGCACGACCATCATCGATAACGAGTTTTATGACATCGTCGCCGACGAACTACACGACACGAGGTGGCAGCAATAATGGCACGTGGATCATCCTTTTGTGGTCGAGGTACTCGAAATGAAACATTTTCTCCAAGCAAGATTGCTACAAAAAAATCGCACATCTTTGGTGATCGCAACTTGACTCTGCCTTCTATTTGAAGGGATTCAGAGTCTTTTGTCACCATTACTTGGTGACTGATCCGACCTTCGTATGATTTGAAGACAAAGGGGACATCTTCCCTTCTTGTGATTGTGCAAACGAGGGAATATTGATAATGATATGTATGACAACATGATGAAAAGATGTTATGACGCAAAATGTATAATGTCGAATGTATTATGATGAAGGTGCATAAAAATTAAAAATAAATGATCATGCCTTTATATGAAGGTCTTTGGAATCTAACTCTCTATTCCATCTGAAGGACTTCAGAGTCTTATCACCATTATTGAGTGATTTTCTTTCTGAGTTTGTCTTCGATCTGAAGGAATTTGAAGTCTTGACACCATTACTAGGTGACTGATCCTGCCTTCATACGAAGGTCTTCAAGATCTTTTTTTCTTTTGTTACACTCAAAGGTGCAATCTCAGAGTTACATTTACAAAACTTGAGAGGGATTTTCAACCTTTTAGTTCATTGAGATGAAGGTGGGGACAAACAGTAAAAACACAAAAGAATGCAAAAAAGGTCTTTAGATTTTATGATAGTTTTGTCTTCTTGAGTCAGCCCCTTTGGCCTCAATATATATATGCTTTGACTCAGGAGCAATGTTATTTACCATACGATCTTCAAAAGGCTCCCTTCTGTCACGTTGGTGCAGGTCCTGCATTGGAAACTGAGGATGACCCATAGGTACTTGCCCATATGGTGGGGGGCTAGGATGAATGGTGGAGTAGCTCCACAATGGATAGGCAAAGGACTAGTTCAAGAAATTCAGTCTAAAGGTTGTGGCTTCGGCTCCTGATGCTGGATGTGTGAAAGACCTCCTCGGTTGACTTGTCTGCACAACAACAACAAGCTCTTTTTGCTTTTGAATGGTTATTTGATAGGTCTTCGTACTGTGGCCATTGTTCTCTCCACAAAAAACACAATACAACATTTTTGGTTGTGAGTTGAATCTTTCTCCAAAGCTTCGCCTCCTCTTCCTCCTCTTGGACCTAGTGGTCGAAAATTGCTTTTGCGAAGATTGATGATGTGTCCCTAGTGCCTAGGATGCTTCGAACATGTTTTGGATGAAACCTCCCTCCGAAGACCCTGGCGATTTTACATATTTTTGCGCCTCTTGTTTGCGTTGATGAAAATAATTGTCTGCTCTGGTGTACTCATCCATCTTCTGCAGTAGCGTCTCTAGAGAGTGAGGAGGCTTTCTAGCAAAGTACTATGTTGCTAGGCCTCGACGAAGACCCTTGATCATTTCTTCGATGACAGTGTCATTAGGCACACTTTGTGCCTGAGCCCAAAGTCGAAGAAACCTTCGGACGTAGGCTCGGAGGTATTCATCTTACTCTTGGGCACATTGAAATAGGGCTTGAGCGGTTATGGGATTCGTTTGAAAGCCTTGGAAGCTTGTTAGGAGAAGGTCCTTTAGTTTTTTCATCAGGAGATAGATCTTGGTTGGAGAGAAGAATACCATGCTTGTGCTACATTTTTTACTGCCATGACGAATGGCTTTGCCATAGTTGTAGAGTTGCCACCGTATGAGGATATGTGTCACACCCGGATTTAGGGGCCAAACCTGGGCGTGAATCAAATGTGTGCTAGGATAAAACCTCACACATATGTTGACTCATGGTACAGAAACGAATGTCATATCTTTAATATATAATGGAGTTCTGTACAAAATAGTGAAATAATTACATCATACGAAGACAACGATCCAACAATCATAGTTCACTGGGAGACGACGGCCTAGACCTCTCACGAACTCATCGCGGCATCATTCATGCTCGTTATCTTGTGGTACCTGCCATTGACCTGTGGGATGTGGTACAACAAGGGTGAGCTCACATATGTTATCGCTCAACAAGTTGTGGGAAATAATGTGCATGAGTTCACTTACAGTGGGGCTCATGTGAAGTGTAAGGCTTACCGAAGAAGATGGTTAAAGCTAAGCATTGATTTTAAAGTTGGTCAAAAATTTATTAGCGGTTACTAAGTATAAGTAGATACCAACCCAATTAAATAAGATATCACAATTAATAATAACACCCACAATGCAATGAAAATGATAAATTAAGTTTAGTTCAATAAATTACTCATGTGAGGGTCTGAGCCGCTCATGACCGTGAGCACAGCTGATATACCAATTTTACACTCTAGAGAGGTTGCACATCTTTACCCACAAGTCATGTTACCATCCGCCATGGGGTCATGAATCCCATACACCTCTACCGAGGAGGCGAGACAGGATAGCATTATGAGGCCTTTACAAAGTTCCACTAGCTTCAGAAACACCGCTACGGTTTCTGAGAAGGGCAATATAGGAATCCCTTGTCTGAAAAGTCACAGCAGCATGATCGACCCGAGAACCTCCCTATACCGCAGCTCCCCTACCACGCTTGCCCCTTTTGGGTAAGGTAGTCCTCCACTAGCTTTCCTAATTAGTCAGCTAAGGGCATCTCATACCACCCTTGTGGTAGCACTGTTTTCCCGGATGGTCGCTCCATGTTCCAATTAACAAAATAATCTTATCATGAACAATAATAAACCAGTAATAATAGTGAAACATGATCATAATCTAGTATAGCATTAATCCCAAAACCAGGTAGAGCAATAGCAAGTCTACCCAATAGTTCATTTGTTTGCAAGGTGTGGGGTTAACAAAACTAGGGTAACCTATTAGGTCCCATCAAATTAAACTGAGCATGTCACGGTGATTAACCAGAGAACATTATTGGGTAAAGAAAAGTGATCAAGGGCACCACTTGCCTGTGACTTGAGATTCCAGGTACTTGTGACTTGAGATTCTAGGTACTTCACCAAGTTGGTCTTCGGGTTTCTCGCGACCTCGCCCTATGCGTAGCAATACATACAATCAAGCCAATAATGGGTATGGTAACATTACACCAAAGCATAAGGCAAACTGCATAAGAATATTCTATGCACTGCTATGAGATCATAGGTTCGAGAATCACCAAAATCGTAGTTACGATTAAAAAGATATGGTTTTCGGAAGACCTTTGTGATTAAATATGAAACTAGGTCATAAGTTGACTGTTATAATTCATGTGAGAAAGATAAACAAATAACTAACTTTAACTTTGATATTTGATTAGAAATCATGTTTTATTATAATTATAATTATAGACAGATAAACTTTTGGAAAGATTAATCTACCAAACATAGATAAAACGAATAGCTAATTATAAAAATAAGTGATATGATGCAAATTAGTGTTATACTATGTAGTCAATATTATTATGATAACACAATTTAAATGGATCGAATCGAAGTTAAAGCGAGAAGTTATGAATTTCCTAAGTTTGGTGAAAAAAATTTATACTAGAAATCAATTTTCTTAGTTTATTTAATGCTTTCTCAAAATCCAGGACGACGAATATTATTTTTAGAAAGTCCAGGGTCCCTATTGTGAAATTCTGGATTGATATGTGATAAAACTTGAGCTAAGACGGACGACGGGTTGTTAATAAGGAAACATAGTGGTTTTTTTATGAAAATATGCCGCGACAGCATCACATGTGACGCTCTCGAGCCATCGGATCACACATCAATGGCTTAGATTAGATCGCATAGTAACTGAACCGGTACACTACTGGAGCCATTGGATGAGAAATCCATGATCTAGATTTTATAGTCGCGCGATCTAATCCTATACGCCCACTCGACGATCGACGACCACGATCAATTTGGCGAAAGGGTATGCAACATTATAATCCCAGCCGCCCACGTAGGATCTGACGACCTGTATGCTTCTTCTCCCTCCAGCATCAGCACGGGCAGCGCCATGCTGAGGTGCGGTGGCACCGCCGCCGACGTTCGTGCGCACGACACTCTAGTGTGCTACTTCCTTCCCAACCCGGTATTACTTAATGCAGAAGTTTTAGCGATATACTTAGAGGTGACATACCGACGTTGATGCAGCGCCAAGAGTTGTTCTTATTGAGCGGCTACAACCCACCTCCCTCTCTCTCGTTTTTAGCGTGGTGCTAATGGCGATCTCTCGGTGGCGGCTTGGCTCCCATGGCGTGGTACCCAAGATGCTTGGTGGACGGATGCGACGGTCAGGAGGCTCCATTTTATATCACGAGGCGAGGATGTGCATCATGGCGGCTGGGGCTGCTCCAATCCCTCCCGATAGCTGGCTCTTCTCTGGGTGCTTTGCGTGGGCACCTTCCCCTTCGATAGGCTAGCGGCTGCTTCTTTTTCTTCTCATGTGGTTGGCAGCTGGTGTGTGGACTCTCGTCTATACTGATGACGCGACAGACTCTACCCCTAGCTAGACATGCATGAGATGCTAGCTTTTTATAGGCAATAGATAAGTCATGCACACGAATAAATCTCCATGCCCTGTGGTGTGGATAAGTCTCTACGGTGGTGGTACTCGGCGCAGTGCGCGCGTTTGCTACATGTGTTTGCGGCCATCTCGGCACAAGACGGTGGATCAAAAACCAAAAAAGCCAAGACCAGCGGTAGAGACGGTAATGATAGGATTTACCCACGGTGGGTACAACACATCACCTCCTTAAAAAATGCCAACGCATGATGAGCTGCTCGCATGTTTTGTTCAATGATATAATTTTGAAGGGAAATAAAATAGATATTGTTTCCCTTGAAAACACATGTTACACGTTACAACCTTTCAAACACACGTTTGTTTAATTTGTATATGTAATTGTACAATAATACATGTAGGTTTGTTTTTTTCTTTTTCCTGTTTTCTATTTCTTGTTTTCTATTTTCTGTTTTAATTTGCAAATTTTAAGTTACATTCTGAGAATAGATTTCAAGAAATACCCAGCATGATGCATACTCATATTATATTTATACATTTTTAAACTAATTGTTTAATCCATTTGCACCAAATATGCAGACACAAATTATTATTTTAAGAAATTATTGTTTTAAATGTGTTGTCAAATTAAAGGTTCATCCAAAATTTATTAATTGTTTGCTGTAGGGGAAAATACTTTATAGTATATAATCTCTATTAAGAGATATTTTAATTCTTAATCCTTCGGAGAAACATTTATAGATCCCAAAATAGGATTTTGAGGTGCTACAATTTGGTAGGTTCATAACTCTTCAAGAACTGCTTCGAATCTGTCAAGCCATCATACATTGGAAGCTGAGGTGGTCTGTACATTGTCGCTTGGAGATTTGTTGCTAAAGGAGAAGTGTCATCATATGATAAGGCATCATGATTATCTCCTTCGAAGTGAATGTTTCTCTAATGGTATGATTTTTCCAATTGTTCATCTTGCAATGTCATGTGACACAATTCTTCTGATGCTTCTGTTGATCACTTGTTTTTGATTGATGTGAACCATAAAGCAAGGCAACATAATTGTTAAACGTTAACGACCTTCGCCCTTCGAAGCCTTATCCCCTTTCGGACATAACGATTCTCGAACGAAGGTCATGAAGAACAAGTCTTCATTATTCACAAATATAAAGATATTATTACAGATGCGACATTATACTATTTATTCATTTTATTTTCATATTGAAACAATATTACCCTTAGCAGGTGCTTTTTGTTTCTAACTCTACATTCCCATATGAACGACTTTAGAGTCTTTTTTCACCTTTACTTTGGAGTTAAAAACTTTGACTCCGCATTCCTTTAGTAATGATTTTTGAGTCTTTTTTCACCTTTACTTCGATGTCAAACCCTTTGACTCTGTGTTCCCTTAGGAACGAATTCGGAGTCTGTTTACACGTTTACTTTGGTGTTAAACCCTTTGACTCTGCATTCCCTTAGGAACGGCTTCAGATTCTTTTTACACCTTTACTTCAATGTTAAAATCTTTGACTCTGCATTCCCTTAGGAACGACTTTAGAGTCTTTTACACATTTACTTTGGTGTTAAAATCTTTGACTCTGCATTCCCTTAGTAATGACTTCAGAGTCTTTTTACACCTTTACTTCAGTGTTAAAATCTCTGACTCTGTATTCCCTTAGGAATAGTCTTTTTACACATTTACTTCGGTGTTAAAATCTTTGACTTTGCATTCCCTTAGGAACGCCTTTGGAGTCTTTTTGCACCTTCCACACGAAAGTTCTTGAGATCATTGTTGCTTCTTCTTTGCACTCGAAAGTGCAAGAACTTTATTACATAGGAGTATGCATCTTCATAATGCAAAGGAAAGGAAATTGCAAGTAAACATAGGTAGGTAAAACATATGTAAGAGTCTTTTTTGGTGGTAGCTTCGATCTTGCTGACCTAGCCCCTCAAGCCTAGTATATGTGTTTTGTTTCGAGGACCATGCCATTGATTGTGTGGGCTTCGGAGGCCTCCCTTCTGTTGTGTTGTTGCATGTCTTGCACTGGGAATTTGGGATGATGAACAGGGACGGTCATACGGAGGAGGCCCTAGGATAAAAGAAGTAGATGGTGTCCGTCCACATAGCATGGGATTAATCGAAGCATTCGAGGTCAAAGGATGTTGTGGCTTGAGGTCCTAGGGTTGGATATATTGTGGGATGTAAGGTGAGTAGTACGAGGATGTACTAAACACTTCTTTTGGCTGGGATGGGTGAGCAGCTACAACAACAAGTTCTTTTTACTTCTAGATTATTATCTGGCAGGTCCTTGTTGTGTGACATTTATCTTTGCCACAAAACACACAGTTGTAACACCCTGATTTTGAGGGTATAAAATTTCTTTCTAATTATCACCCAAAATCATGTGTTACTCTTCTTTTTCTCACTCTAGGTTTTCTTTCTCTCTAGATTCATTCTCCCTTTTTCCTTTTTGATTTAAGATAGCCTAAACTAGTGGAGGTTAATTATTTATTTTTGTCAAAACCTTATGAGTCATGATATGTTGCATCATGCTGAGTTTAAAATATTCTTTGAAGTGTTGCACAAGTTTGAATTTATTTGAATTTGAAAACTTGTTTGAATTTGGATTTGAAAACCTATAGAAAAAGAAATGGAAAAGGAATTAGAAAATCCAGAGAAAAATAAAAAGGAAATGCAGCCCAGCTGGCCCAACTCGGCCCAGCCAGGCCATGCGCCCGCGCGCCCGCGCCGCCTGACAGGCGGACCCCGCCTATCAGCGGCAACCCTCTCTCTTGCGCGCTCTCCTCTCTCTCGCTCGCTGCCCAGTGGGGCCTATCTATATGCGCTAGTTTTCTTCACCCACGTGCTCCTTCTCTCTCTGCCTCGCGAGCCCGGATCGCCAGTCACCGGGCTGTTGCCCTGCGCACCCCTTTCTTCTCTCTCTGCGCCATGGGCCTGCGCTGTCAGTTCCGCCCCCTCCACGCCCGCCGTGGACTGACGCGTGCGCACTCGCGCATGTCGCCGGATTTCTTGGCCACGACGTCTGCCCACGTGCCCAGCTCCCTTCATAGAGCCCCGCTAGTGCCCCGTGCACACCCCTCACCTTATTTCGCGCAGATTCACCCTCTCTCGCGCTCTGCCCTCGTTGCCAGCCGCCGCCGGAGACCCGCACCCGCGTTCTCGGCCACCCAGCTCGCCGGAGACCGCTCCAAGCCTCCCCGAGCTCCGCCCCAAGGTGAGACACCCGTCCCCGTGCCCAATTTCGCCTATTGCGCCCTGTGTTTGGCCAATTCCACCATCGCCGGTGCTCGACCGCGGCGGTCCGCCGTGCTCGCGCGGTGGCCGATCGATTTAGCCCGGTCTAGTTCACCGGAGTAGGTCCCTGTGTCGCCCCTGCCTCTGCTGAAGTTATCCCAGGCCTTATGAGAGCACCTAGAGGGGGGGGTGAATAGGTGATCCTGTAAAACTTGAAAACTTAAGCCACAAAAACTTGGTTAAGCGTTAGCACAGTAAATGCCAAGTGGCTAGAGAGGAGTCAAAACACAATAACCACAAGAAATCAATCACAGAGATGGCACAGTGGTTATCCCGTGGTTCGGCCAAGACCAACGCTTGCCTACTCCACGTTGTGGCGTCCCAACGGACGAGGGTTGCAATCAACCCCTCTCAAGCGGTCCAAAAACCCACTTGAATACCACGGTGTTTTGCTTGCTTTACTCAATCCTGTTTGCGAGGAATCTCCACAACTTGGAGCCTCTCGCCCTTACACTTAAAGTTCACAAAGAAGCACAGAGCAAGGGAGGGATTAGCAACGCACTCAAGTCAAGAAATCACAGCGACACCACGCACACAAGTCGCAACGAGAGCTCACAACACAACTCAATGAGTTCACCACTCAACTAGAGCTCTAATTGCTATCGCAAAGAATCAAAGGCGCGGAATCGATGTCTTGGTGCTTAGGAATGTTGTAGGAATACTTGGTGTGCTCCTCCATGCGCCTAGGGGTCCCTTTTATAGCCCCAAGGCAGCTAGGAGCCGTTGAGAGCAATCTAGGAAGGTTGATCTTGCCTTCTGTCGACTGGCGCACCGGACAGTCCGGTGCACACCGGACACTGTTCGGTGCCCGATTTCCTTCCAAAAATGGCGCAGTCGACCGTTGGCAGCCAGAGAGCCGTTGGCGCACCGGACATGTCCGGTGCACACCGGACAGTCCGGTGCCTCCTACTAGCCGTTGGCTCGACCACGTGTCCCGCGCAGATCGCGTGGCCGACCGTTGGCCCGGCCGACCGTTGGCTCACCGGACAGTCCGGTGCACACCGGACAGTCCGGTGAATTATAGCCATACGTCGCCGATGAATTCCCGAGAGCGACGAGTTCGCCTGTGAACGGCCCACCGGACAGTCCGGTGCACCACCGGACAGTCCGGTGAATTATAGCCGTACACCGCCGTCGAAATCCCGAGAGCAGCCTGGTTGCCAGAGCCAGTCTGGCGCACCGGACACTGTCCGGTGCACCACCGGACAGTCCGGTGCTTCAGACTGAGCAAAGTCTTGGCTGCTCGAGCCAAGGCATTTCCAATTGGATTTTTCCTGTTTCCAGCACTTAGACACAATACATTAGTCTCTAAAACAATGTACTAAGTCTGAGAAACATACCTTTATCCTTGATTTGTACTTTGTCCACCATTTTACACTTATGCACTTGTGTTGGACACTAAATCACCAAAATACTTAGAAATGGCCCAAGGGCCCATTTCCCTTTCAATCTCCCCCTTTTTGGTGATTTATGCCAACACAATATAAAGCAAGTAGAACAAATACAAAATCAATTCAAATAAGAACTCAAAATTGTTTTGATTCAAATTTGACATATATGGATCACTCTATGCCACCACTTGGTTTGTTTTTGCAAATCAAACTCAAATTTCTATCTCTAAGTCAAACACACATGTTAAGACATAAAGAGAGTCATTCCAAGAGAAATTGATTCAAGATTTCAAAAACTCCCCTTTTTCCCATAATCAACACTTCTCCCCACAAGAAGCCAACTTTTGACAATAGAGACAATAAAAGAGTTTTGACAAACCAAAAACTCTATTCTACTATTTTCAAAATCTCTCAAGTGGTAGCTGATCCATTTATCGCTTTGGCCTTTATTTTCTCCCCCTTTGGCATCAAGCACCAAAACGGGATCAATCTTGGCCCATTAACCCCATTGCCTCACCAAAATCTTCAAATGAGAACACAAAGGCAATAAGAGTATAAAGATGAACTTGGAAAAGTTACTCTTTTCATCGAAGTGCAGTGGAAGTCTTGCATGGTCCAAGTCCACCTTTTGCCTTTCAATCCTCCTTTGAGGCTAAAACAACCAAACTCAAGTACATGGTTAGTCTCAAAGGGTCAAGTTGTAGCACAGCTCCCCCTAAATATGTACATCACTTGCAAAACGGACTTGTGAGGTCCAGGGAGTGTTTGTACAACTTGAGCACCACAATAAGCAACAAAATGCAGAATGAACATGATCAAAGGCATAAACACATGGATGCTACAATTCAATCCAAGTTTCGCGAATCTAGGACATTTAGCTCACTTCGCAGCCTGCAAAAGGTCTTTTCATCTAAAGGCTTAGTGAAGATATCGGCTAGCTGGTTCTCGGTGCTAACATGAAACACTTCGATATCTCCCTTTTGCTGGTGGTCTCTCAAAAAGTGATGCCGGATGTCAATGTGCTTTGTGCGGCTGTGCTCAACAGGATTTTCCGCTATTCGGATAGCACTCTCATTATCACATAGGAGTGGGACTTTGCTCAGATTGTAGCCAAAGTCTCGGAGGGTTTGCCTCATCCAAAGTAGTTGCGCGCAACACTGTCCTGCGGCAACGTACTCGGCCTCAACGGTGGATAGGGCAACAGAAGTTTGTTTCTTAGAGTTCCACGACACCAGGGACCTTCCTAAGAATTGGCACATCCCCGATGTACTCTTCCTATCGACCTTACATCCAGCATAGTCGGAGTCTGAATATCCAATGAAGTCAAAGTTAGACTCTTTTGGATACCAGATCCCGAAGCAAGGCGTAGCGACTAAATATCTCAAAATTCGCTTCACAGCCACTAAGTGACACTCCCTTCGATCGGATTGAAATCTAGCACACATGCATACGCTAAGCATAATATCCGGTCTACTAGCACATAAATAAAGCAAAGAACCTATCATGGACCGGTATGCTTTTTGATCAACGGACTTACCGCCTTTGTTGAGATCGGTGTGTCCGTCAGTTCCCATCGGCGTCTTTGCGGGCTTGGCGTCCTTCATCCCAAACCGCTTTAGCAAGTCTTGCGTGTACTTCGTTTGGGAGATGAAAGTGCCGTCCTTGAGTTGCTTCACTTGGAACCCAAGGAAGTAGTTCAACTCGCCCATCATCAACATCTCGAATTTCTGCGTCATCACCCTGCTAAACTCTTCACAAGACTTTTGGTTAGTAGAACCAAATATTATGTCATCGACATAAATTTGGCACACAAAAAGATCACCATCGCAAGTCTTAGTAAAAAGAGTTGGATCGGCTTTCCCAACCTTGAAAGCATTAGCAATTAAAAAGTCTCTAAGGCATTCATACCATGCTCTTGGGGCTTGCTTAAGTCCATAGAGCGCCTTAGAGAGCTTACACACGTGGTCGGGGTACCGTTCATCCTCGAAGCCAGGGGGTTGCTCCACGTACACCTTCTCTTTGATCGGCCCGTTGAGGAAAGCGCTCTTCACATCCATTTGGTACAACCTGAAAGAATGGTGAGCGGCATATGCTAGCAAAATACGAATTGATTCTAGCCTAGCCACAGGAGCGAATGTCTCCTCAAAGTCCAAACCTGCGACTTGGGCATAACCTTTTGCCACAAGTCGAGCCTTGTTCCTTGTCACCACCCCGTGCTCGTCCTGTTTGTTGCGGAACACCCACTTGGTTCCCACAACATTCTGCTTGGGACGTGGCACCAGTGTCCAAACTTCATTGCGCTTGAAGTTGTTGAGTTCCTCCTGCATGGCCAATACCCAGTCCGGATCTAGCAGGGCCTCTTCTACCCTGAAAGGCTCAATAGAAGAGACAAAAGAGTAATGCTCACAAAAATTAACTAATCTCGAGCGAGTAGTTACTCCCTTGCTAATATCACCCAAAATTTGGTCGACGGGATGATCCCTTTGGATCGTCGCTCGAACTTGGGCTGGAGGTGCCTGAGGTGTTTCTTCCTCTTCAATTTGAACATCATGTGCTCCCCCTTGATCATGCGCCTCCACTTGAGGTACCTGTTCGTCATCTTGGGTTGGGGGATGCACCATAGTCGAGGAAGACGGTTGATCTTGTTCCAATTGTTCCTGAGGCCGTACATCTCCAATCGTCATGGTGCGTATCGCGGCCGTTGGAACGTCTTCTTCATCTACATCATCAAGATCAACAACTTGCTCTCTTGGAGAGCCATTAGTCTCATCAAATACAACGTCGCTAGAGACTTCAACCAAACCCGATGATTTGTTGAAGACCCTATACGCCTTTGTATTTGAATCATAACCTAATAAAAACCCTTCTACAGCTTTGGGAGCAAATTTGGAATTCCTACCCTTCTTCACTAGAATGTAGCATTTACTCCCAAATACACGAAAGTACGATACATTGGGTTTGTTACCAGTCAGCAGCTCATATGAAGTCTTCTTGAGGAGGCGGTGAAGGTAGACCCTGTTGATGGCGTGGCAAGCCGTGTTCACGGCTTCCGACCAAAAGCACTCGGGGGTCTTGAACTCTCCAAGCATAGTCCTCGCCATATCTATGAGCGTCCTATTCTTCCTCTCTACCACACCATTTTGCTGAGGTGTGTAGGGAGCGGAGAACTCGTGCTTGATCCCCTCCTCCTCAAGGAACTCCTCCACTTGAAGATTCTTGAATTCGGACCCGTTGTCGCTCCTTATCTTTTTCACCTTGAGCTCAAACTCATTTTGAGCTCTCCTGAGGAAGCGCTTGAGGGTCCCTTGGGTTTCAGACTTATCCTGCAAAAAGAACACCCAAGTGAAGCGGGAAAAGTCATCAACAATAACTAGACCATACTTACTTCCTCCTATGCTCAGATAGGCGACGGGTCCGAAGAGGTCCATATGCAGCAGCTCCAGAGGTCTTGAAGTGGTCATCACATTCTTGTTGTGATGTGCTCCTCCCACTTGTTTACCTGCTTGACAAGCTGCACAAGGTCTATCTTTTTCGAATTGCACATTAGTCAAACCTATCACGTGTTCTCCCTTTAGAAGCTTGTGAAGGTTCTTCATCCCCACATGTGCTAAGCGACGATGCCACAGCCAGCCCATGCTAGTCTTAGCAATTAAGCATGCATCTAGACCAGCCTCCTCTTTTGCAAAATCAAATAAATAAAGTTTGCCGTCTAGTACACCCTTAAAAGCTAGTGAACCATCACATCTTCTAAAGACAGACACATCTACATTTGTAAATAGACAATTATATCCCATATTACATAATTGACTGACAGATAGTAAATTATATCCAAGAGACTCAACAAAAAACAAATTAGAGATAGAGTGCTCATTAGATATTGCAATCTTGCCTAAACCTTTCACCTTGCCTTGGTTCCCATCATCGAATATGATTGAATCTTGGGAATCCTTATTCTTGACGTAGGAGGTGAACATCTTCTTCTCCCCCGTCATATGGTTTGTGCATCCGCTGTCGATAATCCAGCTTGAACCCCCGGATGCATAAACCTGCAAGACAAATTTAGGCTTGGGTCTTAGGTACCCAACTCTTGTTGGGTCCTACAAGGTTAGTCACAATTTCCTTAGGGACCCAAATGCAAGTTTTATCACCCTTGCATTTTGCCCCTAATTTCCTAGCAACTATCTTCCTATCCTTTCTACAAATAGCAAAGGAAGCATTTAAAGCATGATAAATTGTAGAGGGTCCATTCATAACTTTCCTAGGAACATGAACACTATTCTTTCTAGGCACATGATGAATATTCTTCTTAGGCATATCTCTACCATGCATATAGGAAGAACTAGGGGCAAACATAGCATAAGAATCATAGGCATGTGAATCAAAAACGTTACAACTCCTATGAGATTGTCTTCTATCATTGTACATAAAAGCATGGTTCTTTTTAGTACTACATGCCATAGGGGCCTTCCCTTTCTCCTTGGCGGAGATGGGAGCCTTATGGCTTGTTAAGTTCTTGGCTTCCCTCTTGAAGCCAAGCCCATCCTTAATTGAGGGGTGTCTACCAATCGTGTAGGCATCCCTAGCAAATTTTAGTTTATCAAAATCACTTTTGCTAGCCTTAAGTTGGGCATTAAGACTAGCCAGTTCATGGTTTAACTTTGCAATCGAAGCTATGTGTTCACTACAAGCATCAATATCGAAATCTTTACATCTATTGCAAATAACAACATTTTCTACACAAGTTGTTGATTTACTAGCTATTTCTAATTTAGCATTCAAATTATCATTAATGCTCCTTAAGCTAGAAATCGTCTCATGGCAAGAAGATAATTCACTAGAAAGCATTTCATTTCTCTTAACTTCTAAGGCATGAGATTTTTGTGCTTCTACAAATTTATCATGTTCTTCATACAACAAGTCCTCTTGTTTTTCTAGAAGCCTATTCTTATCATTCAAGGCATCAATTAATTCATTAATTTTATCTACCTTGGTTCTATCTAGGCCCTTAAATAAACATGAATAATCTATTTCATCCTCATCACTAGATTCGTCCTCACTTGAAGAAGCATAGGTAGAGTTTCGAGTACATACCTTCTTCTCCCTTGCCATAAGGCATGTGTGACGCTCGTTGGGGAAGAGGGATGACTTGTTGAAGGCGGTGGCGGCGAGTCCTTCATTGTCGGAGTCGGACGAGGAGCAATCCGAGTCCCACTCCTTGCCAAGATGTGCCTCGCCCTTTGCCTTCTTATAGTTTTTCTTCTTCTCCCTCTTGTTCCCTTGATCCTGATCACTATCATTGTCGGGACAGTTAGCAATAAAATGACCAATCTTACCACATTTGAAGCATGAGCGCTTCCCCTTGGCTTTGGTCTTGCTTGGCTGTCCCTTGCGACTCTTAAGCGTCGTCTTGAATCTCTTGATGATGAGGGCCATCTCTTCATCATTAAGTCCGGCCGCCTCAATTTGTGCTACCTTGCTGGGTAACGCCTCCTTGCTCCTTGTTGCCTTGAGAGCAACGGGTTGAGGCTCATTGATTGGACCGTTTAGAGCGTCGTCCACGTACCTCGCCTCCTTGATCATCATTCGCCCGCTTACGAATTTTCCAAGGACTTCTTCGGGCGACATTTTGGTGTACCTGGGATTCTCACGAATATTATTCACCAAATGAGGATCAAGAACGGTAAAGGACCTTAGCATCAGTCGGAACGACGTCGTGGTCCGTCCATCGTGTGCTTCTGTAGCTCCTTATTTTGTTGATAAGGGTCTTGAGCCGGTTGTATGTTTGTGTCGGCTCCTCGCCCCTTATCATCGCGAATCGTCCAAGCTCGCCTTCCACCAACTCCATCTTGGTGAGCAAGGTGACGTCGTTCCCCCCATGAGAAATCTTGAGGGTGTCCCATATTTGCTTGGCGTTATCCAAGCCGCTCACTTTGTGGTATTCATCCCTGCACAATGAAGCTAGAAGAACAGTAGTAGCTTGTGCATTCTTATGAATTTGCTCATTAATGAACATGGGACTATCAGTACTATCAAAGTGCATTCCACTCTCTACAATCTCCCATATACTAGGATGGAGAGAGAACAAGTGACTACGCATTTTGTGACTCCAAAATCCATAGTCCTCTCCATCAAAATGAGGAGGTTTACCAAGTGGAATAGATAATAAATGAGCATTTGTACTTTGAGGAATACGAGAGTAATCAAAAGAAAAGTTTGAATTGACCGGTTTCCTTCTCTTGTAGTCGTTGTGGTCGTCGTCCTTTTGGGAAGAAGTAGACTCATCGCTGTCGTCGTAGTAGACGATCTCCGTGATGCGTCTCGTCTTCTTCTTCTTCCTTTCTTTCCGTCTATGGCCCGAGCCGGAGTCGGCAGGCTTGTCGTCCTTCGGCTCGTTGACGAAGGATTCCTTCTCCTTATCGTTGATCACGATACCCTTCCCCTTAGGATCCATTTATTTGGGCGGTTAGTCCCTTTGTGAAGAGAACGGCTCTGATACCAATTGAGAGCACCTAGAGGGGGGGGTGAATAGGTGATCCTGTAAAACTTGAAAACTTAAGCCACAAAAACTTGGTTAAGCGTTAGCACAGTAAATGCCAAGTGGCTAGAGAGGAGTCAAAATACAATAACCACAAGAAATCAATCACAGAGATGGCACGGTGGTTATCCCGTGGTTCGGCCAAGACCAACGCTTGCCTACTCCACGTTGTGGCGTCCCAACGGACGAGGGTTGCAATCAACCCCTCTCAAGCGGTCCAAAGACCCACTTGAATACCACGGTGTTTTGCTTGCTTTACTCAATCCCGTTTGCGAGTAATCTCCACAACTTGGAGCCTCTCGCCCTTACACTTAAAGTTCACAAAGAAGCACAGAGCAAGGGAGGGATTAGCAACGCACTCAAGACAAGAAATCACAGCGACACCACGCACACAAGTCGCAACGAGAGCTCACAACACAACTCAATGAGTTCACCACTCAACTAGAGCTCTAATTGCTATCGCAAAGAATCAAAGGCGTGGAATCGATGTCTTGGTGCTTAGGAATGTTGTAGGAATACTTGGTGTCCCTTTTATAGCCCCAAGGCAGCTAGGAGCCGTTGAGAGCAATCTAGGAAGGCTGATCTTGCCTTCTGTCGACTGGCGCACCGGACAGTCCGGTGCACACCGGACACTGTTCAGTGCCCGATTTCCTTCCAAAAATGGCGCAGTCGACCGTTGGCAGCCAGAGAGCCGTTGGCGCACCGGACATGTCCGGTGCACACCGGACAGTCCGGTGCCTCCTACTAGCCGTTGGCTCAGCCACGTGTCCTGCGCAGATCACGTGGCCGACCGTTGGCCCAGCCGACCGTTGGCTCACCGGACAGTCCGGTGCACACCGGACAGTCCGGTGAATTATAGCCATACGTCGCCGATGAATTCCCGAGAGCGACGAGTTCGCCTGTGAACGGCCCACCGGACAGTCCGGTGCACCACCGGACAGTTCGGTGAATTATAGCCGTACACCGCCGTCGAAGTCCCGAGAGCAGCCTGGTTGCCAGAGCCAGTCTGGCGCACCAGACACTGTCCGGTGCACCACCGGACAGTCCGGTGCTCCAGACTGCAGCAAAGTCTTGGCTGCTCGAGCCAAGGCATTTCCAATTGGATTTTTCCTGTTTCCAGCACTTAGACACAATACATTAGTCTCTAAAACAATGTACTAAGTCTAAGAAACATACCTTTATCCTTGATTTGTACTTTGTCCACCATTTTACACTTATGCACTTGTGTTGGACACTAAATCACCAAAATACTTAGAAATGGCCCAAGGGCCCATTTCCCTTTCACCTTAGCGCGCCTTAAGTCCCCTCCCCGTGGCCGGAATGGCTCACCGAAGTTTCTCCGGCCCGCCCGAGGCTTTCTCACCGCCGTTCTCCCCTCTCTGCCCGTGGATTCATGGCCTCTTCCCCGCCATCGAGTTTGCCGTGGCGCCCTCTTCCTCTCTGCCCAACTCCGGCGACCCCGGACCCCCTAGCTCACGCCTGCCTCAACTCCGGTGACCTCACCGCCGCGGAGACGAGCATCACAGCCCGCAGCCGCTCATCCTTCCCGGTCTGATTTCCCCCGTCCGATCTTGATCGCACGGCCTGGACCTGGATAACGCTTCGTGCACAGTCTGTTTTCCCGGTCTGATTTCCCCCGTCTGATCTTGATCGCACGACCCGAACCCGAATAACGCTTCGCGCACGTCTGTTTCCTGATAGTCGCCTAGAGGGGGGGTGAATAGGGCGAAACTGAAATTCTCAAAAATAAACACAACTACAAGCCGGGTAGCGTTAGTAATAAAGAAACGAGTCCGCGAGAGAGGGCGCAAAACAAATCGCAAGCAAATAAGAGTGTGACACGATGATTTGTTTTACCGAGGTTCGGTTCTCGCAAACCTACTCCCCGTTGAGGAGGCCACAAAGGCCGGGTCTCTTTCAACCCTTCCCTCTCTCAAACGATCCCACGGATCGAGTGAGCTTTCTCTTCTTCTCAATCAACCGGGAACAAAACTTCCCCGCAAGGGCCACCACACAATTGGTGCCTCTTGCCTTGGTTACAATTGAGTGATGATCTCAAGAACAAGTGAGAAAGAAAAGAATGCGATCCAAGCGCAAGAGCTCGAAAGAACACAAGCAAATCACTCTCTCTAGTCACTATGGAGTTGTGTGGAATTTGGAGAGGACTTGATCTATTTTGTTGTGTCTAGAATTGAATGCCTAGCTCTTGTAAGTGGTTGAGAAGTGGAAAACTTGGATGGCAATGAATGTGGGGTGGTTGGGGTATTTATAGCCCCAACCACCAAAAGTGACCGTTGCTGGAACCTGTCTGTTCGATGGCGCACCGGACAGTCCGGTGCACACCGGACAGTCCGGTGCCCCTGCCACGTCACCATTGCCGTTGGATTCTGACCGTTGGAGCTTCTGACTTCTGGGCCCTCCTGGGTGTCCGGTGCACACCGGACATGTACTGTTTGATGTCCGGTGCACCGGTATGGGCGTGCCTGACGTCTGCGCGCGCTGCGCGCGCATTAAATGCTCCACAGGGAGCCGTTGGCG
This sequence comes from Zea luxurians, assembly GCA_029449295.1. NCBI lineage: Eukaryota > Viridiplantae > Streptophyta > Magnoliopsida > Poales > Poaceae > Zea > Zea luxurians. The sequence goes on from JAOPSE010000003.1 coordinate 202,527,327, forward strand.
CCGCAGGGAGCCGTTGCTCCGCTGGCACACCGGACAGTCCGGTGCACACCGGACAGTCCGGTGAATTTTAGCGGAGCGGCTGCCGCGCGAACCCGAGGCTGGCGAGTTCCGGAGACCGCGCTTCCTTGGAGCACCGGACATGTCCGGTGCACACCGGACAGTCCGGTGAATTATAGCGCGCCGGCTTCCGAGAATTCCCGAGGGCGAAGAGTTTGAGTTGGAGTCCTCTGGGCGCACCGGACACTGTCCGGTGCACACCGGACAGTCCGGTGCCTTCAGCCAGAGATGCCTTCGGTTGCCTCGTTGCTCCTATGTTGAATCCAATACTTGGTCTTTTTATTGGCTAAATGTGAACCTTTTGCACCTGTATAACTTATGCACTAGAGCAAACTAGTTAGTCCAATATTTGTGTTGGGCAATTCAACCACCAAAATTATTTAGGAACTAGGTGTAAGCCTAATTCCCTTTCAATCTCCCCCTTTTTGGTGATTGATGCCAACACAAACCAAAGCAAATATAGAAGTGCATAATTGAACTAGTTTGCATAAGGTAAGTGCAAAGGTTGCTTGGAATTGAGCCAATATAAATACTTACATAAATGCGCATGGATTGTTTCTTTGTTTTTGATATATTGGACCACATTTGCACCAAAAGTTTTGTTTTTGCAAACTCTTTTGTAAATTCTTTTCAAAATCATTTTGCAAAATAGTCAAAGGTAAATGAATAGGATTTTGCAAAGCATTTTCAAGATTTGAAATTTTCTTCCTTTGTTCAAATGCTTTTCCTTTGACTAAACAAAACTCCCCCTAAATGAGATCCTCCTCTTAGTGTTCAAGAGGGTTTTGATTTATCATTTTGAAATACTATTTCCTCCCCCTTTAGAACATAAAGAGATACCAATTTTGAAATTTACCAATGAAAATCATCAAATTTAAAAAATTAGGTGGTGGTGCGGTCCTTTTGCTTTGGGCTCATATTTTCTCCCCCTTTGGCATGAATCGCCAAAAACGGAATCATTAGAGCCCAATGAGGTACTTTCTCCCCCTTTGGTCATGAAATGAATGAGTGAAGATTATACCAAAGTTGGAGAGATGATGCGGAGCGACGGCGAAGAATGAGTAGTAGAGTGGAGTGGAAGCCTTGTCTTTGCCGAAGACTCCTATTCCCTTTCAATATACCTATGACTTGGTTTGAAATTCACTTGAAAACACATTAGTCATAGCATATATAAAAGAGACATGATCAAAGGTATACTCATGTGCTATGTGTGCAAGTTTAGCAAAAGAAATTCCTAGAATCAAGAATATTGAGCTCATGCCTAAGTCGGGTAAAAGATTGTTCATCAAGTGGCTTGGTAAAGATATCGGCTAGTTGATCTTTAGTGTTAATGTATGAAATCTCGATATCCCCCTTTTGTTGGTGATCCCGAAGAAAATGATACCGAATGGCTATGTGCTTAGTGCGGCTGTGCTCGACGGGATTGTCGGCCATTTTGATTGCACTCTCATTATCACATAGCAAGGGGACTTTGGTCAATTTGTAACCATAGTCCCGCATGGTTTGCCTCATCCAAAGCAATTGCGCGCAACAATGGCCTGCGGCAATATACTCGGCTTCGGCGGTAGAAAGAGCGACCGAATTTTGCTTCTTTGAAGCCCATGACACCAAGGATCTTCCCAAGAACTGGCAAGTCCCCGATGTGCTCTTCCTATTAATCCTACACCCCGCCCAATCGGCATCCGAATACCCAATCAAATCAAAAGTGGATCCCCGAGGGTACCAAAGCCCAAACTTAGGAGTAAAAGCCAAATATCTCAAGATTCGTTTCACGGCCGTAAGGTGTGATTCCTTAGGGTCGGCTTGGAATCTTGCACACATGCATACGGAAAGCATAATGTCCGGTCGAGATGCACATAAGTAAAGCAATGAACCAATCATCGACCGGTATACCTTTTGATCCACGGACTTACCTCCCGTGTCGAGGTCGAGATGCCCATTTGTTCCCATGGGTGTCTTGATGGGTTTGGCATCCTTCATTCCAAACTTGGTTAGGATATCTTGAGTATACTTCGTTTGGCTAAGGAAGGTGCCCTCTTGGAGTTGCTTGACTTGAAATCCTAAGAAATATTTCAACTCCCCCATCATCGACATCTCGAATTTTTGTGTCATGATCCTACTAAATTCTTCACATGTAGATTTGTTAGTAGACCCAAATATGATATCATCAACATAAATTTGGCATACAAACAAATCATTGTCAAGAGTTTTAGTAAATAAAGTAGGATCGGCCTTGCCGACTTTGAAGCCATTTGCAATAAGGAAATCTCTAAGGCATTCATACCATGCTCTTGGGGCTTGCTTGAGCCCATAAAGCGCCTTAGAGAGCCTATAAACATGATTAGGATACTCACTGTCTTCAAAGCCGGGAGGTTGCTCAACATAGACCTCCTCCTTGATTGGTCCATTGAGGAAGGCACTCTTCACGTCCATTTGATAAAGCTTGAAGCCATGGTAAGTAGCATAGGCTAATAATATGCGAATTGACTCAAGCCTAGCTACGGGTGCATAGGTTTCACCAAAATCCAAACCTTCGACTTGTGAATATCCCTTGGCCACGAGTCGAGCTTTGTTCCTAGTCACCACACCATGCTCGTCTTGCTTGTTGCGGAAGACCCACTTGGTTCCTACAACATTTTGGTTAGGACGTGGAACTAAGTGCCATACCTCATTCCTTGTGAAATTGTTGAGCTCCTCTTGCATCGCCATCACCCAATCCGAATCTTGAAGAGCTTCCTCTACCCTGTGTGGCTCAATAGAGGAAACAAAGGAGTAATGTTCACAAAAATGAGCAACACGAGATCGAGTAGTTACCCCCTTATGAATATCGCCGAGGATGGTGTCGACGGGGTGATCTCGTTGTATTGCTTGGTGGACTCTTGGGTGTGGCGGCCTTGGTTGATCATCCTCCTTGTCCTCATCATTTACATCTCCCCCTTGATCGTTGCCATTATTTTGAGGTGGCTCATCTTCTTGATCTTCTTGTTCAACATCTTGAGCCTCATCCTCAATTTGAGTTGGTGGAGATGCTTGCGTTGAGGAGGATGGTTGATCTTGTGCATTTGAAGGCTCTTCGGATTCCTTAGGACACACATCCCCAATGGACATGTTCCTTAGCGCTATGCATGGAGCCTGTTCTTCACCTGTTTCATCAAGATCAACTTGCTCTACTTGAGAGCCATTAGTCTCATCAAACACAACGTCACAAGAAACTTCAACAAGTCCTGAGGACTTATTAAAGACTCTATATGCCCTTGTGTTTGAGTCATATCCTAGTAAAAAGCCTTCTACAGTTTTAGGAGCAAATTTAAATTTTCTACCTCTCTTAACAAGAATAAAGCATTTGCTACCAAAAACTCTAAAATATGAAATGTTTGGCTTTTTACCGGTTAGGAGTTCATAAGATGTCTTCTTGAGGATTTGATGAAGATATAACCGGTTGATGGCGTAGCAGGCGGTGTTGACCGCCTCGGCCCAAAACCGATCCGGTGTCTTGTACTCATCAAGCATGGTTCTTGCCATGTCCAATAGGGTTCGATTCTTCCTCTCCACTACACCATTTTGTTGTGGAGTGTAGGGAGAAGAGAACTCATGCTTGATGCCCTCCTCCTCAAGGAAGCCTTCAATTTGAGAGTTCTTGAACTCCGTCCCATTATCGCTTCTAATTTTCTTGATCCTTAAGCCGAACTCATTTTGAGCACGTCTCAAGAATCCCTTTAAAGTCTCTTGGGTATGAGATTTGTCCTGCAAAAAGAATACCCAAGTGAAGCGAGAATAATCATCCACAATTACAAGACAATACTTACTACCGCCGATGCTTATGTAAGCGATCGGGCCGAACAAATCCATGTGTAGGAGCTCCAGTGGCCTGTCGGTAGTCATGATGTTTTTGTGTGGATGATGAGTGCCAACTTGCTTCCCGGCTTGGCATGCGCCACAAATCCTGTCTTTCTCAAAATGAACATCGGTTAGTCCCAAAATGTGTTCTCCCTTTAGAAGCTTGTGAAGATTCTTCATTCCAACATGGGCTAGTCGGCGGTGCCAGAGCCAACCCAAGTTAGTCTTAGCAATCAAGCAAGTGTCGAGTTCAGCTCTATTAAAATCTACTAAGTATAGCTGACCCTCTAACACTCCCTTAAAAGCTATTGAATCATCACTTCTTCTAAAAACAGTAACACTAGTATCAGTAAAAAGACAGTTGTAGCCCATTTGACATAATTGGGATACGGAAAGCAAATTGTAATCTAACGAATCTACAAGAAAAACATTGGAAATAGAATGGTCAGGAGATATAGCAATTTTACCCAAACCTTTGACCAAACCTTGATTTCCATCCCCGAATGTGATAGCTCGTTGGGGATCTTGGTTTTTCTCATATGAGGAGAACATCTTTTTCTCCCCTGTCATGTGGTTTGTGCACCCGCTGTCGAGTATCCAACTTGAGCCCCCGGATGCATAAACCTACAAAACAAGTTTAGTTCTTTGTTTTAGGTACCCAAACGGTTTTGGGTCCTTTGGCATTAGATACAAGAACTTTGGGTACCCAAACACAAGTCTTGGAGCCCTTGTGTTTGCCCCCAACAATTTTGGCAACTACCTTGCCAGATTTGCTAGTTAAAACATAAGATGCATCAAAAGTTTTAAATGAAATGCTATGATCATTTGATGCATTGGGAATTTTCTTTCTAGGCAACTTGGCATGGGTTGGTTGCCTAGATCTAGATGTCTCACCCTTATACATGAAAGCATGATTAGGGCCAGAGTGAGACTTCCTAGAATGAATTTTTCTAATCTTGCTCTCAGGATAGCCGGCAGGGTACAAAATGTAACCCTTGTTATCCTGAGGCATGGGAGCCTTGCCCTTAACAAAGTTAGACAAGTTCTTAGGAGGGGCATTAATTTTGACATTGTCTCCACTTTGGAAGCCAATGCCGTCCTTAATGCCAGGGCGTCTCCCATTATAGAGCATGCTTCTAGCAAGTTTAAATTTTTCATTTTCTAAGTCATGCTCTCTAATCTTAGCATTAAGTTGTGCTATATGATCATTTTGTTTTTCAATTAGGGCTAGGTGATCATGAATAGCATCAACATTAATATCTCTACATCTAGTACAAATGGAAATATGCTCAGTAGATGTAGATGGTTTGCGAGATTTTAATTCAATGACCTTAGCATGCAATAAATCATTTTTAGTTCTAAGGTCGGAAATAGTAGCATTGCAAACATCAAAATCCTTAGCCTTAGCGATCAATTTCTCATTCTCATTTCTAAGGCTAGCAATAGAACAGTTCAATTTTTCAATCCTAGCAATCAAATCATCATTATCATTTCTAGGAATTGAAACATTGCAAGTATGAGAATCAACCTTAGCTAACAAATTTGCATTTTCATTTCTAAGGTTGTCTAAAGTCTCATGACAAGTGCTTAGCTCACTAGACAATTTTTCACATTTTTCTCTTTCTAGAGCATAAGCATTTTTAACCTTAACATGCTTCTTATTTTCTTTAATAAGGAAGTCCTCTTGAGAATCCAAGAGTTCATCCTTCTCATGTATAGCACTAATTAATTCATTTAATTTTTCCTTTTGTTGCATGTTGAGGTTGGCAAAAAGAGTACGCAAGTTTTCCTCCTCAGTTTTATCATCCTCATCACTAGATGTTTCATATTTAGTGGAGGACCTTGATTTTACCTTCTTTTTGCCGTCCTTGGCCATGAGACACTTGTGGCCGACGTTGGGGAAGAGGAGGCCCTTGGTGACGGCGATGTTGGCGGCGTCCTCGTAGTCAGAGGAGTCGCTTGAGCTCTCGTCGGAGTCCCACTCCCGACAAACATGGGCATCGCCGCCCTTCTTCTTGTAGTATCTCTTCTTTTCCTTCCTCTTGCCCTTCTTGTCATCGCCCCTGTCACTATCACTTGATAATGGACATTTAGCAATAAAGTGACCGGGCTTACCACACTTGTAGCAAACCTTCTTGGAACGGGATTTGTAGTCCTTCCCCTTCCGTTGCTTGAGGATTTGCCGAAAGCTTTTGATGATTAGGGCCATCTCCTCATTGTCGAGCTTGGAGGCGTCAATCGGTTGTCTACTTGGTGTAGACTCCTCCTTCTTCTCCTCCGTTGCCTTGAAGGCCACGGGTTGCGCCTCGGATGTGGAGGGTTCATCAAGCTCGTTGATCTTCTTTGAGCCCTTAATCATGCATTCAAAACTAACAAAATTCCCGATGACTTCTTCGGGGGTCATTTGTGTATATCTAGGATTGCCACGAATTAATTGAACTTGTGTGGGGTTAAGGAAAATAAGGGCTCTTAGAATAACCTTAACCACTTCGTGGTCATCCCATTTTGCGCTTCCGAGGTTGCGCACTTGGTTCACCAAGGTCTTGAGCCGGTTGTACATGTCTTGTGGCTCCTCCCCTTGGCGAAGACGGAAGCGACCGAGCTCCCCCTCGATCGTTTCCCGCTTGGTGATCTTGGTGAGCTCATCACCCTCGTGCGCCGTCTTGAGTAGGTCCCAAATCTCCTTGGCGTTCTTCAACCCTTGTACTTTGTTGTATTCCTCCTTGCTTAGAGAGGCAAGGAGGATGGTTGTGGCTTGGGAGTTGAAGTGCTCGATTTGGGCTACTTCGTCCGTGTCGTAGTCCTCATCCCCTACGGATGGTACCTGTACACCATACTCAACAACATCCCATATACTTTTGTGGAGAGAGGTTAGATGAAATCGCATTAAATTACTCCACATAGCATAATCTTCACCATTAAAAGTTGGTGGTTTGCCTAATGGGACGGAAAGTAAAGGTGTATGTTTAGGAGTGCGAGGGTAGCGTAGGGGGATCTTACTATACTTCTTACGCTCTTGGCGTTTAGAAGTGACGGACGCCGCGTCGGAGCCGGAGGTGGATGTCGATGAAGTGTCGGTCTCGCAGTAGACCACCTTCCTCATCCTCTTGTGCTTGTCCCCACTCCGATGCGGCTTGTGAGAAGAAGATTTTTCCTTCTTCTCCTTGTGGTGAGAAGAGGAAGATCTTTTCTCCTTCCGCTTGGAGGAGCTCTTCTTCTTCTCCCTTCTCTTGGTGCGGGACTCTTCCGATGAAGTGCTCCCTTGGCTTGTAGTGGGCTTGTCGCCGGTCTCCATCTCCTTCTTGGCGTGATCTCCCGACATCACTTCGAGCGGTTAGGCTCTAATGAAGCACCGGGCTCTGATACCAATTGATAGTCGCCTAGAGGGGGGGTGAATAGGGCGAAACTGAAATTCTCAAAAATAAACACAACTACAAGCCGGGTAGCGTTAGTAATAAAGAAACGAGTCCGCGAGAGAGGGCGCAAAACAAATCGCAAGCAAATAAGAGTGTGACACGATGATTTATTTTACCGAGGTTCGGTTCTCGCAAACCTACTCCCCGTTGAGGAGGCCACAAAGGCCGGGTCTCTTTCAACCCTTCCCTCTCTCAAACGATCCCACGGATCGAGTGAGCTTTCTCTTCTTCTCAATCAACCGGGAACAAAACTTCCCCGCAAGGGCCACCACACAATTGGTGCCTCTTGCCTTGGTTACAATTGAGTGATGATCTCAAGAACAAGTGAGAAAGAAAAGAATGCGATCCAAGCGCAAGAGCTCGAAAGAACACAAGCAAATCACTCTCTCTAGTCACTATGGAGTTGTGTGGAATTTGGAGAGGACTTGATCTATTTTGTTGTGTCTAGAATTGAATGCCTAGCTCTTGTAAGTGGTTGAGAAGTGGAAAACTTGGATGGCAATGAATGTGGGGTGGTTGGGGTATTTATAGCCCCAACCACCAAAAGTGACCGTTGCTGGAACCTGTCTGTTCGATGGCGCACCGGACAGTCCGGTGCACACCGGACAGTCCGGTGCCCCTGCCACGTCACCATTGCCGTTGGATTCTGACCGTTGGAGCTTCTGACTTCTGGGCCCTCCTGGGTGTCCGGTGCACACCGGACATGTACTGTTTGATGTCCGGTGCACCGGTATGGGCGTGCCTGACGTCTGCGCGCGCTGCGCGCGCATTAAATGCTCCGCAGGGAGCCGTTGGCGCCGCAGGGAGCCGTTGCTCCGCTGGCACACCGGACAGTCCGGTGCACACCGGACAGTCCGGTGAATTTTAGCGGAGCGGCTGCCGCGTGAACCCGAGGCTGGCGAGTTCCGGAGATCGCGCTTCCTTGGAGCACCGGACATGTCCGGTGCACACCGGACAGTCCGGTGAATTATAGCGCGCCGGCTTCCGAGAATTCCCGAGGGCGAAGAGTTTGAGTTGGAGTCCTCTGGGCGCACCGGACACTGTCCGGTGCACACCGGACAGTCCGGTGCCTTCAGCCAGAGATGCCTTCGGTTGCCTCGTTGCTCCTATGTTGAATCCAATACTTGGTCTTTTTATTGGCTAAATGTGAACCTTTTGCACCTGTATAACTTATGCACTAGAGCAAACTAGTTAGTCCAATATTTGTGTTGGGCAATTCAACCACCAAAATTATTTAGGAACTAGGTGTAAGCCTAATTCCCTTTCATTTCCCCCTGGTCTAATTTCCCCCGTCCGATCTTGATCGCACGACCCGGACCCGGATAACGCTTCGCCGCTTCGCGCACGTCTATTTCCCCCTGGTTGGGTCCCCTCCTGTCTCATTTAGATCGAACGGCCCGGACTGCGGGTATTGCTTCGCGCACGCGTGCCCTGACGACCTGGCCCGCCTGTCAGTGCCCAAGTTCCCTGGCGCTGGGCCCGCTAGGTCAGTGCGCCCTCCCCCTCTGCCGCTGACGCCCCTGGTCCGCTTGTTAGTGCGCGCTCTCCCCTGGCCCGCTGATGCCCCTCGACCGCAGATCTAATCGTAGTCGTTGGTTTTAGATCTAACGATTAGATTCACCCGATACCCCTTCGCGTGGCTATTTTATTAAAGAGACCCTCAGTATATTGGAAACCAACCCGCCGTCCCTAGTTTTCACACGTAGGCCCCTGTATTCTTGCAGATTGAACCCTAGACTTTTAAATATTCACAGGATTGGCCCTAATTTCATATTTTGAATCCCCAAACTTGTTTATTTCATAACTTTTGCATATGATCTCCAAATTTAGTGATTCAAATTGCAAAAGGTTCATAGAATTATTCTCTGTTTAAATAAAATGGTTTCACTTATTGTCTGCACACTCTAATTCTTAGGATTGAATATGAACTAATATAGATGTAGTTCTAAATTTTAGGTCACAATAAAATAAATTGACGTATGATTATGTATTTGTAAATAACACTTAAAGAAATAATAATCTATTTTCAAATAAAGTTAATGTATGCCATAGTTTATGTTATACTTTGAATTCAATATCCCCTATGTAGTACTGTGTCTTTTTAAGATGTGTTCCAATGTTTGTACATGTTTGGTGTGATGTTCATTTGTACTTTCCAAATGTATTGAATGCATGCTCGCTTTATTTAGACAACGAGCAGTCCGAGGTTCCTGAGTGTGTTGTTGGAGACCTCCCTGAGCAGCAACCTGGTGAAGGCAAGTGTCCTCTGACCTATTATGTCCTACATACTTTATGATTCACTATCCCGCATTACTTTATGAAACCTAAGGATTGACTAGTCTGTATTCACTTATCCTTGTTTACCTTTGGGGTTATCATGGTTAGCATGTTGCTATTGCCTTAACTTAATCAATGAACATGATGTGAACATTTATGATATGATACTATTATCCTGATTTTGTGGATGATCTTGTGATACCTTAGGGGACTCAGGCCTTTTTCCTGATGTACCTCTCCGTAAGGACCTGTTCGTGGAGTGACCACCCGGGATAACAGTACAACCATGAGGGTGGAATGGGACGCCCTTAGCTGATTAATTAGATGAACCTATGGGTGTAGTTGGCTTTGCCGAAGGGCCGTCAATGGGGGCCGGGGCGTAGTACTCGCTCTGCCAAGGTTGGGGTGCAGAGGTTCTTTTGATTTGGTTTTGTTAGTCACCCACCCTGTGGAGGTGTACTGCGTTTGTACGACTAGCGAAACCTAACGAGCAGCTATGCACTAGGGGAGTCTTTATAAAGGCTACGTAGTGTATCCCTGGCCATTCACCTTGGTAGTGAAAATCGGGTCTGTACAACCCAGGCTGGAAAGGGATCACGACTTGTGGGTAAAGTGTATAACCTCTATAGAGTGTTGAAAATTGGTATATCAGCTGAGCTCATGGTTAAGAGCAGCCTTGGGATCCTCTTTGATTAGAAGAACTTTGGATACTTTTATGATGATGATTAACAATGATGCTATAAAATCTGATCTTTGGTATTTCCTCGTTTGAGGAAGTAACTTTGGGTAATAACTGGGTTTATTACTAAAAGTTGGCTCTACTAATAATAATAAATACTTGACTAACTTAAAAGCAACTGCTTGACCTCAACTCCATATACAGCTAGTCCACTTTAGCCAAATGGGACATTTGCTGAGTACGTCGATGTGTACTCACCCTTGCTTTACAAACCACCCCACCCTAGGTTGTCCCCACTGTTCTCAGTGCTCAAGTGGTGAAGTTGGTAACATGGATGACTTCGAAGAGTTCCAGGAATACGACGAGTTCTAGTTCTTTCTTAGTGGCAAACCCCCAGTCAGCTGCCTATGTTGGCTTATCATCTACGTTTCGTTTCTCCGCACTTTGATGTTATTGTTAAACCCAATGGTTATGTAATAGACTATATGGATGTCTTAGACATCTCGATATAATAAAGTACCTTTCCGCTATTTATTTCAAGCATTGTGTGATGATGTCCAATTATGTAATCGTTGTGTACGTGAGTTCTGATCCTAGCACGTACATAGTTCGCATTCAGTTTACATTCCAAAACCGGGTGTGATATAAGTGGTATCAAAGCCTTGCTGATTGTAGGACCGCTAACCTAGACTAGAATGGTCGACCTAAGGACTATAGACCCTTACTCTTACCTTGACCTTAGAGTCTTTTCAAAAGGTGGTCATCTTGACCAACTCTATGTTATTTACTTATCTCAAAAGTCTTCTCTCACTTTTCTTTCTGTTTACTTTCTGGTCTCATAGTTCTACTCTTACTCTTGTGCTTACGATGTCTTTTGTAGATGGCCCGTATTAGGTGCACCGCACGTAAGTTTGTGATCCCCTTTTTGCCTTCCCGCCTGGCGGAGCGTCCCCTGCGTCGTACGGTGTCAGGCCAGTCCAGCCAGCTGGAGAGACTGCATCATCGCCTACATGAGGAGCAGGAGCGCCGATGCCAGGAGCAGGAGCAGCAGGACTCTTCCCCCTTGCCTCAGCAGGAGGTGGAGTCTGAGAGGCCGCCTTCCCCTGCACCTCAGCCAGAGATGCCCCCTGCACCACCACAGGGCATCCCGGCTGCTGGAGGAGACCCCGACAGAGACGGGGACGACGACGACGCCGGTGGCAGTTCGAGCCACGACACGGAGCATTCAAAGGAGCCAGAGCCAGAGGGATGGATCGTGAGACCCATCACTCGTGACGCTGCTCGCGGGTGTCACTTCCACGACGCTCTCGATACCTTGTTGCGTCGGGCTTTCGACCGGCACACTTGGTCTATCGAGTACCGTTGTGTAGTCTACCAGCATCGTCGCGGGCTATACCCGGACCAATGGGAGGCTACTTGCTTGGTGCGCTGTTCGGACGATGATCTCCAGGGTGTAGAGGCCTTCTTAGAGCACTATTCTATTATTGAGAGGGATACTGCCGAGGCAGCCATGCAAGATGCAGCACGACGGGCACTTTCTCAGTATTACTCATTGTTTAGCGGGGTAGCTGATGGTCTTGACCTGAAGTACTATCCTCACCGTTTGACCGGCAGTGCTGGAGGTGTGATTGTCTCGCCAGTTGGTGAGGGCAATCCCAGGCTGAACAGCATGGTCAATCTGGTCGCCGTGCTCAACACAGAGTTGGATCACGCCCTTGACGAGTTGGGCAAGGTTCGGGCAGAGGTTGCGGAATTGCGTGCTGAGTGCGCAGCACGCCACTATTTGGATGGTGGTTCTCTCGCCCCTATCGGGATTCAACACCCTTACCGTTCACCGCCCCGTGGTCACTTCGACTATGGTACCCCAAACTACAGGACCCGCATAGATTTGGATCCTTAGATCGATAGAGTCGGGGTCTGTAATAATGCTTAGTTCAGTGTCTTAGTCTAGCCAGTTTTAGTCAGAGTTAGTTTGGTTATCTTTTGTTGGATGCTTGTTATGATGGACATGTACTGAAGTTGGATCTTTGTAATGATTGTCACCAAGGTGTGGGTATCTCCTGCAACTTGGTGTAGTTATTAATAAAGTCAGTTATTTAGTTGGGTAATCCCTTTATTTCCCCTTTCCTCTTTATCTGAGAAGCTATCAGTGAAGATGGTCATTTGTTCAGTGTTATGGAGATCTTCTATACATCTTTTCTTTTGCTGAAAGGCTGCAGAGTCAGATTTGATATATGTGTGTGGTTTCTACAGATGTCTGAGAACATGCGCAGAGGTGCGAGGCGTGCTCAGCCTGAACAGCAAGCACCCCAAGAGGAGGCAGCTCCGCAGCAGCATTTGCCACTGCCACCCCCGATGACCATTGAGCAAATGTTCTTCATGCAGACCCAGGTAGTTCAGGCAATTGGTCAGACCCTAGCAGCGATGCAGCAAGTTCAACAGCAGCCACCACCACCTCAGCCTCTAATGCAAGTCCAGATGCCTCAAGTGCCCAGGGACAAGAGGACATAATTCATGAGGGGCCATCCCCCTATTTTTGCCCATTCTGCTGACCCCATGGACACCTAAGATTGGCTGTGTACCATGGAGCGTGAGTTGCACACTGCCTAGTGCAACGATCGAGAGAAGGTGTTGTATGGTCCCCGACAGCTGAGGGGAGCAGCACAGTCTTGGTGGGAGTCTTACCTCGCCACCCATGCCAACCCTGAAGCCATCACTTGGGAGGAGTTCAGGGATAACTTTTGTCGCTACCATGTGCCCGAGGGACTGATGATAGTGAGGAAGGAGGAGTTTCTCGCTTTGAAGCAAGGTCCCTTGTCCATCAGTGAGTACAGGGATAAGTTTCTGCAGCTGTCGCGTTATGCCCTAGAAGACGTCAACACAGATGCCAAGGGGCAGTACCACTTTTTGAGAGGATTGGTTGATCCCCTCCATTATCAGTTGATGAACCACACTTTCCCCACCTTCTAGCATCTGATACACAGAGCAATCATGACAGAAAGGAAGCGTGGGGAAATGGAGGACAGGAAACACAAGATTAGTGGACCTCAGGTTGGGAGTAGTAGCCGTCCTCGCTACTCAGGCAACCCACCTCAGCAATTCAAGCAAGGTCACCAGCACCAGCATCAGAGTCAGAACCAGCCGCAGCAGTACCAGAGACAGTTTCCTCAGCAGCAGCAGTACCGTCAGAACAACCAGCAAGGAGGAAATCAATACCAGCGTCAGAGCAACCAGGCAGCCCATCTTCCTGCCCTAGTAACCAACCAGAACAATCAAGCAGCGCCAGCTTAAGGAGGAAGTTGTGCATGTTTCCACTGTGGGGAACAAGGCCATTGGGCGAATCATTGCCCAAAGAAAGCAGCTCAGCAGCAACCAGCTCCCAATGCCCTAGTTAGACAGAATGCAATGCAGCCAGGAAGCAACAACCATGGGCAACCTCGTGCCTAGTATGGAAAGGTGAACCACTTGGAGGCCGACACAGTCCTAGGAGACTCCAGGAGTGGCACTAGGTACGTTTTTAGTCGAGTACCATTCTGCAAATGTGTTATTTGATACTGGAGCAACACAGTCTTTTGTGACTGTATCATGGGTAGAATCACATAATATACCAGTAGCACCCATGTATCCACCTATCAGAGTTAGTTCAGTTGGTGGAAGGACCCAAATGGATAAATTTTGCCCTAGTGCAAAGGTTCAAATAAGGGGGATAGAGTTCCCCACCGATTTGATAGTTATGGGTAACCAGGATACACCTATAGATGTCATCCTAGGGATGAATTGGCTAACCAAGTATCAAGCCATTCTTAGTTGTGATGAGAGAACAGTGAAGTTAGTGTCCTATCAGGAGAAGAAGTGTTAGTGGAATTGGTCTTGTTTGGATTAAGGAAAGGGAGTTGTCACCAAGTCACCACTCAGAAGAAGAAACAACCTGGGAAAGAGAAGATGATTTAAAAGCCAAGTACCCTGAGCTCTTTTCTAGCCAGCCCTGAATCTCGAGGGCGAGATTCTTTTAAGGGGGTAGGTCTGTAACACCCTGATTTTGGGGGTATAAAATTTCTTTCTAATTATCACCCAAAATCATGTGTTACTCTTCTTTTTCTCACTCTAGGTTTTCTTTCTCTTTAGATTCATTCTCCCTTTTTCCTTTTTGATTTGAGATAGCCTAAACTAGTGGAGGTTAATTATTTATTTTTGTCAAAACCTTATGAGTCATGACATGTTGCATCATGTTGAATTTAAAATATTCTTTGAAGTGTTGCACAAGTTTGAATTTATTTGAATTTGAAACCTAGTTTGAATTTGGATTTGAAAAACCTATTGCAAAAGAAATGGAAAAGGAATTAGAAAATCTAGAGAAAAATAAAAAGGAAATGCAGCCCAGCCGGCCCAACTCGGCCCAGCCAGGCCGCGCGCCAGCGCCACCTGACAGGCGGACCCCGCCTGTCAGCGGCAGCCCTCTCTCCTGCGCGCTCTCCCCTCTCTCGCTCGCTGCCTAGTGGGGCCGATCTGTCGGCGCCAGTTTTCTTCACCCGCATACTCCTCTCTCTGTGCCTCGCGGGCCCGGATCGCCAGTCACCGAGCCATTGCCCCGCGCACCCCTTTCTTCTCTCTCTACGCCCTAGGCCTGCCCTGTCAGTTCCGCCCCCTCCGTGCCTGTCGTGGACCGGCGCGTGCGCACTCGCACACGTCGTCGGATTTCTCGGCCACGACGCCTGCTCACATGCCCAGCTCCCTTCATAGAGCCCCGCTAGTGCCCCGCGCACACCCCTCATCTCATTTTGCGCAGCTTCACCCTCTCTCACGCTCTACCCTCGCCGCCAGCCGTCACCGGAGACTCGCGCCCGCGTTCCCGGCCACCCAGCTTGCCAAAGACTGCTCCAAGCCTCCCCGAGCTCCGCCCCGAGGTGAGACACCCGTCCCCGTGCCCAATTTCCCCTATTGCGCCATGTGTTCGGCCAATTTCACCTTCGCCGGTGCTCGGCCGCGCCGGTCCGCCGTGCTCACGCGGTGGCCGGCCGATTTAGCCCGATCTAGTTCTCCAGAATAGGTCTCTGTGTCGCCTCTGCCTCTGCTGAAGTTAGCCTAGGCCTTAGCGCGCCTTAAGTCCCCTCCCTGTGGCCGGAATGGCTCACCGGAGTTTCTCTGGCCCGCCCGAGGCTTTCTCACCGCCGTTCTCCCCTCTCTGCCCGTGGATTCATGGCCTCTTCCCCGCCATCGAGTTCGCCGTGGCGCCCTCTTCCTCTCTGCCCAACTCCCCCGGACCCCCCTAGCTCACGCCTGCCGTGGAGACGAGCAGCACCGCCCGCAGCCGCTCATCCTTCCCGGTCTAATTTCCCTCGTCCGATCTTGACCGCACAGCCCAGACCCGGATAACGCTTCGCACACGTCTGTTTTCCCGGTCTAATTTCCCCCGTCCGATCTTGATCGTGCGGCCCAGACCCGGATAACGCTTCGCGCACGTCTGTTTCCCCATGGTTTGATTTCCCTCATCCGATCTTGATCGCACGACCCAGACCCGGATAACGCTTCGCCGCTTCGCGCACGTCTGTTTCCCCCTGGTCGGGTCCCCTCCGTCCGATTCAGATCGAATGGCTCGGACCGCGGGTACCGCTTCACGCACGCGTGCCCTGACGACCTGGCCCGCCTGTCAGCACCCAAGTTCCCTGGCGCTGGCCCCGCTCAGTCAGTGCGCCCTCCCCCTCTACCGCTGACGCCCCTGGCCCGCTTGTCAGTGCTCGCTCGCCCGCGTGCGCGCCCTCGGCCGCAGATCTAATCTCAGCCGTTGGTTTTAGATCTGACGGTTAGATTCACCCGATACCCCTTCGCGTGGCTATTTTATTAAAGAGACCCTCGGTTTATTGGAAACCAACCTGCTGTCCCTGGTTTTCTCGTGTAGGCCCCTGTATTCTTGCAGATTGAACCTTGGACTTTTAAATATTCATAGGATTAGCCCTAATATCATATTTTGAATCCCCAAACTTGTTTATTTCATAACTTTTGCATATGAACTTCAAATTTAGTGATTCAAATTGCAAAAGGTTCATAGAATTATTCTCTGTTTAAATAAAATGGTTTCACTTACTGTCTGCACACTCTAATTCTTAGGATTGAATATGAACTAATATAGATGTAGTTTTTATTTATTTAATAAATAAATAAAAGGAGAACCTTAGAGATTTAAACATGTGTAAACTTGTGAGATTAATGATATGTATTACATAGGTTCACCTCTGTTCTAAATTTTAGGTCACAATAAAATAAATTGACCTATGATTATGTATTTATAAATAACACTTAGGGAAATAATAATCTATTTTCAAATAAAGTTAATGTATGCCATAGTTTATGTAATACTTTGAATTCAGTATCCCCTATGTAGTACTGTGTCTTTTAAGATGTGTTCCAATGTTTGTACATGTTTGGTGTGATCTTCATTTGTACTTTCCAAATGTATTGAATGCATGCTCGCTTTATTTAGACAACGAGCAGTCCAAGGTTCCTGAGTGTGTTGTTGGAGACCTCCCTGAGCAGCAACCTGGTGAAGGCAAGTGTCCTCTGACCTATTATGTCCTACATACTTTATGATTCACTGTCCCACATTACTTTATGAAACCTAAGGATTGACTAGTCTGTATTCACTTATCCTTGTTTATCTTTTGGGTTATCATGGTTAGCATGTTGCTATTGCCTTAACTTAATCAATGAACATGATGTGAACATTTATGATACGATACTGTTATCCTGATTTTGTGGATGATCTTGTGATACCTTAGGGGACTCAGGCCTTTTTCCTGATGTACCTCTCCGTAAGGACCTGTTCATGGAGTGACCACACGGGATAACAGTACAACCATGAGGGTGGAATGGGACGCCCTTAGCTGATTAATTAGATGAACCTGGGGTGTAGTTGGCTTTGCCAAAGGGCCGTCAATGGGGGCCGGGGCATAGTACTCGCTCTGCCAAGGTTGGGGTGTAGAGGTTCTTTCGATTTGGTTTTGTTAGTCACCCACCTTGGGGAGGTGTATTGCGTTTGTACGACTGGCGAAACCTAACGAGCAGCTATGCACCAGGGGAGTCTTTGTAAAGGCTACATAGTGTATCCCTGGCCATTCACCTTGGTAGTGAAGATTGGGCCTTTACAACCTAGGCTGGAAAGGGATCACGACTTGTGGGTAAAGTGTACAACCTCTGCAGAGTGTTAAAAACTGGTATATCAGCCAAGCTCACGGTTAAGAGCAGCCTTGGGATCCTCTTTGATTAGAAGAACTTTGGATACTTTTATGATGATGATTAACAATGATGCTATAAAATCTGATCTTTGGTATTTCCTCGTTTGAGGAAGTACTTTTGGGTAATAACTGGGTTTATTACTAAAACTTGGCTCTACTAATAATAATAAATACTTGAATAACTTAAAAGCAACTGCTTGACCTCAACTCCATATACAGCTAGTCCACTTTAGCCAAACGGGACATTTGCTGAGTACGTCGATGTGTACTCACCCTTGCTTTACAAACCACCCCACCCCAGGTTGTCCCCACTGTTCTCAGTGCTTAGGAGGTGAAGTTGGTAACATGGATAACTTTGAGGTGTTCTAGGAATACGATGAGTTCTAGTTCTTTCTTAGTGGCAAACCCCCAGTCAGCTGCCTGTGTTGGCTTATCATCTACGTTTCGTTTCTCTGCACTTTGATGTTATTGTTAAACCCAATGGTTATGTAATAGACTCTATGGATGTCTTGGACATCTCGATGTAATAAAGTACCTTTCCGCTATTTATTTCAAGCATTGTGTGATGATGTCCAATTATGTAATCGCTGTGTATGTGAGTTCTGATCCTGGCACGTACATGGTTCGCATTCGGTTTACCTTCCAAAACTGGGTGTGACAATAGTACAACTTTATTAGTTGTGTGTTGAACCTACCTCCGAAGCTCTAGCCTCCTCTTCTGCCTCTCGGAGCTGGTAGGTGAAAGTTACTTTGGGAGGATTGTTGTTGGGTGCTTGATTGTTGGTGTTGACTTGATTGCCCTTGAGACTGAGCGACTTTTTCCTCATTTTGAGCTGGGTTATGTATTCTTCGAACATGCCTTGGGTGGAATATTCCTTCGAAGCCCTTCTACATACATTTTCACTTCCTCCCTTCTCTAGCAAAAATCATTATATGCCCCTTATGTACTCATCCATTTTATTCAGCAGCTTCTCTAGAGAGTGAGGGGGTTTCCTAGCAAAGTACTAAGCTACTGGGCCTAGAATAAGCCCCTTGATCATTGCCTTTATGACAATGTCATATGTTGGGGGCCTTCCTCTTCCGAAGGTCCTCAAAAACACGTTTAACCATATGTTTTCAGCATGATTATGAATAGTTACAGGAAGCTTCGGCTTTAGGATGAAGAACTTCTCTTATGGCGGAATAAAGGGAGATAAAGAGTGGGCAAAGAAGCTAAAAACCAAGGACCTTTGGCCTAACATATTGACGAAGCTCAGAAGCATGACAATGACTGAAAGGGGGCTAAAGACCTTATAGTCCTTAATAATCCATGTCATGGTTATAAGCAGTTACCAGGGATATAAATGTACTTTTGTCCGGGCTGCGTCCCATGCCTATAAATAGATGAACAGTAACACCGTACTGTTCATGCTAGATTGTAATCGCTCTCGAGCCATTCTCGCTTTCATACCTTCTGGCAAGCCGAAGGTATCATTGTAATATGAATATTGTTAATGTTTATTCATGTTTAATGAAGATAAATGAATCATGGATACATAACGGATATTATCTTGATTCCTCTGTATTTCTTCATCTTCTTGTTTATATTCATATTCATGTTTACATTATATCATAAAATAATAAAGGTGTGTCCTTCATGACCTTCGTCTAAAGATCATTATGTTTGAGAGGAAATAATGTTTCGAAGGACGAAGGTCTTTAACCATTAACAATTATGTTGTCTTGTTCTTAATTAATAGCATTTGAGAACAAGTGAACAACATTGGCGCCCACCTCCGGTGAACTCACTTCCACAACCTTCGAAAAACCATCCATCTTCGACATGCCGCCGAAAAAGACAACGGTGCCAGGGGCTGCTCTGCAACCATTGGACACAAATCAAGATACCCTCTCTCTGCGAGAGGCCAGGAACCAAAACGGAAGGCCACCAGCCCAACTCTATAGGAGGAGCAAATCGATTAGGAAATTAGGGACTTAGAGGTCATCCATCAGTAAGTACAAAGGAAGAAGATGGCCCAACTGGCCGACCTTCAGAAGAAGATTGACGAAGCCACTGAAGAAATGCATCATCTTACTCAAGGTGACCAGGACCGAAGGCCTCAGCACATGGAGCTTCGTCAAGAGAGCTCATTCAATGAAGATGAATGGTATGATGACTTTCATCATGGTAACTTTACTTTTAATGATGCTTCTCCCCTGGCAGCAGAAATGCAAGCTATCCCATGGCCACAATCCTACAAGCCACCCTAGTTGCCCATGTATGATGGGCACTCAGACCCAAAGCAATTCTTGATGAGCTACGAGGCAACAATATCCTCATATGGAGGCAACACCGCTATCATGGCAAAGTCCTTCGTCATGACAGTCCGAAGTGTGGCCCAGACATGGTACTCCTCTCTTCGGCCAGGAACAATTACATCATGGCAGAAGCTTAAAGATATGCTGGTCACTAGCTTCCAAGGCTTCTAGACGAAGCCGGTTACTGCTCAGGCATTGTTTTAATGCACACAAGACTAGGAGGAATACCTTCAGGCGTATGTCCGAAGGTTCCTGTGACTAAGAGCATAAGCACCTACAGTGCCCAATGAAATTGTCATTGAGGCCATGATCAAAGGACTTAGGCCAGGACCTACAGCTCAATATTTTGCTAGGAAGCCTCCACAAACCCTAGAGAAGCTGCTTCAGAAGATGGATGAGTACATCCGGGCCGACAATGATTTTCGCCAAAGAAGGGAGGAGGCCTACAGGTTTTCTGAGATGACCAGAAGGGCGCAGTCATACTCAGCAGCAGCGTGACCTTCAGGAGGAATCCGAAGCTCGCATAGTTAACAACACTATGCTTGAGTCGAAGCATATTTACTGAAAGAACTACAGTGGAAGCATTTGATGATCTGATGTATCTTAACATTTTCTACCTATTACATTTTCTTGAAAGAAAAACGATATAGGAGGGATGAATTTTCAACTTGATATAATGATATTGTCGTTACACCATCGAGTATAACAGAATTAAGTTCTGAAGCTACAAAGCCGTTCCTAAGGGAGCGCAATGTAAGTTCTGAAGCTACAAAGTCGTTCCTAAGGGAGCGCAGTGTAAGTTCCGAAGCTCAAAATTCGTTATTGAGGGGATGCAGAGCCAAAATGCCACCTAAATAAAAGGTGAAGAAGCTCCAAAGTCGTTCCTAAGGGGATGCAGAGCTTAAATACCACCTAAATCAGAGGTGAAGAAGCTCCAATGTCGTTCCTAAGGGGATGCAGAGCTTAGCTCCAAAGTCGTTCCTAAGGGAATGCAGAGCTAAAATTCCACCTAAGTAAAAGGTGAAGAGACTACAAAGTCGTTCCTAAGGGAATACAGAGTCTGGGTGTGTTTTCGAGTGGGTGATTATCTTCGACATAAACATCATATTGCATCATACCATCATATCATATTTCATAGCATCACATCATACATCATATCGCATCAACAACAAAACTGTGGAGAAGGAAAGATCCTCCTCCCAAAATATTTGATGGATTATGAAACAATGTGCTAAAGCACAAAGTATACCTTTGACAGATATAATTTTACACACCAAGGAAATCTTCGTCCGCAATGTTATTACAATAGATGTGGCATAGAAGGGGTGATTTTTTCTTTGCGAAGCATGAAAAGAAGGGATGGTGTTTTTTCGCTGAAGGCTCAAAAATGGTATGTACACAAATTTCATGCTTCACAAAGAAACATATTACATTGATATACATATAAATACTTGATGTTTGACTCATGCACAAATATTACATTTCCTAGTAAAACAAGAATCTAGTATTCCTTCAGAATTCTTTCAGCAGCTTCATGTAAAAGTTTGTCGACGACTTTGTCAACAACTTCGTTAGCAATTTGCATAACATCACAAGCATTTCGTTTTCAGGCTTATGCATGCAGCTGCGGTGCACCTAAAACGATAAGTTGCTAGGCAACCTGATTTTGTCGTTCGTTGGATAACTGAAACTCTAAAGGGCTTGTTCGGTTACATCAATCCAGAAGGGGATTGGAGGGGTTTAAATCCCCTTCTAGTCATTTTTGACTAGGTGGGGATTTAGTCCCCTTCAATCCCTTTCTAGATTGGTGTAAACAAACATGCCCAATGTGGTATCCAGTCCCTATCCTGTCCCTCAAGGCGGGAGGTCATCTCATGTAAGCATCCAGTCACGAAACTCGAGTTGAGATTCATCTTCAACCTTTACTTTTCTTTACTCATTCATAAATTATACCAAAACTGAAACGGGCAAGCCATCCACTCAAGTCAAGTAGTTGACAGAAAAAGAGTACTGAAAATTTATGTACTTGACTGGAGTCTGCGGTTGCCTTCCAGTCTAGTCTAGGGATAAGAACAGCCTGCACCAGGCGCCACCACTGAGCTTTCAATTCATGCGAGCAGAAGGGTCCAAATCGAGCAACGGTTACTGCTCACCGACCGTATCGGCTCACGTAGCGTTTGGGAATGGGGTCAACATCAGCGACACCGCCCACGACTGCACTGCACACGCCTCCCCTCGTGCCGTGTTCTACTGCCAGCTACCAACGGGACACTTCTCTAGACAGTGTTTTTAAATTTTATTAATTAATATATAATAATGGGTTTTACGCGGACTTTACTCTAACGGCCGTTTGGATCTCTTTATTTAAGAGGAATTAAAATTTATTTAATAAAGTAACCTATTTAGTTTGGAATTTGCATTCCACCATTTTACAAAGTTCAAATATAAACATATCTCAATTTTATGGAGTGAAGGATGGGAAATGATTTTATGTATTAGTAGAATTTGTTTCTACTCTGTAACTTATAGGAGGTTCTTCGACTCACTCCTCTATAGTAAAAATATAGCACATAAATATCTCCGACATCTTGCTAATAATAGTATATAAATATATTTTGCATAAAACCAAATTAACTTAATTGGTATATATTACAATGGAATTCAATTCCAATGATGTAAACGGGGCATAAGAAAAATTTTAGGTGTTTTATTCATGCGGTTCTGATAAGGTCCAAAGTGTAGGCTCCATGATCGCCTTGGCCATGCGCCGCCGCCCTAGCCACTACTCTCCCTATGCATGCACATCTGTCTTCGCTCGCCCATCTCTCATCAACGACAAACCAATATAACTCGGTCCCGTGAAGAATTATTTAATTATTTTATAGTAGATTACTGTTTTAATATTACGTCAGTACAATAACAAAATATATGTGTAACTCAATTTAGAACGACACTTCTCATGTGCGTCATGCACATAAGATTTACCAATTCTGAACTGTCCATGATTTGGATAGCCTTCGAGTTACCAGTATAGCATATAGATTTATGACGAGCTACATAGTTCACAAAATTGTGATGGCATACTCTATTTTGTTGTCCACTGCACCATATTCGAGCGTGTAGGTGGAGAACATCGAGATTATGGCATTGAAATTTTGTTTGAACCCTATACGTTCGTCTTAAATACATGCTACATTGGTTTCTAATCAAGTTCTAGTTTAGAAAAGGTTGGAATTAATGACTTATTTACTTCTCTGTAATGGTATTCGCTCTGATACCAGCTGTGGCGGAACAACCCAGATTATTCTAGCTTAAGTGCTCAAGCATCACCCAGAAGGCAATTATACACTTAAATCGGAATAAACTGTCAGTCCGTCGGATCAAGTTCGATTAACCACTTGACAAGGATCGAGTACCATTTTCTCACACGAAAGTGAGACACAGAGAATAACAATAAAGCATGAAACCACATGTTGGGGGCTTGTTCTCAAATGCTAAGAGTTAAGAACAAGGCAACACAAAAAATGTTAAATATTAAGGTCCTTCGTCCTCCACTACATTATATCCCTTCGGGATATAAGGAACTTCGGACGAAGGTTACGAAGGACGTACCTTCGTAAACATAATAACAAGGGGTGAAGCATTCATATAAATCATGAGGTATAAAATAGACATTCAAATGTTAACATAGAATCATTTCCATTTCTACTAATATGAATGAATACAAATGATTTCAAATTACAAATGTACCTTCGGTCCTGAGGAAGGCAGGAGTACAAGTGTGATGCAAAGGCAAATGACAGATTCGCGTGAACAGTACAGAGGTACTGTTCATCTATTTATAGGCACAGGTCGCAGCCTGTGACAAATTACAATTGTGCCCCTTACAAAAGTTTACAACATTGACTCAGACCTCTTATGGATAAAAAGGTCATTCTATTTCTATGTCGGTTTGTAACGCCGAAGCTCCATGAAAAGGAACCTTCGGCCATCTTTTGGAGACGACTTCAGCCGAAGCTGCTTCTTCGTGTGGGACCTTCGGCGCACCGAAGCACGACCCCAACAGTAGCCCCTTTCGCGGTGCTAGATCGTTTTTCGTAACGAGCTTGACCCGTGAAAAAAGCCTCTTCAGCTTCGGGAAGCCGAAGGTCCAAAAAACACCTTCCCTGAGCTCGTTGCGGAGAAACGATCCGGCTTCCGAGCGCGTGCCAGGCCCACCTTGCAGAGTTACTGTTTGATCTTTGCGGTCCACTGCACAGCGAGTACAAGTGACCGCCCGTCTGGTGTAAAAATCCTGCCGCTTCGCCTTCTTACCTGCAGCACTATATAAACAAACGGGTAGGTGTGAAGTTACCACAGCATTCATTGCTATTTGCACTGTTTTGCTGCCAAAATTTTCCACCGTAGCCGAAGCTTGACTCTCAGAATCGAACGAAGGTCCGTCCCGACGTCTGCTTCGTCAGAAAGAAAAGCTTCGGAGAAAAGAAAAAAGAAAAAAGTTTCTGACTTCCCCAAACTCAGAATCAAATGGCGAGAGTGCGATCTACTGCCAAAGTTGTACGTGAGGGAGACGAAGCCGAAGGTTCAGACACTGTGCCCATCTCCGAAGCGATGCAGCGTTCCGGTCTAGTGACTGCGGAAGAAATGCCTGCTGCTGAAGCAAACCCGACAACTGCCGAAGGAGAAGAAGAAAACATTGAAGGGACTGACCCCGAAGATGACTACCACATTGCCATGCCCAGCAAGCCTAGTCACCTGGATTTTGGGAAATCAACTGTTTCAAAAGCTGATCTTTCGAAGATGGTGAAAGCAGGTTATTTCAATGAAGATCAGAAGAAGCTACTCCGCTTCGGGGGAGAAGAAACCACCCCGAAGCCAGGGAAGGATGAGATTGTTATCTTCAAGAGCTTTTTAAAGGCTGGGCTGAGATTCCCTCTTCACAATATTATTGCGGAGATACTGAAGAGGTTTGGTATCTTCTTTCATCAATTGACTCCTAACGCCATCGTTAGGCTCAATGTTTATATCTGGGCCCTCCGAAGCCAAGCTGTGGAACCGTTTGCCGACAGCTTCTGCCGAGTTCACGAATTACATTACCAAACAAAGGCCAGAAAAGATGGGCTACATGATAATTTCGGCTGCTATAATTTTGCCTACCGGAAGACAACAAAGTGTCCTGTCATCAGCTACCGAAGCAAATGGCCAGCAGGCTGGAAATCTGAGTGGTTTTATGTAAAAGTTGACGAAGACAAAGAAAAATTGGTACAAAGCCCTCTGGATTTAATCTTCGGAGAGACGAGGCCACGATGCCGCATCGGCGATCTAAAAGGTCCCACCTGGGCTGCTCTGGGTGAATTTGAAATTATCTCAGAACATATTGGCACCAGGGATCTAGTTCAGGAGTTCTTGGCATTCAGAGTTTTCCCTACTCTAAAAGAGTGGGAAATGCCGAAGCTGGAGGGAGAGAAGAAGAAGGGGGAGCTTGTTTGGCTTCCTTATCACTTCAAGTTTAAGAAGTACTTTAAAAAACCCTGCAAAGAATGGTTAGACACAGTTGAGGTGATGTGCAATGAAATCCTGGGGAATTACTCCAAAAAAGAGGATCAACTAATGACAGCGGCCTTCGGCGCCCGACCGAAGCGAAGGCTGAACCGAGTGCTTGATGCCCTTGGCTTCGAGTACCCAGATTATGAGCAGTTGAACAAGGGTGCCGAGGGCCACAAAAGAAAAAGAGTAGCCGAAACTCTGATCAGGGATGAAGAAAGACCAGCAAAGGAGAAGAAAATTCCGAAGAAAAGAAAAATATCTACTCCGAAGCGCAAGTCACCCGAAGAAGAGGGGACCCCCACACCGCCTTCTGCCAGCGACGTGGAGGAAATTTTAAAGGTAATGACTGAACCCATGCCCACGAAGCTAAGTCCATTAGGGCTCCAACTGACGAAGCTTTTTCAAAAGGTGGACGAGCCGGATCAAACGAAGATAAGCAAACCCAAGCGGCAAAGAATTATTGCGGTAACTGAAGTGATCGACAAGACGCCGCCTAGAGCGTCAGTTCAGAAAACACCAGCTGTCGAAGGCACCACAACCGTCGAAGTCGCACCTTCGGAGGTCGCGGCTACCGAAGCCGCTACAGCCGAAGATGTGAATTTAGAAACAACCATTGAGGATATTAACAAAATTTTGGAAGACATGGCTGCAGAAGAAGCTGGTGCTACTGCTGAAAAAACCATGGCCACAGTGCCTGAAAAAGGAAAAGAAATAGCCGAAGACACTTCGGACGACGAAGCCTACTCTTTTCAAAATTTAATTGGGCAAAAACTGACGAAGGATGAAATAGAAGAGCTCAAAGACTATGCCAAATCTTGCGGCTACAAACCCGGAGCTCTTCTATTTGGAGGCGTAGACGATGAAAAATTAGGCTGCATTCGAGACCAGACTGGAGCCAAGGTAATCGGTACTCTATCAAAGAGTATCGGTTTTCCGAAGCTAGAGACAGACATCAGCCGCTACCGACGACAACACATCGTCGGCAGCTTATTTTACTCCAACTTCAAGGTAAACAACCTTTTCTCTGGTTTCTATTGCTGTTAATAATGAAAATGTTACCAACGTAAATTTTTCTGTGCAGAGCATGCTACTGAGCAAAGCTCTGAAGATGCAGCAAGATCTGGAGGACAGAAAGCACGAAGCTATAATTGAAAACTTAGAAAACAAGATAAAAGAACAATCTGGCATCATTGAAAAGAAAGACTTCGAGCTCCAATCGACCGAAGGCTTGCTGGCTGAGACTGAGGCTAAAGTATCAGAGTTGAATTCGAAGCTTATCAGTCAATCAAAACAATTCGATCAGGAGAAGTTAGAGCTTAATTCGAAGCTTGAAGCCGAAGTCCAGACCAGCTCAGAGTTGAAGAAATCTTTAGCAAGCCTTCAAGACAAATGCTTAAAATTTAGCAACAATTGTATTGGACGATTAAAAAAGATATTTTACTCTGTTGGAGCCAGCAGCGGGAAATTTAACCCCTCAGCGGAAAATTTACCACAGGCCTTCGATCATATTGAAGCCGAAATTGAAGAACTTGACGAAGTTATAGCCGGGCACGGCGACTTCTGTGCCTGGGTAGCTTCTCGGGGTACCGCTGCTGCATTCCTGAAGGCCGGCTGCGAACATGGAAAAATAGTCAACAGGCCCAACTTCACCCTATCTCCATCAATTCTGGATGATATACCTGACCTCGCCCGAAGCATCTCAAATAGATTTGTAAAAATGATATGGACAAAAGGCGGGCGGGAGAAGGCTGGAGACGAAGCCCGAAGTCATCTTGAACCAGTAAGAAATGATACTTCGTGCTTACCTTTTCCTTTGCACTTGATTTTTACTCACGATTCCTTGATTTATGTAGGATGACGAAGGTGAAGATGATGCCTAAGATATGTCGCCGAAGCTGCCGCCGAAGCTGAAGCTTAATGAAGATCAGTAGAAGTATACTGTAGAAAAACTCAGGATAGTTTTGTATCAATTCTTGTAAATACAATTAGATTGTTCTCAAGGAATTTTGTACATACCTTGTAATATATTCTTACCCTTCGATTTAGGCGCTTTGATGTGGACGAAATCAGTTTTTTGAGCCGAAGGCGAAAAAACACCTTCCCTTCTTTTCGTACACAACGAAGCATAAAAGCAATTCTTCTTTTTGCCGAGCAACGAAGCTTTTCTCTTTTGTATACAACAAAGCATAAGAGACCAATTCTTCTTTTTACCGAAGCTTCTCTTTTTTGTATACAACATATCATAACGAATCATAAAAAACCACTTCTCCGAAACTTTTCTTTTACACAACGATTCATAAAAAACCAATTCTCCCTTCTGCCGAAGCAACCACTTTGGTTCACAAATGCTATGAATGAATGCTTATGCATGCAAATGTTATGATGTAATGTAATGCGCGAATGAATGTCCGAAGCATATGTCCGAAGCCACATTGTCAGCCATTACTTCCTTAGAAACAACCACACATTAGCTCTGCATTCCCTTAGGAACGACTTTGGAGCCTCTTCGCCTTTTACTTAGGCAGTATCAGCGTTGACTTTTCGCTGTAAGCTCTGCATCCCCTTAGGGACGTCTTTGGAGCTTCTTCGCCCTTTACTTAGGCGGTATAAGCTCTGCATTCCCTTGGGAACGTCTTTGGAGCTTCTTCGCCTTTTACTTTTGGCGGAATCAGCGTTGACTTTTCGCTGTGAGCTCTGCATCCCCTTGGGGACGTCTTTGGAGCTTTTTCTCTTTTTCAGTTTCGGCACTCGATGGTGCGCTCTCAGCTTTTACATTTACATTCTTTGGGGGATTTTGCTCTTATAAAACTAAAAAGGAAAATTACATATGATGGCCCCATTAAAAACCTTTCTCCCCCTTTAGAAAGGAAAAGGGTGCCATGAAAAAGAAATGAAAAAACATAAAAAATTACATCGAGTTATACATAAAATCGCCGAAGCTCATCCGCATTCCAAGATCTTGGAATTTCATTGCCATCCATGTCCTTCAGCCTGTATGAACCAGGCCTTGACGAAGATGCTACTAAGAAAGGCCCTTCCCATTTCAATTGTAACTTGCCCACTGTATCTGGGTTGGCCACTCTCCGAAGCACCAAATGCCCTGGCTCAATATTTTTTAGCCGGACCTTTCTATCTCGCCATTTAACTGTTTCAGCCTGGTATTTATTGATATTCTCCACAGCTTGAAGCCTGATCCCTTCTAAGGCATCTTTTTCCACGAGACAAGTATCTTCGGAACCTGATTCTGCCGAAGCTACCACCCTTATTGATCCAGCTTTGGCTTCTTCCGGGGTTATTGCTTCGTCACCAAATAGCAACTTAAATGGGGTAAAGCCTGTAGACCTTGATGTTGTTGTATTGTGGCTCCACACCACTTTGGTCAACTGATCTGGCCATTTTCCCCTTGGTTGATTAAAGATTAGCTTCATTATTCCTGTCATTATGATGCCGTTGGCCCTTTCAACAAGCCCATTCGACTCCGGATGCCTGACTGATGCAAAGTGGATCTTCGTGCCAATTTGATCACAGAAATTTCTGAAATCTTCGGAGTCGAACTGTGTTCCATTATCTACAGTGATGGCTTTCGGCACTCCGAAGCGACAGACAATATTCTGCCAGAAAAATTTTTGGACAGTGGACGAAGTTATTGTGGCTAATGGCTTCGCCTCAATCCACTTGGAAAAATACTCCACAGCCACTATAACATATTTCAGATTGCCTTGAGCCGGTGGTAATGGACCCAGCAAGTCGAGGCCCCACCTTTGCAATGGCCAGATGGGCTGTATCAGCTGTGTTAGAGACGAAGGTTGCTTTTGATCTCTTGCACATTTCTGACAACCTTCGCACTTTTGAACCAACTCCGCTGCATCCGAAGCTGCCTTCGGCCAATAAAACCCTTGGCGAAAAACTTTTCCAAGTAACGGCCTGGATCCGATGTGGGATCCACACAGGCCTGCATGTATCTCTTTCATCAATTCTATACCTTCGGCTCTAGATAAGCACTTGAGCAGCGGGGCACAAACTCCATGCTTGTATAATTCCCCTTCTATCATGATATAGGGACGAGCTCTTGCCTCTATCCTTTTATTATAAGCTTCGTCATCTGATAGGAAATTACCCTGAAGGTAAGAGATTATTTCAGTTCTCCAATCTTCACTGTAAACAGGAGAAATGTTGAGGACTGCTCTTTCAAGTAGCTCCACTGAAGGTGCCTTTATTGTTTCGAAGAACACATCCGAAGGTAGCGGGAGCCCCTGTGCTGCAGACTTGGCTAACAAATCAGCATGCTCATTTTGCCCTCGAGGGATGTTCTTAACAGAAAATCCTTCGAAGGAAGCTTCGATCCTTCGGACCGTGTCTAGGTATTTTTCAAGCTTCGGGTCTTTAGCCTTGCAACTTTTGTCAATATGACCCGAAACAACCTGGGAATCAGTTTTAAGAATCGCCCTTCTGATTCCCATTGCCTTTAGTTTCCGAAGACCCAGGAGCAGAGCTTCGTACTCAGTGATATTATTTGTGCAGCTGAAGTCAAGTCTTGCTGCATAGCAAGTTTTAACCTTGGACGGTGAGACCAACACAGCAGCTGCACCTGCTCCGAAGGTTCCCCAAGAGCCATCACAAAACACTGTCCATACTTCGGCATCTTTATTCGCTTCTTCGTCCTGAGCCCCTGGCGTCCAGTCGGC
This sequence comes from Zea luxurians, assembly GCA_029449295.1. Lineage (NCBI taxonomy): Eukaryota > Viridiplantae > Streptophyta > Magnoliopsida > Poales > Poaceae > Zea > Zea luxurians. The sequence goes on from JAOPSE010000003.1 coordinate 202,557,352, forward strand.
AATGAAATCTGCCAATGCTTGAGACTGAATTGAGGATCTGTGCACATAATCAATGTAAAATTCATTGAGCTCTGCAGCCCATTTTCCAATCCGGCCAGTAGCTTCTCTATTTCTCATAATATCCTTCAACGGCTGCGAAGAAGGAACAATAATATTGTATGCCTGAAAATAATGCCGAAGCTTCCTGGATGCCATTAAAACGGCATACAACACCTTCTCCAGCTCTGTATAATTTTTCTTTGAGACACTGAGGACCTCAGATACAAAATATACTGGGACTTGCTTCTTGACCTGTCCATCAAACTTCTCCTGGACAAGTGCCGCACTTACTGCTGAATGCGAAGCTGCCACATACAACAACAGAGGAGCCCCTGGCGTTGGTGGAGTTAATGTTGTGAGATCTATTAAGTATTGCTTCAGCTCTTCGAAGGCTTTTTGTTGACTTGGGCCCCATTGAAAGACTTCAGCTGACTTCAGCACCTCGAAGAATGGTAAGTTTCTTTCTGCTGATCTGGATATAAATCTGTTGAGAGATGCCAGCCTTCCTGTCAATCTTTGGGCCCCTTTTCTTGTGGTTGGTGGCTCCATTCGAAGTATAGCTTCGATTTTATTTGGGTTAGCTTCGATTCCCTTTGTTGAAACCAAGCATCCAAGAAATTTGCCCTTCTTCACTCCGAAGACACATTTTTCTGGATTCAGCTTCAGACCAGCTTGTCTGAAGCTGGCGAAGGTCTCCTGCAGATCAGCAATATGATTTTCTTGCTTCGTGCTTTTTACAATGATGTCGTCGACATAAGTCAACACATTTCTGCCTATCTGAGATTGGAGAACCTTCGCAGTCATTCTGCTGAAACTCCCTCCAGCATTCTTGAGCCCCTCAGGCATCCGAAGATAGCAATATGTACCACTTGGGGTTATGAAGCTAGTCTTCGGCTCATCTTCCTTCTTCATCCAGATTTGATGATAGCCTGAGTAGCAGTCCAGGAGACTCATGAGCTCCGAAGAAGCTGCTGCATCAACTAAAGAGTCTATCCTTGGCAGCGGGAATTCATCCTTCGGACAAGCCTTGTTGAGATCTGTGAAATCAATACACATTCTCCACTTGCCATTGGCCTTCTTCACCATAACAGTGTTGGCTAACCACTCTGGATACTTTACTTCTCTGATGACTCCTGCACTAAGGAGTCTTTTTACTTCATTGCGAGCCCCTTCGGCCTTGTCATCAGACATTTTCCGAAGCCTCTGCTTTCGGGGTCTGAAGGATGGGTCAACATTGAGCGAATGTTCAATAACATCCCGATTCACTCCACAGAGATCATTGGCTGACCATGCAAAAACATCTTTGTTGTTGAATAAAAACCTTATCAAGGTTTTCTCCTGGTCTTCAGATAATTGCGAGCCCAACAACACCTTTTGCTCTGCTACATCTTCACACAATAACATAGGCTTCGGCTGATCCGCTGAAGCTGCCTTCTCCCTCCTGAATTTGTACTGTTCACAAGCTTCAGCTCCATCTATATTATGGATTGCCTTGGAGTCAGTCCAGCTTCCTTCGGCCCTTCTAGCAGCTTCCTGGCTTCCATGAATAGCAATAGGTCCTTGGTCCGAAGGTATCTTCATGCAGAGATAAGCTGGGTGAAGAATTGCTTCGAAGGCATTAAGAGTGCCACGGCCGATGATAGCATTGTAAGGATACTCCATGTCAACAATATCAAACACAATTTGCTCAGTCCTTGTGTTGTTAACAAATCCGAAGGTTACCGGCATGGTAATCTTCCCAAGTGCCACAATCTGCCGCCCTCCGAAGCCACAAAGAGGGTGCGTAGCATCATGAATCTTGTCTTCGGGCTCTTGCATTTGTCTGAAGGCTTTAGCAAATATAATGTCAGCTGCACTGCCTGTATCAACTAGGACATTGTGGATCAGAAATCCTTTGATCACGCAAGAGATAACCATGGCATCATTGTGGGGATAATCCTTAAGCTGAAGGTCTTCCTGAGAGAAGGTAATTGGGATATGGGACCATTTTGACTTGATGAAGGGTCCCTGCACTCCAACATGCTGCACCCTTCTCTGAGCCTCTTTCCTCTGCTTCTTGTTGGCCGGCTCTGAGCAAGAACCGCCTGTTATCGGGAGCACCAGCTTCGAAGCCGAAGCAGCTCCAGCTTGGTTGTTGAACGAAGCCATCAGCTCAGGAAAGTGGAAGTGAGTTCACCGGAGGTGGGCGCCAATGTTGGGGGCTTGTTCTCAAATGCTAAGAGTTAAGAACAAGGCAACACAAAAAATGTTAAATATTAAGGTCCTTCGTCCTCCACTACATTATATCCCTTCGGGATATAAGGAACTTCGGACGAAGGTTACGAAGGACGTACCTTCGTAAACATAATAACAAGGGGTGAAGCATTCATATAAATCATGAGGTATAAAATAGACATTCAAATGTTAACATAGAATCATTTCCATTTCTACTAATATGAATGAATACAAATGATTTCAAATTACAAATGTACCTTCGGTCCTGAGGAAGGCAGGAGTACAAGTGTGATGCAAAGGCAAATGACAGATTCGCGTGAACAGTACAGAGGTACTGTTCATCTATTTATAGGCACAGGTCGCAGCCTGTGACAAATTACAATTGTGCCCCTTACAAAAGTTTACAACATTGACTCAGACCTCTTATGGATAAAAAGGTCATTCTATTTCTATGTCGGTTTGTAACGCCGAAGCTCCATGAAAAGGAACCTTCGGCCATCTTTTGGAGACGACTTCAGCCGAAGCTGCTTCTTCGTGTGGGACCTTCAGCGCACCGAAGCACGACCCCAACACCACATATTAAAAGTACTTGAGTTATTACATCAATCGAAGTTTTGATAAAAAGGAAAACATTGTTCTCAATTTGCAGCGGATATTAACTAACATCGATAAGTGGGGGGAGTAGGGCAAAGTCGGGCCCGCTACTCCTTGTCCTCTCCAGGCGAGGCGGCATCCCACTCGACCATCCAACTCGGTGGTAGGGTGGCTGGTCAAGTCACACCATCAACCATGTCTACAACAAACAAGTAAAAATTATGCCACAAGTAAGGCTGAGTATACTAATAGTCAGCTAGACTTACCCGGTGTGAGGAGTCTACTCCACTACCTCTAGACTATGAAGCTGTTTGGCTGAGGGGTTTGGGTTGCTAAAAGCACTAGCTGAGTTCTAAGTCAAATTTTAACTTATTCCATTTCTATAGTATACTTTAGCTATGTTTGCTTCCTTCTAAGCATATATGGTAACAAGTAATAAATGCAAACAACACTTTATCTCAAGAAACCTCATTTCACTTCTTACTCGATGTAGCAGCATGGATCAAGCAGTCTCATTAGCTGCGAGAAGCATACAATTTGAATCGAGTTTTAACCTTGCAGGGTAAACCTAAACACATGACGCGTCAGGGCACTCCATACCCACACACATCAATCGTCCCCAATGATTTCCCGTCAACAGAACAGGGCTCACAACCTTGGCATACAATGCTTCGCTGACCCCGACTGCCGCCGTGCAATGACCGCACTTATACCCAACATAGCTAGCATGAGAGACTTGTAACACCTCAAATCCATCTATTGAAATAAAACATTATGGTCATTTAAAATTTAATAGAAAGTGTTGGGGGTCTTCTTCTCCACCGAAGGTCCTCAAGGCAAAAACACCTTCGACAAGACAGTACAAAGGCAGGTGCGACATGAAGATATAAGCCAAAGATGATGCAGACAAAAGCTAAAGCTACGACTAAAAGAGCTTCGGCTTGGTATTATGATAAAGGCAAAGGACGATACCGACTTAAAGAGGAAAAGACTAAATAGTCCTTAATAGTTCGCATTATGATTATAATTAGTTATCAGGGACATGGATGTAATTTTGTCCGGGCTACATCCCGTGCCTATAAATAGATGAACAATACCCCTGTACTGTTCACGCTGGATTGTAATCACTCTTGCGTCACTCTCGCATTTTCACCTTTTGGCAAGCCAAAGGTATCAATGTAATATAAATATTGCGGATATTTATTCATGTTTATGAAATGAGAATATAAATAATTTACTAATATATCATCATTATTTATATTCTTTTGTATTTCATGTACTTCCGTTTATATTTGTTTACTGAGATGATGAAGGTATGTCCTTCATGACCTTCGTCTGAAGATCATTATACCCGAAATGAGATAATGTGTCGAAGGACGAAGGTCTTTAATCGTTAACAATTGTGTTGCTTTGTTCTTGATGTATAGCATTCGAGAACAAGGACCAACATTGGCGCCCACCTTCGATGAACTCACTTCCACGGTTGCTACGATGGCTTCGCAAAACAACCAAGCTCTAGCACTTTCGGCCATGAAGCTAGTGCTCCCAATCACAGGCGGCTCAAGTTCTGAACCAGCCAACAAAAAGCAGAAGAAAAAAGCGCAGAGAAGGGTACAACAGGTTGGGGTGCAAGGACCCTTCATCAAGTCCAAGTGGTCTCATATTTCAATTACCTTCTCTCAGGAAGGCCTTCAGCTCAAGGATTATCCTCACAACGATGCAATGGTCATATCTTGTGTTATCAAAGGATTTTTGGTCCACAATGTCCTGGTGGACACAGGTAGTGTAGCGGATATCATTTTTGCAAAGGCTTTCAGAGAGATGCAAGAGCCAGAGGATAAGATACATGATGCAACACACCCCCTTTGTGGCTTCGGAGGAAGACAAATTGTGGCACTTGGCAAGATAACAATGCCAGTTACCTTCGAATATGTTCACAACACAAGAACAGAATAGGTTGTCTTTGACATTGTTGATATGGAGTATCCATAAAATGCAATCATTGGTCGAAGGACGCTTAATGCCTTTGAAGCAATACTTCATCCAGCATATCTTTGCATGAAGATACCTTTGGAACAAGGGCCCATTGTTGTACACGAGAGTCAAGAAGCTGCCAAGAGGGCTAAAGGGAGTTGGATGGATTCGAAGGCAATTCATAATATAGATGAAGCCGAAGCTCATCAGCAATATAAGCATAAAAGAGAGAAGGCTGCATCAGCAGATCAGCCGAAGCCTATGCTTTTATGTGAAGACATAGCAAAGCAAAAAGTATTGCTGGGATCTCAGCTATCTGATGAATAGGAAAAGACTTTGCTAAGATTCTTGTTCAACAACAAAGATGTCTTTGCTTGGACAACTAATGATCTCTGTGGTGTTAATAGAGATGTTATTGAGCATTCACTCAATGTGGACACGTCCTTCAAACCAAGAAAGCAGAGGCTTCAAAAAATGTTCGATGATAAAGCCGAAGGTGCACGAAATGAAGTGAAAAGACTTCTAAGTGCCGGTGTTATCAGAGAAGTAGCATACCCAGAGTGGCTGCCCAACATTGTCATGGTAAAAAAAGCTAATTGAAAATGGAGAATGTACATTGATTTCATAGATCTCAATAAGGCATGTCCGAAGGATGAATTCCCATTACCAAGAATAGATTCCCTTATAGATGCAGCAACTTCTTTAGAACTCATGAGTTTATTGGACTGCTATTCGGGTTATCATCAAATCTGGATGAAGAAGGAGGATGAGCCAAAAACAAGCTTCATAACTCCTAGTGGTACCTATTGTTACCTTCGGATGCCTGAGGGGCTTAAGAATGCTGGAGGAAGCTTCAGCAGAATGACTACCAAGGTTCTTCACTCCCAAATTGGTAGGAATGTGCTAACATATGTCGATGACATCATAGTGAAAAGCACAAAGCAAGAAAATCATGTTGCTGATTTGCAAGAGACGTTTGTCAATTTCAGACAAGCTGGTCTCAAGTTAAATCCAGAAAAATGTGTCTTCAGAGTGAAGAAGGGCAAGTTTCTTGGTTGCCTGGTATCAACAAAAGGCATCAAAGCTAATCCAAGCAAGATCGAAGCTATCCTTTGGATGGAGCCACCAATTCAAAGAAGGGGGCTCAACAGTTGGCAGGAAGGCTGGCATCGTTAAATAGATTCATTTCAAGATCAACAGAAAGGAATCTACCTTTCTTTGAAATACTGAAATCAGCCGAAGTCTTTTAATGGGATCTAGCTCAGCAGAAAGCCTTCGAAGAGCTGAATCAGTATTTGATAGATCTGACAACTCTAACCCCACCTTCATCAGGAGCTCCGCTACTTCTATATGTCACTACTTCCCATGCTGCGGTTAGTGCAGCACTTGTACAAGAGAAACAAGAGGGCCAGGTAAAAAAGCAAGCACATGTATACTTTGTTTCAGAAGTACTCAGCCCTTCAAAGAAAAATTACACAGAGTTGGAGAAGGTACTGTATGCTGTATTGATGGCCTCCAGGAAGCTTCGACATTACTTTCAAGCATATCACATAATAGCGCCTTCATCGCAACCCCTGAAGGACATAATGAGGAACAGAGAAGCTATAGGAAGGATCGGAAAATGGGCCACGAAACTTAACGAATTCACCATTGATTACTGTAACACCCACTTTGTAATTGCTAGAAATAGTACCAGTAGAGAAACAATTTCTCTATATGTGAGTTCGATCTTTATGCATCATCATATGAGAACACCATGTCCAAGAACAATTAATAAAAAGATATGCTACGAAATTGTTGCATCATGCTGAATATTTTATTTTTGTGTGCATTTTGTGACAAGAAAAATATTAAAGACCAAAAAGGGGAATTTAAAACCTAAAAGAAATTCTTGAATCTAGAAAAGAGAAAGAAATGAATAATGTAAGGATTAAAATATGTAAATGAAGATACATTATTCCAACATTAGAGTGTGAATTTGTATCATGGACTCAAAACAGAAACTCACAATTCAAATTCAAATTTGGATTTAAAAGAGTTAAGGATAAAAGAAAACAGGAAATAAAATTAAAAAAAGGAAAACATGGCAACTGGGCCGCAGACCACCTATTTGGCCCACTTGCGTTTTCCTCACGCGCGGCCCAGTCGTTTGCTGCACCCGCGCGTCGTCTTGAGTCACTGTCAAGTCGGGCCCACTTGCCAGCACCCTCTCTACTGCGCGCAAGCTCTCACTTCCGCGTGGGACCCGGATGTCAGGAACTCCTTCCCCCTCCCGTATCCACTTTTCTGTTGAGCGCTGTTTCTCTTCCAGGCGAGATCTCCGCAGTGCTCGATCCAGGGAGGAAATTCGTTGGATCCTCCACCTCTCTTGTTGACCGCTTCCCTCCCCGTGATACTCGCGTGCGGACTCGCCGAACGGAGCGCATGCGTAGGAGCCGTTCAACCACGACGCGCGGGTATGTCGCCGTTGAGCTCGGATCCGCCTGAACCGTGGAAATAAAACCCATGGGCGCCGCGGCTCTCCCAGTTGACTCGCACGCCAGCCACTATCAACCGTCGTGCATCGCCACTAAAACCTCGCCCACGTACCGTCGACCTTGCTGCCGTAGGATCGCGATTGGGGCAAGCTTCGGGCCGCCGTCGTTGACCCGCGCCACCGTCGCCCCTCTGCTCCGATTGCCTCGTCCTGGGCGTTCGGGAGGTCGCAAGGAACACGCGCGGGGCAGTGACCGGGTGGGCGCGACATCGACCGGCCGGGAATTCCTCACCGTCGACCGAGTGCCGCCGTGGAGCCGTGACCTTCCGTGGACAGAGCTGTCACCGCATCAGACCGAGGTAATAAGCCCACGATCGGTTTCGCCTTGACCTCCTGTACGCGTAGCGCTAGGGAATCGGGAAATAATCGACTAGGCACGTAGTTGGGGAGCTCCGGCATGGCGCCGCCGCGGGGGAGACAGTCTCCGGTGACGGAGTTGGGCGGGGCGCGGCCGTGTAGCGTGTGCCGTTGGATTCATGCCCAACGGTGTAGATTAGATAGGGAGACAACGTTTCGGTGGATTGGATCCGGACCATCCATCCAGATCGGACGGGTGAAAAGCAATCGCAGGACTTTAAAATCGGGCCCGTTCAACTTTGATCCAACGGCTACCAGTGCGTACCGGTTCGGTATATAATAAATCTAATCTGGGCCCTCGGTTGGGAATCGAACGGCTAGGATCGCTTCATACCCCTTCGCGGGTCCATTTTACTTAAGAGCCCCTCGGTTTCACTGAAATAAACCCGCCGTCCAGTGAACACTATGCGCTGTGTCTCGGGCAATTTGCCCCGAGCCCCCTGGGTTTCTCTAGATTTGAGGCCCAGTCCAGGACCTTATAAAACCAGAGAAAATAAATAGAAAATGAATTTTTAATATGAAAATAATTGCTAGAACTTTATAAATTCATAGAAAATTCATACTAACTCCAAATTCATCCATTCCAGTTCCTAAAATTTTGTAATTTTATTCTCTAGCACTTAGTGTCTCTGTTTTGGCATAAAAACAGTAAGAAATTTATTTATCACTTAATCCTATTTAAAGCACATAAAACCTTTGAAAATCCATAACTTAAAATCTATAACTCCAAAAATTATGATTTCTGTTCCTAGAATTTTATTTTAATGTGTAGATTATTACTGTGTATTTTGTATATATGTTTGGTGTAATGTTAATTTCTCTATATGCACTGTGCTTGTTTGTATTGTGGCGAGTAGAAGAGCCCGTTGCTGAGGATCCTGGTGAGCAGCAGGTTGAAGTAGCTGAGCAGGAGCTCATTGAAGGCAAGTTGTGCCCTTGACCACTTTTTACCCAATAATGTTCTTTAACATCACTTATCCATGCATAGGTTAATTTTGATGGGACCCAATAGGTCACCCTAGATTGTTTATCTCATTACCTTGTTTACCCCTGAATCACTTGGGTAGTTTGCTATTGCTTTATATGGTTTTGGGATAATCATTTATTACCTCTATGTTCCAATTCTTGTTGTTATTCTGTTTATGTTCATGTTGATATCATTAATGTTAATTGGAACATAGAGCTTAACTTGAGAACCACGTGCCACCACAAGGGAGGAATGGGACCCCTTGGCTGACTAATTAGGAAAGCTAGTGGAAGACTACCTTACCCGAAAGGGGCAAGGGCAGTAGGGGAGTGGTCAGTGTAGGGAGGTCCCTGGTTGATTTTGCTGCGATGGCAGTCAGCCAGGAACCCTGCATTGGAACTTCCTATAAACTGTAGCGGGTTTTCGAAAGCTAGTGGAACTTTGTAAAGGCCTCGTAGTGTTGCCCTGCCGCGCTTCCTAGGTAGAGGTGTATGGGATTCATGACCCCTTGGCAGATGGGTAACATGACTTGTGGGTAAAGGGTACAACCTCTGCAGAGTGTAAAACTGGTATACTAGCCGAGCTCGCGGTCATGAGCAGCTCAGGACTCTCTGATGTTTAAATTATGGAACTTAAATTCAATTTTGTCATTTGCATTGCATGGGTTGTTATTAATTTTGTTCTATTACTTTACTTATGGTTTGGTATTTACTTACACTTAGTAACTGCTAATAAAATTTTGACCAACTACTTAAAAGCAATGCTCAGCTTTAACCCCTGTCATTGATTAAGCCTTACACATCACATGAGCTCACACCTTTGTGAGTTTATGTCCACTGGTTCCCCACAACTTGTTGAGCTATGATCATGTGTGAGCTCACCCTTGCTGTCTCACACCCCCCCCACAGGAGATGATCAGGTGGTTCAGGAGGAGCCGCCTAACACTGAGGAGTTCGATCTGATCTAGGTGGCGTTTCCCATTCGACATTGGCGCCGACGATCCTTAGTTCGTTTTATCTTTATTATTTCATTTTGTAATAAGTCTTCCGCTATGTAATAAATACTCTGATGTTTTATGACATTTATCTCTATACACTCTGTTATTGTATATGTTGTCTTCTTGGCGCATGTATGAGATGCACCTGGCTTTGTTCCTTAAAACCGGGTGTTACAGAAGTGGTATCAGAGGAAATGTTGACTGTAGGACGAAACCTAGATAGACTGGACAAACCCTTACCTACTTATCTCATTCTGATTCATTCTACACTCACCTTACTCTGATTCTTTCTACACTTATCTTGATCCTGTCTCACCTTCTACTGTTCTACTCTGATCATTCTTACCTTTGCTACTCTGAGACAAGATGGATTTCAAACCTTGGAATCCCTACCCCTATGACATTCTTAAGAGTTAGGGAACCCAAAACAAAAGTTAAAACTATTTTCTCTATTAAAAATATTGGCTGATTGTGCTGATGCTAAATGTCTGATTTGCTTCTTTGATTGATTGAATTATTATAGATGGACATCTTAGCATGTACCAACATAAGGTATTGAATTAGCTATAGTAGGTAAAAATATTAATCTGCTTAGCTAAAAAGTCCCCCAAAGTAACCTGATTTGTAAATACCTGCCTTGTCTATTATCTTCTTACCATATGTATCTAACTCAGATGGTCAATACCAGGCGGGGTGGTGGAATTGATTTGCCTCCTAATCGACACACTCGAAGGATATATAGACAACCTCAGCCACAACCTGCAGAGATGAATCCTCCCAATCCTCCACCAGGCGGAGTTGACCCACTGGTTGCTGCTCAGATGGCGGTGATGCAGCAAATGGCGGACACCATGGCTGATATGCGTGCCCAGATGCAACAAGAACGCCAGGAGATGCGTCAGGAAAGAGAGGATATACGATAGGAGTTGCGCCAGGAGCGAGATGAGATACGCCAGGAAAGGAGGGCACAACAACAGCAGCTGCAACAGCAAATGCAACAACAACAGCAACAAGTACCACTGCCTCCACCACCACCACCACCAGTTCCACCTCGTGATAAGCACCGGGAGTTTATGAGTCATAAGCCACCTACATTCGCTAGCTCACCTGATCCACTGGACGCGGATGATTGGCTGAAGTCCGTTGAGAAGATGCTGAATATTGCACAGTGCACGGACCGGGAGAAGGTTTTGTATGCTTCTGGACGTCTGACTGGTCCTGCTGCTGACTGGTGGGATTCTTATACTGCTGCCCATGATGCTGCGGATACTATTACCTGGGCAGAGTTCAGTACGCAGTTCAGGAACTACCATATTCCAGCCGGTATGATGAAGATCAAGAAGAAGGAATTTCTGTCGCTGAAGCAAGGAAGTATGTCAGTCAGCGAGTACCGCGACAAGTTTATTCAGCTATCCAGATATGCCCCTAAAGAAGTTGCTGAAGATGAGAGGAAGCAGGAGCATTTCATTGAAGGACTTAATGGACCATTGCAGTATGCTCTAGTGGCACACACATTTCCATCATTTCAGAGACTGTTGGATAAGGCTCTTGCTATTGAACACAAGCGTGTTCAACTGGGTGATTTGAAGAGGAAGGCTATCTCACAGGGACAGGGTAGCAGCAGTGTTCGTCCTCGCTACAGTTCACCACAGGGTACACCGACTCGACCAGGAGGACCACGCCCAGTTCAGCAATCACCACTGAGGACTCCACCTCCTCGACAGGCTACCCCCACTGGCACCCCAACAAAGTTTTCAGGACAGAGTCCGGGCACTCAATGTTTCAAGTGTGGGAAAATTGGTCATTATGCAAATGTCTGCCCACAGAGGATTGCTACTACTGCAGTTCAGAACAGGCAGCAAACTCCAGGATCTGGCAAGGGATATTCTATTGCCAAAGTTAATCAAGTCAGCGTTGATGCTACTCCGGATGGAGGGGACCTCGTAATTGGTATGTTTTATGTTAATGCAATTCCTGCAACCATATTATTTGATTCTGGTGCTACACATTCATTCATGTCTGCTCGTTATGCCAACACAAATGAAATACCACTGCTAAATATGAGAAAACCCCTGATAGTAATTACACCTAAAGGGCCTGTTGAGGCGAACCAAATGACACGTAGATTGACACTAACCATTATGGGTAGAGATTTTGGAGCTACTGCTATAATATTAGAGTCAAGCAGTATAGATCTGATCCTTGGTATGTCATGGCTAAGAAAGGCAAAGGCCGTTATAGCATGTGGTAGAGGTACCGTAGAACTCACTACTACTAAAGGAGAAAGGTTTCAAGTTAACATTGCAGTAACCTCCTCATCCATGCGTGCAATGTTCTTTATGCCTGAGGAGTTTGTTGGTGACAATATCCGGGTGGTTAGAGATTTTCCGGATGTCTTTCCAGAGGAGTTACCAGGAATGCCACCTGACAGAGAAGTTGAGTTTGTTATTGACCTCTTACCTGGAACCACCCCTATTTCTAAACGGCCATATAGGATGTCCGTAGAGGAGTTGAAGGAACTTAAGAAGCAGTTAACTGAGTTACAAGAGGCTGGGTACATTCGTCCGAGTTCCTCACCTTGGGGAGCACCGGTCTTGTTTGTACAGAAGAAGGATGGATCGCAACGGATGTGTGTGGATTATAGATCTCTTAATGATGTTACGGTGAAGAACAAGTATCCGTTGCCCCGTATTGAGGATTTATTTGATCAGATGAGAGGTGCAAGAGTATTTTCGAAGATTGATCTCCGATCCGGTTACCATCAGATGAGGATTAGACCATCGGATATTCCCAAGACGGCTTTCTCGACTAGATATGGATTATATGAGTTCACAGTTATGTCGTTTGGATTGACTAATGCACCAGCTTAATTTATGAACTTAATGAACAAGGTGTTTATGGAGTATTTGGACAGATTCGTCGTGGTATTCATCGACGATATTCTCATTTATTCTCAGAGTGATAGTGATCACGAGGAACATCTGAGGTTGGTGCTACAGAAGCTACGAGATAACCAGCTATATGCCAAGTTCAGCAAGTGCGAGTTTTGGATTGGCGAAGTGCCATTTCTTGGTCATATTATTTCTAATGGAGGAATAGCAGTGGATCCTGCTAAGGTTAAGGAGATAATGGAGTGGAGAGTACCCACTACAGTTACTGAGATTCGGAGTTTCTTGGGACTTGCTGGATATTATCGGAGATTTATTGAAGGATTTTCTAAGATTGCTAAGCCTATGACTTCGCTTTTGGAGAAAGGAAAAGAATTTAAGTGGGACGAGAAGTGTCAAGACAGCTTTGATCTATTGAAGAAGAGGTTGATGTCGCCACCAGTATTGGTTATGCCAGACCTACAGAAAGGATTTGATATCTATTGTGATGCATGTGGCCAAGGCTTAGGATGTGTGCTCATGCAGGAAGGACATGTGATTGCATATGCCTCTCGTCAGTTGCGGAAACATGAATTGAACTACCCCACTCATGACTTGGAATTGGCAGCCGTTGTGCATGCGCTTAAGATTTGGAGACATTACATTATGGGAACCAAGTGCCATGTATATACGGATCATAAGAATCTGAAGTATATATTCACTCAGAAGGATCTCAATCTTAGGCAACGCCGTTGGTTAGAGCTCATTAAGGATTATGATTTGGAGATTCATTACCACCCGGGCAAGGCAAATTTGGTTGCAGATGCCTTGAGTCGCAAGGAGCATGTTCATTCAGCTATTGTTGCCCAACTACTCGATGAGATTGTTGAGGATTTCAGGAGACTTAACCTGGGGATAGTTGCTCATACTGAGGGAGTTACTATTGATGTGGAACCTACTTTGGAGCAAGAGATCTGCAAAGGACAAATTGGTGATGCTAAGATAAAAGAGATTAAGGATCTGATTACTGAAGGTCGAGTTCCGGAATTCACGGAAGATGAGCAGGGCACTGTATGGTTCAAGGACAGGATGTGTGTTCCTGATATTAAAAGCCTTCGAGAGACTATTTTAAAAGAGGCCCATGATTCAGATTATTCTATTCATCCTGGTAGTACTAAGATGTATCAGGATTTGAAACGGAAGTATTGGTGGTATGGATTGAAAAGAGATGTAGCTGCACATGTGGCTATGTGCGATGTATGTCAAAGAGTTAAGGCTGAACACCAGAGGCCAGCTGGACTACTGCATCCACTGAAGATACCCGAGTGGAAATGGGAAGAGATTGGTATGGATTTTATTACTGGATTGCCTCGCACCCAGAAAGGATATGATGCTATATGGGTGATTGTGGATAGATTGACTAAAGTGGCTCACTTCATTCCTGTCAAGACCACTTATAAAGGTTCTCAGCTAGCAGAGTTATATATGGCTCGTATTGTGTGTTTACATGGAGTACCAAAGAAGATCGTGTCTGATCGAGGTTCACAGTTTACCTCGAGATTTTGGAGAAGCTTTCATGAGAACATGAGTACGAAGTTGAATTTTAGTACAGCTTATCACCCTCAGACTGATGGACAGACTGAAAGGACTAATCAAGTATTGGAGGATATGTTGAGAGCATGTGCCCTTCAGCATGGAGGAAGTTGGGAGAAGAGTCTACCTTATGCTGAGTTCTCGTACAATAATAGTTACCAGGCCAGTCTGAAGATGTCACCTTTTGAAGCTTTATATGGGAGAAAGTGCAGGACTCCTCTATATTGGGATCAGACTGGAGAGAGACAGTTCTTCGGGCCTGAATTGATTCAAGAAGCAGAAGAACAAGTTCGTATAATTCGAGAAAATTTGAGAGTAGCTCAAACCAGGCAAAAGAGTTATGCTGATAATAGAAGGAGGCCACTGGAATTTGAAGAAGGAGATTATGTGTACCTCAAAGTGTCACCACTTCGTGGAATGAGGAGATTTAAAGTCAAGGGCAAATTGTCCCCTCGCTATATTGGACCATTCTTGATCTTTAGAAGAGTTGGGGAGATGGCATACCAACTCGAGTTACCGGATAGTCTATCGGATGTGCATAATGTGTTCCACGTATCTCAACTAAAGAAGTGTCTCCGTGTGCCTGAGGAACAGTTACCCATGGAAGAGCTCAGTGTTCAGGGTGATTTGACTTACACGGAGTACCCGATCAAGATTTTGGATACGTTGACTCGAGTTACGAGAAATAAGGTGATAAAGATGTGCAAAGTCCAATGGAGTCACCACGGTGAAGATGAAGCAACTTGGGAAAGAGAAGAAGAGCTTCGTATAGATTTTCCCCACCTTTTCCCTAGATCTTCTTAAATCTCGAGGACGAGATTATTTTTAAGGGGGGTAGGATTTGTAACACCCACTTTGTAATTGCTAGAAATAGTACCAGTAGAGAAACAATTTCTCTATATGTGAGTTCGATCTTTATGCATCATCATATGAGAACACCATGTCCAAGAACAATTAATAAAAAGATATGCTACGAAATTGTTGCATCATGCTGAATATTTTATTTTTGTGTGCATTTTGTGACAAGAAAAATATTAAAGACCAAAAAGGGGAATTTAAAACCTAAAAGAAATTCTTGGATCTAGAAAAGAGAAAGAAATGAATAATGTAAGGATTAAAATATGTAAATGAAGATACATTATTCCAACATTAGAGTGTGAATTTGTATCATGGACTCAAAACAGAAACTCACAATTCAAATTCAAATTTGGATTTAAAAGAGTTAAGGATAAAAGAAAACAGGAAATAAAATTAAAAAAAGGAAAACATGGCAACTGGGCCGCAGACCACCTATTTGGCCCACTTGCGTTTTCCTCACGCGCGGCCCAGTCGTTTGCTGCACCCGCGCGTCGTCTTGAGTCACTGTCAAGTCGGGCCCACTTGCCAGCACCCTCTCTACTGCGCGCAAGCTCTCACTTCCGCGTGGGACCCGGATGTCAGGAACTCCTTCCCCCTCCCGTATCCACTTTTCTGTTGAGCGCTGTTTCTCTTCCAGGCGAGATCTCCGCAGTGCTCGATCCAGGGAGGAAATTCGTTGGATCCTCCACCTCTCTTGTTGACCGCTTCCCTCCCCGTGATACTCGCGTGCGGACTCGCCGAACGGAGCGCATGCGTAGGAGCCGTTCAACCACGACGCGCGGGTATGTCGCCGTTGAGCTCGGATCCGCCTGAACCGTGGAAATAAAACCCATGGGCGCCGCGGCTCTCCCAGTTGACTCGCACGCCAGCCACTATCAACCGTCGTGCATCGCCACTGAAACCTCGCCCACGTACCGTCGACCTTGCTGCCGTAGGATCGCGATTGGGGCAAGCTTCGGGCCGCCGTCGTTGACCCGCGCCACCGTCGCCCCTCTGCTCCGATTGCCTCGTCCTGGGCGTTCGGGAGGTCGCAAGGAACACGCGCGGGGCAGTGACCGGGTGGGCGCGACATCGACCGGCCGGGAATTCCTCACCGTCGACCGAGTGCCGCCGTGGAGCCGTGACCTTCCGTGGACAGAGCTGTCACCGCATCAGACCGAGGTAATAAGCCCACGATCGGTTTCGCCTTGACCTCCTGTACGCGTAGCGCTAGGGAATCGGGAAATAATCGACTAGGCACGTAGTTGGGGAGCTCCGGCATGGCGCCGCCGCGGGGGAGACAGTCTCCGGTGATGGAGTTGGGCGGGGCGCGGCCGTGTAGCGTGTGCCGTTGGATTCATGCCCAACGGTGTAGATTAGATAGGGAGACAACGTTTCGGTGGATTGGATCCGGACCATCCATCCAGATCGGACGGGTGAAAAGCAATCGCAGGACTTTAAAATCGGGCCCGTTCAACTTTGATCCAACGGCTACCAGTGCGTACCGGTTCGGTATATAATAAATCTAATCTGGGCCCTCGGTTGGGAATCGAACGGCTAGGATCGCTTCATACCCCTTCGCGGGTCCATTTTACTTAAGAGCCCCTCGGTTTCACTGAAATAAACCCGCCGTCCAGTGAACACTATGCGCTGTGTCTCGGGCAATTTGCCCCGAGCCCCCTGGGTTTCTCTAGATTTGAGGCCCAGTCCAGGACCTTATAAAACCAGAGAAAATAAATAGAAAATGAATTTTTAATATGAAAATAATTGCTAGAACTTTATAAATTCATAGAAAATTCATACTAACTCCAAATTCATCCATTCCAGTTCCTAAAATTTTGTAATTTTATTCTCTAGCACTTAGTGTCTCTGTTTTGGCATAAAAACAGTAAGAAATTTATTTATCACTTAATCCTATTTAAAGCACATAAAACCTTTGAAAATCCATAACTTAAAATCTATAACTCCAAAAATTATGATTTCTGTTCCTAGAATTTTATTTTAATGTGTAGATTATTACTGTGTATTTTGTATATATGTTTGGTGTAATGTTAATTTCTCTATATGCACTGTGCTTGTTTGTATTGTGGCGAGTAGAAGAGCCCGTTGCTGAGGATCCTGGTGAGCAGCAGGTTGAAGTAGCTGAGCAGGAGCTCATTGAAGGCAAGTTGTGCCCTTGACCACTTTTTACCCAATAATGTTCTTTAACATCACTTATCCATGCATAGGTTAATTTTGATGGGACCCAATAGGTCACCCTAGATTGTTTATCTCATTACCTTGTTTACCCCTGAATCACTTGGGTAGTTTGCTATTGCTTTATATGGTTTTGGGATAATCATTTATTACCTCTATGTTCCAATTCTTGTTGTTATTCTGTTTATGTTCATGTTGATATCATTAATGTTAATTGGAACATAGAGCTTAACTTGAGAACCACGTGCCACCACAAGGGAGGAATGGGACCCCTTGGCTGACTAATTAGGAAAGCTAGTGGAAGACTACCTTACCCGAAAGGGGCAAGGGCAGTAGGGGAGTGGTCAGTGTAGGGAGGTCCCTGGTTGATTTTGCTGCGATGGCAGTCAGCCAGGAACCCTGCATTGGAACTTCCTATAAACTGTAGCGGGTTTTCGAAAGCTAGTGGAACTTTGTAAAGGCCTCGTAGTGTTGCCCTGCCGCGCTTCCTAGGTAGAGGTGTATGGGATTCATGACCCCTTGGCAGATGGGTAACATGACTTGTGGGTAAAGGGTACAACCTCTGCAGAGTGTAAAACTGGTATACTAGCCGAGCTTGCGGTCATGAGCAGCTCAGGACTCTCTGATGTTTAAATTATGGAACTTAAATTCAATTTTGTCATTTGCATTGCATGGGTTGTTATTAATTTTGTTCTATTACTTTACTTATGGTTTGGTATTTACTTACACTTAGTAACTGCTAATAAAATTTTGACCAACTACTTAAAAGCAATGCTCAGCTTTAACCCCTGTCATTGATTAAGCCTTACACATCACATGAGCTCACACCTTTGTGAGTTTATGTCCACTGGTTCCCCACAACTTGTTGAGCTATGATCATATGTGAGCTCACCCTTGCTGTCTCACACCCCCCCATAGGAGATGATCAGGTGGTTCAGGAGGAGCCGCCTAACACTGAGGAGTTCGATCTGATCTAGGTGGCGTTTCCCAGTCGACATTGGCGCCGACGATCCTTAGTTCGTTTTATCTTTATTATTTCATTTTGTAATAAGTCTTCCGCTATGTAATAAATACTCTGATGTTTTATGACATTTATCTCTATACACTCTGTTATTGTATATGTTGTCTTCTTGGCGCATGTATGAGATGCACCTGGCTTTGTTCCTTAAAACCGGGTGTTACAATTACATGCCCAGATCCTCAATTCAATCTTAGACGTTAGTAGAATTCATTGCTGATTAGACGCCAGGGGCTCAGGATGAAGAAGCAACAAAAGATGCTGAAGCTTGGACGGTATTTTGCGATGGATCTTGGGGGACCTTCGGTGCAGGAGCAGCTGCTGTCCTAGTCGCACCTTCTAAAGTCAGAACATGTTATGTAATAAAGTTAGACTTCAGCTGTACAAATAACATTGCAGAGTACGAAGCTCTTCTTTTGGGGCTTCGAAAGCTAAAGGCAATGAGAATAAGAAGGGCAATCCTTAAAACTCATTCGCAAGTTATTTCAGGCCATGTGGATAAAGCAGCAAGGCAAGAGACCCGAAGCTTGAAAAGTATTTGGATGCAGTCCGAAGGTTGGAAGCTTCTTTCGAAGGTTTTTCTGTAAAAAATATCCCAAGGGGAGAGAATGAGCATGCAAATTTATTAGTTAAATCAGCGGCACAGGGGCTCCCTTTGCCTTCAAAAGTATTTTTTGAAACAATAAAAGCACCTTCAGTCAAACTCATGGAAAGAGCAGTGCTCACAATCTCACCTATACGTAGTAAAGACTAGAGGACCGAAATAGTATCCTTTCTCCAGGGCAACTGTTTTTCAGATGACGAAGCTTATAACAAGAGAATGGAAGCAAGGACAAGACCTTATGTAATAATTGAAGGGGAGTTATACAAGCATGGAGTTTGCTCCCTGTTGCTCAAATGCTTGTCCAGAAATGAAGGACAGGAATTAATGAAAGAGATACATGCATGACTGTGTGGAGCTCACATAGGGTCCAGACCTTTACTGGGAAAGGTTTTTAGACAAGGTTTTTATTGGCCGAAGGCAGCTTCGGACGTAGCTGTGACACCCCAGTGTCACTCAGGGTTTTTCTCAAAAGCCAAACCAAGAACCATCATTTTATGTGAACCAAAGTAAGCATGAGCAACAAAACAATTTAAGTGAGAAAGAATTCACCAAGTATATACTTAAAAGTGTCATGATCAAAGCAATTGAGTCCTTTAAAAGATAAGATTGTGCAACCCTAATTAAAAACCCTAAATGAGCCCCATGAGCAAAATTCAAGAAAGTAAGAAAAAGGGAGTGAAAAGTTTAAAATTTTGAGTTGAGCCAATTATATAAGTTAAAGTATGTTTATTAAGCAACAAGAAAGATTGAGAAGGCTTAGCCAAAATAATTCAATTAAATCCCCAAATCAGCCCTTGATCAATGAACCCTTAGAGAAATTCAGATTTCTGAATTTCTGAATTTTCAGACCTCTTCTCAAAGCTCATCTGTGTTCTCTGCTTTTCAAAACTCAAAGCCAGAAGATCCAAATATCAAAGTCATGCCAAATTACCTTGAACACATTCTAGGAAAGTTTGAACTCAAACCAAATTCATTTGACACGATTTTGGCGCAGCTTAACCTCGGGACCAGGCATTCTGACACTGGCACCTTGGTGACGCTACAACTCCCTGTCCCTAGCCTAAAACTGCACGTCGTCCATACACAAAAGACAAAGCTTGGTCTGGTGAACAAATCCCTTGCAGTGATCTTGCCCAAATTCACGAAGATTTGCTCCCAATCGGCGCTTGAACAGGGGCAGAGGCAACGGGAACACGTGTTCGATCGTGGCTGACACCCCTGGTTCACGCCCGTTCGCGCACCGCACCTTCCCAGTGCACGCCCGCGCGCACTCGCCGGTCCACGACCGCCCGTGCACCGTGCCGTGCCTATAAAGCCTTCCCAGGCGCGCCCCACTTCGCCCCGCACTCACCCTCACCGGCTAGCCCCTTTCCCTCAGCTCCGGCGAGCTTAATTCCGCCCGCCATTGCCGCCAGAGCTTCGGCCACCGTGGCCAGCCCACTCCAGCCATCCTCCGGGCAAGCCAGTGCTTTGGCTAGCTCCGCCAGTAGCCCGTGAAGCTTGCCAAGCCCTCGGACCCGGCCGGACTTCACCGGAGGCCCGAGATTGACTTCATCGGACTTCGGTCTTCCGCCGCCGCGCGTGGACCGAGCTATCCAGTGAGTCTCCGCCCAATTCCTTGTGCTCATGTCTTCTCTGGCACCCTGTGGTCCTCCCTGACCCATTTGATTGAACTATCTCGCCGTGACCAGGCCGGTCTCCTCGCCGCCGACGAGCATCCCCGCCTGCGCGCGTGGACCGACCGACTTCGGCCATCTCCGACGGCGTTCCGCACACCGTTGTGATCCCCGCGACCTCCCCTTCATCCTCGACCACTTCACCGGAATAGTCTCGCCGCCCGTAAGCCCCTCAGCCCTTTTCTCCGCCGCGGCTACTGTTTAAGGTAGAAGAAGGACCTCGGGTTAGGTTTTGTAGAACCTGAGGGGTTTTCTGTAATGTCAGAGACTCATGTGAATAGTAGCTTAAGGACTGATTCGCGAAGAAAACTTAGAAAACCCGCCAGGGACCCCAGTGCAAAGTGGATTTCCATTTAATCAATTCTGTTATTCTTTTTAAATAACCAGAGAACTTGTAAAATTCATAACTTGATGAATTCCTAATCAAAAGATGTCAAACCAATTTTGCTAGCTCCTGTATATTATAATCTATCATTTAAAAATAGTAGACCCTATACTTTCTGTTCAAAATTTTAGAGTTTAAAATTAAAAACAGAAACCCACTAAACCTTATTTAATCAAGGAAAATTAGTTTTTCTTCTGTGCTGAACTTAAGAAAAATGGTAGATGATCAAACCTCTTGTAGACACTGTTTAAAAATAGTAGGAACCCCAGCATTAGAAATTATGATGTAGTTTCTCATTTAAAGATGTTTTGTCCAAAACTTAGAGAAAATCAGAAAGGCATTAGAAATTAATGAACAGTGATTAATATTATTTTTCCTAGTTTACTTATGTAACAGAGAACTTAGGAAAAATACAGAGACCATTAATTTGGACCAGTTTTAAATTAAAATGATTTGTTTAGCCTAAATAAGACTGAAAATCAATTATTAAAGAGGCAAAACTATAACCAAAATGCTTAACAAAAATCCAGTGGACTTATAACCACCAGAGCCCCACTACAAAAATACAGAGCACCTCAGCCCAACTTTTTAAGTAAGGGAAATAAATACAAAGTGATAATAAGGCATTTTCCAACTAAATCATGAATAACCCCAGATAATATGATAATGGGCAACCAAAAATTAGCTAAGTCCATGATGAGGTAAACTACCAGAGAAAAATGCAAACCCATGAAAAAGAAGCAAACTCATACCAATTGTTAATGATTTAAGAGAAAGGCCATTTAATTCAAATAATGCATACCACCCCTTCCCTTAAGCAAAAAGATGCCAAACTTCAGAATGATTTCTCTTGCACAAAATAATAACCAAGAAAAATAAGAACTCTGTTGTTTGATGTTTTTCCAATATAGTGGTAGTAGAAAGCACCCATTTGGCTAGAAACTTGAGAAAACCATAGAAAACTAATTAAAAGGTATTAATGACTAGAAATTTGTATCAAGTCATGTTATAACACCTAAAAGCCAGCAAAAATAAGTTCTGAAGAATTACCCACTGTTAAATAGTAGTTGTAGTTCAAAGCACCCCTTCTGCCCTAGAGTTTAATAATTTTGTACAGAGAAAACTATTCACTTTCTGATCCCCAAATTTTAAGACAGAGAAACACACACCAGTAGCAAGCCACTGCAATTTATGCAGAATTTTTAGAATTTTATAAAAGCAACTTGTAGTTCAAACCTACTCCAAAACATTAAAGAGAATAAAAGAAAAGGAAAGAAGAAATAAACCCCACCTCAATAAGTCTAACTTGAGTACTTATCATTTATCCCTAAGACTTAAAAAGAATTCAGTGGAACCCCAAAATTAAACCTACCACTTACCTTAGCTAAATTTGAACC
Source organism: Zea luxurians (assembly GCA_029449295.1). Lineage (NCBI taxonomy): Eukaryota > Viridiplantae > Streptophyta > Magnoliopsida > Poales > Poaceae > Zea > Zea luxurians. Next base: position 202,579,603 of record JAOPSE010000003.1, read on the forward strand.
AGTTTACCAAGTATACCACCCAAGGGTCTTGCATAAGTAAAGTTAACTTTGTTTAACTCAAGAAAGATCATACACCTTTAAAGTTGTGATTTCTAAAAGCACATATCATATCATGCATATATCTTACGCATTGCATTCATTAGATTGTAATCTTGCCGACGGAGAGTACGTGCTCATCCCCGAGCAAGGACCTGTCCAAGAGGAGGACCAGGAGCAGGCTTCAGAGGCTGCTATTGAGGATCTCCCCGCAGCCCCAGCAATTGAAGGCAAGCCCCGGTCTTATGCATAACCATGTTATTATATGCTACTTTACTACACTTAATGCTTGTAGGATTGCAATGTGCACTTAAGTGTAGGAGTTGCTTGAAACCTCTAGTTGCATGAACTTAGGATTCCTTTTTGAGATGAATACTAGTATGCTAGGTCGAGTAGCTGCTTGCTAATCAGGATCTCGGTAGAAGTCGAGTGATTTTTCTAGCACTCGCGCGAGGTCAGGAATTGATTGTATTCATCTTGATAACCGGATATATGTTGGTCTATGGACTTGGATCCAGGGAGGATGCCTTGTCTATGAGACGGGAAAAATAATTAAGGATTAATGTGTGGATACCTGAGTCAAGCTTTTGAACGTACTAAGCACATGCCGGGAAAAATGGTAACCGGTAAACCTAGTACCTGAGTGAAGCCGGGCGCAGACTTTATCCCTCATGCGACCTGAGACTGGGTCTCCCATGCTAGCTATGGTGGGTACAAGTGCGGTCACTGCACGGCGGCAGCCGGGGTCAGTGGAGCATTGTATGCCAAGGCGGTGAGGCCTGGACGCGAACGGGGAATCGATGGGGACGGTTGTCATGTGTGGGGTCGGAGTACCCTGACATGCCGTGTGTTTAGGTTTACCTTGCAAGGTTAAAAACTCGATTCGAATCGTCTGCTTCTCGCAGCTAATGAGACTGCTTGATTCCTTGTACTGCATCGAGTAAGAAGTGAAATGTGGTTACATGAGATAACTTGTTGATTGAACTAATTGAATGTTACCATGTATGCTTAGAAGGAGCAAATCTAGCTAAGTTAATGATGGTAGAAATTGAAAAGCTAAAAAAATTGATTTTAGAAACAGCTAGTGCTTTTGGCAAACCAAACCCCTCAGCCAAACAGCTGCATAGTCTAGAGGTAGAGGAGTAGACTCCTCACACCGGTTAAGTCTAGCTGAGTATTAGTATACTCAGCCTTGCTTGTGGCACCATTTTTGCAGGTACCATGCAGGAATTGGTTGATGGTGTGACTTGGCCTACCACCCTGCCACCGGGTTGGACGGTCGAGTGGGATGTTGCTCCGGCAGGAGAGGAGCATGAGGAGTAGTGGGCTAGGCCTTGCCCATTTCCTCATTACCGACGACATCGATTATCCGCTGCACTTTACTTTATGAACTTTATTTGCTACTCAAGAACTCCGATTTATGTAATAATTCAGTACTTAATTTGAGGTTTCCTGTTTTATTGTATTTCTTCTGTGACTCACCTTCGAGTGAGATTGTGGAATTTGATCCTGGTTAAGTGGCTCTATCAGACTAGATCTGAAGGACTGACGGGTTATTCCGATTTAAGTGTGTCACGGCCCTTGAGGCGTGACTTAGGCACTTAAGCTGGAATAATTCGGGTGGTTCTGCCACAGCAGCGGACTTGGTCTAGAAATGTGAAAACTGTTAGAAGTGTGCCAGAGACCAGAAACAACCTTTGACTCTGACACAACTAATTCAACCTACATGGCCACTACAGAGATGGGACCTAGATTTGTTAGGCCCACTTCCACCAGCACAAGGAAACTTGAAATATGTTGTGGTAGCAGTGGAATATTTCTCAAAATAGATTGAAGCTAAACCCCTAGCTACAATAACTTCAGCCACAGTCCAGAAGTTCTTCTGGCAGAATATTGTTTGCCGCTTCGGTGTGCCGAAGGCTATTACAGTCAATAATGGAACTCAATTTGATGCTGAAATGTTCAAAGATTTTTGTGACCAGATTGGTACAAAAATACACTTTGCGTCAGTAAGGCATCCAGAATCAAATGGATTAGTAGAAAGAGCAAATGGAATTATAATAATAGGAATAATGAAGTCAATCTTCAATCAGCCCAGAGGAAAGTGGCCAGATGAATTAATAAAGGTGGTGTGGAACCACAAGCACTGATGTCTCAAGGTCAACATGTTTTACTCCATTCAAGCTTTTGTTCGGTGATGAAGCAATAACACTGAAAGAAGCAAGAACGGGTTCAATAAGAACCATAGCTTCGACGGAGGATGAAGCTGATTGCCAAATAACAAAAGACACCATAGAAGGGACCATACTTTAGGCCATAGGGCACATCAATAAGTACCAAGCCGAAACAATAAAATGGCGTGATAGAAAAGTTTGATTGAAAAATATCAAACCAGGCCATTTGGTGCTTCGAAGGATAGCTAACCCAGATACAGTGGGGAAGCTTCAGCTGAAGTGGGAAGGCCCTTTTCTAGTAGTATCTTCGTCAAGACCCGGTTCTTACCGACTGACGGATATGGATGGCAACGACATACCCAGGTCTTGGAATGTGGATGAGCTTCGGCGATATTATGTGTAATTAATGTAATCTTTTTATTGTTTTCCTATGGCACCCTTTTCCTTTCAGGAGGGGAGAAAGGTTTTTAATGGGGCCATAGGTTGTAATCTTCATTTTTTGTTTAGCCCTCTGCAATACAAGGGCCAAATTCCCCCAAGAATGTAACATGTAACATCAGAATCCACCATCAAGTGCAAAAAGAACAGGGAAAAGCTCAAAAGTCGTCCCTAAGGGGATGCAGAGCTACAATGTCACCCGAAAGGTGATGAAGCTACAAAAGTCGTTCCTAAGGGAGCACAGAGTAAGTTCTGAAGCTACAAAAGTCGTTCCTAAGGGAGCACAGAGTAAATTCTGAAGCTACAAAAGTCGTTCCTAAGGGAGCGCAGAGTAAGTTCCAAAGCTCAAAAGTCGTTCCTTAGGGAATGCAGAGCCAAAATACCACCGAAATAGAAGGTGAAGAAGCTCAAAAGATGTTCCTAAGGGGATGCAGAGCTTAAATGCCCCCGAAATATAAGGTGAAGAGACTCAAAAGTCGTTCCTAAGGGGATGTAGAGTCTGGGTGTGGTTTCGTGTGTGTTCGGGGTCATACATTTGCATATCTCATCGCATCATTCTTTGCATTCATACAAACATTCATTAGACATTCGTAGGATCATCATTATCATGACATGAAGCACATGCGTTAACATGAAAGAAAAAAGTTGTCTGTCTTTGGTGATAAAATGCTTCGTTGAATACGAAGATGCTTCGTCTCAGACAAGACGAATACAGAGGCACTTTGTACAATCAAAAAATGCTTCGATGTGAACGAAAAGAAGGGAAGGTGTTTTTCGCCTTCGGCTCAAAAATTGTAACTATGGGTTTCGTCCACAACAAAGCGATTCATACATGGACGGAGAGGTAAAATTATATTACAAGGTATGAACAAATATGTACAATGTTGTGTTCAGCTCTCAATTACAATCTTTTGCTAAATAATGCAAAGAGATCCTAAGTTTTCTACAGGTAGTTACAAAAAGAAGCTTTAGCTCACCGACCTTCGGAACAAGCTTCGGCTTAGCAACCTTCGGCGCCACCATCCTGCAGACAGATGACGGTATAAGGTAAACACAAATGTAATAAAGAAAAACCAAGGTAAAAGACAGGCCAAAGTCTCATACCGAGTTGAGCAGTTTCCGAGCTTCATCTCTAGCTAGCTCGCGACCGCCCTTAGCCCAAATTTGAGTGATAAATCTGTTTCCAATGCTTCGGGCTTCACCAGGAATATCAACTAGGTCTGACTAACAAGAGGCTGAAGTTTGGCTTATTAACTGTTTTGGCATGAGTGCATCCGGCCTTCAAAAATACAGCAGCCGTGCCACAAGAAGCTAACAGAGCATAGAAATCCCCGTGCCCAGTTATAACATCATCGAGCGCATCAACTTCATTTTCAATATGCTCGAAGGCTTTGGGGATATCTTCAGCCGAAGGGGCAATTTCTTCAGAACTAGCCCCAACCGAGTTGAATATTCCTTTTAGTCGATGCACACAGCAGGTGGCGAAATCCGAGCACTTATTCCGAAGGTCTTTCAGTGATTCCCTTAGCTTCGTATTATTCTCAGCTTCGGCTTCAGTTTTTGCTGCAGTTCTTTTCTTTCCTGCTCAAAGCGCTCTGATTCTTTCTTTAAAGTCGTTCGAGCATTGTCAAGTTCCTTGCTTAATTTAGTATTTTCAGTTTGTGCTTCCGCGAGGGAACCTTCGGCTGCTTGTAGCAGGAAATCTTTCTTCTCTAGAGAAGCTTCAAAATCTTTAATCTTGTTCTCCAAGCCTTCAATTAACATTTCATTTTTCTTATCTTCGTAATCCTGCTGCATTTTTAGCGCTTTACTTAGCATCATGCTCTGCGAAAACAAGTTAAAGTTAGAACATTTTAATCCATCATGAAGGTAACAAAAATCTAGACAAAGATTTCACCTTGAAATTGGAATAAAATAGGCTACCGATAATGTGTTGCCGTCAGTAACCACTGATGTCAGACTCTAGCTTTGAGAAACCAACACTCTTAGACAGAGTGTCGATTATTTTTGCCCCGGTGCGGTCATGAATACATCCCAAAATTTCTTCATCAACCTCGCCAAAGAGCAAAGATCCTAGCTGATAGCCACAAGATATTGCATATTCTTTCAACTCCTCCTTGTCTGCCTCAGACAGTTCCTGGCCACCCAGGTGCCGAAGGTCAAAATCTTTCTCTCCCGAAGAAGTATCAACAACTTTCTTCCCCTTATAAGGCACTATGACCATGCTTTCCTCTGCAGCCACACCTGTCTCCTCCGCAACCATATCTGATATAAGCTTGTCAATTCCGAACATTGTGGTTGCAAGTTTTTTAGCTTCGGCAGCAGCATCGGCTTCGGCACCTGCAACAGTCACTATTTTGGCCGTTGAAGCTGAAGGCGGTGTTCGCTCGATGCTTTCATCACGTTGACTATTCTTCGTTTCTTTTGCCCTTCAACCTTCTCCTTTGCAGCTGAAGGTTGTTCTTTCTTCTAGTAAAAAATTCGTCTGTTCTGGTCCTAGAGGACTTAGCAGCTTGATGGGCAGGGAGTCAGTCATTACCTTTAAAATTTCTGCCACTTCGGCAGCAGAGGGTGTTGAAGGAGCTTTTTCTGTCTCATCCACCTTTGGCTCAACAGAGGGTGTTGTATCAAGCCTTCGCTTTTTAGAGGATGTCGCTTTTGGCTCAGGAGCTATTTTCGCTTTCTTCAAAATTTTCTCATCTTCTTTTATTAGCCGGGCAACATGCCTATTCAGGATGCTGACAACCCTTTTCCTTTTCACCCCTTCGGCCCCTTTGTCAAGTTTTTCATAGTGGGGTATTCAAAATTTAAGGCGTCCATTACCCGGTTCAATCTTTGTTTCGGCCGGGTACCGAAGGCTGCACTCATCAACTGATCTTCTTTCTTGGTATAATTACCAAGTATTTCATTGCACATGGTCTCGATCATCTCCAGCCATTCTTTGCAAGGTTTTTTGAATTGTTTCTCAAACTTAAAGCGATAGGGGAGCCATACAAGCTCATGCTTCTTTCCCACTTCTTTTCTCTTTGGCATTCCCCAACCACTAGAAGTCGGATATGTTCTGTTTGATAAGTACTCTTGCACTAAGTCCCTAGTACTGATGTGCCCAGCCACCACTCTAAATTCTACTTCGGCTAATTGGCAAGGGGACCCTAACTGCATGTTACACAAGGGTCGAGTCATGCCGAAGTTCAGCTTCAAGGGACTCATTACCATACTCATGAGTTTTCCCTCTTCTTCTCATTAGCTTTCATGTAAAACCATTCATTAGTCCACCTAGTTGGCCACTTGGTGCGATAGCCAATAACCGGGGCCTTCATATCCTTCCGATACGCAAAATTATAACAACCAAAGTTCTTGTGAAGGCCATCTGCTCTAGCCATCATCTGGAAGTGTAGTTCATGCACCTAGCAAAAAGCTTCGGCATTAGCATCCCTTCCTTGGCTTCGGAGAGCCCATATGAAGACGCTAAGTCTAACAATAGCATTGGGGGTCAGCTGATGAAGGTATATTTCAAAGTTTTTTAGAACCTCCCCTATCATGTCATTTAGGGGGAACCAAAGCCCTGCTCTGAAGAAGCTCTTAAAGATGATAACTTCATCCTCCCTCGGCTCCAGAATTACCTCTTCCCCAGCAAATCGAACAAGCTTGCTCTCAGACTCCCCGAAATAGCCCAGTTTTTTTCATCATAGTCATGTCATCTTCTGTTACAGTAGATTTTTCAAATTCAAGATGACTAGGCTTTGCCGGGTTCAGAATGTTGTTATCCTCTTCGCTTTCATTATCACTCTCACCCTCAACCACAGTTTGTCCAGCTTCGGCATTGGAAGCACCTTCGTCAGTAACTTCCCCTGGCACAACTAGACCTGATCGCTTCATTACTTTTGATATGGGCGCTGTTTTAGCAGCTTCGGCCTTGTCCCCCTCATGAGACACCTAACAGTGGATCAAACTCTAGCCATTTGTGTCTACGCTTTTTCTAAGACGAAGCTAATCTCCAGTGATGAAGTGTTTGCTCGAAAATGCAATCCAGAGAGCTTCAGCTATAATTAAAAATTTTAACAGCACAACAATGCAATGACAATGAATGCTGTGGTAACTCCTCACCAACCCGTCTGTTTATATAGTGCTGCACGGGGAGAAGGCTAACCGCCATACTGCTCGCACTGGCTGAGCGGTGGACCGTCCGGCATATGAAATATTATAATCGTTTCTCGGCAACGAGCTCAGGGAAGGTGTTTTTCGGACCTTTGGCATTCGAAGCCTTCATGTTTTTCGAGGATCGAGCTCGTTAGGAAAAACGATCTAGCACCGCGAAGGGGCTACGGTTGGGGGTCTTCTTCTCCGCCGAAGGTCCTCAAGGCAAAAACACCTTCGGTAAGACAGTACAAAGGCAGGTGCGACATGAAGATATAAGCCGAAGATGATGCAGACAAAAGCCGAAGCTACGACTAAAAGAGCTTCGACTTGGTATTATGATAAAGGCGAAGGACGATACCGACTTAAAGAGGAAAAGACTATATAGTCCTTAATAGTTTGCATTATGATTATAATTAGTTATGAGGGACATGAATGTAATTTTGTCCGGGCTGCATCCCGTGCCTATAAATAGATGAACAGTACCCCTATACTGTTCACGCTGGATTGTAATCACTCTTGCATCACTCTTGCATTTTCACCTTCTGGCAACCGATGGTATCAATGTAATATAAATATTGTGGATATTTATTCATGTTTATGAAATGAGAATATAAATAATTTACTGATATATCATCATTATTTATATTCTTTTGTATTTCATGTACTTTCGTTTATATTTGTTTACTGAGATGATGAAGGTATGTCCTTCATGACCTTTGTCTGAAGATCATTATACGCGAAAGGAGATAATGTGTCGAAGGACGAAGGTCTTTAATCATTAACAATTGTGTTGCTTTGTTCTTGATGTATAACATACGAGAACAAGGACCAACAGAAAGTAAAAGTAAAATTTAAATCAAATGCTTGATCCCATTTATCTCTAGAGAATAATTTTTGTTTGCTAATAAATGATTTATGATTTTACTCATAAAATCACTTTTTTGCGAAACCCAATTTATTAATATTTTGGACTTTTGTCTAAAAATAAATATTTTAATTATAAACATTGTTGGAATAATTATTATGAAATTTTTAGAGATATTTATAAATATATTTATTTATATTTTAATGGATAACATATTAAAAAAAGAAAAAACACCAAACCCTAGCCAGTCGCCCCACAAGGCCCAGCCGAGCCCCTCCTTTTCCCCTTCCTCTCTCTATGACGCGCGGGGCCCACCCCGTGGCTCTTCCCCTCCCTCACTTCTAGGCGGGCCTGCCCGCCCCCTGTCTTCCTCGTGTCGTGCGGACGCATCCCCCACGCGGGCGTGTGCGCTGCCGCCGCCTGGAAGCCGGGCGAACGCTGGTGTCCCTTCCCCTCCTCGACTGCTCGCCTCCTCGAAATGTCCAACCCCTCCCTCTTCCTCTCCTCCACCACTCCCCCTTCTCCAAGTCGGTAAGGGCCATGGTATTGGCCACCGCCATTGATGGCACTTGATGGTTGCTGACCGCCATTCCTCCCTCCCTGGCGCCCTCTCTCCTCTTCTCTCCCTATAAAAGCTAGAGACCAGCCCTTGGTCCTCTTCCCTGGCCACCAAACTAGCCCGAGCCCTCTCTTCATCACTCCTCTCTCCCTCACCGCGCTCGCCGAAGCCGCTCGCCAGACCGTCCACGCCTTGCCTCGATTGCGCTTGCTCCTCCCCGACCGCACCCTTGCCACGCCTACACCCTCGTCCCGGTCGCGCCCTGCTCGATGTTGACCGCTCCCTACTCGACGTCGTTCCTCCTCTCTCTTGAACGCAAGAACTAGAGGTTGAAGACAACTCGAATTTTATTTAAATTTTCAAAATCATGTTTTATGTAACTATTTGTTTTAATTTGTGTATACTATGATGTGTACGTAAACGATTGATTTTAAGTGTAAGCGATGAACTAGTATCAGTCGTATGGTGTATGTTAATTGTTTACAATTATTTTAGAAGTTATGTTTAGAAAGAAGAATGACATAATTTGGTAGACCACGTGTTAGTGATAAAAACATTAGATGAGTAATTTCACAATTAACTTTGTTTATGATGAATTTTAGAATTAGTCTAGAAGTTTATAATCATAGGTTCATTTAGATCCACTAAATAAATAATATAAGCTTTATTAACATTGAGATGCTAAGTAGTACATGTCTTCATGATAATTCAAATAGTGAAGTCCAATCAATGGTTTAATTTATTAATACAAATTATTTGACCTTTGATTATTATGATGACATTTTCCCTTTAGAAAGAAAAGATAAAACTAAAAGTAGACACATGTTTATGGTAGAAATAACTAATTAGTAATTAATTCATTTCCATAGAGTTGGTTAAATCACTACCTCTAAGCTATGTTATGTAAAGTACTTCCATAGTCAAATTGCCATATAGATTTCACTAGTGACAACCCAAAATAGAATTTGAATTTTATGTCATAATAAATGGATGTGAATACGTGTAGACAAATAATATAAATATGCATTAAGTATTATTCTAAACATTAAGTATGGTTTGTTTGGTATATGTTTTGGGTATCTGTTTATTCATGTAATGGTGTATGTTTATTCATGTAATGATGTATGTTTATTCATGTAATGGTGTATGTTTATTTATTTGGTGTATGTTTTCTTTTTGTATGTACGATATGTGAATCTATATTATAAGCTGATTTCATGGTAGAAGACCAAAATACGTTTGAAGATGATCCGTAGGACACCTTTGAGCAAGGCAAGTGGATTTCTGTTTGTACCCAATTAATGCATATAATAATGTTTACTTTTGGATAATTGCATAAATTTGATGGGATTTGCCTAGAAATACCAACCCTATTCCTTGATTACCCTGGGATAAATACTATGCTTAGTAATTGTGCTACTGCTCCACTTGATAATTACGATGTCACTCTTTAATGATATTGATGTTATAGAAATAAAATTTGTATTATGATGATAACCCGATGGTTAAACAAGATCATGTTGTATTAAATGGAACATGGAGTGACCACCCAGGATAATAGTGCAACCACGAGTGTTATCATGGCTCTGGCTTTGGTATATAGCTTTATAGACTTAGTGCTTAGCAACCCTACCTGAAAGATGGGCAAGAGGGCACGACAGTGGTTTGGTGGCAGCTCATGTTAACATGGGGTGATAGTCTTGGTTAAGTTACCTCACCCAGAGGGTCACAAATACTGATGTGGAAACCTTAGCAGGTGGCTTTGTACTAAGGATATTTTGTGAAAGCCTCGTAACGGATCCCTAGCCATTCACTTCGGCAGTGTTTACGGGTCCATACAACCTAGGCTAGAGGGGATACATGGATTGTGGGTAAAGTTGTACCACCTCTGAAGAGTGTAAAACTGATATGTCAGTCGTGCTCAGGTTAAGAGCAACCTGGACCCTCACATGATAACTGAACTTAAAGATGGAGAATAAATCGTGATCCGATGATTTTTAAATGGTTTGCTTAAGTGGTTTCACTTAAGTGTTTTTGATATAATCATATGTGTTGGGGGCCTTCATCCTCCGAAGGTCCTCAAATCCATAATTTAACAATGTCTTTCAAGTATAGTTTATGGATAGGTATCTTCAGATTTATGATAAAAGCATACACGATGAGGAGCTTGATCGTGACGAAGGTTGCCGTAGCTCCGAAGCTGTGCGGAAAGGAGCTTCGGCTAAATCGCAGAAAAGGGAACCGACTTAAAAGGGAAAAGGCTGTTCAGTCCTTATAGATTTTTCTATAAGCCAATAGTAAATATAAAGGGCATAATTGTAATTTCTCATAGGCTGTGTCCTGTTCCTATAAATAGATGAACAGTACCCCCGTACTGTTCAGGCTATCTTGTAATCGCTCGCGCGCAGCACTTGGATTTTTGCCTTCTGTCAAGCCGAAGGTATAAATATAATTAAATATTGTATTTAAATATTCATGTTTGTATAATGGAACATATGGATGATATTATATGTTTGTTCGTGTTATCTTTCATGTTTTGTATGTTTCATCTTTCATTATCTTATAATCATGATGATGAAGGTATGTCCTTCAAAACCTTCATCCGAAGATCGTTATATCCTAAGGGAAATAATGTTTCGAAGGACTGAAGGACTTTAACATTTAATACTTTGTGTTGCCTTGTTCTTGATTCATAGCATTTGAGAACAAGTCTCCAACATTGGCGCCCACCTCCGATGAACCCTTTTCGACCACCTTCGACAAGCACTGACCTTTGTCATGCCACCGAAGAAAGCTTCAGCGCCAGGGACTACCGCACTACAGCCACTGGACCCAAATTAGGAGACCCTTTCTCTTCGAGAAGCCCGAAGCCAGAAGAGGAAGGCCACTAGCCCAACGCTCTAGGAGGAGGAGTTGGACCAAGAAATCAGAAACATGGAGATAATCCATCAACAAGTACAAAGGAAGAAGTAGAAGATGGCCCGACTGGCTGATCTTCAAAGGCAGATTGACGAAGCCACTGAAGAAGTACGCCATCTTGCTCAAGACGAGCAAGACCAAAGGCCTCAACACAAGGAGCTTCATCAAAAAGGCCTATTCAATGAGGATGGATGGTATGATGATTTTAATCATGATACCTTTACCTTTGATGATGCTTCTCCCTTGGCAGCAGAACTGCAGGCTATCCCATGGCCCCCATCATACAAACCACCTCAACTCCCTATGTATGATGGGCATTCGGATCCGAAGCAGTTTTTGATGAGTTATGAGGCAACCATATCTTCATATGGAGGCAATGCAGCTATCATGGCCAAATCCTTCGTCATGGCAGTTCGGAATGTGGCCCAAACATGGTATTCTTCTCTTCGGCCAGGGACTATTACTTTGTGGCAGAAGCTCAAGGATATGCTACTGACAAGCTTTCAAGGCTTTCAGATGAAGCCGGTCACAGCTCAGGCTCTGTTTCAATGTACGCAAGACCATGAGGAGTATCTTCAAGCATACGTCCGAAGGTTCTTGCGTCTCAGAGCACAGGCGCCTACAGTGCCCAATGAGATTGTCATTGAGGCCATGATCAAGGGGCTTCGTCCAGGACTTACTGCCCAGTACTTTGCCAGAAAACCTCCACAGACTCTGGAGAAGTTGCTTCAAAAGATGGATGAATATATCGGGGCAGCAACAAAGCTCTTTTCAGCCGCTAGCTCCAAGAGGCAGAGGCGCCAGGGGCTTCAGAGGAAGATATGGGGACCAACCCAGGAAGATTTACTGTCTATTTTGTGGTCAAGACAAGGGCCATACTACAAGAATGTGACAAATCACCATCCAAAAGCAAAAGGAGATCGCAGAAGCCGAAGCAGGTCCTACATACTGCTTCGTGTCACTCACCCTACATACTAGAGTATGTGGGTAATCATCCTGCAGCTTCTGTTGCTTCGGCTAGTCAGCCACAGGCTTCTTGGCCATAGCTTCCACCTCCGCTGCCACTACAACCTGCCTATTCACGAGGTCAGCAGCCAGAAGGGAGCCATCAGACTCATCAGCAGCGAGAGCTCAGGGAGGAATCCGAAGCTCGCACAGTCAACAGTACTGTGCCAGAGTCAAAACACATCTATTGAGAGATATCCTATCTCTGAAGCATTTTACATTCATTGTCATTTTCTTTTTAATAAGGAACAATTGGAGTAAATCTAGTCTTCTTGTCACTTTTAATTTCTTGTAATAGCTTCGTTCTTGTCATAATGAAATATATCTTTCCTACAGACTTACGAAGCTCAAAAACTGTCGAAGCTAAAAAGTCATTCCTAAGGGAATGCAGACCTAAAAATTACATTGCAAGTTTTACCGAAGCTACAAAAGTTGTTCCTAAGGAACGCAACGTAAGTTTGCCGAAGCTACAAAAAGTCGTTCCTAAGGAACGCAGCGTAAGTTTGCCGAAGCTACAAAAAGTCGTTCCTAGGGAGCGCAACGTAAGTTTGCCGAAGCTACAAAAAGTCGTTCCCAAGGGAGCGCAGTGCAAGTTTTCTGCTCAAAAGTCGTTCCAAAGGGAATGCAGAGCTAAATACCGCCGAAATATAAGGCGAAGCGCGAAAAGTCAACGCGAATACCACCGAAATAGAAGGCGAAGAAGTTCAAAAGACGTTCCTAAGGGGATGCAGAACTTACACCGAAAAATAAGCGGTGAAGCCGAAAAATAAACGGCAAAGAGATTTTTGATGGTTCCTAAGGGAACACAGATATTGTGTTTTAGTGTGGGTACGTGTCTTCGGCATTAGCATCATTCTTTTCATCATATCATTGCATCATATCGCAAAGCATCACATCATACATCATATCACATCAATAACATCAATTGGAAGCGAGGCCGACCTTCGGAGAATGCTTTATAAAAAATGAAAAGATGCCAAGGCACAAAGTAAGCTAAGAGTTACAGCTTCATAAGTTCTGATGTGGAAGGAGGGATCTATTCTTTACGAAGCATTGATGATTTTACAAAGGGTGGATGATTCTTACGAGGCATAAAAACTCTTCTTTACGAAGCATGAAAAGAAGGGAAGGTGTTTTTTCGCCGAGGGCTCAAAAACGGTATGTACATAAAGTTTCATGCATCGCAAAGAACTGAATTACAAGCAATTCATATATTACATTCAAATCTTGTAAGCACCGAATATTACAAACATAGTTCAGCAAATGTTACATTAATATTCTAGAAAATGTTTTACAATAGCTACTCTTCTTCCTTCAGAACTTTTTCCGCAGTTTCGGTTAGCAGTTTGGTAACAACTTCATCTACAATAGCTTCGGCCATATTAATAATTTCTACTGCTTTCTTTGTCTCTGGGTCGGCCAGTGGGTCGAATGGCTCTAGGGGAGGAGATAGTTCAGCTGCGGTAGAAGACATAAATTAGTTCGAAGTCACAAAAATAAACAACAAAGCTAAAAGCCATTAAGTAATACCCATCCGTCTTTCGAGTTCCACAGCTTTTTCAGCTTCTTTCATAGCTTCTCAAGCGTCATGAATATCTTTTTCGCTCTTCTTCATTATTTCATGAGCCATCCCTCGGCCGCCATTTTCCCAGATATCAGTGAAAAATTTTCCACCTATTGAACTCGCTTCGGCCGAGGGGTCCTTCGTATCATCGATGGAGAAGGCAGCTTCGGTCTGGGCCAAGGTTTTAACATGTTCACAACCTGCCTTTTCCAAAATGGCCGCAACCTCGCTCGCACCAGAGAATGCACAGACGTCCCCGCGGTCACTCAAAATCTCCTCAAAAGCTTCGGCTTCATTACTGATCCACTCGATGACGCCCTCAGGGTCGCCCCATATGAAGTTGTCTTTGTTTGAGTAGGCGCCCACGTTGGTGAAGCTAGTCTTTATCTTTTTTACACATTCCACAGATTTTTCAAAACATTTTTCTTTTGATGCGCGAAGCTCTGCAACTATTTTTTCAAAATAATTTTTCCAGTACTCACTGGCATCTCGGTCAGCTTCGGCAACAACACATTTTAATTTGGCCTCAGCCAGTTGTTTTCGAAGGTATTCAATCTCATTCTTTTGAATTTCAGATTGAGCCTTGAAGTTAGCTTCATCCCCCTTTACTTTGTCCACCAATGTAAGTAGAATTTTGTCTTTTTCCGTGGCTTCATTTCTCAACTTGATAACCTCTGTTCGAAGGTTGTTGAGAGCAATAGTGTAGCTCTTGTCTTCAGCATTCTTTTGCGCCCTTAAGGCGTTGCTAAGTATTAAGCCCTACAAGAAAGAATGAATGGATTAACATGATAATAAAAGACTCTATTACAGAATCCATAAGCTTCAAAATTCACAACTTTTGTACCTTCAGACTGTTGTATGCAAGGCTATCCGCAAGATCGTCCTTCGTCATGGCACAAAGGCCAGCTTCGAGCTTCGGAAAACCCATACTTCTGGCCATCTCCCAGCAGATGGATAATTCTTTATTGTCTGGGAGACAATACAAGAAATCATCTTCATCCGTACCATTAAACACTAAGGCCCCTTTTGGGTACTTCAGTTCTCGGGCATAGTGTTTAGCTTCAAAAATTTCTTCCTCAGATAATCTTTTTCCCGAAGCATGTCGAATAATATAATCAAGGTCTTCGGAAGGTGCTTCGGGAGCAGGAGCAGCAACTTTTTTAGGCAAAGTCTGTTCCATAGTCTCTTTCTCCATTGCCTTCACTTCAATTTCCGAGGGTTTTTTCTTAGCAGGCTCTGAAGGCCTGGCTTCAGCGCTAGCCTGGCTCATTGCAGCTTCGGTTTCGGTCAGTTTTGTTTTAGCTTCGATTTGCATTTTCGTAGCCTTGGCAATTTTCCTTCGGCTTTCGGAGGCCGAAGCGGGACCAGATGGGGCGCATGATGATCTCTTTAATGTCTTCTCTCGCCTTCAAATCATTTTTTCACATAGAACCACTCTTCCATCCAGGCCCCGGGCCATCTCTTCCGAAACGTTGGCACTGGGTAGCTTGCGCCAGAGCGAGCAACGAAGCTATAGCAACCGAAATTGTTATGATATTGTTCTTTACCCCAGGGCTTCATCTCATATGAAAGTTCATGCATACTGCAAAAACATCTTGCACTTGGCTTTTGACCTTGACTTCTCACAGCCTAGACGAAGATCCCCATTCTAATAACTGCTTCGGGAGTGATCTGGTGAAGGAAAATCTGGTATGTCTTTAAAACTTCAACCACAAATCTGCTCAACGGGAACCGAAGTCCAGCTTTGAAGAAGCTCCGGAAGATCACAACTTCGTTTTCTTCGGTAGTAGGAACGACTCTATCTACGTCGGCCCTCACAATAGACATATCTTGAAAATACCTTCCTCTCATATTATCAAGATGACTCTGTTTGATAGTTGATTTCCTGAAGACTGTATGACTTGGTCGCCAGGGCCGATCTTTAGAGTCTTCGCCTCCACTCTCCACATCATAGCTATCGCTATAATCAGTATCTTCAGACAAGCCTTCTAGTATCTCTTTAGTAATCTTCTCTGTATTTTTTTTGCTATTGACTCGACAAATCTAGCAGTCTTCTCCTCAAGGAGCTTCTCCTCTTCGGTCTGCTTCGTCTCAGCAGCAACTTTTTTGTCCTAAGACATCTTCTCTTCAGAAATGGTGAAAATGTGTCCTTAAAACTGAAGCTTAGGAAGTC
Source organism: Zea luxurians (assembly GCA_029449295.1). Taxonomy (NCBI): domain Eukaryota; kingdom Viridiplantae; phylum Streptophyta; class Magnoliopsida; order Poales; family Poaceae; genus Zea; species Zea luxurians. Next base: position 202,595,476 of record JAOPSE010000003.1, read on the forward strand.
TGAGAAACTAGGCAAGCATTGGTAAGCAAGAGCTAAAAAATTGAGCAAACAAAGCAAGCGGCAAGTAGCGTACCAAATGTGGTCAGGGTGAGTTCTTATTTATACGATCGACGCGCTCCAAATTGGAGGGTCCTGTCTGTCATTGACTGTTGCTATTCTAGCAAAGGGAAGGTGTTTTTTCAGACCTTCGGCTTAAGGCCTTCGTCCATGTCGCAGTCTGAATTCGTTATCTTAAACAAATTAATACTACGAAGGCTACTGTTGGGGGCCTTCGTCCTCCGAAGGTCCTCAAAAACATAATTTAACAATGTCTTCCAAGTATGGTTTATGGACAGGTATCTTCGGATTTATGATAAAAGCATACACGATGAGGAGCTTGATCGTGACGAAGGTTGCCGTCGCTCCGAAGCTGTGCGGAAGGGAGCTTCGGCTAAATCGCAGAAAAGGGAACTGACTTAAAAGGGAAAAGGCTGTTCAGTCCTCATAGATTTTTCTATAAGCCAATAGTAAATGTAAAGGGCATAATTGTAATTTCTCACAGGCTATGTCCTGTGCCTATAAATAGATGAACAATACCCTCGTACTGTTCAGGCTATCTTGTAATCGCTCGCGCGCAACACTTGGATTTTTGCCTTCTGTCAAGCCAAAGGTATAAATATAATTAAATATTGTATTTAAATATTCATGTTTGTATAATGGAACATGTTGGGGCCATGCTTCGTTGCGCCGAAGGTTTTGTAGGAAGAAGTAGCTTCGGCTGAAGTTGTCCCCAGGAGATGACCGAAGGTTCCTCTTCATGAAGCTTCGGTATTACAAACCGACTTAGAGATAGAATGACCTTTCAATCCATAAAGGTCTGAGTCAATGTTGTAAACTTTTATGAGGGGCATAATTGTAATTCTTCACAGGCTGTGTCCTGTGTCTATAAATAGATGAACAGTACCCCCGTACTGTTCACGCTGACTGGTATTCACTCGTGCGTCACGTTTGTATTTTCGCCTTCCACCAAATCGAAGGTACAAATGTAATTCAATATTGTTCTTATTCTTCCGTAATCATATAATGAGGACACTTAATAATGTTATATGATTATTCATGTATTCTTTCATGTTTCATATGCTTTTCCTTTTATCAATATAAACTATGATGATGAAGGTATGTCCTTCATAACCTTCGTCCAAAATCGTTATATCCTAAGGGAAATAACGCTTCGGAGGACGAAGGACATTAACCATTAACTTCTTTCTGTGTTGCCTTGTTCTTAATTCATAGCATTTGAGAACAAGTCCCCAACATTGGCGCCCACCTCCGGTGAACTCACTTCCACTTTTTTGAGCTGATGGCTTCGTTCAACGATCAAGCTGGAGCTGCTTCGGCTCCGAAGCTGCTGTTTCCGATAACAGGCGGTTCATGTTTAGAGCCAGCCAACAAGAAGCAGAAGAAGGAAGCACAGAGAAGGGTACAACATGTTGGGGTGCAAGGACCCTTCATCAAATCAAGATGGTCTCACATTCCTATTACCTTCTCCCAAGAGGACCTTCAACTTAAGGATTACCCACACAACGATGCCATGGTTATCTCTTGTGTTATCAAAGGATTTCTGGTACACAATGTCTTGGTTGATACAGGCAGTGCAGCTGATATCATATTTGCTAAGGCCTTCAGGCAAATGCAAGAGCCAGAAGATAAGATTCATGATGCTACGCACCCTCTCTGTGGCTTCGGAGGAAGACAGATTGTAGCGCTGGGCAAGATCACCATGTCAGTGACCTTCGGGTTCATCAACAACACTAGAACTGAGCAAGTTGTGTTTGACATTGTTGACATGGAATACCCTTACAATGCAATTATTGGTCGTGGCACCCTCAATGCTTTCGAAGCAATCCTTCATCCTGCCTATCTTTGCATGAAGATACCTTCGGATCAAGGACCCATCGCTATTCATGGAAGTCAGGAAGCTGCCAGAAGGGCCGAAGGAAGCTGGACTGACTCCAAAGCAATCCATAACATAGATGGAGCTGAAGCTTGTGAACAGTACAAATTCAGAAGGGAGAAAGCAGTTTCAGCAGATCAGCCGAAGCCCATGCTCTTATGTGAGGACATAGCAGAGCAGAAGGTGCTGTTGGGCTCTCAATTATCCGAAGACCAGGAGAAAACCTTGATAAGGTTTTTGTTCAACAACAAAGATGTTTTTGCATGGTCAGCTAATGACCTCTGCGGAGTAAATCGAGATGTTATTGAACACTCGCTCAATGTTGACCCATCCTTCAGACCCAGAAAGCAGAGGCTTCGGAAAATGTCTGATGATAAGGCCGAAGGTGCTCATAATGAAGTAAAAAGACTCCTCAGTGCAGGAGTTATCAGAGAAGTAAAGTACCCAGAATGGCTAGCTAACACTGTTATGGTAAAGAAGGCCAATGGCAAGTGGAGAATGTGTATCGATTTTACAGATCTCAACAAGGCTTGTCCGAAGGACGAATTCCCATTGCCAAGAATAGACTCTTTAGTTGATGCAGCAGCTTCTTCAGAGCTCATGAGTCTGCTAGACTGTTACTCAGGCTATCACCAAATCTGGATGAAGAAGGAAGATGAGCCGAAGACTAGCTTCATAACCCCAAGTGGCACATATTGCTATCTTCGGATGCCTGAGGGACTCAAAAATGCTGGAGGAAGTTTTAGCAGAATGACTGCGAAGGTCCTCCAGTCTCAGATAGGCAGAAATGTGCTAACTTATGTTGATGACATCATTGTAAAAAGCACGAAACAGGAAAATCATATTGCTGATTTGCAGGAGACCTTCGCCAGTTTCAGACAAGCTGGCTTAAAGCTGAATCCAGAAAAATGTGTCTTCGGAGTAAAGGAGGGGAAATTTCTTGGATGCTTGGTTTCAACAAAGGGAATTGAAGCTAATCCAAGTAAAATTGAAGCTATACTTCGAATGGAGCCACCAACTACAAGAAAGGGGGCCCAAAGATTGGCAGGGAGACTGGCATCGCTCAATAGATTCATATCCAGATCAGCAGAAAGAAATTTACCATTCTTCGAAGTGCTGAAATCAGCCGAAGTCTTTCAATGGGGATCAAATCAACAAAAAGCCTTTGAAGAACTGAAGCAATATTTGATAGATTTAACAACATTAACTCCACCAACGCCAGGGGCTCCTTTGTTGTTATACGTGGCAGCTTCGCACTCAGCAGTAAGTGCAGCACTTGTCCAGGAGAAGCTCGATGGCCAAGTCAAGAAGCAGGTTCCAGTGTAATTTGTATCTGAAGTCCTTAGTATATCAAAGAAAAACTATACAGAACTGGAGAAGGTATTATATGCTGTTCTGATGGCATCCAGGAAGCTTCGGCATTATTTTCGAGCATACAACATTGTTGTTCCTTCTTCGCAGCCGTTGAAGGATATTATGAGAAATAGAGAAGCTACTGGACGGATTGGAAAATGGGCTGCAGAGCTCAATGAATTTTGCATTGATTATGTGCATAGATCCTCGATCCAGTCTCAAGCGTTGGCAGATTTCATTGCCGATTGGACGCCAGGGGCTCAGGATGAAGAAACAAATAAAGATGCCGAAGTGTGGACAGTGTTTTGCGATGGGTCTTGGGGAACCTTCGGAGCAGGAGCAGCCGCTGTGTTGGTCTCACCATCCAAGGTTAAAACTTGTTATGCGGCAAGACTTGATTTCAGCTGTACAAACAATATTACTGAGTACGAAGCCCTGCTCCTGGGCCTTCGGAAATTAAAGGCAATGGGAATCAGAAGGGCGATTCTTAAAACTGATTCCCAGGTTGTTTTGGGTCATATCGACAAGAGTTGCAAAGCTAAAGATCCGAAGCTTGAAAAATATCTAGACACGGTCCGAAGAATCGAAGCTTCCTTCGAAGGATTTTCTGTCAAAAATATCCCTCGAGGACAAAATGAGCATGCTGATTTGCTAGCTAAGTCAGCAGCACAGGGGCTGCCGTTACCTTCGGATGTGTTCTTCGAAACAATAAAGGCACCTTCAGTGGAACTCCTTGAAAGAGCAGTCCTCAACATATCTCCTGTTTATAGTGAAGATTGGAGAACTGAGATCATCTCTTACCTTCAGGGTAAGTTCCTTTCAGATGACGAAGCTTATAACAGGAGGATAGAGGCAAGAGCTCGTCCAGATGTCATGATAGAAGGGGAGTTGTACAAGCATGGAGTTTGCGCTCCGCTACTCAAGTGTTTATCTAGAACCGAAGGTATAGAGTTGATGAAAGAAATACATGCAGGCCTGTGTGGATCTCACATTGGATCTAGGCCGTTACATGGAAAAGTTTTCCGCCAAGGGTTTTATTGGCCGAAGGCAGCTTCGGATGCAGCGGAATTAGTTCAAAAGTGCGAAGGTTGTCAGAAATGCGCAAGAGATCAAAAACAACCTTCGTCTTTAACACAGCTCATACAACCCATCTGGCCATTGCAAAGGTGGGGCCTTGACTTGTTAGGTCCATTACCACCGGCTCAAGGGAATTTAAGATATGTTATAGTGGCTGTGGAGTATTTTTCTAAATGGATTGAGGCAAAGCCATTAGCCACAATAACTTTGGCCACTGTCCAAAAGTTTTTCTGGCAGAATATTGTTTGTCGTTTCGGGGTACCGAAGGCCATCACTGTAGATAATGGAACACAATTCGACTCCGAAGCTTTCAGAAATTTCTGTGATCAAATTGGTACGAAGATCCATTTTGCATCAGTCAGGCATCCGGAGTCAAATGGGCTCATTGAAAGAGCCAACGACATTATAATGACAGGAATAATGAAGTTAATCTTCAATCAACCCAGGGGAAAGTGGCCAGATCAGTTAACCAAAGTGGTGTGGAGCCACAATACAACAACATCAAGGTCTACAGGCTTTACTCCATTCAAGTTATTATTTGGTGACGAAGCAATAACTCCGGAAGAAGCTAAAACTGGATCAATAAGAGTAGTAGCTTCGACAGAATCAGGTCCTGAAGATGCTTGTTTTGTGGAAAAAGATGCTTTAGAAGGGATCAGGCTTCAAGCTATGGAGAATATCAATAAATACCAAGCTGAAACAGTTAAATGGCGAGATAGAAAAGTTCGGCTAAAAAATATTGAGCCGGGACACTTGGTGCTTCGGAGAGTGGCCAACCCAGACACAGTGGGCAAGTTACAGTTGAAATGGGAGGGACCTTTCTTAGTAGCATCTTCGTCAAGGCCTGGTTCATACAGATTGAAGGACATGGACGGCAACGACATTCCAAGATCTTGGAATGCGGATGAGCTTCGGCTGATATTATGTATAACTTGATGTAACTTTTTATATCTTTTCTTTTCTTTTTTCATGGCACCCTTTTCCTTTCTAAAGGGGGAGAAAGGTTTTTAATGGGGCCATCATATGTAATTTCCTTTTTTAGTTCTATAAGCGTAAAATCCCCCAAGGAATGTAAATGTAAAAGCTGAGAACGCACCATCGTGTGCCGAAAACTGAAAAAGCGAAGAAGCTCCAAAGTCGTTCCTAAGGGAATGCAGAGCTTACAGCGAAAAGTCAACGCTGATTCCGCCGAAAGTAGAAGGCGAAGAAGCTCCAAAGTCGTTCCTAAGGGAATGCAGAGCTTACAGCGAAAAGTCAACGCTGATTCCGCCGAAAGTAGAAGGCGAAGAAGCTCCAAAGTCGTTCCTAAGGGAATGCAGAGTTTACAGCGAAAAGTCAACGCTGATTCCGCCGAAAGTAAAAGGCGAAGAAGCTCCAAAGTCGTTCCTAAGGGAATGCAGAGCTGATGTGTGATTGTTTCTAAGGAAAAAATGGCTAAGGGTATGGCTTCGGATATGTGTTTGGGCATTCATTCGCACATCACATTACATCATAGCATTTGCATTCATAAACATTCATTCAGGCATACACAGGATAATCATCATCATGGCATAAGTGGTTGTTTCGGCATAAGAGAAGAGCTTCTTCGCGTACAAAAAGGAGGGCTTCGGAAGAAAGGGAAATGTTGTTTTCTATGCTTTGCCGTGTACGAAAAGAAGGGAAGGTGTTTTTTCGCCTTCGGCTCAAAAAAGTTAATTTCGTCCGCACCAAAGCATTTCACATACATTAATAGAAGGGTAAGAGCATAATACAAGGTATGAACAGAACTCATTAAAGACAAGTTTAGTTACATTTATACAAGTTATCTCAAAAGTTTCCTTAGTCTATCTACAGTCTGCTTCTACTTAATCTTCAAGGGATTTCAGCTTCGGCGTCACTCTTCTAATCATCGACTTCGGCTTCGTTATCCTACATGAATCAAGTTGTTGTAAGTCAAAATCGAGCTTGAAGAAGAGGTAAGCACAAGGTATGATTTCTTACTGGTTCAAGATGACTCCGAGCTTCGTCTCCAGCCTTCTCTCGCCCGCCTTTTGTCCATATCATTTTTATAAATCTATTGGAAATACTTCGGGCGAGATCAGGGATGTCATCTAGGATTGATGGTGATAAAGTGAAATTAGGCCTATTGACAATTTTTCCATGATCACAGCCAGCTTTTAGGAAGGCAGCAGCAGTGCCCCGAGAAGCTACCCAGGCACAGAAGTCACCGTGCCCGGCTATAACTTCGTCAAGCTCATCAATTTCACCTTCAATATGTTCGAAGGTCTTTGGTAAATTTTCAGCTGACGGGGTAAATTTCTCACTGCTAGCTCCAACTGAGTGGAAGATTTTTCTCAGTCGTTCAATACATTTGTTGCTAAATTCCAAACATTTATCTTGAAGGCTCGCCAATAATTTTTTCAAAACTGAATTTTCTTGGACTTCGGCTTCAAGTTTTGCATTTAGTTCTTGTTTTTCTTGTTCAAACTGTTCAGATTGGCAGAGAAGCTTCGTATTCAATTCCGCTATTTTAGCTTCGGCTTCTGCCAATAAGCCTTCATTTGCCTGAAGCTCAAAGTTCTTCTTTTCAATAGCAGCTAATTGCTCTTTTATTTTGCTCTCTAAATTTTCAATTATAACCTCGTGCTTTTTGTCTTCCAGATCTTGCTGCATTTTCAAAGCCTTGCTCAGCAGCATACTCTGCACGTAAACAACCTTCGTTAAGACAGGTCTACATTATTGAAAACAATAAAAGTCAAGGGAATAGTAGTTCACCTTGAAATTGGAATAAAATAAACTACCAACGATATGTTGTCGTCGGTAGCGGCTAATGTCCATTTCCAGCTTCGGAAAACCGATACTCTTTGATAGAGTACCGATGACCTTAGCTCCAGTTTGATCCCGGATGCAGTCTAATTTTTCATCGTCAATACCCCCGAAGAGGAGTGCTCCTGGTTTGTATCCGCAGGATTTGGCATACTCTTTAAGTTCCTCTATCTCGGTTTTTGACAATTTTTCTCCAACCAAGTTTTGGAACATGAAGGCTTCGTCCTCTGAAGCTTCATCAACAATTTCCTTTTCTTTCCCAGACACTGCGGCCATGGCCTCTTCAGCGACAGCAGTAGCTTCTTCTGTGGCCATGTCTAGCAGTATTTTGTCGATATGTTCAATTGTGCTTTCCAAGTTCAAACCTTCAGGCGAGGTAGCTTCGGCAGCCGCGACCTCCGAAGGTGGGATTTCAATATTTGTTATTTCTTCAACCGCTGGTATCTTTTGAGCTGAAGCTCTCGGTGGTGTCTTGTCAATGACTTCTGTCACTGCGATGATTCTTTGTCTCTTTGTTTTAGTTGTTTTCTTCGTTTTTTCGGGCTCCTTTTCCTTCTGAAAAAACTTTGTCAGTTGAGGCCCCAATGGACTTAGCTTCGCAGGCAGGGATTCAGTCATTACCTTTAAAATCTCTTCCACGTCAGTGGCAGAGCGTGATGCGGGAGTCTCCTCTTCGTCAGATACTTTTCGCTTCGGAGATGATATTTTCTTCTTCGGAATATTCTTCTTTTTTGGTGGTTCCTCATCTTCATTTAAAGCTTCGGCTCCCCTTTTCCTTTTTTGGCCCCCGGCACCTTTGTTCAGATTTTCATAGTCAGGGTATTCAAAACCCAGGGCGTCCAGCACTCGATTCAGCCTTCGCTTCGGACGGGTGCCGAAGGCCGCAGTCATCAATTGATCCTCTTTTTTCGAGTAATTCCCAAGAATTTCATTGCACATTATTTCAACTGTGTCCAGCCATTCTTGGCAAGGTTTTTAAAGTATTTCTTAAACTTGTAATAGTAAGGTAACCGCACAAGTTCTCCTTCTTTCTTCTTCCCCTCTAGCTTCGGCATTTCCCATTCTTTTAAAGTAGGAAAAACCCTGAAGGCCAAGAACTCTTGAACTAGGTCCCTAGTACTGATATGCTCTGAAATAATTTTAAACTCAGCCAGTGCAGCCCAAGTGGAACCTTCTAATGACATTTGGCATCGTGGTCTTGTTTCTCCGAAGATCAATTCAAGAGGGCTTTGTACCAGCTTCTCTTTGTCTTCGTCAACCTTCACATAAAACCATTCTGATTTCCAGCCTGCCGGCCATTTGCTTCGGTAACTGATTACAGGAAACTTTGTGGTTTTCCGATAGGCAAAATTGTAGCAACCAAAGTTATCATGTAACCCATCTTTTCTAGCCTTCGTCTGGTAATGCAGCTCATGAACTCGACAAAAGCTGTCGGCAAACGGCTCCACTGCCTGGCTTCAGAGGGCCCAGATATAAACACTAAGCCTAACGATAGCGTTAGGAGTCAACTGATGAAAGTAGATACCAAACTTCTTCAATACATCTGCAATAATCCCATGAAGGGGGAATCTCAACCCAGCCTTTAGAAAGCTTTTGAAAATGACTATTTCATCCTTCTCTGGCTTCGGGGTAGTTTCTTCTCCCCCGAAGCGAAGTAGCTTCTTCTGACTTTCACTGAAAAAACCTGACTTTACCATCTTGGAGAGATCAGCATTTGAAACGGTCGACTTTCCGAAGTCCAAGTGGCTGGGCTTACTTGGCATGGCAATACGATAATCATCTTCGGGATCAGTTTCTTCAATGTTCTCATCTTCTAATTCGGCAGTTGCTTGTTCTGCTTCAACAGTGGGGATTTCTTCCGAAGTTACCAGTCCGGATCGTTGCATTGCTTCGGAGATGGGAACAGTCTCCGAACCTTCAGCTTCGTCTCCTCCACGCTCAACCCTGGCGGTAGATCGCACTCTGGCCATTTAATTCTGAGTTTGTGGAAATTCAATACTTTTTTTCTCCCGAAGCCTTTCCTTCTGACGAAGCAGACTTCGAGTTGGATCTTCGTTCGATTCCGAGAGTCAAGCTTCGGCTATGGTTAAAAATTTTGGCAGCAAAACAGTGCAAATAGCAATGAATGCTGTGGTAACTTCACACCTACCCGTCTGTTTATATAGTGCTGCAGGTAAGAAGGCGAAACGCCAGGATTTTTACACCAGGCGGACAGTCACTTGCACTCGCTGCGCGGTGGACCGCAGAAACCAAACAGTAACTCTGCAAGGTGGGCCTGACACGCGCTCGGAAACTGAATCGTTTCTCGACAACGAGCTCAGGGAAGGTGTTTTTTGGACCTTCGGCTTCCCGAAGCTTAAGAGGCTTTTTTCATGGATCAAGCTCGTTACGAAAAACGATCTAGCGCCGCGAAAGGGGCTACTGTTGGGGCCATGCTTCGTTGCGCCGAAGGTCTTGTAGGAAGAAGCAGCTTCGGCTGAAGTTGTCCCCAGGAGATGACCAAAGGTTCCTCTTCATGAAGCTTCGGTATTACAAACCGACTTAGAGATAGAATGACCTTTCAATCCATAAAGGTTTGAGTCAATGTTGTAAACTTTTATGAGGGGCATAATTGTAATTCTTCACAGGCTGTGTCCTGTGTCTATAAATAGATGAACAGTACCCCCGTACTGTTCACGCTGACTGGTATTCACTCGTGCGTCACGTTTGTATTTTCGCCTTGCACCAAATCGAAGGTACAAATGTAATTCAATATTGTTCTTATTCTTCCGTAATCATATAATGAGGACACTTAATAATGTTATATGATTATTCATGTATTCTTTCATGTTTCATATGCTTTTCCTTTTATCAATATAAACTATGATGATGAAGGTATGTCCTTCATAACCTTCGTCCAAAATCGTTATATCCTAAGGGAAATAACGCTTCGGAGGACGAAGGACATTAACCATTAACTTCTTTCTGTGTTGCCTTGTTCTTAATTCATAGCATTTGAGAACAAGTCCCCAACAGAACATATGGATGATATTATATGTTTGTTCATGTTATCTTTCATGTTTTGTATGTTTCATCTTTCATTATCTTATAATCGTGATGATGAAGGTATGTCCTTCAAAACCTTCATCCAAAGATCGTTATATCCTAAGGGAAATAATGTTTCGAAGGACGAAGGACTTTAACATTTAATACTTTGTGTTGCCTTGTTCTTGATTCATAGCATTTGAGAACAAGTCTCCAACAATATGCTTATGATTAATTAGGAATTGTGGGATACACTTACAATTAGTGTCGGGGACCATAATTAGGGGTACCCTCAAGACTCCTAAATGTCAGCTGGTAACCCCCATTAGCACAAAGCTGCAAAGGCCTGATGGGTGCGATTAAGTCAAGGATCGGTCCATTCGAGGGACGCGATCACGCCTCGCCCGAGCCCAGCCTCGGGCAAGGGCAGCCGACCCCGGAGGATCTACGTCTCGCCCGAGGACCCCCTCCAGTAACGGACACACCTTCGGCTCGCCCGAGGCCTAGTCTTCACCAAGAAGCAACCTTGGCCAAATCACCACGCCAACCGACCAAATCGCAGGGGCATTTAATGCAAAGGTGGCCTGACACCTTTATCTTGACGCACGCCCTCCAGTCGACAGAGCCGAAGTGACCGTAGTCACTTCGCCGCTCCACTGACCGGCCTGACAAGAGGACAGCGTCGCCTGCGCCGCTCCGACTGCTGAGCTACTCGACAGAGTGAGGCTGACAGCAGCCAAGTCCGGCCTCAGGCGTCATAGGAAACTCCGCTTCGCCCGACCCCAGGGCTCGGACTCGGGCCCAGCCCCGGAAGACGACGAACTCCGCTCCGCCCGACCCTAGGGCTCAGACTCGGGCTCAGCCCCGGAAGACGACGAACTCTGCTCCGCCCGACCCCAGGGCTTGGACTCGGGCTCAGCCCCGGAGACGACAAACTCCGCTTCGCCCGACCCCAGGGCTCGGACTCGGGCTCAGCCCCGAAGGACGATGAACTCCGCTTCGCCCGACCCCAGGGCTCGGACTCAGGCTCAGCCCCGAAGGACGACGAACTCCACTTCGCTCGACCCAGGGCTCGGACTCAGCCTCGGCCTCAGCCGACGGTCTCCGCCTTGTCCGACCCGGGGGCTCGGACTCGACCTCGACCTTGGAAGACAGACTCGACCTCGACCTCGAAGGAGCCTCCACCTCGCCCAACCTAGGGCACGGACCGACCACGTCGACAGGAGGCGCCATCATTACCCTACCCCGAGCTGACTCAGGCTACGGGGAACAAGACCGGCGTCCCATCTGGCTCGCTCCACCATACGAGTAATGATGGTGCCCCGCATGCCCTGTGACGACGGCGGCTCTCAGCCCCCTTACGGAAGCAAGAGGACGTCAGCAAGGACTCGACAGCCCCGACAGCTGTCCTTCCGCCACGCTCCAGCGCTCCTCCGATGGCCACGACACCACACAAACTGGGTGCCAAAACCTCTCCGGATGCCATGATGGCATGTACTTAGGGCGCTAGCTCTCCTCCGCTAGACACGTTAGCACACTGCTACACCCCCATTGTACACCTGGATCCTCTCCTTACGCCTATAAAAGGGAGGTCCAGGGCCCTCTTACAGAGGGTTGGCCGCGCGGGGAAGGACGGGACGGCGCTCGCGCAAGGCCGCTCGCTCCCTCCCGCGTGGACGCTTGTAACCCCTACTGCAAGCGCACCCGACCTGGGCGCGGGGCTAACACGAAGGCTGCGGGTTCCACCTCCCACGCCTGTCTCCCTTCGGCTGCTTCTCCCCCCTTCGTGTTCCGCCTCGCGCCGACCCATCTGGGCTGGGGCACGCGGCGATAATTTACTCGTCGGTCCAGGGACCCCCTGGGTTTCGAAACACCGACAGTTGGCGCGCCAGGTAGGGGCCTACTGCGTGTTGACGAACAGCTTCCCGTCAAGCTCCAGATGGGCAGTCTCCAGCAACCTCTCCAACCCGGGACGGTGCTCCATTTCGGGAGTCTTGAGTTTATGTCCCTCGACGGCAGCTACGACATGATACTCCTTCCCCCGCCGCGCAACAGCGACAATGGCGGTCGACAACCCGCCCGCCGGCGGGGAAATCGACGACGCCTTCCCCACGTGGTGGAAGGACGACATTCGGGCTTGTCCCGTCCCCTCCCCCGCCGACGGAGGAGGAGGCGGGACAACCAAGGCCAAGCGGGAGGCGGCACCTCGTTGGCTGTCGAGCGAGTCGACGGTGCCGGTGCCCCAACGGGGAGCATGTCGGGCATCGGCCTCGCGTCTGAGTCGAAGATGAGCGCCGTCTCCCCGCAACACACCAACCTCAAGAAAACGGACGACGCCAGCACGCTCGTGAAGGACTTGCTGGGCGTCACCCTCGTACCTGAGACGACGGTGCAGTCAGTCCCTGACATGACTTCGTCACCGCCCGTCGACAAAGAGGTACCGACCGATTCCCATCTCGCGCCATTTGGATTCGGCCTCGACCCGCCAAGCAACTCCGCTTCGGTGGACATTCTCATAGAGGCGAGTCCAAACCCTCTGGGTATAGTGTGCGGTCACCCTGGGACCGGCTGACGGCCGTCTCGACCTGCGGGCCCTTGGGGTCCGAGGAAGATGGCGAGCCCGACCTCTGTTGGGATTTCTCCGGACTTGGTAACCCCAGTGTCGTGCGGGACTTTATGATCGCATGCGACTACTGCCTTTCCGACTGTTCCGACGGTAGCCGCAGCCTCGGCGACGAGGACTGCGGCCCAAGTCGCGAATGTTTCCACGTCGATCTAGGGGGTCCCGGCGAAGGCAACCATCTTGGTATGCCGAAGAACGGTGATCCCCCTAGGCCCGTGCCTCGCGTCGACATCCTTCAGGAGCTAGCTGTGGTCCCCGTCCCGGCGGGGGTCCTGACCCACAGCACGAGCAAATTCGCGAGATGCAGGCCAGGCTAGATGAGGGAGCAGGAACGCTTGTGCCGATCCGCCGGGACATCAGGCAGGAATGGGCGGGCCAACCTCCAGCCGGAGAAGCGTGTCATCTCCCCCAGGGCATCCAGCACCGCATCGCCGACGACGTCAGGGTAAGGCTGCCACCAGGTTTCCAGTGGAGTCGGCCAAAACCTGGCCGTAGCGGCAATACTTCTCCGCGCGATGCCGAAGCCATCAACCACCGAGGGGCGGCGTATCCAGGGAGAGCTCAAGAATCTCCTGGAGGACGCTGCGGTCCGACGGGCCAAAAGCTCCGCCTCCCAAAGGCAGGGGTACCCCTCGGAACATCGCGCCGTGACTTCCCGATTCATGCGGGAAGCCTCAGTCCACACCGGGCGCACGCGCAACACAGCGCCTGCGGCCCCGGGTCGCCTCGGCAACGAGCACCATCACCACAGCCATCGAGCCCACCTCGACGAGAGGGTGCGTCGAGGCTACCACCCCAGGCGTGGGGGACGCTACGACAGTGGGGAGGATCGGAGTCCTTCGCTCGAACCACCCGGTCCGCAGGCTTTCAGCCGCGCCATACGACGAGTGCCGTTCCCGACCCGGTTCCGAACCTCGACTACTATCACAAAGTACTCGGGGGAGACGAGACCGGAACTGTGGCTCGCGGACTATTGGCTGGCCTACCAACTGGATGGAACGGACGATGATAATCTCATCATCCGCAACCTCCCCCTATTCCTCTCCGACACCGCTCGAGCCTGGCTGGAGCACCTGCCTCCGGGGCAGATCTCCAACTGGGACGACCTGATCCAAGCCTTTGCCGGCAATTTCCAAGGCACGTACGTGTGCCCTGGAAACTCCTGGGGATCTCCGAAGCTGCCGCTAGCAGCCGGGAGAGTCTCTCCGGGACTACATCCGGCGATTCTCGAAGCAGCGCACGGAGCTACCCAACGTCACCGATTCGGATGTCATCGGCGCATTCCTCGCCGGCACCACCTGCCGCGACCTGGTGAGCAAGCTGGGTCGCAAGACCCCCACCAGGGCGAGCGAGCTGATGGACATCGCCACCAAGTTTGCCTCTGGCCAGGAGGTGGTTGAGGCCATCTTCCGGAAGGACAAGCAGCCCCAGGGCCGCCCACCGGAAGATGTTCCCGAGGCGTCAACTCAGCGCGGCACCAAGAAGAAAGGCAAGAAGAAGTCGCAAGCGAAACGCGACGCCGCCGAGGCGGACCTTGTCGCCGCCGTCGAGTACAAGAACCCTCGGAAACCTCCCGGAGGTGCCAACCTCTTCGACAAGATGCTCAAGGAGCCGTGCCCCTATCATCAGGGGCCCGTCAAGCACACCCTCGAGGAGTGTGCCATGCTTCGACGCCACTTTCACAAGGCCGGGCCACCCGCGGAGGGTGGCAAGGCTCTCGACGATGCTAAGAAGGAAGATCGCAAGGCAGGAGAGTTCCCCGAGGTCCGCGACTGCTTCATGATCTACGGTGGGCAAGTGGCAAACGCCTCGGCTCGGCACCGCAAGCAAGAGCGTCGGGAGGTCTACTCGGTAAAGGTGGCGGCGCCAGTCTACCTAGACTGGTCCGACAAGCCCATCACCTTCGACTAGGCCGACCATCCCGACCATGTGCCGAGCCCGGGGAAATACCTGCTCGTTGTCGACCCATCATCGACAACGTCAGGCTCACCAAGGTCCTCATGGACGGAGGCAGCAGCCTCAACATCATCTACGCCGAGACCCTCGAGCTCCTGCGAATCGATCTGTCCTCGGTCCAGGCGGGCGCTGTGCCTTTCCACGGGATCATCCCCGGGAAGCGCATCCAACCCCTCGGACAACTCGATCTACCCGTCTGCTTTGGGACGCCCTCCAACTTTCGAAGAGAGACCCTCACGTTCGAAGTGGTCGGGTTTTGAGGAACCTACCACGCAGTGCTGGGGAGGCCATGCTACGCCAAGTTCATGGCCGTCCCCAACTACACCTACCTCAAGCTCAAGATGTCGGGCCCCAACGGGGTCATCACCATCGGGCCCACGTACCGACACGCGTACGAATGCGACGTGGAGTGCGTGGAGTACGCCGAGGCCCTCGCCGAGTCCGAGGCCCTCATCGCCGACCTGGAGAGCCTCTCTAGGGAGGCGCTAGACGTGAAGCGCCACGCCGGCAACTTCGAGCCAGCGGAGACGGCTAAGTCCGTCCCTCTCGACCCCTGCAACGATGCCTCCAAGCAGATCCGGATCGGCTCCGAGCTCGACCCCAAATAGGAAGCAGTGCTCGTCGACTTTCTCCGTGCAAACGCCGACGTTTTCGCGTGGAGTCCCTCGGACATGCCCGGCATACCGAGGGAAGTCGCCAAGCACTCGTTGGATATCCGAGCTGGAGCCCGACCCGTGAAGCAGCCTCTGCGCCGATTCAACGAAGAAAAGCGCAGAGCCATAGGCGAGGAGATCCACAAGCTAATGGCAGCAGGGTTCATCAAAGAGGTATTCCATCCCGAATGGCTTGCCAACCCTGTGCTTGTGAGAAAGAAAGGGGGGAAATGGTGGATGTGTGTAGACTACACTGGTCTAAACAAAGCATGTCCGAAAGTTCCCTACCCTCCGCCTCGCATCGATCAAATCGTGGATTCCACTGCTGGGTGCGAAACCCTGTCTTTCCTCGATGCCTACTCAGGGTATCACCATATCAGGATGAAAGAGTCCGACCAGCTCGCGACTTCTTTCATCACACCCTTCGGCATGTACTGCTATGTTACCATGTCGTTTGGTTTGAGGAATGCGGGTGCAACGTACCAGCGATGCATGAACCATGTGTTCGGTGAACACATAGGCCGAACGGTCGAGGCCTACGTCGATGACATCGTAGTCAAGACGAGGAAAGCCTCTGACCTCCTTTCCGACCTTGAAGTGACATTCCGATGTCTCAAGGCGAAAGGTGTGAAGCTCAATCCAGAAAAGTGTGTCTTCGGGGTCCCCTGAGGCATGCTCTTGGGGTTCATCGTCTCCGAGCGAGGCATCGAGGCCAACCCGGAGAAGATCACAGCCATCACCAGCATGGGGCCCATCAAGGACTTGAAAGGCATACAGAGGGTCATGGGATGCCTCGCGGCTCTGAGCCGTTTCATCTCGCGCCTCGGCGAAAGAGGCCTGCCTCTGTACCGCCTCTTAAGGAAGGCCGAGTGCTTCGTTTGGACCCCTGAGGCCGAGGAAGCCCTCGGGAACCTGAAGGCGCTCCTCACGAACGCGCCCATCTTGGTGCCCCCCGCTGCCGGAGAAGCCCTCTTGATCTACGTCGCTGCTACCACTCAGGTGGTTAGCATCGCGATTGTGGTTGAGAGACGAGAAGAGGGGCATGCATTGCCCATCCAGAGGCCAGTCTACTTCATCAGTGAGGTACTGTCCGAGACTAAGATCCGCTACCCACAAATTCAGAAGCTGCTGCACGCGGTGATCCTGACGCGGCGGAAGTTGCGACACTACTTCGAGTCTCATCCGGTAACTGTGGTGTCATCCTTCCCCCTAGGGGAGATCATCCAGTCCCGAGAGGCTTCGGGTAGAATTGCAAAGTGGGCGGTGGAGATCATGGGCGAGACGATCTCGTTCGCCCCTCGGAAGGCCATCAAGTCCCAGGTCTTAGCGGACTTCGTGGCTGAATGGGTCGACACCCAGCTCCCAACAGCTCCGATCCAACCAAAACTCTGGACCATGTTTTTCGACGGGTCGCTGATGAAGATGGGGGCCGGCGCGGGCATGCTCTTCATCTCGCCCCTCGGGAAGCACCTACGCTACGTGCTACGCCTCCACTTCCAAGCGTCCAACAACGTGGCTGAGTACGAGGCTTTGGTAAACGGGTTGCGAACTGCCATCGAGCTAGAGGTCCGACGCTTCGACGCTCGCGGTGACTTGCAGCTTGTCATCGACCAAGTTATGAAGAACTCCCACTGCCGCGACCCGAAGATGGAAGCCTACTGCGATGAGGTTTGGCGCCTGGAAGACAAGTTCTACGGGCTTGAGCTCAACCACATCGCTTGACGCTACAACGAGACTGCGAACGAGCTGGCTAAAATAGCCTCGGGGTGAACAACGGTTCCCCCGGACGTATTCTCCCGAGACCTGCATCAACCCTCCGTCAAGACCGACGACACGCCCGAGCCCGAGGAGGCCTCGGCCCAGCCTGAGGCACCCTCGGCTCAGTCCGAGATACCCTCAGCTCGGCCCGAGGCACTCTCGGCTCAACCTGAGGCACCCTCGGCTTTGCTCGAGGTACCCTCGGCCCCCGAGAGTGAGGCACTGCGCGTCGAGGGGGAGCAGAGCGAGGTCACGCCTAATCAAAACTGGCAGACCCCAGTACCTGCAATATCTCCACCGAGGAGAGCTACCCCTTGACCAAGCCGAAGCTCGGCGGTTGGCGCGGCGCGCCAAGTCTTTCGTCTTGCTGGGAGATGGGAAGGAGCTCTACCACCACAGCCCCTCAGGCATCCTCCAGCGATGCATTCCCATCGCCGAAGGCTAGGAGCTCCTACAAGAGATACACTCGGGGGCTTGCGGCCATCACACAGCACCTCGAACCCTTGTTGGAAACGCCTTCCGACAAGGTTTCTACTGGCCGACGGCGGTGGCCGACGCCACTAGAATTGTCCGCACCTGCGAAGGGTGTCAGTTCTACGCAAGGCAGACCCACCTGCCCGCTCAGGCTCTGCAGACCATACCCATCACCTGACCATTTGCTGTGTGGGGTCTGCACCTCGTTGGCCCCTTGCAGAAGGCACCCGGGGCTACACGCACCTGTTGGTCGCCATCGACAAATTCTCCAAGTGGATCGAGGTCCGACCCCTAAACAACATCAGGTCCGAACAGACGGTGGCGTTCTTCACCAACATCATCCATCGCTTTGCGGTCCCGAACTCCATCATCACCGACAACGGCACCCAGTTCACCGGCAGGAAGTTCCTGGACTTCTGTGAGGATCACCACATCCGGGTGGACTGGGCCGCCGTGGCCCACCCCATGACAAATGGGCAGGTAGAACGTTCCAACGGCATGATTCTACAGGGACTCAAGCCTCGGATCTACAACGACCTCAACAAGTTCGACAAGCGGTGGATGAAGGAACTCCCCTCGGTGGTCTGGAGTCTGAGGACAACACCGAGCCGAGCCACGGGCTTCACACCGTTCTTTCTAGTCTATGGGGCCGAGGCCATCTTGCCCACAGACTTAGAATACGGTTCCCCGAGGATGAGGGCCTACGCCGACCAAAGCAATCAAGCTAATCAAGAAGACTCACTGGACCAGCTGGAGGAGGCTTGGGACATGGCCTTACTACACTCGGCGCGGTACCAGCAGTCCCTGCGACGCTACCACGCCCGAGGGGTTCGGTCCCGAGACCTCCAGGTGGGCGACCTGGTGCTTCGGCTGCGACAAGACGCCCGAGGGCGGCACAATCTCACACCTCCCTGGGAAGGGCCGTTCGTCATCGCCAAGGTTCTGAAGCCCGGAACATACAAGCTGGCCAACAGTCAAGGCGAGGTCTACAGCAACGCTTGGAACATCCAACAGCTATGTCGCTTCTACCCTTAAGATGCTTCCAAGTTATTCGTACACCCCGTTCACACACAAAGTCTGGTTGTCAAGGAAGGGTCAGCCTTGCCTCGGCAAAGCCCGACCCTCCCTCGGGGGCTAGAAGGGGGGAACCCCCTCTGTGTCGAAATTTTCCTCGAAAAAAGAAAAAAATCTTTTCTGCCAGAATGCCTTTCGTGCTTTTCGACTACTTCGAAAGTGGATCCTGAGAACGACGGAGTACACGTAAGCAGCCAAGGCTGACCGAGCCGAGGGACTCCTACGCCTCTGGGATACGGATACCTCACTCATCACCTTCTGCGATAAGTAACTCGCGCTCGGATAAGTGATTCCGCGGACCGAACAAGTCTTCACGCTCGAAAGCTCCTCTGCCAGAACAATTTTTCGGGCCTTCTCGACTGCGTCGGTGACAGAACCCTATGGACGAGTAAGAGTGCGCGTAAGCGGCAAGGCCGACCGAGCCGAGGGATTCCTACGCCTCCGGGATACAGATACCTCACTCATCACCTTCCGTGAAAAGCAACTCTCGCCCGCACAAACAATTCTGTTACCGACAAATAAGTCCGGATACTCGAAACAAGAGGAAAAGAAACGCAGCTTTACAACACGACGACAGTGTGTTTGGGCCTCGGCGGCCGCAGAAAACATACACACACTACAAGACAACCCGATCCTGCAGGCTCGGACGTCGACAGTTGAAGAGGGCAGCAGCACCCTCGGCGTCAACTACACCTTCGGCGGGGTCTAACCTAGCCTCGGACGGCGACACGGTTGGAGGATCTCCACTCTGAAGGACGACATCAGCACCACACCCGGGCCATCACCTGCCAGGGTCTTCTCCAGGAATCCGGCTCGAGCAGACGGCTCGGCCGGCCACCCCGAGGCCTCGACTGCGGGACCAGTACCGCGACTCGAGGCAACCCTGCGTATGACCCAGCAGTGCCAGCCAGGCGCGACAGTCAATACGGCCAAAAATGGGCCGGCAGTAATGGCGGTGGCAGGCGGGCAGGAGCAGCGGTCACGTCGTCAGCCAAGCATACGTCCCATCCAGGGGCAGCGAGAGAACCCTCTCTCACGGCGTGAAGACGGCGCGCCCGTGTTCCGTTCCTCGAACGGCTCACACACACGCAATGACCGCCTCGTGAACCACTCGCCCCGTCGCATTAACTCCGCGGCGGGACAGGCGGCGCCTCAGGCAGGAGAAGCAAGCGACGCTTCGCCTTCACCATAATGACCACGTCGAAAAAGGTACGCCACGTCATTGGATTTCGTATCCTTTTCCTTTTCCTCTTTCTCTCTCTTGCAATAGGGACCGGGAAAGGGGGATACCCCGAAAAGGATCCTTCTCCGTGAAGGAAACAGGCCCCGAGCCTCCCTACTGATCAGAGGTTCAAAGGCTGGCCCCTCGGAGGGGTTCAACGGCCGCCTTAGAGCACTTGGGTTCTGCGCCGACTACTGGTCAGAGGTTCGATGGCCGGCCCCTCGGAAGGGTTCAACGGCCGCCTTAGGCCACTCGGGCTCCGCGCCCACTACTGATCAGGGGTTCGTAGGCTGGCCCTCGAAGGGTTCACAGTCGCCTCAGACACAGAGCGAGGGATGACCCTGGGTACGCTCGATACATAACCAAGGCTCGGGCTACGCTCCCGAGGTACCCTAGGACATTTCCGAGACCAGCGGGAACGATTTTGTAACAGAATCCCATTAGAGGGAGGCATCGAGCCCTCAGACCCCGTCTAAAGGGGACTGGGTCCGGCAGATCACCCGCAGGTACTTTTGGAGCGCGCCTCCGGGCCTCTAGCCAACCCCTAACAAATGGGGCATGGGCGTCCACTCGGATTACCCGCCAGCAGCTCACCGGAGACACCATGTTCGGCGCCCTCCGAGGGCAACATGGCGCTTTCCCCCCTCCTCCTTGCTGAAAGGCGATGCAGGGGCGTATGTAGAAAAGTCGAGTCTGTCCTTGACCGTCCTCTTGCCCTGTGCAGAGGCTCGGGGGCTGCTCTCGCAAACCCGGCTCTGGCCAAACCGTTGACAGCGTCAACATACCAGCCCGAGAACTTGGGACCCGACCGTGCACCCGGGCTATGGCCAGCTCACATGAGGGAACAACCAGACCAGCCGAAGTGTTGCGAAACACACTAAGACCTCGAAGGAGTCAAACTACTCCTCCGAGGCCTCGGGGGCTACACCAGGCGGGTGCGCTCGCGTGCACCCACCGGAACAAAATGCAACCAAAAAAGGCTAGTCCCCTTGCAAAAAAGTGCGGCAAAAGCCTCCAAGCGAGTATTAACACTCCCTTCGAGGCTCGGGGGCTACTGTCGGGGACCATAATTAGGGGTACCCTCAAGACTCCTAAATCTCAACTGGTAACCCCCATCAGCACAAAGCTGCAAAGGCCTGATGGTTGCGATTAAGTCAAGGATCGGTCCATTCGAGGGACGCGATCATGCCTCGCCCGAGCCCAGCCTCGGGCAAGGGCAGCCGACCCCGGAGGTTCTACGTCTCGCCCGAGGACCCCCTCCAGCAACGGACACACCTTCGGCTCGCCCGAGGCCCAGTCTTCACCAAGAAGCAACCTTGGCCAAATCGCCATGCCAACTGACCAAATCGCAGGGGCATTTAATGCAAAGGTGGCCTGACACCTTTATCCTGACGCACGCCCTCCAGTCGACAGAGCCGAAGTGACCGCAGTCACTTCGCCGCTCCACTGACTGGCCTGACAAGAGGACAGCGCCGCCTACGCCGCTCCGACTGCTGAGCTACTCGACAGAGTGAGGCTGACAGCAGCCAAGTCCGGCCTCAGGCGTCATAGGAAACTCCGCTTCGCCCGACCCTAGGGCTTGGACTCAGGCCCAGCCCCGGAAGACGACGAACTCCGCTCTGCCCGACCCTAGGGCTCGGACTCGGGCTCAGCCCCGGAAGACGACGAACTCCGCTCCGCCCGACCCCAGGGCTCGGACTCGGGCTCAGCCCCGGAAGATGACGAACTCCGCTTCGCCTGACCCCAGGGCTCGGACTCGGGCTCAGCCCCGAAGGACGACGAACTCTGCTTCGCCCGACCCTAGGGCTCGGACTCAGGCTCAGCCCCGAAGGACGACGAACTCCGCTTCGCCCGACCCCAGGGCTCGGACTCAGCCTCGGGCTCAGCCGACGGTGTCCGCCTTGTTTGACCTAGGGGCTCGAACTCGACCTCGACCTTGGAAGACAGACTCGACCTCGACCTCGGAGGAGCCTCCACCTCGCCCAACCTAGGGCACGAACCGACCACGTCGACAGGAGGCGCCATCATTACCCTACCCTGAGCTGACTCAGGCTACGGGGAACAAGACCGGCGTCCCATCTGGCTCGCTCCACCATACGAGTAATGATGGCGCCCCGCATGCCCTGTGACGACGGCGGCTCTCAGCCCCCTTACGGAAGCAAGAGGACGTTAGCAAGGACTCGACAGCCCCGATAGTTGTCCTTACGCCAGGCTCCAGCACTCCTCCGACGGCCACGACACCACACGAACTGGGTGCCAAAACCTCTCCGGCTGCCACGATGGCATGTACTTAGGGCGCTAGCTCTCCTCCGCTAGACACGTTAGCACACTGCTACACCCCCATTGTACACCTGGATCCTCTCCTTACGCCTATAAAAGGGAGGTCCAGGGCCCTCTTACAGAAGGTTGGCCACGCGAGGAAGGATGGGACGGCGCTCGCGCAAGGCCGCTCGCTCCCTCCCGCGTGGACGCTTGTAACCCCCTACTGCAAGCGCACCCGACCTGGGCGCGGGACTAACACGAAGGCCGCGGGTTCCACCTCCCACACCTGTCTCCCTCCGGCTGCTTCTCCCCCCTTCGCGTTCCGCCTCGCGCCGACCCATCTGGGCTGGGGCACGCGACGACAATTTACTCGTCGGTCCAGGGACCCCCCGGGTTTCAAAACACCGACAATTAGTAAGTTAGGCGTTGTAAATAAAATATTAACCAACTAAAATGCTTACCGCTTAACCATAGCCTACCTTGTTAACCTTGCATAACTCCTCCCACTTGCTGAGCCCCCACCATAAGTGACTGTTGGGGCGAAGGCGAAGACACTACCCCTCGCTCGATGCCTTTGCCAATCTCGCTGCATCAACGGAGGCAAAACGACTGGCAGCTCCCACCCTTCGTCCAACATGTTGCAAGACGAAGGCCCACGACGAGGTCGCCCCGCCCCGCGTCCTCGTCGAACACGAAGGCCCGCGTGGAATTCGGTCCATTGTAACAGGCCCCGCGCGGCCGGTTGTATTACGTGCCCGATTTGCAAATGTTTTTATGTAATGACGGTCTGTAATCCTGCTTTATGGGAATATTTCGGGAATGACCTAGGCGCTTGAGGGCACATGCGTCCTTAATCCGAGACGTTGGGCGCTCAGGCACCTATAAATACCCCCGCACAGTGCCCTTGAGGGGCTAGATTAACAGAGCAATTGCTGCCTCCAGTTAAACTGTGTTCCCATCTCGCTCATCCCCCTGTTGGAATCAACCTGCCCGGGAACGCAAGTTCCAACATTGTCGCCCACCATTTGTGCTACGAGAAAATCACCCGCGATGTCACCCAAAAGAGCTAACTCGAAGGCAGCCCCATCCGTCGACGAAGCAGCGAAGACAGCCCTGCTAGCTGAGAAAAAGGGCAAGGCCCTCGCCGACAACACCCACCAAGGAGCTGGTGAAGATGAAGCACACACCAAGAGACAGCGCAACGACCAACACACTCTAGAAGGCGCCCTTCGCACCTGTAGCTCCAAAGGGCAGCCACAAGCGCCACCTCCAGGCTTCGCACCACCAGAGGGCAAGGACGCAGCAGAGGACGGCGAGGTCCTCGGCGTCTCCGCAGAAGAGCAGCTACAGCTATGGGCCCTGCGCCTCAGAAACCGCAACCTTTAGAAGCAGAAGGAAATCCTCGAGGCCAAGCGCTAACGCGTCACTGTGCAGGCCAAGCTGCACCAAATGATACGAGATGAAGAGCAGAGGGCTCAGGAGCTTGAGCAAGAGATTGCGCTCTTGCAGCGCGAAGGCCAACATGATCTGCAGCAGCACGACCCGCCCCTCCAGCAGCGCGCGCCGGTCGAAGACCTATTCGTCCCTCACCGCGAGCCCTTCATCCCAGACGCCGCAGCTTTCCAAGGCATCAATTACCTTGACGAGCGAAGCCTCCTGGCGCCGCAACTGCAAGTGTCACCATGGCCCGCCAATTTCAGGGCAGGGACCTACCCCAAGTACAACGGCAGCACTGACCTAGCACAGTATATCATGAGCTATCAAGTCGCTGTTGCATCAGCTGGAGGGGACGACACCATGATGGCTAAGTCATTCATCATCGCCCTCGAAGGCCCGGCTCTCACTTGGTACACTAGATTGCCCCCGATGTCCATCGACTCCTGGAGAAGTCTTCAGGACAAATTTCTGCTCAACTTCCAAGGGTACCGCCCAGACAACGACGCCTTGGCCAAACTGTCACTCTGCAAGCAGCCGGAAAGAGAGACTCTGCGGGAGTACTACCGCAAGTTTCTGACCCTCAAGTCACAACTGCCTTCGGTCGATGACCAAATAGCCATTCACTATGCCATCAGTGGCCTTCGGGCTGGCGTCTTTTACAGCCACTGCATCAGAGATCCACCCAAGAACCTCCAAGAGCTGTATCAGCTGTTCGAGAAGTACGCAAGATCCAAAGAGCTCCACCAGCGCAAGGTTGAGTCCTAGAGGAAAACCAAAGACCCTCCGTAGTCCATCCGCACGTGGACGAGACCTTCGCAGACAGAATCTGGTCAAGACGGCTGCAGCCAGCAGCAGGTACACAATATCGCCAACCAGCATCCCGTTGGTGAGGCCCCTCGCCGCCAAGATTATCCCCCCAAAGCCGCGGCAGAGGAACCTGTGGTCGAGGCCGAGGACGGGCGCAGTAGCCGCGCAGATTTTACTGCTTGTTCCACGGCAAAGTCTGCGCGCATCCAACAAGGGACTGCCCGGAGACGAAGGGCACCAGAGACAGGATGTCTTGGGCGCAACCAGCCGACAACCCAAGAGTTGTCGCGCACACATATCAATAACTCCCACCACCATACAACCATGGCCCTGATCAGCATCCACCTAACCACGCATACTAACATCATCAGGAGGTACAAATCGTGCCTCCCCCACCCCCACCTCCACACCCACAATAGCCAAACATCCATCACCTCCATGCACCAAAACAAGAAGACTTTGCTGATCAGCTGTATCGCGGAGTCATTTACATGATCACTGGGGGATCCAGCGCCGACTTCGACACAAAGCGGCAGAAGAGGGACCACTACCGTAGCATCAACCACGTCGCCGTCACCAGCCCAGTCGTGTAGACGAAGTGGTCCCATGTGCCGTTGACCTTCGACGCCAGAGACGTCGACCTGCGCAGCGCAACCCACATCGACGCCATGGTAATAAACTGCAGCGTGGCAGGCTGGGACCTGCACAAAGTCTTAGTGGACAACAGCAGCCAGGCAGATATCATTTTCCTCCACGCCTTTGACCGCATGGGCATCAGCCACAGCTTGCTCAAGCCTTCGGACAACCCAATGTATGGCTTCGGCGGCAAGGGCACCTTTCCTGTCGGCAAAATAGAACTACCCCTCTCCTTCGGTGTAGCACCCAATGCCCGAAGTGAGCAAGTTACTTTCGACATTGTCGACATGGTGTACCCATACAACGCCATCATGGGTCAGGGCTCCATCAACAAGTTTGAAGCAGCCATTCACAGACTTTATCTGTGCATGAAGATCCCGGGTCCACAAGGTGCAATCACAGTCTACGGCAACCAGCAGGCCGCGCGCAACATAGAAAGAGACTTCGTTCCAGGGCAAAGGAACGTACATTGCCTCATGGCACAGCGCGAGGCCCTCGAGTCAACCAGCCCAATCGCCAAAGAACATGAAAAGGCACAGCTGCAAAGCAACTACGGGACCAAGACTGTCCCCCTTGACCAGTCAACGCCCAAGCAAACGGTCATCATAAGCGAAGACCTTACCTCGCATGACGAGGAGAGACTCCTCTCCTGTTTATCCAAAAATAAGGATGTCTTTGCCTGGTCCGCCCTCGACCTGGTCGGAGTCAGTCACTCTATCATCGAGCATAGCTTGGGAATTGACCCTTCGGTGAGGCCGAAGAAGCAACGGCTGCGCAAGATGTCTGATGAGAAGATAGAAGCCGCCAAGGCCGAGGTACACCACCTGCTCGAAGCCAAGTTCATCGAGCCAGTAGCCTACCCTACGTGGCTCGCCAACGTAGTCATGGTGCAAAAGAAGAGCGGCAAATGGCGGATGTGCATCGATTTCACCAGCCTCAACAAAGCCTGCCCCACGGATAATTTCCCGCTGCCTCGGATTGACAAGATCGTCGATAGTGCGGCCGGCTACGAAGTCATGTCACTCCTCGACTGCTTCTCCGGCTACCACCAAATTTATATGAAGGAGGAAGACAAGGCCAGCACCAGCTTCATAACACCCTTCGGCACGTACTGCTTCATCAGAATGCCGGAGGGACTCAAGAACGCTGGGTCCACATTCTCTCGCCTCACCAAAACGGTGCTCGAGAGCCAAGTCGGCAGAAACATATTTACGTATGTGGACGACATCGTCGTTGCCAGCAAAAGCAAAGAAGACCATCTGGCTGACCTCGTAGAAACATTCGTGAACATGCGAGACGCACGACTTCGCTTAAACCCCAAAAAGTGCGTCTTCGGCGTTCGTCAGGGGAAGATACTGGGATACCTGGTGTCGCACCGCGGAATCGAAGCCAACCCGACCAAAATACAGGCCATCATCAACATGACGCCCCCGCAGTCAGCCAGAGACATCCAACGACTGACCGGCAGATTGGCCGCCCTCAACAGATTCATCTCCAAATCCGCAGAGCGAAGTCTACCTTTCCTCAAAACGCTACGCAGCGCAAAAGACTTCGCATGGGACCAGAGCAAGCGGCGGCCTTCGCTTCACTAAAGAAGCATCTCTCAGAGCTGGTGATTCTTTCAAGCCCCAACCCCTCGTTGCCCCTGTTGCTCTACGTCGCGGCTTCGCCGCACGCGGTCAGCGCAGCGCTGGTTCAGGAGCAGGACAGAGAGGGCACGACCAGGCAATGTCTAGTTTATTACGTCTCCGAAGTACTCACAGCATCCAAATGCAATATGATAGAACTGGAAAAAATCGCCTACGCAGTAGTCATGGCTTCGCGCAAATTGTGCCATTATTTTGAAGCGTTCAAGGTGCGGGTCACCTTGGACAGGGGACTCGGCAAATTATTCAGAAATCTGGAAGCATCAGTCCAGATCGCCAAATGGGCAGCCGAGCTTTCCGGCTACCATATCACCTTCGAGCCCCGGATAGCCATCAAGTCACAAGTCCTAGCAGACTTCATCATCGACTGGACCGGGCCAATAACGTAGCCGGACACGTCTGCAGAGACAGTGTGGACCATCCATTGCGATGGCGCATGGTGCCATGTGGGGGCAGGCGTTGCTATAGTCATCACCTCACCCGAAGGGGTCAAGCACAGATATGCTGCACGCCTCAGCTTTGCTTTGGAGTCTGACAGGTGCACCAACAATATAGCAGAGTACAAAGCTGTCATCCTCGGCCTTCGCAAGCTAAGGGCACTTGGTGTTACTACCTGCATAATCAGAACAGACTCCAAGGTAGTTGCCGACCAAATTGAGAAAGATTAAGCAGCAAAGGACCCCGCACTTATGCAGTACCTCGCAGCTATCCGTAGTCTCAAGAGACAATTCAAAGGCTTCACCTTGCAGCATGTGGACCGCGCCAAGAATGAGGAGGCCGACGTGTTGGCCAAAGCAGCCGCCAGGGGCGAGGCCCTACCCTCGGACGTATTCTACCATGTCATCGTCACACCAGCCGACCGTAGCCTAGAGGGCCTACAAATAACCAACGACACCGAGGGCCACCGCATAGTCAACCTCATTATGACCGAAGACTGGCGGGCACCAATAACCCTGTTCCTGCAAGGATACTACCATCCAGCCGATGTCAACGAGGCCAAGCGCCTCACACACCGAAGCCGGGACTTTGCTCTCATCGAAGGCCAGCTTTACAAGAAGGGGGTCAGCCAACCCATGCTCAAATGTGTCACCGAGACCGAAGGCGTCCAAATCCTGCGCGAAGTCCACAGCGGGACTTGCGGCTCTCACGTAGGGCCTAGGGCCTTAGCTGCCAAGGTGATCCCTCAAGGTTTCTACTGGCCCGCCATGATCTGCGCCGCAAATCGGGTCACAAGGTCATGCGAAGCCTGCCAGAATTTTTCTCCACGCTCGGGAAGCCCTTCGCAATTCACAAAGCTAATCGCACACACGTGGCCCCTTCAGCGCTGGGGCCTGGACATTGTCGGACCACTACCCATGGCCCAAGGGAACCTCAAGTTCACCTTCATCGTCGTCGAGTATTTACCAAGTGGATCGAGGCAAGGGCGGTATCCACAATAACATCGAAGACTGCCCAGAAATTCTTCTGGCAAAACATTGTTTGCCGATTCGGAGTCCCGTCCGAGCTCACAGTTGACAATGGCAAGTAATTTGATAGCCAAGACTTCAGGGATTTCTGTTTCTCCTTTGGCACCAAGCTTGCTTTCGCTTCAGTCTACCACCCACAATCCAACGGCGTCGTGGAGCGCGCCAACGGCAAGATTTTCACGGCGATCAAGAAAATGCTCCTCGACGACAAGAAGGGCAAATGGGCCGACCTACTACCTGAAGCAGTCTGGGCACTGAACACGACCGAGTGTCGGGCGACCGGATTCACTCCTTTTCGCCTGCTATACGGATCGGAGGCCATGACCCCGCAGGAAATCAAACATGGGTCCCCGCGGACAACCGCTTTAGCAGTACCCGACGTCGACGAGCCAACTTCCAAAGACCTCATCGACGGAGACCGCGTCTTCGCCCTGCAGGCCCTCAACAAATATCAAGCCCAAACGAAGGCCTGGCGCGACCATGCAGTCGTCCCAAGAGAATTCAACGAAGGGGACCTCGTAATCATCCGTACAACCCGGACAGAGTCACGGGGTAAGCTAGAACCAAAGTGGGAAGGACCATTTAACGTCAAGACGAAGTCGTCTCCCAGCGCGTACAGAATAACAACACAATCTAGCGAATACCTGGAACATTCCTGGAATATAGATAATCTTCGCAAATTCTTTGTTTGAACCCTCAGGGCCATCACGCCCTTGTAATTCGCCAAACATTATTATTCCGGCCCGCACTCTTTTCCTCCCAGGGGGGTGAGGTTTCTAATGAGGCGGAGCCATGTAATATACAAGCAAAAATCCCCTGCAAAAAATAAGCCAATTTCGAAAAAGACCGCATCAACGGTCTTTGGCATTTGACTACACCAAAGTCACCGCGAGGGACAGCGCTGGCTACCCTCGCGCGCGACACTCCGCGCAAAAGTCGCCTACGGGTGCAGCCGGACTAGCACAATAAGTGCGCAAAATCGAAGTCCTCTCCAAAGGACTCTCCATGCAAAAGTCGCCTACTGGTGCAGCCGGACTAGCACAATAAGTGCGCAAAATCGAAGTCCTCTCCAAAGGACTCTCCGTGCAAAAGTCGCCTAAGGGTGCAGCCGGATTCTCCGTGCAAAAGTGGCCTACGGGTGCAGCCGGACCAGCACAATAAGTGCGCAAAATCGAAGTCCTCTCCAAAGGACTCTCCGCGCAAAAGTCGCCTAAGGGTGCAGTCGAACTCTCCGCGCAAAAGTCGCCTACGGGTGCAGCTAGACTCTCTGTGCAAAAGGCACCCACGGGTGCAGCCGGACTAGCACAATAAGCGCGCAAAATCGAAAGTATTTCCCAAAAGGTTCCCCGCGCACAAGTCGTCTACGGGCACGACCGGATCAACGAAGGCACACAGCCTCATACAAATCACGGGTACATACATACAACGGGGGCATCACACGTTACATTGGCTCAACCTTAGGGATGATGCCCATCTCCCTATAGTTGAACAACATTATCCTCAGCTCCTCACCCTCAAAAAGATTCCGCAACTCCCCCTCACCTACACTCGTCCCAGCTGGCGAGGACAACAATTCTCGTTTGCCAGCCCCGTCCACACGAAGACGACTTCCCTCCACCTCACTAACCCTCCGCTTTGCGACCGCCCTTCGCCGCCTACGCCCAACACTCGCACTAGGAATAACTTCAGCACCTACCACGCGCGGAGAAGCTTCCACCGCAGCCACATCCAGTGCTACAAAATAATCCAAGTCCTCATCCGAAGACTCCTCCGTCCACACAACCGAACCCCTAGAATCATCAGACTCAAAAAACGTAGACATAGAATCATCCAAAACATCTTCAGCAACCACGGTCGAAGCCGCCACAAAATTAGCATTGTCAGTAGCGGTTGCGTGCGCAGGCCCAAAACCCTGAACCTGTGCAGCAACCGAGGTTCAGTAACACGCAGACAAAACTTACACACTTCCCCGCACCTATTTAGCTACTTAGCCACCTGTGAGGGCCCGGCCGCGGTCGTGGGGTCTTCGACTGGCGGCTCGTCCGCCACCTTCAGGACACCATCAATCGTCGGCGCAGGGGCCGACACAGGGTCTTCGCCGCCGGCCATAGCAGGAATGGCCACGACCGAGGGGCCTTCGCCGGCGTCCAAGGGCAACACCGGATTGACCTCCGCAGCCTCGGGCGGCGCGCCGACCAGACTTCCAAAGTCCTCGATGTCCTCAGCATGCTCCATCTGCAGCAACAGCACATTCACTCAGCAAAAACTATACATACCCACACGCAACCAACCACACAAAAATAATAACCTTCACCTGCTCTCCCGCCCGGTCGGATCGCTCCCTGATAGCCTCGCGACCATGTGCCCCCCACATCCTATCAAAAAGGGCCCCCGCTGACTGCTTCACAACGGGGTCTTCGGCCTTGAAGATCTCGCGCTCAAAGCTCTCGTCTGCTTGGTCAAAGACCTCGTAGTGTCTGTAGCCCTCGCGAGACAACACATTCATGGTCCCCTTGCAGGTGACGAGGGAGGCAAAGGACATGAAACCCTTCATGATTGTTGGGAGTACCAGCAACTCCTCCTGCAACCATTCGAGGAAGCGAAGGCCCGCCTCCCAGTCGGGCACTTCGAAGTCAGCAGTACGCATGCCAAGATTGCGATACGAGCTCACGAATTGTGCGAGCGTCCGCTCAACCTCAGAGCGCGTAGAGGCCTCGGCCTTATCCACGCGGCCGCACAGGGCGTTGAACCTCGCCTCCCACTCCTCGGCGCGTTGGCTGGCGAGACTTCCCTCCGCCCGCGCCACCTTGGCCTCCGCCTGCGCAGCTTGCGCCTCAGCGATGGCCTGGTTTGCCTCCCTCCTCTCTTCTGCCAGCTAGCGCCGAAGGTCCGTCTTCTCGGTCTCCAAGGCGACCACTTTCTCCGCCAGCCGGCGGCTTTTGCTCTCCACAGCCGACTTCTCCCGGACGGCATCCGCGTGCTGTGCCTAAAGTCTCTCGAATTCGGCAGCCACGTCCGCAGTCAGGACACCAGACGCAACGCGGTCGGCGAAGTCAGCCACCTGACAAAAACACATGAGACCCAAATCTTCATGGAAACAACAAACACCGAAGTCCAACCCAACTTACTTGACTTAGCTACTGCGACAGCCGCTGTGATGCCTCCCTCAGCCGCTGGGACATGGTGCCTGCCACGTCCTTAGCGGCACCGGCTGTCAGAATCTCGTCGCTCGCGCAGAATGCGGCCCACGGGTCCTGCGCGGTCCCCCTCGCCCTTACCTCTGCCGATGGCAAAGCGGTTGCCACCGAAGGTGGGACAACAACCATCTGTCCCTCGCTGGACTCTGCAATGCAACATATCACCGGTCAGAAGGCCTCCAAAAAAATACCAACAAAATAGTCCTCCACGCTGATGTTCGTGCCGAAGTCGGTAACACGTTTCCCCGGCCAGGGCAGCTCCCGTCCCTTCGCAGCTTCGACCGGGGGAGACTTGGTCCTGCCAGCGGCGGCTGTCTTCGCGCCCGCCGACGACTTGCTAGACCCAGGCGCAGCCGGTTTCGCAGCCGGCACCGGCTGGCTGCTGCCGGAGGCAGCAGCCTTCGCGCTCCCCCGCGCTCTCTTCGCCTCATGCCTCGGATCAGCCATCCTGATAACTGCCTGACGCTTCTGCGCAGCGTCTTGACGGTCCTTGGTCATCACTACCGACACAACAGCAGCAATATTTCATCCGTAAGGGAAAATCCTCAAGGCACGAGCTATACGAGACGTAGACATGTCTTCGCCTTCCGCCCAGGGGATTGGAAGACTCTTTGGCCATCGACCCCCGATAACCTCCAGCATTCGCGCCGAAGACTCCCGGAGCTCGGGCGAAGACATCCTTCCCCCGGGGGCCGTGCATGTCCCCATAAACTCCACAGCAAAATTATCAGATACCCCCATTCCTCCCACTATAGTACCTAATTTCCTCTTCTTAGTGGCCGGGGCAGCCCCCTGCGAAGGCTCTTCCTCGGTTCCGCCCATCGGTTTCTTCCCGCGGCGGTCGGCGACGTCCACACCGAGATAACCACCGTACGGCAAATGGTTCAGGTCAAAGACCCAGTTCAATCTGTCGTTGTACCCGCGGATATCCCAGCTCCGTAGACCCTCTGTCTTTGGCACGTAGCGCCCCATGATCCTTGCCGCCCCGTCTTCCGCTTCACGCACGAATGCGGCGGGATCTCGGCCACGCAAATCCACCGCGAAAGCAGGACTTCACACCAGCTGCCCACCACTGGAGGGCATCTCGTGAGGGCATACTTCACCCAATGCCCAGTCATGCGCCAAGGGCCATACCCCATACCCGACAAATTCCTCAACTAAATCGCGCCCGCTACTCATGCGGGCAGCGCAACGAAGGGCTCCTTCGTCTTCATCATCCTCCGCTACCTCAAATTGCGGGTATGCTATATAATGATGGGAGCACATGATGGCCACGGGGAGCCCTGGGTGGTCTTCGACTGCGCCTTCTGAAACGTAAAACCAGAAATCCCACCAGTTGCCCCACTTATTGCGGGCGCAGGGAACCAACTCCACAACCTCCATCGAAGTCTTCCCGGACTTCGGCGTGAATGTGCACGATCCAAACTGTGCAATCTCATCTCCAATTTTCCTCTTTTGCCAATGCAGACAGTAATGTTTTGCGAAGACTTCCACTGAGGGCTGGCCGCCATACGAAGTCGTCGCCCAGACGTACTTCGCCAGGGCCACCACGGCATTCGGCGTCAGCTGGTGGACCTAGACCTCGAACTTCCGCATGACCTCCGCCACGAATCGATGTGTGGGCAGACGAAGGCCAGCAGTGAAAAAAGCCTCGAAAATGACCAACTCGCCTTTTGGCTCGGGGACCTCCTCCGCCCCCGGGACATGCCCCACTCCGCTGCCAAAATATCCAAGCTGCTACATGTCCTGAACATGGACCGAGGAAATCTGCGACACGCCAAACTCCACTGTATCACCAGGATGCAACTCCTCCGCCGCCACGTTGCTCAAAGTGTCCTCGGACGATGCGCCGGCCAGCAGTGTATCAGCAGCAGATGAAGAAGAGGACGACATGGCTATGTACCGGCGGCGGCGGCGGGCGTTCTGCTTCACGCGGGCCAGATCTCCAATGAGCAGGAGCAAGGAGGGCAGGCGAGCAGACGAACGGTTTCAAAAGGAGGCTAGGGTTTTGTAACGCTTTGAATTTGGGGGTAGATTTTTTTTCTTCTTTTCCCTCACC
This sequence comes from Zea luxurians, assembly GCA_029449295.1. Taxonomy (NCBI): domain Eukaryota; kingdom Viridiplantae; phylum Streptophyta; class Magnoliopsida; order Poales; family Poaceae; genus Zea; species Zea luxurians. The sequence continues at coordinate 202,628,938 of JAOPSE010000003.1, forward strand.
AAATTCAGGCGTTACCCTTTCTTTTTCCCTTTTCTCCTCGCTAAACTTTGATCTTTTCCAAAGTTATAGCGGGATTCGGCTTGAGATCCCATGTAAAGCAAAACCCTAAAGGTATTTTATTTTGCTTGATGCACCATGCCGAACCATGCATTCTTTTGATTGTTTAAAAATGTAAATGCATTCATCTAGGAAAATAGATTTTTGAAAAAAAGGAAAATCCTTTCCTCTCTCCCCCTCCCCCCTCCTTCCCCATTTTTGGCCCAGCCGCCCCCTCCCCCTCGTGCCCGGCCCAGCCGGCCGACCCAGCCGCGCCCCCCCTCCCCTTTCCCTCCCCCGCTCTGTGGGCCACCCCGGCCGGCCCAGCCGCTCCCCCCCCCCCCGCGCGCGCCCCCCTTTGGGCCCAAGCGGCCCAGCCGCGCCCCCTCCCCCCAAAAATTTCCCTCCCCGCGGGCCCCGCCCGTCATTCTCTCTTCCTCTCTCCCTCTCCCCTGCCCTAACCGCCGCCGCCCTCTCCCTGCGCCGCCGCCGCCGCCGCGCCGCCCTCCCTCACCGCGGTGAGGCCCCCCTCCCCTCTTCTCCCTCCCCTCCCTCCCCCTTCCCCACCCGCCCGACCGCCCTCGCGTCGCCCGGCGAGCCGCCCCCGTCCCGCCCCGGCCGCCCCGCGCCCGCCCCAGCTCGGCCGCCCCCCGCCCCGACCTCGACCGCCCCCGCCTCGCCCCGTTCCCGGCCATGGCGCCCCGCCCCGGCTCCGGCCGTCCCCAGCCGTGCCCTGCCTCGGCTCCGTCCATGGCGCCGCCGCCCTGGCCCCGGCCGCCCTCGCCCCGTGCGCGCCGCCCGGCCCCGCCTCGGCCCCGGCCGCGTCGCCCCACGCCGCCCGGCCCCGTCCCGGCCGCGCCCGGCCATGCCACCCCGGCCCCGGCCGCCCTCGTCCCGGCCTCGGCCGTGCCCCGCCGTGGTCCGCGGCGTCCTCGCTCGCCCGTGCTCGCTCGCCTCGACGTGCTTGCCCGCTCGCCCCGCCGTGTCCTGCTCGCGTCGTGACGGCCCCGACGCAGCCTCGAGCTCGGCCCAGCGTGCCTATGGCGCGCGGCCTTGAGCTCGGCCAGCGCGCGGCCCCGATGTGTGCACGGCTAGTTTGCGGCGCGTGTGTGCGGCCTTGCGCGCGCGCTACTCGCGTAGCGCGCGGTGCCTTGGCACGACTCGTCACGCCCTCGTCTACCCATAGACGTGCCCGTCTACCCCCCCCATATTTTATGCGTGCTAATAACGTTGTTCATGTTAATAAAATAGGAAACTCAATTTAGAAATTGGTTACGTTAGTTAATTTATGTAGCTAATCGTCTATCTCATTTAATATTAATCTACTAAAAGTGGTCATGTTTCTAGTAGTGCATGTAGCTAATCCTTATTATTGGAGCTAAGTAGAACTAGAGCACGTAACGTCTAGTTATTCGTCCACCCGTAATGCGCCTCGAGCATAAACTTTAACCCCTGCGAGACCTTTCCCCGTTTCTTTCTAACCATGGTAAATGCAATATCATATGCCATATTTTATGCATGTTTAATCTATTTGTTTTCTTGTATGATGTACTGTTTGTTTCCTAATTTGAATGGATGGATGTATGTATGTTTGCACTCGCATAGAGAACGATCCGGTTGAAGAGCCCGAAGAACTCGCAGGAGAAGCCCCTGAGCAGCAGTCGGTTGGTGGAGGCAAGTGTCCCTTGACCTATCTCTATCCTATTCATTCTTTAATTCACCTCCCGTATTACACATTTATGCCTAAGGATTGACTAGCTTTTGTTATCCATGTCCTTGTTTACCTACTTGGGTCGGATTATTATTGGTTAGCTTTATGCTATTGCTTAACATTAATCAATTAACATGATGAGGATTACTTATGATACGTTGTTTTCCCCTCTTTCATTATGATGTTATACTTGTGACCTTCAAGGGGGCTCGAGCGGTTTCTTGGGTGCCTCTCCGTAAGGACCTGTTTGTTGGATGACCGCCCGGGAAAACAGTGCAACCATGAGGGTGGAGTGGGACGCCCTTAGCTGAGTAATTAGAGGAACCGGGGTATAGTTCGCTTAGCCATCGTGCCGTCAATGGGGCTCGGTGTATGCGACTCGCTCTGCCAAGGTTGATTTGTCCTTTGGAGAGGAGTGCGGTACATTTAGGAAACCTAACGGGTGGCTATAGCCTCGGGGAATCCTTGTAAAAGCTACGTAGTGATGCCCTGCTGGACCACCTAGGTAGTGGTCAATGGGGAGTAGCTCTCTCCGGGCAGAAAGGGAATCACGGCTTGTGGGTAAAGTGCACAACCTCTGCAGAGTGTTTGAAACTGATATATCAGCCATGCTCGCGGTTATGAGCGGCCAAGGGAGCTCCAGTGATTAGTGGTACTTGATCAGAGATGTTCGGATTACAGGTGGCAATGAGAATTATGGTCTTGATTATGATTATGGTAATGATAAGTGGTATTCTTTCCGTTTGGAAAGGGTACTTGGGGTTAAGAACTTGGGTTAATGTTAAAACCTGGCTTTCTACTAGTAAATAATAATCTGACCAACTAAAAGCAACTGCTTGACTTACCCCCACATAAAGCTAGTCCACTACAGCCAAACGGGATACTTGCTGAGTATGTTGATGTGTACTCACCCTTGCTCTACACACCAAACCCCCCCCCCCAGGTTGTCCGCATTGCAACCACTGCTCAGGAGAAGATGAAGCCGTGGAAGGAGACTTCCAGGAGTTCCAAGACTACGACGAGTTCTAGGTGTGGGTTAGCGGCAACCCCCAGTCGGCTGCCTGTGAAGGCCGCAGTTATCTACGTTTCGTTTTTGCACTTTGATTATTGTAAAGACTATGTGGGTGTCTCAGACATATGATGTAATCGACTATTATTTCCCTTTTTAATACTATTTGAGCACTATGTGATGATGTCCACGTTATGTAACTGCTGTGTACGTGAATTGCTGATCCTGGCACGTACATGGTTTGCATTCGGTTTGCCTTCTAAAACCGGGTGTGACATAGCTGGTATCAAAGCCGTGTTGACTGTAGGACCGCTAACCTAGAGTAGAATGGTCGTTCTAAGGATTATAGACCTCTGTCCCTACCTTGACTTTGATATCCCTTCAAAAGTTGGTCATATTGACCAAACTATGTTCTACTATATATTATACCTTGCTGAAATTTGTGTTTTATTCTAATCCTTCATTTATTTATGATTCATTACCTGCTGGTCGTATTAATTCTGTTCTCACTCTTTTGCTTGTGGTGTCTTTTGTAGATGGCTCATCTTAGATACACTGCATGGAAGTCTGTCATCCCCTTCTTATCCTCCCGCCTTGCTGAGCGTCCGCTTCGCCGTCCCGTGGCCGGTCAGTCCAGTCACTTGGAGAGGCTGCACCACCGCCTACATGAGGAGCAGGAACGTCAACGACAGGAGCAGCAGGGCTCTTCTTTCTTGCTCCAGCAGGAGATAGAGTCTGTGAGGAGCTGCTCCCCTGTGCTTCCCCTAGAGGCGCCCCTTGCACCACCACTGGGCGCCCCAGCCCCTGGAGTAGCTGCTGGAGGAGACCCAGACGACGGAGGTGGCGACGGTAGCTCAAGCCACGACACCGACTTTCCTGCTGGCCAGGAGCCGGAAGGATGGGTTGCTCGACCCATCACTCGCGATGCTGCTCGCGGGTGTCACTTCCACGATGCGCTCGACACCCTGCTACGTCGGGCACTTGACCGGCGTACTTGGTCCATCGAGTATCGCTGTGTGGTCTACTAGCATAGTCGCGGGGTCTACCCGGACCGCTGGGAGGCGACCTGCTTGGTGCGCCGTCCGGAGAACAGTCTCTGGGGTGTTGAGGTCTTCTCGGAGCACTATTCCATCTCTGAGCGGGACTCAGCTGAGGCGGCCATGCAAGATGCTGCACGGCGTGCGCTTTCGCACTACTGCTCGGTTCTCGGTGGGGTAGCTGACGGTCTCAACCTGAAGTACTACCCCCGCCGTCCATCTGGCAGCACAGGAGGCGTGATTGTCTCACCTATTGGTGAGGACAATCCTAGGTTGAGCAGCACAGTCAACCTAGCCGCCGTGCTAAACACGGAGCTGGACCATGCGCTAGACGAGCTGAGTAGGGCTCGTGCTGAGATCGCCCTACTGTGGGCCGAGCGCGTGGAGCGTCGTCACCTGGACGATGGTTCCCCCGCTCCCGTCGGGACTCAGCACCTGTACCGCTCACCTCGGCGTGGACACCAGTCTTATGGCAACCCCGACTGCAAGACCAAGATAAATTTAGAACCATAGGTCGTTAGAGTCGGATCTTGTAATTAATACGAAATATATACATAGAAACTACAGTCTTAGCATTAGTATCGCTTTTAGTTAGTCTTAGTTAGACAGGGTAGTCTGCTATATCCTGTGCATTTATGTTTGTCATGATGAACTATGTTTGATTTGGATCTTTGTAATGACTGTCACTAGGATGTGGGTATCCCCTGCATTTTGGTTTATCTGTTATATATTAATGGAGTTAGCTATTTAGTTGGGAAGCCTTTTATTCCACTTTCCTCTTTATTTGAGGAGCTGTGTTGGTATGTGTTGGAGATCAGTGAAGATGCTCATCTGTTCAGTGTTATGGAGAATTCTATACTCTTTTCTTATGCTGCAAGATTTGCAAGATCAGTTCTGATGTGTGGTTGCGTTCTGCAGATGTCAGAAAACAAGCGTAGAGGAGGAAGGCGTGCTCAGCAGGAGCGGCCAGCTCAGGAAGATGAGGTGCCCTAGCAGCAGCATCTACTGCCCCCGCCCCCGATGTCCATCGAGCAGATGTTTCTGATGCAGACTCAGGCAGTTAAAGCTATTGGTCAGACTCTGGCCGCCATTCAGTAGTAGCAGCAGCAGCAGCCACCGCCTCAGCTTCAGATGCCTCAGATGCCCAGAGACAAGCATGCTGAATTCATGAGAGGTCATCCCCCAACGTTTGCTCACTCTTCTGACCCCATGGACGCTGAAGACTGGCTGCGCACTGTGGAGCGGGAGTTGCATACCGCTCAGTGTGATGACAGGGAGAAAGTCCTGTATGGTCCCCGTCTGTTGAGAGGAGCAGCTCAGTCCTAGTGGGAGTCTTATCTCGCCACCCATGCCCACCCCGACACTATCACCTAGGAAGAGTTCAGAGGAAGCTTTTGTCAGTACCATGTGCCTGCAGGTCTGATGACAGTGAAGAAGGAGGAGTTCTTGGCCCTTAAGCAAGGGTCATCGTCTGTTAGTGAGTACCGAGATAGGTTCCTGCAGTTGTCTCGCTATGCACCTGAAGATGTCAACACCGATGCCAAGCGACAATACTGTTTCCTAAGAGGCTTGGTTGACCCTCTTCAGTATCAGCTGATAAATCACACTTTCCCGACATTCCAGCACTTGATTGACAGAGCAATCATGACAGAGAGAAAGCGCAAAGAGATGGAGGATCGCAAGTGCAAGATCAGTGGACCCCAGCCTGGAAGCAGCAGCCGTCCTCATTTCTCAGGCAATCAACCTCAGCAGTTCAGGCAGAACCAGCGTCCACCTCAGCAGCAGCAGTTTCAAAGGCAGTTTCCTCAGCATCAGCATCAGAATCGCCAGAACAATCAGTTAGGAGGAGGTCAGTTCCAGAGGCAGAATCAGCAGGCGCCTCGTCTTCCTGCCCCAGCGAACCAGCAGAATAATCAAGCAGCACCAGCTCAGGTTGGAAACAGAGCATGTTTCCACTGTGGAGAGTGTAACGCCCCGAATTTTGCAGTTGAATTTTTTCTTTTCTTTACTCGCCAAATTCGGGCGTTACCTTTTCTTTTTCTTTTTCCCCTCGCTAGACCTTGATCTTTTCCAAAGCTAGCGGGATTCGGTTTGGAATTCCCGTGTAAAGAAAAACCCTAAAATTGTTTTATGTTGTTTTGATGCACCATGCCGAACCATGCATTCTTTTGGATTGATTGAGATCGTGGATGCATTCATCTAGGAAGATCGGATTTCGAAAAGGAGATAATCTTTTTCTTTTTCTTTTTCTTTCTTTCTCTCTCCCTCTTCCTTTCTCTCTCTCCCGCGCCGTGGGCTCCCTGGCCGGCCCAGCCGCCCCTGCGCGCCCCCCTTTGGGCCCAATAGGCCCAGCCGCCCCCCACCCCCTTTTTTTCCCCCAATTCCCTCTCCCTCTCCCTCCCTCTCTCCCTCATTCTCTCCCTAAGCCGCCGCCGCCCCTACCCGCCCCCTACCCTAGCGCCGCCGCCCTCGCCGTCGGCCGCCCATCGCCGGTGAGCCCCCCCTCCTCTCTCCTCCCTCCCTCTCCCCTCTCCCCTCTCCCCTCCTCTCTCCCTGGCAGCCCAGCCGCCCGGCCGGCCCTCGGCCGCGCCCTGGCGCCCCGGCCGCGTCCCCAGCCCGCCCGGCCGCGCGCCTGGCCGCGCGCCTGGCCGCTTGGCCGCCCGGCCGGCCCTCGGCCGCCTGGCCAGCCCGACCCTCCCCGCGCGCCCCCGGCTCGGCCGGTCCTGGCCGCCGGTTCAACCTGGGCCGGCTCAGCCGCCCTCCCCCGCGCTCGGCCGCCCCTAGCCCAGCCGCCCTGCCCCGGCCGGTTCAACCGCCCCTAGGGCCGGTTCAACCGCCCCCCCTGTTTTTTTTATTTTTTTTTATTATTTTTATTTTATTTTAGTTTACTTTCTGTTATCATAGCTATTTTATTTTAGGTAGGCTAATCATTGTTCATGCTATTGAAATAGGAAGTTTAATTTAGAATTTCGTTGCGCTAATTGATTCATTTAGTTAATTGTTTATCTCGTGCAATGTTGATCAACTTAAAATGACCCGGTTTCCATTAGTGCATATAACAGAATTCTTTTGTTAGGAACCAATTGTAACTGATCATTAGTGCATAAGCTTTAACCCCCCCTGCGAGACCCTTTCCCGTTTCTTTCTAACCATAACAAATGCGATATGGAATGTCATACTTGATGCATACTCGCTTTACTTGTTCCCTTGTATGGTGTACTGTTCTTTTGTATTAAATATGTGGATGTATGTATGTTTGCGCTCGCATAGAGAACGATCCGGTCGAAGAGCCCGAGGAATTCGCAGGAGAAGCCCCTGAGCAGCAGTCGGTTGGTGGAGGCAAGTGTCCTTTGACCTATCTCTGTCCTATTCATTCTTTAATTCACCTCCCGCATTACACATTTATACCTAAGGATTGACTAGCTTTTGTTATTCATGTCCTTGTTTACCTACTTGGGTCGGATTATTACTGCTTAGTCTGATGCTATTGCTCAACTCTAATCAATGAACATGATGTGATTATCTATGATACGCTGTTTTCCCCTTCTTATTTATGATCATACTTGTGGCATTTAAGGGGACTCGAGCGGTTTCTCGAGTGCCTCTCCGTAAGGACCTGTTCAATGGATGACCGCCCGGGAAAACAGTGCAACCATGAGGGTGGAATGGGACGCCCTTAGCTGAATAATTAGAGGAACCGGGGTGTAGTTCGCTTAGCCGTTGTGCCGTCAATGGGGCTCGGTGTATGCGGCTCGCTCTGCCAAGGTTGATCTGTCCCTTGGGGAGGAGTGCGGTACATTTAGGAAACCTAACGGGCGGCTACAGCCTCGGGGAATCTTTGTAAAGGCTACGTAGTGATGCCCTGCTGGACCACCTAGGTAGTGGTCAATGGGGAGTCGCTCTCTCCGGGCAGAAAGGGAATCACGGCTTGTGGGTAAAGTGCACAACCTCTGCAGAGTGTTATGAAACTGATATATCAGCCGTGCTCGCGGTTATGAGCGGCCAAGGGAGCTCCAGAGATTAGTGATACTTGATCAGAGATATTTTGGTACAGGTGGCAATGAGATTGATGGTTCTGATTATGATTATGGTATTGGTAAGTGGTATTCTTTCCGTTTGGAAAGGATACATTGGGCTAATAACTTGGGTTAATGTTAAAACCTGGCTCTCCACTAGTAAGTAATAACCTGACCAACTAAAAGCAACTGCTTGACTTATCCCCACATAAAGCTAGTCCACTACAGCCAAACAGGATGCTTGCTGAGTATGTTGATGTGTACTCACCCTTGCTCTACACACCAATCCCCCCCCTCCAGGTTGTCAGCATTGCAACCACTGCTCAGGAGAAGATGAAGCTGTGGAAGGAGACTTCCAGGAGTTCCAAGACTACGACGAGTTCTAGGCGTGGGTTAGCGGCAACCCCCAGTCGGCTGCCTGTGAAGGCCGCGTTATCTACGTTTCTTTTCCGCACTTTGATTTATTGTAAGAACCATATGGACGTCTCAGACGTATGATGTAATCGACTATTATTTCCCTTTTAATACTATTTGAGCACTGTGTGATGATGTCCATGTTATGTAACTGCTGTGTACGTGAATAACTGATCCTGGCACGTACATGGTTCGCATTCGGTTTGCCTTCTAAAACCGGGTGTGACATAAGTGGTATCAAAGCCGTGCTGACTGTAGGACCGCTAACCTAGAGTAGAATGGTCGTTCTAAGGACTATAGACCTCTGTCCCTGCCTTGACTTTGGTATCCCTTCAAAAGTTGGTCCTACTAACCAAACCTATGTTCTACTATATATTATACCTTGCTGAAAATTTTGTTTTATTCTGATCCTTCATTTATTTATGATTCATTATTTGCTGGTCATATTAATTCTGTTCTCACCCTTTTTCTTGCGATGTCTTTTGTAGATGGCTCGACTTAGACACACTGCACGAAAGTCCGTCATCCCCTTCTTACCCTCCCGCCTTGCTGAGCGTCCGCTTCGCCGTCCCATGGCCGGACAGTCCAGCCACTTGGAGAGACTGCACCACCGCCTGCATGAGGAGCAGGAACGTCGACGGTAGGAGCAGCAGGGCTCTTCTTTCTCGCTCCAGCAGGAGATAGAGTCCGTGAGGAGCTGCTCCCCTGTGCTTCCCCTGGAGGCGCCCCCTTGCACCACCACTGGGCGCCCCAGCTTCTGGGGTAGCTGCTGGAGGAGACCCAGACGACGGAGGTGGCGACGACAGCTTGAGCCACGACATCGACTTCTCTGCTGACCATGAGCCGGAAGGATGGGTTGCTCGACCCATCACTCGCGACGCTGCTCGCGGGTGTCACTTCCACGACGCGCTCGACACCCTGCTACGTCGGGCACTTGACCGGCGTACTTGGTCCATCGAGTATCGCTGTGTGGTCTACCAGCATAGTCGCGGGGTCTACCCGGACCGCTGGGAGGCGACCTGCTTGGTGCGCCGTCCGGAGAACAGTCTCCAGGGCGCGGAGGCTTGCTCAGAGCACTATTCTATCTCTGAGCGGGACTCAGCTGAGGCAGCCATGCAGGATGCTGCACGGCGTGCGCTTTCGCACTACTGCTCGGTTCTCGGTGGGGTAGCTGACGGTCTCGACCTGAAGTATTACCCCCGCCGTCCATCTGGCAGCACAGGAGGCGTGATTGTTTCACCTGCTGGTGAGGACAATCCTAGGTTGAGCAGCACAGTCAACCTAGCCGCCGTGCTAAACACGGAGCAGGACCATGCATTAGACGAGCTGAGTAGGGCTCGTGCTGAGATCGCCCTGCTGCGGGCTGAGCGCGCGGAACGTCGTCACTTGGATGATGGTTCCCTCACTCCCGTCGGGACTCAGCACCCGTATCGCTCACCTCGGCGTGGACTCCAGTCTTATGGCAATCCCGACTGCAAGACCAAGATAAATCTAGAACCATAGATCGTTAGAGTTGGATCTTGTAATTAATACGAAATATATATACATAGAAGCTTCAGTCTTAGCGTTAGTCTCGGTTTTAGTTAGTCTTAGATAGACAGGGTAGTTTGCTATATCCTGTGCATTTATGTTTGTCATGATGAACTATGTTTGGTTTGGATCTTTGTAATGATTGTCACCAGAGTGTGGGTATCCCCTGCATTTTGGTTTACCTATTATGTTAATGGAGTTAGTTATATAGTTGGGAAAACCTTTATTCCACTTTCCTCTTTATCTGAGAAGCTGTGTGGTCTGTGTTGGAGATCAGTGAAGATGCTCATCTGTTCAGTGCTGTTGGAGAATTCTATACTCTTTTCTTATGCTGCAAGATTTGCCAGATCAGTTCTGATGTGTGGTTGCGTTCTGCAGATGTCAGAGAACAGGCGCAGAGGAGGAAGGCGTGCTCAGCAGGAGCAAGCCGGTCAGCAAGATGAGGCGCCCCAGCAGCAGCAGCTGCCGCCCCCCGCCCCCGATGTTGATCGAGCAGATGTTTCTGATGCAGACTCAGGCAGTTCAAGCCATCGGTCAGACTCTGGCCGCCATTCAGCAGCAGCAGCAGCAAGCACCACCCCAGCCTCAGATGCCTCAGATGCCCAGAGACAAGCGTGCTGAATTCATGAGAGGTCATCCCCCAACGTTCGCTCACTCTTCTGACCCCATGGATGCTGAAGATTGGCTGCGCACTGTGGAGCGGGAGTTGCATACCGCTCAATGTGATGACAGGGAGAAAGTCTTGTATGGTCCCCGTCTGTTGAGAGGAGCAGCCCAATCATGGTGGGAGTCTTACCTCGCCACCCATGCCGACCCCGACACCATCACCTGGGAAGAGTTCAGAGGTAGCTTTCGTCAGTACCATGTGCCTGCAGGTCTGATGACAAGTGAAGAAGGAGGAGTTCCTGGCCCTTAAGCAAGGGTCATCGTCTGTCAGTGAGTATCGAGACAGGTTTCTGCAGTTGTCTCGCTATGCTCCTGAGGATGTCAACACCGACGCCAAGCGACAATACCGTTTTTTGAGAGGCTTGGTTGACCCTCTGCAGTATCAGTTGATGAACCATACCTTCCCGACATTCCAGCACCTGATTGACAGAGCAATCATGACAGAAAGGAAGCGTAAGGAGATGGAGGATCGTAAGCGCAAGATCAGTGGACCCCAGCCTGGAAGCAGCAGCCGTCCTCGTTTCTCAGGCAATCAACCTCAGCAGTTCAGGCAGAACCAGCGTCCACCTCAGCAGCATCAGCAGCGTCAGCAGTATCAGCAGTTCCAAAAACAGTATCCTCAGCCTCAGTACCAGAACCGTCAGAGCAATCAATCAGGAGGTCAGTTTCAGAGGCAGAATCAGCAGACACCTCGTCTTCCTGCCCCAGCAAACCAGCAGAACAATCAGGCAGCACCAGCTCAGGTTGGAAACAGAGCATGTTTCCACTGTGGGGAGCAAGGCCATTGGGTGATGCAATGTCCGAAGAAGGCAGCCCAGCAGCAGTCAGGCCCCAATGCCCCAGCAAAGCAGAATGTGTCTCAGTCTGGAGCAGGCAACCGCCCTCAGCAGCGCTATAATCATGGAAGACTGAACCACTTGGAGGCTGAAGCAGTTCAGGAGACCCCCGGCATGATAGTAGGTATGTTCCCAGTCGACTCCCATATTGCAGAAGTGTTATTTGATACTGGAGCAACGCATTCTTTTATTACTGCATCATGGGTAGAAGCACATAATCTTCCAATTACTGCCATGTCAACCCCCATTCAAATTGACTCAGCTGGTGGTAGAATTCGAGCTGATAGCATATGTTTGAATATAAGTGTGGAAATAAGGGGGATAGCGTTTCCCGCTAACCTTATAGTAATGGGTACTCAGGGAATAGATGTCATCCTAGGGATGAATTGGCTAGATAAGTATCAGGCAGTTATCAGTTGTGATAAAAGGACAATCAAGTTGGTGTCCCCACTAGGAGAGGAAGTGGTGACCGAGTTAGTCCCGCCTGAGCCAAAGAAAGGAAGTTGTTATCAGATGGCTGTCGATAGCAGTGAAGCAGACCCAATTGAGAGTATCAAGGTTGTGTCTGAATTCCCAGATGTGTTTCCAAAGGACTTACCGGGTATGCCACCAGAGCGGAAAGTTGAGTTTGCCATAGAGCTTCTTCCTGGAACCGCCCCTATCTTTAAGAGAGCTTACAGAATATCTGGACCAGAGTTGGTTGAGCTTAAGAAGCAGATTGATGAGCTGTCAGAGAAAGGTTACATCCGGCCAAGCACCTCGCCTTGGGCCGCCCCTGTCTTGTTTGTGGAAAAGAAAGATGGCACCAAGAGGATGTGTATCGATTACCGAGCTTTGAATGAAGTCACGATCAAGAACAAGTATCCCTTGCCCAGAATAGAAGATCTGTTCGACCAGTTGAGAGGAGCCAGTGTGTTCTCCAAGATCGATCTGAGGTCAGGTTATCATCAGCTCAAGATCCGACCTTCGGACATACCGAAGACGGCATTCATTACCAAGTATGGTTTGTATGAGTTCACAGTGATGTCTTTTGGTTTGACCAATGCACCAGCGTTCTTTATGAACTTGATGAACAGTGTATTCATGGATTATCTCGATAAGTTTGTGGTGGTATTCATTGATGACATTCTGGTTTATTCTCAAAGCGAAGAAGAACATGCAGATCATTTGAGGATGGTATTGCAGAGATTGCGAGAGCACCAGTTGTATGCAAAGTTGAGCAAGTGTGAGTTCTGGATCAGTGAAGTCCTGTTCTTGGGTCACATAATCAATAAAGAAGGATTGGCTGTGGATCCGAAGAAAGTGGCAGACATTCTGAACTGGAAAGCGCCAACGGATGCTCGAGGAATCAAGAGCTTCATTGGAATGGCCGGATATTATCGGCGATTCATTGAAGGGTTTTCGAAGATTGCGAAACCAATGACAGCGTTGCTAGGCAACAAGGTTGAATTCAAGTGGACCCAGAAATGTCAAGAGGCCTTTGAAGCGCTGAAAGAGAAGTTGACAACAGCGCCTGTCCTAGTCTTGCCTGATGTGCACAAGCCCTTCTCTGTGTACTGTGATGCTTGTTACACAGGTTTGGGATGCGTGTTGATGCAAGAGGGAAGAGTTGTGGCTTACTCGTCCCGACAGTTGAAGGTTCATGAGAAGAATTACCCAATCCATGATCTAGAGTTGGCAGCAGTGGTTCACGCACTGAAGACATGGAGGCACTATCTGTATGGACAGAAATGCGATGTTTACACAGATCACAAGAGTCTGAAGTACATATTCACTCAGTCAGAATTGAACATGAGGCAGCGAAGATGGTTAGAGTTGATCAAAGACTATGAGTTGGAGATTCATTACCATCCAGGCAAAGCAAACGTAGTGGCAGATGCTTTGAGCAGGAAGAGTCAAGTCAATCTGATGGTCGCTCGTCCGATGCCTTATGAGTTGGCCAAGGAGTTCGACAGGTTGAGTCTCGGATTTCTGAACAATTCGCGAGGAGTCATAGTTGAATTGGAACCTACCTTGGAGCGCGAAATCAAAGAAGCGCAGAGGAATGATGAAAAGATCAGTGAGATTCGGCGACTGATTCTAGATGGCAGAGGGAAAGATTTTCGAGAAGATGTAGAAGGTGTGGTATGGTTCAAAGACCGCTTGTGTGTTCCCAATGTCCAGTCTATTCGGGAGTTGATTCTCAAGGAAGCTCATGAGACAGCCTATTCGATTCACCCTGGCAGTGAGAAGATGTATCAGGATCTGAAGAAGAAATTCTGGTGGTATGGAATGAAGAGGGAAATCGCAGAGCATGTGGCTAAGTGCGATAGTTGTCGGCGAATCAAGGCCGAACACCAGAGACCTGCTGGATTGTTGCAACCGTTGCAGATCCCTCAGTGGAAATGGGATGAAATCGGTATGGATTTCATAGTCGGATTGCCTCGCACTCGAGCCGGCTACGATTCCATTTGGGTAGTAGTGGACCGTTTGACCAAGTCAGCCCACTTCATACCTGTCAAGACTAGCTACAACAGTGCAGCATTGGCAGAGTTGTATATGTCTCGGATCGTTTGTCTTCATGGTGTGCCAAAGAAGATAGTGTCAGACAGAGGAACGCAGTTCAACTCTCATTTCTGGCAGCTAGTTGCATGAAGCTTTGGGCACGCATCTGAATTTCAGTTCAGCTTATCATCCGCAGACAGATGGCCAGACCGAAAGAACCAATCAAATCCTCGAAGATATGTTGAGAGCCTGTGCGTTGCAAGATCAGTCCGGATGGGACAAGCGATTGCCTTATGCAGAGTTTTCTTATAACAACAGTTATCAGGCCAGTTTGAAGATGTCACCATTTCAAGCGCTCTATGGAAGGAGTTGTAGAACTCCGTTGCAATGGGATCAGCCTGGAGAGAAGCAAGTGTTTGGGCCAGATATTTTGCTTGAAGCTGAAGAGAACATCAAGATGGTCCGAGAGAATCTGAAGATAGCGCAATCGAGGCAGCGAAGCTATGCAGACACAAGAAGAAGAGAGCTGAGTTTTGAAGTCGGAGACTTTGTCTATCTGAAAGTGTCACCGATCAGAGGAGTCAGAAGGTTCGGAATCAAAGGCAAGCTAGCACCCCGCTACATTGGTCCGTACCAGATCCTCTCAAAGCGTGGAGAAGTGGCCTATCAGCTCAGTCTGCCAGAGAATTTGTCAGCTGTGCATGATGTCTTTCATGTGTCTCAGTTGAAGAAGTGCTTGCGTGTGCCAGAAGAGCAGCTGCCAGTGGAAGGTCTGGAAGTCCAGGAGGACTTGACCTATGTTGAGAAGCCAGCTCAGATCCTTGAGGTTGCAGATAGAGTCACCCGAAGGAAGACCATCAGAATGTGCAAAGTCAGGTGGAATCACCACTCTGAGGAAGAAGCAACCTGGGAGCGTGAAGATGATTTGATGGCTAAGTACCCAGAGCTCTTTGCTAGCCAGCCCTGAATCTCGAGGGCGAGATTCTTTTAAGGGGGATAGGTTTGTAACGCCCCGAATTTTGCAGTTGAATTTTTTCTTTTCTTTACTCGCCAAATTCGGGCGTTACCTTTTCTTTTTCTTTTTCCCCTCGCTAGACCTTGATCTTTTCCAAAGCTAGCGGGATTCGGTTTGGAATTCCCGTGTAAAGAAAAACCCTAAAATTGTTTTATGTTGTTTTGATGCACCATGCCGAACCATGCATTCTTTTGGATTGATTGAGATCGTGGATGCATTCATCTAGGAAGATCGGATTTCGAAAAGGAGATAATCTTTTTCTTTTTCTTTTTCTTTCTTTCTCTCTCCCTCTTCCTTTCTCTCTCTCCCGCGCCGTGGGCTCCCTGGCCGGCCCAGCCGCCCCTGCGCGCCCCCCTTTGGGCCCAATAGGCCCAACCGCCCCCCCACCCCCTTTTTTTCCCCCAATTCCCTCTCCCTCTCCCTCCCTCTCTCCCTCATTCTCTCCCTAAGCCGCCGCCGCCCCTACCCGCCCCCTACCCTAGCGCCGCCCCTACCCTAGCGCCGCCGCCCTCGCCGTTGGCCGCCCATCGCCAGTGAGCCCCCCCTCCTCTCTCCTCCCTCCCTCTCCCCTCTCCCCTCTCCCCTCCTCTCTCCCTGGCAGCCCAGCCGCCCGGCCGGCCCTCGGCCGCGCCCTGGCCGCCCGGCCGCGCCCTGGCGCCCCGGCCGCGTCCCCAGCCCGCCCGGCCGCGCGCCTGGCCGCTTGGCCGCCCGGCCGGCCCTCGGCCGCCTGGCCAGCCCGACCCTCCCCGCGCGCCCCCGGCTCGGCCGGTCCTGGCCGTCGGTTCAACCGGGCCGGCTCAGCCGCCCTCCCCCGCGCTCGGCCGCCCCAGCCCAGCCGCCCTGCCCCGACCGGTTCAACCGCCCCTAGGGCCGGTTCAACCGCCCCCCCCCCCCTGTTTTTTTTATTTTTTTTTATTATTTTTATTTTATTTTAGTTTACTTTCTGTTATCATAGCTATTTTATTTTAGGTAGGCTAATCATTGTTCATGCTATTGAAATAGGAAGTTTAATTTAGAATTTCGTTGCGCTAATTGATTCATTTAGTTAATTGTTTATCTCGTGCAATGTTGATCAACTTAAAATGACCCGGTTTCCATTAGTGCATATAACAGAATTCTTTTGTTAGGAACCAATTGTAACTGATCATTAGTGCATAAGCTTTAACCCCCCCCTGCGAGACCCTTTCCCGTTTCTTTCTAACCATAACAAATGTGATATGGAATGTCATACTTGATGCATACTCGCTTTACTTGTTCCCTTGTATGGTGTACTGTTCTTTTGTATTAAATATGTGGATGTATGTATGTTTGCGCTCGCATAGAGAACGATCCGGTCGAAGAGCCCGAGGAATTCGCAGGAGAAGCCCCTGAGCAGCAGTCGGTTGGTGGAGGCAAGTGTCCTTTGACCTATCTCTGTCCTATTCATTCTTTAATTCACCTCCCGCATTACACATTTATACCTAAGGATTGACTAGCTTTTGTTATTCATGTCCTTGTTTACCTACTTGGGTCGGATTATTACTGCTTAGTCTGATGCTATTGCTCAACTCTAATCAATGAACATGATGCGATTATCTATGATACGCTGTTTTCCCCTTCTTATTTATGATCATACTTGTGGCATTTAAGGGGACTCGAGCGGTTTCTCGAGTGCCTCTCCGTAAGGACCTGTTCAATGGATGACCGCCCGGGAAAACAGTGCAACCATGAGGGTGGAATGGGACGCCCTTAGCTGAATAATTAGAGGAACCGGGGTGTAGTTCGCTTAGCCGTTGTGCCGTCAATGGGGCTCGGTGTATGCGGCTCGCTCTGCCAAGGTTGATCTGTCCCTTGGGGAGGAGTGCGGTACATTTAGGAAACCTAATGGATGGCTACAGCCTCGGGGAATCTTTGTAAAGGCTACGTAGTGATGCCCTGCTGGACCACCTAGGTAGTGGTCAATGGGGAGTCGCTCTCTCCGGGCAGAAAGGGAATCACGGCTTGTGGGTAAAGTGCACAACCTCTGCAGAGTGTTATGAAACTGATATATCAGCCGTGCTCGCGGTTATGAGCGGCCAAGGGAGCTCCAGAGATTAGTGATACTTGATCAGAGATATTTTGGTACAGGTGGCAATGAGATTGATGGTTCTGATTATGATTATGGTATTGGTAAGTGGTATTCTTTCCGTTTGGAAAGGATACATTGGGCTAATAACTTGGGTTAATGTTAAAACCTGGCTCTCCACTAGTAAGTAATAACCTGACCAACTAAAAGCAACTGCTTGACTTATCCCCACATAAAGCTAGTCCACTACAGCCAAACAGGATGCTTGCTGAGTATGTTGATGTGTACTCACCCTTGCTCTACACACCAATCCCCCCCCTCCAGGTTGTCAGCATTGCAACCACTGCTCAGGAGAAGATGAAGCTGTGGAAGGAGACTTCCAGGAGTTCCAAGACTACGACGAGTTCTAGGCGTGGGTTAGCGGCAACCCCCAGTCGGCTGCCTGTGAAGGCCGCGTTATCTACGTTTCTTTTCCGCACTTTGATTTATTGTAAGAACCATATGGACATCTCAGACGTATGATGTAATCGACTATTATTTCCCTTTTAATACTATTTGAGCACTGTGTGATGATGTCCATGTTATGTAACTGCTGTGTACGTGAATAACTGATCCTGGCACGTACATGGTTCGCATTCGGTTTGCCTTCTAAAACCGGGTGTGACAGAGAGCAAGGCCATTGGGTGATGCAATGTCTGAAGAAGGCAGCCTAGCAGCAATCAGGCCCCAATGCCCCAGCAAAGCAGAATGTGTCTCAGCCTAGAGCAGGCAACCGCTCTTAGCCGTGTTACAATCATGGGAGACTGAATCACTTGGAGGCTGAAGCAGTTCAGGAGACCCCCGGCATGATAGTAAGTATGTTCCCAGTCGACTCTCATATTGCAGAAGTGTTATTTGATACTGGAGCAACACATTCTTTCATTACTGCATCATGGGTAGAAGCACATAATCTTCCAATAACTACCATGTCAACCCCCATTCAAATTGACTCAGCCGGTGGTAGAATTCGAGCCGATAGCATTTGTTTGAATGTAAGTGTGGAAATAAGGGGGATAGCGTTTCCCGCCAACCTCATAGTAATGGGTACTCAGGGAATAGATGTCATCCTAGGGATGAATTGGCTAGATAAGTATCAGGCAGTTATCAGTTGTGATAAGAGGACAATCAAGTTGATGTCCTCGCTAGGAGAGGAAGTGGTGACCGAGTTAGTCCCACCTGAACCGAAGAAAGGAAGTTGTTATCAGATGGCTGTCGATAGCAGTAAAGCAGACCCAATTGAGAGTATCAAGGTTGTGTCTGAGTTTCCAGATGTCTTTCCAAAGGACTTACCGGGTATGCCACCAGAGCGGAAAGTTGAATTTGCCATAGAGCTTCTTCCTGGAACCGCCCCATCTTTAAGAGAGCTTACAGAATATCTAGGCCAGAGTTGGTTGAACTTAAGAAGCAGATCGATGAGTTGCAGAGAAAGGTTACATTTGGCCAAGCACCTCGCCTTGGGCCACCCCTGTCCTATTTGTGGAGAAGAAAGATGGCACCAAAAGGATGTGTATCGATTATCGAGCTCTGAATGAAGTCACGATCAAGAACAAGTACCCTTTGCCCAGAATAGAAGATCTGTTCGACCAGTTGAGAGGAGCCAGTGTGTTCTCCAAGATTGATCTGAGGTCGGGTTACCATCAGCTCAGGATTCGACCATCAGACATTCCAAAGATGGCATTCATTACCAAGTATGGGTTGTATGAGTTCACTGTGATGTCTTTCGGTTTGACAAATGCACCGGCCTTCTTCATGAACTTGATGAACAGTGTATTCATGGACTATCTTGACAAGCTTGTGGTGGTATTCATTGATGACATTCTGATTTATTCTCAAAGTGAAGAAGAGCATGCAAGTCATTTGAGGATGGTATTGCAGAGATTGCGAGAGCACCAGTTGTATGCAAAGTTGAGCAAGTGCGAGTTCTGGATCAGTGAAGTCCTGTTCTTGGGTCACATAATCAACAAAGAAGGATTAGCTGTGGATCCGAAGAAAGTGGCAGACATCCTGAACTGGAAAGCGCCAACAGATGCTCGAGGAATCAAGAGCTTCATTGGAATGGCCGGATATTATCGGTGATTCATTGAAGGGTTTTCGAAGATTGCGAAACCAATGACAGCGTTGCTAGGCAATAAGGTTGAGTTCAAGTGGACCCAGAAATGTCAAGAGGCCTTCGAAGCGCTGAAAGAGAAGTTGACTATAGCGCCTGTCTTAGTCTTGCCTGATGTGCACAAGCCCTTCTCGGTGTATTGTGATGCTTGTTACACTGGTTTGGGATGTGTGTTGATGCAAGAGGGAAGAGTTGTGGCTTACTCGTCCCGACAGCTGAAGGTTCATGAGAAGAATTACCCAATCCATGACCTAGAGTTGGCAGCGGTGGTTCACGCACTGAAGACATGGAGGCACTATCTGTATGGACAGAAATGTGATGTTTACATAGATCACAAGAGTCTGAAGTACATATTCACTTAGTCAGAGCTGAATATGAGGCAACGAAGATGGTTAGAGTTGATCAAAGACTATGAGTTGGAGATTCATTACCATCCAGGCAAAGCGAACGTAGTGGCAGATGCTTTGAGCAGGAAGAGTCAGGTCAATCTAATGGTCGCTCGTCCGATGCCCTATGAGTTGGCCAATGAGTTTGATAGGTTGAGTCTCGGATTCCTGAATAATTCGCAAGGAGTCACAATTGAGTTGGAACCTACCCTGGAGCGGGAGATCAAAGAAGAGCAGAAGAATGATGAAAAGATCAGTGAGATCCGGCGACTGATTATGGAAGGCAAAGGCAAAGATTTTCGGAAAGATGCAGAAGGTGTGATATGGTTCAAAGATCGCTTGTGCGTTCCCAATGTCCAGTCTATTCGGGAGTTGATCCTCAAGGAAGCTCATGAGACAGCTTATTCGATTCACCCTGGTAGTGAGAAGATGTATCAAGATCTGAAGAAGAAATTCTGGTGGTACGGAATGAAGAGAGAAATCGCAGAGCATGTGGCTATGTGTGATAGTTGTCAGCGGATCAAGGCAGAGCACCAGAGACTAGCTGGATTGTTGCAACCGTTGCAAATCCCTCAGTGGAAATGGGATGAAATTGGCATGGATTTCATAGTCGGATTGCCTCGCACTCGAGCCGGCTACGATTCCATTTGGGTAGTAGTGGACCGCTTAACCAAGTCAGCCCACTTCATACCAGTCAAGACCAACTACAGCAGTGCAGTATTGGCAGAGTTGTACATGTCTCGGATCATTTGTCTTCATGGTGTGCCAAAGAAGATAGTGTCAGATAGAGGAACTCAATTCACCTCTCATTTCTAGCAGCAGTTGCATGAAGCCTTGGGCACGCATCTGAATTTTAGTTTAGCCTATCATCCGCAAACAGATGGTCAGACCAAAAGAACCAATAAAATCCTTGAAGACATGTTGAGAGCCTGTGCGTTGCAAGATTAGTCTGGATGGGACAAGAAGTTGCCGTATGCAGAGTTATCCTATAACAACAGTTACCAGGCCAGCTTGAAGATGTCACCATTTCAAGTGATCTATGGGAGGAGTTGTAGAACTCCGTTGCAATGGGATCAGCCTGGAGAAAAGCAAGTGTTCAGGCCAGACATTCTACTTGAAGCTGAAGAGAACATCAAGATGGTTCGAGAAAACCTGAAGATAGCGCAATCAAGGCAGCGAAGCTATGCAGACACAAGAAGAAGAGAGCTGAGTTTCGAAGTCGGAGGCTTCGTCTATCTGAAAGTGTCACCGATCAGAGCAGTCAGAAGGTTCGGAGTCAAAGGCAAGCTAGCACCCCGCTACATCAGTCCGTATTAGATTCTCGCAAAGTGTGGAGAAGTGGCTTATCAGCTCAGTCTGCCAGAAAATTTGTTTGCTGTGCATGATGTCTTTCATGTGTCTCAATTGAAGAAGTGCTTGCATGTGCCAGAAGAGCAATTGCCAGTTGAAGGTCTTGAAGTCCAGGAGGACTTGACCTACGTTGAGAAGCCAACGCAAATCCTCGAGACCACAGATAGAGTCACCCGAAGGAAGATCATCAGAATGTGCAAAGTCAGATGGAATCATCACTCGGAGGAAGAAGCAACCTGGGAGCGCGAAGATGATCTGATGGCCAAATACCCTGAGCTCTTTGCTAGCCAACCCTGAATCTCGAGGGCGAGATTCTTTTAAGGGGATAGGTTTGTAACGCCCTGAATTTGGGGGTAGATTTTTTTCTTCTTTTCCCTCACCAAATTCAGGCGTTACCCTTTCGTTTTCCCTTTTCTCCTCACTAAACTTTGATCTTTTCCAAAGTTATAGCGGGATTCGGCTTGAGATCCCATGTAAAGCAAAACCCTAAAAGTATTTTATTTTGCTTGATGCACCATGCCGAACCATGCATTCTTTTGATTGTTTAAAAATGTAAATGCATTCATCTAGAAAAATAGATTTTTGAAAAAAAGGAAAATCCTTTCCTCTCTCCCCCTCCCCCCCCTCCTTCCCCATTTTTGGCCCAGCCACCCCCTCCCCCTCGTGCCCGGCCCAGCCGGCCGGCCCAGCCGTGCCCCCCCTCCCCTTTCCCTCCCTCGCGCCGTGGGCCGCCCTGGCCGGCCCAGCCGCTCCCCCCCCCCGCGTGCGCCCCTCTTTGGGCCCAAGCGACCCAGTCGCGCCCCCTCCCCCCTCCCCCCAAAAATTTCCCTCCTCGTGGGCCCCGCCCGTCATTCTCTCTTCCTCTCTCCCTCTCCCCTGCCCTAACCGCCACCGCCCTCTCCCTGTGCCGCCGCCGCGCCGCCCTCCCTCGCCGCGGTGAGGCCCCCTCCCCTCTTCTCCCTCCCCTCTCTCCCCCTTCCCCGCCCGCCCGACCGCCCTCGAACCGCCCGGTGTGCGGCCCCCGTCCCACCCCGGCTCGGCCGCGCTCGCCGCCGCCCCGGCCGCCCCGCGCCCGCCCCGGCTCGGCCGCCCCCGCCCCGACCTCGACTGCCCCTGCCTCGGCCCGGCTCGGCCGCGCCGCCCGGCCCCCGCCCCGACCCCGGTCGCCCCCGCCTCGCCCCGTTCCCGGCCATGGCGCCCCCGCCCCGGCTCCGGCCGTCCCCGGCCGCGCCCGCCTCGGCTCCGGCCATGGCGCCGCCGCCCCGGCCCCGGCTGCCCTCGCCCCGTGCGCGCCGCCCGGCCCCGCCTTGGCCCCGGCCGCGCCGCCCCGCGCCGCCCGGCCCCATCCCGGTCGCGCCCGGCCGTGCCACCCCGGCCCCGGCCGCCCTCGTCCCGGCCCCGGCCGTGCCCCGCCGTGTCCTGCTCGCGTCGTGACGGCCCCAACGCGGCCTCGAGCTCGGCCCAGCGTGCCTATGGCGCGCGGCCTTGAGCTCGGCCAGCGCGCGGCCCTGACGTGTGCACGGCTAGTTCGCGGCGCGTGTCTGCGGCCTTGCGCGCGCGCTACTCGCGTAGCGCAGTGTGCCTTGGCACGACTCGTCACGCCCTCGTCTACCCCTAGACGTGCCCGTCTACCCCCCCCCCCCATGTTTTATGTGCGCTAATCACGTTGTTCATGTTAATAAAATAGGAAACTCAATTTAGAAATTGGTTACGTTAGTTAATTTATGTAGCTAATCGTCTATCTCATTTAATATTAATCTACTAAAAGTGGTCACGTTTCTAGTAGTGCATGTAGCTAATCCTTATTATTGGAGCTAAGTAGAACTAGAGCACGTAACGTCTAGTTATTCGTCCACCCGTAATGCGCCTCGAGCATAAACTTTAACCCCTGCGAGACCTTTCCCCGTTTCTTTCTAACCATGGTAAATGCAATATCGTATGCCATATTTTATGCATGTTTAATCTATTTGTTTTCTTGTATGATGTACCGTTTGTTTCCTAATTTGAATGGATGGATGTATGTATGTTTGCACTTGCATAGAGAACGATCCGGTTGAAGAGCCCGAAGAACTCGCAGGAGAAGCCCCTGAGCAGCAGTCGGTTGGTGGAGGCAAGTGTCCCTTGACCTATCTCTATCCTATTCATTCTTTAATTCACCTCCCGCATTACACATTTATGCCTAAGGATTGACTAGCTTTTGTTATCCATGTCCTTGTTTACCTACTTGGGTCGGATTATTATTGGTTAGCTTTATGCTATTGCTTAACATTAATCAATTAACATGATGAGGATTACTTATGATACGCTGTTTTCCCCTCTTTTATTATGATGTTATACTTGTGACCTTCAAGGGGGCTCGAGCGGTTTCTCGGGTGCCTCTCCGTAAGGACCTATTCGTTGGATGATCGCCCGGGAAAACAGTGCAACCATGAGGGTGGAGTGGGACGCCCTTAGCTGAGTAATTAGAGGAACCAGGGTGTAGTTCGCTTAGCCGTCATACCGTCAATGGGCTCGGTGTATGCGGCTCGCTCTGCCAAGGTTGATTTGTCCTTTGGGGAGGAGTGCGGTACATTTAGGAAACCTAACGGGTGGCTACAGCCTCGGGGAATCTTTGTAAAGGCTACGTAGTGATGCCCTGCTGGACCACCTAGGTAGTGGTCAATGGGGAGTAGCTCTCTCCGGGCAGAAAGGGAATCACGGCTTGTGGGTAAAGTGCACAACCTCTGCAGAGTGTTTGAAACTGATATATCAGTCGTGCTCGCGGTTATCAGCGGCCAAGGGAGCTCCAGTGATTAGTGGTACTTGATCAGAGATGTTCGGATTACAGGTGGCAATGAGAATGATGGTCTTGATTATGATTATGGTAATGATAAGTGGTATTATTTCCGTTTGGAAAGGGTACTTGGGGTTAAGAACTTGGGTTAATGTTAAATCTTGGCTTTCTACTAGTAAATAATAATCTGACCAACTAAAAGCAACTGCTTGACTTACCCCCACATAAAGCTAGTCCACTACAGCCAAACGGGATACTTGCTGAGTAAGTTGATGTGTACTCACCCTTGCTCTACACACCAACCCCCCCCCCCAGGTTGTCCGCATTGCAACCACTGCTCAGAAGAAGATGAAGCCGTGGAAGGAGATACCAGGAGTTCCAAGACTACGACGAGTTCTAGGTGTGGGTTAGCGGCAACCCCCAGTCGGCTGCCTGTGAAGGCCGCAGTTATCTACGTTTCGTTTTTGCACTTTGATTATTGTAAAGACTATGTGGATGTCTCAGACATATGATATAATCGACTATTATTTCCCTTTTTAATACTATTTGAGCACTGTGTGATGATGTCCACGTTATGTAACTGTTGTGTACGTGAATTGCTGATCCTGGCACGTACATGGTTCGCATTCGGTTTGCCTTCTAAAACCGGGTGTGACAGGTTTCGCGGCGCGCAAAAAGAGTACCTGACCCGCGCTGCCCCGCCCCCCTTTTATACACAGGACTTGACGCTTCGGGAAACCCACAGTCCAACAGTACCGCGTCCATCAACGGTCACATCAAAAACCCCCGTGGAACCACTTCGAGCGAGGGCAGCGTCTCCACCATCTAGCGACGTCTTCGGCACCAGATGACTCAGTCGAACTGGTCCCTCGGAGGGCAAATGTTGGGGTGAAGGCGAAGACACTACCCCTCGCTCGATGCCTTCGCCAATCTCGCTGCATCAACGGAGGCAAGACGACCGGCAGCTCCCACCCTTCGTCCAACACGTTGCAAGACGAAGGTCCACGACGAGGTCGCCCCGCCCTGCGTCCTCGTCGAACACGAAGGCCCGCATGGAATTCAGCCCATTGTAACAGGCCCCGCGCGGCCGGTTGTATTACGGGCCCGATTTGCAAATGTTTTTATGTAATGACGGTCTGTAACCCTGCTTTATGGGAATATTCCGAGAATGACCTAGGCGCTTGAGGGCACATGCGTCCTTAATCCGAGATGCTAGGCGCTCAGGCACCTATAAATACCCCAACACAGTGCCCTTGAGGGGCTAGATTAACAGAGCAATTGCTGCCTCCAGTTAAACCGTGTTCCCATCTCGCTCATCCCCCTGTTGGAATCAACCTGCCCGGGAACACAAGTTCCAACAGTAACCTCACCTCTTGCTAAATTTTTTATCAGAAGCTAATGAGGAAGATTGTGATGATGGTGATGATGAGTACTGAGTCTAACGATGCGCTAGTCATCTTCCAATGGAAGATTGCCCATGTTATTTCCGTTGTACTTTGATGATGATACTATTTAATACTTTTAAAGCCTGGATGATGTAATAAAGTTACTATAATCTCTTTTTACGCCTTTATTGCATTGTCTTTTGATATATTACACTTGTGACATCAACATATGTGTGGAAAATGGATCCTGGCACACATATGATATGCATTCGGTTTTGCCCCTAAAACCGAGTGTGATAGAGTGGTATCAGAGCTATGCTGACTCTAGGTCGTTTGACTAGTTAGAAATGGAAAGCCTAGTCTGTTCAAAATATGCTTATTTTGCTCTTATAAGTTTATTTTAGTAATCTTGCCTCTTTAAAATTCAACTAAGGTGACACTTTCTATTGTAGATGGTGCGTACTCTCCAAACCACCCGTGTAAACACCAACCATATCCCTCCGCCACGGCAGGCTCCTTTCTACCTAGTGGTAGTGGAGGAAGTCCCTATGGATCTACACCACCTTCAAGTGAGGAATGGTGTGATCTTGGAGGACAGTTCTGAGGAGATTTTGGCTACACCCACTCCATTGTTAGAGTTTGATGCCTTTGCTGCGGAAGATTTGTCTTGAGCACCAGCTATACCAGTAGCTCAAGCCCCAGCTCCTGGAGGTGATGACTCGGATGATTTCGGCGATGATGAAGATGATGATGAAGAAGAAGAAGAGGAAAATAATGACAACATTGAGGATGCCAACAATGAACAAGAAGACAACTTTGTTGGATTGCGGCCCGTTACAGAACATTACACTTCAATGTTTGAGACGGGACACTTTCCAAACTTGCTGCAGGATGTGCTACATGTGTTGGGAACCTATGTTCGACCTCTATATGACACAAGGTGAGTGTTTGAGCCTCCACGGGCTTGTTATTATATCACTCACGTGCATATCAAAGTGTTGGATGTAGGAGATAGAGGTTTCAGGACTCTATCATCTCACGAGTCTCTAACGCCGCTCTCCACCTATGCTGCTTCGATCAGCAATGCTGCTCAAAGAGCTTTGTCGTCCCTCAACCATACCTATTGGCAGCAGCTGCATGACATGACATACAGGAACCTTCCCCTATGTCCTCGTGGTGAAAGCCAGACAATTGTTGTTCCAGGTGAAGCTGGAGAAGATTGCCTCAACACCCTTGCAGGTGTCGTGGCAGGTCTTAACACTAATCTAGATAGTGCTACCCTGGATCTTTCAAGGGTACATGTTGCATCCCAATTTTTGGTTCCGAGGTTAGAAGCCTTAAACTCCTAACCCCCTTATTCTTTCTCTTAAAGCCTAATCTCATAAGCATTTCATTTCTCATATGCATAAACCATGATTGCTAGTAGCACTTCACACATAGCATTTCATTTTGGCAACTAGAAATTAGCATTTCTCATATGCACTAGCTTCAGCACTTTGTCTCGAGCATGGAACACTGCATCCCCCCCAATCACACCCAAGGCCTCGTCGGTGACCTCGCTGTCGCTTGGGCCTGCCACTTCGCCATGGTTGGCCCCTTCCGAACCGCCATCGATGAAATCCTCCCCACCACCGTGACCCCTGCCCCTGCCCATGCTATGCCACCACCCCGACCACCGAGAACCGAGCCATCGGCAGGGAACCGCCATCGAACCCCAACGGCCGGTTCTTTTCCCTTGGGCGGACCCCCCATCTGTCCCCCCTAATGTTGTTTCCCCCTCCTCCTCGCTGGCACGTGGGCCCGCGCCCACGGAGCCATCTCCACGCCGCGCCCGTTGGCAGGACAAGATGGTTCACTGCCCGCACGGCCGCGCGCGCGCTTGACTTGGGCTGAAACTCCCTCCCCCGGCCCAGTTAACTAGGAAATCCTTTATCTTTTATCTTTTTCCTTTTTCCTTTCCTTTCCCCTTTTCTAATATAATCTTTATATGCTGATAATATATGCACCAAAACAACTTTTACTTAGGTCACAAAATAATGATGATTAGGAACTTGACACACTTTATTAGCAAGCAATGTTTGATGTATTGTTTATTGCCTGCTTTTGCAAGGCAAAGAGGGGTCCGACCCTCCAGAAAACGTAGCTCCGGAAGAAGGGCAGGAGCCTGACCTCCCAGAATTAGAGCTTTCGTGCCAAGAGACCTTTGACGAAGGCAAGTCCATTCTACCCTTGATGCATAAATTACCTACTCTTTCTACCACTACCTAAGCCGAGATAAGGGATGGATTCTATGCATTGTGAGTCGAGTGATGGTGTCACACCCGGTTTGGAAGGTAAACCGAATGCAAACCATGTACGTGCCAGGATCAGAACTCAAGTACACAGCGATTACATAATTGGACATCATCACACAATGCTCGAAATAAATAGCGGAAAGGTACTTTATTACAACAAGATGTCCAAGACATCCATAGAGTTTATTACATAACAATTGTCTTTAACATAACTATCAAAGTGCGGAAATGTGGAACATAGAAGCTAAGCCTACATAGGCAGCTCACTAGGGGTTTGCCACTAAGAAAGAACTAGAACTCGTCGTAGTCCTAAAACTCCTCGAAGTCATCCATGTTGCCAGCATCACCTCCTGAGCACTGAGTGCAGTGGGGACAACCTGGGGTGGGGTGCTTTGTAAAGCAAGGGTGAGTACACATCAACGTAATCAGCAAATGTCCTGTTTGGCTAAAGTGGACTAGCTGTATATGGAGTTGAGGTTAAGCGGTTGCTTTTAGTTGGTCAAATATCTATTATTATTAGTAGAGCCAAGTTTTAGTAATAAACCCAGTTATTACCCAGAAGTACCTCCTCAAAAGAGGAAATACCAGAGATCAGATTTTATAGCATCATTATTAACCATCATCATAAAAGTATCCAAAGTTCTTCTAATCAAAGAGGATCCCAAGGCTACTCTTAACCGTGAGCTCAGCTGATATACCTGTTGGGGGCCTTCGTCTTCCGAAGGTCCTCAAAAACATGATTTGACAATGTTTTCCAAGCGGATTATGTGAACAGGTATCTTCGGATTCAAAACTATGAACATGAAATACGGTCAGGACGAAGCCTGAACCAGACGAAGGGGGATCAAAATGGGGAACGGACTGATTGCCAAGGATGGTCCACAGCCGAAGCTGTGCGCAGGGAAGCTTCGTCGCGATAGCAGAAAGGGGAACCGACTTAAAGATGAAAAGACTACTTGGGCCTTGACAAATTTCCATAAGTCATTGGCGAATGTAATGGACATGAATGTAATTTTACGTGGGCTGCATCCCGCGTCTATAAATAGATGAACAGTACTCCCGTACTGTTCACGCTGACTTGGCATTTGCTTTTGCGTCACGCTTGTACTTTTTACCTTCTCTCAGGACCGAAGTTACACTTGTAATTTGAAATCATTTCTATTTTTCCATGTTAATAAAATAGAAATGATTTTATGTTGTTTATATTATATTTCGTGCTTTATATGAATCCTTCGTCATTACTTGTTATATTTACGAAGGTATGTCCCTTATGACCTTCGTCCGAAACTCATTATTTCCCGAAGGGTCATAATGTTTCGAAGGACGAAGGACTTTAACATTTAACACTTTTTATGTTGCCTTGTTCTTAACTCTTAGCATTTGAGAACAAGTCCCCAACATTGGCGCCCACCTCCGGTGAACTCACTTCCACTTCGAGTTTTTTGAACACCTTCGGAAGCTGTAGACCTTCGCTATGGCACCGAAGAAATGCGAGGGGCTACTGTTGGGGGCCTTCGTCTTCCGAAGGTCCTCAAAAACATGATTTGACAATGTTTTCCAAGCGGATTATGTGAACAGGTATCTTCGGATTCAAAACTATGAACATGAAATACGGTCAGGACGAAGCCTGAACCAGACGAAGGGGGATCAAAATGGGGAACGGACTGATTGCCAAGGATGGTCCACAGCCGAAGCTGTGCGCAGGGAAGCTTCGTCGCGATAGCAGAAAGGGGAACCGACTTAAAGATGAAAAGACTACTTGGGCCTTGACAAATTTCCATAAGTCATTGGCGAATGTAATGGACATGAATGTAATTTTACGTGGGCTGCGTCCCGCGTCTATAAATAGATGAACAGTACTCCCGTACTGTTCACGCTGACTTGGCATTTGCTTTTGCGTCACGCTTGTACTTTTTACCTTCTCTTAGGACCGAAGGTACACTTGTAATTTGAAATCATTTCTATTTTTCCATGTTAATAAAATAGAAATGATTTTATGTTGTTTATATTATATTTCGTGCTTTATATGAATCCTTCGTCATTACTTGTTATATTTACGAAGGTATGTCCCTTATGACCTTCGTCCGAAACTCATTATTTCCCGAAGGGGCATAATGTTTCGAAGGACGAAGGACTTTAACATTTAACACTTTTTATGTTGCCTTGTTCTTAACTCTTAGCATTTGAGAACAAGTCCCCAACAATACCAGTTTCTAACACTCTGCAGAGGTTGTACACTTTACCCACAAGTCGTGATCCCTTTATGCCTCGGGTCGATCAAACCCTCAAACACTACCAAGGTTAGTCGGCAAGGTTTCACTACATAGCCTTTACAAAGACTCCCCTGGTACATAGCTGCTCGTTAGGTTTCGCCAGTCGTACAAACGTAGTACACCTCCCTAAGGTGGGTGAATAACAAAACCAAATCGAATGAACCTCTGAACCCCAACCTTAGTAGAGCGAGCACTACGCCCCGGCCCCCATTGACGGCACTCAAGCAAAGCCAACTACACCCCCAGGTTCATCTAATTAATCAGCTAAGGACGTCCCATTCCACCCTCATGGTTACACTATTATCCCGGGTGGTCACTCCATGAACAGGTCCTTACGGAGAGGTACTCAGGAAAAAAGCCTGAGCCCCCTAGAGTATCACAAGTTCTTCAACATAATCAGGATAACAATATCGTATCATAAATGTTCACATCATGTTCATTGATTAAAGTTAAGGCAATAGCAAAATGCTATCTATAATAATCCAGAAGGTAAACAAGGATAAGTGAATACAGACTAGTCAATCCTTAGGTATCATAAAGTAATGCGGGACAGTGAATCATAAAGTATGTAGGACATAATAGGTTAGAGGACACTTGCCTTCACCAGGTTGTTGCTTAGGGAGGTCTGCAGCAACACACTCAGGAACCTTGGACTGCTCGTTGTATAAATAAAGCGAGCATGCACTCAATGCATTTGGAAAGTACAAATGAACAACACAGCAAACATGTACAAACATAGGAATACATCTCAAAAGGCACAATACTACATAAGGGATAATGGGTTCAAAGCATAACATAAACTATAACATAAACCTACTTCATTTGGAAATAGATTATTACTTCTCTAAGTGTTACTCACAAATACATAGCATAGTTCAATTTATTTTATTGTGACCTAAAAATTAGAACAGAGATGAATTCATGTAATACACATTATTAATCTTACAATATTAAACATGCTTTAATCTCTAGGGTTTTCCCTTTTTATTTTATTAAATAAACAAATCTAAACATATACTAGTTCATAATTAACCATAAAATTAGAAAACACAGAATGTAAATGGAACTAATTTATTTAAACAGAGAATAATTCCATGAACATTTTGCAATTTGAATCACTAAATTTGGAGTTCATATGTAAAAGATATGAAATAAACAAGTTTAGGAGTTGAAAATACAAAATTAAGCCCTATTCTGTGATTATTTAAAAGGATAGGGTCTGTTTGTAATAACTCAGGGACCTGTGCGTAAAGTCTGAGGACGGCAGGTTCTATTCGCAGAAACCCGAGGGGGTCTTAAGCAAATCGACCACCACGAAAGGGTATCCTGGCTTCTCGGCCATCCGATCGGGAACGGACGCCCGATATTAGAAGCGACCGCGTGGGATCGGACGCGACGGCTGACCAGCGAGTCCCACGTGTTAGTGGCCCAGGTATCCCCGGTGCAGGATGCGAGCGCGGGCGCTCCCTGGCGGGCGGGGCCCACTGGTCGGCGACTCGGACCAATAGGGGGAAACGGCGTGAGCCTGACAAACGGGGTCGCGGGGAGGTCGGGCCCGCTACTCAGCGGTGAAGGGCACACGCAGGCACGATATCGCGGGCGTGTGCTGACAGACGGGGCCCTCCAGGCAGTGACCAAGTGTGGGGAAAGAAAAGGGGATGCTGACGGGCGGGTCCTCCTTGTCAGGACCGCCGTCTACCTCGGCAGTGCGCACGGCGCGAGCGCCATGGCCGGAGCCGGCGACTCTGCGCGGGCGAACAGGGCATGGGGCGGCTGCGGTTGGCCGGGCAGACTCGGTTCGACGGTGCGGGACTAGAATCGATGATCACCAGTGACTAATTGACTGGAACAGAGGAAATGGGGGAGAGAGAAGAGAAAGTCCGGCGGGGAAATTCACCTCGGGTGGAGCAGGGATGAGGACGAGGCTGGGCGTAATAGTGGCGGAGCACGGTAGCCGAGCTCTCCCGGCGACGAATTCGAGAGCAGGGGGCCTGGCGACGGGGAAGCTCCGGCGGGCTTGAAGAACCGGCGCACGCAGCTCGAGTGAGTGGGCAGAGGTGAAATGAGCGAGGCAGGGGGGAAGTGGGGTGTGCGGGGACTTGTAGAGGGGGTCAGGATGCCGGTTTGGAGCTAGGTGGCGACATGGGCGCAGCGATCTCGGCGTGCATGCGCGTGGTCCGCGCATGCAAGCGGTTGAAGGAGGAGGGGGAGGGACTAGCGAGCAGGGCCCGTTGGACAGCGGCACAGACGCATGAGCACATAATGGGCCGAAGCGCCGACAGGGCGACCCCACCGAACAGCGAGAGGGAGAAAGGGAAGAGGGGTGCGGGTCGGTGCCGACAGGCGGGGCCCACCTGTCAGAGACCGAAGGCGCGCGGGCGAAGCTGGGCTTAGTGAGCCGACTGGGCTGCTTTCTCCTTTTCTTTTTCTCTAGATTTTCTAATTCCTTTTCTATTTCTTTTCTCTAGGGTTTTCAAATCCAAATTCAAACTAGGTTTCAAATTCAAATAAATTCAAACTTGTGCAACACTTCAAAGAATATTTTAAGCTCAGCATGATACAACATGTCATGACTCATAATGTTTTGGCAAAAATAAATAGTTAAATCCCCCTAACTTTAAGCTATTTCTACTCAAAAAGGGAAAAAGGGAGAGAGAATCTAGAGAGGGATAATCCTAGAGTGAGTGAGAGAGAGAAGAGTAACACATGAATTTGGGTGATAATTAGAAAGAAATTTTATACCCCCAAATTCCCCCTTAAAAGAATCTCGCCCTTGAGATTCAGGGCTAGCTAGAAAAGAGCTCAGGGTACATGGCTTTCAGATCATCCTCTCGTTCCCAGGTGGCTTCCTCCTCTGAGTGGTGACCCCATTTGACTTTGCACATCCTGATGGTACTTCTCCGAGTGACCCGATCTGCCGTCTCCAGAATTTGAGTTGGCTTCTCAATATATGTCAGATCTTCTTGAACTTCAAGATCCTCTACTGGCAACTGCTCTTCTGGCACTCTCAAGCATTTCTTCAACTGAGACACATGGAACACATCATGCACAGTGGACAGATTCTCCAGTAAGCTAAGTTGATAAGCCACTTCTCCATGTCTTGCTTGATTCTGATATGGCCCAATATATCAGGGTGCTAGCTTGCCTTTGACTCCAAACCTTTTGGTTCCCCTGATGGGTGACACCTTCAAGTAGACATAGTCTCCCACTTCGAAACTGAGTTCCCTTCTTCTGGTGTCAGCATAGCTTCGTTGTCTGGACTGTGCTGCCTTTAAATTCTCTCGGACCATTCTGATGTTCTCTTCGGCTTCAAGCAAAATATCTGGACCGAACACCTGGCTTTCACTAGGTTGGTCCCAATGCAATGGAGTTCTGTAGTTCCTCCCATAAAGCGCTTCAAATGGTGACATCTTCAGACCGCCCTGATAGCTGTTGTTGTAGGAGAATTCTGCATATGGTAATCTCTTGTCCCAGCCTATCTTATCTTGCAAAGCATAAGCCCTCAACATATTCTCCAGAATCTGATTGGTTCTCTCTGTTTGACCATCCGTCTGTGGGTGGTAAGCTGAGCTGATTTTCAAGTGTGTGCCCAAAGCTTCATGCAACTGCTGCCAAAAATGAGAGGTGAACTGGGTGCCTCTATCTGATACTATCTTATTTGGAACGCCATGCAAGCACACAATCTGGGCCATGTATAGTTCGGCCAACACTGCACTGTTGTAAGTGGTCTTGACTGGTATGAAATGGGCTGCCTTTGTCAAACGGTCCACTACTACCCAGATGGAGTCATAACCAGTACGAGTGCGAGGCAAACCGACTATGAAATCCATTCCGATCTCATCCCATTTCCACTGAGGGATCTGCAACAGTTGCAACAAACCTGCAGGTCTCTGATGTTCTGCTTTAATCCTCTGACAACTGCCACATATAGCCACATACTCTGCTATCTCCATTTTCATACCGTACCACCAGAATCTTTTCTTTAGATCCTGGTACATCTTCTCACTACCAGGGTGTATAGAGTATGCTATCTCATGAGCTTCCTTGAGAATCAGTTCCCAGATCGATTTGATGTCAGGAACACACAGTCTATCCTTGAACCATACCACTCCTTCTGCATCTTCACGGAATTCCTTGCCTTTCCCATCTATGATCAGCTGCAGGATCTCGTTGATCTTCTCATCATCCTTCTAACCTTTCCTGATATCTTGCTC
Organism: Zea luxurians; assembly: GCA_029449295.1. Lineage (NCBI taxonomy): Eukaryota > Viridiplantae > Streptophyta > Magnoliopsida > Poales > Poaceae > Zea > Zea luxurians. The sequence goes on from JAOPSE010000003.1 coordinate 202,662,557, forward strand.
TAGAGTGGGTTCCAACTCGATTGTCACTCCTTGAGTGTTGTTCAGAAATCCGAGACTCAATCTGTCAAACTCCTTCACTAGCTCATACGACATCGGGTAAGTGGCCAACATATTGACTTGACTCTTTCTACTCAGAGCATCTACAACCACGTTTGCTTTGCCTAGGTGATAATGAATCTCCAGCTCGTAATCTTTGATCAATTCTAGCCATCTTCGCTGCCTCATGTTTAACTCTATTTGAGTGAATATGTACTTAAGACTCTTGTGATCCGTGTAGATATCACATTTTTGCCCATAAGATAATGTCTCCAGGTCTTCAATGCATGAACCACGGCTGCTAATTCCAAATCATGAGTAGGATAATTCTTCTCATGAATCTTCAACTGTCGGGACGAGTATGCCACTACTCTCCCTTCCTGCATTAACACACATCCCAGTCTGGTGTATGAAGCATCGCAATATACTGAGAATGGCTTGTGAACATCTGGCAGAATCAGTACTGGTGCCGTTGTCAACTTCTCTTTCAATGTCTCAAAAGACTTCTGGCATGCTGGGGTCCACTTGAACTCAACCTTCTTTGCCAACAAGGCTGTCATTGGTCTGGCAATCTTGGAGAAACCTTCAACAAAACGCCGATAATAACCGGCCATTCCGATGAAACTCTTGATTCCTCGGACATCTTTTGGTGCTTTCCAGTCCAAGATAGTTGTTACCTTCTTCGGATCTATAGCCAATCCCTCTCGTTTTATAATGTGACCCAAGAATAGGACTTCACTGATCCAGAACTCACATTGCTAAGCTTGGCATATAGCTGACAATCTCGTAGCCTCTGGAGTACTTTCCTCAAATGCTCCTCATGCTCTTGCTCATTCTGGGAATATATAAGAATGTCATCAATGAGCACCACTATGAACTTGTCAAGATAGTCCATGAACACGCTATTCATCAAGTACATGAAGTAGGCTGGCGCATTCATCAAACAGAATGACATGACCGTGAACTCATATAGTCCATACTTGGTGATGAATGCCGTCTTCGGTATATCCAAAGGTCGGATTCTAAGCTGATGGTAGCCTGATCTCAGATCTATCTTCAAGAACACACTGGCTCCTCTCAACTGATCGAATAAATCTTCAATTCTGGGCAGGGCGTACTTATTCTTGATAGTAACCTCATTCAAGGATCTATAGTCAATGCACATCCTCTTTGTTCCATCCTTCTCCACAAATAGCACTGGGACTGCCCAAGGCGAGGTACTTGGTCTGATGTGGCCTTTCTCTAACAACTCATCAATCTGCTTCTTGAGTTCCACTAACTCTGGTCCGGACACTCGATAGACTCTCTTGGAAATAGGGGCGGTGCCTAGGATAAGTTCTATGGCGAATTCAACCTTCCTTTCAGGTGGCATACCTTGTAACTGCTCGGGAAACACATCTGGAAAATCTGACACTACATTGATAGCCTCTGATGGTTTAATCTCTTCAATATGGGCGGTGACTTGTCGACAACTCCCTTTCCTTGGTCCCGACAAGACCAACTCTACTAACACTTCCTCTCCTGGTAAGGACACTAACTTCACCATTCTCTTGTCACAGCTAAGACTGGCTTGATACTTGGTTAGCCAATTCATCCCTAGGATGACATCTATAGTTGTATCATGGTTACCCATAACTATTAAATCAGCGGGGAACTCTACCCCCTTATTTAAACCTTTGCACTAGGGCAAAATATATCCATTTGGGTCCTTCCACCAACTGAACTAACTCTCATGGGTGGATACATGGGTGCTACTGGTATATTATGTGATTCTACCCATGATGCAGTCACAAAAGAATGTGTTGCTCTACTCTCAAATAAGACATTTGCAGAATGGTACTCGACTGAAAACGTACCTAGTGCCACTCCTAGAGTCTCCTGGACTGTGTCGGCCTCCAAGTGGTTCACCTTTCCATACTGGGCACTAGGTTGCCCATGGTTGTTGCCTCATTGCTGCATTGCATTCTGTCTGACTGGGGCATTGGGAGCTGGCTACTGCTGGGTTGCTTTCTTTGGGCAATGATTCGCCCAATGACCTTGTTCCCCACAGTGGAAACATGCACGACTTGCTCCTTACGCTGGTGCTGCTTGATTGTTCTGGTTGGTTGTTGGGGCAGGAAGACAGGCTGCCTGGTTGCTCTGACATTGGTATTGATTTCCTCCTTGCTGGTTGTTCTGATGGTACTACTGCTGCTGCTGAGGAAACTGCCTCTGGTACTGTTGTTGGTTCTGACGCTGATACTGGTGCTGGTGACCTTGCTTGAATTGTTGAGGTGGGTTGCCTGAGTAGCGAGGACGGCTGCTACTCCCGACCTGAGGTCCACCAATCTTGTGTTTCCTGTCCTCCATTTCCCGATGCTTCCTTTCTGTCATAATTGCTCTGTCGATTAGATGCTGGAAGGTAGGGAAGGTGTGGTTCATCGGCTGATAATGGAGGGGATCGACCAATCCTCTCAGAAAGCAGTACTGCCTCTTAACATCCGTGTTGACGTCTTCTGGGGCATAACGCGACAGCTGCAGAAACTTATCCTTGTACTCGTTGACGGACAAGGGACCTTGCTGCAAGGAGAGAAACTCCTCCTTCCTCACTATCATCAGTCCCTCGAGCACATGGTAGCGATGGAAGTTGTCCCTGAATTCTTCCCAAGTGATGGCTTCAGGGTTGGCGTGGGTGGCGAGGTAAGACTCCCACCAATACTGGGCTGCTCCCCTTAGCTGTCGGGGACCATCCAACACCTTCTCACGATCGTTGCACTGGGTAGTGTGCAACTCACGCTCCACGGTACACAGCCAATCTTTGGCGTCCATGGGGTCAGCAGAATGGGCAAAGACTGGGGGATGGCCCCTCATGAACTCTGCCCGCTTGTCTCTGGGTACTTGAGTCATCTAGACTTGCACCTGAGGTTGAGGCGGTGGTGGCTGCTGCTGCACCTGCTGCATAGCTGCTAAGGTCTGACCAATTACCTGGACTGCTTGGGTCTGCATCAAGAACATTTGCTCAATGGTGATCGGGGTGGTGGTGGCAAATGCTGCTGTGGGGCTGCCTCCTCTTAGGGTGCCTGCTGTTCAGGCTGAGCACGCCTCGCACCTCTGCGCCTATTCTCAGACATCTGTAGAAAGCACACATATATATCAAATCTGACTTTGCAGTCTTTTCAGCATAAGATAAGATGTATAGAAAATCTTCATAGCACTGAACAAATGACCATCTTCACTGATAGCTTCTCAGATAAAGAGGAAAGTGGAAATAAATGGATTACCCAACTAAATAAATGACTTTATTAATAACTACACCAAGTTGCAGGGGATACCCACACCTTGGTGACAATCATTACAAAGATCCAACTTCAGTACATGTCCATCATAACAAGCATCCAACATCTGATAAGCAAACTAACTCTAACTAAAATTGACTAGACTAAGACACTGAACTAAGCATTATTACAGACTCTTACTTTGTCGATCTGGGGATCCAAATCTATCCGGGTCCTACAGTCTGGGGTACCATAGTCGAAGCGACCACGGGGCGGTGAACGGTAAGGGTGTTGAATCCCGACAGGGGCAAGAGAACCACCATCCAGATAGTGGCGTGCTGCGCACTCAGCACGCAATTCTGCAACCTCCGCCCGAACCTTGCCCAACTCGTCAAGGGCGTGGTCCAACTCTATGTTGAGCACGACGACTAGATTGACCATACTGTTCAGCCTGGGATTGCTCTCACCAACTGGCGAGGCAATCACACCTCCAGCACTACCGGTCGAACGGCGAGGGTAGTACTTTAGGTCGAGGCCATCAGCTACCCCGCTGAACAACGAGCAATACTAAGAAAGTGCCCGTCGTGCTGCATCTTGCATGGCTGCCTCGGCAGTATCCCTCTTAGTAATAGAATAGTGCTCTGAGAAGGCCTCTGCACCCCGGAGATCATCGTCCGGACGGCACCAAGCAAGTAGCCTCCCACTAGTCTAGGTATAGCCCGCGACGATGCCGGTAGACTACACAACGGTACTCGATGGACCAAGTGTGTCGGTCGAAGGCTGGACACAACAAGGTATCAAGAGCGTCGTGGAAGTGACACCCACGAGCGACGTCATGAGTGATGGGTCTAGCGATCCATCCCTCCGGCTCCAGCTCCTCCGAGAGCTCTGTGCCATGGCTCGAACTGCCACCGACGTCGTCATCATCTCCGTCTCCGTCTGGTTCTCCTCCAGCAGTCGGGATGCCCTATGGTGGTGTAGGGGGCATCTCTAGCTGAGGTGTAGGGGAAGGCGGCCTCTCAGACTCCACCTCCTATTGAGGCGAGGGGGAAGAGTCCTACTGCTCCTGGTCCTGCTCCTGCTCCTGGCATCGGCGCTCCTGCTCCTCGTGCAGGCAATGATGCAGTCTCTCCAGGTGACTGGACTGACCTGGCACCGTGCGATGTAGTGGACGCTTCGCTAGGCGAGAAGGCAAAAAGGGGATCACAGACTTACATGCAGTGCACCTGATACGGGCCATCTACAAAAGACATCGTAAGCACAAGAGTAAGAGTAAAACTATGAGACCAAAAAGTAAACAGATAGAAAAGTGAGATAAAACTTTTTGAGATGAGTAAATAACATAGAGTTGGTCAAGATGACCAACTTTTGAAAGAACTCTAAGGTCAAGGTAAGAGTAGGGGTCTATAGTCCTTAGGGCAACCATTCTAGTCTAGGTTAGCGGTCCTATAGTCAGCAAGGCTTTGATACCACTTATGTCACACCTGGTTTGGAAGGTAAACCGAATGCGAACCATGTACGTGTCGGGATCAGAACTCACATACACATCGATTACATAATTGGACATCATCACACAATGCTCGAAATAAATAGCGAAAAGGTACTTTATTACAACAAGATGTCCAAGACATCCATAGAGTCTATTACATAACCATTGTCTTTAACATAACTATCAAAGTGCGAAAATGCGGAACATAGAAGCTAAGCCTACACAGGCAGCTGACTAGGGGTTTGCCACTAAGAAAGAACTAGAACTCGTTGTAGTCCTGAAACTCCTCGAAGTCATCCATGTTGCCAGCATCATGTCCTAAGCACTAAGTGCAGTGGGGACAACCTAGGGTGGGGTGGTTTGTAAAGCAAGGGTGAGTACACATCAACGTACTCAACAAATGTCCCGATTGGCTAAAGTGGACTAGCTGTATATGGAGTTGAGGTTAAGCAGTTGCTTTTAGTTGGTCAAATATTTATTATTAGTAGTAGAGCCAAGTTTTAGTAGTAAACCCAGTTATTACCCAGAAGTACTTCCTCGAAAGAGGAAATACCAGAGATCAGATTTTATAGCATCATTATTAACCATCATCATAACAGTATCCAAAGTTCTTCTAATCAAAGAGGATCCCAAGGCTGCTCTTAACCGTGAGCTCGGCTGATATACCAGTTTCTAACAATCTGCAGAGGTTGTACACTTTACCCACAAGTCGTGATCCCTTTATGCCTCGGGTCGATCAAACCCTCAAACACTACCAAGGTGAGTCGGTAAGGTTTCACTACATAGCCTTTACAAAGACTCCCTTGGTGCATAGCTGCTCGTTAGGTTTCGCCAGTCATACAAATGAAGTACACCTCCCCAAGGTGGGTGACTAACAAAACCAAATCGAATGAACTTCTGCACCCCAACCTTGGCAGAGCGAGCACTACGCCCCGGCCCCCATTGACGGCTCTCCGGCAAAGCCAACTACACCCCCGGGTTCATCTAATTAATCAGCTAAGGGTGTCCCATTCCACCCTCATGGTTGCACTATTATCCCGGGTGGTCACTCCAAGAACAGGTCCTTACAGAGAGGTACTAAGGAAAAAGGCCTAAGCCCCCTAGAGTATCACAAGTTCATCAACATAATCAGGATAACTGTATCGTATCATAAATGTTCACATCATGTGCATTGGTTAAAGTTAAGGCAATAGCAAAATGCTAACCATAATAACCCAAAAGGTAAACAAGGATAAGTGAATACAGACTAGTCAATCCTTAGGTTTCATAAAGTAATGCGGGACAGTGAATCATAAAGTATGTAGGACATAATAGGTCAGAGGACACTTGCCTTCACCAGGTTGTTGCTCAGGGAGGTCTCCAGCAACACACTCAGGAACCTCGGATTGCTCGTTGTCTAAATAAAGCGAGCATGCACTCAATACATTTGGAAAGTATAAATGAACAGCACACCAAACATGTACAAACATAGGAATACATCTCAAAAGGCACAATACTACATAAGGGATAATGGGTTCAAAGCATAACATAAACTATAACATAAACCAACTTCATTTGGAAATAGATTATTACTTCTCTAAGTGTTACTCACAAATACATAGCATAGTTCAATTTATTTTATTGTGCCCTAAAAATTAGAACAGAGATGAATTCATGTAATACACATTATTAATCTTACAAGATTAAACATGCTTTAATCTCTAGGGTTTTCCCTTTTTATTTTATTAAATAAACAAATCTAAACATATACTAGTTCATAATTAACCATAAAATTAGAAAACACGGAATGTAAATGGAACTAATTTATTTAAATAGAGAATAATTCCATGAACATTTTGCAATTTGAATCACTAAATTTGGAGTTCATATGTAAAAGATATGAAATAAACAAGTTTAGGAGTTGAAAATACAAAATTAAGCCCTATTCTGTGGTTATTTAAAAGGATAGGGTCTGTTTGTAATAACTTAGGGACCTGTGCGTAAAGTCTAAGGACGGCGGACTTCTATTCGCAGAACGCCGAGGGGGTCTTAAGCAAATCGACCACCGTGAAAGGGTATCCTGTCTTCTTGGCCATCCGATCGGGAACAAACGCCCGAGATTAGAAGCGGCCGCGTGGGATCGGACGCGAGGGCTGACCGGTGGGTCCCACGCATCAGCGGCCCGGGTATCCCCAGTGCGGGATGCGACCGCGGGCGCTCCCTGGCGGGCGGGGCCCACGGGTCGGCGACTCGGACCAACAGGGGGGAAATGGTGGGAGCCTGACCAACGGGGCCGTGGGGAGGTCGGGCCCGCTAGTCAGCGGTGAAGGGCACGCGCAGTCGCGATATCATGGGTGCGTGCTGACAGATAGGGCCCTCTAGGCAGTGACCAAAAGTGAGGAAAGAAAAGGGGAGGCTGACGGGCGAGTCCTCCTTGTCAGGACCACTGTCTACCTCGGTAGTGCGCACAGCGCAAGCGCCATGGCCGGAGCCGGCGACTCCGCACGGGCGAACAGGGCACAGGGCGGCTGCGGTTGGCTGGGCAGACTCGGTTCGATGGCGCGGGACCAGAACCAACGATCACCGGCGACTAATTGACGGAACAGACGAAATGGGGAGAGAGAAGAGAAAGTTCGGTGGGGAAATTCACCTCAGGTGGAGCAGGGATGAGGACGAGGCTGGGCGTAACGGTGGCGGAGCACGATCGCGGATGGCGGTCGAGCTCTACCGGTGACGAATTCGGGCGCAGGGGGGCTGGCAACGGGGAAGCTCCGGCGGGCTTGAAGAACCGGCGCGCGCAGCTCGGGTGAGTGGGCAGAGGTGAAATGAGCGAGGCAGGGGGGAAGTGGGGTGTGCGGGGACTTGTAGAGGGGGTCAGGGTGCCAGTTTGGAGCTGGGTGGCGATGTGGGTGCGGTGATCTCGGCGTGCGTGCATGCGGTTCACGCAAGCGAGCGGTTGAAGGAGGAGGGGGAGGGACTAGCGAGCTGGGCCCGTGGGACAGCGGCACAGACGCGCGAGCGCATAACGAGCCGAAGCGCCGACAGGGCGACCCCACCGAACAGCGAGAGGGAGAAAGGGAAGAGGGGCACGGGTCAGCGCCGACAGGCAGGGCCCACCTATCAAAGACCGAAGGCGCGCGGGCGAAGCTGGCTTAGTGGGCTGAGTGGGCTGCTTTCTCTTTTTATTTTTCTCTGGATTTTCTAATTCCTTTTCTATTTCTTTTCTCCGGGGTTTTCAAATCCAAATTCAAACTAGGTTTCAAATTCAAATAAATTCAAACTTGTGCAACACTTCAAATAATATTTTAAGCTCAGCATGATGCAACATGTCATGACTCATAATGTTTTGGCAAAAATAAATAATTAAATCCCCCTAACTTTAAGTTATTTCTACTCAAAAAGGGAAAAAGGGAGAGAGAATCTAGAGAGGGATAAACCTAGAGTGAGATTGAGAGAAGAGTAACACATGAATTTGGGTGATAATTAGAAAGAAATTTTATACCCCCAAATTCAGGGTGTTACAGATGGCCTGCTGTTGGGGGCCTTCGTCTTCCGAAGGTCCTCAAAAACATGATTTAACAATGTTTCCAGAGTTGTAATACATGAATAGGTACCTTCGGATTCGAAACAGAACCACAGTGGGAGAAGCATAAACAACACGAAGAATGATGTAGCGCCGAAGCTACGCGCAAGAGAGCTTCGGCATGACCGCAAGAAAGGGAACCGACTTAAAGGGGAAAACGCTATTTAGACCCCGACGATTTACCTTATAGTCATTAGCAAATGTAAAGGGCATGAATGTAATTTCACGTGGGCTGCGTCCCATGCCTATAAATAGATGAACAGTACCCCCGTACTATTCACGCGGACTTGGCATTCGCTTTTGCATCACGCTCGTACCTTTGCTGTCTATCAAGTCGAAGGTATCAAATGTAATTCAATATTGTTTTTATTTTCTCATGATAGCATAATGGGGATGAATTTATAATGCTATATGATTGTTCATGTTATCTTTCGTATTTTACACGCTTCTTCTATTACCGTCTTACCTTCGTTATTCGAAGGTATGTCCTGCATGACCTTCGTCTGAAGATCATTATATCCTAAGGGAAATAATGTTTTGAAGGACGAAGGGCATTAATATTTAACATTTTATGTTGCCTTGTTTTTGATTCATAGCATTTGAGAATAAGTCACCAACATTGGCGCCCACCTCCGGTGAACCCTTTTTCGACCACCTTCGGCAAGCACTGACCCTCGTCATGCGACCGAAGAAAGCTTCAGCGATAGGGGCTGCTGCATTACAAACACTGGACCCAAATCAGGAGAACCTTTCTCTCCGACAGGCCCGAAGCCAGAAGAGGAAGGCCACTAGCCCAACACTTCAGGAGGAAGAGTTGGACCAAGAAATCAGAAACATGGAGATACTTCATCAGCAAGTACAAAGGAAGAAGGAGAAGATGGCCCAACTAGCTGATCTTCAGAGACAGATTGATGAAGCCACTGAAGAAGTACGCCATCTTGCTCAAGACGAACAAGAACGAAGGCCCCAACATAGGGAGCTTCATCAAGAAGGCTTTTTCAACGAGGATGGGTGGTATGATGATTTCCATCATGGAAATTTTGCTTTTGATAATGCCTCTCCTCTCTCAGCAGAACTGCAGGCTACCCCATGGCCCCCATCATACAAACCACCCCAGCTCCCCATGTATGATGTGGACTCAGATCCGAAGCAGTTTTTGATGAGCTACGAAGCAACCATATCTTCATATGGGGGCAATACCGCAGTCATAGCGAAATCTTTCGTCGTGGCAGTCAAGAATGTTGCGCAAACCTGGTACTCCTCTCTTCGGCTAGGAACAATTACATCGTGGCAGAAGCTGAAGGACAGGCTGATCACCAGTTTCCAAGGGTTTCAGTCGAAGCCAGTTACTGCTCAAGCTTTGTTCCAGTGCACGCAAGATCACGAAGAATACCTCCAGGCGTATGTCCAAAGGTTCTTGCGCTTAAGGGCACAAGCGCCAACTGTGCCCAATGAAATCGTCATTGAGGCCATGATCAAAGGGCTTCGGCCAGGACCTACAGCCCAATACTTCGCCAGGAAGCCCCCTTAGATCCTGGAGAAGTTGCTCCAAAAGATGGATGAATACATCCGGGCTAACAATGACTTTCGCCAAAGCAGGGAGGAAGCCTACAGGTTCTCTGAGATGACCAGGGGCTTCGGAGGAAGAATCCACCCAAGGCATGCCAGGTCAATTCACTCCACTCAGAATGATGACAGAGGAAGTCAGCTGCAGAAGTCACAATATACTTCACAATCTTCGGGGCAGCAACAAAGCTCTTTCCAGCCGACAGCTCCAAGAGGCAGAGGTGCCAGGGGCTTCGGAGGAAGGTTTGGGGATCAGCCCAGAAAAATTTATTGCTTATTCTGTGGTGAGGACAAGGTCCATACTACAAGGATGTGCCATGTCACCATTCAGAAACAAAAGGAAATAGCAGAAGCTGCAGCTCAGCAGAACCAGCCGAAGCAGGTCATGCACACCGCTTCGTATCACTCACCCTACATACCAGAGTATGTGGATAACCATCCTGCAGCTTCTGTTGCTTCGGCTAGCCAGCCACAGGCGTCTTGGCCACAGCTTCCACCTCCGCCACCACTACAGCCTGTGTATTCACGAGGCCAGTAGCCAGAAGGGAGCCAACAGACCCATCAGCAGCAAGATTTCAGGGAGGAGTCCGAAGCTCGCACAGTTAATAGTATTGTGCCAGAATCGAAGCATATCTATTGAGAGACATCCTACCCCTGAAACAGTTTTTACATTCATTGTCATTTTCTTTTTTAATAAGGAACAATTATTGAAAACCTAGTTCTCTTGTCATTTTCAATTTCCTGTAATAGCTTCGTTCTTGTCATAGCGAAATATATCCTCTCCACAGACTCACGAAGTCCAAAAAGTCGCTGAACCATAAAAGTCGTTCCTAAGAGAACGCAGGCCTAAAAATCATATTACAAGTATCCCCGAAGCTACAAAAAGTCGTTCTAAGGAACGCAGCGTAAGTTTGCCGAAGATATAAAAAGTCATTCCTAAGGGAGCGCAGTGTAAGTTTTCTGCTCAAAAGTCGTTCCAAAGGGAATGCAGAGCCAAATACCGCCGAAATATAAGGCAAAGCGCGAAAAGTCAACGCGAATACTGCCGAAATAGAAGGCGAAGAAGTTCAAAAGATGTTCCTAAGGGAATGCAGAACTTACAGCGAAAAGTCAGCGCTGATACACCGAAAAATAAGCGGTGAAGCCGAAAAATAAGCGGCAAAGAGATTGTGTATTCCACTATGGGGGTGCGAGTGTGTGTCTTCAGCATAAATATTATTTTGCATAACATAACATCATCACATCATTTCGCATAACATAACATGATACATCATATTGCATCAATGGCACAAGAAGGGGATACAATGTTGACCTTTGGAGAATGTTTCGAAAAAATGAAATTGTGCTAAGGCACAAAATAAGTTTGAAGAAATACAGCTTCATCAGCTCTGAGGTGGAGGAACAAATCTATTGTTGACGAAACATTAATGATTTTGTGACGCCTGGAGGATTTTTTACGAAGCATAGAAGCTCTTCTTTACAAAACATGAAAAGAAGAGACGGTGTTTTTTCGCCAAAGGCTCAAAAACGGTATGTACATAAAAGTTTCATGCATCGCAAAGAAATGAATTGCAAAACCATTCATATATTACATTCAAAACCTATGAGCACCGAATATTACAAGCATGTTCCAGCAAATGTTACATTAATATTTTAGCAATGTTTTTACAAATAGCTATTCTTCTTCCTTCAGGACTTCTTCTGCAGCTTCGGTTAATAATTTCGTGACAACTTCGTCCACAATAGCTTCGGCCATATTAATAATTTCTACTGACTTCTTTGTCTCTGGTCGGCCAATGGGTCGAAGGGCTCTGGGGGAGGAGATAGTTCAGCTGCAATAGAAGACATAAATTAGTTCGAAATCACAAAAATAAGCAATAAAGTTAAAAGCCATTAAGTAATACCTATCCGTTTTTAAAGTTCCGTAGCTTTTTCGGCTGCTTTTGTTGCTTCTCGAGCGTCATGAATGTCTTTTTCACTCTTTTTTATTATTTCATGCGCCATCCCTCGGCCATCATTTTCCCAAATATCAGTGAAAAATTTTCCACCTATTAAGCTTGCTTCGGCCGAGGGGTCCTTCGTATCATCAATAGACAAAGCAGCTTTGGCCTGGGCCAAAATTTTAACATGATCGCACCCTACTTTCTCCAAAATAGCGGCAATTCCTCTCACACGAGAGAACGCGCTAGACATCCCCGCGGTTGCTCAGAATTTCTTCAAAAGCTTCGGCTTCGCTGTTGATCCACTCAATTACGCCCTCAGCATCACCTCTTATGAAGTTGTCTTCGCTTGAGTATGCACCCACATTGGCGAAGCTAGTTTTTATCTTTTTGACACATTCTACAGACTTTTCAAAACATCTTTCTTTCGATGAGCGAAGCTCTGCAACTGTTTTTTCAAAATAATTTTTCCAGTACTCATTGGCATCTCGGTCAGCTTCGGCAATAGTGCATTTCAATTTGGCTTCGGCCAATTGTTTTTGAAGGTTTTCAATCTCATTCCTTTGGATTTCAGATTGAGCCTTGAAGTTAGCTTCATCCCCCTTTACTTTGTCTACCAATGTAAGTAGAATTTTGTCTTTTTCCAAAGCTTCGTACCTCAGCTTGATAACTTCTGATCGAAGGTTGTTGAGAGCAATAGTGCAACTTTCGTCTTCGACATTCTTTTGCGCCCTTAAGACGTTGCTAAGTATTAAACCCTATATGAAAAAATGAATGGGTTTATATAAGAACAAAAGAATAATTCAAAATTCATAAACCTACAAATATACAATTTTTGTACCTTCAGACTATTATATGCAAGGCTATCCGCAAGATCGTCCTTCGTCATGGCGCAGAGGCCAGCTTCAAGCTTTGGGAACCCCATACTCCTGGCCATCTCCTGGCAGACAGATAATTCCTTGTTCTCTGGGAGGCAATACAAGAAGTCATCTTCATCTGTGCCATTAAACACTAAGGCCCCTTTCGGGTACTTCAGTTCTCGGGCATAGTGTTTAGCTTCAAAAATTTCTTCTTCAGATAATCTTTTTCCCGAAGCATGTCGAATAATATAATCAAGGACTTTGGAAGACGCTTCGGGAGTAGAGGCGACAACTTTTTCAAGAAAAATCTGTTTTATAGCTTCTTCTCCCGCTGCCTTTTCTCCAGTTTCCGAGGATTTCTCTTTGACATGCTCTGAAGGCCCAGCTTCGGCATCGGCCTGGCTCATTGTAGCTTCGGTTTCGGTTACCTTTGCCTCGATTTCAATCTGCGCCTTCGAAGCCTTGCCAATTTTCTCTGGAGTAGAGCTTGAAGCTTTTATTGTCTCCAGTACATCTAGTACACTAGCCATCCTTTTTCTCTTGGGGGTCGTTGCTAGACCTTTTTGTGTCTTCGGCACCTCCACTCCTACCGAAGGGCTTAGAACTTCTAATGTTTTCGTCTATTCGATTTTTGGTTCTTCAATTTTGTTAGTCTTCGACATTGCTGCCGGCTCTTCAATCTTCTGTGTAAGAGCCGGTCCTTTGGCTTCAGTAGCTGAAGAAGTCTCACCACCGAATTCAGGCACTATGTTCGGTTCAATGTAGCGCGGTCGGTGAGTAAGGACCTTCAACTTTTTCCTCTTTGGTGCGGGCTCGCTTGAGGTAGCCGAGCAGCAGCCTTCCCAGGAGTTGCACCCTTTCTTTTCTGCCCCCGCAGCGAGTAGCAATAATCAGGATACACAAATCCGATAGCATCAAAAACTCTATTTAGCCTTTTCTTTTTTCGGCTCCCGAAGGCCGCAGATAATGCATTATCTTCAGACTTGGAGTATGTTCCTGTAACACCTTAGGTGTTACCCTTGCTAGAGCACATCTATGCACTGGTAACTAGGATCACATGTGGTAGAAACTTGAGAAGAACCTAAGAACCTTGGAAGCCATGGGTTAATCAAGGATGTTAATGACTTAAGAGCATCACTCAAGCTTTTGTGCACATACCACCTTGGACAAGAGGAGAATAAACCCTAGACCCCTCTTGAACCCCATCTTCCAAAGCCATGGTTGAAAGGGGGAGAGAATGAGCAATTGCGCAAACCATGGATTAAAAATTTTGGCACCAAGTTAAGTAACTTACTAACCTACAATTATAGGGAGGTAATATTGCAAAAAGACCCCTGGAGAAACCCCAAATCAAATCTCCAAGTGGAGAGAGAGCTAGAGCTCTCTATTTCTCTCTAAGTTAAAAACTATACCTACACTAAAGATCAGTCGTGTTCACCTCGAAGCTGGCACCAAATCCACCTATGTTCTATACCAAAAATGTGGCATACCACCTAAGGCACCCACTGGAAAAAGCTGAGCCCGAGACTTGGACGTTTGACATGCCTTGGCATGGTTTTTGTCGCGAAGTGGGCAGAGTGACACACCCAATTTGGCGACCCAAGATCTCCCTCCCTAGGCCATATCTACCATGGTGTCTCACAGATAGTGATAGCCCTAGGTGCCAGGAAAAGACTCGCGCCGGATTTTTGCCAAGATTCGCACGTTTGCGACTTGGGTGAGCTATGGAACAAGGGCAGAAGAAAAGCTCCACGTGTTCGACGCGCTCTGCCGCGCCAGAGCACGCCCGCGCCTGACCCCGCGCCGCGCCGAGCCACACCCGTGTCCCCTGTGTGCGGCCGCGCCTATAAAACCCACTGAGGCATCGGCCACACCCCTCCGCGCACACTCAAACCTCACCGGAGCTTAACTCGTCGTCGTTTGCCCGAGCACGGCGTGTCTGCAGCCACCCGAGCCACTGCCGTCGTGGACCGGCCAGCCCAGCCCTTCCCAGCCCCGTCCAACCCTCGGAGACGAGTGTGCACAGCTCAGTGAAGATTTCCGAGCGAGGAATCGAAGCCTGCTTCGCCGGAGAGGCCAGTCTACGGTCGCCGGAGTTCACAACCCCGCCGGAGTACGTGGACCGGGTAATCCACTCAACCATTTTCCGATTCCTTGTGCACACGGTCTCTACGTACCCAGTGAAGCTCACCGTGCCCTTGGATTGAACCAGACCACCGTGGTTTGGCCGGTACACTCGCCGCCGGCGAGAACCCCCGCCTGCGCACGTGGACCGAGCGATTCCGGCCATCCCCGCCATCGAGCCGCACCTCGCTGTGACCGCCAGAGCCTCCCCGAGCCAACCCTGCCCTTCGCCGGACCTATCTCGCCGCCGGTAAGCCGCGCCACCCTTTTCTTTCCCGCGGGTACTGTTTACATTGGGGGAAGGACCGCGGGTGAGAGGAAGAGAAGGTCAGGGGGCTTTTTGAACTGTCAGCGACCCAGGGGAATAGTGGCGCAGGGGTAGATTTGTGCGGGTTGATTTAGTTTAAACCCAGGGACCTCGGTGTAAACTACTTTTTCAAAAAACCTTATTAAAACTGATTTTAAAGTTGAACAGAAACTTGGAAAATCCATAACTTCTGTTTAGTTCATCCAAATTTGGTCAAACCAATTTTGTCAGACTCTAAATAATGTGACCTACTTAATAAAAATATAAAAACCCCTATGTACTATAGAAAACTATAAGGTTCTGATTTAATTATAGTTTTGGCCAAAAGCTCAATAGTAGAAGGAAAAATAGTTGTACTTTTTGACTAGGGTTAGAAAAATTTGGAAGAGTTTCTATCCACTCACTGACCTGTTTAAAAATGTTAAACCTCCCTGTCCACCCCATTAAATTAGTTTTTGCCATTCATTTTACAATATGCTTAAGATTAAAAAAAAGAAAAGATGATTTAAATAATGAACCAGAGGACACCCCTATTTTTGTTAGAGTACTATTTCCATGTAGTTCACTAGAAAAATCTATCATACCCTGGTTTAGTATAAAATAAGTAGGATCCCTTTTATTTTAAGAAAACAAGGAAAACTTAGAAAAACCCTGCAAAAATAACCCTAAAGGGAAAACACCTCAAACCATGGGATAACTAATGTTTGGTTATTATGAACATAGGAAAAATACAAAATCTGTTGTTTGATATTTTCAAATGACAAGTTAGTTATAAGCACCTTTTTGGCATAAAACTTTAGAAAATCACAACTAAATACCCACCAATTAACTTTCTGTGAATTTTGGCACAGAGGTTTATTATTACTGTTAGATGCCAACAAAAATAACCCTTAGGAAGGAACTCACCTCTAATGAAGAGATGTAGTGCAAAGTGGCCCATTTGACCCCACTTTTGTCATTTTTGTCTAAAGCATAGCCTTTTTATTTTTAAGCCCCAAATTCCTAGAACAGGCTATAATGACCAATGGCAACCCACTGTAATTTTTACAGAAATTTTGGAAAATGTTAAACCACTGTCGTAGTTCAAACCTACACTAAAATTCATAAAAAAGAAAATAAAGGAAAGGAAAGTGGATAATGGAAATTAGTGTGACCCTAAAAACCTTTGTAAATTGTCCACTAAAGTATATAAGGGGAATTACAAATCCACTATGCTTATCCTTAACAAAACCTAAGCCTAGAGTGATAAGCATAAACCACCAAAAGCCACGTATAACCAAGAAACCCTGAGTTACCAACTAACTTAGTTTTTCTTCCATTAGCCTAATGTTATTCAATCCTGCATAATCATGACCTACATATTCATTGCATTCCGATAGATTGCAACCTCGCTGACGGAGAGTACGTCCTCGTGCCGGAGCAAGGAGCTGCTCAGGAGGTAGCCCCAGATCCAGCACTCGAGTCTGCACCGGAGGATCTGCCTGCCACAGCCTTGGAAGGCAAGCCCCGGTTTTATGCATAACTTGTTCTATATGATATTTTACTACACTTAATGTTTGTAGGCTTGTTTGTGCACTTAAGTGTAGGAGTTGTTTGAAGCCATAGTTGCATGAACTCAGGATTCCTCTTGAGATGGATACTAGTATGCTAAGTCGAGTAGCTGCTTTATTAAGTAGGATCTCGGTAGAAGTCGAGTGATTTTTCTAGCACTCGCACGAGGTCAGGAATTGGTTGTATCCATTTTTATATCATAATGATGTTGGTCTGTGGACAACAATCCATGGGGATTGGTTGTCTATGAGGTGGAAATTGGAATAAGGATTAAGGTGTGGTACCGTGAACCAAGCGTTTGAACGTACTAAGCACATGCCGAGAAATATGGTAAATCGGTAAGCCTAGTACCTGAGTGAACCTGGCAGTGGACATATCCCCTCACGCGACCTGAGACGTGGTCTCCCATTCCGGTTATGGTGGGTACAAGTGTGGTCACTGCACGACGGCAGTCGGGGTCAGTGAGGCATTGTACGCCAAGGCGGTGAGCCCTGATCTGCTGACGGGGAATCGATGGGGACGGTTGATGTGTGTGGGGGACGGAGTGCCTCGCCACGTCGTGTGTTTAGGTTTACCTTGCAAGGTTTTAAAAACTCGATTCGAATCGTCTGCTTCTCGCAGCTAATGAGACTGGTTGATCCATGCTGCTACATTGAGTAACAAGTGGAAATAGGATGAGTTGATACAAGATGTTGATTGCTAAAATGTTTGCTACTATGTATGAGTAGATAGTACACATTTAGCCTTAAGAGAGTCACACTTAAATTTGACAAAGTTAAAACTTGATTTAGAAACTCAGCTAGTGCTTTTGGCAAACCAAACCCCACAGCCAAACAGCTGCATGTCTAGAGGTAGAGGAGTAGACTCCTCACACCGGGTAAGTCTAGCTGAGTATTAGTATACTCAGCCTTGCTTGTGGCACAATTTTATAGGTTCTCTGGAGGATATGGTTGCTGGAGTGACTTGGCCGTCCGCCTTACCACCGGGTTGGACTGTCGAGTGGGACCCCGCCTCGGCTGAGGAGGAGCATGAGGAGTGATGGGACAGGCTTCCCCATCTCTCTGTTTATTTTCCGTTAGTTTTTATTCCGCTGCACTTCGAACAATGATGGTCACTTTTGCAAAACTTCGATGATGATGATGATGATGATGATGATGATGTAATAATTTAACACTCTTACATGCATGGTTTTATGCCTTATTGTATTTGCTCTGTGACTCACCATCGAGTGAGATTGTGGTACTTGATCCTGTCAGTGGCCATGTCGGACTAGATCCGAGGGATTGACAGGTTATTCCCATTTAAGTGTGGTCTAGCCTCTAAGGCAGGGCTTAGGCACTTAAGTTGGAATAATTCGGGCAGTTCCGCCACAACTGGTATCGAAGCTTGTACCACCACAGAGGAATCTATAAGATATGAATACCATCCCTTTTCAAAATAAAACTTGATAGAAACAATGTTGGATAGATCGTAGGACGAGCAGGATAGGCCTAGGACGTGAAGCCTTAGGATGATAAAAGGGTAGCTAGGTGGCTAAATAATTAGGCCCCACAGGCCACTTTAGGGGATGGGAGTTCTTCCCTATTTTCCCCTGATACCGATGTAAGGTCGTTCGGGACGAGCATGCATGCATTCTTACATTAAATTAAACAAGAGGAAAAAAAATTGGCAAGAACTTAAATACAAAATGATGACCAACTAAGTGCCTCAGTATTATTTTATAAATGGAGAAAAGCTGAGTCTTATTCTTTTTCTTGACTCTTTTTATAATTCTTTTCTTTTACTTACGCTTCCCCATACACAGATGACTTCCCACGGATCCTCAGGCGATGGGAATGCACTAACCCACACTGACGGGCTTGCACGAGAGGGCTTCCCCCGTATTTTGTGGGAAGTACTTCAGGGGGCCGGGTACTTGACACCCCCTCAGTACGCTGTGCAGCAGTTCGAGAAGCACCGGGTGCCCCGCTGTAGGGTGAGGATGACCCTGGAGCCTCATCCCCTGCAGCCAGGCTGGCATTCACTGGACTCCGAGTCTTTCGGATACCGGGCAGAGGACACGATCGAGGCGATCGCTCTGCACGGGTTGACGACTTTTTGTGGATTCCATCCCTTGGAGCTCTCTACCCACCCCATTGGATTGTTCCCCGCGGAAAAGGAGGACGACCCGATGTGGAAGGATCGGGTGGAGCA
Organism: Zea luxurians; assembly: GCA_029449295.1. Taxonomy (NCBI): domain Eukaryota; kingdom Viridiplantae; phylum Streptophyta; class Magnoliopsida; order Poales; family Poaceae; genus Zea; species Zea luxurians. Next base: position 202,681,439 of record JAOPSE010000003.1, read on the forward strand.
TGCCAAAGACATCTGGGCTCTTTACCCAGGCCACACGGCTCACTTGTCGGTGCGATGCATGAACGCCCTGTATCATCTGCAAGTGATGCGTGGAGAGGCAATGTCTCATTTGATGGCATTATTGGAGGCAACCAAGATCACCTTGGACAACAGGGAGGAGCTCGTGGTTGACTTGTCCCAGGAGCTGGTGGAAAAAGATTTACAAGTGGAGCAGTTGTCTGATGAGATCCATGAGCTGGAGGAATTGGTGGGGACGAGGGAGAACACCATCGAGGTTCTCGAAGATCAGCTCCTCAACACCCAGCAGCAGCTCGCAGAGGCTAATGAGCACCTAGATATGCATCATCAGGAGATCCATGATGGGGAGGCTGACGAGGACGTCGACATTGAGGGAGGGGAGGAGCCTGCTTCCAGCGTAGACACTGCTGGCTCAGGGAGGCCACCTTCCCCCGAGTCGAGTGTTGCCTCATTCACTCATTAGGTGTCGAAGTAGGAATAGAGGTTGGTAATGTAGGACTCCTCACAACTAGCTTAGCTTTTGCGCCCTTGGGGTACTAGGCTAGATAGAGTTGAGTCTTTTGGGCCATTAATGTAATCGTGATAAAACTCTCTTGGAAGTTTGGTTCGTGGATGATGTCAGTTTTAAATTCGAACGGAAAGTTATGCTTTTTGGTTTATGTCGGGATCTATCAAATTGCTTTTGACTCTTTCGCCGCGATTAAACATTGAACTTGGAGATGTGGTGCTGAGCATATATGTGAATTTTTTTCAGATGGCTGGGAGAGCGCGTCGTGGCCAGAATGAGCGCATTCCTCCACCGCCGCCACCGCCTCCCACTCTGCAGGAGCTAATGGCTCAGCAGAATGAGATCTTGAGGCAGCTAGCTCAGCGTCAGCCACCACCTCAGCACTATGGTGGTGGAGATCATCAGCGTCACCCCGCAGTAGCTACCTACCAGGAGTTCCTCAGTACCCAGCCACCGTTGTTTACCAGGGCGGAGGATCCACTGGATGCTGATGTATGGCTGAGGGTAGTGGAATCTAAATTCCCACTACTCAATGGTAGGGTTGAAAACGGTTTCGGAATTTTTTGGTTTTTCGCATACCGTTTTCGATTTTTTCCGACCAGATTCAACAATAACGGTATTTTTCGGAATCGAAATCGGTTGTCGAAATTTTATACCGGAATCGGTATCGAAATCGGTACAGCCTTTTACCGACCGTTTCCTTCGATTACCAAATTTAATCAGAATTTACTGATTTTAAATTTCGAAATTTTCCGAAGATACTAAAAAACAAAAGTATTTCAAAAATAAAAAATAAAGTAGGCAGTCAAGGCCCACACTTCAGTCCGGCCTAGCTATTCAGAAATTGTCAAAGAAGCTTGGCACAGCATCTTTATATAGAAATAACAGTGACTCAATCTATTATAGCTAGGCGATGTGGGACAAAACATACGCTCACCTATTGCATGGAGGACGTTGGCTGCATGGCGCTTGGCCATCACGAGCGCTGAAATGCTACTGGGCCGCCGTCACGTGTAGACCAATGGGCCGTCGCGGGTGGCTCTTGTCTCCATGGCGCAGGAGGAGCTATGCGTCCGTGCGTGTTATATATATATATATATATATATATATACCCTGCGTATATATAAAGATATATGGTGTGTATTTTAATTGTTTATAATATCGAGTTGTTTGATTAACTAGCCAATTTTTAATATAGTTGGAACAAAAAAAGGTTGATTTTTGACTATGTGAACTTAAACTTGTTAAATTATTAACTTGTAATTTTTGTGAGCTTATTATATTGTGAATTGTGTACTTGTGATATTTGCGATCTTTGTTGTATTGTGAAGTTATTATATTGATATATTTACCGATCGATATTTAGATTTCGACCGTTACCGGCGTATTTTCTGTACCGAACTTTCGTTTCCGATGTTTCCGAAGTACCGATATCGTTTCCGTTTCCGGAGTTACCGTTTCCGATTTCATTTCCGATAAAAAATATGAAAACGGTAACGGTTTTAATGTTTACCGATCGTTTCCGACCGTTTTCCATCCCTACTCAATGGAGTTTGTTCTGAGGTGACAAAGGTCCGGTTTGCCACCCAGCAACTTCGCGGACCCGCGCGGACATGGTGGGACCACTATCTCGCTATGCAACCAGCTGACCATGAAGTGGATTGGAGAGAGTTCAAGGCAGCTTTCAGAGGGCACCATATCCCAGCTGGCATCATGGACCATAAACTCAATGAGTTTCTGACACTCACTCAGGGCAACAGGACAGTGTTGCAGTATGCTCAGGCTTTCAATGATATGTGCCAGTATGCTGGGTACCATGCAGATACGGACGAGAAGAAGAGGGACAGGTTCAGACGGGGGCTCAGCACTAAGCTCCGTGATCGTCTCAACACTGTCAGGGCCAACAGCTATAATGAGTTGGTCAACATGGCCATTTCTCAGGAGGACTGTATCACAGCTCGTCAAGCAGAGAAGAAGAGGAAGACCCCTGTGGCAGGACCCTCAGCTCAGCCACAGCGTTTCAGGATTGTGTCCGACCCTCAGAACAGGGGACCACAGCAGCAGCAAGGGCGTTGGGTGATCCGACCACAGCAGCAGCAACAGGCACCCAACCGCACCCAGTTTCTAGCTCAAAGGAACAATCAGCAGCAGCAGCAGTATCGCCAGGCAAATGACAACAAGTGTTTCACCTGTGGCAACACCGGGCATTATGCCAAAAATTGCCCCAGGAACCAGCAGAGGCAGGGGCAGAATGTTAATCAGAATCAAGGCAAGAGACAGAAGGTGCAAGTGAGGCAGGGCAAGCTAAACTTTACCACCATGGCTGATATTCCAGAGGGAGCACCCGTCATGACTGGTATCTTTACTGTTTTGAATTGTCCTGCTATTATTCTTTTTGATTCTGGTGCATCACATAGCTTTGTTAGTGCCAAGTGTCAATTGCCCTTTCATCACACCCATGGGGGTATCACAATTTCAACACCAGGAGGCAGGATTGCCACCAATCAAATCAGCAAGAATGTGCCTATAAAGTTTGGTAGTTTGATAATTAAAACCAACCTTCTTATCTTGGGATTGGATAGTGTGGATATCATATTGGGAACTGACTGGTTGACCAAACATCAGGCAGTGATTGACATTGCAGCTAGGGCCATTGAAGTGCACTCACCGACCAGTGGTGAAACCACATTATTTTTGCCCGACCAGGGTTGTACCCGTTCTTGTGCCTTTGTCATGATAGAATCCCCAGTGGGAAAGATCCCAGTAGTCTGTGACTACCCAGATGTTTTTCCGGATGAGTTGCCAGGAATGCCACCTGACCGAGATATTGAGTTCGCCATTGAATTGCAACCCGGGACTGCTCCTATCTCCAAGAGACCCTATAGGATGCCTCCCGCGGAACTGGCAGAACTGAAGAAGCAACTACAAGAATTGTTGGACAAGGGGTTCATTCGCCCGAGTACTTCACCTTGGGGATGTCCTGCATTATTTGTGAAGAAAAAGGATGAGAGTCTGAGAATGTGTGTTGACTACCACCCTCTCAATGCGGTGACCATCAAGAACAAATACCCACTACCCCGCATTGATGTTCTGTTTGATCAGTTGGTAGGAGCCAAGGTATTTTCCAAGATAGATCTTCGCTCGGGTTACCATTAGATCAAGATCCGTGCCAGTGATATTCCCAAGACGGCCTTCTCAACCAGATATGGGCTTTATGAATTTTTGGTGATGTCTTTTGGGCTGACCAATGCCCCGACTTATTTCATGTACTTGATGAACTCGGTATTCATGCCAGAGTTGGACAAGTTCGTGGTCCTTTTCATTGATGATATTCTGGTCTATTCCAAGAATGAAGACGAGCATACTGAACATCTGCACATCGTGCTTCAGCGACTGCGCGATCATCGTCTTTATGCCAAGTTGTCTAAATGTGAATTTTGGCTGAAGGAAATTAAATTCTTAGGACACACAATTTCTCAGGAAGGGATATCAGTTGATCCTGAGAAGGTACAAGAGGTGATGGATTGGAAACCCCTGACTACAGTGAGGCAAATTCGGAGCTTTCTGGGATTGGCAGGGTATTATCGACGATTTATTCCGGACTTCTCCAGAATTGCCAAGCCAATGACTGAGTTATTGAAGAAAGGAGCCAAATATGATTGGAGCCAGAAGTGCGAAGATGCCTTTCATACTTTGAGGCAGCATTTGACAACAGCCCCAGTACTGGCTCAACCAGATAATACCAGGCCCTTCGAAGTCTATTGTGATGCTTCCGGTACTGGATTGGGATGTGTCTTGATGCAAGATAACAGAGTAATTGCTTATGCTTCCCGAGCACTCAGACCCCATGAGCAGAACTACCCAACACATGATCTGGAGTTGGCAGTTGTAGTTCATGCTCTTAAGATTTGGAGACACTACTTGATGGGAGCTCACTGTAACATTTACACCGATCACAAGAGTCTCAAATATATCTTCACTCAGGCAGATCTGAACATGAGGCAGAGGAGATGGTTAGAACTAATCAAGGATTACGACTTGGAAGTGCATTACCATCCAGGCAAGGCCAATGTTGTGGCAGATGCCTTGAGCAGAAAGGCCCAGTGTAACTGTATGAGCATGGATGCAAGAGTTACCACCCTGTGCGATGAGTTGTGTAAGCTGAACCTGGAAGTTGTTCCTTCCGGTGAATTAAGATATATCTCGGTGGAGCCCACATTGCAAGAGCAAATAGTCCAAGCACAGATTGGGGATAAAGGTGTTCAAGTTATCAAAGACATGCTCAAGCAGAAGGCAGAAAAATACAAGTGCTTCCGTCAGGACAGTTAGGGGATTTTGTGGTTTGGAGATCGACTGGTTGTTCCCAAGGACCCTGAGCTCAGAAAGAAGATACTGGATGAAGCTCACCTTTCCAAATTCTCCATGCACCCTGGTAGCAACAAGATGTATTATGATCTCAGATCTTTGTACTGGTGGACCAGAATGAAGAGGGAAATTGCCAAGTACATATCCGAGTGTGACACCTGCCAAAGGATTAAAGCCAGTCATTTGAGGACATCAGGCCCCTTGCAACCCCTTCCCATACCATCTTGGAAATGGGAGGACATTTGCATGGACTTTATCATGGGATTGCCCAACACCTCCAGGCATCATGATTCCATTTGGGTTATTGTGGACAGATTGACCAAGACCGCTCACTTCTTGCCGGTGCACACCACCCACAGGACAGAGAAGTATGCAGAAATTTACATCGACCAGGTAGTTCGTTTGCATGGGATACCAAGGACTATAGTGTCAGACAGAGGAGCACCATTTGTGGCACGATTTTGGGAACAATTGCAGGAATCACTTGGGACCCATGTAGTACGAAGCTCAGCATACCATCCTCAAACAGATGGCCAGACAGAAAGGGTGAATCAAATTTTGGAAGACATGTTGCGAGCCTGTGCACTACACTACGGAAAGGATTGGGACAAGTGTCTTTCCTTGGTAGAGTTTTCGTATAATAACAGCTACCAGTCCAGTTTGAAGATGGCACCTTTTGAGGCCTTATATGGGAGAAGGTGTAGGACCCCGCTGAATTGGTCTCAAGCCGGAGAAAGAGAAATATTTGGGCCAAATTTGGTACTTGAAGCAGAGGAAAAGGTCAGAGTCATCAAAAATAACTTAGAAGCTGCTCAGGCTAGGCAAAAGAGCTATCATGACAAGAGAAGGAAGCCTCTACAATTTGAAGCGGGAGAGCATGTTTATCTTAAGGTGTCACCCACCAAGGGTGTCCAGAAATTCGGGATCAAGGGCAAGTTAGCTCCGCGTTACATTCGACCCTACGAGATCAAGGAGACTTGTGGACCTGTAGCATATCAATTGAAGTTGCCACCCAGCATGTCAGCTATTCATGATGTATTCCATGTATCTCAGCTGCGGAAATGTGTTCGCCTACCCACCGAAGTGCTACCGGAACCAGAGGTTGAGATAGAACCAGACTTGTCCTATCAAGAGTACCCCATCAAGATACTGGGTCAGAAGGAGAGATCAACGCGGGCAAGATCAATTAGAATGTATAAAGTTCAGTGGAGTCACCATTCAGCAGAGGAAGCTACATGGGAGACGGAGGATTTTCTACGCTCTCGCTTCCCCGACTTTCTGCCTAAAGGAGTCGGTACGTAACCACAAAACCCCACCCCCACCTGCCCTTTGAAAACAATTATAAGAAAAACTTAGATAGTAAGGGTAGTCTAATGTAACACCCTAGGTGTTACTCAGGGTGTCCACCCCAGGGTTACCCCTTTTAACCCATAATTACATAAAGATTTATGGGCAAAGTACTTCAATCTTGGGATTCAAGGTCCTAATCAAGTGCAAACTATCTTGGATATCATGCCTTAGCTTGTCAGGCCCATCTAAGTGGGGCTCTCCCAAAACCCTAGAGCAAAACCTCCATAGGCAATAAGAACCCTAATTGAAGCCATGATCAAAAGATCATGTAAACCTCATGATCATGGTTTGGGCCAAATATAAAAGTTGTAATATACTTAATAACCTACAATTAATAGTAAGGAAGTACCCCCAAAAAGTTTTCAGAAAAGTCCTCAAAAGATCACCTAAGGTTCAGCTCAAGGGAGAATTCAGATTTTGCCTAAGTATAGAACCTAACCCTTGAGCAAAGACTCCACATGTTCACCTTGATCCCCTTTTCAAAACCTATCGACCCAATTGACAAAATGGCGCCAAATTAACCCTAGAACACCCTGGCAAGAGATGACACCTACCCTAGGGCGCTAGACACGACTTGACACCCCTTTTGTCTCAGTTTGGACCCAGCTGACACAGCAAACTTCTTCCCTCTCTATCTCCCTGCCCTGACCATATCCCGACTTGGAACTCACAGCAAAAGGATAGGATTTGGAGCAGAGAAGTGACCGTACACAGTGACTTTGCCAAGATACGCACGCTATGGCGCTCAAATCGGCCGTTGAACCTTGGCAGAAGCAACCTTCCACGTGTTCGACGCGAGCTGGCATCCGGGAGCGCGCTCAGAGCACGCCCGTGCGCGAACCCCCGCGCGCCCGCGGTCGCCCGTGACCACGCCCGCGCCACGACTATAAAACCCGCCCCAGTGCTCGGCTGCCTTCCCCATTGCCTCCTCCGTACCTCGCCTGACTCGCCCGAGCCAGCCATTAGCTCCGGCGACCTCCCCGTGACCCGCCAGTGCCGCCCGAGAGCAACCACCGTGGCCAACCCCTCTCCTGACCTCCTCCGTTCGATCCAAGCCCCCAGATAGCTTCCTGGTGAGGTCGTGAGACTTGCTCAAGCTTGACCCGAGGACCCGCGTCACCGGAGTAGTCAAATCATGCTCACCGGAGTTCAAGAACCCGCCGGCGCACGTGGACCGGGTAAGCCCCTGCACCGTTTTCCAATTCAATGCGCGCATGGCCTCTGTGTCACCCCGTGAAGCTCCTCGTGCACCCTAATTGAACTATACCGTCGTGGTTTGGCCAGAGCAGGCGCCGCCGACGATCCCCGCCGCCTGTGTTCGTGGCCAGGGTAACTCCGACCACCTCCGGCGACGACCCGCACATCGACGTGACCGTCACGACCTCCCGGACGTCACTGACCACCTCGCCGGACCTCCCTCGCCGCCGGTAAGCCGCGCCATCCTTTTCTCTCCCGCGGCTACTGTTTTAGTTGGGGGAAGGACTGCGGGTGAGAGGGAGAGAAAGCCAGGGGGTTAAGTGAAATGTCAGAGACTCAGGGAAATAGTGGCGCGAGGGTAGATCTGCGAGGTTTGATTTAGTTTGAACACAGGGACCTCGGCGCAAACTGCTTTTTCAGGAAAACCTTATTAAAACCTGATTTAAATTCAAACAGAAACTTTGAAAACTCATAACTTCTGTTTGGTTTATCCAAATTTGGTCAAACCAATTTTGCCAGACTCTAAATAATGTAACCTACTTAAGAAAAATATAAAACCCCATAGGTACTATAGAAAAATATAAGGTCCTGATTTAATTATAGTTTGGACCAAAAGCTTAATAATAGCAAGAAAAATAGTTGTACTATTTAACTAGGGTTAGAAAAATTTAGAGAAGTTTATATCTACCTACTGACCTAGTTAAAAATGTTAAACCCCTCTGTCCACTATATTAAGTTAGTTTTTACCCCTTATTCCATAATATGCATAAGGTTAAGAAAAATAGAAAAGGTGACATAAATAATGAACCAGAAGGCACCCCTATTTTTGTTGAGATACTTAGTCAATGTAGTTCACTAGAAAAATATATCATACCCTGTTGCAGTGTAAAATAAGAAGGATACCTTTTAAATTAATAAAATAAGCATAACTTAGAAAAACCCTACAAAAATAACCCTAAGGTGAAAACTCCTCAAACCTTAGGATAACTAATGTTTTGATAATAAGAACTTAGGAAAAATCTGAAATCTGTTGTTTGATATTTTTCAAATGACAAGTTAGTTCTAAACACCCTTTTTGCATCAAATTTTAGAAATCCACCATTAATTAACCATCATGTGGCTCTCTATCATTTTTGGTACAAGAGCTTATTATCACTGTTAGAGGCCAACAAAAATAACCCTTAGGTCAGGATCCACTTTAATAAAGGACTTGTAGTGCAAAGTGGCTTAATTGCCCCACTTTTTGTTATTTTTGTATACAGCCTAGCCTTTTTATTTTGAATCCCATATTCCTAAGACAAGCCCTATTGACCAAGGGCAAGCCACTGTAATTTTTGTGGAATTATTGAAAATAGTTAATTCACCTTGGTAGTTCAAACCCCACTAGAATTCATAAATGAACACTAAAGAGAGGAAAATGAACAATGGAAATTAGTATCCCCCTAAGACCCTTGTAAGTTGTTCCCTGAAATAGAAATATACAAATGCAATACCAATTCTCCTTGTTTACCCCAAATAAAGACTTAAATATAAAAGTGCTAAACATAAACCACTAGAAGACCCACATAGCCAAGGAACCCTAAGTTAATTCTTAACTTAGTTTCTGTAGCTTCATGTTCTTAAATCTTGCATAATCATGACATACATGTTCATTGCATTTCGATAGACTGTAATCTTGCTGACGGAGAGTACATCCTCGTGCCGGAGCAAGGAGCTGCCCAGGAGGTTGCCCCAGATCCAGCACCAGAACCTGCACCAGAGGACCTGCCTGCCACTGCTTTGGAAGGCAAGCCCCGGTTTTATGCATAATCATGACATACATGTTCATTGGTTGTACTCACTTTCATATCATAACGAGGTTGGTTTGTGGGCAACAATCCATGGGGATTGGTTGGCTACGGGATAAAAATTTGAGTAAGGATTAAGGTGTGGTACCGTGAGTCAAGCGTTTGAACGTACTAAACACGTACCGAGAAATATGGTAAATCGGTAAGCCTAGTACCTGAGTGAACCTGGCAGTGGACATATCCCCTCACGCGACCTGAGACGTAGTCTCCCATTCCGGTTATGGTGGGTACAAGTGCGGTCACTGCACGACGGCCAGTCGGGGTCAGTGAGGCATTGTACGCCAAGGCGGTGAGCCCTGATCTGCTGACGGGGAATCGATGGGGACGGTTGATATGTGTTTGGACAGAGTGCCCCTACATGTCGTGTGTTTAGGTTTACCTTGCAAGGATAAAACTCGATTCGAATCGTCTGCTTCTCGCAGCTAATGAGACTGCTTGATCCATGCTGCTACATTGAGTAACAAGTGGAACTGTGTTGAGGTGATACAAGCTGTTGATTGCTAAAAATGCTTGCTACTATGTATGAGTAGATAGTACACTTTTAGCCTTAAGAGAGTCACACTTAATCTTGACAAAGTTAAAATCTTGATTTAGAAACTCAGCTAGTGCTCTTGGCAACCAAACCCCACAGGCCAAACAGCTGCATGTCTAGAGGTAGAGGAGTATAGACTCCTCACACCGGGTAAGTCTAGCTGAGTATTAGTATACTCAGCCTTGCTTGTGGCATAATTTTACAGGTTCTCTGGAGGAAATGGCTGCTGGAGTGACTTGGCCATCCACCCTGCCACCGGGTTGGACTGTCGAGTGGGACCCTGCCTCGGCTGAGGAGGAGCATGAGGAGTGATGGGATAGGCTTCCCCATCTCTCGTTTTATTTACCGTTAGTTTATTTCCGCTGCACTTCAGAACATTGATGGTCACTTTTGCAAAAACTCCGATGATGACAATGATGATGTAATAATTTAACACTCTTTCATGCATGGTTTTATGCTTTATTGTATTTGCTCTGTGACTCACCATCGAGTGAGACTGTGGTACTTGATCCTGTCAGTGGCCGTGTCGGACTAGATCCGAGGGATTGACGGGTTATTCCCATTTAAGTGTGGTCTTGCCTCTAAGGCAGGGCTTAGGCACTTAAGTTGGAATAATTCGGGCAGTTCCGCCACATCTAAGTTGTGGATTTAACTTAAAAAGGACTTCCTTCTGAAGTTGCAAAGAGGATGACATTCGAAGAACAGTTAACCAAAGAAAACTTAAAGGAAAGCAGAAACCACACACCAGCACACCTTCATAGCACCCCTCTAGAGGACTCTGCCTAAAATCTCGGGACGAGATTCCTTTAAGGGGGGAGGGCTGTAACACCTTAGGTGTTACCCTTGCTAGAGCACATCTATGCACTGGTAACTAGGATCACATGTGGTAGAAACTTGAGAAGAACCTAAGAACCTTGGAAGCCATGGGTTAATCAAGGATGTTAATGACTTAAGAGCATCACTCAAGCTTTTGTGCACATACCACCTTGGACAAGAGGAGAATAAACCCTAGACCCCTCTTGAACCCCATCTTCCAAAGCCATGGTTGAAAGGGGGAGAGAATGAGCAATTGTGCAAACCATGGATTAAAAATTTGGGCACCAAGTTAAGTAACTTACTAACCTACAATTATAGGGAGGTAATATTGCAAAAAGACCCCTGGAGAAACCCCAAATCAAATCTCCAAGTGGAGAGAGAGCTAGAGCTCTCTATTTCTCTCTAAGTTAAAAACTATACCTACACTAAAGGTCAGTCATGTTCACCTCGAAGCTGGCACCAAATCCACCTATGTTCTATACCAAAAATGTGGCATACCACCTAAGGCACCCACTGGAAAAAGCTGAGCCCGAGACTTGGACGTTTGACATGCCTTGGCATGGTTTTTGTCGCGAAGTGGGCAGAGTGACACACCCGATTTTGCGACCCAAGATCTCCCTCCCTAGGCCATATCTGCCATGGCGTCTCACAGATGAGTGATAGCCCTAGGTGCCAGGAAAAGACTCGCGCCGGATTTTTGCCAAGATTCACACGTTTGCGACTTGGGTGAGCTGTAGAACAAGGGCAGAAGAAAAGCTCCACGTGTTCGACGCGCTCTGCCGCGCCAGAGCACGCCCGCGCCCGACCCCGCGCCGCACCGAGCCACGTCCGTGTCCCCTGTGTGCGCCCGCGCCTATAAAACCCACTGAGGCATCGGCCACACCCCTCCGCGCACACTCAAACCTCACCGGAGCTTAACTCGCCGTCGTTTGCCCGAGCACGGCGTGTCTGTGGCCACCCGAGCCACTGCCGTCGTGGACCGGCCAGCCCAGCCCTTCCTAGCCCCGTCCAACCCTCGGAGACGAGTGTGCACAGCTCAGTGAAGATTCCCGAGCGAGGAATCGAAGCCTGCTTCGCCGGAGAGGCCAGTCTACGGTCGCCGGAGTTCACAACCCCGCCGGAGTACGTGGACCGGGTAATCCACTCAACCATTTTCCGATTCCTTGTGCACACGGTCTCTACGTTACCCCGTGAAGCTAGCCGTGCCCTTGGATTGAACCAGACCACCGTGGTTTGGCCGGTACACTCGCCGCCGGCGAGAACCCCCGCCTGCGCACGTGGACCGAGCGATTCCGGCCATCCTCGCCATCGAGCCACACCTCGCTGTGACCGCCAGAGCTTCCCCGAGCCAACCCTGCCCTTCGCCGGACCTATCTCGCCGCCGGTAAGCCGCGCCACCCTTTTCTTTCCCGCGGGTACTGTTTACATTGGGGGAAGGACCGCGGGTGAGAGGAAGAGAAGGTCAGGGGGCTTTTTGAACTGTCAGCGACCCAGGGGAATAGTGGCGCAGGGGTAGATTTGTGCGGGTTGATTTAGTTTAAACCCAGGGACCTCGGTGTAAACTACTTTTTCAAAAAACCTTATTAAAACTGATTCTAAATTTGAACAGAAACTTGGGAAATCCATAACTTCTGTTTAGTTCATCCAAATTTGGTCAAACCAATTTTGTCAGACTCTAAATAATGTGACCTACTTAATAAAAATATAAAAACCCCTATGTACTATAGAAAACTATAAGGTTCTGATTTAATTATAGTTTTGGCCAAAAGCTCAATAGTAGAAGGAAAAATAGTTGTACTTTTTGACTAGGGTTAGAAAAATTTGGAAGAGTTTCTATCCACTCACTGACCTGTTTAAAAATGTTAAACCTCCCTGTCCACCCCATTAAATTAGTTTTTGCCATTCATTTTACAATATGCTTAAGATTAAAAAAAAGAAAAGATGATTTAAATAATGAACCAGAGGACACCCCTATTTTTGTTAGAGTACTATTTCCATGTAGTTCACTAGAAAAATCTATCATACCCTGGTTTAGTATAAAATAAGTAGGATCCCTTTTATTTTAAGAAAACAAGGAAAACTTAGAAAAACCCTGCAAAAATAACCCTAAAGGGAAAACACCTCAAACCATGGGATAACTAATGTTTGGTTATTATGAACATAGGAAAAATACAAAATCTGTTGTTTGATATTTTTCAAATGACAAGTTAGTTATAAGCACCTTTTTGGCATAAAACTTTAGAAAATCACAACTAAATACCCACCAATTAACTTTCTGTGAATTTTGGCACAGAGGTTTATTATTACTGTTAGATGCCAACAAAAATAACCCTTAGGAAGGAACTCACCTCTAATGAAGAGATGTAGTGCAAAGTGGCCCATTTGACCCCACTTTTGTCATTTTTGTCTAAAGCATAGCCTTTTTATTTTTAAGCCCCAAATTCCTAGAACAGGCTATAATGACCAATGGCAACCCACTGTAATTTTTACAGAAATTTTGGAAAATGTTAAACCACTGTCGTAGTTCAAACCTACACTAAAATTCATAAAAAAGAAAATAAAGGAAAGGAAAGTGGATAATGGAAATTAGTGTGACCCTAAAAACCTTTGTAAATTGTCCACTAAAGTATATAAGGGGAATTACAAATCCACTATGCTTATCCTTAACAAAACCTAAGCCTAGAGTGATAAGCATAAACCACCAAAAGCCACGTATAACCAAGAAACCCTGAGTTACCAACTAACTTAGTTTTTCTTCCATTAGCCTAATGTTATTCAATCCTGCATAATCATGACCTACATATTCATTGCATTCCGATAGATTGCAACCTCGCTGACGGAGAGTACGTCCTCGTGCCGGAGCAAGGAGCTGCTCAGGAGGTAGCCCCAGATCCAGCACCCGAGTCTGCACCAGAGGATCTGCCTGCCACAGCCTTGGAAGGCAAGCCCCGGTTTTATGCATAACCTGTTCTATATGATATTTTACTACACTTAATGTTTGTAGGCTTGTTTGTGCACTTAAGTGTAGGAGTTGTTTGAAGCCATAGTTGCATGAACTCAGGATTCCTCTTGAGATGGATACTAGTATGCTAAGTCGAGTAGCTGCTTTATTAAGTAGGATCTCGGTAGAAGTCGAGTGATTTTTCTAGCACTCGCGCGAGGTCAGGAATTGGTTGTATCCATTTTTATATCATAATGATGTTGGTCTGTGGACAACAATCCATGGGGATTGGTTGTCTACGAGGTGGAAATTGGAATAAGGATTAAGGTGTGGTACCGTGAGTCAAGCGTTTGAACGTACTAAGCACATGCCGAGAAATATGGTAAATCGGTAAGCCTAGTACCTGAGTGAACCTGGCAGTGGACATATCCCCTCACGCAACCTGAGACGTGGTCTCCCATTCCGGTTATGGTGGGTACAAGTGCGGTCACTGCACGACGGCAGTCGGGGTCAGTGAGGCATTGTACACCAAGGCGGTGAGCCCTGATCTGCTGACGGGGAATCGATGGGGACGGTTGATGTGTGTGGGGGACGGAGTGCCTCGCCACGTCGTGTGTTTAGGCTTACCTTGCAAGGTTTTAAAAACTCGATTTGAATCGTCTGCTTCTCGCAGCTAATGAGACTGGTTGATCCATGCTGCTACATTGAGTAACAAGTGGAAATAGGATGAGTTGATACAAGATGTTGATTGCTAAAATGTTTGCTACTATGTATGAGTAGATAGTACACATTTAGCCTTAAGAGAGTCACACTTAAATTTGACAAAGTTAAAACTTGATTTAGAAACTCAGCTAGTGCTTTTGGCAAACCAAACCCCACAGCCAAACAGCTGCATGTCTAGAGGTAGAGGAGTAGACTCCTCACACCGGGTAAGTCTAGGTGAGTATTAGTATACTCAGCCTTGCTTGTGGCACAATTTTACAGGTTCTCTGGAGGATATGGTTGCTGGAGTGACTTGGCCGTCCGCCTTACCACCGGGTTGGACTGTCGAGTGGGACCCCGCCTCAGCTGAGGAGGAGCATGAGGAGTGATGGGACAGGCTTCCCCATCTCTCTGTTTATTTTCCGTTAGTTTTTATTCCGCTGCACTTCGAACAATGATGGTCACTTTTGCAAAACTCCGATGATGATGATGATGATGATGCAATAATTTAACACTCTTCCATGCATGGTTTTATGCCTTATTGTATTTGCTCTGTGACTCACCATCGAGTGAGATTGTGGTACTTGATCCTGTCAGTGGCCGTGTCGGACTAGATCCGAGGGATTGACGGGTTATTCCCATTTAAGTGTGGTCTAGCCTCTAAGGCAGGGCTTAGGCACTTAAGTTGGAATAATTCGGGCAGTTCCGCCACAGTTCCAAGTAGTTCATCACTAGTATTTTCAACACACTTCAGCCAGTCATCATCTGGTTCGATAAATTGGTCTCCAAACCTGAAAGTATATTTCAATCGAACCAAACCACCTTCGCTAGGGTTAGTGATTGTTTCCTTTGGCATTTCCCAGCTATCTATCAGTGGCCATATCCTGTAGGCTATATGTTCTTGAACCAAATCTCTTGTCCCAATAAAAGAACAAACTGTACTGAAGGCCCTTCGGCATACTTCGGCTGCCTCATCAATCTCTACCTTCGGTTTCCGAAGGCCGAAGCGTGACCAGATGGGTCGCATAATGATTCCTTTAATATCTTCTCTTGCTTTCAAATCATTTTTCACGTAAAACCATTCTTCCATCCAGGCCCCGGGCCACCTCTTCCGGAACGTTGGCACTGGGTAGCTTGCACCAGAGCGAGCAACAAAGCTGTAGCATCCAAAGTTATTATGATATTGTTCCTTACCCCAAGGCTTCGTCTCATACGAAAGCTCGTGCATACTGCAAAAACATCTTGCGCTTGGCTCTAGACCTTGACTCCTCACAGCCTAGACGAAGATCCTCATTCTGATAATAGCCTCGGGAGTGATCTGGTGAAGGAAAATCTGATATATCTTTAAAACTTCAACCACAAATCTGCTTAATGGGAACCGAAGTCCAGCTTTGAAGAAACTTCGGTAGATTACAACTTCGTCTTCTTCAGGAGCAGGAGTGGCTCTATCTACGTCAGCCCTCACAATAGAAATATCTCGAAAGTACCTTCCTCTCATATTATCAAGATGACTCTGTTTGATAGTTAATTTCCTGAAGACTGTGTGACTTGGTCGCCAACGATGATCTTCCGAGTCTTCGCCTCCACTCTCCACATCATAGCTGTCGCTATCATCAGTATCTTCAGACAAGCCTTCTAATATTTCTCTGGTTATCTTCTCTGTGTTTTTTTTGCAATTGACTCAATAAATCTAGCGGTCTTCTCCTCAAGGAGCTTCTCCTCCTCGCTCAGCTTCGTCTCAGCAGCAACTTTTTTGTCGTGAGACATCTCTTCTTCAGAAATGGCAAAAATGTGTCCTTAGAACCGAAGCTTAGAAAATCTAAGAAACTAAACAACTGTTGGTAAGCAAGAGCTAAGAAATTGAGCAAAGCAAAGCAGGTGGCAAGTAACGTACCAAATGTGCTCGGGGTGAGTTCTTATTTATATGCCCAACGCGCTCCAAGTTGGAGGGCCCCGTCTGTCATTGACTGTTGCTATTCTAGCAAAGGGAAGGTGTTTTTTCGGACCTTCGACTCAGGGCCTTCGTCCATATCGCAAACTGAATTAGTTATTCTAACAAATTAACCTTGCAAGGGGCTACTGTTGGGGGCCTTCGTCTTCCGAAGGTCCTAAAAAACATGATTTAACAATGTTTCCGGAGTTGTAATACATGAACAGGTACCTTCGGATTCGAAACAGAACCACAGTGGGAGAAGCATGAACAATACGAAGAATGATGCAGCGCCGAAGCTACACGCAAGAGAGCTTCGGCATGACCGCAGGAAAGGGAACAGTACCCCCGTGATTAGCAAATGTACCCAATGATTTAGACCCCAATGATTTACCTTATAGTCATTAGCAAATGTAAAGGGCATGAATGTAATTTCACGTGGGTTGTGTCCCATGCCTATAAATAGATGAACAGTACCCCCGTACTATTCACGCGGACTTGGCATTCGCTTTTGCATCACACTCGTACCGTTGCTGTCTATCAAGTCGAAGGTATCAAATGTAATTCAATATTGTTTTTATTTTCTCATGATAGCATAATGGGGATGAATTTATAATGCTATATGATTGTTCATGTTATCTTTCGTATTTTACACGCTTCTTCTATTACCGTCTTACCTTCGTTATTCAAAGGTATGTCCTTCATGACCTTCGTCTGAAGATCATTATATCCTAAGGGAAATAGTGTTTCGAAGGACAAAGGGCATTAATATTTAACATTTTATGTTGCCTTGTTCTTGATTCATAGCATTTGAGAACAAGTCACCAACACCTGCATTAAAGAATACCTTTTTGGTACAAAAAATGTGGGTTGGGGCAATGGTTTTTCAAAAAGTGTATGATGAAGGGTATTCACCCTTATCACAAACTGAGTGGGATGATCAGGGACTCCCTGGTTTAGGAAAGGGCATAAGGTGTTGGCTCAACTGGGTTAGGTGTGAGCATGAAGGATTGTCCCCTTGTTTAAGGACTGGTTTGTCATCCTTCACTACCTGTACTCATGACAAGTACAACCACTTAAGACTGTATGGGCAGCCACTCAATCTGAACTTGCACGGTCTGAACCCCAAGATTATGACGGCTAGGGAGCACCGGGAGGATAAGGAAGGGGAATGTTTTGTCCGGTTTGGGCATGGTGGTGGCCTTGTTCCTTTTGGTATAATCGCTAAGGTAAGGACGTGCAAGGAAGGAAAGAGTTTCGGTGTCGGATCTCATGGCAGTGAGATCATAGAGTCGGACTAGTGGGTAAAGTGTACCCCTCTAAACAAAGTTTGAAACCTATTCTGTGACAGAACCTCCCAAGTCATTAGGCCCACCTACAGTTGTCCTTGTCCAACGGACCTTAGACAACCCTGTAAGTGCACGTAATCACTCGACAAATTCGGTATCTGTGTCCTTTTCCTTTCCCAAGAGCGTTTCACCCATCACGCAGATATTACAACACATCGGAGGAATGAATAAGCGGAAGCGAATTACAATAACTTAATTTTCATTCATTAAAATATAGAAAGAGTGTTATTATTATATCACCAGGTCATAAGAGTGCATAAGTATTATTATTACAACCCTGGGAGGCAAAAACCCCTCCCACATAGAAGTATATTGTTTTTCAAAAAGGGAGGCCAACATCCCTCCCGTAACCACGTCACTGTTGAGGTTTGTCTTTTAGCACCACATCCTTGGGCACCACCTTAGTGCAAAAACAGCAAAAGTCTGCTATTTCCTCACCTACAACAACATGGGTTCGAAAACCCTGAGTACGGATATGCTGGCTTTAAGGGAGTCAAGGTAAGGCCTAATCAAGACTTAAGACTCTGTTTGCAAAAATGCTTACTAATAGTGGATCCTTAAAAATCTAGTTTTATTAGCAAGTTAAGTCATTACCTTTCACTAGAGTTCTTTCTACCCTAGTTCAAGCACTTGGCCTATACTAGCCATTCTTTTATCACCCCTTTTGTTCACTGGAATGCTACGTGTAAGTCAGTGACCAAGTCTTCATGTCCGAGAAGTAACGGCAATCCGAATTGATTAATACCCAGCTGGGATCTCCAATCACACGACATATATAGCACTTAACCCTTGCATATGTCAACTCGCCACCGAGGTTCTTAAGACCAGACCGGGTTCACGCCAACCGAGAGCACAGATACACCACTGTCCAGCCTCTTGCCGCGGAGGGTACACACTAATATCGCCATCTCTCCACTCCCATTGCTTGTTGGCCTTTCTGGTATTAGTATAGACCGAGGCAAAGCTTACCCATGACGAGGCATGTGACCAGTTAAAGGGTCTTCGTTAATCAGGCCTACATCGACAAGGTCCTTAATCGACTCGGATGGAGACACTACACCAAGACTCTCTTCTCGTGCAAGTCACCCGCTCGGTCTCAGCTTTATCATTTAAAACCCAAAGTCTGGTACCTGTCAGAGGTACATCTTTTCCGATGTTGAACCCATCATGGCCATGATGGATCCACCATCAAGTTTTATTTTTGAAAACATCCCATCCATTGTGAAGCATCACCTTTTGTTTTAAAACAAAACATTTGTTTTTCTAAAGTAGGACTAAGCATAGGAAAATCCTTTTAAGAAAAACAGGTAATCAAGGAATGGTAAACAGTTCCAAGGGAGGAAATGCATTAATTGGTTTGACACCCAACTCCTATCACCTAATGCATCATTCAAGTGATAAAGAGTTTAAACTAGCAAGGAGGTGGCAAATGCACCGAGGCTTGCCTTGTATTGTAGGAGAGTCGGGCTCTATTCCACAAATATTAAAATAAAAACAGTTTCCAGCAGGTGGTTTTTTTGTTGACGGAGTAGTCTCTTCCTCTGCAACAATCATTTCTTCCACGTTCTCTATATATAACCATATATAATCATGAATGCTGATGTAATGCTTATGAAAATGCAATAATAGAAAAGGAGGTACCAAGTTGTATCTTGAATACAACTTTCCTTCACGGTGCTCCAGGGAAACTAGGGTTTTTCTGGGTCAACACCCTAGTAGGATTAGACATTTTTACCCTAAGGAGCTAGGTTTTTTGGTTTAGGCATCAAACAATGTCCAAAGCAAGTCAAACTTCACTCATAGGATCTAAATATCATATTAAGCTTATCCATAAAGTTTGGTGATTTTTGGAGTCATTAAATAATTCCTAAAATTCTAGAGGTATAGGTTTAAACTCTTTTAAATACTAATTAATTCTTTGTTTGGACTAAAAATCCTAGAACCATTTTTATTAAATACTGGGAAATCTAGGAGTCCAACAAAATTAGTCTCATAATTTTATCATTTTTCTATAATTTTCTATGGATTTCCTAAGTCTGGTAGAAAAAGAAAAAGGGAAAGCATATACAGTATCGGGCTCAATTTAGCCCGAGCCGGCCCAAGATAGGCAGAACGTGCCCCCACGCGCGCCCGCGTTGCCAGATTTGCACATGGGACCCTGGTGATTTGACAACCCCGTTAATAGTCCCACGCACTATTTCAATGTGTCACTAACATTTACACCGAGGCCCTTCACTTTCTAATTCTTCACAACCCGCGATTCCCTACCGTGGACGGCGGAGCAGTGGCTCCGGCGAGCCAAGACCCGCCGGAAAACACAATGACTAGGGTTCCAGTGTGGCTAACACCCAATTCTACTCCTAATGACCCTTTCCCCTCACTCAATTGCAAGGTTATGGCTCTCAATCAGTCTGTCCACGGTGATGGCGCAAACCGAGGACGATCCGAAGTGTTCCCGCTGATCTAGCGTGATCTAATTCAATTGGCCGAGCTGCTTAGCATTTACAGCACACAGGGATGTTGAAACGAGAGTGAGGAAGACATGATTGGACCTGTGGAGAGCTGGCCACGGCGAGCTCACACACACGGTGTTCTTGACTGATTTGGGGGAAATCCCAAATTGAAGCGCTCTGGTGGATAATTTGAGGCACGGGTTGGTGCGTTGGGTGTGTAATTACCTAGCGGAGCTGGTGGCACGCTCAACTTATAGGGCCTGAGGCCGGTGGTTCCTAATTTGGGCATGGCACGCTGGCGGCCGGAGAGAGGGGAGAGCACTGGCGCAAGAGGTGTGTGGCTTTCACCGCGGCAAGGTCACCGGCAATGAACAGACACGCCAAGGCACTTTACTATGACGTGGTAGAGCGCCTAGGCACATGGCAACCGATCAACAGGCGGCCAACTCCGACGAGCTTATCTGAACCGGCCGTGAGTCAGGCGGACACGGCGGCCGGGGTGGAACAATGGCCTAAGTTCATCCTCAATGCGATATTTCTTACCCCGAGTAGTTATCTGTACTCCGTTGAGCACAAATCACGGCGCCTGGCGCGAATCCGAGCGCGGGGTCGCCGGCGACGAGGTTCACTGAACAAGAAGATCTTTTCGCTACTGTACCATCAAGGGCTGCTTCAGTTGTTCTGACAGAGCGGTTTGCAGCGCTCACATCTCATATTTTTACATGACAACTTGTTAATCTGCCTGTAACAAAGTTGTTGCCCTATGATTCGGCTATAATCTTGCTATAGCAACCATAGCCAAACAATCATTGGATCATTGTCGAATCCAATCTCAAAGTTTGCCCAACTTCACTGTTAACCATTATTCAGTTCATTGACCGACTGTCAGCCTGTCTTTAGATCTAATTTTCTCCAAATTTTGTATGACACCAAGGTTTAGTCACTTAAGTAAAGTTATGCTCCTATAGTAACTCCACAAATTTGATGTATTGACCCTGAGTAAATTCCTTGTATTTTTAGAAATACAGAGCTCCAAAGTTAGCCCTATTCAACTAAATTCAGACTTAGTCACATATGGTTTCATGGGGTACTTTTTGCAAATAAGTCCAAATCCCACAATTCCACTTGTAAACCCTCAATATGAAAAATAGTGGGTTTGAGGTGCTCTTTTACTTTGATATTTGCACTTAGGTCCAAAGGTGCACAAAATTTACACTTAACCCCCTAGGGTTTCAATTAGGGTTTCTAGGGTTTGTTTTTAGGGTTTTTAGCACTTTAGGGTTTTGATGCCACTCAAGTCCTTCCAATGTGTTATCTTATGATCATGTCTCATGTCTTTTGAGGTTTTCACGTATTTGGGCTTCACTTATATTCATAAGCCCTCATTTAGGGTTAAGCACTATACCCTAGGGTTAATTACACATCAAGTCATATCAGTACAACTTGTTTGAAAATTTTACCTAGTGAATGCACTTTAGGTGTAACAAACACATGATATGTCAATGCTCATGATGTTATGCTCAAGTTTTAGTGATAGTAACACCATCGGTGTTACATCCTTCCCCCCATAAAAAAATCTCGTCCCGAGATTTTGAAGTCCTAAGGCAAGTAGTGGAAAAGGAAACGTGTCACATTTTTATTTCCTTATTTCATGTACAAGGCAGGGGGTGGTATGGGTCTATTCCATCTTTACAAACAATTGTACATATCTCACAATTTACATGAAGCTAAAAAGCCAGGGAAATTCTTTTCTAAGAAGTCTTGGGTTTCCCATGTAGCTTCATCTTCTGTATGTCGGTTCCATTGTATCTTATAGAATTTGAGAACTCTTCTTCGGGTGACCCTGTCCTTTTGATCTAGGACTCGAATGGGATGTTCTGAATATGTTAAGTCTGGTTCCAGAGTAACATCCATTACATCAATGGTTTGATCTAGAACCCGAAGACACTTCTTCAATTGGGATACAGGGAACACATTGTGCATCGCAGACAATGTTTCGGGTAATTGGAGTCGGTATGGCACTGGCCCATATTGTTCAAGAATCAGGAACGGACCAATGTACCGGGGTGCAAGCTTTCCTTTTACACCGAAACGGGTTACACCCTTCATTGGTGATACTTTTAGGTACACATAATCTTTGACTTGAAAGAACAAGGGTTGGCGTCGTTTGTCTGCATAACTCTTTTGTCGGGCTTGGGCTTCATTCAAGTTATGTATGATTCATTGAACCTTTTCTTCCATTTCTTTGACCATATTAGGCCTGAAAAAACACCTTTCCCCTGGTTCAGACCAATTTAATGGAGTACGACACTGTTGTCCATAAAAAGCTTCAAATGGTGCCATCTTAATGCTTTCTTGATAACTATTGTTATATGAAAACTCTGCCAATGGTAAGCATTCATCCCATTTCTATGGGAATTCTAGAACGCATGTCTGCAACATGTCTTCAAGTATTTGGTTCACTCTCTCAGTCTGTCCACTTGTTTGGGGATGATAGGCCGAACTGTGGAGCCACTTAGTACCCAGGGACTTATGTAGTTCTTCCCAAAACTTGGATACAAATTGCGGTCCATGGTCTGAAACTATAGTCTTTGGAATTCCATGCAAACTGAGAATACGGGCAATATATACCTAGGCATAGGTGAGGACCGGATAGGATGTCTTGACCGGTAGAAAATGGGCTATTTTTTAAGTCGATCAACTATAACCCAGATAGAATCAAACCCTTTTGTTGTCCTGGGTAATCCCACAATGAAGTCCATGCTAATGTTCTCCCATTTCCAAGTTGGGATGGGCAAAGATTGCAATGGACCAGCAGTCTTCATGTGTATGGCTTTGACACGTCTATAGGTGTCACATCTCGCCACATAGCGTGCAATTTCGATCTTCATTTTTGTCCACCAATAATGTTGCCTTAAATCTTGATACATCTTAGTGCTTCCAGGATGAATGGAATATCGACTAAGATGAGCTTCGTCCAATATTTGCTGGCGGATTTCATCATCCTTAGGCACAACTATGTGATTATTAAACCATACTATGCCTTGATTATCCCTTCTAAAACAATTTGCTTTGTCGGCTTCTATTTTCTCATGAATATGTCTCATACCCTTATCACTTCTTTGTGCATCAATAATCTTTTGCAGAAGAATTGACTCAAGCTTCAATTGGTTTAAGGTTCCATGTTGAATCATTCCCAGGTTTAACTTCTCCATTTCTTGACATAATGTGGTGTCAGAGGTCTTTACTTTAAGACAATGGCAGGAAGCCTTGCGACTTAGTGCATCTGCCACCACGTTGGCCTTACCTGGGTGATAGTGAATTTCTAATTCATAATCCTTAATCAGCTCAAGCCATCTCCTCTGCCTCATGTTTAGTTCTGTCTGGGCAAAAATGTACTTCAAACTTTTATGATCTGTATATATATGGCAGATATTTCCTAGTAGATAATGACATCATATTTTAAGGGCATGAACCACAACAACTAATTCCAAGTCATGAGTTGGATAATGTTCCTCATGCCGGCGCAACTGTCTTGAAGCATATGCTATAACTCGGCCCTCCTGCATTAAGACACATTCGAGGCCACTTCCTGATGCGTCACAGTATACATCAAAAGGCTTTTCAATGTCCGGTTGTGCCAATACCGGAGCAGTGGTCAATAATACATTCAATTGCTCGAAGGCTTCGTTGCATCTTGAGGACCAGTTAAATTTTGTATCATTCTTCAATAGACTTGTGATCGGCTTCACAATCTTGGAGAAATCCGAGATAAATCTATTGTAATAGCCAGCCAGCCTAAGGAAACTTCAAACTTGATGTACAGTGGTTGGTGGTTTCCACTCTAAAATATCCTTGACCTTGCTGGGATCAACCGCAATCCCATTTGCAAACAA
This sequence comes from Zea luxurians, assembly GCA_029449295.1. Classification (NCBI taxonomy): domain Eukaryota; kingdom Viridiplantae; phylum Streptophyta; class Magnoliopsida; order Poales; family Poaceae; genus Zea; species Zea luxurians. Next base: position 202,705,343 of record JAOPSE010000003.1, read on the forward strand.
TACATGTCCCAAAAATTGGATTTCTTCCAACCAAAACGTGCATTTGCTGAATTTAGCATATAATTGATGTTCCCTTAAGCGCATTAATATGATCCGTAAATGTTTAGCATGCTCCTCTTCATTCTTAGAATAAATCAAAATATCATCAATGAAGACCACCACAAATTTGTCCAACTCAGGCATAAATACCGAGTTCATCAGATGTGTGAAGTGGGCAGGAGCATTCGTCAACCCGAAGGACATAACCAAATATTCGAATAATCCGTACCGCGTAGTGAATGTGGTCTTGGGTATATCTTTGGGTCGAATACGGATCTGATGATAGCCCAACCTGAGGTCAATTTTGGAGAATACCCATGCTCTAGTAAGTTGATCGAACAAGATATCAATCCGGGGAAGAGGGTACTTATTCTTGATTGTGACCTCATTAAGGGGTCTATAGTCAACGCACATTCGAAGCGTTTGATCCTTCTTCTTGACAAAAATTGCGGGACATCCCCAAGGTCATGAACTGGGCCGAATGAATCCCTTCTCAACCAAGTCTTGTAATTGCGTCTTGAGTTCCGCCAATTCATTTGGTGGCATCCGGTGCGATCTTCTAGAAATAGGGACTGTATCGGGCTTCAGTTCGATCACAAACTCTACATCCCATTCTGGAGGCAATCCAGGCAAATCTTCAGGAAATACATTCGGAAATTCACATACTACTAGAATATCCTAGATTTCTGGAATGATAGCTTCATAGACCCATCCAAATGGTTTAGCTAGAATAGCTACAGGGATGGATAGGAGAACCTCTTCATGGCCATGACTCAACTTGATAGTCCTTAAGTTAGTGTTAAGGATAGCTTTGTGCTGGGCTAATCAATTCATGCCCAGAATTACATCTATATATTGGCCTTTCAAAACAATCATGTTGGTGGGAAAATCCCATTCAGCCAATGATACTGGCACATCTCGTTCAGCCAATGTTACTGGCACATGGAAGGCTACTTCTTTAGTAAATATTTGTCCCCGGGCGAATGAATAATAAACCCTTCCCTTGATTCAGTGCACGGAATGCAATGTTTTTCCACAAATTTCTTGCTTATGAATGTATGCGAAGCACCAGAATCAAAGAGAATGACTGTTGGGTGATTGGCCACGGAACGTACCCATCATTACCAGCTCTCCTTCCGGTGTAGTGGCCACTTGAATGTAATAGATTCGCCCGGTCTTCTTGACATTTTTGCCTGCTGAATTATTAGCCATGTTTCCCTTGCCTTGATTAGAGCTCCCAGAGTTCTGTTGATTGTTGGACTTATTCTGCCTCGGATATGGACAGTCTTTGATAAAATGACCAGAGTTCCCACAATTGAAGTAGCCAGTTGAGGAACTAGGGAGGGCGGGGAAACGAGCACCAGGGGCACTCGGCTGATTTGTAGAAGTGGGGGCAGTGGCAGGGCGAATGAAAACAGGCTGTTTAAATGGATAGGAGGGTGGACGAGGCGAAGAATGATTCTGATTGAACGGTCGGATTACCAACCTAGTTCGCTTCTTAGGTCCCTGATTGGACCTGTCACCCCCAAATCTCTTGGATTTTCCTTGGCCTGTACTCTTGGCTTCTATTGCCAGCGCTGTGCTGACAGCTCTGTTGTACATAAGATCCAGGCAGGTAGCCATTTTCCTTTGGAGCTAGTCATTGAGTCCTCTCATGAAGCAGTTCTTCTTTTTGAGGTCAGTGTTTACTTGGTCAATTGCATATTAGGATAAATGATTAAACTTGTTGAGATACTGCATCACAATATCCCCTCCTTGTTTTAGTCGAATAAATTCCTCTTGTTTCATGTGAAGCACTCCTTCTAGAATATAGTGTTCATGGAATGCTAGCTTAAATTCATCCCAAGTGACCTGATGTCTGGCTGGTTGAATTGCCACAAAATTTCCCCACCAGGTACTGCCAGGGCCTCTCGGTTGTTGGGTAGCGAACAACGGCTTCTGGGTTTCTGTGCAATGGAGTAATCCGAACTTTTGCTCCATTACCCTTATCCACTCATCAGCTTCAAGAGGGTCTTCAGCTTTAACAAAGAGTGGGGGACGTGTTTCAGAGAAATCCAGATATGAGGGTTCACGCGGTCCCTGTGGAGGAGCCCTTCCGCCATGCTGCTGGAATTGATTACCTGCCATCTCACGTAAAAAGCGGGCATTATCGACAGTCGCGTTGACCAAGGCAGCGATAGCCTTGGCCAGCGTTGGTGGTACAGGTGGGGGATTAGGAGTATCTTCCTGGCAACGGGAAGTACCCACACCATCATGTGCACGAGTCCTTGAAGGCATCTGAGGCAAAGAAACATTTGGGAAAAAATATAACATGCTGATACACACCATCATTTTACATTACCAAGATGTAATGATACCGATTCAAGTGTACAACATGACTACATTACTTATTTTACATAGGTATAGTTTCTAAACTATACTAGTCTAGTCTTCGTCGTCCTTGGTTTCTTCATTTCCTGCCGTGGGAGACCGATCGTCAGCTAGGTTCATGGAAGGAGGAGGCCTAAAAAGGTCTAGCTCCTCATCAGTTCCTTCACCTGCTATCCTTCATGGACCGACTCCCATTGCAACAGGGTCGGCAGGCACGTCCGGGTGCAGTCATGAATACAGTACATGCACTTCCTCATGTAGAGTATTGCAGTATACCTGCAAGTTGTCAAGGGCCGCACTAAGCTCGGTCACACGAGCACAAGCTTTGGCTTCACGATCCTAAGCAACCGAACATGAATTGATGGCCCAATCGACCGCAAGATCCCGTTCAGCAAGCTCATCTTGCAGGTGTCTGACGTCAGCTGCCAACTCATTTATACGCTGACCATCTTCTGCCCACACCCCGTTTTGGTGACGTAACTCCATCCGAAGTTGTTCCACTTGGGCTTCTAAGTCTCCGATCGGATCGTTGCTGCCGCTGCTACTCCCTTCATGTCTTGGAGCCAACTGATGACGAGGCACGCCAATAGGTCCAGTGGACTTACGCGCGGTTTTCCTCGTACGCGGCATATCTTCATAAGGGGGAAAATTTATTAGTATAGTTTTTAAACATGATGCATGCATAATTACAGAATCAACCTTTGTTGATCCTACTTCCTCTATTTTGCACACTATTACTTGGTCTTACAGGATGAGAGCTTCCAAAAAATGATAAGGTAAGAATGAAAGAAATTTCCTTGGATAAGTATTTGAAAATTCTTTTTGAAATGCTTCATAATATCTGAAGAGATGGGCTTCACTCTGATACCAGCTGTGATGGAACCTCCCAAGTCATTAGGCCCACCTATAGTTGTCCTTGTCCAACGGACCTTGGACAACCCTGTAAGTGCAAGTAATCACTCGACAAGTTCGGTATCTATGTCCTTTTCCTTTCCCAAGAGCGTTTCACCCGTCGCAGATATTACAACACATCGGAGGAACGAATAAGCAGAAGCGAATTACAATAACTTAATTTTTATTTATTAAAATATAGAAAGAGTGTTGTTATTACATCACTAGGTCATAAGAGTGCATAAGTATTCTTATTACAACCCTGGGAGGCAAAAACCCCTCCTGCATAGAAGTATATTGTTTTTCAAAAAGGGAGGCCAACATCCCTCCCGTAACCACGTCACTGTTGAGGTTCGTCTTTTGGCACCACGTCCTTGGGCACCACCTTAGTGCAAAAACAGCAAAAGTCTGTTGTTTCCTCACCTACAACAACATGGGTTCAAAAACCCTGAGTACGGAGTGTACTTTCGCAAGTCTTACCCGACAAAGTAAAAGACTCTTAAGGATATGCTGGCTTTAAGGGAGTCAAGGTAAGGCTTAATCAAGACTCAAGACTCTATTTGCAAAAATTCTTACTAATAGAGGATCCTTAAAAATCTAGTTTTATTAGCAAGTTAAGTCATTACCTGTCACTAGAGTTCTTTCTACCCTAGTTCAAGCACTTGGCCTATACTAGCCATTCTTTTATCACCCCTTTTGTTCACTGGAATGCTACGTGTAAGTCAGTGACCAAGTCTTCATGTCCGAGAAGTAACGGCAATCCGAATTGATTAATACCCAGCTGGGATCTCCAATCACACGACATATATAGCACTTAACCCTTGCATATGTCAACTCGCCACCGGGGTTCTTAAGACCAGACCGGGTTCACGCCAACCGAGAGCACAGATACACCACTGTTCAGCCTCTTGTCGTGGAGGGTACACACTAATCTCGCCATCTCTCCATTCCCATTGCTTGTTGGCCTTTCTGGTATTAGTCTGCCCGAGGCAAAGCTTACCCATGATGAGACATGTGACCAGTTAAAGGGTCTTCGTTAATCAGGCCTACATCGACAAGGTCCTTAATCGACTCAGATGGAGACACTACACCAAGACTCTCTTCTCGTGCAAGTCACCCGCTCGGTCTCAGCTTTATCATTTAAAACCCAAAGTCTGGTACCTGTCAGAGGTACATCTTTTCCGATGTTGAACCCATCATGGCCATGATGGATCCACCATCAAGTTTTATTTTTGAAAACATCCCATCCATTGTGAAGCATCACCTTTTGTTTTAAAACAAAACATTTGTTTTTCTAAAGCAGGACTAAGCATAGGAAAATCCTTTTAAGAAAAACAGGTAATCAAGGAATGGTAAACAGTTCCAAGGGAGGAAATGCATTAATTGGTTTAACACCCAACTCCTATCACCTAATGCATCATTCAAGTGATAAAGAGTTTAAACTAGCAAGGAGGTGGCAAATGCATCGGGGCTTACCTTGTGTTGTAGGAGAGTCGGGCTCTGTTCCACAAATATCAAAATAAAAACAGTTTCCGGTAAGTGGATTTTCTGTTGACGGAGTAGTCTCTTCCTCTGCAACAGTCACTTCTTCCTTGTTATCTATATATAACCATATATAATCATGAATGCTCATGTAATGCTTATGAAAATGCAATAATAGAAAAGAGGTATCAAGTTGTATCTTGAATACAACTTTCCTTCACGGTGCTCCAGGGAAACTAGGGATTTTCTGGGTCAACACCCTAGTAGGATTAGACATTTTTACCCTAAGGAGCTAGGGTTTTTGGTTTAGGCATCAAACAATGTCCAAAGCAAGTCAAACTTCACTCATAGGATCTAAATATCATATTAAGCTTATCCAAAAAGTGTGGTGATTTTTGGAGTCATTAAATAATTCTTAAAATTCCTGAGGTATAGGTTTGAGCTCTTTTAACTACTGATTAATTCTTTGTTTGGACTAAAAATCCTAGAACCATTTTTAGTAAATACTAGGGAAATATAGGAGTCCAACAAAATTAGTCTCATAATTTTATCATTTTTCTATAATTTTCTATGGATTTACTAAGTCTGGTAGAAAAATAAAAAGAAAAGGTATATACAGTATCGGGCTCAATTAAGCCCGAGCCGGCCCAAGATAAGTAGAACGCGCCCGCGCACACGCCCACGTTGCCGGATTTGCATAGGGGACCCTGGTGATTTGAAAACCCGTTAATAGTCCCGCGCACTATTTCAATGTGTCACTGACATTTACACCAAGGCCCTTCACTTTCTAATTCTTCACAACCCACGATCCCCGACTGTGGACGGCGGAGCAGTGGCTCCGGCGAGCCACGTCCGGTCGGAAAACGCAATGGCTAGGGTTCTGGTGTGGCTGACACCCAATTCTACTCCTAATGACCCATTCCCCTCACTCAATTGCAAGGTTATGGCTCTCAATCATTTTGTCCATGGTGATGGCGCAAACTGAGGACGATCCGAAGTGTTCCCGGTGATCTAGCGTGATCTAGTTCAATTGGCCAGGCTGCTTAGCATTTACAGCACACAGGGATGTTGAAACGAGAGTGAGGAAGACATGATTGGACCTATAGAGAGCTGGCCACGGCGAGCTTGCACACACGGTGTTCTTGACTGATTTGGGGGAAATCCCAAATTGAAGCGCTTTGGTGGATAATTTGAGGCACGGGCTGGTGCATTGGGTGTGTAATTACCTAGCGGAGCTGGTGGCACGCTTAATTTATAGGGCCCGAGGGCGGTGGTTCCTAATTTGGGCATGGCGCGCTGGCGGCCGGAGAGAGGGGAGAGCAATGGCACAAGAGGTGTGTGGCTTTCACCGTGGCAAGGTCACCGGCGATGAACGGACACGCCAAGGCACTTTACTGCGACGTGGTAGAGCGCCTAGGTGCGTGGCAACCAATCAACAGGCGGCCAACTCCGGCGAGCTTATCTGAACCGACCGTGAGTCAGGCGGACACGGCGGCCGAGGTGGAACAGTGGCCTAAGTTCATCCTCAATGCGATATTTCTTACCCCCGAGCAGTTATCTGTACTCCAGTTGAGCACGAATCGTGGCTCCTGGCGTGAATCCGAGCGCGGGGTCGCCGGCGACGAGGTTCACTGAACAAGAAGATCTTTTCGCTACTGTACCATCAAGGGCTGCTTCACTTGTTCTGATAGAGCGGTTTGCAGCGCTCAAATCTCATATTTTTACATGACAACTTGTTAATCTGCCTGTAACAAAGTTGTTGCCCTATGATTCGGCTATAATCTTGCTATAGCAACCATAGCCAAACAATCAATGGATCATGGTCGAATCCAATCTCAAAGTTTGCCCAACTTCACTGTTAACCATTATTCAGTTCATTGACCGACTGTCACCCTATCTTTAGATCTAATTTTCTCCAAATTTTGTATGACACCAAGGTTTAGTCACTTAAGCAAAGTTATGCTCCTATAGTAACTCTACAAATTTGATGTATTGACCCTAAGTAAATTCCTTGTATTTTTAGAAATACAGAGCTCCAAAGTCAGCCTTATTCAACTGAATTCAGACTTAGTCACACATGGTTTCATGGGGTACTTTTTGCAAATAAGTCCAAATCCCACAATTCCACTTGTAAACCCTCCAATATGAAAAATAGTGGGTTTGAGGTGCTCTTTTATATTGATATTTGCACTTAGGTCCAAAGGTGCACAAAATTTACACTTAACCCCCTAGGGTTTCAATTAGGGTTTCTAGGGTTTGTTTTTAGGGTTTTTAGCACTTTATGGTTTTGCTGCCACTCAAGTCCTTCCAATGTGATATCTTATGATCATGTCTCATGTCTTTTGAGGTTTTCACATATTTGGGCTTCACTTATATCCATAAGCCCTCATTTAGGGTTAAGCACTATACCCTAGGGTTAATTACACATCAAGTCATATCAGTACAACTTGTTTGAAATTTTTACCTAGTGAATGCACTCTAGGTGTAACAAACACATGATATGTCAATGCTCATGATGTTATGCTCAAGTTTTAGTGACAGTAACACCAGGGGTGTTACATATTCGAATAGTTCGTGTCTACTGGTATGGACGAGTCTGGTGTGGTATGACAATTAATGTTTTCGTCTTTATAAAAAAGGGAAGGTGTGTGAGTATTTTCAGAATGAAAACGAAGCGACGGGAGCGGGAAGCTCAGTGGTGGTGGAGTGTGAAACCCTGCTACTTCTCTCTCTTTGGGTAAAAACATCAAGTATCGCCTTTCTCGAAAAAAATAAAGAGTGACCTCAACTCCACCATATTAAGCATGTATTGTTCAGGTCTCTCCCTCCTTATAGGTGGGATGGGCTTGCGGAATACGTAAAGTATTCACCCAGATTTATTTATGTTTTTCATCTACTGAAGACTTCCTTTCTGCTATGTTCGACTAGAAAGGGGTTGTGTCTGCACCCAGTCTGCCTGTGGCTTGGGCTAGTTTTCTTCCACTGTGTTATGCTTCCAAGCTCGCTAGAGTTTGCATTTTTGGTATTGTAATAACTATTCTTTAAAGACTCTATACTATTTGAAGAAATGGATGTGTTTACTAGCCTCCTGGGACTAGTAATTGTATCTCATTTGAGTCCCAAAAAATCAGGACACTTCAGGTGGTATCAGAGCCATAGGACTGGCCATAGACTGCAGCCCTAGCCTAAAAAGCTTTCTTTAAAAGAAAAACATCTTAATTTCTTAAAGAATCTTCTCTTCTTTCCCCAATATTAACGACCCTTCTTCTCTTGCTACCAGATGGAGGGCACCTTTGTCCTTAAAACATCCTATTGCTCAGAGGTGGAAGGATTTCCTCACCTTCTTCGGAGTTGTGTGCTTCGCATGGGAATCCACAAGAAGCCAGAGTATGTCTGGAAGGAATACCGCGAGAATGGGGTCAAGAAGTGCTCTATGACAGTCTACCTGGGAGAAAGCCGAAGCTACTCAAACCACCCTCCTTTCCAGGTCACCACTACTGGCCACCGCTTCCAAGACACCTGCTAGAATGCTGCCCAAAAAGCCCTCCACCAGTTATGCCAAAACTACAGCAAGGAAGTCTTTGAGACACCCCTTCGCTACTTTCCACCCAACAACAAAAATAACCCTGCATGGAGGAAAAGACTCCAGGCTATGTCAGGAAGAGAGCATAATGAAGATGACCCTACCATAATCTACATGGCCAAATATCTCCACACCGTTGACACCCACTTTGATGACCTTTTCTCCCACTGCACCCACCTAAACTCCCGGGTGGAAAGCCTAGAGCAGCGAATCAAGGAATTGAAGGAAGAAAATGCAGCCCTTCAAGACAGTCTCGAGATGGCATAAGGAGAGGAAGCCAACACTCGGGAGGCATATCGGACCCTGAAGATGGACTATGCTAGGAAGATGAAGAGGTTCGCCCCCATCAAGAAGATCCGGAAGCGTTTCAAAAGCCAAGGATGCTAGACTCATCCGAAGGAAGAATCCCCGCCAGCACTACCTTCCCCAGGGATAGAGAACCTTTCTAACGTTGAGGAGGTGTCCCTAGCTAGCCTTGATGATCTTCTCAGGGAGTTTGGGGACACATTAGTAGGAAACACTCGTGCGTAGTGTAATCTGTGGTGATTGTTATGCTTGTAATGTACGGGTTTGCTGAATAAAATAACATGTTTGCAAAAAAATGACATATGCATAGTAGTAATCCTTTCTCCCCTCTAGCAGATGGCCTCGGATAGAGCCACGCCTACCGCCTCAGGAATTGGAGCAAGGACTCCCCTAGGTATCGAAGGCGAGGACAGAGGGGAAGGGAGTGAGACCCACCTCCACGTACCTTCGAAAATGCCACTAGACCTAGCCCAAGTTCTGGCCAACCAGACTCAACTCATTGAGGTCCTCAATAGAAGCCTCGAGAACCAGCGCCCGATTGGAGGAAAACCTCAAGACTGAATGGGAGAATTCCTAAGGCTCAAGCCTCCCACGTTCGCTGGATCTAGCAACCCGCTCGATGCTGATGATTGGCTGCGCACAGCAAAGAGGAAGTTAGAAGCCATTGGATGCCCTAAAAACCAGCTTGTTCACTTAGCTACCCACCAGCTCTCCAGGGTGGCTCTATCCTAGTGGGACACTTTTAGTGCTGCTATGAGAGATGCTACCTAGGCAGAGTTTGAGGCCGCTTTTCGAGAGCATCATGTGCCTTTAGGAATCGTCCAACTCAAGGAAGAAGAATTTTGATAGTTGACTCAAGGAGGGCGATCTGTTAGTGAGTACATCCATAAATTCACGGAACTTGCTCGTTATGCACTAGATGATGTTAGCACAGAAGTCAAGAAGATGGCCCATTTCTTGAAAGGGTTAAGACTAGAACTCAAGACTACCCTTGCCAGCCAAGACTTCCTCAGCTCCTCGCACCTCTCAAACAAGGCCATCTAGGTGGAAAGAGTCCAAGAAGAGGAAAGAGGTCACCTCAAGAGAAAGTTTCAAATTCTCTGAGCTCAACAGCAGGACATGCACCAGAGGGTTCGATCTTTTGGGTTTCCTTCCAAGGGGTCAAACCTCAGCAAGCTAGCAGGATCCGCTCCGTCACGTTTCAACCAGCCTGGTCAGAGTTCCTTCCACACCCAGTCCGTTGCAAGCAGCCAACCTCCAGCCAATGCTTGTTGGCACTGTGGAGACCCCGGTCACTTCAAGAATAATTGTCTGCACCTGAAGACATCCACACCTGCCTACTCCAACTCGGTGAATGGCCCCAAGAACGTTACGGCACCCGCCTCCAAGGCACCCTCCACCAACAGTCAGTTAAGCAAGACTCAATTCCACCGCAGGGCTCGAGTGAACCATGTCGACGCCTAGGAAGCTCAGCAAGCCCCTAAAGTAGTACTCAGTGAGTTCCTAGTCGAATTTACCCCTGCTATGTGTTTCTTGATTCTGGAGCATCTCATTCTTTCATCGCCACTAGTTTTATGGAAAAGCATGGCATCCCCACTACACCATTAGAAGTCCCTATGGTGACCCAGACCCTAGGGTCAGACCTTCTATGCCACCTCAAATGCTCCCAAGTCAGAATTCCTTTAAGTGGGGTAGTATTCCTGGCAGACTTAGCCGTACTACCATCCCACAGATTTGATGTAATCCTAGGAATGGATTGGTTGACCTGGCACAATGGCATCATAGGCTATGTAGATAAGACTATTCTTCTCACCGACCACCAGGGAAAATCAGTTTCGTGTAAGCTCAACTGCCAACCCAAGATCCAATGGTGTTCAGTCTAGCAGTAGAAGGCATATCTGTTGTGGAAGAATTCATGGATGTATTTCTAGAAGAATTGCTAGGAATGCCTCCGAAAAGAGAAGTAGAATTCTACATCGACCTCCTCCCAAGCACCGCACCGATTGCAAAGAGACCATACCACATGGCACCCACAGAATTGGCAGAACTGAAACTTTAGATCGTAGAACTTCAATAGAAATAATTCATTCGTCCTAGCTCATCACCTTGGGGAGCCCCAATATTGTTTGTCACCAAAAAGGATGGAAGCATGAGAATGTGTATTGATTACCGATCCTTAAATGAAGTTACAATCAAGAAAAAGTATCCACTACCTCGGATTGATGACCTTTTTGACCAACTTCAAGGGGCCAAATATTTCTCAAAGATTGGTCTGAGATCAGGATACCATTAGTTGAGAATTAAGGAAGCAGATATTCAGAAGACAGCTTTTGTTACCCGGTATGGCCAGTATGAGTTTACAGTAATGCCCTTTGGACTAACCAATACACCTGTCTTCTTCATGAACCTCATGAACAAGGTATTTATGGAAGAATTAGATAAGTTTGTCATAGTCTTTATTGACAACGTCCTCATCAACTCCAAGAGTCAGAAGGATCATGACCATCATCTCCGGTTTGTCCTCAGGAGACTCAGGGCACATCAGCTCTATGCCAAGTTCAGTAAATGCTAATTTTGGCTAGAGAAGATAGCCTTCCTCGAGAATATCTTGACTTTAGAAGGGATAGAAGTGGATCCATCCAAGGTAGAAGTAGTGTCCAAGTGGAAGCAGCCCTCCAGCGTTAGTGAAATTCGAAGCTTCTTGGGAATGGTAGAATATTATTGCCGTTTTATCAAAGGGTTCTCCAGCATTGCAAAACCCTTGACCGAACTCCTCAAGAAAGACAACAGGTTTGTTTGGACCCCAAAGTGTGAAGAAAGTTTTCAAGACATAAAGAAGAAACTCACAACCGCACCAGTACTAACATTGCCAGATATCCACCAAAGCTTTGTTATCTTTTGTGATGCATCAAGGCAAGGATTGGGATGTGTGCTAATGCAGAATGAGAAAGTCATTGCATATGCATCTCGCCTACTCAAGTCACATGAACAAAATTATCCAACCCACGATTTGGAATTAGCAGCCATAGTGCATGCTCTCAAGATATGGAGACATTACTTGATTGGGAACAAATGCCACGTATTCGCAGATCATAAAAGTCTAAAGTACATTTTACCTGGCCCGATCTCAACCTCCGTCAGCGAAGATGGCTAGAGCTAATTAGGGACTATGACATCAAAATACACTACCACCCAAGAAAGGCAAACGTAGTGGCTGACGCTCTCAGCCTGAAGCCTTTTGGGAAAGAAGCAACAAACTTCCTAGAACACTGGAAAAGGGAGTCTGCTAAACTGAATGATTGTTTAGGGGAAAAGGGCAGTATAGAAGTTAAACCGATGCTAGAAGACCGTATTCGCAAAGCTCAATGCTTGGACGCCGAGACGATAAGACTTGCAGAAAAGGCTAACAAAGAACAACTCCCGGATCTCAGAACAGATGAGAAGGGAACCCTTTTGTTCAAAAACCATTTGTGCGTACCAAAGGGGGAGGCACAAGAAATCCTGCTAGATGAAGCCCACAACTCAGCCTATTCTAATCCATCCAGGTGAAAGGGAAATAGGGTTAACCTTTTCATATATTTAATTTTGGTGGTTGATCATCAACACAAACATATGAACTAACTAATTTTCTCTAGAATTCAAGTATTATAGGTGCATAAGGTTCAACACAGACCAATAAAAGATTCAAGTTAGGGACATAAATTTAAAGGAGCAAAAGGACTTGAGTGTGATGTGGTCTGGCGCATCGGACTGTCCGGTGTGCCACCGGACAGTGTCCGGTGCATTAGGGCCGTAAAGGTTCCAAACAGCCACTCTCGGGAAAACGCAGGCGTGCTCCGCTATAATTCACCGAACTGTCTGGTGTGCCACCGGATTGTCCGGTGAGCCAGCAGGCAACGGTCGACTCTGACAACGTGAACAGTGCAGCACAGTGCGTGGCAGAAGTTAGAGCAGCGAGTCAGAGGGGCATCGGACTGTCCGGTGCACCACCAGACTGTCCGGTGCCACAAGAAGACAAAGGTGCCAACGGTCAACTGCTCCATAGCCCTAACGGTTGGGTGACGTGGTGGCGCACCGGACACTGAACAGTAAGTGTCCGGTGGCGCACCGGACTGTCCGATGCGCCCATCGACAGCAGCCTCCCCAATGGCTACCTTGGTGGTTGAGAGCTATAAATACCCCCCCAACCACCACAACTTCAAGCATCCAAGTTTTCTGAACATCACATTCAATACAAGAGCTCTAGCATTCACTCCTAGATAGAATTCAAAAGATCAAAGCCTCTCCAAGTCCCAAATTCATCTCAAACATTTAGTGACTTGTGAGAGAGAGATTTTGTGTTCTTTTGAGCTCTTGCTTCTTGGATTGCCTTTCTTCTTTTCTCATTCTTATTCTCAAGTGCTTTGTAAGCGAGGCAAGAGACACCAAGTGTGTGGTGGTCCTTGCGGGGTCTTAGTGACCCGTGAGATTAAGGAAGAAGGCTCACTCGGTCTAAGTGACCGTTTGAGAGAGGGAAAAGGTTGAAATAGACCCGGTCCTTGTGACCTCCTCAACGGGGACTAGGTTCTTTGGAACCGAACCTTGGTAAAACAAAGCACCGTGTTCACTCGCCTTATTTCTTGGTTGATTTGTTTTCCCTCTCTTTCCGACTTGAATTTAACTCTAACGCTAACCCCTGATCTTAGCGTGTGTTTAAAGTTATAAATTTCATGTTTCGCCTTTTCACCCCCCTCTAGGCGATTTTCACCAGGGTCTACTAAGATGTACCTAGACCTCAAGACCAGATACTGGTGGAGATGGATGAAAAAGGAGATAGCTCAGCATGTAGCTCGGTGTGATACTTGTCAACGGACTAAGGCAGAACATCAAAGGCCCGCAGGGTTACTGCAACCCCTTCTAGTTCCCAAATGGAAGTGGGAAGAAATAGGCATGGATTTCGTGATCGGACTGCCCCAGACCCAAAAGGGGAATGATTCTATCTAGGTCATAATTGACTGACTTACCAAGGTAGCTCACTTCATACCAGTAAAGACTACCTACGGAGGAGCCACCCTCGCCCGGTTATACCTCAAAGAAATAGTCAGACTGTATGGCATTCCACGAAGAATAGTATCAGACAGAGGAACGCAATTCAACTCAAAGTTTTGGTTAAGTCTTCAGCAGGCCATGGGCACCAAGCTAGATTTCAGCACCGCCTACCACCCCCAGTAAGATGGACAGATAGAAAGAGTCAATGAAGTCCTTGAAGATTCGTTGAGAGCATGTGTGCTGACCTTCGATAGAGATTGGGAGTCCAATTTGCCATATGTAGAGTTCTCTTATAACAACAGTTACCAGGCTAGCATCAAGATGTCACCTTTTTGAAGCCTTGTATGGAAGAAGATGTCAAACCCCTCTGATGTGGTCAAACATAGGAGAAAAGACCCTAGAAGGGCCTGCCTTCATCAAAGAGGCAGAAGAGAAAGTTGCCCTTATCAGCAAGAGGCTACTCGAAGCCCAGAGTCGACAAAAGAGTTATGCACACAACAGGAGGAGAGAACTCAGTTTCGAGGAAGGTGATTTTATCTATCTCAAAGTCTCCCCAATGCATGTACTCAAAAGATTTCAAGCAAAAGGGAAGCTAGCTCCGGATTTGTCGGCCCCTATCCTATCATCGGCAGAATAGGGCCAGCAGCTTACCGCCTTCAGTTGCCAGAATCCATGTCAGACATCCACAATGTATTTCATGTATCCTAGCTCCGGAAATGCTTGAAAGTACCAGAAAGTTACATCGCTGAAGAGTCAGTCCAGATTCAGAAAGATCTATAGTACCGAGAATAGCCAGTGAAGATTCTTGATTCAGCCATTCGAAAGACCCGAAACTTGGAGGTAAGGCTCTGTAAAGTCCAGTGGAGCAGAGAAGGAGAAGAGGAGGCTACCTGGGAGAGTGAGGACTCATTGAGGAAGGAGTACCCTTACCTTTTCTTAAGCCCAGCCTAAATCTTGAGGGCGAGATTCTTTTAAGTGGGGTAGCTCTGTAGCATCCCAGTTTTTGGTTCCGAGGTTAGAAGCCTTAAACTCCTAACCACCCCTTTATTCTTTCTCTTAAAACCTAATCTCATAAGCATTTCATTTCTCATATGCATAAACCATGATTGCTAGTAGCACTTCACACATAGCATTTCATTTTGGCACCTAGAAATTATCATGAATAAATGAATATTTGTATAAAGGAGAAAAGGAATTAGAGAAAAGAAAAGAGAGAAAAAAAGAGAAAAAGGGAAAAAAAAACCCCTCTCCTCTCGGCTGGGCTGATTCCGGCCCATGCTTCCCACCCCGCTCTCTCTCCCGCGTTGCTCCCTCGCGGTCCACTAGAGCGCGCGTGCTCCCACGCCGCCAGCCCCCGCTCCCTCCTTCGCTGACCGCTCGTCGGCCGCTTCCTCTTCCTCGCCCGCTCTCCCTCTACCAGTGCGGCCCGGATGTCAGCTCCCTCTCCCTCACCGCGCACAACATCAACGTGATCCCCGTCAGCCACCATCCTCCCCTCCGCTCCACCATCACTTCCGTGACAGTGGAGTTAGGCACCGCTTTGTCCTCGCCCACTATGCTCACACCCCCGCATGGCATCCTGCCCCGAGTCGTCTCGTCCTCGGCGTTGTGCGCCATTATCGCCGCCGTTGTACACCTCGCTAGTGTTCGCTAGCCCCGCTCCCCCCTTCCTCAGGCACCTATAAAAGGGTCACCTTGAGCCCCTCATCTCCTCGCCCCGGCCTCAGCCACTCTCCTCCCCTATCCTAAGCTTAATCAAGCCGGCGCCGCGGCCCTTCCCTCCACTCCGGTAAGTCCTCCCTTCCCTCTCCGATAGCCTAATGCCAAATTAAACTAGCTCACTAGCTTCACCACTTTGTCTCGAGCATGGAACACTGCATCCCCCCAATCACACCCCAAGGCCTCGTTGGTGTCCTCGATGTCGCTTGGGCCACGCCACTTCGTCGTGGTCGGCCCCTTCCGAACCGCCATCGATGAAATCCTCCCCACCACCAGTGACCCCCTACCCCTGCCCGTGTTATGCCACCGCCCCGACCACCGAGAACCAGGCCATCGGTGGGGAACCGTCGTCGAACCCCGGTGACCAGTTCTTTTCCCTCGAGCGAACCCCCCGTATCCCCCCACACTAACGCCATTTCCCCTCCCCTCGCTGGCACGTGGGCCCACACCCACGGCGCCGTCTCCGCGCTGCGCCCGTTGGTAGGCCGAGATGGGACGGCTGCCCACGAGCGCTCGACTTGGGCCGAAATTCCCTCCCTGGCCCAGTTAACCAGGAAATCCTTTTCCTTTTTCCTTTCTTTTTCCCCTTTTCTAATATAATCTTTATATGCTGATAATTTATGCACCAAAAATAACCCCAACATTTTCTTAGGTAACAAAATAATGACGATTAGGAACTTGACACACTTTATTAGCAAGCATTGTTTGATGTATTGTTTATTGCCTGTTTTTGCAAGGCGAAGAGGGGTCCGACCATCCGGAAAACGTAGCTCCAAAAGAAGGGCAGGAGCCCGACCTCCCAGAATTAGAGCTTTCGTGCCAATAGAGCTTTGACGAAGGCAAGTCCATTCTACCATTGATGCATAAATTACCTACTCTTTCTACCACTACCTAAGCCGGGATAAGGGGTGGGTTCTATGCATTGTGAGTCGAGTGATGGCCTGCATTAAAGAATACCTTTTTGGTACAAAAAATGTGGGTTGGGGCAATGGTTTTTCAAAAATAGAAATGTTTTCAAAAAGTGTATGATGAAGGTTATTCACCCTTATCACCAACTGAGTGGGATGATCAGGGACTCCCTGGTTTAGGAAAGGGCCTAAGGTGTTGGCTCAGCCGGGTTAGGTGTGAGCATGAAGGATTGTCCCCTCGTTCAAGGACCGGTTTGTCATCCTTCACTACCTGTACTCATGACAAGTACAACCACTTGAGACTGTATGGGTAGTCACTCAATCTAAACTTGCACGGTCCGAACCCCAGGATTATGACGGCTGGGGAGCACCGGGAGGATAAGGAAGGGGAATGTTTTGTCCGATTTGGCATGGTGGTGGCCTTGTTCCTTCCGGTATAATCGCTAAGGTAAGGATGTGCAAGGAAGGAAAGAGTTTCAGTGTCGGATCTCATGGCAGTGAGATCGTAGAGCCAGACTAGTGGGTAAAGTGTACCCCTCTGCGCAGAGATTGAAACCTATTTGAATAGTCCGTGTCCACTGGTATGGACGAGTCTTGTGTGGTATGGCAATTAGTGTTTTCGTCTTTATAAAAGGGAAGGTGCATGAGTATTTTTGGAATGAAAACGAAGCCACGAGAGCGAGAAGCTCAGTGGTGGTTGAGTGTGAAACTGTGCTACTTCTATCTCTTTGGGTAAAAACATCAAGTATCGCCTTTCTCCAAAAAAATAAAGAGTGACCTCAACTCCACCATATTAAGCATGTATTGTTCAAGTCTCTCCCTCCTTACAGGCAGGATGGGCTTGCGGAATACGTAAAGTATTCAGCCAGATTTATTTATGTTTTTCAGCTACTAAAGACTTCCTTTCTGCTATGTTCGACTAGAAGGGGGTTGTGTCTGCACCCAGTCTGCCTGTGGCTTGGGCTAGTTTTCTTCCACTGTGCTATGCTTCCAAGCTCGCTAGAGTTTGCATTTTTGGTATTGTAATAACTATTATTTTAAGACTCTATACTATTTGAAGAAATGAATGTGTTTACTAGCCTCCTGGGAGTAGTAATTGTATCATATTTGAGTCCTAAAGGATTGGGACGCTTCAGTACATGAAGAAATTGAAGATGCACATGCAAGGATTGCAACCCTCGAAGATCAACTCAAAGGGAGGAATCCACCCAAAGCACAAGTCCCTGCCATAGCTGTGTCCCCGTCCCACAAGAGGATTCGCTATGGAGCCCTAGGATCTATTACCAGGATACTCTAGATTTATATGTCATATTGTAATAAGTTCGATTTTGCGTTAGACAAGAAAACTCTTTATGATATTATTATTATAATAACAACCATGTGATGGTGATATTTGCATAATGTTTGATTTGGATTTTTGCTTGAGTGCAATGATGTTATGGAATGATGGCCACAAGAACATTTAAAAATAGCTTTAACTTTAGTTAAAAGCTATTCCCCCTAGAATCTTTCTCTACTCTTCACTTATCTGAGGAATGCACTTACTAACCAACCAGATGGTGAATACTCGTTGAGCTCCCACATAGACACAAAATCAACATACTAGTCAACAGTTGCCACCACCGCCACCCAACCCAACAATGGAGCAGTTCATTGCCGCGCAGATACAACTTCTCCAAGGCCTCACTGCCTCAGTACAACAAATTCAGCAGAACCAACATAATCCCCAACATTAAAATGCACCCCAAGCTTGGGACAAACATAGAAATTTCATGAGCCATTGGCTTAAGGTTATCAGCAAGAAGTTGGACATTACATAATGCATTGACTGAGAAAAGGTCTTGCATGCTTCTGGAAGACTTGAAGGTGCCACGTTCGACTGGTGGGATGCCTTCACTACAGCACACGCGGATGCAGATGCAATAACATGATAGGAATTTCAGGAGAAATTCCATGCTCATCATATTCCCACCGGAATAATGAAACTTAAGAAGAAGGAATTCTTATCCCTCACTCAAGGAGGTATGTCCGTTAGTGAATACTAGGATCTCAACTTTCTTGCTATGCACCGGAGGAGGTTAACACAAATGAGAAGCGCCAAGAGTGTTTCTTAGAAGGCTTGATTGGACCTTTGAACTATTAGCTACAAAGCCACAGTTATCCGAATTTCCAGACACTGCTTAACAAGGTGATTGACCTCGAAAGCAAAAGAAGGGAATTATCGTTTCGCAAGAGAAAATTTCAAGGACACTCTAGCAGGAACACTCGTCCACATAACAACTCTTAAGGTTCTAAGTTTTGCTCTAGAAATCATAGTGGAAATAATAATTATCAAATGCAATGCTCTGGACAGTAAGGACAGAGAAGCAACCAATACCAGAAGCAACAGAGGAACAATACTCAGACCTGTCAAAGGTCTAGTGGTTACCAGCAGAATCGTCAAGGAAGCACCGTGAACACACTGGCCAACAATAACAATACAACTACCCCAGTACAGCCTAGTGGATGTTTTAAGTGTGGAAAAATTGGTCATTATGCCAACAACTGCCCAAAGCGCAACCCATAGACACCCCAGAGGAACAACAACCAAATAGTTGATCAGAATACACCTGCTCGTGGTACTTCACATAACAAGACTCCGCAGAACCAGAGTAAGGGAAGGGTGAACCATGTGACAACAAGATCGGTTCCAGAGGACGCTGACGTGGTGTATGGTATGTTCCTTATTAACTCCATACCTGCATCAGTTTTATTTGATTCTGCAGCATATCACTCTTTCGTAACACAGTCATTCGTCGAAAAGCATAATATATCAAACTATCCTTTGAAGAGGAAATTATTAATTAGATCACCAGAAGTTGAAATTAGGGCCACTCACTCATGCCCTCAAACTAAGCTTGAGATTAGAGGAATAAGCTTTCTAGTAAAGCTGATAATCTTGGAATCAAGTGGAATCGATGTGATACTTGGAATAGATTATCTAACCAAGCATGATGGAGTCAATGTTAGTATGCCAGTAGAAGCAGAAGCTATGGTAAATCAATTGGAAGAGAAATCTTTGGAACATATCAGAATAGTATGTGAATAACCAGTCGTATTTCTGAAGGAATTACCATGTATTCCACGTGATCGTGATATAGAGTTCTCTATTGAATTATTACACGGAACTGCACCTATATCAAAAAGACTGTATAGAATGGATGTCAAGGATTTAGTTGAACTGAAGAAACAAATAGAAGAATTATTAGAAAAAGGTTTTATTTGCCCAAGTTCGTCTCCTTGGGGACCCCAGTTCTATTTGTGAACAAGAAAGATGGTTCGAGAGAATGTGTGTCGATTATAGAAGTTTGAACAAAGTGACAATTAAGAAAAAATACCCGTTACCTCGGATAGAAGATTTGTTTGATCAGATGAGAGGAGCTAAGATATACTCAAAGATAGACCTAAGGTTAGGTTACCATCATTTGAAGATTCAAACTAATGATGTGCCTAAGACAGCCTTTACCACAAGATATGGATTATACGAGTTTTTGGTCATGTCATTTGGACTAACTAATGCACTGGCTTACTTTATGAACTTGATGATAAAGTATTCATGGAATATCTCGATCAATTTGTGGTTGTATTCATCGACGATATACTAATATACTCTCTGGACGAAGAAACACATGAAGATCATCTAAGACTAGTTCTGCAGAAACTTTGTGACAACCAGTTGTATGCAAAATTCTCAAAGTGTGATTTTTGGCTGAAGGAAGTCGCTTTCCTAGGACATATTATCACAGATGGAGGAATCAAGGTAGACCCCGGTAAAATAAGTGAAATACTAACTTGGAAGCAACCAATAGATGTGTCAAAGATTAGGAGTTTCCTTTAGCAGGATACTACAGAAGATTCATCGAAGGCTCCTCCAATATAATGAAACCTCTTACTTCACTGCTGGAGAAAGGTAAAAAGTTTAAGTGGGATGAAGCATGTCAGAAATGTTTTGAAGATATAAAGGAAAAGCTAACCACTACACCAGTCTTGGTAATGCCTGATATTCACAAAGGATTTGATGTATATTGTGATGCATCACATCTAGGACATGGATGTGTGTTAATGCAGGAAGGAAAGGTAATAGCTTATGCCTCAAGACAGTTGAGAAAACATGAAAAGAATTACCCGACACATGATTTGGAATTAGCTGCTATAGTGCACGCTTTCAAGATTTGGAGGCATTACATGATTGGAAACAAGTGCAAAATCTTCATGGATCACAAAAGTTTGAAATACATATTCACTCAGAAAGAACTCAACCTAAGAAAGTGAAGATGGCTTGAGTTAATCAAAGATTATGATTTGGATATACAGTATCATCTAGGAAAAGCAAATGTAGTGGCAGATGCGTTGAGTCGTAAAGGTCAAGTGAACAATGTTACTACTTATTTGATACCACAAGAATTATGTAGGGAAATGGAACAACTTAACCTTGGTGTGGTTAATAATACAAAAGCAACCATTATGTAAGTGGAATCTACTTTGGAACAAGAGATTCGTAAAGGACAGGAATCTGATGAGAAAATTAAGGAAATTAAAGCACATATTGATTTAGGAAAAACCTCTGACTTCACAGAAGATGAACAAGGCAAAGTTTGGTTTAAAAAGAGAATTTGTGTACCAGAAATTGAACATCTACGCCAACTTATTTTAAGAGAAGCTCATGATTCGGCTTATTCTATACACCCTAGAAGTACTAAGATGTACCAAGATCTGAACAAAAAAAAATATTGGTGGTATGGTTTGAAAAGAGATGTTGCTACTTATGTTGCCCTATGTGACGTATGTCAATGAGTTAAGGATGGACATCAAAGACCAGTAGGTTTGCTACATCCTCTTAAAGTACCAGAATGGAAATGGGAAGAAATTGGTATGGACTTTATAGTTGGATTACCCCGTACACGTGATGGTTATGATTCCATATGGGTTATTGTAGACAGGTTGACTAAGGTTGCACATTTTATACCTATGAAGACAACTTACTCAGGAGCTCAATTAGCAAAACTGTACATGTCAAGGATTGTTTGTCTACATGGTGTACCCAAGAAAATTGTATCATATCGAGGAACCTAATTTACCTTACGCTTTTGGAAAAGATTACATGAGTCCATGGATACTAAGCTAAATTTTAGCTCTACTTACCATATGCGCAGATAGATGGACAAACAAAAAGAATAAATCAAATGTTAGAGGATATGTTAAGAGCTTGTGCTTTAAAATATGGTAAAAGTTGGGATAAGAGTTTTCCCTATGTAGAGTTCTCCTATAACAATAGTTACCAAGCAAGTTTAAAGATGGGACCTTTTGAAGTGCTCTATGGAAGGAAATGCAGAACACCATTATATTGGAATCAAACTGGAGAAAGTCAAGTGTTTGGTCCAGAAATCCTACAAGCAGTAGAAAAGCAAGTGCAGATTATTAGAGAGAATTTGAAGACATCAAAGTCAAGGCAGAAAAGATATGTTGACAATAGAAGAAGAGAATTAAGCTTTGAAGTTGGAGACTTTATGTATCTTAAGGTTTCTCCAATGAGAGGAATGAGAAGGTTTAAGGTTAAAGGCAAATTATCTCCCTGATATATTGGTCCATTCAAAATTGTGGAAAAGAAAGGAGATGTAGCATATCAGTTGGAGCTACCCAACAGTTTATCGAACGTGCATGATGTATTTCATGTGCCACAACTCAAGAAATGTTTAAGAGTACCAGAAGAATAGTTACCCATGGAAGAACTGAACGTTAATGAGGACTTGCCTTATTCTAAGTATCTGATTAGAATTTTGGAAACATCTCCCAAAATTATTCAGAGTAAGATTATCAATATGTGAAAAGTTCAGTGGAGTCATCATTTAGAAGATGAGGCAACTTGGGAAAGAGAAGATGAACTTAGAACAGAATTTTCTCCATCTATTTTCAGAAGTTCCTTAATCTTGAGTACGAGATTTCTCCTAGGAGAGTAGGTTTTGTAACACCTCAAATCCATCAATTGAAATAGTACATTATGGTCATTTAAAACTTAATAGAAAGTAAAAGTAAACTTTTAATCAAGTGCTTGATCTCATTTATCTTTAGAGAATGATTTTGTTTGCTAATAATCGATTGATGATTTTATTCATAAAATCCCTTTTATGCGAAACCCAATTTATTAATATTTTGGACTTTGGTCTAAAATTAAATATTTTAATTATAAACATTCTTGGAATAGTTATTATGAAATTTTTAGAGATATTTATAAATAAATTTATTTATATTTTAATGGATAACTTATTAAAAAAAGAAAAAACACCAAACCCTAGCCGGCCGGCCCACTAGGCCTAGCCGAGCCCCTCCTTTTTCCCCTTCCTCTATCTATGACATGTGGGGCCCACCCCGTGGCTCCTCCCCTCCCTCACTTCCAGGCGGGCCCGCCCGGCCCCTATCTTCCTCGTGTCGCGCGGAAGCGTCCCCCGCGCGGGCATGTGCGCCGCCGCCGCCCGGAAGTCGGGCGGACGCCGGTGCCCCTTCCCCTCCTCGGCCGCTCGCCTCGTCAAAATGGCTAACCCCTCCCTCTTACTCTCCTCCCCCACTCCCCCTTCTCCAGGCCGGTAATGACCATGGTAATGGCCACTGCCATTGAAGGCACTTGACGGCCGCCGACCGCCATTCCTCCCTCCCTGGTGCCCACTCTCCTATTCTCTCCCTACAGAAGCTAGAGCCTAGCCCTTGGTCCTCTTCCCTGGCCATCGAACTAGCCCGAGCCCTATCTTTCTCACTCCTCTCTCCCTCACCGCGCTCGCCAGAGCCGCTCGTTGGACCGTCCGCCACTCACCGGACCGTCCACCATCGCTGCTGGACCGTCCGCGCCCTGCCTTGGTCGCGCCTGCTCCTCCCATGCCGCACCCTCACCGCACCTGCGCCCTCATCCCAGTCGTGCCATGCTCCCTGGACCGTCCACACCCGTGCCTTGTCGTCAACCGCTCCCTGCTCGACGTCGTTCCTTCTCTCCCTTCGTTCGTCGACGAACTGCTCGAACGCAAGAACCAGAGGTTGAAGACAACTCAAATTTTATTTAAATTTTCAAAAACATGTTTTATGTAACTATTTGTTTTAATTTGCATATACTGTGATGTGTATGTAAACGATAGATTTTAAGTGTAAACGATGAACTAGTATCAGTCGTATGGTTTATGTTCATTGTTTATAATTATTTTAGAACTTATGTTTAGAAAGAAGAATGACAAAATTTGGTAGATCACGTGTTAGTGATAAAAACATTAGATGAGTAATTTCACAATTAACTTTATTTATGATGAATTTTAGAATTTGTCTAGAAGTTTATAATCATAGGTTCATTTAGATCCACTAAATAAATAATAGAAGCTTTATTAACTTTGAGATGATAAGTAGTACCCATGTTCATGATAATTTAAATAGTGAAGTACAATCAGTGGTTTAATTTATTAATAAAAATTATTTGACCTTTGATTATTATGATGACATTTTCCCTTTAGAAAGAAAAGATAAAACTAAAATTAGACATATGTTTATGGTAGAAATAATTAATTAATAATTAATTCATTTTCGTTGAGTTGTTTAAATCACTACCTCTAAGCTATGTTATGTAAAGTACTTCCATAGTCTAATTTCCATATAGCTTTCACTAGTGACAACCCAAAATAGAATTTGGATTTTATGTCGTAACAAATGGATGTCAATACGTGTAGACTAATAATATAAATATGAATTAAGTTTTATTCTAGACATTTATACATTGATATTGGGAGACCTATTAGGTAGTTAGCCCTTGCTAAGTCTCAGCCAAAGAAACTACAAACTCCAACTTTGGGTGACTGTCCATAGACATCCAAAAACCAAAGAGCTGAACCTCCCAATGCCCTATCGATCACCTAGCAATTTCACCATGTCCTTCTTAATCCTCTACACTTAGACTACCTCCTCCATCTTTTCCCACTCCTTTGGTTCACTGTAAAAGCTTGAACTCGAAGAAAACCCTGGAGGTGGTGACCACTGTAACACCCCTAGTGTTACTACCACTAAAACTTGAGCATAACATCATAAGCATTGGCATGTCATGTGTTTGTCACACTTAGAATGCATTCACTAGACAAAAAGTTCAAACAAGTTGTACTGATGTGACTGGTCATGGGTAAAACCCTAGAGTAGAGTGCTTAACCCTAAACTAGGCTTAATAGAGTAAACTAAGCCTAAATAATAGAAAACTTCAAAACTTATTAGTAATGATCATAAAATGTCACCATTAATGGACTAATGTGGCATCCAAACCCTAGAAGTACCAAAAACCCTAAATAGACCCCTGGAAAACCCTAGACAGAAACCCTAGGGGGTTATATGCAAATGTTGCCCACTTTTGGACCTAAGTGCAAAAATCATGAAATTAGGGTACCTCAAGTCATATGGTTCACATATTTGGAGATTTGCAAAAGAACCCATGAGATTTGGGCCTAAATGAAAAAAGGCCACTTTTATGATCATATAGCTAAGTCTGAAAATCAGTGCATTTGGACCAACTTTAGAACCTTGTATCTTCCAAAGTATGAGGAACTTGCCTAGGGTCAACACATCAAGTTTGTAGAGCTATGTAAGGAGAACAATTATGATTAAGTGACTAAGCGTTGATGTTGTATAAAAATTGGAGAAAAACAAGCCCAAAGTTGGGCCGTCAGTTAGCCTAAAGCCTGAATTTTGATATTCAGTGACATAGGATGAACTTTGGGAGCCCTTTCGGAGATGATCCAGTGGGTGTTTGAGCATGGTCACCATAGCAAGATTGTAGCTGGATTAAAGGGCTAGGACTTTGTTATAGAGAGATTAGCAAATTCTTATACAAAAAATTGGAGTTATAGGTCCTGCAAGTTGATCGGACAGAGGCTCTCAATTGGGTTCCCATGGTACAGTGTTTGGATCAGAACACTAGCGCAGAGAAGCTCGTCGCCGGCAACCTCCACGCTGCGATTCACGCCAGCCACTACGATTCGTGCACAGTACAAGTGGATAACTGAGGAGAGTAAAGATCTTAGCGCCTGAATTGACTCGGGTTCGGTCACGGCTGAGTTCACCGTACCCCCTTGCTCGTCGATCAGTTGGGATAAGCCTCGCCGCCGTTGGCCGCTTACCGCCTGTGCACCACGTGCTTAAGCGCAGTACCTCGTCACAGTGAATCGCGTCATGCATGCCCGGTGATCGCCGGAGAGCCGCCACAGTCAAAGCCACTAATCTCATGCGCTAGTGACCCCTTTCTTCTCTGACCGCCATCGCGCCAACCCAAATTCACGCGCCACCGCCCCCGGAGCCTATAAATTGAGCGCACTTGTGGCTCCGCTAGGTAAATACGCATCCAATGCACTAACACCTGCCTCCAATTGTTCACCAGAGCCGCCCAATTTCCCATTTCCCCCAAATCAGCCAAACCACCAACGCGTGAACACCTCGCCGTGGCCACCCTTCTATAGGTTAGTTCAAGCTTTCTTAATTGGTGTTCTAGCTTTCCTCATGTCCCCTGAAGCTCACCGACCCATTCGATTGAACTAGACCACCGTGAATTGCCTAGAACACCTTGGATTATCCTCGGTTTCCACCGTCATCGTGAGCAGATGTGCTCCGGCCCGGATCAGTGAAATTAACTGAGGGATTAGTTTTGGGAAGGGTTGAATTAAGTGACAAGCAAAGAAGAAGTCTAGCCGTTGTGTTTTCCGGCCGGTATGGGCTCGCCGGAGTCGCTGCTCCGCCGCCCACGGTCGAGGACTGCGGGATGTAAAGAAATCAAAGTGCGAGGGTGTGTTTGCAAAGGTCAGTGAGACAGAGGAACAGTGGGAGGGACTCTTTATAGAAATTTCAAACCACCAGGGTTCTCTGCGCAAAGTGGAAACCACAGCGCGGACGCACGCGACTTTGCTTGGACATGGGCCAGCTTGGGCCGGTTCCAGCCCGGCACTATAGAGTCTTTTTTCCTTTTCCTTTTCTACCAGAGTTAGAGAATTCCTAGGAAATTATAGAAAAATGCTAAAAATACCAGACCAATTTTGCTAGGCTCGTAATTTTCTATAGTATTTAATAAAAAATAGTTTCATGATTTTTAGTTCCAATAGGGAATTATGGGGTATTCAAAATAGCTAAAACCCATACTTCTGGAATTTTAGAGAGTAATTAATAATTCCAAAATTCATCAAACTTTTTAGATAAGCTTTAAATATTATTTAGAAGCCTTGGGTAAAGTTTAGCATGATTTGGACCATGTTTGGAACCTAGAACCCAAAACCCTAGTCCCCTGCCCTATGAACTTCACTATAGATTCCAAAAACCCTAGTTTTCCCGGAGATCCATGAAGGAAAGTTATATTCAAGACCTAAAATAATATACTTTTAATATCTTTGCATTTTCATGAGCATTACATGAGCATTCATGATTATATATGGCTATGTATAGAAAACAAAGAAGAGATAGAAGTTGAAGAAGCAAGGACTACACCACTACCACCACCTAAAGAACCCCAGGCCGGGAACTGCTTTTATTTTGACATATGTGGAGCAGAACCTAACTCACCTATCACATAAGGCAAGCCCCGGTGCATTTTCCACCTCCTTGTGTTTTAAAATCTTTATCACCTTGTTTGATGCATTAGGTGATAGGAGTTGTGTGCTAAACCGTTGATGCATTTCCTTCCTTGGAAAATTGATTACCCTTCCTTGATACCCTTTTTGAAAAGAATTTTATGATGCTTAGCCTTGCTTTAGCAAACAAAAATGTTTTGTTTTAAAACAAAAGTGATGCTTCAGTGGGTGGGAATGTTTTCAAAAAAAACTTGATGGTGGATCTGTCAAAGGCCTTGATGGGTTCAACATCGGAAAAGATGTACCTCTGCCAGGTACCAAACTTTGGGTTTGAAATGATAAAGCTGAGACCGGGCGGGTGACTTGCACGAGAAGAGAGTCTCGGTGTAGTGTCTCCGTCTGAGTCGATTAAGGACCGTCTCGATGTAGGCTTGATGATCGAGGACCTTTTAACTGGTCACATGCCTCATCATGGGTAAGCTTTGCCTCGAGCAGACTAATACTAGAATAAGATAACACACAATGGGAGTGGAGAGATGGCGAGACTAGCGTGTACCCTCCATGGCAAGAGGCTGGACGGTGGTGTATCTGTGCTCTCGGTTGGCGTGAACCTGATCTAGTCTTAAGAACCCCGGTGGCGAATTGACATATGCAAGGGTTAAGTGCTACATATGTCGTGTGATTGGAGATCCCCAGCTGGGTATTAATCGATTCGGATCGCCGTTACTTCTCGGACATGAAGACTTTGTCACTGACCTACACGTAGCAATCCAGTGAAGAAAAAGGGTGATAAAATACGGCTAGTATAGGCCAAGTGCTTGAACTAGGGTAGAAAGAACTTTAGATGCACGTAACTTTACTTAACCTGACAAGTAAAAATGGATTTTAAGGATCCACTCATAGTAAGCTTTTCTGCAAAACAGAGTCTTTGAATCTTGATAAGCCATACCTTGAATCCCTCTAGCCAGCATACCCTTGAGAGTCTTTTCTTTAGTCGGGTAAGTCTTGCTGAGTAATTCTGTACTCAGGGTTTTATTCCATGTTGTTTTTCAAGTTTTAACCTTGTGCTGTTGTTGATGGTGTTAAATAGGGATGAAAACGGACGGAAACGGACGGAAAAAACCCCTCTCCCGTTTCCGTATCCGCATTTTATCATCGGAAACGGGATCGGGTCCGGAATAGTCGGGAACGGAAACGAGAGCGGGATAAACGGAATTGCGAAAACGAACGGAAACGGAAATACTAACGGAAACTCATAATTTAATACAAATAGAAATGTTATTGATGTTTGACTAGTGATTGATTGACAGAACGATAACATAAAACAAATAGATATAGAGAGGCAACATTCTATTGTTGTTTGGTTGCTAAATGTGTACATTTAGCTACATCCGATGTTGTTTAAGACTTTAGATCACTTGTCATTTGAAAAGAGCCAATAGTTAAAATGACCAATTGTGCTATAATTTGTCACCTAAATACACGAGGATTTAGTTTATATACTAATGCATATTAGGCTCGTCCCATATTTGTCAAATACGGAATAAATACGGGTTCAATCCGGAAAAAAACGGGATCCCGCAAAAACGGACGGAATAAGCCCTCTCCCGTTTCCGTCCCGTTTCCATATTTTTCTGTAAATACGGAAACGGTCGGGTCAAATATAGAAAACGGTACGGGTCGGGACGGGATTTTTTCCGTCTGTTTTCAACCCTAATGCCGGTGGGCTCGGCCTTCTTATAAGTCTAAGTAACTCTTCTATACTTCTTATTGAGGATGGTCACTTGAGCTAGCATATATTTCAAAACTATAAATAATTTATAACCATTCAAAGTTTATTTCTTTGAATCACTATTATAATCACTCCGATAAAATAATGTAGAATTTTTTGTAACTTGTAAAATTTGGTAATAAGATTTTCACTGCAAAAATATTGGTGTGTGTGATTTGTGTTACTTAATCCTGCGGTCCTGGTTGTAAGTCGTTTATCCAATGTCCTTAGGGGCAATCGGACGGATCCTGTTAAGTTATCGGGTGCACCTGCATAGCAGTCTAAGGTCTTTGAGACAAGGACAGGTGCATGTGGGCCTGATAATTTGGGAGGTTCTGCCAAAGACTGGTATCGGAGCAAAGCCCATCTCTACAGATGTTATAAGGCATTTTCAAAAAGGATTTTCAAAAACTTATCTAAGAAAATTTCTTTCCTTCTTATCTAACTACCTTCCGAAGTACTTATACTAAGACCAGATAGTAGAGTGCAATGTATAGAAGGTTGTGATTCAACTGAGGTTGATTCTGTAATTATGCATGCATCATGATAAGGATTATATTAATAAGATTTTCCCCTTAGAGATATGCCGCCGAGCACAAAGAAAACTGCGCGCAAGTCCACCGGACCGATTGGCGTGCCTCGCCATCAGCTAGCTCCAAGGCATGAGGATAGTAGCAGCGGCAGCAATGATCCCATTGGTGATCTAGAAGCACAGGTGGAGCAACTTCGTGCGGAGTTACGTCATAGAAACAGTGTGTGGGTCGAGGATGGTCAGTGAATAAATGAGTTAAGAACTGACATCCGACATCTGCAAGACCAACTTGCTGAACGAGATTTAGCACTCGATTGGGCTGTTAACTCACGTTCACTTGCTTGGGCCAAGGAGGCCAAAGCTCGAGCCTGTGTGGAGGAGCTTAGCACAGCCGTGGACAACTTGCAGGTGTACTGCAATACACTACATGAGGAAGTTCATGAATTGTATTCGCGACTGCACCCTGACGTACCTACCGAACCTGTCGGAATGGGAGTCGGACCTTCTGGAACAGCGATTGAAGCCCTTGGTGGGGAACTGGACCTTTTCAAGCCCCCTCCTTCAATGAATCTGGCTGATGAATAGTCCCCTACACCCGACAGTGAAGCTACCAAAGTGATAAGAAGCTAGAGTAGTATAGTTTAGATATGATAATGTATAATAGGTAATGTGGCCCTATTGTAAATTCGAGTCTGTATCATTACCTTTCAAGTAATGTAAAATGATGGTGTGCTTTGGCATATTATATCTTCCAAATGTTCTTTGCCTCAGATGTCATCCAGGACTCGTGGACAGGATAGTGCGAGAACCTCCCGTGGAAGGGAGACTACTCCTAATCCACCACCAGTACCCCCAACCTTGGCTGAGGCTATCGCTGCCTTAGTCAATGCCACAGCCAACAACACCCGCTTCCTTCGTGAAATGGTGGGACAGCAATATCAGCAGCAAGGCGGGCGAGCTTATCCGCAAGGACCCTGCGAAACTTCATATTTGGACTTCTCATAAACACGTCCCCACTATTCGTCAAGGCTGAAGATCCCCTTGAAGCGGACGAATGGATTCAGGTTATTGAGCAAAAGTTTGGGCTCCTCCGGTGCACGGAGACTCAGAAGCCCTTGTTTGCGGCGCAGCAGTTAAGAGGCTCTGCCAGCACCTGGTGGGGAAATTATGTGGCTGTTCAGCCGGCCAGCCATCAAGTCACCTAGGACGAATTTAAATTGGCATTTCGGGAGCACAATATTCCAGAAGGAGTGCTCCATATGAAGCAAGAAGAATTTATGAAGCTCAAGCAAGGAGGAGATACGGTTATGCAGTATCTCAATAAATTCAATCATTTGTCCCAGTACGCCATTGACCAGGTCAACACTGACCTGAAGAAGAAGAATTGTTTTATGAGGGGCCTTAATGACCGGCTACAACGGAAGATGGCCACCTGCCTCGACCTCTCTTACAGCAGGGCTGTCAGCACGGCGCTGGCAGTTGAAGCCAAGTACGCAGACGCAGGCCCAGGCAAGACAAAGGGCTATGGAGGTGACATGCCCAACCAGGGGCCTAAAAAGGACAAAGGTTGGTGATCCGACCTTTTAATCTAAACCGTTCTTCACCATGACCACCCTCCTACCCTTTCAAGCAACCTGTATTTATCCGCCCTGCCACTGCCCCCACCTCAACAACTCAGCCGAGTGCCCCTGGTACTCGTTTCCTCACCCTCCCAAGCTCCTCAACAGGCTGCTTTAATTGCGGGAAGTCCGGACATTTTATCAAGGACTACCCATATCCAAAGCAGAACAGATCCAATAATCAGCAGAGCTCTAGGAGCTCAAACCAAGGCAAGGGAAACCGGCAAATAATATAGTAGGCAAGAATATGAAGAAAACTGGGCGAATCTATTATACACAAGTGGCCACCACACCGGAAGGAGGGTCATGATGGGTACGTTTCTCGTGGCCAATCACCCTGCAGTTATTCTCTTTGATTCTGGTGCTTCACATACAATCATAAGCAAGAAGTTTGTGGAGAAATATTGCATTCCATACATTGAATCAAGGGAAGGTTTTATAATTCATTCACCTGGGGGATAAATATTCACTAAAGAAGTGGCTTTCCATGTGCCCGTAACATTAGCTGAACGGGACTTTCCCACAAACATGATTGTTCTGAAAGGCCAAGATATAGATATAATTCTGGGCTTGAATTGGTTAGCCCAGCATAAAGCTATCCTCAACACTAATCTAAGAACCATCAGGTTGAGTTATGACCAGGAAGAGGTTCTCTTGTCCATTCCCATAACTACTACAACTAAACCATTTGGCAGAGTATATGAAGCCATCATACCAAGAATCCAAGATATTCCGGTAGTATGTGAGTTCCCGGATGTCTTTCCAGAAGATCTGCCTGGATTACCTCCAGAGAGAGACGTGGAATTTGTGATTGAATTAAAGCCCGGTACGGCTCCTATTTCTAGAAGGTCGTACCAAATGCCTCCGAATGAGTTGGCAGAGCTCAAAACACAATTACAAGATCTGCTAGAAAAAGGATTCATCCAACCAAGCTCATCACCATGGGGTTGTCCAGCCATCTTTGTCAAAAAGAAGGACAAAACGCTTCGGATATGTGTAGATTATAGACCCCTCAATGAGGTCACAATCAAGAATAAGTACCCTCTTCCCCGAATTGATATCTTATTTGATCAGCTTACCGGAGCCCGGGTATTTTCCAAGATTGACCTCAGATCAGGTTACCATCAGATCCGTATCCGACCCGAAGATATACCCAAGACCGCATTCACTACGTGTTATGGATTATTTGAATATCTGGTTATGTCGTTCGGATTAACAAATGCTCCTGCCCACTTCACATATCTAATGAACTCGGTATTCATGCCTGAGTTGGATAAGTTTGTGGTGGTCTTCATCGATGATATTTTGATATATTCCAAGCATGAAGAGGAGCATGCTCGGCATTTGCGGATCGTATTAACGCACCTAAGAGAGCATCAACTATATGCTAAATTTAGTAAATGCGCGTTCTGGCTTGAGGAGATTCAATTTTTGGGGCATGTATTATCTGCCAAGGGAATTGCGGTGGATCCCAGCAAAGTCAAGGATATTTTGGAGTGAAAACCACCAACCACGGTACATCAAGTCCGAAGTTTCCTTGGGCTGGCTGGTTATTACCGCCGATTTATTCTAGATGTTTCCAAGCTTGTGAAGCCAATCACAAGTTTATTAAAGAATGACACCAAATTTAATTGGTCTTTAAGATGCAATGAAGCCTTCGAGCAGCTGAAGGTGTTATTGACCACTGCTCCGGTGTTAGCTCAACCAGACATTGAAAAGTCATTTGATGTGTATTGTGACGCATCAGGCAGTGGTTTAGGTTGTGTCTTGATGCAAGAAGGCCGAGTTATAGCATATGCCTCAAGATAGTTGCGTCGGCATGAGGAACATTATCCAACTCATGACCTGGAATTAGCTGCTATGGTTCATGCCCTGAAAATATGGCGTCATTATCTGTTGGGGAATATCTGCCATATCTAAACCGATCATAAAAGCTTGAAATACATCTTTACTCAGTCAGAGCTAAATATGAGGCAGAGGAGATGGCTTGAGCTTATTAAGGACTATGAATTGGAAATTCATTACCACCCAGGCAAGGCCAATGTAGTGGAAGATGCGCTAAGTCACAAGGCTTCCTGTCATTGTCTTACGATGAAGACATCTGACATTACATTATGCCACGAAATGGAGAGATTGAACCTGGGAATGATTCAACATGGAACTTTCAATCACTTGAAGCTTGAGTCGGTTCTTCTGCAAAGAATAATTGATGCACAAAGAAATGATGAGGGTATGAAACACATTCATGAGAAGATAAAGGCTGGTAAGGCAAATTGTTTTAGAGAAGATGGTCAAGGCATTGTATGGTTTAACAACCGCCTAGTTGTGCCCAAGAATGAAGAAATCCACCAACAAATTTTAGATGAAGCACATCTTAGTCGCTATTCTATTCATCCCGGAAGCACTAAGATGTATCATGATCTAAAGCAGCATTATTGGTGGACGAAGATGAAGATTGAAATTGCACGCTATGTGGCAAGATGTGACACTTGCAGACGTGTCAAGGCCATACATACGAAAACTGCTGGCCCATTGCAATCTTTACCTATCCCAACATGGAAATGGGAGAATATTAGTATGGACTTCATTGTGGGTTTACCCAGGACAGCAAAAGGATATGATTCCATCTGGGTTATTATTGATCGACTTACAAAGATCGCCCACTTCCTTCTAGTCAGGGTAAAGTACACAGTGGCCACATATGCAGAGTTGTATATTGCCCGTATTCTCAGTTTACATGGTGTTCCGAAGACCATAGTGTCGGATTGGGGACTGCAATTCGTGTCCAAATTTTGGAAAGAACTTCACAAAGTTCTGGATACTAAGTTGCTCCGCAGTTCGGCCTATCATCCTCAAACCAATGGGCAAACTGAGAGGGTAAATCAAATACTTGAGGACATGTTACGAGCTTGTGCTCTAGAATTTCCACAAAAATGGGATGAATGCTTACCATTGGCGGAGTTTTCATACAATAACAACTATCAAGAGAGCATCAAGATGGCACCCTTTGAAGCTTTGTATGGACGACGATGTCGTACTCCGTTAAACTGGTCTGAACCAGGTGAAAGATGTTTCTTCAGGCCTGATATGGTAAAGGAAACCGAAGAGAAAGTTCGACGAATAATACATAATTTGAAAGAAGCCCAAGCTCGACAGAAGAGTTACGTAGACAAACGACGTAAGCCCTTGTACTTTCAAGTTGAAGATTATGTTTATCTGAAAGTCTCACCACTAAAGGGTGTATCTCGTTTCAGGGTAAAAGGGAAGCTTGCACCTTAATACATTGGTCCTTTTCCTATCCTTGAAAGATATGGACCAGTGGCATACCGACTCTAGTTACCCGAAACATTGTCTGCTGTACATAATGTGTTCCATGTGTCTCAGTTGAAGAAGTGTCTTCGGGTTCCAGATCGAACTATTGAAGTGATAGATGTTGCCTTAGAACCAGACTTGACATATGCAGAACATCCTATTCAAGTCTTGGATCAAAAGGACAGGATTACCCGAAGGAGAACTCTCAAGTTTTATAAGATACAATGGAACCAACACACAGAAGACGAAGCTACTTGGGAAACTCAAGACTTCTTAGAAAAGAATTTCCCAAGCTTTCTAGCTTCATGTAAATTATGAGATATGTGCACTTGTTGTAATAAAGGAATGAACCCCATACCACCCCTGCCTTGTACAAGAAATAAGGAAATAAAAATGTGAAGCATTTCCTTTTCCATTACTTGCCCTAGGACTTTTTAATCTCGGGACGAGATTCTTTTATGGGGGGAAGGATGTAACACCCCTGGTGTTACTGCCACTAAAACTTGAGCATAACATCGAAAGCATTGGCATGTCATGTGTTTGTCACACTTAGAATGCATTCACTAGGCAAAAAGTTCAAACAAGTTGTACTGATGTGACTGGTCATGGGTAAAACCCTAGAGTAGAGTGCTTAACCCTAAACTGGGCTTAATAGAGTAAACTAAGCCTAAATAAGAGAATACTTCAAAACTTATTAGTAAAGATCATAAAATGTCACCATTAATGGACTAATGTGGCATCCAAACCCTAGAAGTACCAAAAACCCTAAATAGACCCCTGGAAAACCCTAGACAGAAACCCTAGGGGGTTATATGCAAATGTGCCCACTTTTGGACCTAAGTGCAAAAATCATGAAATTAGGGTACCTCAAGTCATATGGTTCACATATTTGGAGATTTGCAAAAGAACCCATGAGATTTGGGCCTAAATGCAAAAAGGCCACTTTTATGATCATATAGCTAAGTCTGAAAATCAGTGCATTTGGACCAACTTAGAACCTTGTATCTTCCAAAGTATGAGGAATTTGCCTAGGGTCAACACATCAAGTTTGTAGAGCTATGTAAGGAGAACAATTTTGATTAAGTGACCAAGCGTTGATGCTGTATAAAAATTGGAGAAAAACAAGCCCAAAGTTGGGCTGTCAGTCAGCCTAAAGCATGAATTTTGATATTTAGTGACATAGGATGAACTTTGGGAGCCCTTTCAGAGATGATCCAGTGGGTGTTTGAGCATGGTCACCATAGCAAGATTGTAGCTGGATTAAAGGGCTAGGACTTTGTTATAGAGAGATTAGCAAATTCTTATACAAAAATTGGAGTTATGGGTCATGCAAGTTGATCGGACAGAGGCTCTAAATTGGGTTCCCATGGTACAGTGTTTGGATTAGAACGCCAGCGCAGAGAAGCTCGTCGCCGGCGACCTCCGCACTGCGATTCACGCCGGCTGCTACGATTCATGCACAGTACAAGTGGATAACTGAGGAGAGTACAGATCTTAGCACCCGGATCGACTCGGGTTCGGTCACGGCTGAGTTCACCGTACCCTCTTGCTCGTCGATCAGTCGGGCTAAGCCTCGCCACCGTTGGCCACTTATCGCCTATGCGCCACGTGCTTAAGCGCAGTACCACGTCGCAGTGAATCGTGTCATGCATGCCCGGTGATCGCCGGAGAGCCGCCACGGTGAAAGCCACTAATCTCATGCGTCAGTGACCCCTTTCTTCTCCGGCCGCCACCGCGCCAACCCAAATTCATGTGCCACCGCCCCCGGTGCCTATAAATTGAGTGCACTCATGGCTCCGCTAGGTAAATACGCATCCAGTGCACTAACACCTGCCTCCAATTGTTCACCAGAGCCGCCCAATTTCCCATTTCCCCCAAATCAGCCAAACCACCGCCGTGTGAACACCTCGCCGTGGCCACCCTTCTACAGGTCAGTTCAAGCTTTCTTAATTGGTGTTCTAGCTTTCCTCATGTCCCCTGAAGCTCACCGACCCATTCGATTGAACTAGACCACCGTGAATTGCCTAGAACACCTTGGATTATCCTCGGTTTCCGCCGTCATCGTGACCAGATGTGCTCTGGTCCGGATCAGTGAAATTAACTGAGGGATTAGTGTTGGGAAGGGTTGAATTAAGTGACAAGCAAAGAACAAGTCTAGTCGTTGCGTTTTCCGGCCGATATGGGCTCGCCGGAGTCGCTGCTCCACCGCCCACGGCCGAGGACTGTGGGATCTAAAGAAATCAAAGTGCGAGGGTGTGTTTGCAAAGGTCAGTGAGACAGAGGAACAGTGGGAGGGACTCTTTATAGAAATTTCAAACCGCCAGGGTTCTCTGCGCAAAGTGGACACCGCAGCGCGGGCGCACGCGACTTTGCTTGGACATGGGCCAACTTGGGCCGGTTCCAGCCCAGCACTGTAGAGTCTTTTTCTTTTTCCTTTTCTACCAGAGTTAGAGAATTCCTAAGAAATTATAGAAAAATGCTAAAAATACCAGACCAATTTTGCTAGGCTCCTAATTTTCTATAGTATTTAATAAAAATAGTTTCATGATTTTTAGTTCCAATAGGGAAATATGGGGTATTTAAAATAGCCAAAACCCATACTTCTGGAATTTTAGAGAGTAATTAATAATTCCAAAATTCATCAAACTTTTTAGATAAGCTTTAAATATTATTTAGAAGCCTTGGGTAAAGTTTGGCATGATTTGGACCATGTTTGGAACCTAGAACCCAAAACCCTAGTCCCCTGCCCTATGAACTTCACTATAGATTCCAAAAACCCTAGTTTTCCCGGAGATCCATGAAAGAAAGTTATATTCAAGACCTAAAATAATATTCTTTTAATATCTTTGCATTTTCATGAGCATTACATTAGCATTCATGATTATATATTGCTATGTATAGAAAACGAGGAAGAGATAGAAGTTGAAGAAGCAAGGACTACACCACCACCGCCACCTGAAGAACCCCAGGCCAGGAACTGCTTTTATTTGACATTTGTGGAGCAGAACCTGACTCACATATCACATAAGGCAAGCCCCGGTGCATTTGCCACCTCCTTGTGTTTTAAAATCTTTACCACCTTGTTTGATGCATTAGGTGATAGGAGTTGTGTGCTAAACCGTTGATGCATTTCCTTCCTTAGAAAATTGATTACCCTTCCTTGATACCCTTTTTGAAAAGAATTTTATGATGCTTAGCCTTGCTTTAGCAAACAAAAATGTTTTGTTTTAAAACAAAAGTGATGCTTCAGTGGGTGGGAATGTTTTCAAAAATAAAACTTGATGGTGGATCTATCAAAGGCCTTGATGGGTTCAACATCGGAAAAGATGTACCTCTGCCAGGTACCAAACTTTGGGTTTGAAATGATAAAGCTGAGACCGGGCGGGTGACTTGCACGAGAAGAGAGTCTCGGTGTAGTGTCTCCGTCTGAGTCGATTAAGGACCGTCTCGATGTAGGCTTGATGATCGAGGACCTTTTAACTAGTCACATGCCTCATCATGGGTAAGCTTTGCCTCGGGCAGACTAATACCAGAATAAGATTACACACAATGGGAGTGGAGAAATGGTGAGAGTAGTGTGTACCCTTCGTGGCAAGAGGCTGGACGGTGGTGTATCTATGCTCTTGGTTGGCGTGAACCTGATCTGGTCTTAAGAACCCCGATGGCGAGTTGACATATGCAAGGGTTAAGTGCTACATATGTCGTGTGATTGGAGATCCCCAGCTGGGTATTAATCGATTCGGATTGCTGTTACTTCTCGGACATGAAGACTTGGTCACTGACCTAAGACGGCTAGTATAGGCCAAGTGCTTGAACTAGATTAGAAAGAACTTTAGATGCAGGTAACTTTACTTAACCTGACAAGTAAAAATGGATTTTAAGGATCCACTCATATTAAGCTTTTCTGCAAAACAGAGTCTTTGAATCTTGATAAGCCATACCTTGTATCCCTCTAGCCAGCATACCCTTGAGAGTCTTTTCTTCAGTCGAGTAAGTCTTGCTGAGTAATTCCGTACTCAAGGTTTTATTCCCTGTTGTTTTTTAGGTTTTAACCTTGTGCTGTTGTTGATGGTGTCAAATGCCAGTGGGCTCGGCCTTCTTATAAGTCTAAGTAACTCTTCTATACTTCTTATTGAGGATGGTCACTTGAGCTAGCATATATTTCAAAACTATAAATAATTTATAACCATTCAAAGTTTATTTCTTTGAATCACTATTGTAATCACTCCGATAAAATAATGTAGAATTTTTTGTAACTTGTAAAATTTGGTAATAAGATTTCTGCTGCAAAAATATTGGTGTGTGTGATTTGTGTTACTTAATCATGCGGTCCTGGTTGTAAGTGGTTTATCCGATGTCCTTGGGGCCATCGGATGGATCCTGTTAAGTTATCTGGTGCACCTGCATAGCAGTCTGAGGTCATTGAAACAAGGACAGGTTCATGTGGGCCCGATAATTTGGGAGGTTCTGCCACAACCAAGTCCACGAAATCCCCCACCTCCCCATGGCCAGCCTCCCCTACAAGGTAAC
Organism: Zea luxurians; assembly: GCA_029449295.1. Taxonomy (NCBI): domain Eukaryota; kingdom Viridiplantae; phylum Streptophyta; class Magnoliopsida; order Poales; family Poaceae; genus Zea; species Zea luxurians. The sequence continues at coordinate 202,744,037 of JAOPSE010000003.1, forward strand.
ATGTTTGATGTGCTCACGTTTTAGGACCCAGGGGTCATAGTGATGCTCATCAAGTCTTCCTTTTGAACTCTACCGCAGTGTTTCCACCGGAACACCGTCAAGTCATCTGGTGAACACCGACCGGGACACCTTCCATGTCGACCGCCAGAACCCTGAACTCCCTGACCCAACTAAGGTGAGCATCGTCTGATTGACAGGTTACTAAAGCTTCCATAGCCAAGAATTTAACGCTGCCACGCTAGGAACTCTAGTCTACCTCGCCGGAGCTCGGGTTTCCTCCGCAACTGTGGGCAGGGTAGATCCTTTTATTGGGTAGGTTTGACCGGTTCGCATCGGGATTGGGGCGAGGGAGCATGCCTTTGGTGAAGAAACTCGCGCAGCAGCGAGTTCGTGCGCACGCAACTAAGTGTTCGACCAGTGTGCGCCGCCGGGGGGTCGTGGACCAGAGTCCGCGAATAAACGAAAAAGAAAGGACTCTGGTGCACATGTTAGTGAGACAAAGAAATAGGGTTTTGGACTTTTAAAGGATTAGCTAGTCCAATGGGGGGTCTAAATAAAAAGCTACAGGTGCAAGTGCGGGCTCCAGGTCGTGGGGCGGTTCCACATGGGCATGTGATCACTGTGTTGGTTTCGGCCCAAGACTATTCAAAGCGTTTTCTTTTCTTTTACTCACAAACAGTAAAATCCACTAGAAAATATAGAGAAACGCAAAAATTACCAAACCAATTTTGTAGAGTTCACAAAATTGTGTAGTTCCTATTAAAATTTGTCTTAGGACTTCTGCAGTAATAAGTAAATTCTTAGTCATTTAAAAGTACTCTTAGGAGGCTTAAAAGAATTTTAGAAATAAAACCATAGGTCCAAAAATCATAAAAAATTGTGGAAACATTATTTACCTTTAGAGTAACTCTTGGTAAAAATCTGAGCCTATATGGAGTCAAGTTACTCACAGAACCGTAAATTTGCTAAGTATAGATATTAAAATCCCTAAACCTTAATACTAATCTAGGGTTAGAAACCACTTAAGTCATTTAGAATATTAAGCAACTAATTTGGTAAACTTTAGTCTATTTAGTTCTCTGATTTTCTAAAATAATTTTAGTTTGATCACTTTGAGCCCACATTAAGTAACCTAGAGAAATGAGTATAATTATCATATGCTTATTTAAGAATATTTAAGCTTTTCACCTTTCCCTAGTGAGAGTTTGCATGACATATCATTACATGAGCATTCATATACTTGTAATTGACTTGTAGAACACCTAGAAGAAGAAATGGAAGTGGAAGTGGAGGAGGAACCAGTTCCTCAATCTAAAGCTTCTCCAACTGAAGGTCCTTCCGAAGGTGCTCCATTAGGTTTTGCTGCCAACTGCAACATTTTGGTAGAAGAGCCTAACTCTCCTCCTCATCAAGGCAAGCCTCGATGCATTTACCAAATTCCTTATGATTTTAAAATCTTTATCACTTATATGATGCATTAGGTGATAGGAGTTGAATGATTAAATTCTTTATTGCATAACTTCTTTGAACTAATTGTTGGAGACTTGTTCTCAAATGCTATAAGCTTAGAACAAGGCAACATAGAAAATGTTAAACGTTACAGTCCTTCGTCCTTCGAAGCATCATTTCCCTTGGGATATGATGACCTTCGGACGAAGGTTGAGAAGGGTTTACCTTCGTCGATGCAACATATAATGGTGAAGAAAGAATCATATAAAACATGAAGGATACAATAAACAAGCCATATGTTATTATTAGTTCATTTCTATTTTATCACTATGGGAAAATAGAAATGATAACAAATTACAAATATACCTTCGTCTTGAAAGAAGGTAAGAATACAAGCGTAGCGCGAAGGCAAATACCCAGCCAGCGTGAACAGTACGGGAGCACTGTTCATCTATTAATAGGCACGGGACTGCAGCCCATGTAAAATTACATCCATGTCCTTTACATTTGCTAATAACTCTATATTGATCTGTCGAGGTCTAAATAGCCTTTTCATCTTTAAGTCGGTTTCCTTTCCTGCTACCATGTCGAAGCTCTTCTGCGCACAGCTTCGGCTCCGCGTCATCCTTCGTATTCCTTTTGTGCTTCTTCACACTGTAGTTTTAGCTCAAGTCCGAAGATACCTGTTCATGCATCATACTCCAGAGACTTTGTTAAATTATGTTTTTGAGGACCTTTGGAAGCCGAAGGCCCCCAACATTATTGACTATCATCCTTGACACCGAATTTGAAAAGCTAGATATGCTTAGTATGCTTATAGATTAGGAACAAAAATGTTTTGACGTATGAATCATATTTTACAAGGAAAAAGAGTTTGGAGTGATGAAGGTATCAAAGGCCTTTTGATGACTTCATCATTCCAGTAGGGTACCTCTGACAGGTACATGGTTTTGGAAATAGTTTAAACTGAGACCAGACGTTGAACACGAAAGGTTTCCCACCTATCTCATTTTAAGACTGCAATGATTGTTGGCCTGCTGATCTAGGACCCTTTAACTAGCCACATGCCTCATCATGGGTAAGCTTAGCCTCGACTAGACCAATACAAGAAAGGCCGGCCCACAATGGAAGTGGAGAGATGGCGAGAGTATCGTGTATCAACCTGGCAAAAGGCTGGATGGTGGGGTAGTGAGCTCTCGGTTGGCGGTGACCCGTTCTAGTCTTGAGAAACCCGGGTGCGAGTTGACATCTGCAAGGGTTAAGCGCTACATATGTCGTGTGCTTGGAGATCCCCAGCTAGGTATTAATAGATTCGGATCGTCGTACTTCTCGGATATGAAGACTGGATCTTCAACCGTCATCATAGATAAGAAATGAAACAAATTTGAGTTGTGTAAAAGAAACCTAGACTAGGCCAAGTGAATGAACTAGATCAAGGCAACCTAGAGAAAGGTAATAACTTGAAAAGTAAAAGTTGGCCTAAGGATCAAGTAATAGTAAGCTTTTACGCAAAACTTGAGCCATTGAACATTGATGACCTTTACCTTGATTCGCAAATCAATTAGCATGTCCTTGAGAGTATTTTCTTTAGTCGGGTTAGTCTTGCTGAGTAATTGCGTACTCAGGGTTTTATTGCCTATGTTGTTGCAGGGGAAGTTCTTACCACATTTGAGTTCTGTTAGGCTCACTCTGAAGACCTTTTACTTATGTTTGTTGTATGTGTGCTTGTGGGAAGATGACATCTTCCCAAGTGATGTAATAAGTTAGCACTTTGACTCTACCTCGGCATGTAATAATGAACACTACTTGGTTTGTAAACTTAAAACATTGCTAATGTATATTATCTTATTATAAAGTTTTCCGCTCAACTCCTTTGTTTAAAGTTTATGTTCATGAATGGTAATTGTATTATTCGTAATTACGGATGAATGATCCTTAGAAATGAATGAGTTCATCGAAACTCGACATCCCAAGTAAGTTATCTAATTCACTTACATATCCATCTGAAGCCTTGAAGGCAAGGATTGGTGTATGTGGGCCTGATAATTTGGTTGGGTTGTGACACTTTGTCCATTTGAAATTATATATAGATTTAAACCCACTGCTCCCAAGATCTTTTGCCATTGCCTATGCAGGAACGAGTAAACTTTGACGTGAGCAAGCGAGCTCAGTTAATCAATAATCTTCGTGGAAAAGCTCGGGCAAACATTGAGAAGATGACCAAGAAATATGAAAAGCGTGCCAACAAGAGTCTAAGAAAGATGATGTTCGAACTGAGAGACTTGGTTTGGGTTCATCTACGCAAAGAAATATTTCCTGAACAATGCAAAAGCAAATTACAACCACAAGTTGATGGTCCATTCGAAGTGCTTCACAAGATCAACGATAATTAAGAAATCGATCTACATGTACTTATGGTGTGAGTTATAGTTTTGATGTGGCCAACCACTCTCCTTTATATGGATTGGAAGAGCCGATGATGACTCTTTTTCAAGGGGGGAGTCTGATGTGACTATGCCAACATCAGCAACTACCATTCCAGAAATCTCGTCGACTGAAGACCTGACTAGACCAATCACTCGGAGCCAAGCGAAGAAGATAGAACAAGAGGTGCACACACTACTTTATGAATTTCAATTAAATACTAATGATAAATTTATGATACCTAAGTCGTGTATGTTGTTATTGCTTAGGTTTACCAAAGAGGAAGGGCATAATACATCAAGGGCAAATCAGAGAGAAGAGTTATGTTCGAGCCAGTCTAGTGCAACAGAACCGACCAGAAGAAACAGTCATATCTTTTGATTCCTAAAAGATATGAAGGCTCGTAAGTACTTTTTGGAAAGCCCGTGAAGTATAGTTTCCAATGAATCAAACCACGACTTAATTGGATTTACCAATAAGGCAGTCGACCCATTTTAGTGAAGACTAGTCAGAAGGTCAACAGTCTGCTTGATGACCAAGATTTCGTATTAAACTACATCATTCTACAAAGTTTCATTATGCATGCTATACATGGTGAGAAAGCTTATCAAGTCATCTTTCCAACGTATCCAACTCCACCTCATTTGGATTTCTAGGTAGAGTTATCAATAAAACACTCAAAGTTGCATAGAAGTCAAACAGTCACTCAAGAATTAAATCTAGAGATCTTCACGAAGAGACCCCTTCACATTAGCACATTAAAATACTCTAATTTTGTGTTTATACCTATCTAACGATAGTTGTTGCTAGTATAAATGCCCCCTATGTCTATGATGTAAAGTACAATTGAAAAACCTTTGATGATTTGATAATCTAAGTGATTTGCGCAGTCGAGTTGTTGAGTGCTTACTCCACCCTTGTCCTTCCTTGTTCTTTCTAGACTTGTGAAAAGATTCCTCTGGGATCCACTAGTTCGTGCCTTGCGAGTTCCAATATGGTTGCCTCGTATTGTGTGGATTAGCTCTGGATGTGGTTCTACGGTCATTCGAAGATCAAGTCGAAGTCTCTATGGTTTTAGTGTCTCTCTCCTCGTCGCTTGGTCACCTTCGACCTTGGTCAGGTATAAAGCTAGTTACCGGCTATTCCTTTAGCAAATTTACCCTATATTTCTGTTACCTCTATAGCCATTTACCTTGTTCATCGACCTACTACCGTGAAGATCGGGGCCCCTAGTACCGAATATAACTCGACACCTATCAGCTAGTGGTTGCCCAGGAGCTCCCAATCAGTTGTGGTTGAGCATTGAAAAGTTTGTATTTCCCTTATGAAGATTAGTGGAAACCTCAAGCTTGAACTTGGTGATTCACTTAAGAAGAGATGGGAGTTGGAATAGACTTCAATACTTTATGGCTTTCTTAATAACGAGGACGTAGGCGAGCCTTTGCGGCTCAGCTAAACCTCAAGGTAAATCATGTGTCTCCTCCCTTGCAATTGAGTTTGTGCCTCTTTTGTTTGAATAACTCTTAAAGGGTTTACACTAGATAAACTTGTATATTGCTTTTTAGCTACAAAGACTTGGTGCAAAGGAACCTTAGACTACTCGAAAGATGGGTATTTAACTCTAGTTTTCCACTCCGATTCTTGTGTGATTAGAGTGTTGGCTATTAGCTTGAAACTTTCGTTGAACTTCTGCAACATGTTAGCCGCTATGATTGAGTTTGATTTTAAATAGACCTATTCACGTCCTCTAAGTCTTGCTAGCTCCTCTCAACTTGTCATTTCAATACAATATAAAATACCATCAAATTTGCCTTCTTATTAAACATCCACTAGTTATACAACCATTCATATCAAGTGTATATAGTATACTTATTTTTTGTTTAACACTAAGCAAACTTATTAGATCTTTAATTGTGTTATCGTTCTGTAACGTCCTGAATTTGGGGGGTAGAATTTTTCTTCTTCGATACTCACCAAATTCAGGCGTTACTCTCTTTTCTCTTCCCGTTTCGCTCCTTCCAATTTTCAAAGCAGTATAGTGACTGGTGTCCGTCTCACGCGTAAACAAAAACCTAAGTTGACATGGGTGTTGCATCATGACGAAGCATATTTCTTTTTGTCTGATGTTGTGTTTAATCACGCGTCCGTCTCGCCTCGTTTTGGGTTTTTGATTCACAATTGGATTCCGATTAGTGGTCGTGCATGCTGTGGGTTTTCGGTCCGGCCTGCGACCTGGCCCGCAGTCCAGCCCGCGACCTGACCTGGCCTGGCCCTGGCGCGCGCCCCTTGCGCACCCACACCCCCCATGCGCGCCCCCCTCCCTTCCTCTCTATCTCATTTTGTTTCCCATGCAGCAACCTCCTCTCCCTCTCTTCCACCTCTCTCCCACCTCCTTGCCCTAGGTGTGATCCAGTGGACGGTTATCGCTGGTTTTTAGATCTCAAGGTGAGCTCCCCTCCCCTCTCCTCTCTCCCTCCCACCCCTTTCTTCTTCCCTGCGTGCGGCCCCTAGCCCCGGCAACGCGGCCCTGGCCCCCCGGCGCACGGCCCCCTGCCCCCGGCAGCGCATAGCCCCTGCCCGCGGCGGCGTGGCGCCCCTGCCCCTCACGGTAGCGCAGCCCCCGCCCCTGCCCTCACGGTAGGGCGGCCCTCACGGCTCGCCTGACGCGTTCCCGCGCGCGCAGCCCCAGCGTGTGCGACGTTTAAATTTCAGTTTAATTAATTTTAAATTTAGTTTAATTAACGTGTTGTGTCGCGCTCTTCGTCGCGTGACAGTTCATTTTAATTTCAGATTATTTAATGTGTGACGTCGCATGTTTAGTCACGCGACGTTTTGTTCTAAATTCAGTTCAAGTGTTTCGTGGCGCGCCTCATCGCGCAACGATTTGTTTAGTTTTAGTTTAGTCTAAGTGTTGCGTCGCGCACTTCGCCATGCGACGACTCATTTTATTTTTCAGCCTAGTTCGTGCGTGTTGTCGCGCGTTTTGTCGTGTGGCAACTCATTCTAGTTTTCGGTTTAGTTCGTGTGTGCCGTCGCGCGTCTCGCCGCACGATAATCCTTTTAGATTTACCTCGAATTGTTTATAATAACTAAATGTGTAGCGTAACTTTATTTTATATATAGTGTGATTGTCAAATTAATATGGTTATGTTTAGAAGAGTACTTTAATCTATGACTGCTTAACGTAATCGCCTTTCGATCGTAGCCTCGACTGTTGTTTTCTCTTTCTGGCTTAGTCGTAGGTGCGAGCCCTGCGCCGAGCGTCTGCTTATTTATTATACTCTACTGTGTGTGTATTGTTCTTTTTATATTAAATTTGTGGAATCTATGTTTGAACTCGCATAGATAACGGTCAGTTGGCGGAGTCCGAAGGAGTTGCAGGTGAAGACCCTGAGCAGCAGCTGGTTGGTGAAGGCAAACGTCCCTTGACCCATCTATATCCTACTCATTTTATGATTCACTCTCCGCATTTACATAATTTATACCTACAAATTGACTAGCTTTGTTTATCATGTCCTTGTTTACCTATGTGGGTTGGGATATTTTGGTTTAGCTTTATGCTAGAGCTTCACACTAATCAATAAACATGATGAGATAATTTATGATACGTTGTTTTCCATTTTGATTATGATGATGATATTGTGACATTTAAGGGGACTCGAGCGGTTTCTCGAGTATCTCTCCGTAAGGACTGGTTCGTTGGATGACCGCACGGGAAAACAGTGCAACCATGAAGGTGGTATGGGACGCCCTTAGCTGAATAATTAGAGGAACTGAGGTGTAGTTCGCTTCGCCGTCGTGCCGTCAATGAGGCTCGATGTGTGTGGCTCGCTCTGCCGAGGGTGGATTGCCCCTTGGGGAGGAGTGTGGTACATTTAGGAAACCTAACAGGCGGCTATAGCCTCAGGGAATCTTTGTACAACCTAAGTGGTATCAAAGCCGTGCTGACTGTAGGACCGCTAACCTAGAGTAGAATGGTCGTTCTAAGGATTATAGACCCCTATTCTCAGCTTGACCATGGTGTTCCTTCAAAGGTTGGTCATATCGACCAAACCTATGTTTTATTATATATATTATACCTTGCTGAAAATTTTGTTTTATTCTAATTCCTAATTTTTTATGGTCTACTTGTCTTTTGTAGATGGCTCGTCTTAGACACACAGCACGGAAGTCAGTCATTCCTTTCTTGCCTTCTCGTCTTGTGGAGCGTTTGCTTCACCGTCCGATGACTGGTCAGTCTAGCCATTTGGAGAGGCTGTACCACCGCCTACACGAGGAGCAGGAGCATCGGCGATAGGAGTTGGAGTAGCAGGGCTCTTCTTCCTTGCCTTAGGAGGAGGTAGAGTTCGTGAGGCACTTCTCTCTTGTGCCCCCGCTGGAGGTACCCCCTGCATCACCACTGGGCGTCCCGGACACTAGAGTAGCTATTGGAGGAGACCCCGACGACAGAGGTGACGACAGCAGCTCAAGCCATAGCATCGACCTTTCCGAGGAGCAGGAGTTGGAGGGATGGGTTGCTCGACCCATCACTCATGATGCCGCTCGCGGGTGTCACTTCCATGATGCGCTCAACACCTTGCTGTGCCAGGCACTCGACCGACACACTTGGTCCATCGAGTATCGCTGTGTTGTCTTCCAGCACAGTCACGGGGCTTACCTGGATCGCTGGGAGGTGACTTGTTTGGTTCGTCGTCTGGAGGATAGTCTTTGGGGTGCGGAGGTCTACTCGGAGCATGATTCTATCTTTGAGCGGGACTCAACTGAGGCAGCCATACAAGATGTCGCACGGTGTGCGCTTTTGCACTACTGCTCAGTGTTCGATGGGGTGGCTGATGGTCTTGACCTAAGGTATTACCCCCGTCGACCACCTAGCAGCACAGGAGGCGTGATTGTCTCACCTATTGGAGAGGACAATCCAAGGTTGAGCAGCACAGTCAACCTAGCCGTCGTGCTAAACATGGAGCTGGACCATGCTTTAGATGAGCTGAGTAGGGCTCGTGCTGAGATTGTCCAGTTGCGAGCTGAGCGCGCGGAGCGCCGTCACCTGGAGGATGGTTCTCCCGCCCCCGTTAGGACTCAGCACCCGTACTGCTCACTTCAGCCTGGGTACCATGTCTATGGCAACCCCGACTGCAGGACCAAGATAAATTTGGAACCATAGATCGTCAGCGTTGGATCTTGTAACTAATGTTTAAAATAGAAGTCTTAGCCTTAGTATTACTCTTAGTTAGTCTTAGTTAGGCAGGGTAGTTTGCTTATCCTGTGTTTTTTATGTTTGTCATGATGAACTATGATGGATTTGGATCTTTGTAATGACTGTTGCCAGAGTATGGGTACCCCCTGCACTTTGGTCTACCTGTTAATGTTAATAATTTAGTTATCTAGCTGGGAAGCCTTTTATTCTACTCTCCTCTTTATCTGAGAAGTTGTGTTTGCCTATGTTGAGAGTCAGTGAATATGCTTACTACTCAGTTTTGTGGAAGAATTCTATGCTCTTTTCTTATGCTGCAAGATTTGCAAGATTAGTTCTGATGTATGATTGCATTCCACAGATGTCACACAACAGGCGCAGAGGAGGAAGGCGTGCTCAACCGGAGCAGCAAGCACCACAGGATGAGGCACCTTAGCAGCAGTTGCCACCGCCGCCCCCAATGACAATAGAGCAGATGTTCCTAATGCAGACCCAGGTAGTCCAAGCTATTGGTCAGACTCTGGCCGCCATATAGCAGCAACACCCCCCACCTCAACCTCAGATGCAAGTGCAGATGCCTTAGATGCCTAGAGACAAGCATGCTGAATTCATGAGAGATCATCCCCTAGTGTTCGCTCACTCTGCTGACCCCATGGATACTGAAGATTGGCTGCGTACCGTGGAGCGGGAGTTGCACACCGCTCAATGTGATGACAGAGAGAAGGTTCTATATGTTCTCTGTCTTTTGACGGGAGCAGCTCAGTCTTGGTGGGAGTCCTACCTCGCCACCCACGCCAATCCCGACACCATCACCTGGGAGGAATTCAGAGATAATTTTTGTCAGTATCATGTTCCAGTAGGTCTGATGACAGTGAAGAAAGAGGAATTTCTGGCGCTCAAACAAGTGCCCATGTCAGTGAGTGAGTACCGAGATAGGTTTCTGCAGCTGTCCCGCTATGATCCTGAAGATGTCAACACAAGTGCCAAGAGGCAGTATCGTTTCTTGAGAGGCTTAGTCGATCCTCTGCATTATCAGCTGATGAACCATACCTTCCCCACATTTCAGCACCTGATTGACAGAGCAATCATGACAGAGAAGAAGCGCAAGGAGATGGAGGATCGCAAGCGCAAGATTGGTGGACCTTAGCCTAGGAGCAGCAATCGCCCTCGTTTCTCAAGCAACCCACCTCAGCAGTTCAGGCAGAATCAGCGCCCGCCTCAGCAGCAATTTCAGAGGCAGTACCCTCAGCATCAGCAGCAGAATTGCCAGAACAGTCAGACAGGAGGAAGTCAGTTTCATAGGCAGAATCAGTAGGCACCTCGTCTTCCTGCCCTAGCAACTAACCAGAGCAGTCAAGCAGCCCCAGTGGAAGGAGGAGGCAGAGAATGTTTCCATTGTGGAGAGCAAGGCCATTGGGTGATGCATTGTCCAAAGAAGGTAGCTTAGCAGCAGTCAGGCCCTAGTGCCCCAGCGAAGCAGAATGTGTCTCAGCCAGGAGCAGGCAATCGTGCCCAGACACGTTACAACCATGGGAGACTGAACCATTTGGAGGCTGAAGCAATCCAAGAAACACCAGGCATGATAGTAGGTATGTTTCCAGTCGATTCCCATATTGCAAAAGTGTTATTTGATACTGGAGCAACCGATTCATTTATCACTGCATCATGGGTAGAAGCGCATAATCTTCCAATAACTACCATGTCAACACCCATTTAAATTGATTCAGTCGGTGGTAAAGTTCGAGCCGATAGTGTTTGCTTGAATATAAGTGTGGAAATAAGGGGGATAGAGTTTCCCGCTAACCTCATAGTAATGGGTACTCAGGGAATAGATGTTATCCTAGGGATGAATTGGCTAGATAAGTACCAAGCAGTTATCAGTTGTGATAAGAGGACAATTAAGTTGGTGTCCCCACTAGGAGAAGAAGTGGTGACTAAGCTAGTCTCGCCCGAGCCAAGGAAAGGAGGTTGTCACCAGATGGCTATTGATAGCAAGGAGGCAGATCCACTCGAGACTATCAAGGTTGTGTCAGAATTTCCGGATGTGTTCCCGAAAGATTTACCAGGTATGCCACCTGAGCGGAAAGTTGAGTTTGCCATAGAGCTTATTCCTAGCACCGCCCCCATTTCTAAAAGAGCCTACATGGTATCTGGACCAGAGTTGGTTGAGCTCAAGAAGCAAATAGATGAGCTATTAGAGAAAGGTTACATCAGACCAAGTACCTCACCTTGGGCTACCCCTGTCCTATTCATGGAGAAGAAGGATGGCACTATGAGGATGTGCATTGACTATCGAGACCTGAATGAAGTCACAATCAAGAACAAGTACCCCTTGCCCAGAATAGAAGATCTGTTCGACCAGCTGAGAGGAGCCAGCGTGTTTTTGAAGATAGATCTAAGGTCAGGTTATCATCAGCTCAGAATCCAACCTTCAGACATCCCGAAGACGACATTTATTACCAAGTATGGGTTGTATGAGTTCACTGTTATGTCTTTTGGCCTGACGAATGCACTAGCCTTCTTCATGAATCTGATGAACAGTGTATGCATGGATTATCTCGACAAGTTTGTGGTGGTATTCATTGATGACATTCTAATATATTCTCAAAGTGAGGAGGAGCATGTGGATCATTTGAAGATGGTATTGCAGAGATTGCGAGAACACCAGCTGTATGCAAAGTTGAGCAAGTGCGAGTTCTGGATTGATGAAGTCCTGTTCTTGGGTCACATAATAAACAAAGATGGATTGGTTGTGGATCCGAAGAAAGTGGCAGACATTTTGAACTGGAAAGCAGCAACAGATGCTTGAGGAATCAAGAGCTTTATTGGAATGGCCTGATATTATCGGCGATTCGTTGAAGGATTTTCGAAGATTGCGAAACCGATGACAGCTTCGCTAGCAAACAAAGTTGAGTTCAACTGGACCTAGAAGTGCCAAGAAGCTTTTGAAGCGCTGAAAGAGAAGTTGACTACAGCGCCTGTCTTAGTCTTGCCTGATGTGCACAAGCCCTTCTCGGTGTATTGCGATGCTTGCTACACTGGCTTGGGATGTGTATTGATGCAAGAGGGAAGAGTTGTGGCTTACTCGTCCTGACAGCTGATGGTTCATGAGAAGAATTTTCTAATCCATGACCTAAAGTTGGCAGCAGTGGTTCATGCACTAAAGACATGGAGGCATTATCTGTACGGGCAGAAGTGTGATGTCTACACAGACCACAAGAGTCTGAAGTATATATTCACCCAGTCGAAGTTGAATATGAGACAAAGAAGATGGTTAGAGTTGATCAAAGATTATGAATGGGAAATTCACTACCATCCAGGCAAAGCGAACGTGGTAGCAGATGCTTTAAGCAGGAAAAGTCAAGTCAATATGATGGTCGCTTACCCGATGCCTTATGAGTTGGACAAAGAATTTGACAGGTTGAGTCTTGGATTTCTGAATAACATGCGAGGAGTAACAGTTGAGTTAGAACCCACCTTAGAGCGGGAAATCAAAGGAGCACAGAAGAATGATGAGAAGATTAATGAAATCCGACAACTAATTTTAGAAGGAAGAGGCAAAGATTTTTGGGAGGATGCAGAAGGTGTGGTATGGTTCAAGGACCGCTTGTGTGTTCCTAACGTCCAGTCTATTCTTGAGTTGATCCTTAAGGAAGCTCACGAGATAGCTTATTCCATACACCCTGGAAGTGAGAAGATGTATCAGGATTTGAAGAAGAAATTCTAGTGGTATGGAATGAAAAGGGAGATCGCGGAGCACGTGGCTATGTATGATAGTTGTCGGTGGATCAAGGCGGAGCATCAGAAGCTAGCTAGGTTGTTGCAGCCATTGCTAATTCCTCAGTGGAAATGGGATGAAATCAGGATGGACTTCATAGTCAGATTGCCTCACACTCGAGCTGGCTACGATTCCATTTGGGTAGTGGTGAACCGCTTGACCAAGTCAGCCTACTTCATACCTGTCAAGACTAGCTACAGCAGTTCAATGTTGGCAGAACTGTATATGTCCCGGATCGTTTGTCTTCATGGTGTGCCAAAGAAGATAGTGTCACACAGAGGAACGCAGTTCACCTCTCATTTCTGGTAGCAGCTGCATGAAGCTTTGGGTACACATTTAAACTTCAGCTCAGCTTATCATCCGTAGACCGACGGTCAAACTGAAAGAACTAATCAAGTCCTCGAAGATATGTTGAGAGCCTGTGCGCTGCAAGATCAGTCCGGATGGGACAAGAGGTTATCTTATGTAGAATTCTCCTATATCAATAGTTACCAGGCCAGCTTGAAGATGTCACCATTTCAGACGCTCTATGGGAGGAGTTGTAGAACTCCGTTGCAATAGGATCAGCCTAGAGAAAGGCAAGTGTTCGGGCCAGACATTTTTCTCGAAGCTGAAGAGAACATCAAGATGGTTCGAGAGAATCTAAGGATAGAGCAATCAAGGCAGTGAAGTTATGTAGACACAAGAAGGAGAGAGCTGATTTTCGAAGTTGGAGATTTTGTCTACCTGAAGGTATCACCTATCAGAGGAGTCAGAAGATTTGGTGTCAAAGGCAAGCTAGCACCTCGATATGTTGGTCCGTATCAGATTCTCGCGAACCGTGGAGAAGTGGCATATCAACTCAGATTGCCAGAAGATTTGTCAGTGGTGCATGATGTCTTTCATGTGTCTCGGTTGAAGAAGTGTTTGCGTATACCAGAAGAACAGTTGCCAGTGGAAGGCCTGGAAGTTCAAGAAGACTTGACCTACATAGAGAAGCCAATGCAGATTCTTGAGACAGTAGACAGGGTCACCCGGAGGAACACTATCACAATGTGCAAAGTCAGATGGGGTCACCACTCTGAGGAAGAAGCAACTTGGGAGCGTGAAGATGATCTGATAGCCAAGTATCCCAAACTCTTTGCTGGCCAACCTTGAATCTCGAGGGCGAGATTCTTTTAAGCGGGATAGGTTTGTAACGCCCTGAATTTGGGGGGTAGAATTTTTCTTCTTCGATACTCACCAAATTCAGGCGTTACTCTCTTTTCTCTTCCCGTTTTGCTCCAGTATAGTGACTGGTGTCCGTCTCGCGTGTAAACAAAAACCTAAGTTGACATGGGTGTTGCATCATGCCAAAGCATATTTCTTTTGTCTGATGTTGTGTTTAATCGCGCGTCCGTCTCGCCTCGTTTCGGGTTTTTGATTCGCAATTGGATTCCGATTAGTGGTCGTGCGTGCTATGGGTTTTCGGCCCGGCCTGCGGTCTAGCCCGCGGTCCGGCCCGCGACCCAACCCGACTCTGCCTGGCCTTGGCGCCCCTCCCTTCCTCTCTATCTCATTTTATTTCCTGCGCAGCAACCTCCTCTCCCTCTCTTCCATCTCTCTCCCACCTCCTTGCCCTAGGTGTAATCCGGTGGATGGTTATTGCTGATTTTTGGATCCCAAGGTGAGCTCCCCTCTCCTCTCTCCCTCCCTCCCCTTTCTTCTTCCCTGCGACGCGGCCCCTGGCCCCCGGCGGCGCGGCCCCTGCCCCCCCCCCCCGGCGCGTGGTCCCTGGCCCCCAGCTGCGTGGCCCCTGACCTCCCCGACGCGCGGCACCTGCCCCCGGCAGCGCCCGGCCCCTGCCCCTCGCGGCAGCGCGGCTCGCCAGACGCGTTCCCGCGCGCGCAGCCCCAGCGCGCACGACATTTAAATTTCAGTTTAATTAATTTTAAATTTAGTTTAATTAAGGTGCTGCGTCGCGCGCTTCGTCGCGCAACGATTTAGTTAAAATTCAGATTTATTAATGTGTTGTGTCGTGCGCTTCGTCGCGCGACGGTTCCTTTTAATTCTAGATTATTTAATGTGTGACGTCACGTGTTTAGTCGCGCGACGTTTTATTTTAAATTCAGTTCAAGTGTTTCGTGGCGTGCCTCATCATGCAACGATTCGTTTAGTTTTAGTTTAGTCTTAGTGTTGCGTCGCGCGCTTCGCCGCGCGAGGACTCATTTTATTTTTTAGCCTAGTTCGTGCGTGCTGTCGCGCGTTTCGTCGCGCGGCAACTCATCCCAGTTTTCGGTTTAGTTCGCGAGTGGCAGTCGTGCGTCTCGCCGCACGATAATCCTTTTAGATTTACCTCAAATTGTTTATAATAATTAAACGCGTAGCGTAACTTTATTTTATGTATAGCGTGATTATCAAATTAATAAGGTTATGTTTAGACGAGTACTTTAATATATTACTGCTTAATGTAATCGCCTTTCGACCGTAGCCTCGACCGTTGTTTTCTCTTTCTCGCTTAGTCGTAGGTGCGAGCCCTACACCGAGCATCTACTTATTTATTATATTCTACAGCGTGGTGTATTGTTCTTTTTATATTAAATTTGTGGAATGTATGTTTGAACTCATATATATAACGGTCAGTTGGCAGAGTCTGAAGGAGTTGCAGGTGAAGACCCTGAGCAGCAGCTGGTTGGTGAAGGCAAGTGTTCCTTGACCCATCTATGTCCTACTCATTTTTGATTCACTCCCCGCATTTACACAATTTATACCTAAGGATTGACTAGCTTTGTTTATTATTCCCTTGTTTACCTATGTGGGTTGGGTTATTTTGGTTTAGCTTTATGCTAGAGCTTCACACTAATCAATGAACATGATGAGATTATTTATGATACGTTATTTTCCTGTTGGGGACTTGTTCTCAAACGCTAAGAGTTAAGAACAAGGCAACATAAAAGTGTTAAATGTTAAAGTCCTTCGTCCTTCGAAGCATTATCTCCCTTCGGATATAATGAATTCCGGACGAAGGTCATGAAGGACAAACTTTCATGAACACAATAAATGATGAAGAAGGATTCATACACAAGATATGAAAAAACAATATAAACACTTTAAATGTTATTATCAACTTATTTTTATTTGCGTTACTGTATTCACAATGACAGATTATAAATGTACCTTCGGTTTGAAGGAAAGCAGGGGTACAAGCGTGACGTGAGAGTAAATGCCAAGTCAGCGTGAACAGTACGGGAGTACTGTTCATCTATTTATAGGCAAGGGACGCAACCCATGTAAAATTACATTCATGCCCTTTATATTTGCTAATAACTCTATAATAATTCTTCGAGGTCTAATTTGCCTTTTCATCTTTAAGTCGGTTCCCCTTTTGTACTATCATGCCGAAGCTTTCCTGTGCACAGCTTCGTGTTCACCTTGTCCTTCGTCATAATCACCTTTCGTCTCGCTCAGGCTTCGTCCTGACCATGCTCTGTATGCTCATGATCCGAATCCGAAGATACCTGTTCACATATTTCACTTGGAAAACATTGTCAAATCATGTTTTTGAGGACCTTCGGAAGCCGAAGGCCCCCAATAGTAGCCCCTCACAATATTAATTTGCTAGAATAATAAATTCAGATTGCGATATAGACGAAGGCCTTAAGCCGAAGGTCCGAAAAAACACCTTCCCTTTGCTAGAATAGCAATAGTCAATGATAAATGGGGCTCTGCCACCTGCAACGTACTGGGCATATAAATAAGAACGCACCGCGAGCACATTTAGCACGCTTTCTTGCCGTCGGCTCCTGCTTTCCTAAATTTTTATCTCTTTGCACACCAACGCTTGCCTGGCTTTTTGCATTTTTAAGCTTCGTCTTTGAGAGCACTTTCCTAGCATTTTCGAAGATGACTGAAGACAAGAAAGCTGTCGCTGAGTCGAAGCTAAGCCTTTTCGAAGAGATGAATCTCGGCTTCCTTGAATCAATAGCAAAGATAAATACAGAGAAGATTACTAGGGAGATTTTAGAGGGTTTGTCTGAAGACACTAGTGACAGTGACAGCTATGATGTGGAAAGTGGCGGCGAAGATTCCAAAGATCGACCTTGGCGACCAAGCCATGCAGTTTTTGGAAAATCAAGCATTAAACAAAGTCATCTTGTCAATATGAGGGGTAGATATTTTCGGGATTTATCTATTGTAAGGGCTGACGAAGGAGAGAAAATTTGTCCGACTCCCGAGGAAAATGAAGTCGTGATATTCCGAAGCTTCTTTAAGGCTGGACTTCGGTTTCCTTTGAGCAGTTTCGTGGTAGAAGTTTTGAAGATATTTGAAATCTACCTTCATCAAATTACTCTCGAAGCAATCATAAGGATGGGAATCTTCGTATAGGCCGTGAAGAGCCAAGGTTTGGAGCCAAATGCAAAAAGTTTCTGCAATATGCATGAGTTATTGTATGAGACGAAACCATGGGGTAAGGAGCAATATCACAACAATTTTGGCTGTTATAGCTTCGGTGCCCGCTCTGGGTCAAGCTGTCCCGTGCCAACTTTTCGGAGAAGATGGCCTGGGGACTGGATGAAGGAATGGTTCTATGTGAAGAACAACTTGAAAACGCGAGAAGATATTAAAGATATCATTATGCGCCCTATCTGGCGGCGCTTCGGCCTTCGGAAACCGAAGGTGGAAATTGACGAAGCGGCCGAAGAATGCTGGAGAGCCTTCGGAGTAGTTTGCTCTTTTATCGGGACAAGGGATTTGATCCAAGAACACATTGCCTTTAGAGTATGGCCACTTTCAGAAAAGTGGGAAATGCCAAAGGAAACCGTCAGCGAACCTACCGAAGGTGGACTAGTTAGATTAAAATTCACCTTCAAATATGGAGATAAGTTCGTCGAGCCAGATGACGATTGGCTGAAAAGTATTGAGGCCGTAAGCGATGAGCTGCTTGGGCCATACTCGAAGGCAGAAGATACTGCACTGTCGGCAGCCTTTGGAGGCCAGAAGAAGAAAAGGCTCAACCGAGTATTTGATGCCATTGGGTTCGTGTATCCTGACTACCGTTACCCAACACGGGGTCAAAAAAGGAAAGATACGGCGTCTGCGAAGGAAGCCGCCTCAGCCGCTCTTAGTGAGCCAGCGCCGAAGAGGAAAAAGATAAAGGTTCTTACGCACCGTCCACGCTATATTGAGCCGGCCACAGTGCCCGAGTTTGTCGGTGAATCCTCTTCGGCCCCCGAAGCCAAGGAGCCGACTCCCCTAAAGAATATTGAAGAGCCGATCACAATGCCGGAGATAAAGAAAATAGAAGAACCGAAGGCTAAAGAAACAAGGACATCTGAAATTTTAAGTCCTTCAGCAAAAGTTGAAGTACCAAAAAGCCAAAAGGGTCCAGCATTGACCCCCAAAAGAAAAAGGATGGTTAATGTACTGGATGTATTGGAAATAATAAAGTCTTCAAGCACTACTCCGAAGAAAATTGCCGAAACTCCCGAAGTGCAAATCGAAGCCTTTGGTGCCGAAGCTTCAAAGCACCAAGCTGAGACTGAAGCTGGGCCTTCAGAGCCCGCCAAGGTAAAATCCTTGGAAACCAAAGAAACAGAAACAGCAGAACAAATTTTTGTTGAAGAAACTGGCACTGCCGCCCCCGAAGCCTTTTCCGAAGCTTCCGATTATATTTTACGACATGCTTCGGGGAAGGAGCTAACTGAAAAAGAAAAGCAGGAGGCTCAGTTCTATGCCCAAAGACTGAAATATCCCAAGGGGCCGTTGATATTCAACGGCAGCGGAGAAGAAGACTTTTTGTATTGTCTCCCTGACAGCAAGGAGATTTCAGTCTGTCGGGAGATGAGCAAAAGCTTCAGATTCCCAACACTAGAAGACGGGCTCTCAGTGTTGTCAAAGAACGAGCTGGCTGACAGCTTAGCATACAATAGTTTAAAGGTGAAAAATGAGATCTTTGTATTATTGCCTGAAACCAAAATTTTTCATTTACTTAAACTTATTAACACACATTTTTTCCCAGGGTCTTATACTTAGCAATGCCCTCAGGGCACAAAAAGATGTCGAAGACGAAGGGTGTACCATAGCCTTGAGCAACCTTCGTTCCGAAGTAATTGAACTAAAGAACGAAGGTCTCGAAAAAGATAAAATATTACACTCGTTATTGAATAAAATAAAAGAAGACGAAGCTGCTTTCAAAGCTCAAGCTGAAGCTCAGAAGCGCGAAATTGAAGATCTTCGGAAACAACTAGGCAGAGCTAAAGAAGAGTGCACACTTGAAGAAACAAAACGAGAAATTAGTGAACAATGGGCCAATCATTTAGAAAAAACGTTGAAGAGCTTCGTGCATCCAAGAAAAAGTGTTATGAAAAATCTATAGAATGTGTTAAGAAAATAAGAACCAGCTTCGCCAGCGTCGGCGCATTCTCAAGTGAGGAGAACTTCATAAGGGGTGACCCCGAAGGCCCAATTGGATGGATCAGCCACGAAGCTGAAGCTTTTGAAGAAGTTTTGAATAGCCGTGGAGACATATGTGCCTTTTCGGGTGCCAGAGGGATTGCCACTATTTTGGAGAGGAGAGGCTGTGACCATGTGAAATTTTTGGCATAATCTGAAGCCGCCTTGTCTTCTAAAGATATAAAAGACCCCTCGGCCGAAGCGAGCCTGATCGGTGGAAATATTTTTACCGACATCTGGGACAATGGTGGCCGGGAGATGGCCCAAGAAATTATACGAAAGAGCGAGAAAGGTATTCATGATGCTAGAAAAATAGCAGAGACCGCTGAGAAAAGTGCGGATGTCGAAGTGCAAATAGGTATTGACTAGCAGTTTTTGGCTCTGTTGTAATTTTTTGATTTCGAACTTGTTTACGCTTTGTAACACAGCCGCACTTTCTCGCCCCTCAGAGCCTGCCAAGCCATCGGTGGACCCCGACGTGAAGGGGGACGATGAAATTAGAAAAATGGCTGAAGCTATCATGGATAAAGTTGTTGATCAACTACTGAACGAAGCTGCAGAAGTAGTTCTAAGGGAAGACTAGATGTTATTGTAAAAATATTTGGAATGTAATATGTATTGAACATGTGTAATATTTCGTAACTTTGAATGTAATATATAAGCTATTTATGGTTCAATTCTGTACGATGCATGAAACTTTACATACATACCGTTTTTTGAGCCTTCAGCGAAAAAACACCTTCCCTTCTTTTCATGCTTCGTAAATAATATCCGTACTTTCATAAAAAACATCCAATCTTCGTAAAATCAATAACCGATAGATCTTTTCATTTCAGAGTTTGACGAAGGTATGCTTCTTCAATATTTACTTTTTTGTGCCTTGGCACTGTTTTTTCGAAACAATCTCCAAATATCAACATTGATCCCCTTCTTGCGTCATTGATGCAATATGATGTATGATGTTATGCTATGCAAATGATGTGATGATGTGATGTTATGCAAAATGATATTTGCCGAAGATCGACGTTTATTTTCCACTCTAAGCCTCCCTTATGAGCTTCTTCGCCTTTTACTTCAGCGGAATCAGTGTTTATTTTTCGTTGTAAGCCTCCCTTAGGAGCTTCTTCGCCTTTTACTTTTAGCGGTATCAGCGTTTATTTTTCGCTGTAAGCCTCCCTTAGGAGCTTCTTCGCCTTTTACTTTTAGTGGTATCAGCGTTTATTTTTCGCTGTAAGCCTCCCTTAGGAGCTTCTTTGCCTTTTACTTTCAGCGGTATCAGCGTTTATTTTTCGCTGTAGGCTCTGCATTCCCTTCGGAACGACTTTTGAGCAGAAAACTTACGCTGCGCTCCCTTAGGAACGACTTTTTGTTATTTCGGAAATTCTCCTTGTAACCATAAATTCTTATGCTTCGGCAACTCCGCTATTCTGTGAAGAAGGTATATTTTTACTGTGGCGAAAACGAAACTATTACAAGAGATTAAAAAACGACAAAAACACTTAGGCTTTCAATAACTGTTCCTTATTAAAAAGAAAATGATACTGAATGTAAAAACTGCTGCCGAGGTAGGATATTTGTTAGTAAATATGCTTCGATTCTGGCACAGTACTATTGACTGTGCGAGCTTCGGACTCTTCTCTGAAGTCCCGTTGGAGGTGGGTATGCAGACTCCCTTCTGGCTGCTGGCCTCGTTGCATTGGTGGTGGAGGAGGAGGCTGTTGCCAGGGTGCCTGAGGTTGGCTTGCCGAAGCGACAGAAACTACAGGGTGGTTGCCTACATACTCTGGAATGTAAGGCGAATGGTACGAAGCAGTGTGCATAACTTGCTTCGGCTGGCTCTGTTGGGCTGCAGCTTCTGCTATCTCCTTTTGTTTCTGGATGGTAACATGGCACATCCTGGTGGTATGGCCCTTGTCCTCACCGCAGAATAGGCAATAAATCTTCCTGGGCTGATCCCCAAATCTCCCTCCGAAGCACCTGGCACCTCTGCCCCTTGGAGCTGGGGGTCGAGGATAGCTTTGCTGCTGCCCCGAAGCCTAGGAGAAATATTGCGGCCTCTACTGCTGGCTTCTCCTATCATCATTCTGAGTGGAATAAATCGATCTGACATGTCTGGGATGAATTCTCCCTCCGAAGCCCCTGGCTATTTCGGAGAACCTGTAAGCTTCCTCCCTTCTCTGTCGAAAATCATTGTCAGCGCAGATGTATTCATCCATCTTCTGGAGCAATTTCTCCAGAGTCTGAGGGGGCTTTCTGGCGAAGTACTGGGCTGAAGGTCCCGGTCGAAGCCCCTTAATCATGGCCTCAATGACAATTTCATTGGGCACTGTTGGCGCTTGTGCCCTCGGGCGTAAGAATCTTTGGACATTCGCCTGAAGATATTCTTCGTGATCTTGGGTGCACTGGAATAAAGCTTGAGCGGTGACCGGCTTCGTTTGAAACCCTTGGAAACTGGTGATCAGCATATCCTTCAGCTTCTGCCATGATGTGATTGTTCCTGGCCGAAGGGAGGAGTACCAGGTTTGTGCAACATTCTTGACAGCCATGACAAAAGACTTCGCCATGATTGCAGTATTGCCACCATAGGAAGATATTGTTGCTTCGTAGCTCATCAGAAACTGCTTCCGATCTGAGTGGCCGTCGTACATGGGGAGTTGAGGTGGCTTGTAGGCCGGAGGCCAAGGTGTAGCCTGCAGTTCTGCTGACAGAGGAGAAGCATCATCAAAAGCAAAACTTCCATGATGGAAATTCTCATACCAGTCATCTTCGTTGAAGAAGCCCTCTTGATGAAGCTCTCTGTGCTGAGGCCTTCGGTTCTGCTCATCTTGAGTAAGATGGCGAACTTCTTCAGAGGCTTCGTCTATCTGCCTTTGCAGATCAGCCAGCCTAGCCATCTTTTCCTTCTTCCTTTGCACCTGCTGATGGAGCATCTCCATATTTCTGATTTCTTGGTCCAAGTCGAGCCATCTTTTCCTTCTTCCTTTGCACCTGCTGATGGAGCATCTCCATATTTCTGATTTCTTGGTCCAAGTCGTCCTCCTGAGGTGTTGGACTGATGGCCTTCCTCTTCTGGCTTCGGGCCTCCCGAAGAGAGAGGGTCTCCTGGTTGGGGTCCAGTGGTTGCAGAGCGGCAGCCCCTGTTGCTGAAGCTTTCTTTGGCGGCATGATGAAGGTCTATGCTTGCCGAAGGTGTTCGAAACTCAAAAAGTGGAAGTGAGTTCACTGGAGGTGGGCACCAATGTTGGGGACTTGTTCTCAAACGCTAAGAGTTAAGAACAAGGCAACATAAAAGTGTTAAATGTTAAATTCCTTGGTCCTTCGAAGCATTATCTCCCTTCGGATATAATGAATTCCGGACGAAGGTCATGAAGGACAAACTTTCATGAACACAATAAATGATGAAGAAGGATTCATACACAAGATATGAAAAAACAATATAAACACTTTAAATGTTATTATCAACTTATTTTTATTTGCGTTACTGTATTCACAATGACAGATTATAAATGTACCTTCGGCTCGAAGGAAAGCAGGGGTACAAGCATGACGTGAGAGTAAATGCCAAGTCAGCGTGAACAGTATGGGAGTATTGTTCATCTATTTATAGGCAAGGGACGCAGCCCATGTAAAATTACATTCATGCCCTTTATATTTGCTAATAACTCTATAGTAATTCTTCGAGGTCTAATTTGCCTTTTCATCTTTAAGTCGGTTCCCCTTTTCTACTGTCATGCCGAAGCTTTCCTGTGCACAGCTTCGTGATCACCTTGTCCTTCGTCATAATCACCTTTCGTCTCGCTCAGGCTTCGTCCTGACCATGCTCTGTATGCTCATGATCTGAATCCGAAGATACCTGTTCACATATTTCACTTGGAAAACATTGTCAAATCATGCTTTTGAGGACCTTCGGAAGCCGAAGACCCCCAACATTTCCCTTTTGATTATGATGATGATATTGTGACATTTAAGAGGACCGAGCGGTTTCTCGAGTGCCTCTCCGTAAGGACTGGTTTGTTGGATGACTGCCCGGGAAAATAGTGCAACCATGAGGGTGGTATGGGACGCCCTTAGATGAATAATTAGAGGAACTGAGGTGTAGTTCGCTTCACCGTCGTGCCATCAATGGGGCTCAGTGTATGCGGCTCACTCTGCCGAGGGTGGATTGCCCCTTGGGGAGGAGTGCGGTATATTTAGGAAACCTAACGGGCGGCTATAACCTCTAGGAATCTTTGTAAAGGCTACGTAGTGAAACCCTGCCTATTCACCATGGTAGTGTTTAAGGGTTTGATCAGCCCGAGGCAAAAGGGGATCACGGCTTGTGAGTAAAGTGCGCAACCTCTGCAGAGTGTTATGAAACTGATATATCAGCTGTGCTCGCGGTTAAGAGCGGCCAAGGGAGCTCCATTGATTAGAGACACATGGATTAGAGATGTTTTGTTTACAAGTGACAATGAGGATTATGGTTTTGATTATGATTATGGTAATGGTTTCTGGTATTCTTTCTGTTTGGAAAGGGTACTTTTGGGTTAACAACGTGGGTTAATGCTAAAACCTAGCTCTATACTAGTAATATTAACCTGACCAACTAAAAGCAAATGCTTGACTTTAACCCCACATAAAGCTAGTCTACTATAGCCAAACGAACAATTGCTGAGTATGTTGATGTGTACTCACCCTTGCTTTACACGGCAACCCCCCCAGGTTGTTGTCACACCCGGTTTTGGAAGGCAAACCGAATGCGAACCATGTACGTGTTAGGATCAGAACTCAAGTACACAGCGATTACATAATTGGACATCATCACACAATGCTCAAAGTAAATAGCAGAAAGGTACTTTAATTACATCAAGATGTCAAAGGCATCCACAGAGTCTAATACATAACCATTGTCTTCAACATTAATATCAAAGTGCGAAAATACGAAACGTAGATGATAAGCCTACACAGTCAGCTCACTAAGGGTTTGCCACTAAGATAAACTAGAACTCATCGTAGTCCTGGAACTCCTCAAAGTCCTCCATGTTGCCAGCATCACCTCCTGAGCGCTGAGTACAGTGGGGACAACCTGGGGTGGGGGTGTTTTGTAAAGCAAGGGTGAGTACACATCAACATACTCAGCAAATGTCCCGTTTGGCTAAGGTGGACTAGCTATATGTGGGGTTGAGGTTAAGCAGTTGCTTTTAGTTTGTCAAACATTTATTTACAATTAGTAGATCCAAGTTTTAGTAATGAACCCAGTTATTACCCAAAAGTACTTCGTCCTAGAGGAGATACCAGAGATCAGAATTATAACCAACACTATTAACCATCATCATAAAACTAACCAAAGTTCTTCTAATCAAAGAGGATCCCAAGGCCACTCTTAACTGTGAGCATGGTTGATATATCAGTTTCTAACACTCTGCAGAGGTTGCACACTTTACCCACAAGTCGTGATCCCTTTATGCATCGAGTCGATCAAACCCTCAAACACTACCAAGGTGAGTCGGCAAGGTTTCACTATGTAGCCTTTACAAAGACTCCCCTGGTGCATAGTTTCTCGTTAGGTTCCGCCAGTCGTACAAACGCAGTACACCTCCCCAAGGTGGGTGACTAACAAAATCAAATCAAATGAACCTCTGCAACCCCCCCTGGTAGAGCGAGCACTACGCCCTGGCCCCCATTGACGGCCCTCAGGCAAAGCCAACTACACCCCCAGGCTCATCTAATTAATCAGCTAAGGGCGTCCCATTCCACCCTCATGGTTGCACTATTATCCTGGGTGCTCACTCCACGAACAGGTCCTTACGGAGAGGTACTCAGGAAAAATGGCCTGAGTCCCCTAAAATATCACAAGATCATCATCGGGATA
Organism: Zea luxurians; assembly: GCA_029449295.1. NCBI lineage: Eukaryota > Viridiplantae > Streptophyta > Magnoliopsida > Poales > Poaceae > Zea > Zea luxurians. The sequence continues at coordinate 202,769,141 of JAOPSE010000003.1, forward strand.
ACATCATCGTATCATAAATATTCACATCATGTTCATTGATTAAGTTAAAGCAATAGCATAAGCTAACCATAATAACACAAAAAGGTAAACAAGGATAAGTAAATACAAACTAGTCAATACTTAGGTTTAAATAATGTAATGCGAAAGAGTGAATTATAAATGAATGGGACATAATGGGTCAGAGGACACTTGCCTTCACCAGGTTGTTGCTCAGGAAGGTCTTCCACAACACACTCACGAACCACGGACTGCTCGTTGTCTAAATAAAGCGATCATACATTCAATACATTTGGTAAATAACAAATAAACAACACATCAAACATGTACAAACATGGGAACACATCTCAAAAGAGAAGTATAAATTCAAAGGAAATTTAAATTATAGGGTGAACTAATTCTCATTAAGTAGTTGATTATTCTCTAAGTACTGTTCATGATTACATAATCTAATTTAATTCCTTTTAATGAGACATACAAATTAAACCAGAGATGAATTCATGTAACACACATTATTAATCTCACAAGAATAATATTCCTTTTAATGAGACATACAAATTAAACCAGAGATGAATTCATGTAATACACATTATTAATCTCACAAGAATAAATATACTTTAACCACTAGGGTTTTTCTTTTATTTATTTTATTAAATGAATAAATCAATACATATACTAGTTCATAGTTAGCCATAAAAATTAGAGTGTGCAGATAGTGAATGGAACTAATTTATTTAAACAAAGAATATTCCTATGAACATTTTGCAATTTGAATCACTAAATTTGGAGTTCATATGCAAAAGATATGAAATAAACAAGTTTGGGAGTTTAAAATATGAAAATAGGTCTAATTCTATAATTATTTAAAAGTCTAGGGTTCAATCTGCAAGATCACAGGGGCATGTGTATAAAGTATAGGGACGGCGGGTTCTATTCGCAGAAAACCGAGGGGGTGTTAAGCAAAACAACCACGACGAAAGGGTATTCGAGCTTCTCGGCCATCCGATCGAGAACGGACGCCCGAGATTAGAAGCGGGCGCGCGGGATCGGACGCGAGGGCTGAGCGGCGGGTCCCACGCGTCAGCGACCCGAGTATCCCCGGTGCGGGACACGAGCGCGGGCGCTCTCTGGTGGGCGGGGCCCACGGGTCGACAACTCAGGCACTTGGGAGGGGAAAACGACGGGGGGTCTGACAGGCTGGGTTAGGGGGGTTAGGCCCGCTAGTCAGCGGTAGAGGGCACACAAAAGCACGACTTTACGGGCGTGTCCTAACGGACGGGGCCCTCCAGGCAGTGACACAGAACGGGGAAAGAAAGGGGAGACTGACGGGCGGGTCCTCCTTGTCAGGACCGTCGTCTACCTTGGTCGCGCGCACGGCGCGAGCGCCATGGCCAGAGCCGACGACTCCGCACGGGTGAAAAGGCATGGGGCGGTTGGCCGGGGGTCTTGGTTTGACGGTGCGGTACCGGTACCGGCGATCACCGACGACTAATCGACGGGACAGAGAAAATGGGGGAGAGAGAAAAGAAGGTCCAGCGGGGAAATTCACCTCTGGTGGGGCGGGAACGGTGGCGAGGTTGTGCCTGACTATGGCGGAGCACGGCCACAGACGGTGGCCGAGCTCTACAGGCGGCGGGTTCGGGCGTAGGAGGCCTGGTGACGGGGAAGCTCCGGCGAGCTTGAAAAACGGGTGCGCGCAGCTCGGGTGAGTGGGCAGAGGCGAAATGAGCGAGGCAAGGGGGAGGTGGGGGTGTGCGGGGACTTGTAGAGGGGGTCGGAGTGCCGGTTTGGAGCTGTGTGGCGATGTGGGCACGGCGATCTCGGCGTGCATGCGCGCGGTCCACGCAGGCGAGCGGTTGAAGGAGGGGGAAGGGACTGGCGAGCGGGGCCCGCGGGACAGCGGCACAGGCGCGCGAGCACATGACGGGCCAAAGTGCCGACATGGTGACCCCACAGAACAGCGAGAGGGAGAGAGGAAGAGAGGCGCGGGTCGGCGCCAACAGGCGGGGTCCGCCTGTCAGAGACTGAGGGCGAGCGGGCGCGGGCACGCGCGCGCGGCTAGGCTTAGTGGGCCGATTGGGCCGAAATGGCTTTTCTATTTTCCAGGGATTTTCCAATTGATTTTCTATTTATTTTCTCTAGGTTTTCAATTCAAATTCAAACCAAGTTTCAAATTCAAGCTAATTCAAACATGTGCAACAATTCAAAGAATATTTAAACTCAGCATGATGCAACATTTCATGACTCATAATGTTTTGGCCAAGATAAATAATTAATCCCTCCCTAATTAAGCTAAATCTACACAAAAGGAAAAAGGAGAGAGAGAGACTAGAGAGAGATAGAAACTAGAGTGAGAGAGAGAAGAGTAACACCTGAATTTGGATGATAATAAGAAAGAAACTTTATACCCCCAAATTCAGGGTGTTACAGACCTATCCCCCTTAAAAGAATGTCGCCCCCGAGATTCAAGGCTGGCTAGAAAAGAGCTTGGGGTACTTGGCTTTCAAATCATCCTCTCTTTCCCAGGTTGCTTCTTCTTCTGAATGATGGCCCCATTTGACTTTGCACATCCTGATGGTGCTTCTCTGAGTGACCTGATCTGATGTCTCAAGAATTCGAGTTGGCTTCTCAATATATGTCAGATCTTCTTGAACTTCAAGGTCCTCTGTTGGCAACTGTTCTTCTGGCGCTCTCAAGCATTTCTTTAGTTGAGACACATGGAACACATCATGCACAACTGACAGATTCTCTGGTAAATTGAGCTGGTTAGCCACTTCTCCACGCCTTGCTTGAATTTGGTACGGTCCGATGTATCGAGGTGCTAGTTTGCCTTTGACCCCAAATCTTTTGATTCCTCTGATCGGTGACACCTTTAAGTAAACATAGTCTCCTACTTCAAAACTCAGTTCTCTTCTTCGGGTGTCATCATAGCTTCGCTGTCTGGGCTGCGCTGCCTTCAGATTCTCTCGAACCATTCTGATGTTCTCTTCGGCTTCAAGCAAAATATCTAGACCGAACATCTGTCTTTCGCCGAGTTGGTCCCAATGCAATGGAGTCCTGCAATTCCTCCCATAAAGCGCTTCAAATGGTGACATCTTCAGACTGGCCTGATAGCTGTTATTGTAAGAGAATTCTGCATACGGTAGCCTCTTGTCCCAACCTATCTTGTCTTGCAAAGCACAAGCCCTCAACATGTCTTCAAGAATCTGATTGGTTCTCTCTGTTTGACCATCTATCTGTGGGTGATAAGCTGAGCTGAACTTCAAGTGTGTGCCCAGAGCTTCATGCAACTGCTGCCAAAAATGAGAGGTGAACTGAGTGCCTCTATCTGATACTATTCTTCTTCGGAACGCCATGCAAGCACACAATCCGAGACATGTATAGTTCGGCCAACACTGCACTGTTTTAGGTGGTCTTGACTGGTATGAAATGGGCCGCCTTTGTCAAACGGTCCACTACTACCCAGATGGAGTCATAACTAGTACGAGTGCGAGGCAAACCGACTATAAAGTCCATCTCGATCTCATCCCATTTCCACTAAGGGATCTGCAACGGTTGCAACAAACCTATAGGCCTCTGATGTTCTGCTTTAATCCTCAGACAACTGTCACATACAGCCACATACTCTGCTATCTCCCTTTTCATACCGTACCACCCGAATCTTTTCTTCAGGTCTTGGTACATCTTCTTGCTACCAGGATGTATAGAATATGCTGTCTCGTGAGCTTCCTTGAGAATTAGTTCTCGGATCGATTTGATGTCGGGAACACATAGTCTATCCTTGAACCATACAACTCATTCTGCGTCTTCACGGAAATCCTTGCCTTTTCCATCAATGATCAGCTGCCGGATCTCATTGATCTTCTCATCATCCTTCTGGCCATTCCTGATGTCTTTCTCTAAAGTGGATTCCAACTCAATTGTCACCCCTTGGGTGTTGTTCAGAAATCCGAGACTCAATTTGTCGAATTCTTTCGCTAGCTCATACGGCATCGGGTGAGCGGCCAACATATTAACTTGACTCTTTCTGCTAAGAGCATCTGCAACCACATTTGCTTTGCCTAAGTGATAATGAATCTCCAGCTCATAATCTTTGATCAACTCTAGCCATCTTCGTTGTCTCATGTTTAGCTCTGACTGAGTGAATATATATTTGAGACTCTTGTGGTCCGTGTAGATATCACACTTCTGCCCATACAAATAATGCCTCCAGGTCTTCAATGCATGAACCACGACTGCTAATTCCAGATCATGAGTAGGATAATTCTTCTCATGAATCTTCAACTGGCGGGACGAGTATGCCACTACTCTCCCATCCTGCATTAACACACATCCCAAGCCAGTGTACGAAGCATCACAATATACTGAGAATGGCTTGTGAACATCTGGCAGAATCAATACTGGTGTCGTCGTCAATTTCTCCTTCAATGTCTCAAAGGACTTTTGGCATGCTGGGGTCCACTTGAACTCAACCTTCTTTGCCAACAAGGCTATCATTGGCCTGGCAATCTTGGAGAAACCTTCAATGAAACACTGATAATAATCGGCCATTCCAATGAAACTCTTGATTCCTCGGACGTCTTTTGGTACTTTCTAGTCCAGAATAGCTGCTACCTTCTTCGGATCTACAGCCAATCCCTCTCAGTTTATAATGTGACCCAAGAACAGGACTTCACTGATCCAGAACTCGCACTTGCTAAGCTTGGCATACAGCTGACAATCTCATAGCCTCTGAAGTACTTTCCTCAAATGTTCCTCATGCTCTTGCTCATTCTAGGAATATATAAGAATATCATTAATGAACACCACTATGAACTTGTCGAGGTAGTCCATGAACACATTGTTCATCAGGTACATGAAATAAGTTGGCGCATTCGTCAAACCAAATGACATGACCGTGAACTCATATAGCCCATACTTGGTGATGAATGCTGTCTTCGGTATATCTGAAGGTCGGATTCTAAGCTGATGCTAACCTAACCTTAGATCTATCGTCGAGAACACACTGGCTCCTCTCAACTGATCGAATAGGTCTTCAATTCGAGGTAGGGGGTACTTGTTCTTGACAGTAACCTCATTCAAGGATATGCAGTCAATGCACATTCTCTTTGTTCCGTCCTTCTTCTCCACAAATAGCACTAGGGCTGCCCAAGGCGAGGTACTTGGTCTGATGTAGCCTTTCTCTAACAACTCATCAATCTGCTTCTTGAGTTCCACCAATTCTGGTCTGGACACTCGATATGCTCTATTGGAAATAGGGGCGGTGCCTGGTATAAGCTCTATGGCAAATTCAACCTTCCTTTCAGGTGGCATACCTGGTAACTCCTCGGGAAACACATCTAGGAATTCTGATACTACATTGATAGCCTCTGATGGTTTAATCTCCTCAATATGGGCGGTGACTTGGTGACAGCTTCCTTTCCTTGGTCCAGATAAGACCAACTCCACTAACACTTCTTCTCCTGATAGGGACACTAACTTCACTGTTTTCTTGTCACAACTAAGACTCGCTTGGTACTTTGTTAGCCAGTTCATCCCTAGGATGATATCTATAGTTGCATCCTGGTTACCCATAACTATTAAATCAGTGGGGAACTCTATCCCCCTTATTTGAACTCTTGCACTAGGGCAAAATCTATCCGTTTGGGTTCTCCCACCAATTGAACTAACCCTCATAGGTGGATACATGGGTGCTACTGTATATTATGTGATTCTACCCATGATGTAGTCACAAAAGAATGCATTGCTCCAGTATCAAATAACACATTTGCAGAATGGTACTCGACTAGAAACGTACCTAGTGCCACTCCTGGAGTCTCCTGGACTGTGTCGGCCTCCAAGTGGTTCACCTTTCCATACTGGGCACGAGGCTGCCCACGAGTGTTGCCTCCTTGCTGCATTGCATTCTGCCTGACTGGGGCATTGGGAGCTAGTTGCTGTTGAGCTGCTTTCTTTGGGCAATGATTCACCCAATGGCCTTGTTCCCCATAGTGGAAACATGCATGACTTCCTCCATGCGCTAGCGCGGCTTGGTTGTTTTGTTGGTTGCTATGGTAGGAAGGCGAGGTGCCAGGTTGCTCTAACGCTGATATTTGTTTCCTCCCTGCTGGTTGTTCTGACGATACTGTTGCTGCTGCTTAGGAAACTGCCTCTGGTACTGTTGTTGCTGGTTCTGATGCTGATGCTGGTGCTGGTGTTGGTGACCTTGCTTGAATGGCTGAGGTGGGTTGCCTAAGTAGCGGGGACGACTGCTACTCCCAACCTGAGATCCACCAATCTCGCGTTTCCTATCGTCCATCTCCCGACGCTTCCTCTCAGTCATGATTGCTCTGTCAATCAAATGCTGGAAGGTAGGGAAGGTGTGGTTCATCAGCTGGTAGTGGAGGGGATCAACCAATCCTCTTAGGAAGCGGTACTTCCTCTTGGCATCTATGTTGACATCTTCTGGGGCATAATGTGACAGCTGCAGAAACTTGTCCCTATACTCACTGATAGATAGGGGACCTTGCTTCAAGGCGAGAAACTCCTCCTTCCTCACTATCATTAGTCCCTCGGTACAACACCTTCTCATGATCGTTGCACTGGGTAGTGTGCAACTCACGCTCAACGGTACACAACCAATCTTCAGCGTCCATGGGATCGGCAGAATGGGCAAAGACAGGGGGATGGCCCCTCATGAATTCTGCCCGCTTGTCTCTAGGAAACTGTGGTATCTGGACTTGCACTGGGGGCTAAGGTGGGGGTGGCTGCTGCTGCACCTGCTGCATCGCTGCTAGAGTTTGACCAATTGCTTGGACTGCTTATGTCGGCACCAGGAACATCTGCTCAATGGTCATCAAGGGGTGGCGGTGGCAACTGCTGCTGAGCTGCATCTTCCTAGGGTGCCTGCTGTTCTGGCTGAGCACGCCTTGCACCTCTGCATCTATTCTCAGACATCTGTAGAAATCACACACACATCAGATCTGACTCTGCAGTCTTTTAGCATAAGAAAAGATGTATAGAAAATCTTCACAACACTGAACACTTGATCATCCTCACTGACATCTTCTCAGATAAAGAGGAAAGTGGAAATAAATGGATTACCCAACTAAATAACTAACTTTATTAATAACTACACCAAGGTGTGGGATGTCACACCTTGATGGCAATCATTACAAAGATCCAACATCATTACATGTTCATCACGACAAGCATCAAACATATGATAAGCAAACTAACTCTAACTAAGACTGACTACGACTAAGACACTGAATTAAGCATTATTACAGACTCCGACTCTATCGATCTATGGATCCAAATCTATCCGGGTCCTGCAGTCTAGGTACCTAGTCAAAGCGACCACGGGGCGGTGAACGGTAAGGGTGCTGAATCCCGACAGGGGCGGGAGAACCACCATCCAAATAGTGACGTGTTGCGCACTCAGCACGTAATTCCGCAACCTCCGCCCGAACCTTGCCCAACTCGTCAAGGGCATGGTCCAACTCTGTGTTGAGCACGACAGCCAGGTTGACCATGCTGTTCAGCTTGGGATTGCCTTCACCAATAGGCGAGACAATCACACCTCCAGCACTGCCGGTAGAACGGTGAGGGTAGTACTTCAGGTCAAGGTCGTCAACTACCCTGCTAAACAACGAGCAATACTGAGAAAGTGCCTGTCGTGCTGTATCTTGCATGGCTACCTCGGCAGTATCCCTCTCAGTAATAGAATAGTGCTATGAGAAGGCCTCTACACCTCAGAGATCATCGTCCGGACGGCGTACCAAGCAAGTAGCCTCCCACTGGTCCGGGTATAACCCACGACGGTGCCGGTAGACTACACAACGGTACTCGATAGACCAAGTGTGTCGGTCGAAGGCCCGACGCAGCAAGGTGTCGAGAGCATTGTGGAAGTGACACCCGCGAGCGGCGTCACGAGTGTTGGGTCTAGCGATCCACCCCTCTAGCTCCGGCTCCTCCGAGTGCTCTGCACCGTGGCTCAAACTGCCACCGGCGTCGTCGTCGTCTCCGTCTCTGTTAGGGTCTCCTCCAGCAGCTGTGATGCCCTGTGGTGGTGCAGGGGGCATCTCTGGCTGAGGTGCAGGGGAAGGCTGCCTCCCAGACTCCACCTCCTGCTGAGGCGAGGGGGAAGAGTCCTGCTACTCCTGGTCCTGCTCCTGCTCCTGGCGTCGGCGCTCCTGCTCCTCGTGCAGGTAATGATGTAGTCTCTCCAGGTGACTGGACTGATCTAACACCGTGCGACGCAGTGGACGTTCCGCCAGGCGAGAAGGCAAAAAGGGGATCACATACTTACGTGCTGTTCATCTAATACGAGCCATCTACAAAACATCGTAAGCACAAGAGTGAGAGTAGAGCTATATGACCAGAAAGTAAACAGAAAGAAAAGTGAGACAAAATTTTGTGAGATAAGTAGATAACATAGAATTGGTCAAGATGACCAACTTTTGAAATGACTCTAAAGATCAAGGTAAGAGTAGGGGTCTATAGTACTTAGGGCGACCATTCTAGTCTAGGTTAGTGGTCCTACAGTCAGCAAGGCTTTGATACCACTTATGTCACACCCGGTTTTGGAAGGCAAACCGAATGCGAACCATGTACGTGCCAGGATCAGAACTCACGTACACAGCGATTACATAATTGGACATCATCACACAATGCTCAAAGTAAATAGCAGAAAGGTACTTTAATTACATCAAGATGTCCAAGACATCCACAGAGTCAAATACATAACCATTGTCTTCAACATTAATATCAAAGTGTGGAAATACGAAACGTAGATGATAAGCCTACACAGGCAGCTGACTGGGGGTTTGCCACTAAGATAAAATAGAACTCGTCGTAGTCCTAAAACTCCTCAAAGTCCTCCATGTTGCCAGCATCACCTCCTGAGCGTTGAGTACAGTGGGGACAACCTGGGGTGGGGGTGTTTTGTAAAGCAAGGGTGAGTACACATCAACGTACTCAGCAAATGTCCCGTTTGGCTAAGGTGGACTAGCTGTATGTGGGGTTGAGGTTAAGTAGTTGCTTTTAGTTGGTCAAACATTTATTTACAATTAGTAGAGCCAAGTTTTAGTAATGAACCTAGTTATTACCCAAAAGTACTCCCTCCCAGAGGAGATACCAGAGATCAGAATTATAACCAACATTATTAACCATCATCATAAAACTAACCAAAGTTCTTCTAATCAAAGAGGATCCCAAGGCCGCTCTTAACCGTGAGCACGGCTGATATATCAGTTTCTAACACTCTGTAGAGGTTGCATAGTTTACCCACAAGTCATGATCCCTTTATGCCTCGGGTCGAAGCGGGGCCCGCGGGACAGCGGCACAGTCACGCGAGCACACGACGGGCCAAAGCGCCGACATGGTGACCCCACAGAACAGTGAGAGGGAGAGAGGAAGAGAGGCGCGGGTCGGCGCCAACAGGTGGGGTTCGCCTGTCAGAGACCGAGTGCGCGCAGGCGCGAGCACGCGCGCGCGGCTGGGCTTAGTGGGCCGATTGGGCTGAAATGGCTTTTCTATTTTCCAGGGATTTTCCAATTGCTTTTCTATTTATTTTCTCTAGGTTTTTAATTCAAATCCAAACCAAGTTTTAAATTCAAGCTAATTCAAACATGTGCAACAATTCAAAGAATATTTAAACTCAGCATGATGCAACATTTTATGACTCATAATGTTTTGGCCAAGGATAAATAATTAATCCCTCCCTAATTAAGCAAAATCTACACAAAAGGAAAAAGGAGAGAGAGACTAGAGAGAGACAGAAACTAGAGTGAGAGAGAGAAGAGTAACACCTGAATTTGGATGATAATAAGAAAGAAATTTTATATCCCCAAATTCAGAGTGTTACAGTTGTCCATGTTGCAACCACTGCTCAGGAGAAGATGAAGTCGTGGAGAAGGACTTCCAGGAGATCCAAGAGTACGATGAGTTTTAGGCGTGGGTTAGCGGCAAACCCCCAGTCGGCTGCCTGTGAAGGCCGTGTTTATCTACGTTTCATTTCCGCTCTTTGATAATTGTTAATGACTATGTGGATGTCTCGGACATCATGATGTAATCAACTATTACTCTCTTTTATGTTATTATTTGAGCACTGTGTGATGATGTCCGGTTATATAACCGCTGTGTACGTGAATTGCTGATCCTGGTACGTACATGGTTCGTATTCGATTTGCTTTCTAAAACCGGGTGTGACATATCGTTCAATCAAACGAAATGTTAGATGCATTTTTAGATTTTTGTTTTAGAAAAACAATGTCATAAAAAACTCAGGTTTGTCTTCACATGAATTAATTAATATTGGCTATTTCAAATTTGCTCACCATCGACCAAATAAGAAGAGAGAGAACCTCATCTACATAGTAATTCTTTGGTTGGGTGACCAGATACGTCGTAGATCCTCTCCAATTCCTTAATCACCAAACCACCCTATACAACTCTATTTAATGTGGTCTCTTGAGGGTCTCTAGCAGTTAATTGAAATAAAATACAAGTAAGCTCTTTGCAAGAGTATATCTCTACACGACTTTTCATACATATTTGTGTCTTAAATGCATTTATGATCTAAATGCTCAATATTGTACTATTATGATGCCTCTTATACTTAAAAACCGATAAAAAAATATGAGAGCTGTACATGCCCTAATGGGACAAAGCCGTAATTTGAACGCCCGCCCCACTCTATACCATGTCACCTCACCCCTAATCCTCAACTAATCGGTTTTTCCACTTCTTTAACTCCAAATAAACCAACGGAAATTGAAAAACAAAAGCCACTTCTTCGCCAGTCCTCCGCCTCCCCTCCTCTGCTCCTCCAGCGAAGCGCACGCACGGTGCGCAGGCTGAGCAAGGCAACCGAAGCGAGCGAGGTCCTTTGCTTCTACCCGCGGCAACGCCCCAGGCGCGCGCGACGCGTCGAGCCCCGGAGGCCGAGGGCGAGCACCAGTGCGGGAGTGGAGGAGAGGAGGTCTCCGCTGGACGACTGCACCCCCACCCACTCGGGGTCAGGGTCCAAAGCCGGATCTGCCTTGGGGCTCGCGCCCGCGGCTGGTGGAACGGACTGCTGGCTGACGAGGGCTCCGATAATCGACGGCGGCGGTGGAATGCCGGTGGAACACCTGTTTTTCATTTTTGATGAGGTGGAATGCGGCTTCCCAAGCTCCATTCTGTTTTCCATTTCAATGAGGTGAACGATTCTGTTTAATTTTGTGTGGGTGACTTTGGAGGGAACATGTGGGGCATGAGATTTAGGTGTCTTCGCCAAATTAGCGCCATGTTGGCAGACTTCTGGGGATTGGTATTCGTGTACTGCTAGCTTCTCAGTCCAATTCGTTGCTCTCAGTTTTCGAACCAATTTTTTGCTGCAGTATTTGCGAGTTTATGGCTCTGGGAGCACGTTGCTTGATGATGTTCCTTGGGTAGAATTGAGGGCTTGTTGTGTTGCTCTGGTGTCTAGATTCGGTTTTGAACTAGAAACACATGCGTGACGCCCCGCTGGAGGCAACCAGCCCACTGCTGCCAGCGATGACTAATCCACTAAAATTGGTCATCTGGGCCACTGTATTTTCTTAGGCTTCGAATAATGTATTTGGTGCATTTTTCCTGAGTCAGGCCACTTTGAGACCATGAACCTTGACTGCATAACCTCCCTGATGCTATGATACGCTGCAGTGTGCAGTTCCTCTTAGATCTCAGGTCGTCAGCTGTAGAACTCAAGCATGGTGAATAGCACCACTATGCCATATTTAGTGTTATAATGTTATACCATGTTCTCTCAAGTAAATAAATTCTATCATGTTTGTGTTAATGTTAAAATAATTCAGTACGTGTCTTGATGTACCTCAGCTTCCATCTTAAAGGATGAGTGCTAATGGTACGAGGACGATCGGATAGGTTGGTCGATGCAGCCGTGCAGGCGCTATAGCTCATTCTAGAAGCCTTAGCATTGGATGGACGGTTCGATCTCACACTGTTAAGGATATGATGGCTAGAGAACTATGAAGATGCAGCCCAATCATTGCCCGATTCTTGGTGCAAGTTTTGATATGTACAGATTGGTTGCTCAATCGCAACTGATCTCATGTGTTCTTTCTTTTGCTCTTGGTTGTTGCTTCAATTCTGCTCTTATATTACTTTGCTATTGAGGAGCTATATTTTGTGTTGTGACCTATCGAAATTTATATTTGGGGTGGCGAATAGAGATGTTGCAAGGTCGAGTTTCAGCTCAATTTGTATGGTCCAATTTGCTGCTAGGTCTAATTTCGACTTGTTATCATGCTGACTTATTTGGAATGTTATTCCCTCCAAATTACTTGGTGATTTAGCTCTAACACGGGATGAGTTGAGTGTGCTTGATAGTTCAATTGAGTATGAACTTTATGTTTTCTGGAGACACTTGTACATAAGCGACTTTGGGGAACTTGTCTATTCAATTGATTGATTATTGCTAACTCTTTTGAAGACTGGCTTTTTTATTCAATAATAGTTCATTTGATGTAATAAGATGTGCAGTGGATTGTAAATAGCAAACTCAGATGCGAGGAATATCTTTTGCGTTAGCAAATTCTGGTGGTGGTACATGCGATAGGATCCAGGATCCTACTGCGGCTGCGTAGGTTGTATAGGTAGGCGACCGATGGTCGGGGTGTGTACCCCAGGCTACGCATAGGAGCTATGGTCGTGCAGAGGGAGGGAGGGTTGCCTTGCTTGATTAGATTGATACATCTCTTCTTATATAGAGAAACTTACTTGGCTCCTAAGCAAGCAGCCTTATTTTTATAGAAACTTCCTAACAAGAATCAATCATGATCCTATTTTGTGTGGAAACAATACAAAATATCTAAGAATGGAAAATCCTGGGCATCTTGCATGATGAGAGCGATGCTATATTTCTTTTTATATATTTGCCATTTTTGTACCTCACCCTTTGTTTTTCTACACATTTAAAAGTTATAAGTTGGTGCAATTTTGGACCTTTTTAGTTCTTTATTAACGCTACCATATATTGTAGGCCATGATATATGTTCCATCTGTTCTGGATGGAATTTGACTGCATTCTACTGTCTCTAAAAGAAGGGTACCAGGCTTAAGAAACCAGAAAAAAATGCCACCGTCACCCTCACCGAGGACATCAAGGTCTCCTGCACAGGAGACTTATCAAAAGAGGACAAACAGTTTCAGAAATGTGCTTCCTGCAAAATCAAAGGATGATGAACTCGCTTTGTTCTCTGATATGCAGAAAGTTGAGACGGACAACTTCTTACTGGAACCGTCAGTGGATTTTGATGATTCAATGAGTAATGCTTGTAAATTTCATCTTCCTTCCTCTTTATACAGTCCCTCTTTTTTTTTGTTACTTACCATTTTAAAGTTATTTCTTTCTATCCATCAGAAAAATTGAGATATTTCCCGGAAGTAAAACTTGGTGTCAACATTCCTGCCCATGGAGAAAGCCATGACTTGCTTAACACAGACGGCGATAAAAATGATTATGAGTGGTATGCAAACTGGATCATACATTTTATGTCTTGTTTGAAGTGGTAGGTAGTTGCTGTCGCCATGCCTTGCGTCCCTGCACAATTACTTTGTGAACCATCTGCCTTGCATTGCACATTGTAATGTAACGTTTGCCCCGTTGATATTTAAATATTATGGATTGAGTTCTTGTTTCCTTAATGAGTGGTGCCTGTTTTTGTTTAACTGGTTTGGTTTGTTGCATGGTCAGTTCTTACAAATCTGGTACTTTTGTGTAGATTTTCATCTGAATTTCGGCAACAACTTGTAAGGTCGTTGCTTCATTAAAAATGAGCTCACATGGTTATTTTGTAGTCCTGTTTCAATCCTATTTTACATTGAGAGGAACAACGACCAATCTTTCTTTAGGAAGAGAATCCCATCTAGGCTAACACTCTAGTCAGATTGACTTTGTTCTCATAAGAAGATAAGATAAACAAGCATGTTTGGTTTGCAAGGTGGTGATACCTAGAGAGTGTGTTGTCTCTCAACATAAGCTTGTGGTGGTGGTCTTTCGTTTTTAAGTGCGTGCCCATTGGGATAAACTAGCCAACATTGCGAGAATAAAGTGGTGAAAACTGAAAGGGGAGGCGACAAAAATCTTCAAGGAAAGGGCTATCAAAGAGGGTATTTGGAAGGAAGAAGATGATACGGACAATATGTGGGAGAAGATGGCAACATGCATTTGGAAGATGGCCTTAGAGATGTTTGGAACAACCATAGGGAGTGGAGGCAAAGCTAAAGATACTTGGTGGTGGAACAAATAAAAGGAAGTCCAAAGGGCTATCAAGTAGAAGAAAAATTGCTATAGACGTTTATACCATGTCAAGAGTGTGGACAACATAGAGAAGCACAAGATAGCAAAGAAGACAACAAAGTGAGCTATAAGTGTGGCAAATGTTAGTGCATATGAGGTTCTTTACCAACGTTTGAGTACGAACGAAGGAAAGAATATATATATATATATATATATATATATATATATATATATATAGGATGGCTAGGGTGCATGAGAGGAAGACAAGAGGCTTCAACCAAGTTAAGTGTATTAATGATGAAGCAGAGCACCTATTGGTGGAGGAGGATGAGATCAGAATTATGGTGAGAGTATTTTGACAAAGGGAGAATGGGGACATAACTTTTCAATTAGATGACTCTTTTGATGACACCATTGGACAGTTTATACGTAAGATAAAAAAGTATGAAGTTAGAGAGTCATTGAAAAGGATAAAAGGGATAAGGCGATGAGCCCTGATGGTTATCCCAATTGGGCATGGAGATGCCTCGGGGACATAGCTATAGTATGGCTAACCAAAGTTGTTCAACCATATCTTCCAGTAAAACAAGATGCCTGACGAGTGAAGAAGTATGTTGGTACCGGCCTACAAGGGAGATATTCAAAAGTTATACTAATTACCGAGGAATTAAATTGATGAGCCATATTATGAAGCTACGAGAGAGAGTTAACGAGTATCGTCTGACAGGAATAACGAAAATCTCTTTGAATTAATTTTGTTTCATGCCTAGAAGGTCAACGAAAGTCATTTTTAATAAGACAAGTGATGGAACAGTATAGGGATCAGAAGAAGGACCTACACATGATTTTCATTGATTTGGAGAAGGTTTACGATAAAATACCAAAGAATGCTATATGACATAAAGTCCCACGAAGTACATTGAACTCATTAAGGACATGTACAATAATGTTGTGACTAGTGTTTGAACAAGTGATGGGGACACTTCTGCTTAATATATAATGGGGCGCAGTTCTCCTGCGCGTTCGAGAAAAAAAAGATGGGGACACAAATTTCTTTCCTATTGGAATAGGACTACATCAAGGATTAGCTTTGAGCCCTTACCTTTTTGCCGTAGTGATGTTTAAGGTCATAACGGACGTACAAGGAGAAATCCCTTGATGTATGTTTTTTGTGGACAATGTAGATCTAATTGATGAAACTCAAGCAGGAGTAAATAGGAAACTAGAGTTGTGGTAGGAGGCTCTGGAGTCTAAAGGTTTTATACTTAGTAAAACTAAAATCGAATATATGAGATATGACTTCAACACTACTGCACACGAGGAACGAGATGTTAGTTTTGAAAGTTAAGTAGTGCCCAGGAAGGATACCTTTCAATATTTACGATCAATGATATAGTCAGACAGGGATATTGATGAAGATGTTAGCCATAGAATCAAAGCAAGGTGCATGAAGTGGTGTCAAGCATTTGACGTTATATATGGCAAGATGTTACAGACTCCCGCTTGGTGAGTCCGCAACCTCGGTCTCCTGGTGTCTTTCAATGGGGAGTGGAGAGGAAGGTTAGAGTGGCGCAAGGCATAGGAGGGAAGAGGACGATGATCACCTAGGTCCCCTGCGTCGGCGTCGTGCCTGGCCAGGGTGATCCAAGGTGATCCCGCCCAAAGGGAAGATCACCAGCTGCCCTTATAGTCACAGGCGATCTGGTGCATCCTATGGCAGAGATAGCCTCTGCTATTATTTAGGAACATATCAAAAGGAAACTAATCCATTATTTAGGAAACCGATTAAAAGGAAACTAATCCTGACTTATCTTCCAAAGGATCCTGATTTCTCCTCCTAATCAGGTGCTGATTGGCTCTGCTTCTTCTGGCGCCGTGATTGGCTCTGCTGCTTCTTCTGGCGCCCTGATTGGCTCTGCTGCTTCTTCTGGCGCCCTTCCCTTTTCTTGTGCCTTATGAACTGGCGGCCCACAAAAGCGTCTATAACATTTCCCTCCTCTCCGACAAACAACTCGTCCTCAAGTTGGATTTCTGGATATCGTCTCTTGAACTCAGAACATTGCTCCCATGTAGCATCAACCAGCGCTCGCCCCAGCCATTGGACCAGCAGCTTCTAGACACCTCTATTCAAACGAGCCTTCACTACTTTTGCTGGAACCGGTAGTACCTTGCCATGAAGAACCGCTGACAGGGGTATTGGTGCGGATGGTGGCTCCCCTTGGAATTTCTTGAGAAGTGCCACATGGAAGACATCATGGATTCTTGCATTGGCTGGTAGCTGTAGCTTATATGCGACCTCTCCGATGCGCTGCAGAATTTGATACGGGCCATAGAACTTAGTTCCTAATTTGGAAGTTGTCATGGATTCTTGCATTGGCTGGTAGCTGTAGCTTATATGCGACCTCTCTGATGCGCTGCAGAATTTGATACGGACCATAGAACTTAGGTCCTAATTTGGAAGTTGTTGCTGTGGTGACACCCACTGCTGACCTTTGGTGTAGACAAAGCCAAACCTAATCTCCAACAATATATTGCACATCTCGATCCTAGAGTTGATGATCGACTGCAGCGACTCTGGTCGTCCCGGGCGCCTAGGAAAGCATTGTTGGAGGGTCCCGGTCATAGACAATTCGGAATGGGGTGCACTTGACCGCAGTTTGGTATGAAGTATTGTAACAAAATTCAGCCCATGGAAGCCATTGTAACCAAGTTTTAGGCTGATCACCCGCTAAGCAGCGTAAGTACATGACAATAATCCTGTTAACCACCTCCGATTGTTCATCTGTCTGGGGATGAAATGCTGAACTAAGTAACAACTTGACCCCAGCAAGGTGAAAGAGCTCGGACCAGAAAGCACTATTAAAAACTGTGTCTCTATCACTCACAGTTGAACAAGGAATACCATGAAGGCGCACAATCCCTTCGAAGAATGCCCGAGCCACGGACACTGCGGTATATGGATGGCCAAGAGGAATAAAGTGAGCGAACTTAGAGAACCTGTCGACCACTATTAATACCACTGTCTTGCCACCAACCTTGGGGAATCCTTCAACAAAGTCCATGGAGATGTCGCTCCAAATTTCCGATGGCACCGGCAGGGGCTGAAGCAGGCCTGCTGGGTGTAGATGCTCAGTTTTATTTCGTTGACAAGTGAAGCAAGCTTGCACAAATTCTCTGACCCGTCGTAAGGCCCGAGGGCTGTAGAAGGATGCTCTCCATCGATGTACAGTCTTCTCAATGCCCTCGTGACCACAATTATGTGCTGCTGCTAAGATTTTTGTCCAAACTGCTGAGGCGTCAGAGATGAAGACCTTCCCCTGAAAGAGTAGCAGACCATCCACTTTTGTCCACCCAGGCTTTGTTGTTCCAGCTGCAATGGCAGCCCACAAACTTAGGACCTGTGGGTCAGTGGCGGCTTCAGTGCGAAGGATGTTAAACAACTGAAACTGTGGTGCAGAAATACTGTTAATTTCTGCGGTGTCTTCGTCTCGACGAGACAAGGCATCTGCTGCGCCATTTAATTTGCCCGGCCTATATTCCACTGAAATGTCATATCCAAACAACTTGCTGACCCATGTATGTTGAGGTATTGTAGACAAGCGTTGATCCAGAAGAAATTTAAGACTATAGTGATCTGTTCGCACCAGAAAAGCTCTTCCCCACAAATATGGCCTCCAATTGCTCACTTCTTTGACTAAACCAATCAGTTCCTGCTCATACGTTGGTAGTTTCTGATGATGTGGTGCTACGACACGACTGAAATATGCAATGGCCCCATCCCCTTGGTGAAGTACTGCCCCAAAACTAGTCCCTGATGCATCACAGTCCACCACAAACTGTTTAGAGAAATCCGGCATCTGTAACAGTGCTGCTGATATGAGAGCTTGCTTGAGTTGAAGAAATGCCTCTTCCGCCACTTCAGACCAACAGAAAGCGTCATTGAGAAGAGCTGTGAGGGGTGCAGATATGGTGCCATAGCCCGCAATAAACTTGCGGTAATAGCCAGTGAGACCCAAGAATCCTCGGAGCGCCCGAATAGACCGAGGACGCAGCCATGCCTCTACTGCCGCTACCTTGTCAGAATCCATGGAAACTCCCTGAGCTGAGATAACATGGCCCAAGTAAGCGACTGATGTTTTGCCAAACGAACACTTGGATTGTTTGACAGCTAACTTGTTTGCTCGGAGTGCCGTAAACACTTCCCTGACATGCTGTAAGTGGGTTGTCCAGGAAGAACTGAATGCCAGAATATCATCGAAGAAGACAAGGACAAACTTCCGAATGAAGGGTTTCATGATATCATTCATGAGGGAGTGAAATGTTTTTTTTTTCCAAACGCGCAGGAGAACTGCGCATCATTATATTGAAAGAGAGAAAGGTCCGAAGTGGACCACAGTACAATGCCATAACAGATAACAGGAAAAAAAAGAAACAGGGAGCAAACAGAAAAATCTTATTCTTATCTCCAACTTTCACAGCATTAGGCACTAGAAATAGCCCTGACCCTAGCAAAGGTAGCTAGGAGGCCAAGACTCTCAAGCTGCTTCGCACCAGCCCTACACCAGCACTCCACCTCATCTATAAGAAGTCTTTGAATGGTGCGCAAGGAAGGGCTTGCACCATCAAATACCGCCCTATTGCGATGCAGCCATAAACACCAGGCCCCCAGGATAATGAGACTATGAATACCTTTTCTGATTTGTTTGGGTACTCTCCTCTGCACCTTGCCCCACCATTCAACAAAAGAGCCCGCCTCTCTATCAGGCGTAAGATGGCCCATCATCAAAGATGAAAATATAATATGCCAAAATTGTCTAGCAAAACTGCACGAGCATAAGAGGTGCAAGATAGTTTCCTGCTCCTGATCACATAAGGGACAAACCACCGGGTGCGGTAGTCCTTTCCTCTGAAGCCTATCTGCAGTCCAACATTTATTCCTTATTGTCAGCCAAACAAAAAATTTGCATTTAGGGGGTGCCCACGACTTCCACACCCATTTCCATGGCTCAAAAGAAATAGCTCTCATAAAAAACGCCGAATAACAAGATTTTGAGGAGAATTCTCCAGAGCTCGAGTGCGCCCACACATGTCTACCCTCCTCCTGGTTAAGCACCACTCCACTTAAAGCATCCCACAGCTGCAAATACTGCTGTAGTCCAATCAAAGACAGTGAAATGTAGATGGTGCATTGGTGAGGCCGAACGACATTACCAGAAACTCGAAGTGACCTCAGTGGTGCGGAACGCTGTCTTCTCAATATCATCCGGGTGCATGCGTACTTGGTGATATCCACTGCGGAGGTCCAACTTTGTGA
The DNA here is from genome assembly GCA_029449295.1 of Zea luxurians. Taxonomy (NCBI): domain Eukaryota; kingdom Viridiplantae; phylum Streptophyta; class Magnoliopsida; order Poales; family Poaceae; genus Zea; species Zea luxurians. The sequence continues at coordinate 202,788,718 of JAOPSE010000003.1, forward strand.
GGAAGCAGGCACCACGTAACTCATCCAAGAGTTCGTCGACCACCGGGATGGGGAACTTGTCCTTCACTGTTTTGGTATTGAGGGCCCGATAGTCAATGCAAAAGCGCCAGGATTTATCAGCTTTCGTCACAAGTAGCACTGGAGAGGAGTAGGCATATGTGCACTCCCGAATGATGCCTTGCTGCAACATGTCTTCGCACTGGCGCTCGATCTCGTCTTTCAACAACTGGGGGTATTGGTAGGGGCGGACGACCACTAGTGGCGTCCCTGGCAGCAGCCTAATGCGGTGGTCGTGACGACGAGGTGGAGGAAGGCCGCGCGGTTCAGTGAAGATGTCGACGTAGGACTGGAGTAGGGCCTGCAGCAGTTCTTGGGGTTCCGACAGGGCAGCACACTGGGTATGCGGCACGCCTAGTCCCACCCAACGCACTTTGCGGCCGAGACGCCAGAAATCCATGGACAAGGCGTTGAAGTTCCATAGGATAGGCCCCGATGACCGAAGCCACTGGACCCCTATGATAATGTCGAAGCCGGCCAGAGGGAGGTCGTAGCAGGTGATGTTGAAGATCTCCTCGGCAATAGCGACTCGGAGCTTGGGATATATCCCACTCCCGGCGACGTTGTCCCCGTTTGCTACCTTGACGGAGAGGCCCAGTCTTGGTGCGACTCGGAGGCCAAGTTGGGTGGCCACAACTTCCCGGATGAATGTGTGGGTAGAGCCTGTGTCCACCAATGCCACCAACGTCAGATCCTTGACCCTGACCTGGAGCTTCATGGTGCTGCTGATGTTAATGCCCGTGAGGGCGTGAAGGGAAATGCCCAGGTCCTCCGCTGCTGCGTCTTCATCCATGTCGTCGTCCATCTTCAGCAAGAACACCTCCTTGGCGGTGCACTTGTGATCAGTAGAGTACTTTTCGTTACAGTGGTAGCACTCTCCATTCGCCCGCTTCACCGCTAACTCTTCTGGTGTGAGGCGCTTGAAACGCGGCCGATTGGGGGCAGCCGGCCTGGCCCCCAGTACCGAACCTGTCCCTTTGAGGGAGGACGGGGTCCGATGACCAGGTTTATCTCTGAGCGGCGCGACGTTCTCCTCCTTGCGCTCATAAGCGTGGGCCAGACTCATTGCGATCTGCAGGTTTGTCGGGGCCAGTAGCTCTACATCGGTACGGAGGGGATCGCCGAGACCTGCTATAAACATGTTCACCTGCTGCATTGGAGACAAGTCATCACAGCGACAAAGCAAGACGGAAAATTGTCGTTGATATGCCTCAACGGTGCCTGTCCTGTAAAGAGCTTTCAGTTCGGCCATGCCATTGGATCGGATGGGGGGACCGAACCTCATGTGGATGTATTCAACAAATCGCGACTGCAACGTGGGCACGTACGATTGTCATTGTTGCTGCCGTGGTCGCCCTGGTTCGGTGGGCCGTCGGTGTCGCCAATCTCCGTGATGTCCTCTAGCTGGATGCCGCCGGGTGGGACCGTCTCCACCCATGCTAACTGGCGATCGTGGGTGTCAAGCCGACCATTCATCGTGGTCAGCTGGCCCAACATCCTGTTCATCGCGTCCATGAGGAAATCCAGCTTCTGCTCGGTGTTCTTGTCTTCAGGACCGGGCATGACGCCGGACATGGTTGTCGCTGCGTCGTCTGAATCTGATACCAAATTGTTACAGACTCCCGGCTGGTGAGTCCGCAACCTCGGTCTCCTGTTGTTTTTCAATGGGGAGTGGAGAGGAAGGTTAGAGTGGCGCAGGGCATAGGAGGGAAGAGGACGATGATCACCTAGGTCCCCTGCGCCGGCACCGTGCCTGGCTAGGGTGATCCAAGGTGATCCCGCCCAAAGGGAAGATCTTATTCCTCGATACCTATTACAACTGATGACCAACCACCCTTATAGTCACAGGCGATCTAGTGCATCCTATGGCAGAGATAGCCTCTGCTATTATTTAGGAACATATCAAAAGGAAACTAATCCATTATTTAGGAAACCGATTAAAAGGAAACTAGTTCTGACTTATCTTCCAAAGGATCCTGATTTCTCCTCCTAATCAGGCGTTGATTGGCTCTGCTTCTTCTGGCGCCCTGATTGGCTCTGCTGCTTCTTCTGGCGCTCCTTCCCTTTTCTTGCGCCTTGTGAACTGGCGGCCCACAAAAGCGTCTATAACACAAGAGGGTACCACAAAGGCTTATAAAACGACGATTAGTCCCGTTATGTTGTATGGTGCGTAATGTTGGCCTTAAAAAGTCGACATATCCAGCAAATAAGTTTACGAAAATATGTATGTTGCGTTGGATTTGTGGTCGTATAAGAAAAGATCGAGTTTGGACTTATAATATACGTGATAGGATAAGGGTAGGACCAATTGAAGAAAAAGTATGTCCACGACTGGTTGAGATGGTTTGGACATGTCCAATGGAGACCTCTAGAGGCATTAGTGTGTAGTGGTATTCTGAGGTGCGATATCAATAGGAAGAGAGGCAGGGGAGGGCCGAAGTTGACATGGGAAGAGACAATAAAAAGAGACTTAAAATGATGGAATATAATCAAAGATTTAGCCTTGAATATAAGTGCGTGGAAAATAACTACCTATGTGTCTAAATCTTGACTTGTTTTCTGTTGGGTTTCAACTCTAGTCTACCCCAACTTGCTTAGGACAAAAAGGCATTGGTGCTGCTGCTGCTGCTGTCACATTGTTTTCTTGTATTTCTATTTCTTATCACTAAGCACCCTTGACAAATGCTAGTTAAGACTGAGATTTTTAATGGTGTTCAATTTTCAAATAAAGTGGTTCCATATTATGATAGTATGAATGACTCAATAACCCTTTTGTAAGCATTCCATTGAATGTTCTGATTCTGACGTTCTGTATTAATGAATTCATAACAGCTAGAATATTTTCATCGCTTAAAACATGGAATATAATTGGAAAAATGCCAAGTGCACCTGTCATGTTTGAAGAGTGTTAAAAACGATATGGCGACCTACTGGCTACTTTTGTTGGTACTGCTTTGGATGGGTAGTAAGTATGAATGTATGATGCTAACCATTAATTCATTCTTTTTATTGGAGGATCATTTCTTAGAAGAATTAGTAGCATAGCTCTATGTCTAAATGTCTACTAAATTTATCTTACAGGAAAAAAGTAATTGGTGGTTCTGAACTTAATAATACTTCATATGCCTGCACTTCTATGTTAGTGTTTATATCTTGGTGCAGGGTAATGTCTTGACCTCCATTAAATTTTCCAATATCAGGTTATTAACTCCTCCTGAAACTCCACTTTTTCGATCTTTGGATGACGAAGAAAACCAATCCATCACTCAGGTTTCTAGGGGCAGAGCTCAGAGCAAGCCTATACAAATTTCAAGATCATCCATGGTGAGTGCTTATGTCCAGAGGGGTTTATTCAAAGGACTATATTAGGTTGCATCCATTATGTATCAAATCTATTCTGTTGTATTGATATACAGGTAGATAATAATCAAAGAGCTAGTAGAAGCAGTGCAAGCTCAAGTAGGCTTAGCCCATCGCCATGCTCTATGGGAAGGACAAGATCATCTAGTTCAGCTTCTCGCTCTAGCCCACCACTTGCTGAAACACAAACACCATCACGAAGATTGTCAACCCCTCCGATTGCTAAGACATTAACACCTCCTCGAAGGTCTCCAAGTCCTGTCTCAAGAAGGATGAGTACTGGTTCAAGTGGCCCAACTTTGAATGGAACAAGAGGAGCTTCACCAGTGAAATCTAATCACAGGTCTTCTTCACCAAAGCTGCATGGATGGCAATCAAATGTTCCTGGTTTCTCTTTCGATGCGCCTTCGAACCTTCGCACATCTCTAACTGATCGTCCAGTATGCCGGTCAAGGGGTGGATCGCCTTCATCTTTTAGTGGACTAGAAAAGGGTTCAAGAGGTAGAAGACTGTCAATGTCTCCCACTCCACCTAGAAGAGCCAGTTCATCTCACAGCATTGAACGGGACCGAATGAGCTCTTATAGCAAAGCTTCTGCAACATCATCTGGTGAGGATGATCTGGAGTCTATGCAGTCTGTACCAATTAGCTACTCCAGTAGCCCAGTTGTGAAAAAGAGCTTGGTTGTGATGAAAACCAGAACCATTGCATCATCAAAGAATCTGTCCAAAAAATTGACACCTAGTTCTGTCCCAAAGCGGTCATTTGACTCTGCACTTTGGTTAATGGTAAGCATTTCTCTGCTTTTAATTTTATAATAATAGAATATTTTCTCATGTCTTGCAAGCATCTCTTGTATTGTGTAATTAGCAGTTGATTTGATAAATTCTGACACTTAGCATACATTTATTGTCTCGTGTTGATCTTGGTCAATTGGTGCATTTTTTTACTCAAGATGTTTGGTAATTGGCACCTTATGCAAATGATTCATTTCGTACTGCTACCGAGAACTATTTTTTATATAGTAAATTGTTGTATAATTTTATTTGAACAATGCTGTGGGTGTACTTTTTCGGCAAATGAAGACCATACTTCTGTTTATTGTGGATTTTCTAAAGTTAAAACATGAAACTAAGATGTGAATGTGATGGTCTTTCTTCTCAGGATCATCGCAAAGCTCCACAAGATAGGTTTCGGCCACTTCTATCAGGTGCCCCTGCCAACACATTTGGTGCTGGGAATGGAAATGATGTGCACAAACTTATGTTCTCACACAATTCTTCTTTGACAACTAGCAGCACTGCAAGCTCTTACCATGGTGCCACTTTTGGCTCTTATATGCATGGCAGCCAAGAACAACATGATTTTGCTGGTGAATGGGAAGCAGATGATATTTCTCAGGGTCATGAGGATATATTTATGTTTGATAAATTGGATGAGCTAAATGAAGACATTCATTACAAGAGCATGGAATCTACGGATAATTCACTGGTAATAGTAAAACATCTAGTAAGTGGCAGACAGGACTTGGAAGGAAGCAGAAGACCTAATCAGTCCTTATGCCATTCTACTGATATTTCTCATGTTAGCTTTAAGGCTACTTGCTCTAGATGTGGGAAGTTTTTCGATGCGATGGATGTTGATGAAGAGGGTGTCTATTGTGATGCATGTGCTACAAAGGATGGGAATATCCTCACCAGTCCTATTGTACAAACTATAGGAGAAGAAAACCAACAATATGGTAAAACTGCAAATTTGAAACCTTGCGTCGCATCTGATTCTCCTGTACCCACAGATTGTGAAATCTATAGCAAAGAAGTATCTCTTGATCATCAACTAGTCAACAATGAATCTTTCGCTGATTGCCTGGACCAGGCCCCTCCAATTCACTCAATGGGGCACACACCTCAGGAAATGCTACTGGGGCAGGAGGAAAACATTGATGCTGAGCATAGAAATAAACATGTTGGGGATTCGTTAGGAAATTCAAACGATAATTCCTTTCATCGATCTAGTGTGGATGAATGTGAACAAACAGAACCAACATCTGTAGGGCAGGACCTTTTTATCATAGACCAAATGAATAACCATAATCGTGGACTATCCCAATGTAATGAAAATGTCTCTGAATCTGTGACCTGTGACAATTCTCATCAACTGGGATCAACTACATATCAGAACCCTCCTAAGCTTGAAACTACCGAGGATACTGGGATATCAGTATTGTTAGTCCCTAAGCCCAACAGTAATAAATGGCCAAATATGCTCTGTTCAGAACCCTATTATGCAAGAGATGGTGTCAGTATGATGAAGCGTAGCTTTGGACTGGGCAGCTCTTCAGCTGCTTCTTCCAGTGATCTTGGGTCTTCAAGACAGTCAATCATATGTTTTGAGCGCCTTAGGAGTGGTAAGAAGGGTGACTTTGAGAAGTCCCAGATAAGCAGTACTATTAGTTGTCAAAGCATTGCTTCTGTGTCAGATATGTCAATTTGTAGCTCTTCAGCTTCACTTTGCCCTCAGAGTGATGCAGTAGGAGATTCCTGTTTCCCAATTGACACTTTGGAAAGCGGCACTTCAGGAACTCTGATCTCTTCTCAAGAAAATGATGATGCTTTTTGTAAGGATACTTTGCCAAGTGCTATGGAATGTCCGTCTTCTTCACAGTTTATTGCTGATGATGACAGTCCCGGTGACATGAAAATCCAGAGCTACTTAAGTGAGGTAGGATATACAACAGTTGGGAACCATAGTGCTTGCAGAATGGCTGACATGGATTGTACCAGTACAAATATGTATTTTTTAGATACTGAAATGCCAAGTGATACCCTAGAATCATCAGGCCCAGTGGAAAGTAGCATGCCTGAAACTGAAGAGGATGCTTACGCTATCAGTCAGTGCAATAAAGGTAGTGCTCCAGAACATTCAAGTGCTGAGAATAACTTTGATGATATTCAAATGCAGTCTGAAATAGTTCAGGGTTCAGCTGAGGAAAACAGATTGGATGATTGTTGCATGTCTGCTATCTCGGAGGAGGACGTATTGATTTCTGGACAAGAAGATGACATAAGGAATCTTCCCAATGATGGTACAGATTTCTGTATTCTTTTTTTCACTCCCAAGAGTTATGAGTTATGCTTATCTCAATGCTCATGTATATACGATACTTTCTTGAGTCATGCATATGTCCTCTATTTATCTTGTCCGCTACATAGTTTTCTGGTCTGGGAAACAGATCTTTTGTGGACATGATTTATTTTTTGGACTAAAAAGAGAATCCAGGGTGTACATGGGTCTGTTTGGTTCATGTCCTTGAGTGCTGAGATAGTTTTTGTTGCTGCCTAGGTTATCTGGTTAGCATTTGTTTTTATTTTCTCAAACACACAGGAGAGTTGCGTATCATTGCACTAAAAATAGTTACAACACACCCAAACATCCCTAAAAGAACATTTGGTGTAGGGTCCAGTTTGGTTGAGTCAAGGAAATTATGGCCATGCTGTGTAGAGTATGCAGCAAGCCGCAGAAGATTGCAGGATGGCTGATTTTTGTGCCACATTTGGCTTTGCGACATGGGTAAGCACAAGCTGAAGTGTCAGCTGGCTGCTGGTTACAAAAATTGCGTACATTGCTGCATCATCGATGTTCAGATCACAATATTTGCTAAATCAAGTATCAATTGGAAATCTATTTGAACTATTTTGTATTGTATCCCTTATAATTAATCTGATAAAATAAGACCTATTTTCTCTATATTTCGATTAAAAAAAATACTTATGACATATAGGACTAGGCCCCACACGTCATGTTCTCGGTTTGACAGGAAAAATAGGCTACTTTGGCTTGGCCATGAAACAAACATTTCATTTTTTTTGCCAAAATTTCCGCTGTCCAACTTTGTCCAATGCTAATATTTGGTCAACCACCCAGGATATGCAACCAAACATGCCCATAATTCTATGATTAAGCAGTCAGTCCAATTACGTGTTAATTATTTGAAGGGACCATGCATAAAAATACCTTCCATGTGTGAAATTTACAAGAGGGGTGGGTAATTTCCAAGTGATTTGGTTTCAAAGAACATCTTCAAGATTATTTAATAGACCATTCTACTGTTTTGTGCACACTGCAGCATAATAGACAAAATTTACATGGTTTTTTTGTTGATTTATCATCTTAAACTGGTAGTCCTGATGTATCTTCAAAGATATGCATGCCTTCTATTTTCTTCTCACAACCAATGAAATTGTTTGTATCCTTTGATGAATATAGGTGAATATATAAGTATTTGATACTTATTTGCAGCAGGAGTTCGACCCTTCCTGCTCCTATTGAAATAAAAGTAATATATAAGTATTTGACACAATATTTTTCCTTTGAACTGTAGAACAATTATGTGCGGAGGTAGAAGGACCAAGGAAACAAATCCAGAGATGTTTTACATTGGAAGAAGCTGCAGATACAATTCTCTTCTGTAGTTCCATTGTCCACGACCTTGCGTACAAGGCTGCGACTATTGTGTTGGAAAACAAGAAGGAACCAAAGTTTGTGGACTCTATTCGCCCAACTGTTGCAATAGTTAGAGGATCTTTTGCTAAGGAAGAGAGTTTACCAAAGCTGCCTCACAGACGAACTCCAAACCGTAAGGTCAAAAGGAAAAGATTGGAAGCCGAAACAACTGCAACGGAAACTACAGAGGAAGACGCTGTCGCGAAAGACTCCCCCCCTGTATGTTCTGCATCGGGTATTACAAGGAATTCCGACAATATGAAGCCGCCAAAGCTGGAGTCCAAGTGCAACTGTATAATTATGTGAGCAACGATGGAGTTCAACACAGTGGATCTTCCGCTAGATAATTTTGCAAAGGTGCATTTGCTGTGTTTTAGGTTACAGAATGCACTGCGAGCTGCTATTCTTTTGTAAAGTCTTTTATTCTCTTTTCTGCTTGTCATGAGGTCCTTGCGGTTTGTCCAAAGTTGTGCTGATAGCCTATTTACTTGCAACGCACGTGGCTGCTTGTGAAAGTGATGGTCGTATACCCGGCGATCGCATCCCCCTCTATCGACGTAACGTTTCCTTTTATTTCCTTTACAACAAAACCTGACGACAAATCATGGCATCAGACTGCTTTCGTCTCTAATCGCTGCACGCTAGAGAACACACAGTTTCACTACAATAGTCGATCATAGTGCGTTCTGCTTGTAGATGGGATACGGATCACAATTCACAACCGATGATGTTAGCGCAGTTCTCCTTATTCAGATCGTTCCGGATAACCGAATAGTAACCAAATTCAGACAGTTCTTATTCAGATTGTTGCCCATGCCAACCGGCCCCTTTTTACAGCCATCGTATCGTATGTCGTACTTAGGGTGCGTTCGTTTGTTCCGGAATCATAACCTAAACCAATCTAACCAGGAATGCTTACGTTTTGATCACCTAAAACCATTCCTAGCCTCAATCCTGAACAAACGAACACACTCTTATACCCGTCTCTATCTCTACTATCTATTAAGGCCCTGTTCGGTTTCCACGGATTGGAGATCCGGAATAATTTCTAGCCGGATTACTTCTCTAATTTATATAAATTTTGATGAGCTAGAACGAATCCGGATTTATTCCTATGCAAACGAACGGGCCCTAAGAGATAATGTAGGTATCCACATCTGCGATTCCATGCACCCCATGCCTGCAATATGAGCATCAGCAGGTTGGTTCTGATGCTCATATTCCCAAGCTGCATCCCTCTCCCCGGGTGTCCTGATCTCGTAATACTCCTCTCCCCGCTCTGTTCTCGTAATATCACATACTGAAAGTTACTGATGCTCACAATTGAGATCACCACCAATACAATTTATTTGGTATTATCCTGTCAAACTTTATTTCCAAACTATCTACGAACAAGTACACAGCAACTAATCAACTACATGAGCATCAGTAACTTTCAGTTCCTGTTGCACACAATCCTCAGGTCCTGTCATGTTGCCCCCTTTCTACAGCCCTGTCATTGCGCCACCACAATTCACTCGCTGTCATTGTGCCGCCACAATTTGACTCGTTGCTGCCATTTCCCCCTGTGCCCGGGCCCTGCTATGAACCTGTCATTAGAACGTACTTGCAGTCATTAGAACATTAAAGAATAGACCTACACTGAACTTGTCATACAAATAGTTCCAAACATCAAGTCTCTGCACACCTGTAATTAGTGCTAACTAGTATAGTAATTATCACTCAACTTGTCATAAAACATTTACAAGAAGCAGTAGGCACAGTAGTGATATACAATACTAGCACGGTATGATTAGGCACTTTAGTGCCATGACACGATTACTAATAGTGTATGACAGTGTTATGTTTAATAGTGCTCGGACCAGTGCGACACATTTGTCATCTATAGTAGTAGCTACTGCTATTGAGGCACCGCTATGGGTTACAGTACTGGCGCCTGACTGCCTGAGGACGCCCCCTCGCGCCACCAATGCAAGGTAAATGGGACACACGCGTTGGTTCCGATTTGGGCCCAAACACTATGGGTGAACCTCTTGGTAGTGCTATTTGTGCGAGCGTGGACAGTTCGTGACCGAGGACCGGATGGTCCATGACCTCGCTGTAGGAGCGACTCTTCTCTGTGTCACACCGGACGGTCCACGCCGGAGGCCAGATGGTCCACGATGGCACAGAGCGTCTTCTTCTCCGTGGAAAACCCTAGAACTCGCCTCCTAGGAGGGACCTCGCCAGAGAGGAGAGTTCCAAGGCGTGCCTCGAGATCAGCAGGCCACCCAGGACATCCCTAGACGACGCAGAGTCAAAGAGGGATAAATATTGGGGATGAGAAAGGCTAATTACTGCTACTCCTAGGGCAAGAAATATAAAGGCAATGATAATAGATTGATTTGGATCGATTGTGCTATGCGCCAATCGGTTGTACCCCTTCATATATATAGGGGGAGGTATGGACCCGTCCCTAGGCATATCCTAACAGATTCCCATGTGATTAGCCGGATCAGCACCTATGGGATAAGGACTCTCGCCAAAGTTAATCTGATCACGGACCGTCCGGGCTACACCCTGAACCGTCAGGGGCGCAGACCGTTCGGGCCACATGATCGGATCATTCGTCCGTCCCCAGGTGCCACACATGGTGCTCAACACATGCCCCCAGCCTTTTGGAAAAGCTAAGTGAACCAAAAACACCTGGTATAGGTTGTTATCAACTCGATGTGAGAACATCGATTTTCTTAGCATCTTGTCGTACACTAAGATGATATTGCTTCAAGAAGCAACCATTAAATGCCTTCGGTAGTTCATCACCTTGCAAAGTCTGCAACATATATGCATTACCAGATATTACCTGCATAACTCTATAAGGTCCTTCCCAACTTGGTGACCATTTGCAATACTTCCAGTCCCTACTTTTTAGTGGCAAAATTGTCTTCCAAACAAGATCTCCAACCTAGAATGACTTAGCTTTTACCTTCTTGTTATAAGCTCTAGTAACTATGATCTTGTCTTTCTCAGTTTCCTTTAGAGCCATCATCCTCTAATCGGTCACCTCATCAATATTATCCATCATTAAGTCATGATAGTCATGATGGTTAAATCATTTTGCCTAGCAAACATGATAGTATTTAGGCTTCTCTCCACAGGCAAAACAACTTCTTGTCTATACACAAGTTCAAAAGGAGAGACTTCAGTAGCACATTGTTTAGATATTCTGAGCCCATAAAACCTTAGACAAAACTTTATACCAATGCCTAGGATGATCAATTATCTTTTTTTAATAAGGCTAAACAACGTCTTATTGCTAGACTCGACCTGACTATTGGCCTGAGCATAATATGGAGATGAATTGAGCAACTTGATCTTATATAATTTAGCAAACTCGTATACCTCTTTTGACATGAAATAATTCCCCTAATCTATAGTCAAAGTCTGAAGAATGCCAAATCTATGAATAATGTGCTCGGTCATGAATTCAATTACCTCCCTATGTGTCATGTTTTTTAGATCAATGGCTTCAATCCACTTGGTGAAATAATCTACTTTCGATGATGAAGGGTGAATTTCTCCTACAAAGTGCAAACCCCATCCGCTAAAGGGCCAAGGTTTGTAAAAGGATGCAGTTCGATGGCAGCAACTAATTGCAAATTACCGAACTTCTAACATAATTGACATTCTTTGTAGTACTTAAAACAATCTCCTATCATGTCAGGTCAATAGAAACCAAATCTCCTCGAAATCTACTTCATCTTTGGAGCCAATTGTTAACTACCACAAACTCCTTCATGCGTTTCGGCCGTAGCTAACGTAGCATCCTCACGACCCAAGTACTTAGGTAAGACATCACTAGGAGTTCGGCGATACAGTTCATCATCAATTAATACATACTTAAAAGCCATCCACCGAATATTCCTATCTATACTAATACTTAGATTACGCAGATATGCAATCAAAGATGTTCTCCAGTCAAATGCATCGACTGAATTATTAGCCAGGTTAACTAAGGCTATGCCTCTGTTAGCGTCAGATGGTTTGCTGTCCTTGACCGAATGGTTCGATGCCAGCGCAGATGGTCCGTGAACTGAGAACTCATCGCAATGTTGGTTATCGAATTTCTAGAAACATGAAGTTTTTCTCACGTTATTCAATAACCTGACGCTTCCTGTGCTAGGCCATTAGCTCTAAAGTTCTTAGCCCAAGATATATGGTGATTGTTAAATTCATCAATAGGTCGAACTATGTTCCAACATCCGTCAAGATAATCCTTCAAATTACCATCTAAACATTGATATTCTGCTAACATCTATTGGACAACCATCTAAGAATCCCCAAACACTCTTACATGATGTACTCCCATATAATCTAAAAGTTCTAAACCGAATAAAAGAGCTTCATATTCGATTTGGTTGTTGGTGCAATAGTCTTTCAATCATCTAGAGAATTCAAAAGTGTCATTCCTTAGTGATACAAGCACGATGCCAATCTCTTGTCTTTTATTACAAATCGATCCAACAAAGCATAGAGTCCATGGAGTAATAGTAATGCATGATATGTCTAGCTTAGGAGAATCATCAATCCAATGTTCTGCTATAAAATCAGCTACAACCTAGCCTTTTATAGATTTAAAAGACTCATAGGCCAAATCATACTCTATAAGTGCATAAGCCCATTTACTAATCCTACCACTCGTGATTGGGTTTTGCAACATATACTTGATTACATCGGTCTGACAGTAAACAATATAAGAGCTAGATAATAGGTAATATCTAAGTTTGGTGTATGCATAAAACAAACATAAACATAAATTTTCAATAAAGGTATACCTCGTCTCAGCATCCACCAACCACTGGCTCAAATATGTTATAGTGTGCTCCATTCCTTTGGTTTCTTAGGTCAAAACAACTCCAATGACCTTATCCTCCGCTGTAATATATAATCTGAAAGGGGATCCACTCTTCGGCACCTTAAGTATTGGAACCAAAGATAATTAATCTTTGATAAGATCAAAATAATGCTATTGTTCTACACCCCAAGTAAAATTGGTATTATTCTTAAGCCGATGAATAGGAGTGAAAGCATAAATTTCCTGGTAAGATTAGAAATAAACCTCCGCAAGTAATTCACTTGCCGAGAAACTTTTGCATTTCAAGCTTACAATTAGGAGCTCCCACATTCCTAATGGCTCTAATTCGGTTGGGATCCACTTTTATACTAAGTTCATGAATGATGAATCCTAAAAACTTGCCAGCCGATACTCCAAAGGCGCATTTTTGCGGGTTCATCTTTAAACCATACCGGCACATCTTATCAAAGGCCTTTAGTAAATCATCTAAATGATAATCAATTTTAGTCGTTTTGACTAATATATCATCAATATAAACCTCCATGATGTTCCCCAATAGCTCATGGAAGATTAATTTCATGGCCCTTTGATAGGTGGCACCGACATTCTTTAACCCAAATGTCATAACAACCCACTCAAATAAACCAATAAACCTAGACATATAAAGGTTGTTTTGGAAGCATCCTCTTGGCCATAAAGATCTTATTATATCCGGCATTACCATCAAGAAAACTAATGACTCCATTTCTTGATGCATTATTAATCAAAACGTCGGCTACATGCATAGAATATTCATCTATTGGAGTTGCTCTATTTAAATTACAAAAATCAATACAAACTCTAAGTTTACCAGAGCCTTTCTTATCCACCGGCATAATATTAGAGACCCAATTTGCATACTTGCAAGGTATAGTGAAGTAAGCCTCTAAGAGCTGATGGATTTTGTTTTTGATCCTGGGATGTAGGTCTAGACAAAATGGTCTTGGCCTTTGCTTGAATGGCCTGAAACTAGGTTTGATAAGTAACTGATGCTCGACTAGCTCTGGGCTTAAGCCTGACATCTCCATATAACTCCAAGTGAAGCAATCAGAGTACTCTAGTAATAACCCAATATTTTTATTCCAAGAATCGGATTTAAGGTTTTTGTTTAAAAAAAGTTAGCCTCGGAGTACTACCATCTCCTTTGTCAAATTCTTCCAAAGGATCAGACGATGTAAACCCTGTCCTAACTTATCTAAATCTCTAAACTCATCTATTACACAAGCATCAAAGGAGAATATGACCCTCTACAGGACTGCAGATCGTCCAATCGTAGGGGCTAGATCGTCCGGGAGAGGGTCTGTGAGCTGCTTACCTCTCTACGGGGCTCTAGACCGTCTGGCCTGTAGGCTCGGACCGACCGCGGGAGTGACCTCGTTCTAGAGTCCTCTCTACGGGAGTCTAGACCATCCAGCCTTGGGGCCTAGACCGATCCGCGATGCCAGTAGTACCATGATTTGTCTTTTCGGGTGTATGAATCATTCTTCATTTATGATTTAGTTGATTCTCCATCGACTCTAGCATCACAGGAGTGAAGCCTTCCCTTTGATTATCTAAAAAGTCAACTCTTGTCAAACATTTTGCACGTCCAGTGTACAGGGGCATCAGGCATAGCAATGCAAGCTGATGAGTCTGCATATATTGTTTATATATCATCATCTACCCAATGTACTAAAGTTTGGTGCAAAGTAGAAGGTACACATTGATTGTCATGTATCCAATCTCTTCCTAAGATTATGCTATAATTGCCCTCTACTTCAGTGACAAAGAAGGCAATGGCAAGGGTCTTTGTCCCGATAATTAATTCAATGGATGTAACACCCTTGAAAGTCGCCTAGGGGGTGAATAGGGCGAATCTGAAATTTACAAAGTTAATCACAACTACAAGCCGGGTTAGCGTTAAAAATATAATCGAGTCCGAGATAGAGGGTGAAAAACAAATCGCAAGCAAATAGGGAATGAGACACAAGGATTTGTTTTATCGAGGTTCGATTCTTTCAAACCTACTCCTCGTTGAGGTGGTCACAAAGACCGGGTCTCTTTCAACTCTTTCCCTCTCTCAAACGGTCACTTAGACCGAGTGAGCTTCTCAATCACACGGGACACAAAGTCCCCGCAAGGACCACCACACAATTGGTGTCTCTTGCCACGGTTATAAGTGAATGAATCTCAAGAAAGAATGTGAAAGAAAAGAAGCAATCCAAGCGCAAGAGCTCAAATGAACACAACAAATCTCTCTCTCTAATCACTAAAGCTTTGTGTGGAGTTGGGAGAGGATTTGATCTCTTTGGTGTGTCTTGTATTGAATGCTATAGCTCTTGTAAGGTGTAGAAGTTGGAAAACTTGGATGCCATTGAATGTGGGGTGGTTGGGGTATTTATAGCCCCAACCACCAAAATGTGGTCGTTGGAAGTCTGCTGTCGCATGGCGCACCGGACAGTCCGGTGCGCCACCGGACACTGTCCAGTGCGCCAGCCACGTCAGCCAGCCATTGGGGTTCGACCGTTGGAGCTCTGACTTGTGGGGCCTCTTGGGCTGTCTGGTGGGGCACCAGACAAGTCATGTAGACTGTCCGGTGTGCCACCCGCGCGTGCTCTGTCCTCTGCGCGCGCAAACGCGCATTTAATGCGTTGCAGTCGACCGTTGCGCGTGAAGTAGCAGTTGCTCCACTGGCACACCGGACAGTCCGGTGTTACACCAGACAGTCCGGTGAATTATAGCGGAGCGGATTCCCGAAGCTGGTGAGTTCAGAGTTGCTTCTCCCTGGGGCACCGGACACTGTCCGGTGGTACACCGGACAGTCCGGTGAATTATAGTGGAGTCCCTCTGAGAATTCCCGAAGGCGAAGAGTTGAGCTTGGAGTTCCCTGGTGCACCGGACACTGTCCGGTGGCACACCGGACAGTCCGGTGCGCCAGACCAGGGCTGCCTTCGAGTTGTCTTTTGCTCTCTTTGTTTGAACCCTTTCTTGGTCTTTTTATTGGTTTGATGTGAACCTATGGCACCTGTAAAACTCATAATCTAGAGCAAACTAGTTAGTCCAATTGTTTGTGTTGGGCAATTCAACCACCAAAATCAATTTAGGAAAAGGTGTAAGCCTATTTCCCTTTCAATCTCCCCCTTTTTGGTGATTGATGCCAACACAAACCAAAGCAATTATAGAAGTGCAGAATTGAACTAGTTTGCATGATGTAAGTGCAAAGGTTGCTTGGAATGAAACCAATAAATATTGCCTACTAGATGCGCATGGATATCTTTTCTTTTTATTAACATTTTGGACCACACTTGCACCACATGTTTTGTTTTGCAAAATGTTTTGGAAATTCTTTTTAAAGTTCTTTTGCAAATAGTCAAAGTAAATGAATAAGATTTTTTAGAAGCATTTTCAAGTTTGGAAATTTTCTCCCCCTGTTTCAAATGCTTTTCCTTTGACTAAACAAAACTCCCCCTTAATGAAATCCTCCTCTTAGAGTCCAAGAGGGTTTTAAATATTAATTTTGAAGAGGGTATACCAATTTGAAATTATATCAAAATAAGATACCAATTGAAAAAACTTCACCAATTAATAGACTCCATACCAAATAAAAGACTATATTTTTGAAATTGGTGGTGGTGCGGGTGTGGTCCTTTTGCTTTGGGCTAATACTCTCTCCCCCTTTGGCATGAATCGCCAAAAACGGATGCTTGAGTGAAATATAAGCCCTTTTAAACTACTCTCTCTCCCTTTGGACGGAAGTAAAGGAATGAAGATTATACCAAAGTTGGAGAGTTAGTGCGGGGCGACGGCGAAGGATGAGTGATTCGATGGAGCGAAGTGGAAGCCTTGTCTTCGCCGAAGACTCCTTTTCCCTTTCAATCTATGACTTAGCATGAAATGGACTTGAAAGAACACATTAGTTATAGCATATGAAAGAGATGATCAAAGATATATATATATATATATATATATATATATATATATATATATATATATATATATATATATGAGCTATGTATGCAAGACATCAATAGAAATTCCTAGAATCAAGAATATTTAGCTCATGCCTAAGTTTGGTAAAAATTTGTTCATCCAATGGTTTGGTAAAGATATCGGCTAATTGTTCTTTGGTGCTAACATATGCAATCTCGATATCCCCCTTTTGTTGGTGATCCCTTAGAAAATGATATCGAATGGCTATGTGTTTAGTGCGGCTATGCTCAATGGGATTATCCGCCATGCGGATTGCACTCTCATTATCACATAGAAGAGGAACTTTGGTTAATTTGTAACCATAGTCCCTAAGGGTTTGCCTCATCCAAAGCAATTGCACGCAACAATGTCCTGCGGCAATATACTCGGCTTCGGCGTTTGAAAGAGCCACAGAATTTTGCTTCTTTGAAGCCCAAGACACCAAGGATCTTCCCAAGAACTGGCAAGTCCCCGATGTGCTCTTTCTATTAATTTTGCACCCTGCCCAATCGGCATCGGAATAACCAATTAAATCAAATGTGGATCCCATAGGGTACCAAAGGCCAAACTTAGGAGTATAAACTAAATATCTCAAGATTCGTTTTACGGCCCTAAGGTGAGCTTCCTTAGGATCGGCTTGGAATCTTGCACACATGCATAAGGAAAGCATAATATCCGGTCGTGAAGCACATAAATAGAGTAAAGAACCTATCATCGACCGGTATACCTTTTGATCTACGGATTTACCTCCCGTGTCGAGGTCGAGATGCCCATTAGTTCCCATGGGTGTCTTGATGGGCTTGGCGTCCTTCATCCCAAACTTGTTTAGAATGTCTTGAATGTACTTCGTTTGGCTAATAAAGGTGCCCTCTTGGAGTTGTTTGACTTGGAATCCTAGAAAATACTTCAACTCCCCCATCATCGACATCTCGAATTTTTGAGTCATGATCCTACTAAACTCTTCACATGTAGATTCATTAGTAGACCCAAATATGATATCATCAACATAAATTTGGCATACAAACAAATCATTTTCAAGTGTTTTAGTAGAGAGTGTAGGATCGGCTTTTCCGACTTTGAAGCCATTAGCAATAAGGAAATCTCTTAGGCATTCATACCATGCTCTTGGGGCTTGCTTGAGCCCATAAAGCGCCTTAGAGAGCCTATAGACATGGTTAGGATACTCACTATCTTCAAAGCCGGGAGGTTGCTCAACATAGACCTCTTCCTTGATTGGTCCATTGAGGAAGGCACTCTTCACGTCCATTTGGTAGAGTTTGAAGCCATGGTAAGTAGCATAGGCTAGTAATATACGAACGGACTCAAGCCTAGCTACGGGTGCATAGGTTTCACCGAAATCCAAACCTTCGACTTGTGAATATCCCTTGGCCACAAGTCGGGCTTTGTTCCTTGTCACCACACCATGCTCGTCTTGTTTGTTGCGGAAGACCCACTTGGTTCCTACAACATTTTGGTTAGGACGTGGAACTAAATGCCATACCTCATTCCTCGTGAAGTTGTTGAGCTCCTCTTGCATCGCCATCACCCAATCCAAATCTTGAAGTGCTTCCTCTACCCTATGTGGCTCAATAGAGGAAACAAAAGAATAATGCTCACAAAAATGTGCAACACGAGATCTAGTGGTTACCCCCTTATGAATGTCGCCGAGGATGGTGTTGACGGGGTGATCTCGTTGGATTGCTTGGTGGACTCTTGGGTGTGGCGGTCTTGGAACTTGCTCATCCTCCTTGTCTTGATTATTTGCATCTCTCCCTTGATCATTGCCGTCGTCTTGAGGTAGCTCATCTTCTTGATCTTCCTCTTCATCATCTTGAGCCTCATCCTCATCTTGGGTTGGTGGAGATGCTTGCATGGAGGAGGATGGTTGATCTTGTCCTTGAATGGGCTCTTCGGATTCCTTAGGACACACATCCCCAATGGACATGTTCCTTAGCGCGACGCACAGAGCCTCTTCATCATCTAATTCATCAAGATCAACTTGCTCTACTTGAGAGCCGTTAGTCTCATCAAACACAATGTCACAAGAAACTTCAACTAGTCCAGTGGACTTGTTAAAGACCCTATATGCCCTTGTGTTTGAATCATATCCTAGTAAAAAGCCTTCTACAGCCTTAGGAGCAAATTTGGACTTTCTACCTCTTTTAGCAAGTATAAAACATTTACTACCAAAGACTCTAAAATATGAAACATTGGGCTTTTTACCGGTTAGGAGTTCGTAAGATGTCTTCTTGAGGATTCGGTGTAGATACAACCGGTTAATGGCGTAGCAGGCGGTGTTGACCGCCTCGGCCCAAAACCTTTCCGAAGTCTTGTACTCATCAAGCATGGTTCTTGCCATGTCCAATAGAGTTCTATTCTTCCTCTCCACTACACCATTTTGTTGTGGCGTGTAGGGAGAAGAGAACTCATGCTTGATGCCCTCTTCCTCAAGGAAGCCTTCAATTTGTGAATTCTTGAACTCCGTCCCATTATCACTTCTAATTTTCTTGATCCTTAAGCCGAACTCATTTTGAGCCCGTCTCAAGAATCCTTTTAAGATCTCTTGGGTTTGTGATTTTTCCTGCAAAAAGAACACCCAAGTGAAGCGAGAATAGTCATCCGCAATAACAAGGCAGTACTTACTCCCGTCGATGCTTATGTAAGCGATCGGGCCGAATAGGTCCATGTGGAGGAGCTCAAGTGGCCTGTCAGTCGTCAAGATGTTCTTGTGTGGATGATGAGTTCCAACTTGCTTCCCGGCTTGGCATGCGCTACAAATCCTGTCTTTCTCAAAATGAACATTGGTTAGTCCTAAAATGTGTTCTCCCTTTAGAAGCTTGTGAAGATTCTTCATCCCAACATGTGCTAGTCGGCGATGCCAGAGCCAGCCCATGTTAGTCTTAGCAATTAAGCAAGTGTCGAGTTCGGCTCTATTGAAATCAACTAAGTATAGGTGACCCTCCAACACTCCCTTAAATGCTACTGAATCATCACTTCTTCTAAAGACAGTGACACCTACATCAGTAAATAGACAGTTGTAGCCCATTTTGCATAATTGAGATACGAAAAACAAATTGTAATCTAATGAATCAACAAGAAAAACATTTGAAATGGAATGGTCAGGTGATATAGCAATTTTACCCAATCCTTTGACCAAACCTTGGTTTCCATCCCTGAATGTGATAGCTCGTTGGGGATCTTGGTTTTTCTCATAAGAGGAGAACATCTTCTTCTCCCCTGTCATGTGGTTTGTGCACCCGCTATCAATGATCCAACTTGTGCCCCCGGATGCATAAACCTACAAAACAAGTTTAGTTCTTGATTTTAGGTACCCAAACAGTTTTGGGTCCTTTGACATTAGATACAAGAACTTTGGGTACCCAAACACAAGTCTTTGATCCCTTGTGTTTGCCCCCAACATACTTGGCAACTATTTTGCCAGATTTGTTAGTCAAGACATAAGATGCATCAAAAGTTTTAAATGAAACATTGTGATCATTTGATGCAATATGAGCTTTCCTCTTAGGCAATTTAGCACGGGTTGATTGCCTAGAGCTAGATGTCTCACCCTTATACATAAAAGCATGATTAGGGCCAGAGTGAGACTTCCTAGAGTGAATTCTCCTAATCTTATGCTCGGGATAACCGGCAGGGTACAAAATGTAACCCTCGTTATCCTGAGGCATGGGAGCCTTGCCCTTAACAAAGTTAGATAATTTTTTAGGAGGGGCATTAAGTTTGACATTGTCTCCCTTTTGGAAGCCAATGCCATCCTTGATGCCAGGGCGTCTCCCACTATAAAGCATACTACGAGCAAATTTAAATTTTTCATTTTCAAGTTCATGCTCGGCAATTTTAGCATCTAATTTTGCTATATGATCATTTTGTTGTTCAATTAAAGCCATATGATCATGAATAGCATCAATGTCAACATCTCTACATCTAGTGCAAATGGAAACATGCTCAATGGTAGATGTAGAGGGTTTGCAAGTTTTTAGTTCAACAATCTTAGCATGTAAAATATCATTTTCACTTCTAAGATCGAAAATGGAAGCATTGCAAACATCTAACTCTTTAGCCTTAGCAATCAATTTTTCATTTTCACATCTAAGGCTCGCAAGAGAGGCATTTAATTTCTCAATCTTAGCAATAGAAATAGCATGATCATTTCTAAGATTGGCATATGAATCATCACAAACATTTGAATCAACCTTAGCAACTAATTTAGCATTTTTATTTCTAAGGTTGGCAATGACATCATGGCAAGTGCTTAGCTCACTAGATAATTTTTCACATTTTTCCCTTTCTAGAGCATAAGCATTCTTAACCTTAACATGTTTCTTATTTTCCTTAATTAGGAAGTCCTCTTGGCTATCCAAGAGTTCATCCTTATCATGAATGGTGCTAATCAATTCATTAAGCTTCTCCTTTTGTTCCATGTTAAGGTTGGCAAAAAGAGTTAACAAATTATCCTCCTCATTACTAGAATTGTCTTCATCACTAGAGGATGCATATTTAGTGGAGGATTTAGATTTAACCTTCTTCCTTTTGCCGTCCTTTGCCATGAGGCACTTGTGGCCGACGTTGGGGAAGAGAAGTCCCTTGTTGACGGCGATGTTGGCGGCGTCCTCGTCGGAGGAGTCGGTGGAGCTCTCGTCAGAGTCCCACTCACGGCACACATGGGCATCGCCGCCCTTCTTCTTGTGGTACCTCTTCTTTTCCTTTCTTCTCCCCTTCTTGTCGTCGCCCCTGTCACTGTCACTAGAAATAGGACATTTTGCTATAAAGTGACCGGGCTTACCACGCTTGTAACAAACCTTCTTGGAGCGGGGCTTGTAGTCCTTCCCCCTCCTTTGCTTGAGGATTTGTCGAAAGCTTTTGATGATTAAAGCCATCTCCTCATTGTCGAGCTTTGAGGCGTCGATGGGGAGCCTACTTGGTGTAGACTCTTCCTTCTTCTCCTCTGTTGCCTTAAATACGACGGGTTGTGCCTCGGGCGTGGAGGAGGTGCCTTGCTCGATGATCTTCTTTGAGCCTTTAATCATTAGCTCAAAGCTCACAAATTTTCCTATAACCTCCTCAGGAGACATTAGCTTGTATCTAGGATCACCTCGAATTAATTGAACTTGCGTAGGGTTAAGAAAAACGAGGGATCTAAGAATAACCTTGACCATCTCATGGTCATCCCATTTTGTACTCCCGAGGTTGCGCACTTGGTTCACCAAGGTCTTCAAGCGGTTGTACATAGCTTGCGGATCCTCCCCTTGGTGAAGCATGAAGCGACCGAGCTCCCCCTCGATCGTTTCCCGCTTGGTGATCTTGGTCACCTCATCTCCTTCGTACGCGGTTTTGAGCATGTCCCAAACCTCTTTGGCGTTCTTTAATCCTTGCACCTTGTTATACTCCTCACGGCTTAGAGATTGGAGGAGTATAGTGGTGGCTTGAGAGTTGAAGTGCTCGATTTGGGCCACCTCGTCCTCATCGTAATCCTTATCCCCTACGGAAGGTACCTGTACTCCAAACTCAACAACATCCCATATACTTTTGTGGAGTGAGGTTAGGTGATATTTCATCAAATCACTCCACCTAGCATAATCTTCACCGTCAAAGGTTGGCGGCTTGCCTAATGGAACGGAAAGTAATGGAGTATGTCTAGGAATGCGAGGGTAGCGTAGGGGGATCTTACTATACTTCTTGCGCTCTTGGCGCTTAGAAGTTACGGATGGCGCGTCGGAGCCGGAGGTCGATGGTGATGAAGAGTCGGTCTCGTAGTAGACCATCTTCCTCATCTTCTTTTTCTTATCGCCACTCCGATGCGACTTATGTGAAGGGGATTCCTTCTCCTTCCCCTTCCCTTTGTTGCGGGACTCTCTTGATGAAGCCTTCTCATGGCTTGTAATGGGCTTCTCGTCGGTCCCCATCTCCTTCTTAGCGTGATCTCCCGACATCACTTCGAGCGGTTAGGCTCTAATGAAGAACCGGGCTCTGATACCAATTGAAAGTCGCCTAGAGGGGGGTGAATAGGGCGAATCTGAAATTTACAAAGTTAATCACAACTACAAGCCGGGTTAGCGTTAGAAATATAATCGAGTCCGAGAGAGAGGGTGAAAAACAAATCGCAAGCAAATAGGGAATGAGACACAAGGATTTGTTTTACCGAGGTTCGGTTCTTTCAAACCTACTCCCTGTTGAGGTGGTCACAAAGACCGGGTCTCTTTCAACCATTTCCCTCTCTCAAACGGTCACTTAGACCGAGTGAGCTTCTCTTCTCAATCACACTGGACACAAAGTCCCCGCAAGGACCACCACACAATTGGTGTCTCTTGCCTCGGTTACAAGTGAATGAATCTCAAGAAAGAATGTGAAAGAAAAGAAGCAATCCAAGCGCAATAGCTCAAATGAACACAACAAATCTCTCTCTCTAATCACTAAAGCTTTGTGTGGAGTTGGGAGAGGATTTGATCTCTTTGGTGTGTCTTGTATTGAATGCTATAGCTCTTGTAAGGTGTAGAAGTTGGAAAACTTGGATGCCATTGAATGTGGGGTGGTTGGGGTATTTATAGCCCCAACCACCAAAATGTGGTCGTTGGAAGTCTGCTGTCGCATGGCGCACTGGACAGTCCGGTGCGCCACCGGACACTGTCCGGTGCGCCAGCCACGTCAGCCAGTCGTTGGGGTTCGACCGTTGGAGCTCTGACTTGTGGGGCCTCTGGGCTGTCCGGTGGGGCACCGGACAAGTCCTGTAGATTGTCCGGTGCGCCACCCGCGCGTGCTCTGTCCTCTGCGCGCGCAGACGCGCATTTAATGCGTTGCAGTCGACCGTTGCGCGTGAAGTAGTCGTTGCTCCGCTGGCACACCAGACAGTCCGGTGTTACACCGGACAGTCCAGTGAATTATAGCGGAGCGGATTCCCGAAGCTGGCGAGTTCAGAGTTGCTTCTCCCTGGGGCACCGGACACTGTCCGGTGGTACACCGGACAGTCCGGTGAATTATAGTGGAGTCCCTCTGAGAATTCCCGAAGGCGAAGAGTTGAGCTTGGAGTTCCCTGGTGCACCGGACAGTCCGGTGCGCCAGACCAGGGCTGCCTTCGAGTTGTCTTTTGCTCTCTTTGTTTGAACCCTTTCTTGGTCTTTTTATTGGTTTGATGTGAACCTATGGCACCTGTAAAACTCATAATCTAGAGCAAACTAGTTAGTCCAATTGTTTGTGTTGGGCAATTCAACCACCAAAATCAATTTAGGAAAAGGTGTAAGCCTATTTCCCTTTCAACCCTTAGCTTTGATCGGACTATTTCTCCCAAGACCACTAAGCGTAATATTAGTCATGATCAATTCACTGCCTTGTTTGCCTAAATTTTGGTACAAAGAGTAAGGCATTAACTTGACGGCCACTGCACAATCGACAAGCATCCTATAAATCTGTGTCCCATCAATATGGCCACACACATGGAGTGGCTTTAAATGGTTGACAGATTCCTTTGGATTAGTGAAGACCGCTTCTTTTGACCAAAATCAAACTAAGCAACCAAAGGCTCATCATCACCAATAATGTTATAATTAGTTGAAAAGGGAATAACATTAACTTCCATACCTAGGTGCTCTAACGATGCCCCATAATCTACCATTTCTTCTCCTAGCAGATCGGCCTCGTCGTCATCTTGATCCATGGCGGTTGGAACATCATTTTGAGCTTCCTGGTGACGCACTAAAGGTTTGGATGTTGCTGGTGGACTGTTGAAAGGGAAATAGGGTTAACCTTTTCCTATAATTAATTTTGGTGGTTGATCATCAACACAAACACATGTACTAACTAGTTTGTCTAGAATTCATGTGTTACAGGTGCATAAGGTTCAACACAAACCAATAAAAGAATTAAGTTAGGGACACAATTTTAAAGGAGCAAAAGGACTTGAGTGTGCTGAAGAATGGCGCACCGGATTGTCCGGTGTGCCACCGGACAGTGTCCGGTGCACCAGGACCGTACAGGTGTCAACCAGCCACTCTCGGGAAAACGAAGTCGCGCTCCGCTATAATTCATCGGACTGTCCGGTGTGCCACCAGACTGTCCGGTGTGCCAACGAAGCAACGGCTGACTACGCGCAACGGTCGACTCTGACAGATCAACAGTGCAGCGCAGAAGTCAGAGCAGCAAGTCAGAGGGGCACTGAACTGTTCGGTGTCACAAGAAGACAAAGCTCCAACGGTCGACTCCGCTCTGAACCCTAACGGCAGGGAATAGTGCCTGTCCGCTGGCGCACCAGACTGTCTGGTGCGCCCATCGCAAGTAGCCTCCTCAACGGCTACCAAAGTGGTTGGGGGCTATAAATACCCCCCAACCACCACAACCTTTGGCATCCAAGTTTTTCATAGATAACATTCAATACAAGAGCTAGTGCATTCACTCCAAGACACATTTCCAAAGATCAAACCCTCTCCAAGCCTAGAATTCAACTCAAACATTTAGTGACTTATGAGAGAGTGTGTTCGTGTTCTTTTGCGCTCTTGTTTCTTGGATTGCCTTTCTTCTTTTCCTATTCATATTCTCAAGTGCTTTGTAAGCGAGGCAAGAGACACCAAGTGTGTGGTGGTCCTTGCAGGGTCTTAGTGACCCATGAGATTAAGGAAGAAGGCTCACTCGGTTTAAGTGACCGTTTGAGAGAGGGAAAAGGTTGAAATAGACCTGGTCTTTGTGACCTCCTCAACAGGGACTAGGTTATTTGGAACCGAACCTTGGTAAAACAAATCATCGTGTTCACTCGCCTTATTTCTTGGTTGATTTGTTTTCCCTCTCCTTCCGACTTGAATTTAATTCTAACGCTAACCCCCGCCTTGTAGTGTGTGTTTAAAGTTATAAATTTTAGGTTTTACCTATTCACCCTCCCTCTAGGCGACTTTCAACTGTCCGCCCTAAAGTCGGACGGTCAGACTATTGGAGTTGGACGGTCTACGATACTTGCAGGGACTGTTCACCTATTGTTGTGCCTTGATATTTCATGGTTGCTTGCTCTTCTATGTCAATTTTTGGGTTTTAGGTCTCCATTTTTCTATGGTGTTGGGTATTGTGGATGTGTATCATTAAATACCTTTTCTATCTTTCTCACTTTATTTTCTTTTCCTCTCAAGCGCTGCAACTTGTGCTTTTGAGAATGTGTTAGTCTTGGTGGTCACCATCGGGCATGGAGTACTTGGGTCAGATATTTTCTTATTAGGTATAGCAACTTATCCATTTCACCATTTGCTTTGGCCAACTCACTGAAGGTCATCGACCCTGCATTATTACTATTTACAATGACATCTATTGTACCTATTTTAAAAATATACCAGTTGTTCATTTAATTTGTTTGGAACTGGTAGTTGGTTCTAGTGCAATAGATGTGAGAGTTTTCTCCCTATGCCCCCTATGAATTGGTCAGCCTTTGTGGCCGAGGATTCTAGCAGTTTTGTTGGAACTGTGTCTGATAACCGGGCTGAGGAGCACCCAATCGGTCTTGCCCTTGTGGTGTTAGTCTATCAAACATAGAAGTTTGGGGTGCCCTCCAAGTCAGGTGTTGTGGCATCCCAATAGGATATGGTGTGTGTATCATGGGCATTCCCCACATTTGATTGACATATATGGTGGGAGTGGGTGTAAATGCAATCAACCCCAATTGAGGGTTTATGGTGACTAAATGACAAACCAAATAAGGTTTCTAACAAAGTTTGCTCCTAGTGTATATTTAGTTTATGTAAAGATAAAAGGAGTAACAACTTTACTTGAGAAAGGACAAAGGAAGTACATCATGTGGTGCCTTGAAAAGATTTCATGTGACGATCATGCAAAAACTTTCTATATTTCATGAATCACAGAATTTATTTCTTCCTAAGTAGTTTTCGCATAGGTAATGGTGTTTGATATTACTCAAGCCTTCAAAAACTATTTTGAAAACCAAATCCTTTGGACACTCTATGAGTTCAACTAGAGTGAGGTTTGGGAGACGAAGATCCTTCCTATTCAAAAGGAGTTGAACTTTCCTTTAGAACAGTTCAATTTGACTTCAGCTGAGTTGAACTTGTCTTCAGGACAGTTCAACTTAACTTGCACTGAGTTGAGCTTTTCTCGAGGATAGCTCAACTTGACTTCAGCTTTGAAGCTCTCTGGTCAAAACCAGTTGAACCTACCTCAGGGCTAGTTCAACTTGGGTTTTCTCGCCTAACCTCTCTGGTCTAAACTAGTTGAACTAGCCCTAGGGGCAGTTCAACTGGTGTTAGGGTCAGCAGACTGTTTTGATTTTCTAATTGGCAGACTGACTGCCAGGCGGTTGAACCGGCCCTATGGTGGTTCAACTGGTCCTGGCACTTTGACCTCAGTCAAACTGCCCCGTTTTGAACTAGGTTTTGCTCTAGTCAAAACCACTTCAACTGGGGGTTGCGGGCAGTTCAACTAATGTCAAGGTCAGTAGACCATTCTGACTTTCTATCTACTAGACTAGCAGACTGACTATGAGTCTGACTGCCAGGCGGTTGAACCGGCCCAAGGGGTGGTTCAACCAGTCTTGGCACTTTGACCTCAGTCAAACCGCCCCATTTTGAACTAGGTTTTGCTCTGGTCAAAACCAGATCAACTGGGGGTTGGGGCGGTTGAACCGGCCTCACGCAGAAAAGTTCAACCCAATATCTCTTTTGAGGGGACTCTATAAATACCCCTTATACCTCTCTCCTCATTTACTCTAGTAACCTCCCACACTTATTGCTCACCTAACTTGAGACAAAGCACTCCTCCTTCTCTCACACACACACCCAATCTCGCTCTCAAATCGATTGATTAGAGCCCTTGGTGTGAGGTTTGTGCTTGTGACTTTCGGATTTGGTTCTCCTCTCCCCTCTCTTTCTAATCCCTTGAGCTCGTTGCAAACACCTCTTGTGCGAACTTGTTGTTCTTGGAACCTTTGAGTTCCTTGACGGATTGAGGTTGCTTGGGAGTCTCCAAACTTGTGGACAACCCTAAGAAGTCTGTGTCGCCACTCTCTTGAGCCGATTTGAGGAAAGATTTGCCTTAATATTTGTGGGTATGCATAAGTATGTGGATAAGCTAATGGATACATGGGTGAATACTGAGGTGGATGTGTCCATGTTGGTGCGTTTGGGATTACCTATTTAATGCTTCAGGTCGATTTATTTGGCCTTACCTCCTACGATGAAGTATTTTGTTTTGCCTGTTTCCTTCTAGTAGGTGAATGAGGTCTCTTCGCTGGCCGATCACAGGGAACAACCTTTTGTTGGCATACTTGGATAATAATTGATCAAACTTGGGGCTGGCTTTAATCAGCCAACTAGGTGCTTTAACTGTATTCATCTTCCATGTACCTATTTCGAGTCATCGAGGTTTGAAGGTACATAGTCGTTGCTGCCTCTGGACATTGCCGGACCGTTCGCTAGAGTTAACCAGACCGCCCACCAGAGAGCCAAACCGTCGGCGCTAGTGTGTCGGACCATTCACGATGAGAAGAATAGGGAGCTTTGCTTGGTCGCTTGCTAACATATGCCCCCCAGTGTCGGTGATCTTGACAGTGATTTTTAATGTTTCTCCTCCACTTGGGGTCTTTTTGGCAACAACTTCCCTAGAAAAGATTTTAAAGTTCTCATCAAGATTTTAAAGTTCTCATCAAGGGCCTAAGGGTCACCAATGATGATGCCCTTTCCTTTGTACTTATCAGCCACATCGGGTCGAACCAAGACTTTTTTACCATTAAGATCCATCAGGATGACAGGGAAAGGTTGCTTGTCAACCCGCATCACTTGGAAATTCAACTGGCCCCAATTAATGGCCGATTCTATCTATCGATCAAACACATTACAGTCATTAGTGGCATGAGAAAATGAGTTATGCCACTTATAATAAGCATGTCGCTTTAGTTCGTCAGCAGATGATAATCCTGTCACTTTTGAGTAATTCATCAAATATTTTATCATATTTGGCAACATTAAAAGTAAACTTAACATCTTCTTGCTGATTCTTCTGAACCAGCTACAGAGAGGAGCAGGCAGGGGATTTGGCCTTGTTCGACCAAACTAGCTTAGTAGCATATAATTCCTACGGCTCGTCATCATAGCTACTTTGGTTGCACTCGAATAAATAGACATTGTGATGAGCTGCTTTAGGTGCATATTTGCTTCGGCTTTCACAAGACAAAGCCCTTTGATGCAACTAAGTTAACGTAAAAAAAATTAGATGCCTTCTAAATTTTCTTTTAAATATGAACGCATCCCATTAAATGCTACCCCTGCTAATTGCTTATCTGCTACATGGATCTAGAAACATCATTTTCTTGTGTCTCAGAACCTTTGGATGTAATCATTAAACGACTCATCTCGCCCTTTTCACAGTGCTGCTAAATCGACTAATTCTAACTCGTATTCCCCAAAGAAAAAATGCTCTTCTGTTCTAGATCTCCCCATGAATAAATAGAGTTAGGTGGCAAGATGGCATACCATGCAAACATAGTACTAGTTAGGGATAATGAAAATAAGCAACTGTGGAAAGCTTCTCTATTGGCAAATTCTCCTAATTATGCTAGAAACTAGCCTATGTGCTCGTGCGTGCTTTTGCCATGTTTACTAGAAAGTTTTGTCAATTCTGGTATTCTGGTCCCTTGTGGGTATGGGATGTTGTTGAATCAGCTGCCGTATGGCTTCACATACGACTGTCCTATGTGGGTCATGCTAACTCTGAGTTTGTCTCGGAATGCTTCAGCTATTTCTTCTCTCACTATACCAATAGTAGCCTGTGGGAGCCCACCAGCTCTTGGGTCAAGAGGTGCAGGTGGTCGGGCTTCATTATGCTGACCTCTTGCTCATGGATATTCTAAGTGTGTGTTTGGAGTGCGGCTGGTGTCACCTTCCATTGCCCAATATCTCTCTGGCTCTTTGGGCACCGAAGAGTATTTGGCCCTAGGGATTGGAGGTGGCATCGTGTGGCTATAATGTACCGTGGGCAGGGTGGCGTAAAATTGTTAGGATGAATGCGAAAACTGTGTGTAAGTCACATCTCCATGTTCTATGTACACATAGTCGGACGTTCCGTTTGTACTCTGGACAGTCCGACATGTGTCGCTAGACAGTCCGAGATTGGGTCGAGGAGTACGGGGTTATACCTAGACTGTTTGTCCGCATAAGGCGCCGCCTAAGTGGCCGACACGTAGATCGGAGTGGGGCTAGACGATCCGACAAAGGATGTCGAATAGTCTGTGAGGTGATCAGACGGTCCGAGATATGGCTTGGACTGTTCGGTCGGAGCCGGTCGTGTGCTAGGTGCGAGTGGCGATGGTTGTGATGATGTGGCGAACGTGTTCATTGGCGTGATATAATGGATGGATTTGTGAGGACAATTTGCAGCCAATGTTTTTGGTGAGGTAGGTTTAGTCGCGACTTCGATTGATGGGAAACTAAAAACAACATATTTTTATATTGCATGTGTGAGTTTCTTAAGAGTTTCATGTGATATCCTGGCCCTAGTGGATGGTGATATACAGGCCCAAGGCTTAATAGAATTAATAGAGTACTCATACCGACAATGTGCATCTTCTTTTTCGGAAGTCTGTCTCAAAAGAACCTTAGGGTTAAGCGTGCTCGGCCTAGAGCAATCTTGGGATGGGTGACCGACCGAGAAGTTTTCCCAGTGCGCATGAGTGAGGACAAAGTGCACACAAAAGACTCATGTTGGTCTTTAGGGATGGTCTATGATCCTAGAGGGTTGCCAGGAGTAGTACCGCCAGTCCAGAAGTGAACGGGGTGTTACAAATGGTATCAGAGTCGACCCTCGCGGTTTCACGAGCATGTGTGGGCTAGGGGTTCGGGCATATGGCGTATGGCGCATGTGGGCCTAGAGTGATCACATGGCATGGCATGACGACACTAGACACATAGACGTAGTCAAGAGGGGAGGTTTCTGGCTTGGGGTTGACCGACGAGAGTCGGCCTTCTAAGGGGGTGGATTGTGATATCTTGATGCCTGTGGATGGTGATATCCTGGCCCAAGGGTTAATAGAATTAATA
The DNA here is from genome assembly GCA_029449295.1 of Zea luxurians. Classification (NCBI taxonomy): domain Eukaryota; kingdom Viridiplantae; phylum Streptophyta; class Magnoliopsida; order Poales; family Poaceae; genus Zea; species Zea luxurians. The sequence continues at coordinate 202,819,489 of JAOPSE010000003.1, forward strand.
GAGTACTGATACCAATAAGGTGCATCTTTTTCGGAAGCCTGTCTCGAAAGAACCTAGGGGTCTTGGAATGAGTGACCGACCGTGAAGTTTTTATGGATGTGCACGAGTGAGGACAAAGTGTGCATAAAAGACTCGCGTTGATCTGTGGGGATGGACCATGATCCTAGAGAGCTGGCAGGAGTAAGTACCGCTAGTCCGGAAGTGGACGGGGTGTTACATTTCCTCTATTCCCCCTATGTGTTGTTGTAATTGATTCCCTTGTAAATCTACGTATTGTTTAAGGGACTGGATGTCGTTAGATTTACTCATTTACTCCTTGCTGGACAATCCTCTGGTGCTGGTCTACCTTGAAGTGCGCCAGATATTTTTCTTTCACCTACTCGCGCTCTTGGGCTTGTCGTTGCTTTATGCAATCTTCAAATCACTGTTGATCTTCAGTCGACAAACCGTCTAGAGTCGACTTCATGATGGTGCTTGGGAAAACTTCAGTGTGATCTTTAGAAGCGACCATTTTGGAGGTCGGTTTTTAGTAGATCTAGACACTCTCGTCCCCAGCGAAGTCACCGAAAAGTGTGTTAACTCGAAGTCACCGAAAAGTGTGTTAACTCCGATTTGGGGCCAAACACTAGGGGTGAATCTCCTGGCAGTGCTCTCTACGGGAGCACGGACGGTCTGCAACCTTGCTAACCTCCTATCGGTGCTCTCTGCGGGAACACGAATGGTCTGCGACCTCACTGCAGGAGTGACTCCTCTCTGCATCCCACTAGATGGTCCGTGCTAAAGGCCCAGACGGTCTGCAATGGCGCAAAACGTCTTTTTCTCCGTGTAGAATCCTAGAACTCGCCTCCCGGGGGAACCCTATCGGAGAGAAGAGTTCCACTACGTACCCTAGTATCGACAGACCACCCAGAACATTCCTAGACAACGTAGAGTGGAAGTGGATGAAGATTAAAGATGAGAAAGGATAATTACCGAGAAATTCTATCTTATTATTGAAAAAGGTCATTTATAGCCGAGAATTCCTCGACACGACAATGGCTGTTACGATCTCGTTTTCATGAACTTTTTCAATAAACTTGCCGAGGAATTCTATCCTATAAATGACCTTCCTTATCTATGCCTACTTTATATAAAAATAATTTTTTTTATTTATTAGCTATACATTCACATCCACCTAACCAATAAAATACATATATTTTATATTTTACATTCAATGCACATGTATAATGTAAAAAAATATACCGTAGCAATACACGGAAATGATATATTTTGCCCGCACTTTATCGAGTCCCATCGCGACGTCCTTTGCATTTTTCTCTTGGTTTCGCTGCTCAAGCGAAATATTCCTGATAAATTTATTAGTGTATTCCCGTTTCTCCAGATTTTCCATTTCAAAATATTTCAGACAGTGTTTGCATAAATTTTCGCACGTAAACAGCCACATAAATTTCTCATCATTTATACAAGTAGAGGTCTAAAGGACCTGAACCACATGTACAGCTCAAATTGAGCAAAGCCCAAAAAGAAAAGGATAGGAAAACAAATAAATTGGAACCAAGAATAAACATAATTTCGAAGCTCATTTATACAAACGGCATCAATAGTCCACGAGAGCAGCGAAGTGTAACGGTCTAACGGTTCCACTTCACTCATTACTCGGACATGATATAGTTGAGCATCGAAGCGATTTTCGCCGTCTTATAATCATCCCGGAGCTGAATGAACCTGAAATGCAATTCAGATCCAAATTCAGGTCAAAGGTAAACAAAGTCATGCTTGAATGCGGAAAAACTCATTTGTTCTTCTTTGCAGACAACCTCAAGGCATCCTTTCGGATGCTAGGGGTTCCTTCAAACAGGGATGCTAAACTTTCTGGAGCAACAATGAAGACGTTCGCCACACTGCAAATACAAGATACAGTATCAGCAGAGTTGACAGAAGCATCATGACGAAACTACACATACAACACTTACATTCCCAACAGTTCGAACTTCTCATCTATGGAGGGGGCATTGAAGCTACGAACGAAATCCCCATATTCAGTTATGTCACGTTTCAACCGTAGGCCACCACTACAATAATAAAAAGTAAGGCACTATGAAGCAAGGCTCTGCCAAGATAAATAATGGTTCATGGAGTGGATCAAAACATTGGCAAATATTTCGATTTCCACATAGTAAATGCAGGGTGATCATCAATGAACAAAAATAGTAACCTGCAACTACCGATTTCCAGCAAATATTTCGAACAACCTAAAAGCAACCAGATAGTAAAGGTGCAAAAAAACTTCAAAACATTCTTCTTTGGGTTGGACAGCACAGTTATGTAATGATCCAGTTCTGAATTCTTCTGAGCTCAATTTTGAGAATAGTGATATTGAATATCCAATTTATCATCAGGTTAAATGGCAAAAAAACATGAGGGGTTAAAGCAATCACTACTGAACAGCTCAATAAAGCAGTGCATTGAGAGTAATCACAATTGGACAGCTCAATAAAGCAGAACATTGAGTGATTGACGAAACATTATCTTATTAAATTAAGTTGCAACATTTCAATAGATCACAAAAGAGAATGAAGAAAAACTATCCAATGTTATAATCCAATCACTCAACTCCTATGCTCGATTTATCGTTTAAGAAAGACGTTATGAATCTAATATTATCAAATTGAGCCAATAACTTATGGATGCAAATTATCAAGAGTAACAAATTAATCCACCAGAAAAACGTGAATTGAAGACAGTCATGAACCAGAAGCCAAAAAAGGACAGAGTTATTTGTTCTGAAATGGCAGAAGAGTACCTGGGACTAAATGTGAACTTCTGCCAATGATTAAGCAGCCCCTTATGCAAGCGATTTCCCTAAAAGCACGGCTCAGTTATTTAAAGTGCATATTTGGCATGGCAATGAAATATTGCATAGGACATCAGAAACATCAGTCCCCATTACCAATATGAATATCTGTAGCTGCATGCATGTAAGTAGCAATTCACTGAAAAATTTGCATGTGTTCGCTTTTAATATATTCCTTTAGTAAATTGAATCTTAGGTCCTGAACTTGCAGAGGTAGTCCAACCAAGTCGACAATGTTAGAGAGAAGGGTGCAGCAGCCCCTTGCTAGGCCTGCACGCGGCACGCTTCTATTTGGTCTTAGTGCCATATGGCTAGGATAGATACTATTAAGCAAGGATCAACATTGATTAGTTGATTATGTTTCTATAAACCATCTGCCATCTTTGTCTATATATGTATAACACCATATCTATTATAATAATTATACTGTTCCTTGTGCCTAACCTTACATGGTATCATTCACATGGGTTTCTCCTGGCCCTTCATCTGTTGCCTAGGCGCGTCACCGAAATTGTGCCATCTCCTGCTGCAGGCGCCATCATGCCGCCCAACCCTACTCCCACTCCACTACTCTCTTTGAGAGCGAGCGCGCCGCCGCCGCTGCCAAATGCGAGGATGCTGCCGCTGCAGAATGTGCAGCTGCCGCCGAGCATGAGGGCTCTGCCGCTGCTGAACGCGCAGCTGCAGCCGAGCATGAGGGCTGAGGCTACATGCATGTCCTGTCTCGCCTCAATGCCTCTGTACTCCCTCCATGACACGCTTCTCCATGAAGCTATGGTCCTCGTCAACCTCCACGCAAGCCGTCAGCATCCAGAACATCCACACTCCCGTGCCAATCGTCCTCAAGCTCTCCAATCAGTATGCCAGGTGGCATGAGTTATTCCTCCTCGCCTAGGGGTAGTTCGCTCTTGAGGACCATGATCTACAAGATAACCCCAACCTAGACTTCCTGAACCAGGCACGCATGGACTGCAAGGTCAAGTGTTGGCACAAGCTGTCTCACATGGTGCCACGATCCTGCTCCACAGCCTACTCGGTGTGGCTAGCCATGGAGTCAAAAGTTCCTAGGGAACATGGAGATATGCGCCCTCCACTTCGATGCTGAGTTTTGGACCTTCGCCTAGGGGGACTTCTCCGTCACTAACTATTGCTTGTGTCTCAAGGGCATGACGGACGCCCTCAAGGACTACGACAAACACGTTCCTGACCATACCTTCGTCTCCTCACCCTAATTCACGGTCTCAATGACAAGTTCGCCTCCATCAACCTTCACCTTTTGCGCGGTCGTCCCTTCCCCACGTTCCTAGAAACCCAGAACGATCTGTTGTTACAGGAACTAAACCAGTCGGATCGATCAATCACACCCTCCACTGGGCTGCCAGCACACCACGTGCTCCTCTTGCACCACATCAGGAGCAAGTGCATCTACTATCCTCGGGACTAGCCGGTTCCAAGGGCGCTCCCACTAATCAGTGGGGCAAGTGTGGCGGCAAATGAGATGGCAACCCACCACTGTGCCCACTAGTGAACAGAGTGGAGCCCCTATGGCCGACACACCCTAGCCCTCCTACCTCCACCAGTGGGATGTATGGACCCAAATGTGCAACTATGTGTAAAATGGTATAAGTGTGAGGTTTGCACTTTTAAATATGTTGCATAGGTCTTTTACAATGTTTCTAGTACTTGTGTTTGGGCTCTAATACATTTTGTAGAGAAAATCACTTTTTGGGACTTGTGTTTGGACATATTGCAAATCCTATTGAAGTAAAGTGGCAAAGGTATGATTCTAGCACTTAGTCATTTGTTTTTGTTGCTAACTATGTTCATCTAAGTGCTAGGAAACTTCAAGTCGAGCCAAAAAAAAGTGACGAAGTTTGGCTCAAAAGGGCCAAACTGGGCCTCACTGAATAGTCCGGTGTGCACCGAACATGTCCTGTGCCCAGCCTGGTCAGCTGGCCATCTGGCCGCTCTCGGGAAAACGCCGGGCCCGCTAGCTAAAAATCATCGGACAGTCCGGTGTGCACCGGACATGTCTAGTGCGCCATGCGGCCAATGTCTCTTCGCCTCCGTCAACGGTCGACACCGTGATCAACGCCGCCGGCCACGTCAGCAGGCAACGGGCGAGAAGGGGCACCGGACATGTCTGGCGCGCCACCGGACAGAAGGCAATCTGCGCCTTCCAAATGAAGGAGCAACGTCTCTTTGGCCCCTTGGGGCTATAAAAGAGGCCCCTAGACGCCTCTACCAGTACACCAAACATTCATATAGCACACTACAACTCTGAGACTATGTGATAGTGATTTCAGATCGTCCGACTAATCGCGATTAGTCAGTCTGATAAGTTCTAAGCACTCGATTACAGGAGTTGATTCGATCAGAGGAGATGATCGTCATTATCGTCTGACTAATCGTCGATATGGTGTGATTAATCGCCTTAATGGGCGATCAGCCAATCAACATAGATCCGGTCAGGGTAGTCCAATAGGCGCCTGGAGCCAATATTAATTAACCACTTCTGCTTGCCAGGCGCCTCTTCAGATTCCTAGGCGCCTCTTCTGCTTCACAGGCACTTGTATTTATATTCTCTTCTTCTCTCTTCTGTCTGCTTAGTCAGCTCTCTCCCCCTTCCATTCTCTGCTTAGCCTGCTATCCTTGGAGGCTTGGACACACCTATGACCTGTCTCACCGGCAGCTACCTAGGGGCCGGAGATGAGCACCTCTTCTGAAGGTACCTAACTCAGTCTCATGTCATTTTGTGTTCAGTATAGTACTTTAGTTCAGAGTTTCAGACTGAACACTGAAGAGATCCATGGTGATGGACGAGTTGCTGCTGTTGACCTGTTGTTGCATCTCTAATTCTAAGTATATTCCATATCTGATATCTATATTCTATATCTATACTCTATAGTTCTATATTATATAAATAATTAATTATATACTGTTATATACAATGTTATATATCAATATACAGTGTTATACACTTATACTATTATATGTGCGTATATATATATAGTGTTATATTGTCCTGGGCTCCTGGCGACTAGGACACTAGGTGGATGACTAGGGTCGATCAGGGGCGACTAATCGCCCTGATCGTCGCCCTAATAATCGCCCAGGCCAAACGATCAGCCAATCTGAAATCACGCTGTTTGAAGTGCTTGAGAGATTTGAGCGCGTTTCTGAGCTGCAACACTGGCTCAATTCCTTGATTACCCTTGGGCTTTGGACTCTCTGGAACCATAGAAATGGATGTGTTTTTGATAGAGTTACACCTAGCCTGGAGGGTGCTATTAGAAGAGCTGAAGAAGAAATTATTATTTGGAATTTTGCGGGGGCCAAGCATCTTGCCCTTATTACAGCTCCCATTCCAGGTGTCATGTAGGGCTCTAGTAGAGAGTCCAGTAGGCCTTGTTTATTTTCTTTCTTCTTTTTCCTCTTTATTTCTTTTTTTCCTGTTGTGTTTGTATTTGGTCTAATTTTAGACCCTTCTTCTTAATTCAATGATACGCAGCTCTCCTGCGTGTTCGAAAAAAAAATATTTGAGCGTGTTTCTGAGCTGCAACACCGTCGTTCCTGTTCTTGCACTCTCTCTTTGGCTTGTGTGCATGTTGTTGCTGCGATTGTGCTCTTGAATGTGTACTCTACTCCCTCCCTTACTCCGTTTTTGATTGAGATCACTTGTGTAAGGCGTGAGAGACTCCAACGTGTAGAGATTCCTCGCAAATGGGATTGAGTTATAAGGAAGACATATGTGGCAATCAAGTTTGATCTTTGGATCACTTGAGAGGGGTTGAGTGCAACCCTTGACCAAAGGAGGTCACCACAACGTGGAGTAGGCATTCGCCGAACCATGGCAAAAATCGTTGTGTCTCTTGTCTCTTTACTTTATTGCGATTATTGTCTTCTTGAGTACTCATATTCACTTAAATATTGCTCCTAATTTAATACCCATCTTAAAGTGAGCAATCAAGTGAGGAGTTCTCATCTCTCTTCTTCCTACTCCCAAACTTGGCTTTTATTTCCTCTAACCCAAGTTTGTGTTGTTTTGAGCAAAAATTGCAGGATCACCTATTCACCCCCCTCTAAGTGCTCTCAATGGAGTCGTCAGGTGCAATAGCTCTGGGCCCCTTTACCCGTTGCGCCTTCCTGCTGTTGGTGCTCTTCGTGCCTCTGTGACCACGTCCCTATGGCACCACTATCTCGGACATCCTGGCCCTGAAACCCTCTCCAATCTTATGCATGCTTCCTTAATTCCGCATTGTAATGAGAACACCAATTCAGTCTTGTATTTCAACTTGGTCGCCATACTCTTCTTCCTATTCACGTATCTTTGTAACGGGCAACACACAATTTTGATCTAGTTCATTGTGAGTTGTGGACCTCCCCTATTGCTAGCATTTCTGAATACAAACATTACTTGGTCATTCTTGATGGCTGCTCACATTATGTTTGTACGTTTCTACGACTCAAGGCTGACAACTTTACTTAACTTTTTTGCTTATGTCTCCACCCATTTTGGCGCCACCATTAAGGCAGTTAAGTGCGACAATGGTCACGAGTTCGACAACTCCAGCGCCCTTGTGTTCTTCCTTAGCCATGGTGTCCACCTCCAGATGTCATGTCCCTACACCTCCGCTCAAAACAAGGTTGAACGCATGATTCACTCTATGAATGATGTCTCTTTGCTCTTTTAGGCCTTCGTTCCACTTTCCTACTGGGTCCAGGCCTTGCACCACGCTATCTACCTCCGCAACATCCTACCCGCTAAGACACTTGACAATTCCATGCCGCACCAAGCCTCTTTGGATCCATGCCTGTGTTCAATCATCTTCATGTCTTTGGTTGTGCCTGCTATCTTAACCTCTTTGCCATTGTTGCTCACAAGTTAGCTCATGTTCCACGTTGTGCAACTTCCTTGGCTATTATAATAATCACAAAGAGTACTGATGTCTTGATCCCACTTCTAACAGGGTCATCATCTCTCGATATGGCATCGTTGACGAACATTGCTTTCCCTTTGCGACTCAGTCTGCCTCTCAGGCTCTGGCGGGTCTCTCCTTTCTGGATGATTTTGCTAATGTTGTGTTGTTGCCCATAGATCCGGCTCACTCTTTGCTCCCTACAGGTTCGACGCCATCTGCAACGCCTTCGATGGAAGGGTACTTGTGTCTTTGATCCCACTTCCAACAAGGGCATCATCTCTCAACATGTCATCTTTGATTAACATTGCTCTCGTTTTGCGACTCAGTGTACCTCTCAGGTTCTGATGGATCTCTCCTCTCTGGATGATTTTGCTAAATATCGTGCAACTGCGCATAGGCCCATCTCGTTCTTTGCTCCCTACAGGTTCAGTATCATTTGTAGCGCCTTCGACGAAGGTGACGTGGGACCCCGCCCCACATCCCACACAAACATGTGTGGCCCCAGCGACCCTGCAGTCCGCACAACCACATGTGGCCACGACTTCGTCTGCTGACTAGCTCTTACAACCACATGCGGCTCAGGCCTAGGCGCCTCCAGTCCAGTGCGACCAGATGGAGCTAACACACCAAAGCGGACACATCTCCCACCACCAACAGTGTTTGTGTCCTTACCAGCAACACCAAGAGCATGGTTCCAAACATTCGACCAAGTTCTTCCTCAGCTGATGGAAGAAAGGTGCAGGGAACTGCTCACGAGAATGCATAACCAGGATGGAAAAGTGGGCATTAGCATCAATGTCGAGACAAAGCACCAAATCACTTGCCCACTAAAGGAGGGTTGTTGCCATGTCTTTGCTGCATAAATAACTTCATGCTAACAGATACAGTTGGACAACTTACAAAAGATTGGGGACCTAAATATATGGTTTTTAAGTTCAAAGGCCTACTTTAATCATTCATGCAAACTTAGGACCTGCAGCGCAATTTACTTTTATGTTTTTTGTGACTAATGGAGTGTGTAGAAAAGGCTATCCTGTAATCAGAATTAACCATTTCCTACTTGCAATGCGGTACAGAAGGAATATCTAATGCCAGAACCCAGAAACTGCATTGCAGTCATGCAAAGGACTGATAGATATTTTGCATTACCCATGTCCTACAGTGCCAAAAATGGTCCATTTTCAATGTGTCTTGTAAGATATAGATTTTCAATAACCATGTTGCTTCCATGGCTGTAATTCACCCAAAAAAGGATCTGAAAATCAAGGTCCGCTATTGGAAACATACCAGCTCAGTCAAAAAGGACTGTTTGTTGAGGCCTTCAAGGGCACTGAATGCAACCTCAAGAACACGAGAGAGATAGGCTACAATTCTGAACAACCGAGAAACAGAAGTTAGTTATATTGGGACATGGCAAATTTTAAAGATAGAAAGAGAACTACCTTATACAAGCATTAGTTGGCCGATGATCTGGTGCAGCTCCATCATCTGGTGTTCGATAATCTGTAGCCTTCTGTTCCGAAGACAACAATCTTTCAACCTACAAGTATCATTTATGCATCACCATCAGAATGGCTAATGACATGAAAAATGACTTGTGTGGTTTAACAAATTGAGTAAACAAGGCATAAACAGCTAATATGGAGTCAGACAATATAACTATATAAGGAAATGAAAGGAGAAAAGAGGTACACACCTCAGACATAACAGTATCAATACATTGTAGCAGTCCTTTGTGAGCAGCAGCCTCAACTACTGATACTGCTGACCCCATATCTTCACAAGCAGACGGATGAGCACCATCAACAGGTAGCAAGAGCCGAGATATGGTATTTGAGAAGTACTACAGAGGAAACAGAGAAATTCAAGCATGCTTTATTGACTTCATATGCAAGCCAAGGTTGCAACTTGATGGATCAGCGAAGATTACCTGCTGAAGAATAGCTACGCTACTGGTACAACGCTGCACAGCAATCATAAAGGATCTAAAGCTGCTCTCACCAGCTGAAGCTGCCACCTCTTGCTGCAAATATTTGAAATTCAAATAAATTTCACATAAAATGATAACTCCTTATATAGATGTACTCCTTCCAACTAAATTGTAAGTTGTTCTTGCTTTTCTAGGTATATAGCTTCTGTTATGCACCTAGATATACTTTATGACTAGATACATAGACAAAACTATGTATCTAGAAATGTCAAACGACTTACAGTTCCCTAATGTTTTGCTGCAGAGTTCAGCTTCTGAAGTGTCTGACCACTGCCCTTTACTGCTTGGTCTTCGGGATAACAGGTCAGGAAAGCGAAGATTCCATTTTGAATCTTTTTGGCCAAAGCTAGATGGATTTCAGGAGGCTGTTCAGGATGCATGGAACTCAGTCCCTGCCTTGGAGTGTCCTTTCCAGGCTCTAGACATGAAACTTAAGGCGACAGCAAAAAGATTGCAAAGCTGGAGCGATAGTAGAGTGGGACACGTGAACTCCCAACTTGCCCTTGCTCGTGAGGTGCTGCATAGGTTGGAGATTGCACAAGATGCTCGGTCATCGCTAAGTGAAATTTGGCTCAAAAATAAATTGAAGAAGCACTCCCTTGGACTTGCTTCATTAAAGCGCACCATCGCTCGTCTAAGATCTAGAGTTTCTTGGCTCAAAGAAGGTGATGCTAATACGAAATTGTTTCATATGCATGCCCGTCACCGGAAAAGAAAAAAATTTGTGGCAAGATTGGTTGCTGACAACCAGGTTTTCACTGGACATAATGAGAAGGCCATTCTAATGGATCAATTCTTTTCCAATCTGCTGGGTGTCAGCATTGACAGAGATTGCTCTGTCAATCTTGAAGCTGTGGGAGTTCCGACCTTTGATTTGGCTGCTCTGGACTTGCCTTTCTTGGAGAAAGAAGTGTGGGAAACAGTTAAATTGCTGCCTTCAGACAAGGCTCCGGGTCCTGATGGTTTCACAGGAGGATTTTATAAGGCCTGCTGGTCTATAATTAAAGTGGATATAATGGCAGCAGTTTCAGCAGTTTGGAGCAGGAGATTTGCGCAGTTCAATAGGATGAACACAGCGTACATCACATTGATCCCAAAGAAGGAGGGGGCTGATCAAGTAAAAGACTTCAGACCAATTAGCCTGGTACATAGCTTCGCAAAATTGATCACCAAGCTGCTAGCTAATCGCCTAGCTGGAAGGTTAAATGAGATGATTTCACCCATTTTTTCTCGAACACGTGGGAGACCCACGCATCAATATATATTAAGAAGATAAGAAAAAAGGTCTAGAAAAGACCCAGTACAAAGGTGCCAAGAAAGCACCCCCGAAAATAAAAAAACAAAAAACAAAAATCAAACTACAACCAAACCTGCCTAAGAGCAGCAGCCCCTCCAAGACCCCATAATAAAGCCTCATCATGGATTGACAGCAAAATTGCGTGAATGTTTGGGGAAGCATTGTCAAACACACACGCATTTCTATGCTTCCAAATCTGCCAAGCTACTAAAATTACAATAGAGTTGAAACCTTTTTTCTTATGCTTAGACACTTGTCTTTCTGCCTCACTCCACCAATCTTGAAATCCTGTAGCATCAGACGTGGGAGCAAGATGTTGCAAACCTAGCCTGCTTAGTGTTTTAAACCAAACTTCCCTCGTAAAAACACAATCCACCAGCAAGTGATGCACTGTCTCATCCTGCTGATCACACAACGGACAACTATCTGGATGATCCATTCCATGACGTGCCAGTCGATCAGCCGTCCAACATCGGTTGAGAGATGCAAGCCAAATGAAATACTTGCAGCGCGGGGGGGCCCAAGTCTTCCAAATTCTTGTAGCAGGCTCAAAGGTTGTTGCACCACCATGGAAGCGCAAATAAGCAGAGCTGGCGGAATACAGCCCTGAGGAGGATGGCAACCACCGATGTTGATCCTCCACATTAGGATACAGTTGCACCTCTTGGAGTAAATCCCAGACCAATAAAAATTCAAACAGCACCTGCGCCGTAAGGCTTCCAGAGATATCATGCACCCATCCATTGGCTGTTAAGGCTGCTTGGACAGATCTGCGTCGTCTTATATTCACGGGCACCCGATTTATTAGAGCGGGGGCAATCTGGAGCAAAGATTGGCCCTGAAGCCATTTATCTGTCCAGAAGAGAGTGTTTGCCCCATTACCAACAACCGAACACACAGAGGCTGCGAAGAGAGCTGAAGCAAATCGGTGCACCTTTATTTGAAAATCTGCCCAAGGCCTAGCTGGTTCAGTTTTCTGGAGCCAAAGCCATCTCAAATTTAAAGACCATCCCATAACTTCCAAATTGTGAATTCCCAAGCCACCAAGAGAGAGGGGACGACAGACCTTGGACCACCCAACGGCACAATGTCCTCCTCTAATGTCAGTTCTTCCTTTCCAAAGAAAACCCCTGCGAATCTTGTCTATTGCCTTGATTACCCACCTTGGACATTGCAAAGCAATTAGATGATAAATGGGAATAGCAGTGAGCACAGCTTTAACCAAAGTTGCCCTTCCGGCCAGGTTAAGATTAGCAGCTTTCCAGCCAGGAAGCTTTGCTGCCACCTTATCAATAAGCTCCAGAAAGGATCTTCTAGGGAGCTTTTTAACAGAGAAAGGAAGACCTAGATATTTACATGGAAAAGGAACAACATTGCAGAGTAACATCTGTCGAGCAGCAGCAATGATATGCTCGTTGCACTGAATAGGTGTCATACTGCATTTATTTATGTTTGTAATCAGCCCTGATGCCTTGCCAAACACCCTCAACAGCTCCTTGACCACACTCAGCTCATTTCTGTTAGGCTGAACAAATAATACAACATCATCTGCGTAAAGAGAGACCCGCTGACCCCCTCCCCTTCTTAATAAAGGTCCCAAGAGCCCAACCTCATTTGCTTTCTGAAAAAGAGAGTTCAGCACATCCATTACTAATATAAAGAGCATTGGGGAGAGAGGATCTCCCTGCCGTAGGCCTTGCTGGTGACAAATGAGATCTCCTGGTTCCCCATTAACTAGCACTCGAGTAGAGGAGGAACACAATAGCTTAGCAATTAAATTACGCCAGAATAGACCAAATCCCACATGTTCCAGAACTTCAAGGAGGAAAGGCCACGAAATTGAGTCGAAGGCCTTGCCAATGTCTAACTTCAGCAAGATTCTAGGAATTTTCTGCCTGTGAATCGCTTTTGCAGTTTCTCTAACCATCATAAAATTGTCATGAATACTTCTTCCCTTGATGAATGCACTCTGATTGGGGGAGACCAAATTAGGGAGGATTGCAGCAAGCCTATTGGCCAGAATCTTAGTGAGAATCTTGGCAAAACTGTGAATTAAACTAATCGGTCTGAAGTCTTTTACCTCCACAGCCTCAGCCTTTTTTGGTAAGAGAGTCACATACGCCGAGTTAAGGAGATAAAGCTTGGAAGAGTCCCCCTGGAGAATTACTGACAGGGCTGCCAAGAAATCCCCTTTGACAACCGTCCAGGCACACTTATAAAAACGCCCAGTAAAACCATCTGGGCCCGGGGCTTTGTCTGAAGGAATAGACTTGATAGTATTCCAGACCTCTTCTTCACTAAATCCATGATCCAGCACTTCAAGATTGCTGGCTGGTCGGTGGAAGACTCCCAGATTGAGGGTAAATTCCCTAGAAGCAGCAACCCCAAGGAGATTATTGTAGAAATTCCAAACAGCATGTTTCTTTTCTGCTTGATCAACCACGATCCGATCCTCTACTTTCAATTTGCCAATAAAATTTTTTTTCTTTCTATACCTTGAATGGTGATGAAAATAAGCAGTGTTAGCATCTCCCTCCTTCAACCAGTTCAGACCACTCCTATGTCTAGCCATTGTTCTCTCTAATGATGCCAGCCCCAAAGAGTGGTGTTTTAGTTTACGACGCAGCCATTCTTCATGATAGGAGAGATCTCTTGAGTCTCTAGCAACTTCCAGCCTATGCAGAATCTCATTAGTCATTACCAGCTGCCGTTTAACATGCCCAACCCTTTTGCTACTCCAAGATTGGAGGTGTTTAGATAGCCTTTTTAATTTATCTGCCATCCGCTGCAAAGGACAAACCGCTGCAATTGGTTGACACCAGGAATTTTCTACCTCTGTCATGAAACCTTCCAACTTAGTCCAAAAACTTTCAAAATGAAAACGACGTTTGCCTTGAGTGAACTCGTGCAAACCCACCACCAGAGGACAGTGATCAGAGATTGAGGAAGAGGAACTTTGCATCAAACAATCAGGAAATAAATCCTCCCAGTCCCTGGAATAGAAAAATCTGTCAAGACGCACAAGGGTGGGGGATGACCTTTCGTTGGACCACGTGAATTTCCTTCCCAAGAGCGGGAGCTCAACTAACTGCAGATCATTGATAACCCTCTGGAATCTCCCCATCATGGCCCTATCAAGGTTGTTGTTATTTTTGTCTTCAGCCCGATAGATTAGATTAAAATCCCCCCCAACTGCCCATGGCCCAATACAAACAGACCGGACCATGCGAAGCTCCTGCAGAAACTGCAACTTTTTTTCATTAGATTGTGGTCCATAAACTCCAGTAAACCACCAGGGAAGGTTACTATCATGATTGAACTGAACTGAAATTGAAAATTCATCCACCCTTGTCTGGAGAGCAGAGCACACCGACCCTTTCCACGCAAGCAGAATACCCCCCCGAGTGCCAATTGCTGGTAGAAAGGTGAACTGATCAAACACATTTCCAAGGAGGGAGAAGACCATAAATCTGGAAATAGATTCCTTCTTCGTTTCTTGCAAACACACTATGTCGGGGCGAGCAGACTCAACCATCATACGCACAGCATCCCTCCTAGCTTTCCTATTAAGACCTCTGACATTCCAAATGAGGATTTTTGACAGATTCATTGATAACAGACATACAACCAACACAAAGTGAGGCTACAGCAGGCCATCAAGCACACGTTTCAATGCTTAACTCCCTAAGCAAAGGAACATCCAAGCATTCTTGCACATTATCTGGGACCGGCCATCCAAACAAAGCTGCCAGGGCCTTGATGTGAGAGTTGGAAAGGGGTTTGTCAAACAGCTGTCCAAATTCCTCCAGCATTTCATCAGTAGCAGCCACCTGAGAGTTTGTGACGTTCAACTTCAACATGAGCTCCGTCTGGACTTGTCTGACTGTTGAATTTAAGCCTTCCCTTTTCTTTGACAAGCGACTACTGCGACGTGGGACAAAATCTGGCGGAAGCTGTTTAGTTCTTCTTTTTTGAATTGGAGGTTGCGGAAGCAAGCAGTCAATGTCCCTGGTGATATTAGCCACCAGCTTCATAACGGGGGTCGCCTCCTCCAACTGAGAAGAAACACCAGCAGGTACCAGATCCAAAACTGGTGCCGACCCCTCCATCTGGGATGAAACCGACGCAGGTATCTGAAGTCTGCCCTTTTTCAATCTTGAGTACACCTTCAGTCTGGGGCTCTCATGGACCTGAGCATCAAGTGACATTCCAGCGGGAGAGTTCCTGTCCGCCTCCGACGTCCCAACCAAAGATTGAGTTGAGGTCAGCCGGGGGACCAACTCGATCCCGACATTGAAACAGTTGCGGGGCGAAACGGTCTTGGTCAGCCTCTGCAACCCGACAAACCTCTGTCGGGGAGAGCCCGACCCAAGCGATTTCAGCGACCCAGCCAACCTTGTCCACATGGGCCCCCTGTGCCCATCCATCTGCGACTGTTGCACAACAGGAGCATCAACATCACAGCCCACAGGGCCAACCTTCGCGCAGTCTGTCCCGGGACCTGTGCCCATGTCTGCTGCCGTGAGTTCCATCTGGACAGCCAACACATCCCTGGCAGGAACGGCCGCCATGCCCCCAGTGTGTGCCTCGGCTCCTGTGCTGACCGCCAGCATTCCCCCAAAGTGCGCCTCGGTTCCTATGTCGGCCGCCAGCATTCTCCCAATGTGCGCCTCGGTTCCTGTGCCTGCCGCCAATAATGAAGGAGAATAGACCGCCCGTCCCATTGAAGAGGCCACCTCCTCGACTCCCGCCACAGAATTAACAGCCAGCCGCCGCACAGGGGGAGGCACCTCCTCGACCCCCGCAGAAACCAGCAGTAAAGGGAGGGGGCAATGCAGCCGTCGCGCCTCCTCGATCCCCGCAGCAAGGTCCTCCTCGGCTCCTGCGCCAATCTTCAACGATAAAGGAGGTCCGTCCAGCAGGCGCGTTGGGGAGGCCACCACCTCGATTCCTTCAGCCGGGCCCGCAACCGAGAGAGCACAGCGCTGGAACGCAGCACCACGGCCACCAGACGTTGACTGTCCCCTCGGGCCCAGACGCTGGAAAATTGGGCGCTGATGCCGCCCGCCGTCCGGACGTGGAGAATTGGAGTCGTCCGAGTGCCTCCCGCCGCCATCCTCATGCCGATCCCGTCCATCAGCCGCAGGGGAATGAGCTGGAGGGGGGTCAAAATTCGTCGGGACCATCACAGCAGTAACAGCCACATCAATATCATAGGAAAGACATCTTTTCTCCTGCACATTCGTCCCCGGCTCAACAATGAGGAGCTTCATCGACCGAGGGAACAAATCTGTGTTCGAACACCATGCACGAAGCCTGAAGGAGGACAGATCATTCTTCAATGACGTGCTCGGATGAATGTCTGTGATAATGCAGGAGTCACGGAGCAGATACTCCGCCGTAGAACGGTCCCATGCGTGGGCAGGGATGCCATGAACCTCGACTTCCACCAGTGCTGGCAACCTAGCCGCCTCAGCATGAGCCAACCGTGACCACCGTCTGAATTGAAGATTGAAAAGAGGGCCCCTAAACAATTTTCCTCCGCTGAAGACTCTATCAGCCGAACTTTCATCCGGTAACAACAATAGGAAATCTTCTGGCAAGGACTGATGAATCGATATTGAATTAACGTCAATTCCAAAAGCCCGAGCCACTTCATCCCGCACTTCAGCTCCACTGATCTCCGGCCTACTGCCAACAATAGAGACGAACAAGGCCCGGCGAAGAGCCGCCTCCTCCCGAGCCATAGCAGTGGAGAACTCAAGCACGCAGGTCTTCACTCTCGATTGCGTCCCTACTCCTGGCGAGGGCTCCAAGGTCGAAGCGGCACCCACCGGAGCTGTGGACTGCCAAGAAACCTCCTTATGACGTTTAGCCCGCCTCCTCTTCTTCTTACCAGAATGACTCGAGATATTGCTCTCCACCAAGCTTGCCTCTGCTGCTGGAGAATGAGAAAACTTCGACGGCGGCAGCTGAGGGCCAATTCTCTGCCACACAGACATCCTGTGATTGAGCACAGAGGATGGAACCGGTGGACCCAGCCGCTGCCAAACCTGAACACGCCCGCCTTGCACACCTGGTGGCTTTCCAGACGTCCCTTTCTCTACCGGGAGAAGAGAGGGACACCTCCTTGCTTGATGCCCAAGAAGACGACAGCGGAAACAGCGAGTAGGGCGTCTGCACGCAGCAACGAAGTGGTTGCTGGACAGACAGTTGAAACACTTCCCACGGAGGTCCACCGGACGACGCGGAGCTTGCTCAAAACGCCGCCCACGCCGCCTTTCAACGGTTTGCCACCCGTCGACTTCCTGCCGCCGAGGAGACGGGGGCAGGGAATGACGCACCAGACCTTCTTGACGTCGCCCCGAGACCGCCTGCCGGAGGTCCTCGACGTGACCCCGGACCACCACCTCCTTTGCAGACCTCAACTGTGAACCCCGAGAAGGAGGGGATGGCACTGCACTCAACTGGATGAGTGCAGCATCTTTATAGGAACAAGGCTCACCAGAAAATGGACCACCACCTCCGTCGCTCCACCTCTGGAATTTGGACCGTCCTACCTGAGAAGATACACCACTGTGACTGGGTTCTGACGCCTGGCTAAAAGTGGGTGTGGTCGCCGACTTCAGGGAGAAGGCCGGCGAGGGGCTGAGGTGGGAGGGGGCATCAGAACTGGGTGGGAAGGACTGGGTTAGAGGGTGGGAGGGAAGGGCTGGCTTGCTAGCCACGCAGGCATGGGACATGCTGTCTCTTCGATTTCACCCATTCAAAGTGCTTTTATAAAAGGTCGTTTTATTCAGGATAACTACATGTTAGTTCAGCAAAGTGCAAGGTTCCTCCATCGACGAAGACAGGCCCATTTGCTTCTGAAATTGGGCATCACAAAAGCCTTTGATTCTATCTCCTGGCCTTTTCTCATAGAGGTATTACAAAGGATGGGATTTGGACAGATTTGGAGGGATATTCTATGTGGGCTGCTTGCAACCTCTTCCACTCAAGTGATGGTAAATGGGTTTCCGGGCAAACATATTGTTCATCGTCAAGGATTACGACAGGGTGACCCCCTCTCACCGATGCTCTTCATTCTAGTCATGGATGTGCTTGGGCGAATGGTCACTGCAGCTGAAGGGGCAGGACTTCTTCAACCCCTTGCTACAAGATCTGTGCATCACCGAGTCTCTATGTATGCTGATGATGTAGTCCTCTTCTTGCGACCAGCTGCCGAAGATATAGCAACCATAGTGGATATTCTTCACCTATTCGGCGAGGCTTCTGGGCTACATAATAATGTCCAGAAATCTAATGTATATCCCATTCGTTGCGACGAGAGTGACATTGCAGTTGTGCAAGGTTTGCTGCCGTGTGGAATTTCGTCCTTCCCCTGTAAATATCTTGGACTTCCATTAACGTTGCGAAAGATAACCAAGGATCAGGCGCAGCCAATTATCGACAAATTTGCAAATCAGCTTCCTAGGATGGAAGGCAGACTTGATGACAAGGGCTGGGAGAACAGTTCAAGTGCGGTTTGTGCTTACTGGGATGCTCATCTACTTAGCAATGGCAATTGATCTCCCAACTTATATCACAAAAGCAATCGATAAAATCCGAAGAGGCTTTCTTTGGAGAGGTCGCAAAGAGATAAATGGGGGGCATTGCCTTGTTTCTTGGAGCAAAGTTTGTCGGCCTCTTGATTTGGGTGGTCTTGGTATTTCAAGCATTAAGGAGCTGAGTTGGGCGCTGCGGATGCGTTGGTTATGGCTGCAAAAAACGGAGCCTAACCGACCTTGGTCATCCTTGACTATCCAAGTTCTGGACAAGGTCCAGGCCTTCTTCAGTATGGCGATGCTAACGGAAGTTGTGAATGGTGCTAATACTCTTTTTTGGAAGGATCGATGGATTCAAGGACAGAGGGTGGCAGATATTGCGTCAAGACTTCTTCAAGTTGTTCCGAAAAGAAAAATCAATACAAGGACAGTGCAAGAAGCTATTACTGGAAGAGCATGGATGTCGGATATTCGAGGGGCCCTATCTGTGGGGACAATTGTTGATTATCTTCACCTTTGGAACTTATTGTTAACTGCTGAATTAAGGCCGAATGTTGAAGATAAGCATATTTTTAGGCTGGCTGCCAATGGAAAATATTCAGCGAAATCTGCCTACGAGGGGTTATTCATTGGCTCGATTCCTTTTGAACCGTACGAGAGGATATGGAAAACCTGGGCGCCTCCTAAATGTCGGTTTTTATGTGGTTAGTTGCTCAAAAAAGGTGTTGGACAGCTGATCGTCTTGCAAAAAGAGGATTGGATCACCCTGATAGTTGCCCTCTTTGTGAACAAGAAAGTGAAACAATAGACCATCTTCTGGTCTCTTGTGTTTTCTAAGGGAGTGTTGGTTCCTTTTGTTGAGACAATTTGGACTGCATACTCTGTCCCCTCAACCAGAAAATGACAGTTTCCTAGACTGGTGGAGGACAATAAGTGAAATGGCAGCTGGACAAATGAAGATGGGGATTAACTCCCTTGTTTTGCTTGGTGCATGGATCTTATGGAAGCACCGCAATCAGTGTGTCTTCGAGGGCGGCAGTCCGAGTGTTG
Organism: Zea luxurians; assembly: GCA_029449295.1. NCBI lineage: Eukaryota > Viridiplantae > Streptophyta > Magnoliopsida > Poales > Poaceae > Zea > Zea luxurians. The sequence goes on from JAOPSE010000003.1 coordinate 202,839,146, forward strand.
CTGCTGTTCTGGAGCAGGTTGGAGAAGAGCGAAGGTTGTGGGAGATGGCAGGGGCTAAGGGGCTTATTTTCCTGGCAGCTAACCTTCCTCACGGCTAATTTCTGTTCAAGGGTTTGTCGTTTTTTATATGTTTTTTGAGGAGTTTAAACCTCAGTGTTTTGGTTTGTAAGGGCTTCGGCCCGACTTTTTTCTTCTTCTTAAATATAATGATATGCAGCTCTCCTGCATATTCGAGAGAGTATCTGGCTGCCAAATATGAACAGAAAGGACAGAAAACTTACTGCAGAAGCAGCAGCAGCTGCCACTCTCCTGCTAACACTTGTCCCGATGACATATCTATCCCGCAAAGCTGCAGCCTCATTTAAACTCTCTCTAGCACGGTCAAGCCCTTCAGTTAAGTATTGGCTCACCTACAACAAAACTTCGTCATCTGCAAGGCATTAATTTCTATATTATCCATCATGTGGTTCCTTACTTACTTGATCAAGCAAGCATGCAAATATGGATCTCACGTTAGCTGCAACAGTAGTAGGCTGCAAAGATTTTACATCCATTTAGTAAGTCAGAAAAGCAGTGGACAAGATACAAGGACTCATTACAATTTTATGCATAAAAAGTTATGCTGATGTTTTCTTCTTGAACCAGCAGAGAGATGCCCATCATTGTGTTAAGGAAAGATAAAGAAGCAAGTACAGAAACCAAATGGGGAAAACAGTATAGTGGCTTGAGAAAAAATAGTAGTAAAGGACCTTCTGAACTTTAAATGACAGGTTTATTTATGCTGCCAGCATCTATTCACCATCCAATCCAAGATATTCAAGGTCATTAGGTCACAACCTTTATGCTAGGTAATAGAGTCAAAATCAGCATAGAAACTCTAAATGGAATCATTAAGAATAAGAACTCACTACACATGAGCAAAAGTAATGAATCAGGAGAGACAGTGATTCAGTTCAACCTGAGAAAACAGTAGTGTGCATCTGGTTATGGCTTCCTCATTCCAGCGAACAAATTCCGTTACTACAGTAACAGATATCTGTTGCTGTGGTGATGTGGTCAAAGATGCTCCTTTTGCACGTCCGATTGAGCCAGTAGACTCAGATTGTTGCTTAGCCTCAGCTCTCAGTTCAGCCATCTGCACAGCAGTTCAATCTTAAGGAAATGATTTTTACAGAAACAGTACTCGAAATGATTGCTTTCTACAATAAGTTTATAACCTTTGACTGAAATAGCTGCCTGAGTGATGCCTGCTCAAATTCTGTGTACTCATCTTTGTGGGCAACATATATGGATTCAGTAAGACCTAAAAGAAAAAAAGGGAATCATAATGTCAATCATTATATTCTCAGTTGCCTTACAGAATGTCAAGGAAACATAGTGTTGGAAATTGAAACCCTAACCCTAATTGGGCAGGGGATAAGTTAATATATAGTCAATACATGGACATGGGCCAAGGCCCATTACAGGGTAAGACACACAAACACAATACGCTAACACCCCCCGCTGGCAGTCGCAGCTCTATGCTGGACAGATGTTGGACTGGACCGAAACTCCGAGAACATTGCATGGGAGTCCCTTGGTGAAGATGCCGGCGAACTGCGAATTGGTTGGGACGTGGAGAACGCGTATATCACCGACAGTGACATGCCCGTGGATGAAGTGGAGGTCGATCGCCACGTGCTTCGTGTGTTGATGCTGCATAGGATTAGTGGAGAGGTAGGCCACACTGAAGTTGTCGCAGTAGACAAGTGTGGCGCGCGCGAGAGGGTTGTGGAGCTCCTAGAGCTTCTGATGGAGCTAGGACGCCTCGGCCACGTCGTTGGCCACAGCGCGATACTCGGTCTCAGTACTGGAGCGGGAGACAACGGGTTGCAACTTTGAGGACCAGGACATGAGGTTGGCGCCCAAGAACACGGCGTAGCCAGAGGTGGATCGACGCGTGTCAGGCAGTCGGCCCAATCAACGTCGGTGTAGACAACCAGCTCAGAAGTCAAAGATGGACGAAGAAGGTTGTAGTCGAGGGTGCTGCAGAGGTAGCGAAGAATCCGCTTGGCAGTGGTAAGGTGGGGCTCCCGCGGGGTGTGCATGTGAAGGCACACCTACTAGACCGCGTAGAAGATGTCTGTCCGGGTGAAGGTGAGGTACTATAGAGCCCTGGCAAGGCTCTAGTAGGTCGTCACGTCGCTAAACAAGCTGTCGTCACTGTCAGAGACCTTCTCCCGAGTGTCAATAGGCGTGGAGCAAGGCTTGCAGTCGGACATTCCAGCCTGCTCCAGAACGTCGATGACATACTTACGCTGGTGAGGAAAGATGCCCTAAGGGCTACGTGCCATGGTGACCCTGAGAAAGTAGTAAAGAGAGCACAGATCCTTCATCGCGAACTCACGCTACAGGGCGGCAATCGTGCGCTAGAGGAGAATGGCAGTGGACGTCGTGAGCACGATGTCGTCAACGTAGAGGAGGTAGATGGCGTTGTCGTCGTGCCGAAGGGTGAATAGGGACGTGTCCGACTTGGCCTCGACTGCAAATGTACCAGGCCTAAGGTGTCTGCTTGAAACCATACAAAGAGCGGTTAAGCTTACACACCATACCTGGACGAGGGAATCGACAAAGCCAACGGGCTAGCTGCAGTACACCGTCTCGGTCAGTGCCATAAGGAAGGCATTCTTGACGTCCAGATGGTGAACCGCCTAGTCCCAACAGAGGGTAAGAGAGAGGACGATTCGAACGGTGGTGGGCTTGACAATGGGGCTTAAGGTCTCGTCTTAGTCCACCCTGGGACGTTGAGTGAAGCCCCGGATGACCCAACGGGCCTTGTACTGATCCAGAGTACCATGTTGGTGCCATGGGGACATGGCACCAAGTCCCAGCTATGGTTGGCCAACAGGGTCATGTACTCCGCCTCCATAGCATGTCGCTAGTTGGGGATCAAAGAGTGCGGTGCTAACGGAGGAGGGAACATGCAAGGGAGCCAGAGCAGCGACGGTCATGAGCACCAGGCGGTCAACAGCTTTCCGTCTGCTCCATCTTTGGAGGTGTCGTCGCCAGACTTCCTGAATGTCGCACTGCTATCAACAGTTTTCCGTGACGACATCTTGCTCCTCCTTGGCTCCGATACCAGTTGTTAGAATCTGCGCCGGAGAGACAACCCTGCAGGTTGCCGGCGAGCTCCTACCTCCTAAATAAGTTTCTCCAGGTATGAGAAACCTCACTTGTTCTCACACGCACGCGAACACTTTAGAGAGAAACACAGCAGATTTGGTGGCGTCCTATTGACTACCTTTTCTTAGCCTCTAAGGCCATATATTTATAGACTATCATAAGGAAACAAACTAGCTATTACAAGGGAATAATCCGGACTGCTATCAGTCCTGATCTTGCTGATTGGATCCGTCCATATAAGACTGATCCACTACCATACTAGCTATTTCCTAAAACAGAATAAGTAAACTAGCACCAATCAAGGATTACTTTCCTAACAATCTCCTCCTAAGCCTTGTGGTGCAATCTGTCTACATCCACCAGTCCGACCTTAGAGCGCAACTCTTGAAATTTGGCCTTCCCGAGCGGTTTCGTCAGGAAGTCCCCCAGTTGTTCTTCGCTCCTGATGTAGTCCACTTTGATCTGCCCATTATCAGCACACTCCCGAACAAAATGATACTTCACTTCTATGTGCTTGCTCTGACCATGTAGCACTGGGTTCTTAATGAGGGCAATGGCTGATTTGTTGTCCACTTTTAGCATTGGAGCTTTCAGTGATACTCCTTGTACTTCGGCCAATACCCTTCCCAGCCATAATGCCTGACAAGCCACATTGGCAGCAGCTATATATTCTGCTTCACAGGTTGATTGAGCCACCACCTTTTGCTTCATCGAAGTCCAAGTAACTGGACTATTGTTCAGGAAGAAAACTACTCCAGTAGTGCTCTTCCTGCCATCAACATCCCCAGCATAATCACTATCACTATACCCAATCAGCCCAGTCTCCTTCCTTCTTTTTCTTCCAAACCACAAACCCCAATTCTTGGTTCCCTTCACATACCTCAGAATGTGTTTCACAGCCAACATGTGATCTTTGTGGGGTTCTTCCAGAAACCGGCTGACATATCCCACAGCAAAAGCAAGGTCAGGTCGAGTGTTGACCAAATACCTCAAGCTTCCTACTATGCTTCGGTATACAGTGGCATCCACTAGGGGTTCAGTGCTCAGTTTGCTCAGTTTCAACTGTGTCTCCATGGGAGTCTGACAAGGATTGCATTCTCTCATTCCATTCTTCTCCAGAATTTTTTCTACATAGGCTCCTTGGCTGAGAGATATTCCCTCCTTATTTTGCCTTACTTCAATTCCCAGATAATATTTCAGTAACCCTAGATCTGTCATCTTGAAAACAGCTGCCATCTCTTTCTTGAACAGCTTGATGTCCTCACAATTTGTTCCAGTGGTTATCAAATCATCCACATACACTCCAACCACCAACTGTGATTTGATGTTTCTTCTTAGATAAATAGCAGGCTCTGAAATGCTCTTTCTGAAACCGAGAGATTTCATTGTCATGTCCAGTTTCTCATTCTAGGCTCGAGGTGCTTGGTGTAGCCCATATAGTGCCTTCCTAAGTTTGAGCACCTTGTGTTCTTTTCCAGTGACCACAAAACCCGCTGGCTGCTGCACATATACTTCTTCACCCAATTCGTCATTTAAGAATGCTGATTTCACATCCATATGATGCACTTCCCAACCCTCATGTGCTGCAAGTGCAATAAGCAACCTCACTGAATCAAGTCTGGCTACTGGAGCAAATACTTCATCATAGTCAATACCATGTTGTTGTGCATATCCCTTGACTACCGGTCGTGCCTTGTGTTTGGATACTGCACCTTGTTCATCCCATTTTCACCTTGTATACCCATTTAAGACCGATTGCCTTGCGCCCTGGAGGAAGATCCACAAGAGTCCATGTCCGATTATCTTCAATTGATTTCATCTCCTCCATCATTGCTTTTCTCCAGCTCGGACTCCTTTCTGCTTCACCAAAAGAAACTGGTTCATCGGCGCTTACTGCATGTAATTCCTCATCTAGCAGCCTCCTTGTTGCATAACCAGGTGGAGTTTTGGATTCCAGTAGTCCATCTACCTTGCGGAACCTAAGTGGATCACCTTCTGCTCTATAGGCATCTAGATATTCATCCATATTTCCCTCCGGTGGTGAAGCAAACTCCACTCCCTGCATTTCATTTTTCTTCTTCCGAGACATGTCCTGTATCAACATGAGGGGTCAGAGGGGACAGACCTCCAATTGATTGCTCATCTTCAGATTCCCCAGCAGTTTGCGCATCTTCATATTGCCCAACTTCTTCCTCAGGATGTGTTTGCTTTCTGATGGCATATTCCATTGTGAACACATCCTGATCTTCATTTGCTGAGTTGATGTCACCCTGGTTTTCCCAGTCCCACTCAGCCTGCTCGTCGAAGATGACATCCCTTGAGACATGAACTCGCTCGGTGACAAGGTCGTAGGCGCGGTATCCCTTCGTGCCTTCTTCATAACCAATGAAGATCATTTTCCTTCCTCGATCCTCCAGCTTCTTCAGATGAGGTACGGTGTTTCGGACATAGACAATGCAGCCGAACGTCTTGAGGTGGTGAACTGTTGGCTTCTTGCCATGTCATGCCTCGAATGGAGTCATCCCATCTACACTCTTGGTTGGGCACCTGTTCAAAACATAAACAGTTGTTTTTATTGCCTCTCCCCAAAACCAGCCAGGGAGTTTCTTTGCCTTCAACATACTCCTTTTTGTGGCCACAACAGTCCCATTCCGGCGTTCCACTACGCCGTTTTGTTGAGGACTGTACGGCGCAGTGTGTTGTCGGTGAACACCACTAGCCATACAATACTCCGCAAATTCACCCGAGGTGAACTCCCCACCTCGATCAGCTCGAAGTGTCTTCAACTTGAGTCCATATTCCCCTTCAGCTTGCATCTGAATTCTTTTCACCGCATCAATAGCTTGGTCTTTCGACGAGATTGCAGCCATCCACATATATCTGCTCAAATCATCCACCACCAACAAGAAATATTTGTTACCTCTTGGTGTCATTGGAGTAATAGGACCACACAGATCACCATGTACCAACTCCAAGCGCTGCTTTGCCCGGTATTCTGCCTGCGCTGGAAAAGAAGTGTGTTTCAGTGTGCCTGCCTGGCATGCCTCACACACCCTTTCAACCTGTCCGAGCTTGGGCAAGCCTCGGACCAATTCTTCCTTCTCCAGTTTCCGCAGTGCAGATATATTGACATGACCAAACCTCTCATGCCACCGCCAGGCTACTTCATCTTCGCGCCCACGCACTGCTAGACACACAGGCTATTGTATCTTTAAATGAAGAAGATACAGCCTGTTTTCAGCTCGCACTATTCTTGCCAGTAATCTTCCATCAGGTTCCCGAATATGCATCACCCCATCGTCAACATGAATCTTGTACTTCGCTTCATCAAGTTGCCCAATACTAATGATGTTTGTTGTCAGGCGAGGAATGAAATAAGCCCCAACAAACGACCGGGTCTCGCCATTCTTGCACATAAACTTGATGGTTCCTCGTCCCTCAATCTGAGCCACCGAGTTGTCACCAAATCTGACGGTACCCAGCACTCTGGTATCCAGATCGGTGAAAATACAACCCTGGATCCGGACATATGATTTGTGGCTCCAGTGTCCAGGATCCAGGTTCCCTCCTCTAATTTCTCCTCTTCTTCATGCTGTAAAAACACCTTCTCCTCCCTGATCTCTAGATGAGAACTAGACATCTTGCAGCATGGTTTAAGTGTTGAGGAGGTTTTTACCGGGAACGTCTTTGCCACAAGAAGTGTAGCCTCCTCTTCTTCTTGGACAGCATGTGCTTGCTCCTTCTTGTGCCTTGACGGACACTCCCACGCCCAATGTCCCATCTTGCCACACCTTCTGCGCTCATCACCAGTGACCTTTCCAGACGGTGGTCCACCTGATGAGCGCCCTCCTCGGCCACGATTGCGGCCACGGCCCCGACCACGGCCACGGTACCCTCCATCATGGCGCCCTGATCTTCCACCCGAACTGCTGCCAGGATGGTGCTCGACTTCCTTCTTGCGTCGAGCATTCCACTCTTCTTCCGTGAGGTAGAGTCGACCACTGTGCTGCAGTGATCCTGGGGCCCCCTCAAAGGCGTCCTCCGCTGCCCTCAATCTCCCCACCATGTCAGACACGGTGAGGGTTGACAGATCAAGGAGAGTGGTGATGGAGAGGACGATTTGCTTGAAACGTGGTGGAACGCTACGAGCAATCTTCTCCACGATCTTCTCTTCTTCTACTCCAGCTCCAAGGGTGGAGAGTTCCGCTGCCATGCCATTTAGGCGCAGCGCGAAATCTTCAACGGACTCACCATCATTAAAAGTTGCCAAGTCGAACTTCCTCCGAAGCAGCACAGCAGCAGTCTTCTTCATGCGATCATCGCCGACCCGTAGGTCTGCAATGGTCTTCCACGCCTCCCTTGCCGTGGACTTGTCTGCGATCGAAGACACCATCTCTGGTGGCACTGCGCTGCAGAGAGCGTCGAGTGCCATCATTTCTTCATGGATGTCTACTCCTCCGTGCTCGATGACGTCCCACAACATCCTCGCCCTCAACTTCACCTTCATCTGGAGTGCCCAGTCCGAGTAATTGGTCTTGGTGAGTGTGGGATATCCACTCCCTGCACTCACCTCACGAATTACTCGCTGGACCACTGCTCCATCTTTGGAGGTGTCGTCGTCGGACTTCCTGAATGTCGCACTGCTATCAACAGTTTTCCGTGACGACATCTTGCTCCTCCTTGGCTCCGATACCAGTTGTTAGAATTTGCGCCGGAAAGACAACCCTGCAGGTTGCCGGCGAGCTCCTACCTCCTAAATAAGTTTCTCCAGGTATGAGAAACCTCACTTGTTCTCACACGCACGCGAACACTTTAGAGAGAAACACAGCAGATTTGGTGGCGTCCTATTGACTACCTTTTCTTACCCTCTAAGGCCATATATTTATAGACTATCATAAGGAAACAAACTAGCTATTACAAGGGAATAATCTGGACTGCTATCAGTCCTGATCTTGCTGATTGGATCCGTCCATAAGACTGATCCACTACCATACTAGCTATTTCCTAAAACAGAATAAGTAAACTAGCACCAATCAAGGATTACTTTCCTAACAGCAAATAGGGGTGAAAATGGGACGGATACAGGGTCATATTGTATCCTACCCTAATGTATTTCCCTCGTATACAAGACCAGGTACGAGTATTTAAAATTCGAGACGGGTACAGGACGGGACCAGGTAATAATTTGGGTGAGTAAGAAACGAATATCAGATATTACTCGGGTAGATCATGGATATTTATCAAATAGTTTGTCCCGATAATATTAGTTACCCAACCGTTCAACAAACAAATAAAATAAGAAATATATAATCATATACATGATAGCTCAAATATAGAAAATAAACCAATAAAAATGATATAATTTGTAGAGGGAGAGAGTATATATATAGTACAGGAGCCCCTGGGATAATTAAGTGGGCAATTTCTACCTCGTGTTGCAAATTCTATGATTGGATGAGATTCTAAAATTCGGGTTATGGATAAAAATAATCTCTACTGGTTCTTGGATTATGTGCTTGTGTGATAGAACCCTTTAGAATCATAGTGTTTGGATGAAATTCCAATGGATTTGAGCAACGTTTGTTTCTATTGTTTTATATTTGTTATACGTACTACACCGTGTTAATAGCATCAAGCAGCGATGGATTCCAGGATTATGTGCTTGTTTTATTAGGTAATGGACCCGACCATTGGGCCAGCAGGCCACAACCGCAAGTGTACATACACGGCTGCAGTGCCAGGTTTGTGACAATACGCGGGTACCCGACCGTTTAGTACCCGCATCTGACCCGAGGTTGCCGAGTATTATCAATTCTGTATCCTACCCATATCCAGATGCTATTAACCGGGTAGTACCTGTATCCGTCCCGACAACAAAAATACATGTATTCGTGTCCGAAAATCCGGGTTTTTGATACTCGTATCCGACACTCGACCCGGGTACATGTCCCATTTTCACCCCTAGCAGCAGACCATGTTGCTGGCGCGAACATGGCAGCAGGTATCCCGGCGAGTCGAGGTCGATGACGAGCTTGTCCTACAATGGAGGCTAGCCCCACAGTTTGGGAAATTGCGTCGGTGAAGAGGCAGTGGTGATATTGAAGAGGGACGCAGAGGTGGTCGTTATGGAGAGGTTGGCGCTGCTCATGGCAGGGTAGGCGACGCCAAAGAACCCGGGGCTACGTGAGGCAAGCTGCAACACGGGCACGACTGTGGCCTACTGGCTGGGGCAGGGAAGCGAGCTGCAACGGGGGCGCGGCCGCTGCTGCAGCGAGTGTTGGTGGATGACGAGGAGGTTGTCCACGACATCAGGGAGGAGGACGAGCCAAGGGCCGAAAGGAAGGGCACGCTGCCGTAGAGGTTGTCAACATCGTCGTGGTTGGAGGGGAGGACCAAGCTTGCCGTCGGGGAGGCCCTCCACGCCAAGAATGGAGGGGAGAAGTGTGCCAGAGCGGGGGCGCGCGGCGGGAGAGGGGACGCCGACAGGCCGCTAGGGGAGGGAGGGGACGTCGGGAGGTCGTCCGTGACGCCAGGAAGGAGGGTGACGCCAAGGATGGAAGGGACGAGCGTGTCGCCGGGGAAGACGTCCGTGATAGCAGGAACAAAAAGGAGGTCACCGGCGTTGGGGAGGGTGGGTGGCCACGCAACCGCGCCTGGTGCATGGGCGTCGGCGGTGATGCGCCCAAGAAGGCCCGACCATGTGGCGAAGAAGGTCAACGATTGTTGCAGCTAAGAGAGAGGGTGGGAGGAAGGAAAGAGGAGAGAGGCTTGATACCATGTTGGAAAGTGAAACCCTAACCCTAATTGGGCATGGGATAAGTTGATATATAGTCAATACATGGGCATGGGCCAAGGGCCATTATAGGGTAAGACACACAAACACAATGTGCTAACACATAGAGCTATGAAGTGAACTGCTAAGTTGATGAACCAATAGACCATCCAAACCAAATAAACAATGTGTCAAAAGTAATCCAAATTGTTAACAAAATGACAAATGTGAATTAAAGTTTTGATATCATAGTAATGCTACATGCCATATTATCTAATGGATCCCCTATTATTAGATCATTATACAAACAGAGCATGGTCGTGTGTCCCTTTTAAGAAAAAAATAGACAAAATAGCATGACAACTATACTACAATGATCAAAAGTTGCATGATTGTAACAACAGAAGAAAAAAAGAAAATTCTATTAAACACAGGAGATACCTTCAATATCCAAATCCCCACAACCAATAGACTGCAAATCCTTAGCCAGTTCTTTTGTTTTGTCATATGCAACTGCCAGAATTCTTAGGTACTGCCATTATACTTTGACATCAGCATGACACCAGATTTGCATGGTAGGTTGGCAAAAATCTACATGGAAATACTAGAGCACAAAACTTACTTGTAGAAGGCCTCCTTCGAGAGGAGGCAAACTAGCAAGAGAGGGCTTTACTATAATTCTGTCAAGAATGGTCGTTACCCTTTGTTCTAGCACTCGCTGAGAAGCAAAGTGCAATAGTCAATCTATTTTGTAAAAACAGTGACCACAGAGACCCTTGAGTGCCATTGAAAAAACATACCTGGACAAGAATTGCCATGACCTCATTCGGAGAAGGAAAGACAGCCGTTATTGTAGCTGCCTCTTTCCTCACAGTATCTGCAGACAAGTATGAAATATCAGAGTGCCAAAATTGAAAATCATCAAAGTATAGTTTAGAAACAAAAATTGCAAAGAGTACAGCTCATAAATACCTGCAATTTCCTTGTACAATGTAGAGAGACCATCTGCAATACTGTTGCAATCAGCTTGCAACCCCTCATCGCCCAGAACAACTTGAATATCAGTGTTCATGATTTCCACATCAATAAACATTGGTCGTATTGCAACATAGTGTTGCATAGCACTGGTTCCCCGGTTGAACTGTAATCAATATAGCATAAAAATATTTTTTTAAACGAAATAGTATTATATGCCTGTATGGATTAGCACCTACCCTTAAATTAACAGAGGTATAAAAGCTTAAACCAGGAGCAAAAGGTAAATACATATTCAGTTCCACAAAACTTACTCATGCAGAGATTTATAAATTAATTTATCCAGTTAGCCTTTTAAGCCATATATAATAAGTAAGCTGCCTAAGCTACACATCCAAGCCCAACAATTTCTTCCATTTAGCATTGATGCTCTCAATATTTTAACTGACAAATCCTAGTTTCACCATCACATGTGTCAGGCCACTAAAAAACTCAGACCGCGAGTTTCCAGCTACATCCTGTATGTTGTATTTTGCAGTTCAAAAAAGAAATAGACCAAAAATTTGAAAATGGGTGAGTCATTACATTAACCTTCTCTGACATTCAGTCCTGGAACTTCACTGCAAAAGATGAACCAGGTGATTTTTACATCTATGCAAAAACTCATGCATATAAGAATTCATGATATTATACATTAACGGCCATAACTTGTGGCAGTGCATGGGAAAAATTTTCTGCCCCTCTACCAGTTCAATAAGCGTGCAGATCGCATGCATGTTTGTGGAAGGAAAACATTCTTTGCTATTGATGCTGCTAAAATTCATGGACTCAAGTCGTCCTATTAATCGCAAGTCCAAGTCGGTTTGGACAGGTCGTGATTATTTGTCAAGTCGTCCGACTAATCATGATTAATCGCGATTAATCGACCAAATCGGTCAGCCAGAACGACCAGCAAGTTGTCTGACTTCAAAACATTGTGGGCTACAACTAAACTGTACTCCATTGCAATCTTTCCATCCAACGAAACAATCTAAGCTCGTGTCTCTGAACCTGTTCCTTGTATAAATGCATACCTGTGACAATATTTTAGCACATTCTGCCATTGTAGACAACTCCCGTCTCTGCGATGCAGCATCAAACCGAGCCAGTAGTCGATTCTCCAATTCTGCACAAAAAAATAACAATGCATCATTGCCAACTAACAGAATCTCTATAGAAAGCTGAAAGGAAGCAAACTGACCATTACAATATTCTTGGAGATTTGCAACAGCAACCTCCAAACCACGGCTTGCATTAGCAGAGCCTACAGCTGATGACACGCCATGTCTACCAACATCCTCCTCAGCAAATGACCCTACATTATCAAAACATACAGCTACTTTAGAAACATGTAATGCCTAAATTTACAAATGTACGAATTTTCATTGACATCATGTTGGAATAAGAAAATGCTAATGTTAGTATGTTACTACTTTTGCTTGACAGAATTCTGCTTAGATATTATAAATGTCCACTAATGTTGCTAAAACACACAAAAAATCAAGAATCGGCATAAAAACATAGAAAAAATGCACATATCAACTTAGTGATTTCCTCATAATTGGTCGACGTGATTGATAACTAACAGGACAGAAATAAAATGGCAGCAGTCAGCTCAGTTAGAGCTTACGCAATTTCTGTGCAATTGAAGCAGCCTCAGCAACACGACTGTCATCAGAAAATAAAGGAGAAAGTTCCATAAGGTCCCCAGGTGTGCTGTTGAACTCCATGAGATACTGTAATAAAAGCATATTTCAAAATTTCAGTTAAAATGAGGTCATACAAACATATCAAGCAAACAGTAATATAGTAGTACCAAACTTCAATAAATATGTTACCTTGATGAGATCGATCGTCTGACTAGCAGTTTCCCTCTGGGATTCTGCGCTCTGACAGACAAGAGAGGTAGACATCAAACATAAAATCAACAAAAAGAACTAAACTGAAGAGTAAAGCCATAACCTCAGAATCGTCTAACATATACAAAAATTATGGGTATCAATACCGGACAGAAATTACCTGTAAATGATCACCAATTTTTGCAGCTGTTTGACCAACACTGGATATGCGGGAATCCAACCTAGCAAAGCTATCAAATAGTCCATCCACACCTTTCTCAAGCTGAAGAAAACAATAGAACAATGAATAATGGAAAGAAACATGGACCACTAGTTCAACATCATTTGTCAAATTGTATGCAAGAATATTCTGACCAAGAGGCTGATCAACACTCTTAATTAGTTTCAATGTTCATTCTAAGTTGACATAGGACTATATTTTGAATTGATGTCTCTTAAACATGAACATCACTAAATTACTGTATGGGACTGTGGAAGACCACACAAGAGACAATAGCATTCACAAAGCCCGTAGAAATTCCTTGGCCGATGGTCTAATAGATTCAAAGGTAGTAAGGCTATCTCCACCAGCTTAGCCATCCACATACTCATATTCAAACTCCACTCTGCGAACAGTGCAGTCTACAGTGCAAAACAGTGTTTTAGGTGACCATGTGGGTGAACTGCTGGACACGGTCTAAGCATGTGTATTATACGCATCCACAAGTATCAAAATGTCGACTAAAATCAACAGAGGGACTCACACAAAAGCAAACGATGATGGCTTCATAACGGATATAACAAAAAAGTATGAAACCCAAAACCAATAACATAGGCATTATAGACTTGGCTCGATAATTAGACCTGCTCAAGGGCCACCTGATCTGACCCACCCAGAAAATAATGGGCACGGTAAACACAGGTGAGCATGACTGCAATTTTCAACCCAAAGAAAAAGTCAGGTGGGCTAAAGCCAAAAAAATGTATCAAACTTGGTCACCAAGAGAGTTGAAGGGCAGGCCTGGTGCATGGTGAGAGCTGTCTCACTTGGTCACCAAGTCACGGGTTCAAAGCAGCCTCTCTGCATCTGCAGGGGACGGCTTGCCTCGGTTTATCCCTTCCCTAGATCTCACACATGTGGGGGGCTCCAACACCGGGTCTGCCCTTTTTCAAACAACGCAGGAGAGTTGCATTGTCATTTCATTGAGGAAAAAAGGAGTACAGATGGCTGAGGCGAAAGAAACCCAGCCCAGGTAAAAAAACAGAAGGCCGCACAATGAACAAACACCAAAGACCCCAGCGCCTAATTGTTACCTCAGCCACCAAGAGAGAAAAACTGAAAAACTCCAAGCTTAGATGCTCCGACCATGCACCAAAGGCTACACTCATCCTTAAGGCTCTTATCACAATATTCAAAGCTGCCATGTCATATGGAATTATATAAGATACAACTATCCCATTGTTTTTTAATCCTCTACAGAATATTAAATACTAGCATATATGAGAGTATGAGATGTAGGTCACTTGGATGTTCCAAGTTTCAATGTCTAAGATCCCGTGCTCAAACAGTTTCTCCGTCAAGATACAGCTTTCTTCTCTTTCCTCTTAACTCTCTTGCCACGTCATAAAAAATGCTTATGTGGCATGTATTAAATGAGTATGTTACTATGGATTGGGAATAGCCTAAGAAAAACTCAAAAAGCTCAGATGCTCCGGCCATGCACCAGAGGCTATGTTAGCAGTCGGGTGGTTTAGTTTTCTCTGTTTTAGTCTTGGGGTGGCTGTCAGCTGACAGACGCTCTGTCCCTGCCCTGCTCCAGGTGGGGTTCTGTGTGTGTGTGTGTGTGTTTAGGTGTGTGTGTGTTTGTGTGTGTGTGTGTGTGTGTCCGTGTTTATGTGTGTGTTGTACTGTCTGTTCGGGGTTCTTTTTCCCCTTTTCTTCTTAATATATTGATGCGCAGCTCTCCTGCGTGTTCGAGAAAAAAAAAAGGGTTTGGGGGTCTCCCTGGTGTACTGTAATGGGCCAGGCCCATATCTAGGTCTATTAATGCATATCCCCTCCCTGTTCTAGGGTTTCCAATATGGTATAGAGGCATTTTTTTCTCTCCCAGCCGCCACCTCCCCCTACCCGGCTCTCCCTCTCCCTACCGTCGGCGCCCTCCTCCCCTCCCTGCGCCGCCGTCTCTCTCTCCCACCTCCCTGCGCCGCCCGCGCCGCCGCCTCTCCCCTCCGGGTCGCGTGCGCCTGCGCCTGCGCCTCCCCCAGCCATGCCCGCGCCGCCGCCTCTCCCCTCCCAGCCGCTCGCGCCCGCTCCTCCTCCGGCAGCGCCCGCACGTGCCTGGTCCCGCCCATGGCAGACCTCCCTGGCGTGCACGCGCCCTCGGCCGCCGGCCACGCGCCCCCAGTCGCCGACGCGTCCTGCACTGCCCCCGGCATGGCCGACCCCGTTCGCCCCATCCCCTACGCCGCCGTGTCCGCCCACAGCCACGCCGGTGGCTATCTCCCCACCGCCACCGCAGCAGCCCCTGCGGATGCCACAACCTAACCCAGCGCTGTCGCTGCTGCTGTCGCAGCTGCCACCACCCGCGCTACCGGGCTCGGCCTCCTGGGCTACCCGGCATACACGGGAGCCCTCGCAATCGCCGTGGAACCAGCTGGCCCGTCGCCGACCCGTGTTCTCGGGCAGCCGCCACCTGGCTTCCAAACCACGCGCCCACCGGTCCTCGACATCACTTGGGCTCCCACTGTACCCACTGCCGACCCCGCACTGGTCGCCGCCATTGCCACCATCCAGGCTGTTGTGGCCGCCTCTCAAGAGCGACAACGCACCGCTTCCCTTGCCTGGGAACATGAGTGTGCCATGGGCCAGGCATTGACCACTCAGGTGGCCAACGCCCAGTGTCTAGCTTCTAGGCTTCTAGCTCAACAAGAGCCTACCACCGTCGCAGCCAAAAGGCCCCCAACCTGGCAACCTCCAACCACATGACATGATAGTATGAGACACACATTTCCTATCCCCAGCCTCACACCATTGACCGCCAGTGCCATGCAGCATGCATATCTGACTCTCCTCTGTCCTCTCATCTGGCCAACCGCTAGGACCTGGAGCCATGTTGCCCACTCGTCCAGGTGGCAGATAACGTCCAGGCATGGGCTAGGAATTGCAGCCCAATGCTCAGATTGGATCAAGCACAGGCCAAGAAAAAACGCCGATTTTGCCTGGCCCAGCCTATGATCAGGTTAAATCCTTAGCCAACTCAGAATCAAGACTCAGTTGTTCTATAACTGATATCTATTTGTCTATTCTAAGGGGGCAGACCCAGTGCCGAAGGCTCCCACATGAGTGGGGTCTGGGGAAGGGATAAACCGAGGCAGCCTTTCACCCACAAATACGGAGAGGCTACTTCAAACCTACAACTTGGTGACTCAATGAGGTAGCTCTCACCACTGCACCAGACCTGCCCTTCAAAAACACACCTAGTGTTTCCAAACACCTGCGCACGTGTTTGTGTGTGCTTTACCTAGCCAGTAATTACTGAACGATCTTCAGTAATTACCGGCAATTACTGAAGATAGCTCAGCCATTACGGATAAGTACTATTACTGAACGATCTTCAGTAATTACCGGTAATTACTGAAGATCCGATAAGTACTGAAGATCGTTCAGTAATTACCGAGTGAGTGAAGCTTCACCTAGAGTGACGAATAGCATGTGTGTGTAACACTTAGTAGGCTAGTGCATAAAGAGTCCCAGTCATATTTAGGATTGTCAAGTATTAATGCAGTAAAGGCCTATGTATTATATTTCCTAGTCTGATAGCTCAATACCAAAGTTTATCGTGCTTCCAAAGTTGGCCATATGCGTATAAAGCACCTAGTAAGCTAGTACATAAAGAGTCCCAGACAAGTATTAATGCGGTAAAGGCCTCTGCCCACTAAATTGGGCTTCAATTGGAGCCACTTCTCAACAGGGAAAGCCTGACAGCTAGATGACAATCTGCCCCTCTATATTACTCAGAATTATGCAGTTCAAGACAGTGGGGAGAGTTTTCTCCTTCCATGGGTTCTCCATGCTGCATACATCCAATGAAGTTGCAGCTGTTAACTGAAGGCTGCAGCTATTTTTGCATATGTCAACTAAAGGCTG
This sequence comes from Zea luxurians, assembly GCA_029449295.1. Taxonomy (NCBI): domain Eukaryota; kingdom Viridiplantae; phylum Streptophyta; class Magnoliopsida; order Poales; family Poaceae; genus Zea; species Zea luxurians. The sequence continues at coordinate 202,856,079 of JAOPSE010000003.1, forward strand.
CAATCGTTTTTTTATTACCTAACTGACTCACATGGTGACAGCTTTCTATACAGAATTCCAAGGTTCTTTGTCATTTCAAAGAAGAAAAAAACTCGACCTGCGGGGGGTAAGACAGCCCTCGAGCATTATATTAAGAGGAAGACCTTCTCACGCAGGTCGATAAAACCCCCGAACCCCTGCCCCACCCATACACAACGGCACCGTAGCTCATGTGAGAAACGCTCGCGACTGGGACCGAGCCTTAGACCTATGCTTTGGCGTGGGACAAACGAGGAGATTTTTTTAACCACAGCCTGAAATTCGCTCCCACGGGAAGTCGAACCTAGGACCTGAGGAGTGCTACTCAGACCACCTAACCAACTCAGCTAGAGGCCCTTTCGCGTCATTTGAAAGAAAAGATCAAAAGAAAGAACAAACGGACTCCATTATCTTAATCCTACGACTGAAAACAGAAAGGCAAACAGTTTGCACTTACTGAATATGATAAGGATTATGATGAGTTATCAATTAATATTGTCCTCCCTTTTGCATTAAGGCATGAAAAACAGAGTGGGCCGAGAAATTAAAGTATTACCACGAACCAATCAAAATCTCTTATCTGAGGATCCCAAACAAGTAAAGACAAAAGAAATAAGCAAGACATATATACATGAAATAATTATGTCTGGTTTGCATCAAGGTTTTCAAGTCGGGCGACTAGTCGTGACTAGAAGTCGGTGCAGAGGTGATAGTCAATATGAACGACTCGACTTTCTCTACTAGTCGCTCGACTCATCGACTAGTCACGAGTCACGACTAGTCGCGGCATTTGAGTCGGATGGCTTATTTGGGCCTAGGTATAAAAATGTGAGCCCACTCAGCCATCTCAACCCTAATAGGTAGGATGCTAATGGACAAGTTTTCTGCCTTATTTATCTATGGATATGAAATGATTCATGACTTAATGAGGACCAAGACAAATGGTAGAGACCTTGCGAGGCATGCAACTACTCTGTTTTGCAACTACTCCGTTTGCAACATGCTTCCTTACATTGGCTAATATGTGGAAACAAAGACAAGGTTGAAAGCTCTCTTTGTTAGTAATGAATGTTGTGAGAACAAAATGGAGAACAATGAAGTAGGAAATGCACGTGTTGTTTGTCACTTCGTTGCATTTTGGCAAGCAGTAGAAGATTGCATGAGAGCTTCACAACCTATTCTAATATTCTTGAGGACAGTTGATGGTGATGAGAGACCAGCAATTGCTGGGATGTGGGCTGCCATGGACCATGAAAAAAAAAGAGCATCAAAAAAGCTTTGGAGCACAAAGAAAGAATAATAGATGAAGTAATTTCTATTGTTGAAAAGAGGTAGGGCAGTCAGATGGATATCAATCTGTATAGAGCAACACAGTTTTTGAATCCAAACAAGTTCTTCGAAACCAGAGAGAACAATAGAAGACTTGCTACAAGACTATATTCAATATTTAATGATATATTGTAGATGGAGATGGATGAAAATATACTAAACAAGGTGTTTTTTAGTGTTCCAGCATGTTTTTAGTCTTAGCATATATAGAAAGATATAAAAATATAATCACCGACTTATGTTCGACTAGTCACAACTAGTCTGTCCTAGTCCCGACTAGTCTACTAGTCAGTAGCTGCACGACTCGACTCTAACTTCTCGACTACTCGAAAACATTGGTTTGCAACTTTGCATATATGTCATCTATAGCTGTCACTGAAAGGAATTTGAGATTTTCTTTGTGAGCAATAGGCATTCCGTCAGGTTTGTCATCTATAGCTGAAATTGAAGAAGAAAAAATTTGGTTTTCTTCCTAAGCAATAGGTATTGTATGTTTCTTTCTGGTCTCACCTGCATTTATTTGTTTATTTGCCTTTAATTCTTTTCCTATAACAATATCTCTGCAGTAATCGGTGACAAATATAAAATCCTGCGAGCATTATAACTAACCTCCCCTAGCGTCTTGCGATGCTTGGCATCCTGCACCGCCACCTCCTTCTTAAGATTCTGGAGCCGCTTATCAATCTGCTAAACAAAAAAAAAACACACAACACATTGCACTGTCAGTGGTGCGCAACACTATCACCGACCAACCAAGCACCCACTCAATTGAGTAAGGCAGGAAGGCGTGGCATGAAGTTCACAGCCAACATTCAGTGCCGCAGGCAGGTAGGCTCGCGACGTGACGGACCTGCCTACGGAGGTCGACGAGCTCCTTGCACGAGTGCTTGAACAGCCCAAGAAGCTCGTCGACAGCGGGGAAGACGGGCGGGGCCGCCCCGAGCACGGGCGGCGGAGGAGGTGGCGCGGGCGCGGCGTCGTCCTCCCCGCGGTACTCCGGGAGCAGCTCGTCCACTAGTCCCCCAAACAGAGCGTCGAATGAGAAGTCTCCCTGCGCCGCAGTACCGCAAGCGACGATGAGACCGCATCGCGGACGAGACACAAGAATCGGAGGAAGGGAGGAAGGGATGGGAGAGAGGATGAAACCTACCTTGAAGTCCTCGAGGTCGAGGGTGAGGGGCAGCGCGGCGGCGGGGTTGGCGGCAGTCGGCATAGCGGCTGGCGGGGCGGCGGAGATCTGGGGTTCCCTTTCCTTGTCGGAGAAGTGTGGGGGTGTGGCCGCCGTATCGGGGGCGGACTGGACGAGGAATGCAGAACGGAAGGGGAAAACCCTGCAAGCTGCAACCGCGTTACCGCGACATTACAATATGAGGCATTTTCTACGCATTTATCCAACTTCTTTTTGTTCAAGATTTAAGATTATATTACTATTTTATACTTTTTTTCCTTGGATTTCTATCGCCTAGTCGTGGCATTGAAAATTAGACTCTACTAACCATTAAGGGGCAGTGTAGACTGCCCCCGCTCGTACCCACACGCGCACGCCCCGCACGCAACGGCCGCACGCCCGCAACGGCCGCCGTCCGCCGCACGCCCACGCGCCCCCACCGTCCGCCGCGAAACAGCCGCGCGCCCACGCGCCCCCACCCGCCGCCGCGAAACAGCCACGCGCCCGCAACGGCCGCCGTCCGCCGCGCGCCCACGAGCCCCCACCCGCCGCCGCGAAACAACCGCACGCCCGCAACGGCCGCACGACCCGCCGCACGACGCTTCCCCGCCGAACTCCGCTGCCCGCGGCATCTCACGCACGCCCGCCGCTTCTCCTGCTCGCCTGCCGCCGCTTCTCCAGCCGCGATGCACGCCCGTGCCAAGCAATCCCCCGCCGTACTCCTCCCCAGTCGTGAAGCGCGCGCAGCACTCCGAAACCGCAAATCCCGCAACCATCCGCACGCCAAGCGCCCGCGCGAAACAATCCCCCGCCGCGAATCCCGCCCGCAAACCCCACGACATGTCGTCACCTCTCAGCAACCGCCACCAACACCCGCACGCCCACCCGCGCTTCGCCCCAAGCTCAAAACCCCGCGCGTCCCGGCCTCGAGCTAGCCGCAAAACACCGCCATCCTCAATCCACCGTCAATTCGCGGCTCTGAGCACCTTTGTTCCCCTGCTCAATCCCCGCCCCGCCCGAAAGGAAGGACAAAGGAGAAGGAGCTTGCCCCGCCACCGGATAGGAACGATATCTGCTATTGCTCAACCGCGCAAGGCTCGACCAAGGTATGATCCACTCTCCAATGAAGTGTGGTATTATTATGTTTGTTTATACTCAGTTCGCTACGAGCAATGATTTTAATTGTAGACCGTGTATTGTTTTGCTTGATTCTGAGCACTTAAGTCTCATGTGGATTGCATTTTCGGATTATGTAGACACGGTAAAACACATTTTACAAATGCCATTAGGAAGTGAATGTCATAGGAACTTTAATGATTTCAGCATTTATATATATAAGTGTTAGTCAGCCCTATGAGCTGATAACAGAGCAACAATCGAATCCCCACAGCTTGGTAACTTGAAGGTAATTGACTTAGCAATCAAATTGCAAGCCCAAGTTATGCTACTCACAAAATATATCATGCCACCCACATATGATCCTCAGAAGACTGTTTGTGCAATAATGGTCTGACCAATTCCAATTGCTTCCTCTGAAAACAGCTATTGTAGTTATTGGGGTGAGATCATTGTGGGAAGGAAGGATGTGGGTATTCACTTCATTAAGATTATGATTTGACTCGACAATGGACACCTGTAAACAGAACCATCAGCACATAAAAATTATGAACATAACACAATGACATGGTTTTGCTTTCCAATGTCAATGATGCTACTATGCCAGGTTAGTTGCATTGAATAGTGGATCTTGATATCATAAAACCAGCTATTGTAGCAATATTGTTTTGGAGCCAAACCGCATCCCTAGCCCACCGCATTGCAACAAAGGGAAGTAACATGCCACAACCCAGTAGCTAGTTGTTTTTTCCCTTGTTGTGATTTCATCTCTTATCAGATTTTTTCGTTCAATTTAACTTGCTCTCAGATTGAATAAGATTTTGCCTAATTGTGTTGCAACAGTCAGATTGAATAAGAGATGAACGCTCTATTTTAAACAAAAAACTACCTGAAGAAACCCTCTGTTAAAACGAAGAGGACCAACATCTGCACTTCGAAGATCAGTATTTGTGTTGGGGGCCTTCGTCCTCCGAAGGTCCTCAAAAACAAGATTTAACAATGTTTTCCAAGTGAATTATATGAACAGATATCTTCGGACTCAGATTATGAGCATGGAGCACGGTCAGGACGAAGCCTAAGCCAGACGAAGGGTGATTGAAATAATGGACGGGCTGATTACCAAGCTGTACGAAGGATGGCGCACAGCCGAAGCTATGCGCAGGAAAGCTTCGTCGCGATAGCAGAAAGGGGAACCGACCTAAAGATAAAAAGACTACTTAGGCCTTAATGAATTCCCATAAGTCATTAGCAAGTGTAATGGGCATGGATGTAATTTTACATGGGCTGCGTCCCACGCCTATAAATAGATGAACAGTACTCTCGTACTGTTCACGCTGACTTGGCATTTGCTTTTGCGTCATCCTTATACTTTTGCCTTCCTGCAATCCGAAGGTACACTTGTAATCTGAAATCATTTCTATTTTTCTATGATAATAAAATAGAAATGATGTTGTGATAATATTTAAATGTTTATATTATTTCTTATGTTACATACAAGTTCTTCATCATTATTTATTGTGCTTACGAAGGTATGTTGTTTATGGTCTTCGTCCGAAATACATTATATCCCGAAGGGAAATAATGTTTCAGAGGACGAAGGACTTTATCATTTAACACTTTTTATGTTGCCTTGTTCTTAATCCGAAGCATTTGAGAACAAGTCCCCAACATTGGCGCCCACCTCCGGTGAACCCACTTCCACTCTTCGAGTTTTTGAACACCTTCGGCGATCATAAACCTTCGCTATGGCGCCGAAGAAAGCTTCAGCAACTGGGGCTGCACCTCTGCAATCACTGGACCCCAATCAGGAGACTCTCTCTCTTCGGGAGGCCCGAAGCCAGAAGAGGAAGGCTGTCAGCCCGACACCACAAGAGGATGAGCTAGACCAGGAGATCAGAAACATGGAGATGCTTCATCAACAGGTGCAAAGGAAGAAGGAAAAGATGGCCAGGCTAGCTGAACTGCAAAGGCAGATAGACGAAGCCTCTGAGGAGGTTCGTCATCTTACTCAGGATGAGCAACACCGAAGGCCTCAGCACCAAGACCTTCATCAGGAGGGTTTCCTCAATGAAGATGACTGGTATGACAATTTCCATCATGGGAATTTTGTTTTTGATGATGCTTCTCCTCTGTCCGCTGAGCTGCAGGCTACACCTTGGCCTCCGTCCTACAAGCCGCCTTAGCTTTCCATATTTGATGGCCACTCAGACCCGAAGCAGTTTTTGATGAGCTACGAAGCAACAGTATCTTCGTATGGTGGCAATGCTGCGGTCATGGCCAAATCTTTTGTTATGGCTGTCAGGAGTGTTGCTCAAACCTGGTACTCCTCCCTTCGACCAGGAACGATCACTTCGTGGCAAAAGCTGAAGGACTTGTTGTTAACTAGTTTCCAAGGGTTCCAGACGAAGCCGGTCACGGCTCAAGCTTTATTCCAGTGCACCCAGGATCACGAAGAGTACCTTCAGGCGTACGTCCGGAGGTTCTTGCGTTTGAGGGCACAGGCACCAACAGTGCCCAACGAAATTGTCATTGAGGCCATGATCAAGGGGCTTCGGCCAGGACCGTCAGCTCAGTACTTCGCTAGGAAGCCTCCTCAAACTTTGGAGAAGCTGCTCCAGAAGATGGACGAGTACATTCGGGCCGATAATGATTTTCGCCAAAGAAGGGAGGAGGCTTTCAGGTTTTCTGAAATGACCAGGGGCTTCGGAGGGAGGTTCTATCCGAGGCACGTTAGATCAATTCATAACTCTACCCAAAATGATGATACAGGGAGCCAACAGCAAAGGCCACAGTGTTCTTCACAGACTTCGGGGCAACAGCAAGGCTCCTTCCAACCACCAGCTCCGAGAGGCAGAGGTGCCAGGGGCTTCGGCGGAAGATTTGGCAATCAGCCAAGAAGAATTTTTTGCTTGTTCTGTGGTGAGAACAAAGGCCATACCACCAGGATGTGCCATGTTACCATCCAGAAGCAAAAGGAAATAGCCAAAGCTGCAGCACAACAGGCTCAGCCGAAGCAGGTCATGCACACTGCTTCGTATCATTCGCCTTACATCCCAGAGTATGTAGGCAATCACCCTGCAGTTTCTGTTGCTTCGGCGAGTCAACCTCAAGCTTCCTGGCAACAGCTTCCGCCTCCACCACCGCTGCAACAAGGCCAGCAGCCAGAAGGGAGTCAATATGCTCCACACCAAAGGGACTTCAGAGAACAGTCCAAAGCTCGCACAGTCAACAGCACTGTGCCAGAGTCAAAGCACATCTATTGACAAATATCCTATCTTAATAGCAATCTTTTTCATTCAGTTTTATTTTCCGTATAATAAAGGACATTGTTTAGGTTTCATGTAAATAATTTCGTTGATTCCCACAAGGAAAATATATTTTCTTCACAGGCTTAAGTTGTTGAAGTTTAAAGATTTGCGATAACAAAGAGGACCTTCAAATTATCGAAAATTTTTCGAAGCAACAAAAAGTCGTTCTAAGGAACGCAGAGTAAGTTTGCCGAAGTCACCAAAAGCCGTTCCGAAGGGAGCGCAGTGTAAGTTTTCTGCTCCAAAGTCGTTCCAAAGGGAATGCAGAGCATACAGCGAAAAGTCAACGCTGATTCCGCCGAAAGTAAAAGGCGAAGAAGCTCCAAAGTCGTTCCTAAAGGAATGCAGAGCTTACAGCGAAAAGTCAACGCTGATTCCGCTAAAGTAAAAGGCGAAGAAGCTCCTAAGGGAGGCTTACAGCGAAAAGTCAGCGCTGATACAAAAAGATTGTGTGTTTTACGAGGATGTGTGTGTATCTTCGGAACAAATGTCATCTACATAACATAACATCATCACATCATTTTGCATAGCATAAGCATCATACATCATGTTGCATATGGCAAAAGAGGGGGACACAGTATCGACCTTCGGAACAATGCTTTGAGAAAGTGAAAATCGTGCTAAGTCACAAGGGGATACAATATTGATCTTCGGAATATAACTTCGGAGAATGTTTTCACGAAGCTTGGATATTCTTCATCAGAGCACTATGGACATTGTTGTGATGCATAAAAGTTTTTCTATCTTCACGAAGCATGAAAAGAAGGGAAGGTGTTTTTTCGCCGAAGGCTCAAAAACGGTACGTATGAAAAGTTTCATGCATCGTAAAGAATCGAATCATTAAAAGCAAATGTATTACATTCAGGGTTACAAGATACCACACATATTATATTTCAAATATTTTTACAATAACACCTAGTCTTCCCTAAGTACTACTTCAGCAGCTTCGTTCAAAAGTTGATGGACAACTTGATCCATGATAGCTTCAGCCATCTTTTTAATTTCGTCGTCATCTTTCGGGGGAGGACCCGGGGACGCTTTAGTAGGATCTGAGGGAGGACAGAATACAGCTACATTTCTATTACAATTTGCGAACGAAGTTTAAAATTAAAAATTACAACATAATAAAAACCACTAGTTAATACCTATTTGCCCTTCGGGCTCTGAGCTTTTGTCAGCGGCCTTAGCTACTTCTCTAGCGTCGTGAATGCCCTTCTCGCTTCTCTGAATAATTTCTCGGGCCATTTCTCGGCCACCATTATCCCAGACATCGGTGAAAAATTTTCCACCAACCACGCTAGCTTCGGCCGAAGGATCTCTTGCATCTTCGAAGGACAAAGCAGCCTCGGATTGCGCTAGAATCTTTACATGCTCACAGCCCTTCTTCTCCAAAATGGTGGCAATTCCCCTGGCACCCGAAAAAGCACATATATCTCCACGGCTATTTAAAATTTCTTCGAAGGCCTCAGCTTCGTGGCTAATCCATTCAATGGGGCCTTCGGGGTTGCCTCTCGTAAAGTTTTCTTCACTCGAAAATGTGCCAACGCTGGCGAAGCTATTTTTCATTTTCTTAACACATTCTATAGATTTGTCATAGCATCTTTTCTTGGACGAACGAAGCTCTTCGACAGTTCCTTCTAAATGATTTGCCCATTGGTCGCTAAGTTCTCGCTTCGTTTCTTCAAGTATGCGTTCTTCTTTAGCCCGGGCCAATTGCTTCCGAAGATCGTCAATCTCGTGCTTTTGAGCTGCAACTTGTGCTTTAGACGCAGCTTCGTTCTCCTTTATTTTATCCACCAATGTAACTAGAATTTTGTCCTTTTCCAGGGCTTTGTTCTTTAGTTTGATAACCTCTGTTCGAAGGTTGTTGAAAGCAATTTCATAGCTCTCATCTTCGGCATTCTTTTGCGCTCTCAGCGCGTTGCTTAGTATTAAACCCTATATGTAAAAAGTTAGTATAAGAATAAAATAATAGATTTCAAATCATAAAGTTTCCAAATGCGCAGATCTCGTACCTTCAGGCTATTATACGCAAGGCTGTCCGCAAGATCGTCCTTTGTCATCGCGTAGAGGCCAGCCTCCAGCTTCGGAAACCCCATGCTTCGGGCCATTTCCCGACAGACAAGTAGTTCTTTGTTATCCGGGAGGCAGTATAGGAAATCTTCTTCATTTGTACCATTGAACACTAGTGCCCCCTTCGGATATTTCAATTCTTTGGCATAATGATTAGCTTCAAAAATTTCTTCTTCTGATAACTTTTTCCCCGAAGCATGTCGAACAATATAATCAAGGACTTTGTGGGATGCTTCGGGGGCAACAGCACTGATTTCTTCAACAAGAATTGGCTCTGTCATTTTTTCTTCTTCGGTTTCCAAGGATTTTACCTTCGTAGGCTCCGAAGGCCCAGCTTCAGCTTCAGTTTCTTGCTCTGGAGCTTTAGTATAAAAAATCTCAGTTTTCGCTTTGGAGGTTTCAACAGTCTTCCTCGGAGTTGTGCTTGAGGACTTAATTGTTTCCAGAACATCTAGCACATTAGCCATTCTCTTTCTTTTCGGAGTCACTGCTGACACCTTTTGATTTTTTACTGTCTCAACATTTGCTGCAGGACTCAAAACTTCTGACGTTTTTTCCTCAATTGGTTTTTTCGCTTCTTCCATTTTTTCTGTGGATGGTGCTTCGGCCATCTCTTTGGTTTCTGATAACAAAATCTTCGGTTCTTCCAATTCCATCTTTGTTGGCGCTTCGGCCATTTCTGCGACTTCTGGCAGCAAGGTTGGCTTGGTTGGCTTTTTAGCTTCGGTGGCCGAAGAGGTTTCTCCGGTGAACTCAGGCACCGAAGCTGGTTCAATATAGCGTGGCCGATGTGTGAGGACCTTTATCCTCTTTCTTTTCGGTTCTGGTTTGCTAGGAGCAGTTGCAGCTTCTTCTTTCGCAGAGGTTGTGTTTTTTCTTTTCTGCCCTCGAAGGGGATAACGATAGTCAGGGTAGACGAACCCGATTGCATCAAACACCCGGTTCAGCCTTTTCTTTTTTCGGCCTCCGAAGGCTGCTGACAGTGCAGTATCTTCGGCCTTCGAATAAGCCCCAAGCAGTTCATCACTTAAATTTTCAATACTCTTTAACCAGTCATCATCTGGCTCAACGAATTTATCTCCGAACTTGAAAGTATACTTCAGCCTGATAAGTCCACCTTCGTCGGCCTCCTTCATGGTTTCTTGCGGCATTTCCCATTTCTCCGCGAGCGGCCATACTCTGAAGGCAATATGTTCTTGTACCAAATCTCTCGTTCCAATAAAAGAACAAATAACTCCGAAGGCTCTCTGGCATTCTTCGGCAGCTTCATTCATCTCAACCTTCGGCTTTCGTAGGCCGAAACTGAAAGTCGCCTAGAGGGGGGGGGGTGAATAGGGCGAAACTGAAAATCTCAAAAATAATCACAACTACAAGCCGGGTTAGCGTTAGAAATATAAACGAGTCCGCGAGAGAGAGGGTGCAAAACAAATCGCAAGCAAAATGAAGAGTGTGACACGCGGATTTGTTTTACCGAGGTTCGGTTCTCGCAAACCTACTCCCCGTTGAGGAGGCCACAAAGGCCGGGTCTCTTTCAACCCTTCCCTCTCTCAAACGGTCCCTCGGACCGAGTGAGCTTTTCTTCTTCTCAATCAAACGGGAACAAAACTTCCCCGCAAGGGCCACCACACAATTGGTGCCTCTTGCCTTGGTTACAATTGAGTTTTGATCACAAGAACAAGTGAGAAAGAAAGAAAGCGATCCAAGCGCAAGAGCTCAAAAGAACACGGCAAATCTCTCTCGCTAGTCACTAAAGGCTTGAGTGGAATTGGAGAGGATTTGATCTCTTTGGTGTGTCTAGAATTGAATGCCTAGCTCTTGTAAGTGGTTGGAAGTTGGAAAACTTGGATGCAATGAATGGTGGGGTGGTTGGGGTATTTATAGCCCCATCCACCAAGCTTGACCGTTGGTGGAGGCTTCTGTTCGATGGCGCACCGGACAGTCCGGTGCACACCGGACAGTCCGGTGCCCCTGCCACGTCATCAATGTCGTTGGATTCAGACCGTTGGAGCTTCTGACTTCTGGGCCCGCCTGGGTGTCCGGTGCACACCGGACAACAACTGTTCATTGTCCGGTGCACCGATATGGGCGCGCCTGACGTCTGCGCGCGCTGCGCGCGCATTAAATGCACCGCAGGTAGCCGTTGGCGCCGAAATAGCCGTTGCCCCGCTGGTACACCGGACAGTCCGGTGTACACCGGACATGTCCGATGAATTATAGCGGAGTGGCTACCGCGCGAACCCGAGGCTGGCGAGTTCCGGAGGCGGCGCTTCCTTGGAGCACCGGACACTGTCCGGTGTACACCGGACAGTCCGGTGAATTATAGCGCGCCGACTTCCGAGAATTCCCGAAGGCGAAGAGTTCGAGTTGGAGTCCTTTGGGTGCACCGGACACTGTCCGGTGTACACCGGACAGTCCGGTGCCTCCAGCCAGAGGTGCCTTCGGTTGCCTCTTCGCCCCTTTGTTGAATCCAAAACTTGATCTTTTTATTGGCTAAGTGTGAACCTTTTGCACCTGTATAACTTATTCACTAGAGCAAACTAGTTAGTACAATATTTGTGTTGGGCAATTCAACCACCAAAAATATTTAGGAACTAGGTGAAAACCTAATTCCCTTTCAATCTCCCCCTTTTTGGTGATTGATGCCAACACAAACCAAAGCAAATATAGAAGTGCATAATTGAACTAGTTTGCATAATGTAAGTGCAAAGGTTGCTTGGAATTGAGCCAATAAATATTTACATGATGCGCATGGATTGTTTTCTTTGTTTTTGACATATTGGACCATATTTGCACCATAAGTTTTGTTTTTGCAAATTCTTTTGTAAATTCTTTTCAAAGTCCTTTTGCAAGATAGTCAAAGATAAATGAATGAGATTTAGCAAAGCATTTTTAAGTTTGAAATATTCTTCCTTTGATCCAAAATGCTTTTTCTTTAACTAAACAAAACTCCCCCTCAAATAAGGTCTCCTCTTAGTGTTCAAGAGGGTTTTAAGACATCAATTTTGAAAATACTACTTGCTCCCCCTTTAGAACACAAAGAGATACCAATTTTGAAATTTACCACTTGAAAATCATTGATTTTAAAATTAGGGTGGTGGTGCGGTCCTTTTGCTTTGGGCTCATATTTTCTCCCCCTTTGGCATGAATCGCCAAAAACGGAATCATTAGAGCCCAATGAAGTACTTTCTCCCCCTCTGGTCATAAAATGAAATGAGTGAAGATTATACCAAAGTTGGAGAGATGCTTGGAGTGACGACGAAAGATTAGTAGTCGAGTGGAGTGGAAGCCTTTGTCTTCGCCGAAGACTCCAATTTCCTTTCAATATACCTATGACTTGGTTTGAAATACACTTGAAAACACATTAGTCATAGCATATATAAAAGAGACATGATCAAAGGTATATTTATGAGCTATGTGTGCAAGACTAGCAAAAGAAATTCCTAGAATCAAGAATATTGAGCTCATGTCTAAGTCTGGTAAAAGATTGTTCATCAAGTGGCTTGGTAAAGATATCGGCTAATTGATCTTTAGTGTTAATGTATGAAATCTCGATATCCCCCTTTTGTTGGTGATCCCGAAGAAAATGATACCGAATGGCTATGTGTTTAGTGCGACTATGCTCGACGGGATTGTCGGCCATTTTGATTGCACTCTCATTGTCACATAGCAAGGGGACTTTGGTTAATTTGTAACCGTAGTCCCGCAGGGTTTGCCTCATCCAAAGCAATTGCGCGCAACAATGACCTGCAGCAATATACTCGGCTTCGGCAGTAGAAAGAGCGACCGAATTTTGCTTCTTTGAAGCCCATGACACCAAGGATCTTCCCAAGAACTGGCAAGTCCCCGATGTGCTCTTTCTATTAATCTTACACCCCGCCCAATCGGCATCCGAATAACCAATCAAATCAAATGTGGATCCCCGAGGGTACCAAAGCCCAAACTTAGGAGTATAAGCCAAATATCTCAAGATTCGTTTTACGGTCGTAAGGTGTGATTCCTTAGGGTCGGCTTGGAATCTTGCACACATGCAAACGGAAAGCATAATGTCCGGTCGAGAAGCACATAAATAAAGCAATGAACCAATCATCGACCGGTATACCTTTTGATCCACGGACTTACCTCCCGTGTCGAGGTCGAGATGCCCATTTGTTCCCATGGGTGTCTTGATAGGCTTGGCATCCTTCATTCCAAACTTGCTTAGAATGTCTTGAGTATATTTTGTTTGGCTAATGAAGGTGCCTTCTTGGAGTTGCTTGACTTGGAATCCTAGAAAATACTTCAACTCCCCCATCATTGACATCTCGAATTTTTGTGTCATAATCCTACTAAATTCTTCACATGTAGATTTGTTAGTAGACCCAAATATGATATCATCAACATAAATTTGGCATACAAACAAATCATTGTCAAGAGTCTTAGTGAATAAAGTAGGATCGGCCTTGCCAACTTTGAAGCCATTAGCAATAAGGAAATCTCTAAGGCATTCATACCATGCTCTTGGAGCTTGCTTGAGCCCATAAAGCACCTTAGAGAGTCTATAAACATGGTTAGGGTACTCACTGTCTTCAAAGCCGGGAGGTTGCTCAACATAGACCTCCTCCTTGATTGGTCCATTGAGGAAGGCACTCTTCACGTCCATTTGATAAAGCTTGAAGCCATGGTAAGTAGCATAGGCTAATAATATGCGAATTGACTCAAGCCTAGCTACGGGTGCATAGGTTTCACCAAAATCCAAACCTTCGACTTGTGAATACCCCTTGGCCACGAGTCGAGCTTTGTTCCTTGTCACCACACCATGCTCGTCTTGCTTGTTGCGGAAGACCCACTTGGTTCCTACAACATTTTGATTAGGACGTGGAACTAAATGCCATACCTCGTTCCTCGTGAAATTGTTGAGCTCCTCTTGCATCGCCATCACCCAATCCGAGTCTTGTAGTGCTTCCTCTACCCTGTGTTGCTCAATAGAGGAAACAAAAGAGTAATGTTCACAAAAATGTGCAACACGAGATCGAGTAGTTACCCCCTTATGAATATCGCCGAGGATGGTGTCGACGGGGTGATCTCGTTGTATTGCTTGGTGGACTCTTGGGTGTGGCGGCCTTGGTTGTTCATCCTCCTTGTCTTCAACATTTGCATCTCCCCCTTGATCGTTGCCGTCATTTTGAGGTGGCTCATCTCTTTGATTTTCACCTTCATCAACTTGAGCCTCGTCCTCATTTTGAGTTGGCGGAGATGCTTGCGTTGAGGAGGATGGTTGATCTTGTGCATGTGGAGGCTCTTCGGATTCCTTAGGACACACATCCCCAATGGACATGTTCCTTAGCGCTCTGCATGGAGCCTGTTCTTCACCTACATCATCAAGATCAACTTGCTCTACTTGAGAGCCATTAGTCTCATCAAACACAACGTCACAAGAAACTTCAACAAGTCCTGAGGACTTGTTAAAGACTCTATATGCCCTTGTGTTTGAGTCATATCCTAGTAAAAAGCCTTCTACAGTTTTAAGAGCAAATTTAGATTTTCTACCTCTTTTAACAAGGATAAAACATTTGCTATCAAAAACTCTAAAATATGAAATATTTGGCTTTTTACCGGTTAGGAGTTCATAGGATGTCTTCTTGAGGATTCGGTGAAGATATAACCGGTTGATGGCGTAGCAAGCGGTGTTGACCGCTTCGGCCCAAAACCGATCCGGTGTCTTGTACTCATCAAGCATGGTTCTTGCCATGTCCAATAGAGTTCGATTCTTCCTCTCCACTACACCATTTTGTTGTGGAGTGTAGGGAGAAGAGAACTCATGCTTGATGCCCTCCTCCTCAAGGAAGCCTTCAATTTGAGAGTTCTTGAACTCCGTCCCATTGTCGCTTCTAAGTTTCTTGATCCTTAAGCCGAACTCATTTTGAGCCCGTCTCAAGAATCCTTTTAAAGTCTCTTGGGTATGAGATTTGTCCTGCAAAAAGAACACCCAAGTGAAGCGAGAATAATCATCCACAATTACAAGACAATACTTACTACCGCCGATGCTTATGTAAGCGATCGGGCCGAATAAATCCATGTGTAGGAGCTCCAGTGGCCTGTCGGTAGTCATGATGTTTTTGTGTGGATGATGAGTGCCAACTTGCTTCCCGGCTTGGCATGCGCTACAAATCCTGTCTTTCTCAAAATGAACATTTGTTAGTCCTAAAATGTGTTCCCCCTTTAGAAGCTTATGAAGATTCTTCATTCCAACATGGGCTAGTCGGCGGTGCCAAAGCCAACCCAAGTTAGTCTTAGCAATCAAGCAAGTGTCGAGTTCAACTCTATCAAAATCTACCAAGTATAGCTGACCCTCTAACACTCCCTTGAATGCTATTGAATCATCACTCCTTCTAAAGACAGTAACACCTGTATCAGTAAATAGACAGTTGTAGCCCATTTGACATAATTGGGATACGGAAAGCAAATTGTAATCTAAAGAATCTACAAGAAAAACATTGGAAATAGTATGGTCAGGTGATATAGCAATTTTACCCAATCCTTTGACCAAACCTTGATTTCCATCCCCGAATGTGATAGCTCGTTGGGGATCTTGGTTTTTCTCATATGAGGAGAACATCTTTTTCTCCCCTGTCATGTGGTTTGTGCACTCGCTGTCGAGTATCCAACTTGAGCCCCCGGATGCATAAACCTACAAAACAATTTTAGTTCTTGATTTTAGGTATCCAAACGGTTTTGGGTCCTTTGGCATTAGAAACAAGAACTTTGGGTACCCAAACACAAGTCTTGGAGCCCTTGTGTTTGCCCCCAACAATTTTGGCAACTACCTTGCCAGATTTGTTAGTTAAAACATAAGATGCATCAAAAGTTTTAAATGAAATGGCATGATCATTTGATGCATTAGGAGTTTTCTTTCTAGGCAACTTGGCACGGGTTGGTTGCCTAGAACTAGATGTCTCACCCTTATACATGAAAGCATGATTGGGGCCAGAGTGAGACTTCCTAGAATGAGTTCTCCTAATTTTGCTCTCAGGATAGCCGGCAGGGTACAAAATGTAACCCTCGTTATCCTGAGGCATGGGAGCCTTGCCCTTAACAAAGTTAGATAAATTCTTTGGAGGGGCATTAAGTTTGACATTGTCTCCCCTTTGGAAGCCAATGCCATCCTTGATGCCAGGGCGTCTCCCATTATAGAGCATGCTTCTAGCAAATTTAAAATTTTCATTTTCTAAGTCATGCTCACTAATCTTAGCATTAAGTTGTGCTATGTGATCATTTTGTTTTTTAATTAAGGCTAGGTGATCATGGATAGCATCAACATTAATATCTCTACACCTAGTACAAATGGAAATATGCTCAGTAGGTGTAGAGGGTTTGCAAGTTTTTAATTCTACAACCTTAGCATGCAATATTTCATTCTTACTTCTAAGGTCAGAAATAGTAGCATTGCAAACATCAAAATCTTTAGTCTTAGCAATCAAATTTTCATTTTCTAATCTAAGACTAGCAAGAGAAATGCTCAATTCTTCAATCCTAGCAAGTAAATCATCATTATCATTTCTAGGATTTGGAATTGAAACATTGCAAATATGAGAATCAACCTTAGCTAACAAATTAGCATTTTCATTTCTAAGGTTGTCTATAGTCTCATGGCTAGTACTTAGCTCACTAGACAATTTTCACATTTTTCTATTTCTAGAGCATAAGCATTTTTAACCTTAACATGCTTCTTATTTTCTTTAATAAGGAAGTCCTCTTGAGAATCCAAGAGATCATCCTTCTCATGTATGGCACTAATCAATTCATTTAATTTTTCTTTTTGTTGCATGTTGAGGTTAGCAAAAAGAATGTGCAAGTTATCCTCCTCATTTTTATCATCATCCTCATCACTAGATGTTTCATATTTAGTGGAGAACCTTGATTTTACCTTCTTTTTGCCGTCCTTAGCCATGAGACACTTGTGGCCGACGTTGGGGAAGAGGAGTCCCTTGGTGACGGCGATGTTGGCGGCGTCCTCGTCGTCGGAGGAGTCGCTTGAGCTTTCGTCGGAGTCCCACTCCCGACAAACATGGGCATCGCCGCCCTTCTTCTTGTAGTACTTCTTCTTTTCTCTCCTCTTTCCCTTCTTGTCGTCGCCCCTGTCACTGTCACTAGACATAGGACATTTTGCAATAAAATGACCGGGCTTACCACACTTGTAGCAAACCTTCTTGGAACGGGATTTGTAATCCTTCCCCTTCCGTTGCTTGAGGATTTGCCGAAAGCTTTTGATGATTAAGGCCATCTCCTCATTGTCGAGCTTGGAGGCGTCAATTGGTTGTCTACTTGGTGTAGACTCCTCCTTCTTCTCCTCCGTTGCCTTGAAGGCCACGGGTTGCGCCTCGGATGTGGAAGGCTCGTCAAGCTCGTTGATCTTCTTTGAGCCCTTAATCATGCATTCAAAGCTCACAAAATTCCCGATAACTTCCTCGGGGGTCATTAGTGGGTATCTAGGATTACCACGAATTAATTGAACTTGAGTGGGGTTAAGGAAAATAAGTGCTCTTAAAATAACCTTAACCACCTCGTGGTCATCCCATTTTTTGCTCCCGAGGTTGCGCACTTGGTTCACCAAGGTCTTGAGCCGATTGTACATGTCTTGTGGCTCCTCCCCTTGGCGAAGACGAAAGCGACCGAGCTCCCCCTCGATCGTTTCCCGCTTGGTGATCTTGGTGAGTTCATCACCTTCGTGCGCCGTCTTGAGTAGGTCCCAAATCTCTTTTGCGTTCTTCAACCCTTGCACTTTGTTGTATTCCTCCTTGCTAAGAGAGGCAAGGAGAATGGTTGCTGCTTGGGAGTTGAAGTGCTCGATTTGGGCCACTTCGTCCGTGTCATAATCCTCATCCCCTATTGATGGTACCTGTACTCCAAACTCAACAACATTCCATATACTTTTGTGGAGTGAGGTTAGATGAAATTTCATTAAATCACTCCACCTAGCATAATCTTCGCCATCAAAAGTCGGCGGTTTGCCTAATGGAACGGAAAGTAAAGGAGTATGTCTAGATGTACGGGGATAGTTTAAGGGGATCTTACTAAACTTCTTGCGCTCTTGGCGCTTAGAAGTTACGGACGGTGCATCGGAGTCGGAGGTAGATGTTGATGAAGTGTTGGTCTCGTAGTAGACCACCTTCCTCATTTTCTTGTGCTTGTCTTCACTCCGATGCGGCTTGTGAGAAGAAGATTTTTCCTTCTTCTCCTTGTGGTGAGAAGAGGAAGATCTTTTCTCCTTCCGCTTGGAGGAGTTCTTCTTCTTCTCCCTTCTCTTGGTGCGGGACTCTTCCGATGAAGTGCTCCCTTGGCTTGTAGTGGGCTTGTTGTCGCCGGTCTCCATCTCCCTCTTGGTGTGATCTCCCGACATCACTTCGAGCGGTTAGGCTCTAATGAAGCACCGGGCTCTGATACCAATTGAAAGTCGCCTAGAGGGGGGGGGTGAATAGGGCGAAACTGAAAATCTCAAAAATAATCACAACTACAAGCCGGGTTAGCGTTAGAAATATAAACGAGTCCGCGAGAGAGAGGGTGCAAAACAAATCGCAAGCAAAATGAAGAGTGTGACACGCGGATTTGTTTTACCGAGGTTCGGTTCTCGCAAACCTACTCCCCGTTGAGGAGGCCACAAAGGCCGGGTCTCTTTCAACCCTTCCCTCTCTCAAACGGTCCCTCGGACCGAGTGAGCTTTTCTTCTTCTCAATCAAACGGGAACAAAACTTCCCCGCAAGGGCCACCACACAATTGGTGCCTCTTGCCTTGGTTACAATTGAGTTTTGATCACAAGAACAAGTGAGAAAGAAAGAAAGCGATCCAAGCGCAAGAGCTCAAAAGAACACGGCAAATCTCTCTCGCTAGTCACTAAAGGCTTGAGTGGAATTGGAGAGGATTTGATCTCTTTGGTGTGTCTAGAATTGAATGCCTAGCTCTTGTAAGTGGTTGGAAGTTGGAAAACTTGGATGCAATGAATGGTGGGGTGGTTGGGGTATTTATAGCCCCATCCACCAAGCTTGACCGTTGGTGGAGGCTTCTGTTCGATGGCGCACCGGACAGTCCGGTGCACACCGGACAGTCCGGTGCACACCGGACAGTCCGGTGCCCCTGCCACGTCATCAATGCCGTTGGATTCAGACCGTTGGAGCTTCTGACTTCTGGGCCCGCCTGGGTGTCCGGTGCACACCGGACAACAACTGTTCATTGTCCGGTGCGCCGATATGGGCGCGCCTGACGTCTGCGCGCGCTGCGCGCGCATTAAATGCACCGCAGTTAGCCGTTGGCGCCGAAATAGCCGTTGCCCCGCTGGTACACCGGACAGTCCGGTGTACACCGGACATGTCCGGTGAATTATAGCGGAGTGGCTACCGCGCGAACCCGAGGCTAGCGAGTTCCGGAGGCGGCGCTTCCTTGGAGCACCGGACACTGTCCGGTGTACACCGGACAGTCCGGTGAATTATAGCGCGCCGGCTTCCGAGAATTCCCGAAGGCGAAGAGTTCGAGTTGGAGTCCTCTGGGTGCACCGGACACTGTCCGGTGTACACCGGACAGTCCGGTGCCTCCAGCCAGAGGTGCCTTCGGTTGCCTCTTCGCCCCTTTGTTGAATCTAAAACTTGATCTTTTTATTGGCTAAGTGTGAACCTTTTGCACCTGTATAACTTATTCACTAGAGCAAACTAGTTAGTACAATATTTGTGTTGGGCAATTCAACCACCAAAAATATTTAGGAACTAGGTGAAAGCCTAATTCCCTTTCAGAAACTTTGCCAAATAGGGCGCATAATTATACCTTTAATATCTTCTCGTGCTTTCAGGTCATTTTTCACATAGAACCATTCTGTCATCCAGTCGCCGGGCCATCTCTTCCGAAATGTTGGCACGGGACAGCTTGACCCAGACCGAGAAACGAAACTGTAGCAGCCAAAATTATTGTGATACTGTTCCTTACCCCAGGGTTTTGTCTCGTATGATAACTCGTGTATGTTGCAGAAGCTTTTCGCATCAGGTTCCAGACCTTGGCTTCTTACGGCCCACACGAAGATATTCAGCCTTATAATTGCTTCGGGGGTAAGTTGATGAAGATAGATTTCAAACATTTTCAGCACTTCTACGACAAAGCTGCTCAGGGGAAATCGTAGTCCAGCCTTCAAAAAGCTTCGGAACACTACGACTTCATTTTCCTCAGGGGTCGGGCAAGTTTTCTCTCCTTCGTCGACCCTCACAATGGATAAATCCCGGAAGTATCTTCCCCTCATGTTGACAAGATGATTTTCTTTGATACCTGACTTGCCAAAAACTGAATGGCTTGGTCGCCAGGGGCGATCTTCGGAGTCTTCACCATCGCTGTCCACATCATAACTGTCGCTGTCACCAGTATCTTCAGACAAACCTTCCAGAATCTCCTTGGTGATTTTTTCCGTATTGGTCTTCGACATCGCTATAAGAAACCCTAAGTTCTTCTCTTCGTCGAGACTCAGCTTCATCTCAGCAGCAGCCTTCTTATCTTCAGACATCTTCGGAAACACTAAAAAACTGTTTTCAAGGCCGAAGCTTCAAAACTAAAAGCTCAGCAAATCTTAGTGCGCAAGAGCTAAAAATTGAGTGAACGGGAGCAGATGGCAAGAGAGCGTACCAAATGAGTTTGCGGTATGATCTTATTTATACGCTCAGCGCGTTGAAAATTGAAAGACCCCACTTGTCAGTGAATGTTGCTATTCTAGCAGAGGGAAGGTGTTTTTTCGGACCTTCGGCTTAAGGCCTTCGTCCATATCGCAATCTGAATTTATCACTAACAAATTAATATTGCGAGGGGCTACTGTTGGGGGCCTTCGTCCTCCGAAGGTCCTCAAAAATAAGATTTGACAATGTTTTCCAAGTGAATTATATGAACAGATATCTTCGGACTCAGATTATGAGCATGGAGCACGGTCAGGACGAAGCCTAAGCCAGACGAAGGGTGATTGAAATAATGGACGGGCTGATTACCAAGCTGTACGAA
This sequence comes from Zea luxurians, assembly GCA_029449295.1. Lineage (NCBI taxonomy): Eukaryota > Viridiplantae > Streptophyta > Magnoliopsida > Poales > Poaceae > Zea > Zea luxurians. The sequence continues at coordinate 202,877,088 of JAOPSE010000003.1, forward strand.
GGATGGCGCACAGCCGAAGCTATGCGCAGGAAAGCTTCGTCGCGATAGCAGAAAGGGGAACCGACCTAAAGATGAAAAGACTACTTAGGCCTTAATGAATTCCCATAAGTCATTAGCAAGTGTAATGGGCATGGATGTAATTTTACATGGGCTGCGTCCCACGCCTATAAATAGATGAACAGTACTCCCGTACTGTTCACGCTGACTTGGCATTTGCTTTTGCGTCATCCTTATACTTTTGCCTTCCTGCAATCCGAAGGTACACTTGTAATCTGAAATCATTTCTATTTTTCTATGATAATAAAATAGAAATGATGTTGTGATAATATTTAAATGTTTATATTATTTCTTATGTTACATACAAGTTCTTCATCATTATTTATTGTGCTTACGAAGGTATGTTGTTTATGGTCTTCGTCCGAAATACATTATATTCCGAAGGGAAATAATGTTTCAGAGGACGAAGGACTTTATCATTTAACACTTTTTATGTTGCCTTGTTCTTAATCCGAAGCATTTGAGAACAAGTCCCCAACAATTTGTACTTCTAGTGTATTTCTTCTATTTATTGTAGAACCGATGAGTGATGGACTTTGGTAACCAAAACATGAACACTGGAACTTTCTCAACTCTAATAATTGGAAATCTTTATTCTTTTTTCCCATATTTCACTTCAGTTCTACACTGCCTCCAATTTTGCCTTTTCCACCATCCATCTTTACTTTCACCCCACAAAACAAACCTACAAATGAGTTGTCTTGCCTTTTCTGATGCTTTATTCCCAAATTGTAGCAGTTGTCATACTTCAGGTAATCAATACCCTGAAAAGAAATAGTTTCCGTATTCATGAATTAGTACAATTTTTGCATGTTTATAGGTAGTTCAAGTCCTGAAGTCACAAATAGGTATATATACTCATCTGCTCTAGGTCAATAAGCACCGAACATCTAACTATAAATCCACATCCTAAATGTCCAGATACAGCAGTTTAAATAATTGGGCTTTTCGCCTCCTCCCTGCCTCTGTAATTTGTATATAAACAGGAAAATCACGTAGGCTGCTCTAATGTTCTAAAAAGACAAGATCTAGTTCCCAATGAAAAACATATATTTGCTCATCCGATTAGGCAAAAACCAGGCACTCTGACAAGTTCAAAAAAGAAGGGAACATACAGTACTGCTTATTTACTTGTCAGTTGCTCCTTAATGTTCATAGGTTAAGGTCAGGGTCTAGGCAAAATAATACCATAAGGGAGGGCAAAATTGTAGCCAATGACTCATTAGGAGTGTGAAACTCAAATTTTTATGTTGGCTGGGGTCTGCTTTTATAAGCCTTCTCTGCTCCCTCCCGCTGAAAGCCACCGAGGTGGGACTAGACTGAAGCACCACAAACATTCAGACCTCTGTCTGGTTGCGTGGGCTTTCTGGGCTACCAATACATCGATGCTGGCCCGATCCGCAGAGTCTCTCTCGCTCCAAGTTCTCGAGTCCGTTTCCACCGCAGCTGGCTGGACACAGGCCACCCGCCGTCCGCTTTGTTTCCCAGACATCAAGGCTGAACTCCATCCATGTTTGAAACAAAATCTTCTTTGTTTGTATGATGATTGTACGTACATGAATGGAACAGTTCCAGGAGGGAGGCCACATGGAGTCTGATCTCGATACTAGCTGCAACCCTTTGCTCCCGGTCATCGGTCGCCTAAGAGGCTTGTCGTAGTACGTGGCCACCTGTATAAATGGTGTATTTTTCTTTTTTTATTTTTCATGGACTGCTCGGTTTCATAAGTAAACGTGATCATTTGCAACAGCCATGCACAGAGAGCGCGACATCTGTGTGGGGTCTCACCAAACCTTGGCTTCTAGCTGAAATTTGCATGATTTCTTAGTCACTACCTACATTCTTTTTGCCTGGGTACTACTCAATGGCGCTTATGCAGCAAACTAAAACTTTCTTTCAGTGTTTTGTAGCCAACTTTGGAGCACTCTAACATGTAACTTGTTGAGTATTGCTTAGTAATCACTGTTGAGTGGCTGCACCACGGTAGGCTGCATACTCTTCTGCATAGCGTTGCTTGTCGACCTGGTTCTGCTCCACATATGGTTGTCTATCCGCTACAAAATTTATATGGGCAGAAATGGTTAGAACAGATGCTATCCAAGTCTGTTTTTTCTCTCTAAGCAAACATGCATGATCACCAGGAAGTTACTGTGTGGAAGACAATGCACTCTAAGTAGTATGTTAGAGCTGGATTAGTCAGTTATGTACATTAGGTTCTCTTTTCCGTTCTTACAAGCAGCAACATTTCAGTTTATATTAATTCGAGTGAGTAATGGAGCTGGTAGGTCAACTTAGCAAGCTCTCATTCTATATAGATACTTCCAATCAATTGAAATATTTTTTACCTGCTATTTTGTCTATTTTCCCTTTATTTCATTTTACAATATTTTGAAACAAAATCAAACGCTTAGCAAAATTCCAATGATTTGGGCTGTTTCATTAATCTGTGTGCTATTACCGTGGTCGAATGTTGTTTTTATGGTTAAGCTATAGTCTTGATTCAGATTCACGCAATATTATGCTATTGTTAATTTTATTTTGGATTCCATTTTTTTCTTAAAATGATTTTTCTTACTACTATAACATGTAAAACCACTGTATCTATCCTGCACCATGGGAGGTGATTTTTGTTATTTACGTTATTATCTACTCCCTGTGTTCCTAATTATTGGTCACTTTGGCTTTTCTATAGTATAATATTCCAAACTTGTATGTATTTTGGGTATTTATTGGGGGTAGTGTAAAGTTTATATGCATACTTCCTGTATATAGAGGTTGATGCTATTTATCTAATGATAGTGGTAAGGCTTAGCTAATAGTATGCTTTGTGTACGGTGAGTTGCATCCGTTCATAATTCTCTTTCTCACATACTTCCTATGTTCATGCTGCATTGCTGCTAAAAATCAGCATCGGTCAATAACTCCTTGAATGATGTTACATCATGCCTACGTGGTGTACCTTTTACGAAAGGAAGATTGAAGAGAGTAGACAGACAGCTCTGCAAATCCTCCCTTTGCCATGTTTCCCGTTAATTAGCTCCCCCTCTACGGTCATCTAAGCTTCATGTCGTCGTCTGCCCTGACCATTTCAGCCCTAGAAGGACTGCTATCATTGTCTGTCCCACTATGCGTGCTCTTGTGCTCAGCTCCCGTGCCTTCGGGAGGGTAGTATCGCGGGTCGGCGAGGAAGGAGAGCGCCACGACGACGTCGCTGATCCCCGGCCGGCTGGCAGCGTCCTCCTGCAGGCACATGGACGCTGGTTGGAGTCGGTGCTGTAGCCCAGCAGCTTGACGAGGTTCGGGTGGTGCAGGAGGCTGAGCATCAGCACCTCGACGAGGAACTCGCTGTTGCCCTAGAGACCGTCCCTGTTCAGATGCTTCACGGCGATAACCTCTCCGGTGTCCTCGAGGAGCCCTTTGTACACCCGTCCGAAGCCGCCTTCTCTGAGCAGGTTCTGCGAGCTGAACCCGTCCGTCGTGGCGCCTAGCTGACTGAACGTCAGCGCCCTGCTGGGCATGTTTTGGTTGCTAACCCCTAGGCTCTCCTCTGCATGCGATGCATTGCATTAGCCTCTGCATGCGATGCATTTAATTTGAGTGGCTGGGTAATCGGATCGGATCTGTAATATATACCTGACTTGGCTGAAATGTCGTTGACGAGGTCCACCAGCCCGCCGCTCTCCTTCCTGGCCTTCATCTTCTGCATGCCATCCACCTCTGCATGATTTGCAGACTCGTGAACTACAAGCCTTAATCACATTCACACCTACAGTCTAAAATAAGTGCTCAACCAAGCAACCCACACTGCTCATACGTCGTGCTATATCAATGCATTAGAGCATTTTACAATTTAGTTTAAAATATTTTCAAATGATGAAAGGTTTTGATGGAGCCAGTCGTATTGAACCGTGAAAGAGTTGCATTGGACAAGAAAAACAGGATGCATATGTAAGTTATATTATAAACAATAGTTAACACAAGATTTCGCTATCAAATTTATATGAACGTTATTTAGTCGCATGTTTAATATAGCTTCAGGTTGTTCGACGACTATAGCGATGAAGATTTTTATGGGGTACAACGGAAGTATAGTATTGTCGCTCGAGTTGAAGTTAAATTCCCGATTGAACCACGTTATCGTGACAGGCAACATTACATTCTGTCTAACATCAATGTAAGACAACCCCTCTTTAGGTTTCATTTACATAACTATATGTAATGTTCGTACCACAATCTATTTTGTGCTAAAATCAAATTAGGGAGCCAAGATCGAGGCCATTGCAACTCGGTATGAGATAGTCAAATACTTCAACAATTTGCTCCATGAAAAGCATGTCTACAAGATGCACAACGTATGGTTTGGTCTTAATCCGGGTGCATTTAATTTTCGACATCTAAATGGTACCATGGAGTTGTATTTCACCCAACAAACTGTCGTAGAGCCATACGCTATCCCAGTTCAAATGCCGCCATTTCCAAAACATATATTCTTGAACCTTGATGATATTGCCGAGCTGCCAAACAGGACTTTAGTTGGTAAGCATATATCGATCTACTAACCCTATTAAAAATTCCTTTACACAAAATTGAGTATTAATCCATATTTAATTGTGCTTTTTGTAGACATTATGGCTATTGTAGTCCACTTGGACACAATCCATCGTACAATGTGGGGTACATTCAAGAAGATTGTTATAATGGATGCTAGGTATATTCCATTAATATATTACCAATATGATGTTAAATCTATTAGTACTAATCTATTCTTCACAAAATCAATGTCACAAGGTGGTCTTTACATACCATTAAAGTGATTTACTAAACAAAAATGCACTCCGCTGGGCGTTGGCTAATGAGAATTATAGCATCATAATTGGGACCATGTTTCGGCGGTTCAGAAAACAAGGCACAACATATGTTTACGCCTTGCTAACACATTATTCACTATTTTTTCTTTTATAATGATTCATATTGAATATTTAAATATGCTATTCTAGAGTGTCTCGAATCAACTGACCATACAACAATACACTTCAAACCGTTCCATCACAACACCCATTATTTTGAACGTAAGTATTTTATAAGATTACCTACATCAAAATTATGTACTTGTTTTCATTATATTGTGAACTGAGTATACATGTGATTAAATGTTGCACTCATTGCAGCAATTCAAAAGGCTTTGGTGGCGTGGAACGATCGCCAGTTTGCCGTTAGATATCTTGACGACCAAAGGCGTAGATATAGTATGTAACTTTTGCAAATCTGAATTTTATGATGGAATACATGTACTATTATTGATGCAACTTACATGTGTCAATATTTGTAAAACATTTTGTTCTACTGGGACATATCAATGAATAAGTGGAACATCAAATCGTTTAGCCCGTACGTTTTCCATTTAGAACACTATATTGGTTTAATGTTGTGTCATTTTTGACATTAAAATCGTAACTTCGCTCATGAAATTACGTCAAATATACAGATCAAATCCGGAACAAATTTAATGTACATTCGGTATACCGAAGCCCATCTATAGGAGCTAGGCGTGCTCCAGGAAGATATTCCACATCACCAGAGTTATGAAAACAATTACTTAGCGCGTCACCCATATCCATCTATGCAGTTCAAACTTGGAATATAATACAATATCTTATACAGACACCAAAATCGTTCTCTTATCACCTCTCTCTAGGTTTTATCTCTTTACTCTCGGTTATGATGCTTGTTTCTATAACCTCTATTACCAAGGGCATCTTTTTTGATCTTCTATTCGCTTGGTTTATTGCAGTCATATCATTTCACCCTTAGTTCTTGCAGTATATTATTTTTATGCTCATGTTTTCTCGGGTACTATTCTTGTTATAGATCAGATGGGACATAATGCCGGTCGCAAACCATTCACAGACATCTCTAGCAATATCATTAGAGGTAAAGGTCAATACACAAACTGACCATACATCGTCGAAACGTAGTAAGTAGGGAACACTAATACACAAACTTACATTATAGGTGATCAAAATGAATTGCTCGGACCAATGCTCGATGCTAAGGAGCGTAAGAGAAAAAGGGATAGGGAAAGATATGCAGCGATGTCCGTTGAACAAAAAAAACGAGAAGAATAGGAAGCGTCGTGAAGCACGTCAACGAAACAAGGGACACAATGTGATACCCAATGTGTCAGGAGGTGATGAAAAACGTCCAATTTTAATTAATAAATCTGCGCATAAACCTACAATTGGAAAGTAATTGTGTTCATATTTTATAGGTGACCAAAATGAACAGCTTAGGTTGTATAATCAGACACCAAGGCGGAAAGAGGGAAAGTTAGAGTACATAAGAAAACGTAGAGCACTGCAAGCTAGCACTTTGAATTAGGGGTCCATCGCCATGGAGGTCCCAACATATACCTCTGAGGTTGTACACTCTACAGCAGATGTATCGGAACCTGATTCATCCTCTGATAACGCATGCGACTGGGTTATCCCTAAATACACCAGTACACCTTTCATGCCAGCTTCAACACAAACTAAGGATGTCGGTTCACCCGATATGTCTACTGAGCCACTAAGACGTAAACATCATGTTCTGCCTGGTGAAAGACAAGCTATCTTAGCCCGTCAAAACAAGAAATTTGAAGCAAACATTGCATGTAACGTGGCTACTTTGACTGAGGATACTATCAGTGACGTCGGACAAATGGATGATTCGACACAACCCGGTTCAACTATAGAGATCAACAACACTAGTAATTATACTAACCAATTGTAAATGGATCTTGCACGACGACGATAAAATGTAGTTCGACTAAACGTGTGTTTCCATCAGTACAATATAGGAATACACGCCAAAGTGCGATCGTGGCAACAAATGGGAGTGCAAACATGGTCGAACAAAGAAGTGGGTTGGAGCAAAGCCAGTCGATCCCAAGGTTCATTTCCAATGGTAATTGTTAAAAATCTTTATTGAGGTTATATATTTTCTCAACCCTGAATGCCATGTCTTTTACTTGGATTGTATTTTCATGATCCAGTTGATGACGATGATGAGGGTGTCATATTCAGAGAGGATAATGATGAGAACGAGGGATATCTATTCGCTGGTAATTGTACTTATGTCAATTTCTATTACAATACTAATGCGTATCTAAATTCAAATGTCTTAATCGTTCTTTCCAAAAAAATATCAGATGAGGACACTAACGAGGACTTCGAGATAGATGGTACTCAAGATCAATCTGTTGTCACTGATGTGCCTGACCCGTACGACAAGGTCTACAGTAACATCCCTGAAGAAACACATATGCTGAAGCACGTTCCCGACTGTGGTTATTGCACTATGAAGAAGTTTGAGTATGAGCCACCTGGGTTTTGCTGTCGAGGTGGGAAGGTTGAGCTAGCCCCACTAGAGACCCCTCCCCAGCTTAGGAGGTTGTGGGATAGTGCAGACTCTGATGCTAGGCACTTTCGTGATAACATCAGATTTTTTAATGGCCATTTTTCTTTCACTTCCCTGTACTGTTGCCTCGACAGTATGACAACTAATATGAGGGATTCTGGTATATACACATTCCATGCATAAGGCATGATGTACCATAATATCAAGTCATTCGGTAGTGAATGTGGGGCAGAGCATAAACACCTGGAGCTTTACTTTTACGATGATGATCCCAGACTCGAGCATCGATACCGTAAGTGTCGTGAAGATCAGATTCAGAAAGACCAAGAGGTTATTAAACAAATAGTTGGCATACTTTGTGGAAATTCGTACTCTGAGCACCTTAGGAGCATGGGTCATGTTGAGAACCTTGCTGACTATCACATCGCATTGAACCTTGACCAGACGTTGAACCAGAAGACATATAACACACCTCTCACTTCAGAGGTGGCCGCTATCTGGATCGAGGGGAGCGAACGGCGAGGCCAGTTCAGCAAGAGTGTTATGCTACATGGGAAGGATAGGTCAAGCCATGACATCCGCTCATACCATGGATGCTACGATGCGCTATCATATCCACTGTTCTTCCCTAGAGGTGAACTTGGATGGCATGCAAATATCCCAAAGGTTGGTGTATCCATGGACGAAGTGGATGCATACCGGGCGACGCATAGGGCAAGTAATGGAAATGATGAAGATGCGGGTTAGTTGTTTCTTTGTAATTTCTAAGTTGTTCACATTATTAAATATGTTTTCGGCATCACTAGATAATCGATTCTTGCGTATGCAGAACCTCCTACCCATCTATGTGTGTCCGTGTGTGATTACTACTGCTACAAATTTCAGATACGTCCAGGGGTATTCAATCCAATACTTCATGGTAAACGACTTTTCCAGCAGTTCGCGGTCGACACATACATTAAGATTGAGAGCTCCCGTTTAGATTTCATACGTAAGAACCAGGATCGGTTAAGGGCAGACCTATACCAGGGCTTGGTGGATAGCATGTTAGATGGAGATGTTAGAGGAGAGAAGGTTGGAAAGCGAACTGTGTTGTCACCGTCGTTTATTGGCGGTCCTCGTGACATGAGACGTCAATATATGGATGCTATGGCTCTGGTGCGGAAGTTTGGTAAACCAGACATCTTTCTTACCATGACATGTAACCCTAACTGGGATGAGATAAGGAGAGAGCTTCTACCTGGACAAACACCGCAAGATCGTCCTGATCTTGTAGTGCGTGTCTTTCATGCGAAACTACAGGAGCTAAAGCATAGGTTGACTAAACATGATATACTCAGTAAAGTCCGAGCCTACGTCTACGTCATGGAATTTCAGAAACAAGGTTTGCCACATGGCCATTTTCTACTCATCATGCAAAGGAAGTACAAGCTCACGTGCCCTGAACAGTATGACCTTTTGATCTCAGCTGAGTTCCTGTCCAACAAGTACCCTAAACTGCGAAAGATGGTTATCAAGCATATGATGCATGGCCCATGTGGGTCGCTAAACCCTAACTGCCCATGCACTAAGGGTCGTGCATCATGCAAGAATCAATACCCCCGGCATTTCCGTGAGGCAACCATGCAAGGGAAGGATTCATATCCTAATTACAGACGTCATGACGATGGGCGTAAGGAAAAGGTTCGAGGATGTGAATTGGACAATAGATGGGTTGTCCCTTACAACCCTTACCTCCTTCGGCTCTTCAACTGTCACATCAATGTTGAGGCGTGTGGGAGCATCAAGGCTGTTAAGTACCTGTTCAAGTACATATACAAAGGCCATGATCGTGCGTCTGTTGTTATGAGAGATACGAGTAAGGAAAATGGTGATGTAGATGAGATCCAGCAGTATAGAGATGCAAGGTGGGTGACTCCTCCGGAAGCCTTATGGAGGATATATGGATTTGAGCTTAGTCAGAACTCTCCATCTGTGATGCAGCTGCAACTCCATCTTCTAAACATGCACATGGTGGCGTTTCACGAGCGACAAATGGTCAAGCGAGTCGTCAACCGTCCAGGTGCTGATAGGTCAATGATTACATCATATTTTGAGGCGAATAAGCTGTACGAGGAGGCTCGGGGCATCCTGTATCGTGACTTCCCTGAGTGGTACACTTGGCAGCAGGGCAAAGTGTGGCAAAGGAGGAAACAGAATACGGGTGGACAAGTCGGTAGAATCGTCTCTGCTCTACCATCTGAGGGGGAGCGCTTCTATCTTCGGCTCCTCCTAAATCATGTGACTGGTGCTACCTCCTATGTGGATCTAAGGACAGTAGACGGTGACACACTACCATCGTTTCGTGAGGCAGCACAAAGAAGGGAATTACTTGAAGCAGAGATGAGTGTCTCAATGAAGCTGCTCTTTACCAAATGCCATCAGCGCTACGGAGGTTGTTTGCAATGATACTGGTTTTCTGCGAGCCGAATGATGTGGCCGAATTGTGGTAGAGACACCTTGACACAATGTCCGAGGATTATCATCGTATTACTCAGAGCAAAACCCATTTGCAGCAGATGGTCTTGATTAACATTAGAAACATGTTGCAGTCAATGGGTAAAGACATAAAGACATTCCCTCTACCTGCTATCATCGATAGATATGACGATTCACAAGGTATTGATAGAGAGATTTACGAGGAGGAAATTATCAAGGCGACGGCAGAAGATGTTGCTTTGCAAGAAACCCTAAATGAGGAGCAGAAGTCTGCCTATGAAAAGATCTTATCTGTTGTTGACACCAGTAATGGCGGTGTGTTCTTTGTGGATGGGCCTGGTGGTACTGGAAAGACTTATCTGTATAAGGCATTGCTTGCGGTGCTACGTAGTCAGGACAAGATTGCAGTTGCAACAGCTACATCTGGGGTTGCGGCTTCCATAATGCCTGGTGAGAGAACTGCCCATTCACACTTCAAGATACCACTTACTATTGATGATGGTGCTATATGTACCTTCACGAAACAAAGTGGGACATCAAAGTTGCTACAGAAAGCGTCGCTCATTATTTGGGACGAGGCATCAATGGCTAAGAGATAATCAATTGAAGCGTTGGACAACAGCATGCGTGATATCATGGGACGCCCTGATCTGCCCTTTGGTGGGAAGACTATTGTGTTTGGGGGAGATTTCAGACAAGTACTCCCTGTTGTACGTAAAGGGTCAAGGGCTCAGATAGTTGCTGCCTCTCTACGGAGTTCTTACCTATGGGAATCAATGTGCCACCTAAAGCTTGTTCGCAACATGAGAGCAAAGAGCGACCCATGGTTTGTAGAATATTTGTTGCGTGTCGGTGGTGGAACCGAGGAAGTGAACAACGATGGTGATGTTCGTCTTCCAGATGAGGTATGTGTGCCATATACCGGTGATGACCGCGACCTTGACAGATTGATAGATGACATTTACCCCAGTCTAAACGAAAATATGTCTAATACAAGCTACATCACTTCAAGAGCAATATTGACTACTCGGAACGACTGGGTGGATATGATAAATATGAGGATGATCGATCGTTTCCAACGGTAGCACATGATGTACCATAGCTTTGACACCGCAGTGGACGATCCTAATAACTATTATCCATCGGAATTCCTAAACACGCTGACTCCTAATGGACTACCCCCGCACGTTCTGAAGCTCAAAATTGGGTGCCCAATCATGTTGCTTAGGAATATAGACCCTGCTAACGGACTTTGCAATGGTACACGGTTGGTGGTACGTGGTTTCCAAAAAAATAGTATCGATGCTGAAATTGTCCTTGGTCAGCATGCTGGAATGCGAGTTTTCTTGCCTCGTATACCCCTGTGCCCTTCTGATGACGAGATGTTCCCTTTCCATTTTAAAAGGAAGCAGTTTCCGGTAAGACTAAGTTTCGCCATGACTGTTAACAAGTCTCAGGGACAGACGATTCCTAATGTTGCTGTGTACTTGCACGAACCAGTATTCTCTCATGGCCAGCTATATGTTGCTCTCTCAAGGGCCACAACTCGATTGAATGTGAAGGTACTTGTAATTCTAGTCACTGATGATAAAATGAAGAAGGGGGTGGAAAAGAAGTCAACAATAAATGGCGTAACATACACAAAGAATATTGTCTATAAGGAGGTCCTTACGCTGTAGCTGGACTGTGAATTTATTTCTGTTGGTATAATGTCTGTGAACTCGGCCAACACTGTATGTGAACACTATATGATCATGATATAAATACGCAATATTATTATAAATGTGTCGACCCAAATAGATTACACTGATGTCGAACAAACATTATTAATATCGTACAAATTATTTCTAAAGATGTGTGTGCTGGTATCGGATGTCGTGAGCATCTTGCAGAACATGTGCGCGTTCGTGCGAGCGGCCTCATGGCGGCGCCGTCCTCGCCGTCACGGCGATCCGCGTCCTCGTCCTCCCGGACCCGCGCCTGCGCCCGCTTCTCCGCATCCTCGTCCTCGGGCAGCAGCGACACCCTGCGTGTACACCTCGTCTGTCGTCCGCCTACACGGAACAAGACAGGTTTCTCTTGTCAGCCAATAGCTCGAGCACATTGCGCTCGCAGACCCCCTCGCGCACGCAGCACGAGCTCACATGGAGGGTGACGTCGATGACGAGGCAGAGCACGTGTGGCGTGAAAAAGTGCTTTGCTCTACCAACCTGTTTCATCTTCCCATGGGAAGTAATTATTGGAGAACCTTTAAGCGAGTTAATTAGTGGAAGAACAACAGCCCAATAATCTACACAAGCACATGTTGCAAAATATCTACAATTTATCACGATAGGAAGATTCAAAAGTTAGCACAATGCTACATAGAACTAAGAATAAGTAGCCAAACATAAATTTCAGGTCATCACGTATTTACACCATTATTTTCTTCCCACTATTATGCACAAGGAAATCAACAAGCTGAGATGACTTCTTTGATGCTTCACATATCATATGCTGCACCAAAACAAGGTTATGATTTTTGTAGGGAACAACTAGAATTCAAGAAAATTAGAACACAATTATCATAAAAACAAGAAGTATATTGATTTAACCTCCAACCGAAGCCCTAATGGTGTTATGGATGGACCAAGCTCATGTTGCCTAGCAACTTTGCTTGTGGACTTTGCCTCTGTCTTAACCTCAACCCTTATAGGATTTCTCAACAGCCAATGATTTCCATATGCCTCTTTCAATAATCTTATTTCGGTGATCCTTAATGATTTTTCTTGAGGTTTGCAGAAGACTTCCATGTTTTCACTTTCTGCATTTGAATGTCCGCATGATTTTTCAGGATCACAGAATCCGCTTTCTAAAACTGCACTCATTTTGGTTTCACCTCGTATAGCCTAATTATTCTAAAATGAAAAAAACATTATTCAGAAATATATGTCTGTGTATCGGCTGTTGATGTTAAATGTAGAAATTACTTACTGGCAGTTCCTGTGAACATATTGTGTCCTTTGTGACATCATTATCATTATTAATGTTTTTTGATTAACAGGCCCAATTCTCTTGGCCTGATCTATTTTTTCTGTTTGATTTAATTCAAGGACTTCATTAAGTGCACTCTTTATCTCTGGAACTTCAAAGTCATCCCAATTGAATTGCTCACAATCTGAATCCAAACTGTTTTCTTGACTTCTGTTTGAAATCTGGGGAAACAATCTTCTCCTTTTCAAACTCCTTTCCTTTTCAAGATATCTAACATACCGTTCCCCAAGAAGGTTACATAAACACATGACAGCTCCTCTTATCTTTTCGTTTGTTTTCAATAGTAGTGCCATCCTTCTAAGACATGTATGTGGTGGAGCTGGAAGATCAGAGAGAGACTTCCAAGGTACACGATAATATCTTGCCCCAAGTACTGCACACACTCTAATGTATGCCATCAGCAGTTTTCTACAAATAATAATAAAATAGTCAGGACCATCGTGCATGTTTGTCAACTTAAGTATTGAGGTTTAGAAATCAATTTTCAGACCAAGCATGGGCAGACAAAAATAATAATACTGTCGGCGTTTCGACCCCGGGGGGTCCCTGGACCGACGAGTAAATTGTCGCTACGTGCCCCAGCCCAGATGGGTCGGCGCGAGACGAGACACAAAGGGGGGAGAACAGCAAGGGGAAACCACGACCTTTGTGTTGTCCTGCGCCCAGGGCGGCTAGATGCGCTTGCAGTAGGGGGTTATAAGCGTTCGCGCGGGAGCGAGAGAGAGAGAGCGAGCGAGAGCCTTATGCGCCGGCCCGTTCTCCCGCGCGGCCAACCTCTCCGTACGAGAGCCCTGGACCTTCCTTTTATAGACATAAGGAGAGGGCCCAGGTGTATAATGGGGGGTGTAGCAATGTGCTAACGTGTCTAGCAGAGAGGAGCTAGAGCCCTAAGTACATGACGTCATGGCAGTCGGAGGGGTTTTGGCACCCTGTTCATGTGATGTCGTGGTCGTCGGAGGAGCGCTGGAGCCCTGTGGAAGTACAGCTGTCGGGGCTGTCGGGTCCTTGCTGACGTCTCCTTGCTGACATAAGGGGCTAGGAGCTGCCGCCGTCATGGATCGTGTGGGGTGTCATCATTACTTGTTTACCGGGGCGAGCCAGATGGGATGCCGGTCTTGTTCCCCGTAGCCTGAGCTAGCTAGGGGTAGGGTAATGATGGCCCCCCTGGCGACGTGGCTGGTCCGAACCCGAGTTGGGGCGAGGTGGCGATTCCTCAGAGGTCGAGGTTGAGTCCGAGCCCTGGGGTTGGGCAAGGCGGAGTCCATCGTCTTCCAGGGCCGAGGCTGAGTCCGAGCCCTGGGGTCAGGTGAGGCGGAGTTCGTCGTCTTCCGGAACCGAGGCCGAGTCCGAGCCCTGGGGTCGGGCGAGGCGAAGTCCATCTTCCGAGGCCGAGACGGGGGCCGAGCCCTGGGGTCGGGCGAGGCGGAGCTTCCTATGTCGCCCGAGGCTGGACTTAGCCGCTGTCGACCTCACTCTGGCGAGTGGCACGACAGTCGGAGCGGGGCAGGCGGCGCTGTTTTCTTGTCAGGTCGGTCAGTGGAGCGGCGAAGTGACTGTGGTCACTTCGGCTCTGTCGACTGAAGAGCGCGTCAGAATAAGATGTCAGGCGATCCTTGCATTAAATGCTCCTGCGATACGGTCGGTTGGCGTAGCGATCTGGCCAAGGTTGCTTCTCTGCGAAGACTGGGCCTCGGGCGAGCCAAAGGTGTGTCCGTTGCTTGAGGGGGCCCTCGGGCGAGACGTGAATCCTCCGGGGTCGGCTGCCTTTGCCCGAGGCTGGGCTCGGACGAGGCGAGATCGTGTCCCTTGGGTGGACTGAGCCTTGACCTTAATCGCGCCCATCAGGCCTTTGCAGCTTTGTGCTGATGGGGGTTACCAGCTGAGATTAGGAGTCTTGGGGGTACCCCTAATTATGGTCCCCGACTGTAGCCCCCGAGCCTCGAAGGGAGTGTTGGCACTCGCTTGGAGGCTTTTGTCGCACTTTTTTGCAAGGGGACCGGCCTTTCTCGGTTGCATTTTGTTTCGGTGGGTGCGCGCGAGCGCACCCGCCGGGTGTAGCCCCCAAGGCCTCGAAGGAGTGTTTTGACTCCTTCGAGGTCTTAGTGCCTTTCATGATGGCTCGGCCGGTTTGGTCTTCCCTCATGCGAACTGGTCGTAGCCCGGGTGCATAGTCGAGTCCCAAGTTCTCGGGCTGGTATGTTGACGCTGTCAACGGTTTGGCCGGAGCCGGGTTCGCGAGAGCAGCCTCCGAGCCTTCGCACAGAGCGAGAGGACGGTCAAGGACAGACTCGACTTTTTTCATACGCCCCTACGTCGCCTTTCCGCAAGGAGGAGGGGGGAAAGCGCCATGCTGCCCTCAGAGGGCACCGAACATGGTGTCTCCAGTGAGTTGCTAGCGGGTAATCCGAGTGGACGCCCGTGCCCCATTCGTTAGGGGTCGGCTAGTGGCCCGGAGGCGCGCTCCAAAAGTACCTGCGGGTGATTCGCCGGACCCGGTCCCCTTTTGACGGGGTCCGAGGGCTCGATGCCTCCCTCTGGTGGGATTCCGTTACGAAAATCGCTCCCGCTGGTCTCGGAAATGTCCTGGGGTACCTCGGGAGCGTAGCCTGAGCCTTGGTTATGTATCGAACGTACCCAGGGTCATCCCTCGCTCTGCGTGCTCTGAGGCAGCTGTCGAACCCTTCGGGGGCCAGCCTACGAACCCCTGATCAGTAGTGGGCGCGGAGCCCGAGTGGCCTGAGGCGGCTGTTGAACCCTTCCGAGGGGCCAGCCTTCGAACCTCTGACCAGTAGTGGGCGCGGAGCCCGAGTGCTCTGAGGCGGCTGTCGAACCCTTCTGAGGGGCCAGCCTTCGAACCTTTGATCAGTAGGGGGGCTCGGGGCTCGTTTCCTTCGTGGAGAAGGATCCCTTTCGGAGTATCCCCTTTCCCAGTCCCTGTGGCAAGAGAGAGAAAGAGGAAATGGAAAAGGATACGAAGTCGAACGTCATGGCGTACCTTTTTGACGCGGTCATTATGGCGGAGGTGAAGCGTCGCCCGCTTCGCCTGCCAAAGGTGCCGCCTGCCCTGCCGCAGAGTTAATGCGACGGGACGAGTGGTTCGCGGGGAAGCTGTTGTGCGTGCGCGAGCCGTTCGAGGAACGGAACACGGGCGCATCGTCTTCACGCCGTGGGAGAGGGTTCTCTCGCTGTTCCAGGAGGGGACATGAGCCTGCAGATGATTTGACTGCTGCTTCCGCCCGCCTGCCATCGCCATTACTGTCGGCCTATTTTTGGCCGTATCGACCGTCGCGCCTTCTCCCACGGCTGACTGACCCGTGACCGGCGTGCCTGGTTGGCACTGCTGGGCCGTGCACAGGGTTGCCTCGAGTTGCGGCACCGGTTCTACAGTCGAGGAGGCGCGGGACTGGCGCGAGTGGTGGTGCAGTTTCTCGCACGTAGTAACCGGCGCGCCGGTTACATGACGTGTGGGCCTGGGCCTCCATGCTGGACGCGGCAAAGTCGGGAGGGTGCGCCCTCCTGGTGCGGTTGCATGCCGCCTGCATGGCGGTCCGCTTTTTCACCCGCTGGTCCGAGCGATAGTGGAGGAATGCTTGTAACCGCTAGGCTGTTGTGCGCTCCGCGCGCGGCGGTTTGGCTCCTTCTGTCCTGGGGCAGCTTGCATGACGCGTGGGACCCAACCCCCGTGTCGTAGGGGGAGGACCTTGGAGCGTGTTGGAGAAGACTCAGTCCGCGACGGCTAAGGACGCAAGTGGGGAGAGTCGCCTTTAAAAGGAGGGTGACCCCCTTGGATGGCAACCATGTCTTCGCACTCCATGTATCGCATCCTTCCACCTTCCGAGCCCCCGGATGGGGGGCGCTCGCGTCGCTTTCGTCTTGCTGTTGTTGGAGGAACACAACTTCGCGGAAGTTGGTACCTTTCAGCCACCGCTCGGCTTCAAGAATTTTCGTCGTGCAGCCCGGCTGCATTCCCCCATCAATGGACAGTTTGGCGGAGGGAAGCGAGCCGGGCTGCGGCCTCCGCCCCGCCCTCAGCTTCAAGGATTTTCGTCATCCGGGCTGAGGCGGAGGGGCGCACCGAGTGGGGGGTTGCCTCCGTGTGGGCCGGTAACCCTTTTCTTCCCCCGGCGTTTGGGGGAAAAAAGGCACCCTCCAGCCCTGCGGAGGCTTCCTCCAGCCATGCCGGGGAAGGCGAACTGCTGCTGCCCAGCCAGGGTGCAGCATTCCGTCCTCTGTCCGGGCGATGGTCGCGCCGCGTACGGGCCGGCCATGTCCAGGTCTTCCTCGCGCCGACAGCCGCACCAGAGGGTTGCCCAGCACGTCGTGTGCCGCGAGGGCGGCGCTCATGTTCTGGGGCGGCCTCGGCGAGGGCGGGAGCGAGGACCTGCCGGTGCGCTTTGAGGCGACAGCAGCCGGAGAAGGTTTCTCTGCTGACGAGACCGCCAACTCCGCTTGCACCCCTAGACCTCCGTCCCCCTGGCTTGAATGGCTGGTTCTCGTCCTTCGTGGGCGAAAGCCTTTCCGCCGCAGCGTCTGCCCGGAAGCCGTTGCTGCAGCTGTCTTGCCGCCCGGGACGAAGGTTGTTGCCGCTGCTGCCGGAGCGGGCGTCGGCGAGCCACCAGGGTTTCGTCGCCCCACAGGCCCTCCAACGTGGGGGGGGGGGTTGTTTGTACCTGCGGGGGTGGAACCGGAGTTCCGTTTGTAATGGCACCTTGAGTGTCGGTGTTTGTTCATCGTGGCTGTCGAGGCCTGAACATGTAGGTATTTTTGGGTGTAATACCATGTTTTTTCCCTCATTTTCGAGCACTGGGACTCGCCTGTCGGCTAGCCGAACCACTTTACCAAATGTGAGTTGCTCTGTGCGGAAGGTGACGAGTGAGGTATCTGTATCCCGGAGGCGTAGGAATCCCTCGGCTCGGTCGGCCTTGCCGCACAGGGCTTCACTTGTTTAGTAAAAGAAACCCTCGGCCGCTCTTCGATGAGCCGGAGCCGAGGGCAGCGGTGCCAGCACGGACAGAGGCAGAGTTGGCTCGAAAAAGGGAGCTTCGTCGGCCGGGGCTTGGCCGGGACCAACGCCGGAGTCGAGTTGCCGAGGCCACGAGCCGAGCGGGTGTCCTCAGGGGGCAGCTGGCTGAGGCTTCGGGGCAGCCGGTCGAGCCGTCTGCTCGGGCCGGGTTCCTAGAGGAGACTCTAGCGGCGATGGCCCGGGCGTGGTGCTGACGTCGTCCTTCGGAGCGGAGATCCTTCGCCCGTGTTGCCGTTCGAGGCTCGGTCGGACTTCGCCGAAGGTGGAGTTGACGCCGAGGGTGCTGCTGCTCCCTCTCCATCGACATCTGAGCCTGCAACATCGGTTCGCCTGTAGTATGTATATGTTTTTTACGGCCACCGAGGCCCAAACATACTATCATCGTGTTGTAAAGCTGCGTTTCTTTTCCCCTTGTTTCGAGTATCAAGACTTGCTTGTCGGTGGCGGAATCATTCATTCGAGCGAGAGTTACTTCTCACGGAAGGTGATGAGTGAGGTATCTGTATCCCGGAGGCGTAGGAGTCCCTTGGCTCGGTCGGCCTTGCCGCTTACGTGTACTCTTACTCGTCCGTAGGATTCTTTTGTCGACATGGTCGAGATGGCACGAAAAATCGTTTCGGTAGAAGAGTCTTCGAGCGTTAAGACTTGTTCGGTCAGCGGAACCGTTTATCCGAGCGCGAGTTACTTATCGCAGAAGGTGATGAGTGAGGTATCCGTATCCCGGAGGCGTAGGAGTCCCTCGGCTCGGTCAGCCTTGCCTGCTTATGTGTACTCCGTCGTTTTCAGGATCCCACCATCGAAGTAGTTAAAAAACACGAAAAATGTTCTTGCCGAAAGACTTTTTTCGAGGAAAATTTTGACGCAGAGGGGGTTCGCCCCTTCTAGCCCCCGAGGGAGGGTCGGGCTTTGCCGAGGCAAGGCCGACCCTTCCTTGATGGTTAGACTTCATATGTAAACGAGGTATATGAACGACTTGAAAGCATCTTAAGGGTAGAAGCGACGTAGCTGTCGGATGTTCCAAGCGTTGTTGTAGACCTCGCCTTGACTGTTGGCCAGCTTGTATGTCCCGGGCTTCAAAACCTTGGCGATGATGAATGGCCCTTCCCAGGGGGCGTGAGCTTGTGCCGCCCTCGGGCATCTTGTCGTAGTCGAAGCACCAAGTCGCCCACCTGGAGGTCTCGGGACCGAACCCCTCGGGCGTGGTAGCGTCGCAGGGACTGCTGATACCGCGCTGAGTGTAGTAAGGCCATGTCCCGAGCCTCTTCCAGCCGGTCTAGTGAGTCTTCTCGGTTGGTCTGGTTGCGCCGGTCGTCGTAGGCCCTCGTCCATGGGGAACCGTATTCTAAGTCTGTGGGCAAGATGGCCTCGGCTCCGTAGACTAGAAAGAACAGCGTGAAGCCCGTGGCTCGACTTGGCGTCGTCCTCAGGCTCCAGACCACCAAGGGGAGTTCCTTCATCCATCGCCTACCGAACTTGTGGAGGTCGTTGTAGATCCTCGGCTTGAGTCCTTGCAGAATCATGCCGTTGGCATGCTCTAACTGCCCATTCGTCATGGGGTGAGCCACAGCGGCCCAGTCCACCCGGATGTGGTGATCCTCACAGAAGTCCAGGAACTTTCTACCGGTGAACTGGGTGCCGTTGTCGGTGATGATGGAGTTCGGGACCCCAAAGCGATGGATGATGTTGGTGAAGAATGCCACCGCCTGTTCGGACCTGATGCTGTTTAGGGGTCGGACCTCGATCCACTTGGAGAATTTGTCGATGGCGACCAGTAGGTGCGTGTAGCCCCCGGGTGCCTTCTGCAAGGGATCGACGAGGTCCAGACCCCACACAGCAAACGACCAGGTGATGGGTATTGTTTGCAGAGCCTGAGCGGGTAGGTGCGTCTGCCTTGCGTAGAACTGACACCCTTGGCAGGTGCGGACGATTCTAGTGGCGTCGGCCACCGCGTCGGCTAGTAGAAAACTTGTCGTAAAGCGTTTCCAACAAGGGCTCGAGGCGCTGCGTGGTGACCGCAAGCCCCCGAGTGTATTTCTTGTAAGAGCTCCTGGCCTTCGGCGATGGATATGCATCGTTGGAGGATGCTAGAGGGGCTGCGGTGGTAGAGCTCCTTCCCGTCACCCAGCAAGATGAATGACTTGGCGCGCCGTGCCAGTCACCGAGCTTCGGCTCGGTCGAGGGGCAGCTCTCCTCGGTGGAGATATTGCAGGTACGGGGTCTGCCAGTCCCGATTAGGCATGACCCCATTCTGCTCCTCCTCAATGCGCAGAGTCTCACCCTTGGTAGCTGGGGGTGCCTCGGGCGGAGCCGAGGGCGCCTCGGGCCGAGCCGAGGATGCCTCGGGATGAGCCGAGGGTGCCTCGGGCTCGGTCGCGTCACTGGTCTTGACAGAGGGTTGATGTAGGTCTCAAGAGAAGACGTCCGGGGGAACCGTTGTCCGCCCTGAAGCTATCTTTGCCAGCTCATCCGCAGTTTCGTTGTATCGTCAGGCGATGTGGTTGACCTCGAGCCCATAGAACTTGTCTTCCAGGCGCCGAACCTCGTCGCAGTAGGCTTCCATCTTCGGGTCACGGCAGTGGGAGTTCTTCATGACTTGGTCGATAACAAGCTGCGAGTCACCGCGAGCGTCGAGGCGTCGGACCCCTAGCTCGATGGCGATGCGCAACCCGTTGACCAGAGCCTCATACTCAGCCACATTGTTGGACGCCGGGAAATGGAGGCGCAGCACGCAGCGGAGGTGCTTCCCGAGGGGCGAGATGAAGAGCAGGCCCGCGTCTGCCCCTGTTTTCTTCAGCGACCCATCGAAAAACATGGTCCAGAGTTCCGGTTGGATCGGAGCTGCCGGAAGCTGGGTGTCGACCCATTCAGCCACAAAGTCTGCCAAGACTTGGGACTTGATGGCCTTCCGAGGGGCGAACGAGATTGTCTCGCCCATGATTTCCACCGCCCATTTTGCAATCCTACCCGAGGCCTCTCGGCACTGGATGATCTCCCCGAGGTGGAAGGATAACACCACAGTTACCGGATGAGACTCGAAGTAGTGTCGCAACTTTCGCCGTGTCAGAATTACCGCGTACAGTAGCTTCTGAATTTGTGGGTAGTGGATCTTGGTCTCGGACAATACCTCACTGATGAAGTAAACCGGCCTTTGGACGGGCAATGCATGCCCTTCTTCTCATCTCTCGACCACGATCGCGGCGCTGACCACCTGAGTGGTAGCGGCGACGTAGATCAAGAGGGATTCTCCGGCAGCGGGGGGCACCAGGATGGGTGCGTTTGTAAGGAGCGCCTTCAGGTTCCCGAGGGCTTCCTCGGCCTCGGGGGTCCAAGTGAAGCACTCGGTCTTTCTTAAGAGGCGGTACAGAGGTAGGCCTCTTTCGCCGAGGCGCGAGATGAAGCGGCTCAGAGCCGCAAGGCATCCCATGACCCTCTGTACGCCTTTCAAGTCCTTGATGGGCCCCATGTTGGTGATGGCCGTGATTTTTTCCGGTTTGGCCTCGATGCCCCGCTCAGAGACGATGAACCCCAAGAGCATGCCTCGGGGGACTCCGAAGACGCACTTCTCGGGATTGAGTTTTACGCCTTTCGCCTTGAGACACCAGAATGTCGTTTCAAGGTCGGAGAGGAGGTCGGAGGCTCTCCTCGTCTTGACTACAATGTCATCGATGTAAGCCTCGACGGTCCGACCAATGTGCTCTCCGAACACGTGGTTCATGCACCTTTGGTACGTCGCACCCGCATTCCTCAAACCAAATGGCATAGTAACGTAGCAGTACATGCCAAAAGGTGTGATGAAAGAAGTCGTGAGCTGGTCAGACTCTTTCATCCTGATTTGGTGATACCCTGAGTAGGCATCAAGGAACGACAGGGTTTCGCACCCAGCAGTGGAATCCATGATTTGATCGATACGAGGCAGAGGGTAGGGAACCTTCGGACATGCTTTGTTCAGACCAGTGTAGTCTACACACATCCACCATTTCCCTCCTTTCTTTCTCACAAGCACAAGGTTGGCAAGCCATTCGGGATGGAATACCTCTTTGATGAACCCAGCGGCCATCAGCTTGTGGATCTCCTCGCCTATGGCTATGCGCTTTTCTTCGTCGAATCGGCGCAGAGGCTGTTTCACGGGTCGGGCTCCAGCTCAGATATCCAGTGAGTGCTCGACGACTTCCCTCGGTATGCCAGGCATGTCCGAGGGACTCCACGCGAAAACGTCGGCGTTTGCGCGGAGAAAGTCGACGAGCACTGCTTCCTATTTGGGGTCGAGCTCGGAGTCGATCCGTATCTGCTTGGAGGTGTCGTTGCTAGGGTCGAGAGGGACGGATTTAACCGCCTCTGCTGGTTCGAAGTTGCCGGCGTGGCGCTTCGCATCTGGAACCTCCTTGGGGAGGCTTTCCATGTCGGCGATGAGGGCCTCAGATTCGGCGAGGGCCTCGGCGTATTCCACGCACTCCACATCGCATTCGTACGCGTGTCGGTACGTGGGGCCGACGGTGATGACCCCGTTGGGGCCCAGCATCTTGAGCTTGAGGTAGGTGTAGTTGGGGACGGCCATGAACTTGGCGTAACATGGTCTCCCCAGCACTGCGTGGTAGGTTCCTCAGAACCCGACCACTTCGAAGGTGAGGGTTTCCCTTCGGAAGTTGGAGGGAGTCCCGAAGCAGACGGGCAGATCGAGTTGTCCGAGGGGTTGGACGCGTTTCCCGGGGATGATCCCATGAAAAGGCACCGCGCCGGCCCGGACCGAGGACAGATCGATCTGCTGGAGCCCGAGGGTCTCGGCGTAGATGATGTTGAGGCTGCTGCCTCCGTCCATGAGGACCTTGGTGAGCCTGACGTTACCGATGACGGGGTCGACAACGAGCGGATATTTCCCCGGGCTCAGCACGCGGTCGGGGTGGTCGCCTTGGTCGAAGGTGATGGGCTTGTCGGACCAGTCTAGGTAGACTGGCGCCGCCACCTTTACCAAGCAGACCTCCCGACGCTCTTGCTTGCGGCACCGAGCCGAGGCATTCGCCACTTGCCCACCGTAGATCATGAAGCAGTCGTGGACCTCGGGAAACTCCTCTGCCTTGTGGTCCTCCTTCTTGTCGTTGTTGTGGGCCCTGCCACCTTCTGCCGGTGGCCCGGCCTTGTGAAAGTGGCGCCAAAGCATGACGCACTCCTCAAGGGTGTGCTTGACGGGCCCCCGATGATAGGGGCACGACTCCTTGAGCATCTTGTGGAAGAGATTGGCACCTCCAGGAGGTTTCCGAGGGTTCTTGTACTCAGCGGCGGCGACAAGGTCTGCGTTGGTGGCGTCGCGTTTCGCTTGCGACTTCTTCTTGTTATTCTTCTTGGTGCCGCGCTGAGCGGATGCCTCGAGGACGTCTTCCGGCTGGCGGCCCTAGGGCTGCTTGTCCTTCCGGAAGATGGCCTCAACTGCCTCCTGGCTAGAGGCGAACTTGGTGGCGATGTCCATCAACTCACTCGCCCTGGTGGGGGTCTTGCGACCCAGCTTGCTCACCAGGTCGCGGCAGGTGGTGCCGGCGAGGAACACGCCGATGACATCGGAATCGGTGATGTTGGGCAGCTCGGTGCGCTACTTCGAAAATCGCCGTATGTAGTCCCGGAGAGACTCTCCCGGCTGCTGGCGGCAGCTTCGGAGATCCCAGGAGTTCCCAGGGCGCACGTACGTGCCCTGGAAGTTGCCGGCGAAGGCTTGGACCAGGTCGTCCCAGTTGGAGATCTGCCCCGGAGGCAGATGCTCCAGCCAGGCTCGAGCGGTGTCGGAGAGGAACAGGGGGAGGTTGCGGATGATGAGGTTGTCATCGTCCGTCCCACCCAGCTGGCAGGCCAGTCGGTAGTCCGCGAGCCACAGTTCTGGCCTCGTCTCCCCCGAGTACTTTGTGATGGTAGTCGGGGTTCGGAACCGGGTCGGGAACGATGCCCGTCGTATGGCCCGGCTGAAAGCCTGTGGACCGGGTGGTTCGGGCGAGGGGCTCCGATCCTCCCCGCTGTCGTAGCGTCCCCCACGCTTGGGGTGGTAGCATCGACGCACCCTTTCATCGAGGTGGGCTCGACGGTTGCGGTGGTGGTGCTCATTGCCGAGGCGACCCGAGGCCGCAGGCGCTGTGTTGCGCATGCGCCCGGTGTGGACCGAGGCTTCTCGCACGAATCCGAAAGTCGCGGCGTGATGCTCCGGGGGTACCCCTGCCTTCAGGAGGCAGAGCTTTCGGCCCATCGGACCGCGGCATCTTCCAGGAGGTTCTTGAGCTCTCCCTGGATACGCCGCCCCTCGGTGGTGGAGGGTTCCAGCATCGCTCGGAGTAGTATCGCAGCTGCAGCCAGGTTCTGGCCGACCCCACTGGAAACCGGGGCCAGCCTTGGCCTGGTATCGTCGGTGATGCGGTGCTGGACGTCCTGGGCCAGATGACGTGCTTCTCCGGCCGAAGCCTGGCCTGCCCACTCCTGTCCGAGGTTCAGCCGAGGCTGCGCGAGCGTTCCTGCCTCCTCGTCGAGCCTGGCCTGCATCTCGCGGATTTGCTCGAGCTGTGCGTCCTGACCCCCCACAGGGACTGGGACCACAGCTAGCTCCCGAAGGATGTCAACGCGAGGCGCAGGCGTAGGGGGATCGCCGTTCTCCGGCATACCAAGATGGTTACCTTCGCCGAGACCCCCTAGATCGACGTGGAAACATTCGTGACTTGGGGCACAATCCTCGTCGCCGAGGCTGTGGCTACCATCGGAACAATCGGAGAGGCAGTAGTCACATGCGGTCATGAAGTCCCGCATGGTACTGGGGTTACCAAGCCCAGAGAAATCCCAACCAGAGTCGGGCTCGTCATCTTCCTCGGAACCCGAGGGCCCGTAGGTCGTGACGGCGGTCAGTCTGTCCCAGGGTGACCGCACATGGTACCCCGGAGGGTTTGGACATGCCTTTGCGAAAGCCTCCACCGAAGTAGGGTCGCTTGGTGGGTCGAAGCTGAATCTGAAAGGCATGGGATGGGAAACGGACGGTACCTCTTGATCGACGGGTGGTGACGAAGTCGCGTCAGGGGCGGACTACACTGTTGTCTCAGGTACGAGGGCGACGCCCAGCAAGCCCTTCGCGAGCGTGCTGGCGTCATCCGTCAGCTCGATGTTGGCGTGTTGCGGGGAAACGACGCTCGTCTTCGTCTCCGACGTGAGGTCAATGCCCGGTGTGTCCCCCGCTGGGGCGCCGGCGCCGTCGTCTCGCTCGACAGCCGACGAGGTGTTGCCCCCTGCTTGGCCATGCCTGCCCCGCCTCCTCCTCCGTCGGCGGGGGAGGCAACGGGACAGAACTGAATGTTGCTCTTCTGCCACGTGGGGAAGACGTCGTCGATTCCGCCGCCGGCGGGCGGGCTGACGGCTGCCATTGTTGTCGTCGCGCGGCGGAAGAAGGAGTACTATGTCATAGCTGCCGTCGAGAGACATGAACTCGAGACTCCCGAAACGGAGCGTCGTCCCAGGTTGGAAAGGTTGCTGGGGACTACCCATCTGGAGCTTGACGGGAAGCTGTTCATCAACACGCAGCAGGCCCCTACCTGGCGCGCCAACTGTCGGCGTTTCGACCCCGGGGGGTCCTGGACCGACGAGTAAATTGTCGCTGCGTGCCCCAGCCCAGATGGGTTGGCGCGAGACGGGACACAAAGGGGGGAGAACAGCGAGGGGAAACCGCGGCCTTCGTGTTGTCCTGCGCCCAGGGCGGCTGGATGCGCTTGCAGTAGGGGGTTACAAGCGTTCGCGCGGGAGCGAGAGAGAGAGCGAGCGAAAGCCTTATGCGCCGGCCCGTTCTCCCGCGCGGCCAACCTCTCCGTACGAGAGCCCTGGACCTTCCTTTTATAGACGTAAGGAGAGGGCCCAGGTGTATAATGGGGGGTGTAGCAATGTGCTAACGTGTCTATCAGAGAGGAGCTAGAGCCATAAGTACATGCCGTCGTGGCAGTCGGAGGGGTTTTGGCACCCTGTTCATGTGATGTCGTGGTCATCGGAGGAGCGCTGGAGCCCTGCGGAAGTACAGCTGTCGGGGCTGTCGGGTCCTTGCTGACGTCTCCTTGCTGACATAAGGGGCTGGGAGCTGCCGCCGTCATGGATCGTGCGGGGTGTCATCATTACTTGTTTACCGCGGCGAGCCAGATGGGACGCCGGTCTTGTTCCCCGTAGCCTGAGCTAGCTAGGGGTAGGGTAATGATGCCCCCCTGGCGACGTGGCTGGTCCGAAGCCAAGTTGGGGCGAGGTGGCGATTCCTCCGAGGTCGAGGTTGAGTCCGAGCCCTGGGGTCGGGCGAGGCGGAGTCCATCGTCTTCCGGAGCTGAGGCTGAGTCCGAGCCCTGGGGTTGGGCGAGGCGGAGTTCGTCGTCTTCCGGAACCGAGGCCGAGTCTGAGCCCTGGGGTCGGGCGAGGCGAAGTCCATCTTCCGAGGCCGAGATGGGGGCCAAGCCCTGGGGTCGGGCGAGGCGGAGCTTCCTATGTCGCTCGAGGCTGGACTTAGCCGCTGTCGACCTCACTCTGGCGAGTGGCACGACAGTCGGAGCGGGGCAGGCGACGCTGTTTTCTTGTTAGGTCGGTCAGTGGAGCGGCGAAGTGACTGCGGTCACTTCGGCTCTGTCGACTGAAGAGCGCGTCAGGATAAGATGTCAGGCGATCCTTGCATTAAATGCTCCTGCGATACGGTCGGTTGGCATGGCGATCTGGCCAAGGTTGCTTCTCTGCGAAGACTGGGCCTCGGGCGAGCCGAAGGTGTGTCCGTTGCTTGAGGGGGCCCTCGGGCGAGACGTGAATCCTCCGGGGTCGGCTGCCTTTGCCCGAGGCTGGGCTCGGGCGAGGCGAGATCGTGTCCCTTAGGTGGACTGAGCCTTGACCTTAATCGCGCCCATCAGGCCTTTGCAGCTTTGTGCTAATGGGGGTTACCAGCTGAGATTAGGAGTCTTAGGGGTACCCCTAATTATGGTCCCCGACAAATACCTATCAGATTCACATGTCCAAAAGAATCTTTTACTTCTCATGCAGCTCTTTCTTAAGATAGCATACCGACTTGTCGGGGACCATAATTAGGGGTACCCTCAAGACCCCTAAATCTCAGCTGGTAACCCCCATCAGCACAAAGCTGCAAAGGCCTGATGGGTGCGATTAAGTCAAGGATCGCCTGAGGACCCCCCTCCAGCAACGGGCACACTATCGGCTCCCCCGAGGCCCAGTCTTCACCGGGAAGCAACCTTAGCCACATCGCCACGCCGACCGACCAAATCGTAGGGGCATTTAACGCAAAGGTGGCCTGACACCTTTATCCTGACGCACGCCCTCCAGTCGATAGAGCCTAAGTGACCGCAGTCACTTCGCCGCTCTACTGACCGGTCTGACAAGAGGACAACGCTGCCTGCGCCGCTCCGACTGCTGAGCCACCCGACAGAGTGAGGCTGACAGCAGCCAAGGCCGGCCTCGGGCGTCATAGGAATCTCCGCCTCGCCCAACCCCAGGGCTCGGACTCGGGCTCAGCCCCGGAAGACGGCGAACTCCGCTCTGCCCGACCCAGGGCTCGGACTCGGGCTCAGCCCCGGAAGACGGCGAACTCCGCTCCGCCCGACCCAGGGCTCGGACTCGGGCTCAGCCCCGAAAGACGACGAACTCCGCTCCGCCCGACCCAGGGCTCGGACTCGGGCTCAGCCCCGGAAGACGGCGAACTCCGCTCCGCCCGACCCAGGGCTCGGACTCGGGCTCAGCCCCGGAAGACGGCGAACTCCACTCCGCCCGACCCAGGGCTCGGACTCGGGCTCAGCCCCGGAAGACGACGAACTCCGCCTCGCCCGACCCCAGGGCTCGGACCTGGGCTCAACCCTGGAAGACGACGAACTCCGCTTCGCCCGACCCCAGGGCTCGGACTCAGCCCTGGCCTCAGCCGACGGTCTCCGCCTCGCCCGACCCAGGGGCTCGGACTCGACCACGGCCACGGAAGACAGACTCGACCTCGACCTCAGAGGAGCCTCCACATCGCCCAACCTAGGGCGCGGACCGACCACGTCGATAGGAGGCACCATCATTACCCTACCTCGAGCTGACTCGGGCTACGGGGAACCAGATCGGCGTCCCATCTGGCTCGCTCCACCATGCGAGTAATGATGGCGCCCCGCATGCCCTGTGATGACGGCGGCTCTCAGCCCCCTTACGGAAGCAAGAGGACGTCAGTAAGGACTCGATAGCCCCAACAGCTGTCCTCTCGCCAGGCTCTAGCACTCCTCCGACGGCCACGACACCACGCGAACTGGGCGCCAAGACCTCTCCGGCTGCCATGATGGCATGTACTTAGGGCGCTAGCTCACCACCGCTAGACACGTTAGCACATTGCTACACTCCCCATTGTACACCTGGATCCTCTCCTTACGCCTATAAAAGGGAGGACCAGGGCCCTCTTACAGAGGGTTGGCCCGCGCGGAGAAGGACGGGACGGCGGTCGTGCAAGGCCGCTCGCTCCCACTCCCGCGTGGACGCTTGTATCCCCCTACTGCAAGCGCACCCGACTCAGGCGCGGGGCTAACACGAAGGCCGCGGGATCCACTCTCTCACGCCTGCCTCCCTCCGGCTGCATCCTTTCCCCCCTTCGCGTTCCGCCTCGCGTCGACCCATCTGGGCTGGGGCACGCGGCGACGATTCACTCGTCGGTCCAGGGACCCCCCGGGTTTCGAAACACCGACAGTTGGCGCGCCAGGTAGGGGCCTGCTGCGTGTTGACGAACAGCTTCCCGTCAAGCTCCAGATGGGCAGTCTCCAGCAACCTTTCCAGCCCGGGACGGTGCTCCGTTTCGGGAATCTTGAGTTCATGTCCCTCGACGGCAGCTACGACATGATACTCCTTCCCCCGCCGTGCGACAGCGACAATGGCGGTCGACAACCCGCTCGCCGGCGGGGAAATCGACGACGCCTTCCCCACGTGGCGGTCGACAACCCGTATGGATCAATTTGTATTGTTTTTATTGCAAGTGATTTATGTTTGATCTCATGATTGTTTCGTTCGTAGATTATATTTGCACGCAGGGTGATCTTGCACTCATCGATTGGATTAAAGAAATCCCTTGTGAACCAAGGGTAGAAGTCGTGCTTATTGATGATGCTTTTGTGGAAAGGAAGTGGATGGAATGCCTATTTCAACTGGACGCATATCTAGGTGATGAGGTAATTCATGATAATTCAACTAGCTAGGAGCACCACACTTCCAAGATACTCACCCTGGTATTTTAAACCATAACTTACATACTTGCAGGTGATAGACTGTTACATAAATTTAATAAAAGCTCAAGAGCATCTAAAATGCCGATCTGGAGGTCGTGTACACATAGAAAATGCTTTTCAGTTCAACTTTCTAAAGCGAGACGGTGATGTTGAAACTAAAACATATGAGTTATATCCAAGTAAAGACATGGCACAAATATCTAGCGCTGAAAGAAGGGTTTTACTTTATCTAGACCATGACATGGTAAATACGAGATTGCAATCTACACGGTTAGTGTTTACATGTATTATTATGCAATATTTATAATTGACTTGTAGGTGTTTATTCCAATAAATATCCGAGAAATGCACTGGTATCTTGCCGTGATCAATGCAAGAAATATGGAGATACGAGTGCTCAACTCACTTGGTACATCATCTGGTCGCAATGACCTCATTGACACTATGAGTTTATACAAACTCAACAATTACGAATCCCTTATTAACTTAAAATCTCAACTTCTAATTCTATGTTTTTATAATAATATAAAGATAAAAGGACTCCAAAGACAAATTGATATGGTATCTCAGCGTAAGGAGTTAAAAGATCACAGGTGGCCAGACCTCCGAGTTGCTTCTTGGCCACTTAGAGAAATAGAAATGGAATATGCAAAGCAAATAGATAGGTACACCATATATTCTTATGTGTTGCTATTAATATTCATTGCTGTTAATCTTGACATTTTATCATCTGGTTGATGTAGCTCCTCGTGTGGCCTCTTTCTACTAAACTATATCGAATACTGGACAGGGGATGAACTATCTGATAATTTTACCCAGGTATATTATTACTACTATGACATTATGCGTGCATCATGGACGCCGTGAATTGTGGTAGAGCTTTCTTTCAGGCTGCAGACTTGTTTGCATCCCTACTGTTCCAAGTCGTGCTCGCCTTTGTTGTTTGTTGTACGACCGGCGATTTTTTATGATTGGTTCAGTCGTTTTGCTTTGCATACACTGTGAACATAACTGCAATCTGCATATTTATCACATGCACAGATTTTCTTGTTGGCAGTTTGCACTTTCTGATGGGTCTCTTTTTTAACAATAAATTACATGTGGCTACAACATGAATATCTGTTTGTTGTCTTCTGTTATTATGTCAATCCAATTGATACATATAATTGCTAAATAAATTGTTTCTTATTTGCAGGATGACATGTCACACTTTAGGAAAAAATTGGCTGCTATATTACTATCTTCAGATATAAACAAGAGAAAGGGGTGTCCGTTATACAAGTATGACAAATAAGTCGATGTTGGATGCTCCTCTGATGTTCAGATATTAGATAGTCCCACAATTCCTAAGAAGAGAAAACTACTTTGTGTATCTGAAGAAAGCGAAGTATTGATGGAAGATGATGATGGCCCCATCACTCAAGCAGACTTAGAAAGGTGGTTTGTTCATGATTGGGATAAAAGAACTCCTATAAAAATCCCGACCGATGAGTGCACTAATGAATTTTTACTGAGTGGCCTTTCCACAAAGGACATGCCAGTGACCGAAGCCGATTTAATAGATGTTCTATGTTATTACATCATGACAATCCAAGATGATACGACATTAGAGTAAGTGCTCATTGTTTTATCTATTTTATATGTACCAACTACGTAGAGTTTTGATATATACTTTTGTCATGTTGCATTACAGGATGACATGGGTGCGAAGTTTCAACCCTTTTAAGATAGAAATATCTGTCAAAGACCTGCAAAACATATTAAGGGTAAATCTTGATATGACCCTAAAATGTTTTGACATGGCTGCTCGATTGTTGGCCATTAAAGAGTCACATATGTCGAAAGATGAAATGATAAAGGATAAAAAACATTATATGGACATGCGCTTCTGGGTAAGTTTGTTTCCAATCAATAATGTAGTAATATATTGTATCTATACATATAATCCTCATGTGGACATGTATATATATTTATCTAGAGAATGGTTGGTTTTGGTAAACTTCCAAAGTACCATCAGGATCCTACAGCAGAAGAGTTAGCCAAAACACTCGACTGTTGGCCTTCATTGAACTATTATATCACTGGTTGTAAATATGTAAGTATGTGTTCATTTCGAATGTATTTATAAAAGGCACTTCGTTGCAATCCTAATGACTGGTATTTTGTAGGTTCTTATGCCATGGAAATTCAACGGATGCTACACACTTTTCATAATCGATCATGGTAAAAAGCACGTAACTTTTATAGACTTTACACCCACTCAAGATTGGTGTAAACACATGCCATACAAGAGGTTTGCGGAAGCAATTATCATGGCCTCCAAGAAATATAAGATTGCCTACAATAAGAAACGTTCTGGATGGGCAGATGATATTTTTAAGTGGGAACATACAATTCGGTCTGGTCTTCCAATGGACTTAAAAGGGTATTTTCTCAATACCATGTTCTCAACAATTTAATTTTTTTCTATGATAACCATTGTATATAATATAGTTGGCCAAACATTATTCTGTAAGGTTAATACAAGCTACTTCGTTCTACAAGCTATGGTCATGTGGGGGAGTGGTAGACGAATGGAATTTAATAGGGTGAGTGGAGTACGTTTGGTTCATGTTCAAACATACATTTCAGTTACATAATATAAATTTGACGTTTTGTTCTCTTATGTCTTTGTGTGTAGGATGCAAAGATTCTTCGAAGGAACTTTGTAATTGATCTATTAAGTTACGAGGAGAATTCATGCCGCTATGCTATCCCTCCAAACATACAACAACGACTTATGAGTATCGCTAAAAAAGATTAGATTAATGTACGATTGTCGACATATTTAACTATCATTAGAAATTGTAAGACATCATAATTTAAATTTAGATTGCATCAATAAACAGGTTGATATAGACCAATATGGTTTGTGTGTGGTTTACATGTTTTAAATCTCTACTAACTATTAAGGGGGGCAGTGTACTAAATCCATTTTACATCTTGTCATCTACACGCGAAATCCATTTTTTCTATTGATGCACCTAGATACCAAGATCACCTATTTTGGTTGGAGTTGGGAGTTTTAGATAGGAGGAGCAGAGGGTGATCGAGGTGCATATTAGGATGTGGCAGCAGGGGGTACAGGACAATGTAGAGCAGATGAAGGACAAGCAGACTGCAACTTTGGATGATGTACTAGCATCAGCACAAGTTGATTCGTGCAATACCGATGGTGCATCAACAATAGGCGTGTAGAACTACATATTTTCCATGTCTTCTTTTTCTCGTGTATTATTTTCCAAGTCCGAAGAACATCTGCCATGATATAAGCTTTCTTGTGCAGGCTACTTTTTTGTGTGCTTGGAATTGCAACTCCATCGCCTTTTCGTCCTGTGGGGAGGTTAGTCCACCTATTGTTTTCAGGTCCCAGTGAATGCACAGGCTGTGGGTTTGTTTTCTTTCCTAAATATTATAACACATTTGTAACCTTTTCCTATAATATTATAACACATTTGTACATGAGTTATCGTGATATTTTATCTTCCCGTTGCAACGCATGAGCATCCACCTAGTAAAAGTTGGAGGCTCTAAGGTCATTTGTGAGATATAAAATCAGTAAGGAGTTGTTTAGTTTAAAGAGTCAACTTATTTTAGATAAGGTGATGGATTGTGAGTTTATTCAACAAATTTAGTGTAATGAACTTATTCCTCGTATTATCACTCATTATTAGCCTATAAAGATTTATTAGCCTATAAGGATTGAAACGGTGACGGATCAACTCATTACATCTTACAGAACAAACAAAAAAGTGAGTAGTAAGAATATGATAGACTAACACATTCTCTAACCAAACACGCTATAAGTCATAAGAGCAATTTCAACCATAATTTTTATAGTTAGACTCTATAATTTAATTTAGCAACCTGTTTTATTCGTTTAGGGTCAAATATAAGAACAACTCCTACATGTTGCTAAAATATTGTTGCCAAAAACGTCATTTTTGTGGATGCTAAAAAAATTTCCCTTAAAACCTCCAAAGTCACCTTTAATTTTTTCAAACATCCTACGTAGGCATGTGCACACATCCTAGCCTAGTTTTGCAGCCCATTTGCTCTACCAACAACAAATGCGTTTCAGCCAAAGCCATACATGCATTTGTAACCGAAGAACTTCAGTTCTAACTCTCTGATTCAGGTAACACACTAAGGGTGTGTTTGGTTAGAGAGTCAAATAGAATATAGTGGCTCCATTCCAGTATTTGAGAATGGAGCCGTTCTATTCCGTGTTTGGCAAAAAGAACAGAGTCATTCTATTTTTTATTTGGTTGAAGAGTAAAATAGAGTGGAACCGTTTCATTATTTGTTTGGTTCGAGAGCCATATGGGTGTAGAGGAGAGGAAGGAGACGCTCACATTCGGGAGAGTGCTCGCATACGATCGTTTTTATGGAGCGGGAGCGTTCCAACTACTTATAGTAAACGCTCCACTCTTATTTTGTTGAAACCAAACTTCCAGAAAATTGGAATGGAGACATTCTATTCTTCCTCGCTCCTCAACCAAACGCACCCTAAACTAGTTCACACATGGTGCTCCTTCAATCTTGTGCAGCAACATAATCATTTAAGAGTTGCTGCTCCTTCAACCCTCACATATGGTATCTGTCACACCCGGCTTTAAGGAACAAAGCCAGGTGCATCTCATACATGCGCCAAGAAGAAAACATATATAATAACAGAGTGTATATAGATAAATGTCACAAAACATCAGAGTATTTATTACATAGCGGAAGTCTTATTACAAAATAAAAGATAAATATAAAACAAACTAAGGATCGTTGGCGCCAATGTCAACTGAGAAACGCCACCTAGATCAGATCAAACTCCTCGCCTTGTGGCTCCTCTTGAACCACCTGCTCTTCTCCTGTGGGGAGGGGTGTGAGACAGCAAGGGTGAGCTCACACATGATCATAGCTCAACAAGTTGTGGGGAACCAGTGGACATGAACTCACAAAGGTGGGAGTTCATGTGATGTGTAAGGCTAATCAATGACAGGGGTTAAAGCTGAGCATTGCTTTTAAGTAGTTGGTCAAAATTTTATTAGCAGTTACTAAGTGTAAGTAAATACCAAACCTTAAGTGAAGTAATAGAACAAAATTAATAATAAACCCATGCATATGCGAATGACAAATTGAATTTAAGTTCCATAATTTAACCATCAGAGAGTCCTGAGCTGCTCATGACCACGAGCACGGCTAGTATACCAGTTTTACACTCTGCAGAGGTTGTACCCTTTACCCACAAGTCATGTTACCCATCTGCCAAGGGATCGCGACTCCCATACACCTCTACCTAGGAAGCGAGGCAGGGCAACACTACGAGGCCTTTACAAAGTTCCACTAGCTTCCGAAAACCCGCTACAGTTTATGGGAAAAGCACTTGCAAGAATCCCCCGTCTGACCGCCATCGCAGCTAAATCAACCTGAGAACCTCCTTGCATGCAACTCCCCTACTACCCTTGCCCCTTTTGGGTAAGGTAGTCTTCCACTAGCTTTTCTAATTAGTCAGCCAAGGGCGTCCCATTAAACCCTTGTGGTGGCACGTGTTACTCAAGTTAAGCTCTATGTTCCAATTAATATTAATGATCTTGACATGAACATAAATAGAATAACAAAAGAATTGGAACATAGACATAATAAATGATTATCCCAAAACCATGTAAAGCAATAGCAAACTACCCAAGTGATTCAGGGGTAAACAAGGTAATGAGATAAACAATCTAGGGTGACCTATTGGGTCCCATCAAAATTAACCTATGCATGAATAAATGATATTAAAGAACATTATTGGGTAAAAAGTGGTCAAGGGCACAACTTGCCTTCAATGAGCTCCTGCTCAGCTACTTCTATCTGCTGCTCACTAGGATCCTCAGTCACGGGCTCTTCTACTCGCCACAATACAAACAAGCACAGTATATAGAGAAAATTAACATCACACCAAACATGTAAACAAAATACACAGTAATAATCTACACATTAAAATAAAATCCTAGGAACAAGAATCATAATTTTTGGAGTTTTAGATTTTCAGATATGAATTTTCAAGGGTTTTATGTGCTTGAAATGGAATTAAATGAGGAATAAATTTTCTTACTGTTTTCATGACAAAACAGAGGCTCTAAGTGTTAGAGAATAAAATTACAAAAATTTTAGGAA
This sequence comes from Zea luxurians, assembly GCA_029449295.1. Lineage (NCBI taxonomy): Eukaryota > Viridiplantae > Streptophyta > Magnoliopsida > Poales > Poaceae > Zea > Zea luxurians. Next base: position 202,912,494 of record JAOPSE010000003.1, read on the forward strand.
CTGGAATGGGGTAATTTGGAGTTCATATGCATTTTCTATGAATTATCAAAGTTCTAGCATATATTTTCACATTAAAAATCCTTTTATAATTCAATTTCTCGGGTTTTATAATACTCTGGACTAGGCCTCATTTACCAGGGAAGTCAGGGGCTACGGTGCAAGTTATTTCAAGACTCAGAACACTATTTGCAGTACTGCGAGTTGATTTCCCTATTTCCCAGGGTCTCTTTTACTAAACGCGCGGCCGAAGGGGGACTATCAGATCTCGGCCGTTGGATCATAAGCGGACGGTGTAGATTAGATCGGTTTAATCCCAACCGGTACGCAAACGGAGCCCTTGGATCTAAGATCAAGGGTCCAAGTTTATCGTACACGCGACTAGATCCCAACCGCCCGACACTGAATCAACGCCTCAGATGCACAGTGCGAATCGGTACGCGTATAATCCTGGCCGTCACACTAGGATCGGATGGCATAGAGGACCTCTCCTTCCTGGTAACTCCTCTGGAAAGACATCTAGAGATCAATTACAAACTCAACTTCTCTATCATGTGGCATCCCTGGTAACTCCTCTGGAAAGACATCTAGAAAATCTCTAACCACACGAATGTTGTCACCAACAAACTCCTCAGGTATAAAGAACATTGCACGTTTGGATGAGGTGGTCACTGCAATATTAACTTGAAATCTTTCTCCTTTAGTGGTAGTGAGTTCTACGGTACCTCTACCACATGCTATAATGGCCTTTGCCTTTCTCAACCATGACATACCAAGGATCAGATCTATACTGCTTGCCTCTAATATTATAGCAGTAGCTCCAAATTCTCTCCCCATAATTGTTAATGTCAATCTACGTGTCATTTGATTTGCCTCAACAGACCCTTTAGGTGTAATTACTATCATTGGTTTTCTCATATTTAGCAGTGGTATTTCATTTGTGTTGGCATATCTAGCAGACATAAATGAATGTTTAGCACCAGAATCAAATAAGATGGTTGCAGGAATTGCATTAACATAAAACATACCAAGTACGATGTCAGCACCATCCGGAGTAGCATCAAAGCTGACTTGATTAACCTTGGCAATAGAATATCCCTTGCCAGATCCTGGAGTTTGTTGCCTATTCTGAACTGGAGTAGTAGCAATCCTCTATGGGCAGACATTTGCATAATGACCAGTCTTCCCACACTTGAAACAAGTAGTGCCTGCACTCTGTCCTGAAAACTTTGTCGGGGTGCTAGTGGGGGTAGCCTGTCGAGGAGGTGGAGTCCTCAGAGGTGATTGCTGAACTGGGCGTTGGCCTCCGCCAGTGCGAACTGGTGTACCCTGGGGTGAACTGTAGCCAGGATGAACACTGCTGCTTCCTTGTCCTTGAGATATAGCCTTTCTCTTCAAATCTCCCAGCTGAACACGCTTGTGTTCAATAGCTAGCGCCTTATCGAGTAGCCTCTGAAATGATGGAAATGTATGTGCCACTAGAGCATACTGCAGAGGTCCATTAAGTCCTTCAATAAAATGCTCCTGCTTCCTCTCATCTTTAGCAACTTCATCAGGGGCATATCTGGATAACTGAATGAACTTGTCGCGGTACTCACTAACTGACATACTTCCTTGCTTTAGCGACAGAAATTCCTTCTTCTTAATCTTCATTAATCCAGCTGGTATATGATAATTCCATAACTGTGTACTGAACTCTGCCCAAGTGATAGTATCAGCAGCATCATGGGCAGCAGTATATGAATCCAACCAATCAGCAGCAGGACCTGTCAGACGTCCAAAAGCATATAGAACCTTCTCCCGGTCAATGCATTGTGCAAGATTCAACATCTTCTCTACGGACTTCAGCCAATCATCTGCGTCCAGTGGATCAGGAGAGCTTGCAAATATAGGTGGCTTATGACTCATGAATTCCCTATGCTTATAACGGGGGTGGAACTGGTGGTGGAGGTGGAGGCAGTGGTACTTGTTGCTGTTGTTGCTGCTGTTGTTGTTGTTGTTGCATTTGCTGTTGCAGCTGCTGTTGCGCCCTCCTTTCCTGGCGTATCTCCTCTCGCTCCTGGCGCAACTCCTGTCGCATCTCTTCTCTTTCCTGGTGCATCTCCTAGCGTTCCTGCTGCATCTGAGCGCGCATATTTGCCATAGTGTCCGCCATTTGTTGCATCATCCTCATCTGAGCCGCAATCAGTGGGTCAACTCCGCCTGGTGGAGGATTAGGAGGATTCATCTCTGCTGGCTATGGCTGGGGTTGTCTATATATCCACCGAGTGTGTCGATTAGGAGGCAAATCAATTCCACCACCCCGCCTGGTATTGACCATCTGAGTTAGATACATATGGTAAGAGAATAATAGACAAGGCAGGTATTTACAAATCAGGTTACTTTGGGGGATTTTATTAGCTAAACAGATTAATATCTTACCTACCATAGCTAATTCAATACCTTATGGTGGTACATACTAAGATGTCCATATATAATATTTCAATCAATCAAAGAAGCAAATCAGACATTGATCATCAGAACAATCAACCAACATTTTAAATAGAGAAATTAGTTTAATTTTTTTTGTCTTAGGTTCCCTATTTCTTAAAAAGATCATAGTGGTAGGATTCCAAGGTGTGAAATCCATCTTGTCTTAGAGTAGAAAAGATAAGAGTAACCAGAGTAAAATAGCAAAAGGTGAGACAAGATCAAGATGAGATGAGTATAGAATGAATCAGAGTAAGGTAAGTAGGAAAGGTTTGTCCATTTCTATCTAGGTTTCGTCCTACAGTCAACATTTCCTCTGATACCACTTCTGACACACTCGGCTTTAAGGAACAAAGCCAGGTGCATCTCATACATGCGCAAGAAGACAACATATATAATAACAGAGTGTATAAAGATAAATGTCACAAAACATCAGAGTATTTATTACATAGCGGAAGTCTTATTACAAAATAAAAGATAAATATAAAACGAACTAAGGATCGTCGGCACCAATGTCAACTGAGAAACGCCACCTAGATCAGATCAAACTCCTCGCCTTGTGGCTCCTCCTGAACCACCTGCTCTTCTCCTGTGTGGGGGGGGTGTGAGACAGCAAGGGTGAGCTCACACATGATCATAGCTCAACAAGTTGTGGGGAACCAGTGGACATGAACTCACAAAGGTGGGAGTTCATGTGATGTGTAAGGCTAATCAATGATAGGGGTTAAAGCTGAGCATTGCTTTTAAGTAGTTGGTTAAAATTTTATTAACAGTTACTAAGTGTAAGTAAATACCAAACCTTAAGTGAAGTAATAGAACAAAATTAATAATAAACCCATGCATATGCGAATGACAAATTGAATTTAAGTTCCATAATTTAACCATCAGAGAGTCCTGAGCTGCTCATGACCGCGAGCACGACTAGTATACCAGTTTTACACTCTGCAGAGGTTGTACCCTTTACCCACAAGTCATGTTACCCATCTGCCAAGGGATCACGACTCCCATACATCTCTACCTAGGAAGCGAGGCAGGGCAACACTACGAGGCCTTTACAAAGTTCCACTAGCTTCCGAAAACCCGCTACAGTTTATGGAAAGAGCACTTGCAAGAATCCCCCGTCTGACAGCCATCGCAGCTAAATCAACCCGAGAACCTCCTTGCATGCAACTCCCCTACTGCCCTTGCCCCTTTCGGGTAAGGTAGTCTTCCACTAGCTTTCCTAATTAGTCAACCAAGGGCGTCCCATTAAACCCTTATGGTGGCACGTGTTACTCAAGTTAAGCTCTATGTTCCAATTAATATTAATGATCTTGACATGAACATAAATAGAATAACAAAAGAATTGGAACATAGATATAATAAATGATTATCCCAAAACCATGTAAAGCAATAGCAAACTACCCAAGTGATTCAGGGGTAAACAAGGTAATGAGATAAACAATCTAGGGTGACCTATTGGGTCCCATAAAAATTAACCTATGCATGAATAAATGATATTAAAGAACATTATTGGGTAAAAAGTGGTCAAGGGCACAACTTGCCTTCAATGAGCTCCTGCTCAGCTACTTCTATCTGCTGCTCACCAGGATCCTCAGTCACAGGCTCTTCTACTCGCCACAATACAAACAAGCACAATATATAGAGAAAATTAACATCACACCAAACATGTAAACAAAATACACAATAATAATCTACACATTAAAATAAAATCCTAGGAACAGGAATCATAATTTTTGGAGTTTTAGATTTTCAGATATGAATTTTCAAGGGTTTTATGTGCTTGAAATGGAATTAAATGAGGAATAAATTTTCTTACTGTTTTCATGACAAAACAGAGGCTCTAAGTGCTAGAGAATAAAATTACAAAATTTTAGGAACTGGAATGGGGTAATTTGGAGTTCATATGCATTTTCTATGAATTATCAAAGTTCTAGCATATATTTTCACATTAAAAATCCTTTTATAATTCAATTTCTCGGGTTTTATAATACTCTGGACTAGGCCTCATTTACCAGGGAAGTCAGGGGCTACGGTGCAAGTTATTTCAAGACTCAGAACACTATTTGCAGTACTGCAGGTTGATTTCCCTATTTCCCAGGGTCTCTTTTACAAAACGCGCGACCGAAGGGGGACTATCAGATCTCGGCCGTTGAATCATAAGCGGACGGTGTAGATTTGATCGGTTTAATCCCAACCGGTACGCAAACGGAGCCCTTGGATCTGAGATCAAGGGTCCAAGTTTATCGTACACGTGACTAGATCCCAACCGCCCGACACTGAATCGACGCCTCAGATGCGCAGTGCGAATCGGTACGCGTAGTTCTAATCCTGGCCGTCACGCTAGGATCGGATGGCACAGAGGACCTCTCCTTCCCTCGATGGCGGAGTACGGTGGTGTGCCCAGAGTACGGTGGTTCCTCGCCGGCGCCGCGCTAACCGCGAGCTCGATGAGCAAACCACCTCGAGGAATCGCGCAATATGAAATTCACCTACTTGTGATTTGGATAGGGGGTGCCATACCAAGATTTGTCGAGGTTGTGATGACACCCACGATGCATTGCACATTTGCGGCGGAAACGAAGCTCCAGCAGCGAATTCAGGCCGCCCCCGCGGTTGATCCTTCCTCGGATGGCCGCGAAACCTTCAATCGACAACCCGCAAAGCCCTTGGACACCACTCGAGTGACAGGCCTTTAGGCAAAGACGACTACGGCACTTGCAGACGATTTCTACCCCGCCCCACTCTCTCTACACACGCACGTTGTCAGGCCGGAGCTCCGATAACTTGATACGGAAAAGGGGAAACGCTTGGGGAGGTGCGGATGGAGAGGAGGTCGGGCGAGGGGCTCGGCTTCGGCTATTTGAAGGGTGGTTCATGTCCAGCTGAGCTCCACGACGGCTGCGGAGGTTGCAACCACCCACGCGAAGCTTACAGCGCGCGTGAATGAGACGACCCGTGGATGTGGTTAGCTGGATGACAGCGGCCGGACCCGCAGGTCAGTGGCGCCAGTGCGCGTGAGATTTAACTAAGCTACGCGGGGATAGAAGCCAAATGGGCCGAAATGGAGCAGAAGCGGCCCAGTAGCACGATTTCTCTTTTTCCGTTATTCTTTTCTGGTTTCTTTTCCCTTTTTTTTGTTTTTTAGAATTCAAATTAGAATTCGAATTTGGTCCTGAAATCCATCAATGATAAAAGTGTACCAAGTTCAAATTTTTGGAGTATAGAAGTACTTTCTTATTTATATATTTTATTCTACCTTATTTGTTTAGTGGTGTTTTCTCTTTTCTCAATTTTCAAGAATTCCCTTTTAAAGCTTAAATACCCCTTTTTGGTATCAATATATTTCTTTTCTCTTTATTTTTATATTGTCACAAAATGCATACACACAAAAATAATATCCAACATGATGCATAATTTATTTGAGTGTCTTTTGTTAATTATTTATTTGTTTAATTGTGGTGTTCACATGAAATGAGAAACATAGATAACTCATATATGTATATGGAGTACAATTTCTTTGCTTAGACTCTATTTACAAAGTAGGTGTTACAGTATCTACACTAGTCATCCATCATCACTGGTCCAAATCTACCACATGCTAATAAATAGTTCATGGGCCGCTCGCTAGCTTTGAGAAGGAACGGAACCAGCGGGCATTTGGAGTGGTCTGCCGCAGGGGTGGATCTAGAATTTTTCTATGACTTGGGCCAAATCTACCAAGTTTTCTTCTCTTCATTTTATCTTAACTATTTAATACCGTATTAAATAGAGACTTATATAGAGTTACATGGATCAAGCCCCGGGCCACGGACCGGGTGGCTCGGGGTGTAGATCCGCCATTGGTCTGCCGCATGCAACCACGCATGAGGGAGCAACAACCTCACGCCTCAGCGCCGCCGCACATGAGCAAGCAACAACCAGATGTCGATGCGCTGTTGCAGGATGTCCTCGGCGGCCTATCGGACGCGCGCCTTGCTGGAGGACGTCCTCGGCGGCCTCCGGAATGACTGCACCTGCTTCCCAGACGATGGGTTGTGTTGTCGCGACGACCCGATCAATAACGGTCTGGTTAAGCTTTTTTGACCAGTTTTTCTAAGAATCTGGATGTGAAGAGAATCTGTCTGTGGGAAGAATCTGATTATCGTGGAGGTTACGTGCGCGGAAAGATGAAGTGGTTCAAAGAGTTCAAGATCTAGATAGCGATGGATTCCTACTATCGTGACAACTCGACCGATTATGTGTTCATGTTGATTTTTGGACGGTTTTTATCAAAAAGATTTTTGTAGAAGCGGACTAAAAAATGAGGCGTTTGGGAGTCCACAGCAACTTTTAGTGGACAAAAGCTGGAAAAAGCCCAAACAAATTGGATCAACGTATTCTCGGTGCTCAGCATAGGCAGCGACGATCCACCCCATTCCAACCAGAAGCAGGAGCCGTCGCCGCGCTAACTGAGAGCACATATCATGGTGTCAACGACACGCTGGATGGCAACAACACGGTGGGCAAAGGTGACTTGCCACTGGCGCACACGACAGTCACCGTTGATGGACCCGCCATTCACACGCAGAAACCACTACGGTCGCCGCCTACAGTGAGGCTCGTACGCTCGCGCCTTCCACCACCATCACTACGGCACGCGAGGCAAAAAAATGCAGGAAAGCCACCACGGGAACGTGCGTTGGTGTCACACCCGGTTTCGAAAGGTAAACTGAATACAAACTACGTTTGTGTCAGGATCAGAACTCACGTACAAAGCGATTATATAAATGACTCATCATCGCACAATGCTTCGAATAATCATAAAGAGTAAGGAATATTATCATTAATAATATATATATCATCTAGGGTGAAGCTTCACCCCGATCGCGCGCGCACGGGTCCCATCGGGTCCGGTCGAATATATTTTTCGTCCTAGAGCAAGGTTTTCGTCGTTTCCAAAAATTCGAAATTCTTTTCACGACGCTCACAATCGCCGCCCCGAATCGCCGCGCCTAAATCTCAATCGCAGCTAGGGTTTTTCGCACTTCGACTGCTCTGATCGGGGACTTCTTTCTACAACTACTGAGGCAGAGTAGACATTGCGAGGCGCTTTAGGTAGGGTTTTCATACGTCCCACCGAAATCGTTTTTTACTTCGGTGTAGTTTCTTCAAATAGCATTTTTTACATTGGAAAGGGAGGGAGAGAAAGATGGGTAGTTAGTACTGGATTTATGCTCACTGTTTTTTCAAGTGAAAATTTTTCTGCAGGCGGCTAATATATCACCGAGTCAGTAATATATATACCATTCAGTAATAACGACACACAAGATATTTTATAGAAATTTATTATTTTTTATTCACTTTTGTGTCTAGTTAGTAATAACGTCGAACAACTATAATATTTTTTGTCCCTGGATTTGTTTTATGAGTATAGTCAGTAACAACGTCGAATATTTAGTAATAATGTCGAACATTCAGCAGCAACATCGAATATAGATTTTCTTGCACCAATTTGTTTTACGAGTTTAATCAGTAATAACGTCAAATATTTAGTAACAACGATCAAAATTGTAGTATTATATATTCTAATGGAGGTAACAATTTATTGTATAGTAGTATATTTTAGGCAGTTAATAACTATTTTTTCAAGTCATCAGAATCAGTAATATAAACAACAGTAAGCATTCTCTTGCATGATTGTCAAGTAATATATCACCGAGTCAGTAATATGTGTACCATTTAGTAATAACTGTGAAAAAATGGTAATACAAAAAATATTCAGTAACAACATAGAACACTCAGTAATAGGGGGTGATATGTGTTTTTTATCTGATTTTTTAGGTTACACTATCGGAGACAGTGTCTACATCCACTGAGCACAATCATGGATACTATGCTACAATAAGATGTGCTTCATCTACGTTGAAGAACACAACATTTTTTGATGCCAGATAGGCAACATTCCTATGGCCAGCTTGAATAAATCTAGGAGTGATTTTGCCTCTGTCCAAGTTTTGGAGTGAGCGCAACAGTATGATTGGTGTCAGACTATCTGTGATGATCTCAAGTTGAAAGCAGAGAAATTCAGGAGTGATCGTTGCAAAAAAGAAGTCACACCCACGATCCAGGGATGTGTACTTTTTCTTATCGTATGTTTTTTATTTTTCACTCAATAATATATATATGTTTTGTTTGAACACACAAGCGTTTCTTCGATATGCACACTGCCAAGTAGATTTTATTATGTAACAGGAATTTTGTTTTTATTTTTTTAATATTTTTAGGTTTACTACCTCGACAACCTATAAAATAGCGTCATGCTGCCTTGGGCAACACCTAGGTGGAGTGTCTTCATCAGGAATATAATAAAATGCATTGTTGATCTCGACAAAAGATCTGACAGAGATGAAAAAAACTATAGTAACCTTCCAGTAAGTAGACAACTGTAATCAGTAACAATAGATATAATAGACATTGATTGGTCAGTAACAATATTTTTCATCTCTACTAACTATTAAGTTAGTACTGTAGATCGCCCCCGCCCCCGCACCCGCCTCCGCCCGCCCGCAAACCCCGCCGCCAAACACCTCCGCAGACCACGCTGCCAACGCCGCCGCGAACGATGCAGACCACACCGTGAACCCCCGACGGAAACCGCTCGCCTCGCTGTGGCTGTGATGCCCGCCCGCCCGCGCACACCACGCCGCGAGCTCCCCGCTCCCGCGATTCTCGCCCCCGCCCCGCTCTCCGACTCCGACGGGCGCCATTTTAGGATGCCCCGTGATCCTCGTCCCCGCCCCACGATCCCTTCCATAAGCGCCCCCATCCTCGCCCTTCCATCGCCGCGCTCTCCATGGATTTCGATTCCTCGGCACAGATCGACGCAATCCGTGGAGTCTCCTCGCCCCAGCCTCTCCATGGATTGCGAATCCTCCGTCCGGTGGTGAACATCGACAGCAGGTACGTGATGAACAACGCCGACGAGGCCGCCCTGAAGCGAGCAGTGTACAAGCAGCCGGTGTCCATTCTCATCGACGCCAGCGGCATCGGCTACTACAGCGAGGGCGCCTTCACGGGGCCGCGCACCAAGAAGAGTTCTCTCACGAATCCTTAGATCTGAGGCCGTCGTCGCCTCAGCGACCTCATCCTCCATCCCCATCACCAGCTCCTTGCTGCTGCTGTGCTCCACCGTGGGAGCAACAGGGCTACAACAGCTGCCGCATTAGCTGCTCATCGCCCCCATATAGGCGACGACGCCAGCCAGTAAGTCAGTCCGACCACTCTCCCGCGGGATGCTGCCTCTCTGTCCCAGCTCTTTGCCTCCGCCTCCCCTCGTCCTCCATCGCTCCTCTCTGGTGCCGCCGCCACACCACTCTCTCAGGGGGGATCTAGGTCCGATAAACGTAGTTCTGGGCCTCGGCATAGGCAACACGTACTTATGTATCTCTTTGATATGACATAACAGCTACAGATTATTTCTTCTATCCATCTTTTCTAACAGAATGTGTTCATGGCAACAGAAGACAATGGTTGGAATATCCCCAGAAATATGTATCCTTCATTTCAACAGATGATTTTGCGGCCTTCTGATATGTCTAGAAAGCAAGGATCCAACTCCAAACCTCCAGCTTGAAGATCGTGAAGATAGGGTTGTTTGGACTGAAGATTGCAAGCTAATTGGTACTGCTTTACCTTTGGGTCTGGAAGGTGAAGTTGGTCCGTTGCTACTTGATGAGCTAATTGGTATCCTTCATGCTCTGTCCAGTTCACGTTCATCTATTTGTATGGGTATGTACTTCTTTGTAGAGCACCAAATTAGAGATTTACTCAATACAACAGTTTGGGCACCTCGGGCTAGACATTTTTACTTTTGTTGTATACTTTCGTACTGCTTCGTAGACAGCAAGCGATGATTGTTGAAACTAATAGTAAGAATAATGCCCCATCCATTGACTCCAAAACCCACGTTCTTTTGTAATTATATAATGCAACTTTGTCAATTATTAGGGTCCTAGATTCAGTGACCGTTTATCCACCCCATGTCAATGTCTTGCAACTATATGTTCATCTTAAATGCAGTTCCTTCTTTTTTCAATTGGTGAATAAATAAAATATATAGCCTTGTAAGGCTGACCTGGTTTCACTATGTTCTAGGTTCCCATGTTTACATCTAACACCTTTGAAATGAACATGTGTCGTTTAAAATACAGGAGTTGAGTAGTATTGTAAATCTCTACTACTATAAAGCACCTTTCTACCATTGGCATGCGTTAACACAGTGATAATTTGCAAATGCAAATTAGCACTTTGAACTGCAAAGAGGTCTGTTGTTCATATTATTTCTTATGAGGTAGTCCTATACACATCATATGCAGAAGGTGATGATTTTGTTTTTGCAGTCATTTAATTTATATCAACCTTTTTCCATTCTAATTTAGGGTGAAATGATTTTTTGGATCGGTATTGCTATATTGAGCAAGCTATGTATGCTTATGCTATTCAAATTTGCTCATTTAGATGGAGTAGAGAAATCTGGAGGGGGCTCATGGAGATCCTGGGCCATTATTTGCAGACCATAGTGACAGCTTGTTGGACCACTTGGGCACTTGGGTATTAAGTGATTTAAGATTCAGGCATTTTACTTTTAGCTACCAGGAAACTGGTATGATATAATTGTTGCTTGTTTGTTGGTCTATATGAATGAATGGTTTATACCTCAAGTATTTTCTTGAGAATAATGGGTTGCATTTGGTCTGTGATAACAGAGAAGGAATGATTTCATCCATGGGATGAGAAGAATGATGGGTGCCTAGCCTCATCGAGCTCTTTCACGAACAGTCCATGTCATCGACGTTGGTCAACTTGTAAATTCTTGAGGTCTTTCGTGTTTGGATATTTTAGTTTTATATCTTTTCTTGATATGTTAATCCCTTTAATTTGCATGTAACTGAATATAAGCTTGCTGATGTTTTTTCAACCTACGGACAGGTGTGTACTTCATTTTCACTGCATACTTTTTTAATAAACTTCCATTATGTTATTTTTCCTTATCTAGATGAACTGATGTTCAGTTTGATCCTTTTTGTTTCTTTGCAACACCATACCTATGTTTGCAAGTATTTTTTGGTTATCATAAATGCAAGTTCTTACCAATGAAACAAGTATTGGCACAGTTTGCCAAATCTCAATAGGTTATCCTCTTTGTTCTGTGGATCTGTCCCTAATAACTCCCAAATTATACTGCTATAAACTATTTACAGTCCATACCTTAGTGACTACATCATTTACATAGATATGTTTGGAAATGTCTTTGAGGGCACTGCTACTTTACACCATTTTATGAAATGTAAGATTATGCTCCACTATGTCTATCGTTGTGCGGTTGGAGTTTCTAGATGTTGAGGTGTGGCGTGTGTGAATGTTTCATGTTTTCCCTCTAGAGTGCATGGCTTATTTTCCCTTGGTACCCTTAACTAAGAACTCGTTTACTTCTCAAGATGATTTTTAGTGTATTTATTAGTGCAAACTGTTGATGTCTCTATTTAGGATTTTATTTGATGTGGTAGGTTACGTGGACAATTGTTTTCAGAAAGTTGTATAGTTAAATGCCTCATGTGCTATTAGTAGCTGGAGTTGGAAGGCATCGAGAGAATCAAGGAACATGAGCAGGTTTCGTGAGGTGATAGAGGGGCTGGCCAAGGATCTGTCAGAAGGACTAACTGGATTCTTCTAGGTAAGCATGTTCATGTCTCACAATGATTCCTTTGTATATGATGAGTTCTGTTTTTTAGTATTGTTGTTTTCAACTTCTGAAATGCTCTTATTATTAATGTCTACCATAATTGCTTATTTCCATTAGCTAAGAACAAAAAAATCAATTTGTAAAAAACAACAGTTGCAAAAGTGTATTAGCAGAAATACATAATCTCTACTACTACTTATATTTCTAATGTAGGCGTCCACACAAGGGAAATGGTGCACGGTTCTGCCGATCTCCCACGCACGCGCATGGAAGCAGGCAGTCCTTCCCCGCCGCCCCCGATCTCGTCCCTCGCGGATCTCGCGCCAGCCCCCGCCCTACCCCCGCCTGCCCTTCCATTCTTCCCCCGCCGCCCCGCCGCGGATCTTGCCCCCGCGGATCTCGCGCTAGCCACAACCGCGCACCCTCCCACGCGCGATGGAAGCAGCCCGCCATGCCCCTCCCACCACAACCGCGCAGCACCGTCCCCCGCGCCATCCTGGGCACGGCGCCCCGCGTGGGGCCTCGACGAAGATGGGCTCGACGGAGGTCGCGGAGGGGAGCAGCGAGAAGGAGATGAGCAGCGCGCGGGAGGAGGAGAAGGAGAGCGGCGCGGAGATGAGGAGCGACGAGAGCGTCCCTTCCCCACCGCCCCTCGTCCGCGTCGGCCGCCACCGAGCCCATTTCAAACCCGGAGCCGACGAAGCGTCCGTTCCCGTGGCCGCTAGGCTCGGTGGCTTCGAGAATCCTCGAATAGTCGAGGTAATCGGCCATGTCGTCGCCGACGACCTGCGAGTCAAGCAGCACGGCGGGCGGCCCCACCCTGGCCGCGGCGGAGGCCGCCTCGGCGTCCCTGGCGTGGCGCGCGGCGGTGTCCTCGGGGAAGTTGAGCTTGGCGCGGCCGCCGCAGAAGCGGAGCGCGGCGGCGTCGTAGGCGAGCGCGGCGTCCTCGGCTCGGGTTCTGCCTCTCCCTCTCACTCCGCCGCCTGCCCTCGCCGCACCCCTCCACCGCGCCCCTTCCCCCGTCGTGAATCTCGCCCGAAGGCGCTGCGGATCCACCGTACTCCCGCCCTGGCGCCTCGGTTCCCCGCCATGGACGCCCTGGATCCACCTCCTCCTCTCCCCATCACTGCGCCGCCTGCCCCCGCCGCACACCTCCACCGCGCCCTTCCCCCGCCGTGGATCTCGCCCATACGCCAGCGGATCTTGAACTCCTTCCTAGGGCGGCAGTTACTCGAGGCTGAGCTCGTGCGCGCGCGTGGGGACCCCATGCTCAGCTCGCGAAACCCTAGGAGCAGCAGGAGGCGAGGCTTGGCTGGCGGCGATGGACGTGGACTCACGCATGGTGACGGAGTCCGACTCCGACGCGTGCGACGGCAGTGGGTTCGGGAGCGAGACCCCCACGGCGTCCCCGTCCCCGTCTGCTTCTCGGTCCTCGTCCTGGTTCTGCCTACGAGTCGGTAAGTGGTCAATAAACTCCCTCGCGAGTCGAACCCCCTTCATAGTTGATAGTTCTTCCCCGTGTCGCGTGTTCTGCGCTGGCTAGCGAAGGGTCATGATCCGTGTCGTGGTATGCAGGTTGCGACCAGAGCCATGAGCAGGTCGACCCTGAGGCCCTGGACAGGAGCTTCTTTATGCGGGTTTGTCCCCTTCTCTCGCATGTGTTCATTAGTATCATCAGCCTGTGATGCAATACAACGCAATGTCGTCGATTGATGAATGGTGTGATGCTAATTGGCAGGTCATGGCGGCGAGAAGCCCCAACGTGAGGCTACAGAAGGCTATCGACAGGAAGAACCAGAGGTACCGACAGCTTCCACTAGAGCTGGATGTTTCATCTTCGGTTCAGATTTATAGTCCGGATTCTGATTTTGACGTAGCTCGATGCTGAAATGCCCGCACTCTACGCCACCGAATCGTCCGAGAGCTCGGTTCGCGAGGCTGAGCGCAGAGACTGAGGCCGCGGGGAAGGCACCGGCGGAGCCCAAGCCAAGGGTCGAGCGGATCTGCGCCATGCGAGCATCCCCAATTCGCACCAAGACAGCGAGGGTCGAATGTCCCAGCGAGAGGAAGAAGGCACTGACCACGCCGCGGAGCAAGGCCGTTCGGTCGAGGCAGGAGCTGTTCCACAACGTGAAGCACCAGAAGGAGTCGTTGGCCGCTGCAGCCAGGAAAGGGACAGTTGTCAAGTCTCTGTTCATGAGCACGACGCGAAAAAAGGAACCGGTCCAGACGCCAGCGGCAGATAAGAGCAAGGGGGCGGTGTCCGAGGTCTGTTCGAAGCTGAGGAAGCTGAACTTGGCGTGTCGGGAGGTGCCGAGCAGGTACATATCTCAGCCTCAACCGAAGAATACGAAGACTGCCAAGAAGAGTGAAGAGACCACGGTGGCCAAGAGCGAGAAGCGGGGGCTAGAATCCAAAACCAATGCCAAGAAGAAAATTTTAGGACGCTCAGTGAAGCGTGCTAATGCCGGACCTAACGGAGAGAACCGAAATGGTTGCAACACTGCTGCAGACGAGAGCTCGCTTGCAGAAACTGCTGGCTCCCATCAGGAAAGGAAGGTTGTGCTGCAGGAATTGAGAATCGAGGTGGATGCATCGCGACGTGGCAATTCAGATGACAACAAGGAGAATGTGTCCAGTGCTCTGAGTGAAGAAGCATTGGACAATTCATCACATTATGGAAGTGAAAACAGACTGTTGGAGAACAATGAGAATGTTCCTCTGAAGGAGAATGTTGCTCTGAAGGTAACTGATGTTTCCGTGAAGTGTGAACTGATGGTACTGAAAAAATGCAGCTTTTTACCTGTAGTTAGAATGTGAAGAACCTGACATGCTGTTGTGTACCAAATGCAGGTGGCCAAATTGCAGAAGAAAGTGCATCAAGAGCAGGCAGGAAAGCTCAAGAAAACCACCAATCCTAGGGTCTTATGGGATGGGTATTTACTATTTCTAGGGTCTCAGCGACCTGAATTTTACTTTATTAGCATACAATATGTACCTGAATTTTAATTACAATACAATATGTCTTGCTTACCTTCAATGCTTGCTGAATCAAGATCTCTGTAATGTGCTACCATGCTATTTTAACTTAGGGGCCAGTATGATCCAGCCTTATGGGCTGGCAAAGTGGGCAATAGTTGGCGTACAACTGACGACATAACGGATACATGGAAAAGGTAACCCATGTTCTTTTCAGAGGAAAGAAGAGAGAGAACATTAGCTCTGTCGATGTGCTCTCAAACTGACTTATTTATGTATCTGGTGAAAACAAGCATGACAGACATTGCTGATAAGAACAACAAGTGGGCATCATATGCTGGACCTGGTGGTTGGAATGGTAATTATGTTAGTGATGAGTTCAAGCTGTCTGCAATTTGCAGTGCTTTGTGGAGCTGTTCAGTATACTGTTACTCTGTTATTGAACCTCTGCTTTTCTGCAGACCCAGATATGCTGGAAGTAGGCAATGGTGGCCTGACCTTAGCAGAGTATCTCTCACATTTTAGCATATGGGCTCTCATGAAGGTAAGTTTTCACTGAGATTGGACCGATGTTGTATGATCATATTTTGAGTAAAGAGGGTCGACCAAAGAGTTTTGAAAAATAAAAACTGTAGTTCATTGAAGATGATGATTGGTATGTAAGTATTACAATTATTGATTCTCCACTTACTGATGTTACATTTGGATGGGAGAAAGGATATGTCCTACTCCTAATGGGTTAACTGCTACCTTATATACTGTTATGCTTCAGGCCCCTCTATTAATTGGTTGTGATGTCAGAAACATGACTTCTGAAACAATGGAAATACTGAGCAACAAAGAAGTAATTCAAGTAAACCAAGGTATTATTTTGATTCTTCTTTCGGAGAGAACATGTTATCCTGGTTTAGCATCACAGGCTACAAAAATATGTTTTTACATAGCAACTGACAACCTTCTTCTTTTTTTATATAATTTCCCAACATATCTTATATGGCAGAACAATTTAAATTCGTAATGTTCATATAATCACATAAACTGTTGAGTTGCATGTGTTTTATTTTCTGCAGATCCTCTTGGAGTTCAAGGTAGAAAAATTTTAGGACAAGGAAAATATGGATGCCGTGAGGTAATTTTTACTGTCTGTTTTCCCACTTGTTGTAGACAATGTTGTAGCCATAGGGTTGTCCTATTGTAAAATATAATTAAGACCACAACGCGTGAGAAAAATTCAGTATTGTAGCCTATGCATGATCAACTTAGATTTAGTAATTCTTTTTATTTGGTAAATGTATAGCCTTTACCCAACCAGCAACAGCCTAGCAATGTGCATGCCTGTAGGTTGTCTGTTTGATGTATTAGGCAAAAGCTTCATGTCGTATTCAATGTGATCCAAATCTGCAGGCAATATTTGATTAAATTTTGCATTCGTGATCAAGTGAAGCACAAGCATTTTTTTAGCAGAGTAGTTGGTTCATGCCTATATGGAGAGGCCATCAGAAATGGAACTTTTTTGCCCAGTCTGAACTTTCAGTGCATCAAACTCACAATGTAACTCGTGGTTGCAGGTGTGGGCTGGTCCCCTTTCTGGGAATCGGCTTGTTGTTGCTCTGTGGAACCGTTGTTCAGATACTGCTAACGTTACAATGAAACTGCCAGCAGTAGGCCTTGATGGGTATGCTGCCTATTCTGTTAGGGATCTGTGGAAGGTAAGCCAAAAGGTTTCAATTGCTGCTAATTTGAAGCACTGGGTCAACAAAAAAACACTTCTAATGGAATCTGCACTGTTCCTTTTCAGCATGAAACTCTATCGGAAAATGTTGTAGGAACTTTTGGCGCTCAAGTTGACGTGCATGACACCAAGATGTACATCTTTTCTCCTGCAACCATTGTCGCTTCGGTTTGATCAGGACCGGTGGATCCAAGATGACAACACCGCTATTATTCAAGGATATGTCACGACAACAAGCGCCTTCGTTTTTCCTGCTGCATTCTGTTCCACCCGAGTGCAGAAGTTCTCAACATACAATATATACCTGAAGTTTACTTTATTAACTACAATAAAAGACATACAATATCCACCTTAATTTTACTTTATTAACTACATTAAAAAGGTATGGTGCAGTGGTGAGAGTTATCTCGTCATGGGTTCGAACCCATGAAGCAGCCTCTCCGCATTTACGGAAGAAGGCTTGACTGGGTTTATCCCTTCCACAGACCCCACTTACGCGAGAGTCTCTAGCACTAGGTCTACTCTAACTACATTTAAAAGGTCTTATGGCTTATGAGATTTAGAAGGAATTCATTATTAAGTGTAAATATAAATGTCTTGCACATTATGAATTTTAGCTGTGTGTGCACATAGATTATTAAAATGTAGTACTTCAATCATTGGTGAACGTGTCACTGGACACTGAATCATGCTATGTTTGGTAGCAAATGACACAGATGCACACTCACCTGTTTCTTTCCTTCTGTTTTTTTTTCTAATTCTTTGTAGGAATACTATGACCCAAACCATTCAATGCTGGAGTTGGTCTTTGCTCCTGCAGATGAATGGATTGGTCGAAGTGACACTGGAATCATCGATGCAACTATGGAAGAGCTAGCCAAGTTATTTCCTGATGAAATTGCTGCTGATCAGAGTAAAGCAAAGATTCTTAAGTATCATATTGTGAAGACACCGAGGTGAGGATATTTGCTGAAGACACTTCCTGACAGATAACCATAAGTAGCTCTAGCTCTGATAATTTTATGTGTTGTTTTCTAATGTTCGTATTCTGGCTTGCTTTGACAGATCGGTTTACAAAACTGTCCCAAACTGTGAGCCTTGCCGGCCTCTCCAAAGGTCACCTATCGAAGGTTTCTATCTAGCTGGTGATTACACAAAGCAGAAATACCTGGCTTCTATGGAAGGTGCAGTCCTATCCGGGAAGCTTTGCGCCCAGTCCATAGTGCAAGTAAATAAATATACTAACCATGGTCCTGGTTGTGCATAAAAGCATCATATTGCTGTGTTGTTGGATTCATTTCGGTATGATACATGTTTTGCAGCTAATGAATTAATATTTACTGCTTCTAGGATTATAGCAGGCTCGCACTCAGGAGCCAGAAAAGCCTACAATCAGGAGAAGTTCCTGTCCCATCTTAGTTGTACTTGGCTTTAGCTATCAGTCATCCCCACTGGGTGCTATCTTATCTCCTATTTAAATGGGAACCCACCCAATGGTTTTGTTATCTGGAAATCTGGACTAATATATTTATCCCATCTTTAAAAGTGGTATTTTGAATTAATAGATCGACATGTTAACAACCTGGGTGGGGGTATTTTATCTACTATCTTTACTACTATAATGCACTACTTTTAATAGTTCCAGTCGTGGTTTTTGTGCGTCGCGCCCCCACCCGCTCGCTCGTTCTCCACGCTTCGCTATCCAGGATCGTCCGCTCGCTCTCTAACATCCACAAACACTATCCTTTGAGCATTACATAACTTTTTGAACTGATTTAGTTGCGCATTACCATTTTATTTAATATTTTGTATGCCGTCGCAACGCACGGGCACCTACCTAGTTTAGTAAGAATTGTAGTAATAAGTGTACCAGCATCATGCAATTACCCATTTTATAGCAAGTTCTATACAACTCACTAACCATTATTACATCGTTCAGTAATTATCTAAGTTTAGGAATCCAGTAATTTTTCTACAAGTTTTTACCGTTTTGATTTGATAACATGTCACACTAATTATACATAATCATAATTAGTAGTGAGTAATTTTATAGTATGGACACTAATTTTACATAACGATACCTTTTGTTAATGGATCCTCGGCATATAATATATTTGGTCATCCGCGGCACCGACATAAATTGGACAGCTAAAGATATGCCAGTGAGACATTCTCGGAAGTTTGCTGCAAATTGTGGTAAGAAGCATGTATCTGCCGCTGCTTGCGATGATTCAAAAGAGTCTAGCATCCCCATAGCAATGCTCGTAAGACGTTGCTGGAAGGTACTAGCAAACAGGGGGCAAGAGGTCCACTCTAGCTACTGAGCAACCCAGCACTGACGGGTCAAGCTGGGGGTCGACCATATAAGTGACAACAAACAAAATATTTTTGAACCAGCAACAACATTAAATTTTGCAGTAACTCACCTTATGAACCATTTTTATATTTGCTCAGTAACAACAATAGTTGTTTTTCCAGTAACAATCATAGAATGTATAGTACTTAATGCAATTTTGTTTAGTAAACAACAATAGTTATGTGTTCAGTAATAAAAATCTATTTCTTTGTTCGGTAACATTTTCTATAGCTTGCCCATAGCGATATATATCTGTCAGTAACATCCATATAGTTTAGAGCTTTGTGTTTTTAGTAATAACTATACATTTTTTAAGTAATAACACAATTTTGTTTCAGCAACAACTATTCATTTTTTGGTAAGTAATAATCACAAAACTGGTTAGTACTAATTTAGTGTTTTGTATATTTAATAATAACGCTGTACCTTTTTCCCATAGTAAAAATTTATAGCTTTTTCTGTTCAGTCACTAACCACTGCTATTATCAGTTAGTATTTTTGTTTCTTTTTGGAACATCACGCTAAATTTTGGTGCATAACTTTTTTTATAGGAAATGGAGGTCATTATCATATCCAAATTAAAAACATCGTATCATAAAGTAGTCTCATCATATTCATTAATTAAAGTAGAGTGCTCGATAACACTCAATAACACTCAGTAATATAATCCGAAATACTTAGTAATACAATCTGAAATATTCAGTAAATACTCCATAATACTCAATAATACAATCAGAAGTGCTTGGTAACACTAAGTATTACTCAGTAATAATCGATAATACATTTTTTCAAGGGACATACATGTTAAGACATTATCGCACATCTTTGTAGCTTGAAAACATCTACAAGGATTGATCTTGTTCTTAGGGCAAGTGTGTCACCATTAGCACGACATAAGGCTTTATCATCTTTGTCGAATCCTACCGGCACAGTTGCATCTCTTGTGTATCGTTGCGGTATGTACTTAGATGGTATTTGGTAGATAGACAGATGTGTCATTGCGCACACTAAATGGGGGGCAGAATAGGCCCGACAATTTTTTCATATTGTTATATGACTTCAATAATTATACAAGAAACTAATGCATCAATATCAATTAGGACTTTTCCATTTTTTCTCCACGTACCTGTATGTTCCAATGTCATGCACTCGCAGTAGAAGATGGAATCTTCTGCATTTTGACTATTGTAGATCGCCCTTATTATGAAGGCATGCTCAATTCACGGGAAATCGGTTGGCACTTTTCTATGTTCCACGAGGTAGTATCCATGTTGTATATATATGATTTTTTTTGTTCAGTTGTCATTGTATTGATTCATTTGTGTCAGTAATAATTAGCTCTAGAAAATTCTTACCTTTGCATCCTCTTTGATGTCGAAAGCAATGCTCGATTTCAAAGTGTCTATGAACATGTTGTACACTCGTCTTGTGTACAATTTACTCAATTGTATTTCATAGCCATAGAAAGTGGACGTTATGTTCTCTGCTTGCAATACCACATAAAATCCAATCATTTTTTGTTTGGTATAAATTATTTTTTTATCTCAGTAACAACTTGTGCAATATTCATTAATAACAACACCGACACACAATGAAGTCAAACCTGTGAGTAATAACGTTATCTGGCCTCATTCTCCCGAATATGGTCCAACATCTTAGAGAATTTTCTAGCAAACTCATGGATTGGTGTCCCGTTATCCTTTAACCATATATTTCATAGTTTCACTTTGTTGTGTTGATTGGATTGTTCCACAGAATATTTCCTTGAAATACGCACCTATCCACATCTTCCCTTCGTCGTACAATTTCTGCATCATCACTTTTTCACGCCGGTTGTAGTCTTCCAACATTCTCTTCCACGCACTTTCAAACTCAGATGGTGTCAAAGGATGGTTTATAGCTGTTGTAAGTCTATCTTTCAGTCCTTCATTCTGCCCATACATCTGATTAAGTGTATCTTTGTATTTTTTTCAACATATGCCACTTGTAGAATTGTTGCGTTGTACTTTCAAATATGTTGCTTATCGCCTTCTCCATGGCATTGTCTTGGTCTGCACAATTTTTCAGTAAAGAACCGAAGTTGTACAGTAAAAACGTAGTAAATATTTTTCAGTAATAGTTACATTGTTCAGTTACAACATAAAATAACTCGTCAGGGGTAATGGGCAAAGTCTCAATAAGAATCTAACAATGTTCAATAATAAGTTGCAGAAACTCAATACCAATAAATATCGTTGCTGGATCTTTGAATTTCATGCATTGCTTGAACTGACACAGAACCCATTCGAATATGTCTATCTTTTATCTCTTAGCAATGCTTGAGCAAACACAACACACTATAGTTGGCTGTTGCATCCAACAAATATGGCGAGGGGCATGTTGTACCTATTTGTTTTGTACGTGGTATCGAAAGTAACGACATCCCCAAAATCTGTAAATTTCATGTAAATTGCAGCTAATCAGAACACATAGATTTGATGTTGAAAAAATAACAAAAATGTGTTATGTTGTTCGCAATTTTTTTTGTAGCACACCTCTGTAGTAACCTTGTTGGCTTGCGTGGCTCCAGAACACATTTCGAACGACATTTTTATCGTCAAGTTGAAATGAGTAGTAGAACTTCGGGTTCTTTCGTTTGCATTCATCAAAAAACACTAGAGCTTTGGTATGTCGTCTGCTACTTCCTCCCTCACAAAAACCCTTGATGAGACTAGATTTTGCTTTCTTAGGAGTGAACTAAATATTTTAGACTCTCGTAACATATATTGAAAGTTGGCACACAAAGTTGATTGAATGTGATTGTATGTTTGTGTGAATTTTACAATCTTCAAAAACATATGTTTTCAATCATATATGTCTATCTTAGGTTGAGAATGGCAATATACTAGCCATATAAAAATTCTCAACCTTCTTAAAAGTTCACTGGTGAAGACCAATTAAACTTTCTCAGCTCAACTGGTCTTTTTCTACTTTCCTCTGGTCAGAATCGGTTGAACCGGTATGCAGGGACGGTTGAACCAGTCCTTGGTCAAACGGTCAAATTTGACCATTCTGACTAGTTTGACCATTCTGACGCCTGCTGTCTGACTTATCAGACTGCTCTGCTAGTTAGACTGTAAGTATGTCAGTCCTAACAGTCACCGAATGAACCAACCCATGACACCGGTTGAACGGGTCTGGGGTACCGGTTGAACCCTCAGCCTCCTTCTCTCCCTGACTCCAACTCGTCTCCAGACCAGACCAGCCACCATTTCCAGCGTAGAAACACTCCCTCCTCTCAAATTTCCACCTCCAAATACCGTCAATCCTTCTGTCCAAATCCATTCAAACTTTGAGGGATTGTTCCTCAAAGGATTCTCCTCCATCCCCTCAAGTATTGTGCCAGTTCGTCCGGCGGATCTTCAGATTGAGGTATTTCTTTGTTTTTCACTCTTTTGCCTCGATCTACTTTTCTAGCCATCGTTTTGCAAATCCCTTCGAGGAGTAGGCTAATCTACATATTAAACACTTCCCTTAAAAAGGTTAGCCTTGTTCTTCACATTTGTTATGGTACAGTGTGTAGGGTGTTCATGGTCAGTTAAACCATTCATATGAACAGTTGAACTGCTCATGCCACTCACACCCTCTCCTAGCATTTGTTATCTCCTACCTTGCATGAATTCATCTCATTTTATCCATTCTTTTCTTCAAGATGATTCGTCACAGGAATCCCTCTATGGTTGATTTCAACAGCGACGAAGAGGAGATTCAGGAGGAATCTCCAATTCCTTCCCCTCCACCTCTGCCTCGTCGTTCCCTCTCCAAGAGGGGCCGAGGCTCTCGGAGGTTTGAGGGGGAGGGGCCCTCCAGGCCCTCTCAGCCTCCTCATGGGGGAAGCAAAAGGTGTCCTCCTTTCGCTCTCATTGAGGAGGCTCTTCGGTAGGGAACTTTCCCTATGAGGAGGAAGATGACACCCAAGATGATGATGTTGAGCCTCCTTTGTCTGATGCTCCTTATGTTGGGGGCCTCAGCATGCATCGAGCCACCGTGTCTCGAGGCCCTCAAGACGTTATGCTTGACTTCACTTTAAAGAGGGTGGACTCTCTTCAGAAGATCAGGTTCTCAAATCCTACCATCTTTCCCAGACATCCTATAGTTCTTGATCCAAGATTCTAGAATTTATTTCAAGCTAATTTTTTACAATTCTGTCATCATCACGAAGAAACACCCAGTAGTCCATCATAGGGTGATTGACTGGAAAGGCTGTGAGCGAATGAATGATGATGACATGACTCAGGCTCTCAGGATATGTGAGCGAAAAGGGTTGAAGAACATGATGACTTTGGAATACACCTAGAATGACGAGGTAGTGGCTCAATTTTATGCCACTCTCTGGATCAAGAAGGTAGATGAAGAAGCTGATGGATATGACTACCTGGTCATGTACTTCTTCTTCCAGTCGGTGTGGCACAAAGTCAGGTACCATCGTTTCGCTCATATCTTGGGTTTCATAGATGAAGACATCAGAGGCAGCAATCTCAAAGTTCATGACATTAGATTGCCTCGGCGGGAAGATCAAGAAATAGTGCACATTTCTAAAGAAAGGGAGTTCTGGGTCACCTCAAACATGCATAGGTACTATCGGTACCTCAATTCTATTTCTAGGATGACTGTTCTTCCCAAGGGCGAGAATCAAATGAACGTCCTTGGGGAGAGTCATGTTCTCCTTCTTCTCCTAACTCCCAACAACACAACCCACATCAACGTGTTTGACATGATCTAGGAAGAAATTCTTCGGGCATCTTGGTCTCCCTTGAAGGGGTGTCTCCATGCACCCTATATCATGAAGATGATCGAAGCCGTCAACCAGATTCATTTTGAGAAGCCCGACATGCACTCTTGCTACGTGTCATACTAGGTTGACTCTTGTTACCCAGTGGCACGATCCAAGTAGGCTCCCACAGGGTCAGGAGGCCCTGCTTCTTCTGATGAGCTGGCCCCTCAGCCTCCACTTCATGAAACTTCATCTCGTGTTGCCGTTGCCTCGCATCCGATGGACCGTAGCAGTCGAGGCAGAGGTCAGGGCCAAGGTAGGGGTCAGGGTTAGGGCCTGTTCGTGCGCTTGTCAAAGGGGATTACCGGGGTCTTTGCCATGTGCCGCAGCCGTGCTGTCGAGGAGGCTCTGCACATGCACGAGACTCGGGCGCTACATAATGACATGCGAAGCTTCACGGCTTCCATGGGCCATCCCATGCCACAGTGCCCTCCTCTGCCTCTGATCCCTGCCTACCCCAAGACTCTCAATGAATGGCACCAGCAGGAATATGGTGTGCCATTTATCACTCATGAGGACGAGGCTGAGGAGTTTGATGACTCCTTCTTCCAGTCTGCTCCTGCCGCCGCTCTTAGACCTATCCCTGGTGACCCTAGGCCTTCTGGCTCTAGTCACCCTCCACCTCCTCCTCCGTTCCAGGGTCCTTCATCTTCGTCCACTTTTCCTTTATCTAACAAGCCTCCACGGGGTTCGACATATGAGGAAGAGATGATGCATTCCTTCTTTGTAGTATATCCTCCCTATCCTCCTCCATCGGGTCCATATGGTGGTGTTGGCCCTGGTGATTATTGAGTCATGTGCATCTCTCTGTTTTTAGTACTTGTTGCCAAAAAGAGGGAGAAGATCTAGGAAGGAAGGATAATTTGAAGCTGAGCAAAGTTTGGTAGTTTGATTGTATGGCCACTCAGTGGCTTGTATCTTCTATTTTTGTAATATTTATGCAGTAAACATTGGGCATGTACTAAATATTTTAACTCTGTGTTGTGATGGTCATCTGGCCATCAACATTTGTGTTAATCTCGTCTATTGAAATTATTGTGTGATCATATGATACTTGCTGCTATTGTATGATGTGTGATGAGATTAGTCAAGGAGTAGTCATATGCATCACATATTTTTTTATGTATGACACACTACCGGAATTTGGCTCTTTGCCGAGTGCCATATTCTTCGCCGAGTGTTTTATTTCGGGCACTCGACAAAGAGCTCTTTGCTGAGTGCCACGCAAAAAACCCTCGGTAAAAGAAAACACTCGGCGAAGAAGCTCTTTGCCGAGTGTTTTATTTTTGACACTCGGCAAAGAGTTTCTTTGCCGAGTGTATTTTTTTGACACTCGGCAAAGGGCTCTTTGCCGAGTGTCACAAATACAACACTCGGCAAAGAGCTCTTTGCCGAGTGTTTTTTCTCCAACACTAGGCAAAGACAATTTAAAAATCACATTTTAAAGTAGTAAATTAATTCAAATGAAAAAGTTTTCAACTACAAATTTGTATAACTCATCATGATGAACAATTTATATATTGAACATTTCTTCATATGACAAAATAAAAATAAATTTGTTCATAAAACCTATATCTCTCTCGTAGTTTATGAAACTACGAGAGAGACGTATAGAATTTGTGCATATTGTTAGAACCATCATCTGAGATAAACAAATTACCAAACAACCAAAATAAACTTTGTAGATCTTGAGAAGTTATAGAAGTTTATAGTTGACAACTTTTTCATTTGAAGTCATATTGTCAACGAAAACTACGTCTGAATTTAAAAAATTTAAAATTTGAATTTTGAAAACGACTTCGAAAGGAAAAACCACCAACATGAAAGTTGTAGGTATTGAAGAGTTATGAAACTTTGTAGTTGACAATGTTTTAGTTTGAAATCATCTTGTTATGCAAAACTATGTTTGAATTTTGAAATTTGAATTTTTCAAACTGTCTCGGATGGAAAAACCACCAAAATAAAAGTTGTAGGTCTTGAAATGTAATGAAACTTTGTAGTTGACAATTTTTTGATTTGAAATCATCTTATCATTGAAAATTTCGTGTGAAGTTTTTAAATTTAAAATTCAAATTTTATAAACGGTCTCGGATGTAGAAACTATTAAAATAAAACTTTTAGATCTCAAAAAGTTATGCAACTTTATAGTTGGTCACAGTTTCAAATGAACTCATTTAGTGCCTTAAATAATCAAATTACTCTCGATTTGTTATAGTACATGGGGAATGGAAACGTAATATAAACATAATTGGTGTAGTAGTGTAGTGGTATAGGAGGGTATGCGCGAGAGAGAGGTTGCGAGTTCGAATCTCACCATTTACAAAACATATAAGTTTGATTCAAAATAATAGTGAAAAATGATAGGGCGACGGGTAAGGTAATTAGGGTAGGGTTGGAGAGTTGTTTCTAGAATTTAAAAATGTTTTGCTGTTTTTTTTTAATTTTTTAATTCTTAATTTGCCGAGTGTTTTTCTTTGCCGAGTGCTTTTTGACACTCGGCAAAGTCTTTGTCGAGTGTCCGAAAAAAAGCACTCGGCAAAGAACTCTTTGCCGATGAAATCTTTGCCGAGTGTTCTTTGCCGAGTGTAACACTCGGCAAAGCCTTTGCCGAGTGTAAAATAGTCTTTGCCGAGTGTCTTAGACACTCGGCAAAGAACGCGATTCCGGTAGTGACACTCTTGCACCCCTCGAATAATTGTACATAGTATGGACTTATTCACCTTTTCCAAATGTGTTGCAAGCTTGACATGTTAAGTCAACACGCCAATTCGAAAAAATCTACACACATTTAGGGGAGCTACCTATGTACAATTATCCAAAAGAATTTTACCGCTTCAGATATTTTTCCTTTTGACCTTATATGTTTTGGTATCAATCACCAAAAAGGGAGAGATTGAAAGTGCAATCAACCCTAACTGAGGGTTTTGGTGATTTAATGACAAAACAAATAAGGGTACTAACAAGTTTGCTCCTAGTGTATACTCAATATCTATAGAAATTAAAGGAATTACAACTTTTGTAAAGAATTGAAAAGGGAAGTTTAAAGGACAAAACAAACACATCAATGGTGCCTTGAAAAGATTCCATGCGACAAACGTGTAAAATTTCATATATATCTTGAGTCGCAGGATCTATTTCTCCCTTAGTAGTTTTCGCATAGGTAACAGTGTTTGCTATAGCTCAAGCCTCCAATTCAAAAGCTAATTCGAAAACCAAAATTCTTTGGACACTCTGTGTACGACTGTTTTTAGGATTGAGAAACGGAGAGTGTTACTGTTGAAAAGCAGTTGTGCTTTTTCAGCTGAGTTAAACTTCTTCAGCTGAGTTGAGCTTTTTCAACTGAGTTGAGCTTTTTGAGCTGAGTTGAGCTTTTTCAGCTAAGTTGACCTTCTTCACCTGAGTTGAGCTTTTTTAGCTGAGTTGAACTTCTTCAGCTGAGTTGAGATTTTTCAACTGAGTTGAACTTCAACTTCATCTGTAAAACTCTCTAGTCAAAACCAGTTGAACTTGCCTCCAGGCTAGTTGAATTGGGGTTTTCTCTCCCAAACTTGCTGGTCAAAACCGGTTGAACTGGTCCCCAGGGGCGGTTCAACCGGTCACTAGGTCATCTGCCTAGTCTGACCTGCAGTCTGACTGACAGACTATCTATCAGCTGACACCAGGGCGGTTGAACTGCCCCTAGGGCCAGTTCAACCGATGTCAAGGTCTTTTTGATCAGTCTGACCAGCTGTCTACCAGTCAGACTGGCAGACTGAATGACAGTCAGCCAGGGCGGTTCAACCGTCCTCCACAGCAAATTCGAGCTCAACGACACTTTTTGAGTAGAGTCTATAAATACCCACTCACATCTCTATGCTCACAACTTCTGGTCGCCCCCACACTTATTGCTACCTAACTTGAGACAAAGGCAAACCCTCTCTCCCTCTCACACCCAATCTAGCTCTCAAATCAAATAGATTGGACGAGCCCCTTTGGTGTCAGGTTTGTGCTTGTGCCCTCAGATTTGGTTTTCCTCTCCCATCTCATTCTTATCTCTTGAGCTTATTGCAAACACCTCTTGTGCGATATTGTTGTTCTTGAAACCCTAGAGTTTCTAGATGGATGCACCGGACAGTGTCCGGTGCAACAGGCCTATGCACAATCAAACCAACCACTCTCAGGAATTCTCTGGGCGCGCTCCACTATAATTCACCGGACTGTCTGGTGTGCACCGGACTATCCAGTGAGCCAGCGGAGCAACGGCTCCCTGGGCGCCAACGGTCGACTGCAAAAGTGTACTGTGGCAAACAGTGCCGCGCAGAAGTCAGAACGAAGAAGTCAGAGGTCACCAGACTATCCGGTGTGGCACCAGACTGTCCGGTGCAGCAAAAAGACAAAGGGCTCCAACGGTTAACAGCTCCAAACCCTAACGGGCACATTGACATGGCGCGCACCGGACAGTGACCAATGACTGTCCGGTGCGCCCATCGC
Source organism: Zea luxurians (assembly GCA_029449295.1). Taxonomy (NCBI): domain Eukaryota; kingdom Viridiplantae; phylum Streptophyta; class Magnoliopsida; order Poales; family Poaceae; genus Zea; species Zea luxurians. The sequence continues at coordinate 202,941,034 of JAOPSE010000003.1, forward strand.
CAGCAGAAACTGTCAACGGCTAGGAAGTGGTTGGGGGCTATAAATACCCCCAACCACCTCATTCAAAGCCACCCAAGCATTCTGAAGTTTTCATTCATTGCAAGAGTAAAGTCCAACTCTCCAAGACACAATCAAAGAAATCAATCCACTCCAAGTTCCCAAAATCAATGCTAGTGCTTAAGGGCTTGAGAGAGGATCATTTGTGTTCTTTTGTTGCTCTTGTCGCTTGGATTGCCTTCTCTTCTTCCTATTCTTACTTCTAAGTGTTTGTAGAGCTAGCAAGAGACACCTAAGTGTGTGGTGGTCCTTGTGGGGTCTTAGTGACCCGTTTGATTAAGGAGAAGGCTCACTGGTCTAAGTGACCGTTTGAGAGAGAGGGAAAGGGTTAAAATAGACCTGGCCTTTGTGGCCTCCTCAATGGGGATTAGGTTCTTTGGAACCGAACCTCATTAAAGCAAATCATTGTGTCCACTTGTGTTGATTTCCATTTGATTTGTTTGCCCTCTTTCCTCTCTCTAAAGTTTCCTTGCCAATATTGATTTGAGTTTGCTCCCAAACGTTATCCGCATCATTTGAGCAACTCGTGGCAAGAGAAACAATCTTTCACCTCGGATTTAATTCTAACGCTCCCCCAGCCTTAGTGTTTGTTTAAGTTTATAAATTTCAGGTTGTGCCTATTCACCCCCTCTAGGCAACTTTCAATTGGTATCAGAGCCAGTTCTTCACTTAAGAGTCTAACAAACTCGAAGTGATGTCTGGAGATCACACCAAGAGGGAGATCGTGACCGGCGACAAGCCCACGGGCTCAGGGAAGACTCCATCAAGGGAGTCCAGCAACAAGTACAAGGAGGAATCCTCTTCCTCCATCAAGTCACATAGGAGGGGTGACAAGAAGAAAAAAAAGATGAAGAAGGTGGTCTACTACGAGACCGACTCTTCAACACCCTCCACATCCGGCACTAAGTCATCCACTAATTCTAAGCGCCATGAGTGCAAGAAGTATAGTAAGATGTCCCTACGCTATCCCCGTATTTCCAAGCGCGCTCCTCTACTTTCTGTTCCCTGTGGCAAACCACCATATTTTGATGGTGAAGATTATTGTATGTGGAGTGATAAAATGAGGCATCATCTAACCTCACTCCACGAAAGCATATGGGACATTGTTGAATTTGGAGCGCAGGCACCACAGGTGGGGGATGAGGACTATGACTTGGACGAGGCCACCCAAATTAGGCACTTTAACTCCCAAGCAACTTCTATACTCCTCGCCTCTTTATGTCGAGAGGAGTATAACAAGGTGCAAGGGTTAAAGAACGCCAAAGAAAGTTGGGACGTCCTCAAAACAACGCACGAAGGGGACGAGGTGACCAAGATCACCAAGCGGGAGACGATCGAAGGAGAGCTCGATCGATTCGTCCTCAACAAAGGAGAAGAGCCGCAAGCCATGTACAATCGGCTCAAGATGATGGTCAACCAAGTGCGCAACCTCGGGAGCACCAAGTGGGATGACCATGAAATGGTCAAGGTTATTTTAAGATCCCATGTTTTTCGCAACCCTAATCAAGTTCAATTAATTCATGGGGATCCTAGATATAAACAAATATCTCCCGAGAAGGTGATTGGCAAGTTTGTGAGCTTTGAACTTATGATCAAAGACTCCAAACACATTGTCAACTTGGAGCAAGGCACCACCTCCACACCCGAGGTGCAACCCGTTGCATTGAAGGCAACGGAAGAAAAGAAAGATGAGTCTACACCAAGTAGGCTTCTAATCGACGCCTCTAAGCTCGACGATGAGGAGATGGCTCTCATCATTAAGAGTGAAAGGATCACGATGCCCAAGAGGGGGGTGAATTGGGCTTTTCTAAAAATCAACAATAATTAAAATAATACTAGAAATCCAACAATGCTAATACAATACTTCAACTACTTGCTAAACAATTGCACAAGGTAAAGTACTTGAATTAAGTGTGGAATGTAAAGCAAGGTTTAGAAGACTCCTCTAATTTTTCCCAAGGTATCGAAGAGTTGGCACTCTCCCCTAGTCCTTGTTGGAGCACCCGCGCAAGGGTATCGCTCCCCCTTAGTCCTCGCAAGAACCAAGTGCTCACTATGAGATGATCCTTTGCCACTCCAGCGCGGTGGATCCCTCACGACTACTTACAATCACGAGCCGGGTCACCAACAAGTCCTTCAAGGTGATCACCGAGCTCCCAATGCCGCCAAGCTGTCTAGGTGATGCCGATCACCAAGAGTAACAAGCCATAGACTTTCACTTGACCAAGAGAAGCCTAATGCATGCGGTGTATGCTCTAGGTGGCTCTCGCTAGCACTAATGAGGTCCAAATGCGGGATTAAGATTTCCTAATCACCTCACAAAGCTTTATGGTTGTGACGGAACCTCCCAAGTCATTAGGCCCACATATAGTTGTCCTTGTCCAACAGACATTAGACAACCCTATAAATGTTCCTGAATCACTTGACAAGTTCGGTATCTTTATCCTTACCTTTCCAGGAACGTTTCACCCGTCTGACAGACAATATGTTCATCGGAGATGCGGACATGCGGAAGTGATTACATAAACTTACCTTCATTTATAAAGTAGGAGTAAGTCATATAGTACAGACCAGAGAGTGCTGAAAAGTATTATTACAATACCTGGGAGGCAAAAACTCCTCCCATTAAGTTCTTTACATAAAAGTTTTTAAGGAGGACCCGGTCCTCCGGTAGCTTCAGTCTTGATTATCTTCACTTTTCACCACCTTGGTACAAAAACAACAAAAGTTTGTTGTCTCCTCACCTAAAAACAACGGGGGAATAAACCCTGAGTATGGAATTACTCAGCAAGTCTTACCCGACTAAGGAAAAGACTCTTAAGGGTATGCTGGTTTAAGGGAGTCAAGGTAAGGCTTCTCAATAATCAAAGACTCTGTTTTGCAGAAATGCTTACTAAAGTGGATCCTTAAAATCCAGTTTTATTGGTCAGGTTAAGTAAACTTACTTATCTCTAGAGTTCTCTCTAACCTAGTTCAAACAATTTTCCTGAACTAGCCAAGTTCTTAATTCATACTTTATCTTCACTGGAGTGCTATGTGTAGGGCAGTGACCAAGTCTTCATAACCGCGAAGGTACGGCGATCCGAATCGATTATACTCAGCTGAGGATCTCCAATCACACGACATATGTAGCACTTAACCCTTGCATATGTCAACCCGCCACCAGGTTTCTTAAGACCAGATCAGGTTCACACAAACCGAGAGCACAGATACACCACCGTCCAGCCTCTAGCCACGGAGGGTATACGCTACTCTCGCCACCGCTCCACGCCCATTTCGTGTTATCTTATTCTGGCCTTAGTCTGCCTGAGGCAAGGCTTACCCATGACGAGGCATGTGACCAGTTAAAGGGTCCTCGATCATCAAGCCTACATCGACAAGGTCCTTAATCGACTCAGACGGAGACACTACACCGAGACTCCGTTCTCGTGCAAGTCACCCGCCCGGTCTCAGCTTAATCATTTCACCCCAAAAGTTGGTACCTGGCAGAGGTACATCTTTTCCGATGTTGAATCCATCAAGGCCTTTGACAGATTCACCATCAAGTTTTTATTTTGAAAACAACCCTCCCACTTTGCCAAACATCTTTTGTAAAACAAGCCTTTTGTTTTGCTATAGCAATACCAAGCATAATAAAACTTTTTTTTTAAAATAGGGTATCAAGGAAGGTAATCAATTCCAAGGAAAGTAATGCAGGAATTGTTTTAAGCAATCAACACCTATCACCTAGTGCATCAAGCAAGTGAGAAAGATTTTAAAACACAAGGGGGGGGGTGGCAAATGCACCGGGGCTTGCCTTTGTTTACGGGTGAGTCAGGCTCAGATCCACAAATATCGAAGTAAAAACAGTTCTCAGCCTATGTTTCCAAGGGTGGTGGTGCTTGCTCTTCAGTGGCTTCCACTTCTTCTTCGTGTTCTAATCATAACCATACATATGTATAAGAATGAATGCCATGGGATGCTCATGAGGGTGCAAAGATAATATAAACTTATTATCTAAGTCTTGAATACAATTTTCCTTCACGGAACTCCGAGAACTTAGGGTTTCCGGAGTCAGTAAAGGAGTTCACAGGGCAGGGGGGTGTTTTGGGGTTTGGTGATCAAACAAGGTCTAAATCAACCCAAATTCTACCCAAGGCTTCTAAATAATATGAGGAACTCATATAAAAATTTTGAGCATTTTTTTGGGATTACCATTTATCTTTTAAAAATCCATAACTACTATCTTAAACTATTTTAAATACCTTAAAATTCCTAATTCACCCTAAAAATCATGAAACTATTTTTATTAAATTCTAGGGAAAATAAGAAGGCTAGGAAAATTAGTTTCACAATTTTACCATTTTCCTACATTTTTCTACATATTTCTAAAGTTCTCTTGAAAAAGAAAAAGGAAAACACCCAACAGTATTGGGCTCAATCTAGCCCAGCCGGCCCAGACCTAGGCAGAAGCGCGCCCGCGCGCGCCCGCGCTGGTCGTTTTGCGAAGACACCCTCGGGGTTTCTGTCTAACCGGAAACAGGTCTGCTGTTTACTGAGTCACTGATTGTTTGCAAATAGCCCCTTGGGTTTCTATTTCTTCACACGGTCAGATCCACGATGGCGCTCTGCACGATAGCTGAAATCCGGCGAGCTATACCGGCCGGAGGGGGCGAAGACCGACGCTAATCTTTAGTTTACACTAGATTCTACCTCTAAGGAGTATTTCCCCTCACTCAATTTGGCTAACGATCAACTAAGGAGCTCTGGCCACGGTGTCCGAGAACATGGCGGCTAGATCGTCGCGTTCCCGACGATTGGGGGCATCCTAGTTCAAATTGATGGCTTGGCGAGCATCACAGAGTAACCAGAGTGCTTAAACAAGGAAGAGGGAGCAATGAATTAACCTGGAAAGAGCTGGCCGCGGTGAGATTGGGTTTACGGTGGCGGAGAGTGGATTTGGGGCGAATCCAAAATTCGCGATTTCTAGCGAAGGACTGCAAGCGATTAGCGGGGGCTGGGTGGAGGATGATCTTGCGAAGCTAGCGGGGGCTTCAATTTATAGGGCCCTTCGGTGGTGACCGTGAATTCGGACGTTAATGTGCAGTGACAGCCAATCTTTAGGCTTGATTATCTCTGGATTTTTCTCAACAAGTGAGCTTACAACCTTAAACAAAGTTGTTCTTCTATAATTAGGTTACAATTTTGATGTGGTGACCTAATATGAATTCTCACTATTTTGAAAGCTACACAGCTCTAAAGTTGGGCCTATAACCCTGATTTCAGACTTAGCATAGGAATCACAATTGGGGTCCTTTTGCAAATGAGTCCAAAACTTAGGGTTTGGCTTGTAAATTCACATATATGTGACCCAAATGACTTAAGATACTTATTTAACTTGGTTTTTGGCACTTTAGTCCAAAAGTGGACTAATTTTGCACATAGGTCCCTAGGGTTTGGATTTAGGGTTTTCCAGGGTTCTAATTGAGATTTTTGGTATATCAGGGGTATATATGTGACTCAACTTTGTTTTTGGGGACATTTTATGACTCTTTCCCTCAAGCCTTTAAGTTTTCTCATCTTGGGTTAAGTTTTACCCCTTTAAGCCTTATTTAGGGTTAGGTTCCCTATCCAGGGTCCTATTTGCAAAACATCAAAAACAATACACTTGTTTGAAATTTTTACCTAGTGAATGCACTCTAGGTGTATCAAACATATGCAATGTTAATGCTTATGATGCCATGCTCAAGTTTTAGTTACAGTAACACCAGGGGTGTTACATCCTTCCCCCCATAAAAGAATCTCGTCCCGAGATTTAAAGCCCTAGGGTGAGTAATGGAAAAGGAAATGTGTCACATCTTTATTCCCTTATTTCTGGTACAAGGCAGGGGTGGTGTGGGGGTTCACTCCTTTATTCAGTAACTAAATACACTTTACAAATTACATGAGGCTAGAAAGTCTGGGAAATTCTTATCTAAAAAGTCTTGGGTTTCCCATGTAGCCTCTTCCTCAGAATGTTGGTTCCATTGTATCTTATAAAACTTGAGAGTCTTTCTCCGGGTAACCCTGTCCTTTTGATCCAGAACTCTAATAGGATGTTCCGAGTATGTTAAATCTGGTTCCAGGACAACATCTGTCACTTCAATGGTTTGATTGGGAACCCGTAGACACTTCTTCAATTGTGATACATGGAACACATTATGGATAGCAGACAAAATTTCGGGGAGCTGCAGTCGATATGCCACTGGTCCACATTGCTCAAGTACCGGGAATGGACCAATGTACCTGGGTGCAAGTTTCCCTTTAACCCCGAAACGCGATACTCCCTTCATGGGTGAAACTTTCAGGTAGACATAGTCCCCTTCATGAAAATATAAGGGCATTCGCCGTTTGTCTGCATAACCCTTCTGACGGGCTTGTGCCTTCTTCATATTATGAATAATTTTCTGAACCTTTTCCTCGGCCTCCTTCACTATATCAGGCCTAAAGAAATACCTTTCTCCAGGTTTAGACCAATTTAGCGGAGTTCGACACTGCCGTCCATATAAAGCTTCAAAAGGTGCCATCTTGATACTTTCTTGATAACTATTATTGTATGAAAACTCCGCCAAAGGCAAGCATTCATCCCATTTTGGTGAGAAATCCAGGACACATGCTCGCAACATATCTTTGAGTACTTGATTAGTCCTCTCAGTCTGTCCACTAGTTTGTGGATGATATGCCGAACTATGGAGCAACTTAGTACCCAAGGATTTGTGAAGTGCTTCCCAAAACTTGGCTACAAATTGGGATCCACGGTCCGACACAATGGTCTTCGGAACACCATGCAGACTAAGAATACGAGCAATGTATAACTCCGCATAGGTAATGACGGGATATTTTACTTTGACAGGGAGGAAGTGGGCGATCTTGGTAAGTCGATCAATGATAACCCAAATAGAGTCATACCCTTTTGCGGTCCTGGGCAATCCCACGATAAAGTCCATACTTATATCTTCCCATTTCCATGTTGGGATCGGCAAAGATTGTAATGGACCAGTAGTTTTCATGTGTATGGTTTTGACACGTCTGCAAGTGTCACACTTAGCCACATAGCGTGCAATTTCAATTTTCATTTTCGTCCACCAGTAGTGCTGCTTTGGATCATGATACATCTTAGTGCTTCCCGGATGAATTGAATAGCGACTAAGATGCGCTTCATCTAAAATTTGCTGGCGGAGTTCTTTATTCTTTGGCACTACTATGCGGTTATTGAACCATAGCACACCTTGATCGTCTTCCTTGAAACATTTGGCTGTTCCAGCCCTTATCTTTTCCCGTATGTGCTTCATACCCAAATTATCCTTTTGAGCATCAATTATCCTTTGCAAAATGATTGACTCAAGCTTTAGCTGATTCAGGGTCCCTTGTTGGACCATCCCCAGGTTTATCTTTTCCATCTCTTGACATAACGTGTTGTCAGAGGTTTTCACCATAATACAGTGGCAGGAAGCCTTACAGCTTAGTGCATCTGCCACAACATTGGCTTTGCCTGGGTGATAGTGAATTTCTAGTTCATAATCTTTAATAAGCTCAAGCCATCGTCTTTGTCTCATATTTAATTCTGACTGGGTGAAGATATACTTCAAGCTCTTATGATCTGTATAAATATGACAGATATTTCCCAGCAGATAGTGACGCCAAATTTTCAGGGCATAAACCACAGCAGCTAGCTCTAGATCATGAGTTGGGTAATGCTCCTCATGTCGACGCAACTGCCTTGAAGCATATGCAATTACTCGGCCCTCTTGCATTAATACACAGCCGAGTCCACTGCCTGATGCATCACAATATACATCAAAAGGTTTGGTGATGTCCGGTTGAGCCAATACCGGAGCAGTGGTCAATAATGTCTTCAATTGCTCAAAGGCTTCATTACACTTAGAAGACCAATTGAATTTAGTGTCATTCTTCAATAAACTTGTGATTGGCTTCATAAGCTTAGAAAAATCTGGTATGAATCTACGATAATATCCAGCTAGTCCAAGAAAACTCCGGACTTGGTGAACAGTGGTTGGGGGTTTCCACTCCAGAATATCCTGGACTTTGCTAGGATCTACCGCAATTCCCTTGGCAGATAATACGTGCCCCAAAAATTGAATTTCCTCCAGCCAGAACGCGCACTTGCTAAACTTGGCATACAACTGATGTTCCCTTAGGCGCGTCAACACAATCCGCAAATGTTGAGCATGCTCCTCTTCATTTTTAGAATATATCAAGATATCGTCGATGAAGACCACCACGAACTTGTCCAACTCGGGCATAAACACTGAGTTCATCAAATAGGTGAAGTGGGCAGGAGCATTTGTTAGCCCGAAAGACATTACCAAATATTCGAATAAACCATACCGCGTAGTAAACGCAGTCTTCGGTATATCCTCGGGCCGAATACGGATTTGGTGATAGCCCGACCTGAGATCAATTTTAGAAAATACCCTCGCCCCAGTCAGTTGATCAAATAAGATGTCAATCCTCGGAAGAGGGTACTTGTTCTTGATGGTGACCTCATTCAGGGGTCGATAATCCACGCACATTCGCAAGGTTTGATCCTTCTTCTTAACAAAAATGGCAGGGCAACCCCATGGAGACGAGCTTGGCCAGATGAATCCCTTATTCAGTAGATCTTGTAATTGAATCTTCAATTCTGCCAATTCATTAGGAGGCATGCGGTACGATCTTCGGGAAATGGGAGCCGTACCGGGCTTTAGCTCAATTACAAATTCTACATCTCTTTCAGGGGGCAGTCCAGGCAAATCTTCCGGAAATACATCTGGAAACTCACATACTACCGGAATATCCTTGATCTCCGGTACAATGGCTTCATATATTCTACCAGAAGCTTTGGCTAGATTGGTTACGGGGAGAGACAAAAGAATTTCCTCTTGATTATAGCTCAACCTGACGGTTCTGAGTTCAGTGTTGAGAATCGCCTTGTGTTGGGTTAACCAATTCATACCCAAAATCACATCTATATCCTGGCCTTTCAGAACAATCATGTTAGCAGGAAAGTTCCGTCCGACCATTGTTACTGGCACTTCATAGGCCACTTCTCTAGTAAAAATGTGTCCCCCAGGTGAATGAATTTTAAATCCTTCTTTTGATTCATGGCATGAAATGTGATGTTGCTCCACAAATGCCTTGCTAATAAATGTATGCGAAGCACCAGAATCAAAAAGAATAATTGCAGGGTGACTGGCCACGAGAAACGTACCCATCATCACCGGTTCTCCTTCCGGTGTAGTGGCCACTTGAGTATAGTATACCCGCCCCGTCTTCTTTGTATTCTTCCCCACATTATTTCCCTTGGGCTGAGCTGACTTCCTAGATCCTTGCTGAGCATTTGATTGATTCTGCTTGGGATATGGGCAGTCTTTGATGAAATGTCCCGACTTGCCACAATTAAAACACCCGGTTGAGGAGCTGGGCAAAGCAGGGAATCGAGTGCCCAGGGCACCCGGCTGATTTGGGGTAGTGGGGGCATTGTTGGGGCGAATAATGATTGGCTGCTTGAAGGGAAATGAAGGCGGTCGAGAAAAAGAACGATTTTGGCTAGAAGGCCGGATCACAAACCGTTGCCTCTTTGTCTGGCCCTGATTAGACTTCTCACCACCAAATCCCTTATTCTTCCCGGATCCTGCATATTTTGCTTCAACAGATAGGGCTATGCTGACAGCCTTTCCATACGTGAGATCTATGCAGGCAGCCATTTTTCTTTGCAATCGATCATTTAGCCCTCTCATAAAGCAATTCTTTTTCTTTAAATCAGTATTCACCTGATCAATGGCATACTGCGATAGGTGATTAAACTTGTTGAGATACTGATTGACGGTATCTTCTCCTTGTTTCAGCTTCATGAACTCTTCTTGCTTCATATGCAGAACACCTTCGGGTATGTAGTGCTCGCGGAAGGCCACTTTAAATTCTTCCCATGTGACTTGATGGTTGGCAGGTTGAATAGCCACAAAATTCCCCCACCAGGTACTGGCAGGGCCGCGCAGTTGTTGCGCTGCGAACAACGGCTTCTGTGTCTCTGAACAGCGGAGAAGACCAAATTTTTGTTCAATAACCCGTATCCACTCATCAGCTTCCAACGGGTCCTCAGCCTTGACAAATAGTGGTGGACGGGTTTCAGAGAAATCCAGATATGTGGTTTCACGGGGGCCTTGCTGATAACCCCTTCCACCCTGCTGCTGGAATTGTTGGCCCGCCATTTCCCTAAGAAAGCGGGTATTGTCTGCAGTTGCATTCACCAAGGCGGCAATCGCCTCGGCCAATGTGGGAGGAACCGGGGTGTAACGCCCTGAATTTGGGGGTAGAATTTTTTCTTCTTTTCTCTCACCAAATTCGGGCGTTACTCTCTTTTCTCTTTTCTGTTTCGCTCCTTCCTCCCAATTTCAAACCCGTATAGTGACGGTGTCCGTGTCACGTATAAACCAAAACCTAAGTGTCATGGGTGTTGCATCATGCTGAGGCGCATTTCTTTGTCTGATATCGCGTGTCCATCTCGCTCTGTCTCGGTTTTCGGTTCGTGATTGGAGCCTGTGTCGTGCGTCTCGGTTTGGGTTGTGCGCGTCGTGGGTTTCGATACGCGAAGTGGCCCGGCCCAACCCAACCCGGCCCGGTCCGGCCCTGCGCGCCCCTGGCGCCCACACCCCCCATGCGCCCCCCTCTTCTCTCTCTCTCATTTGGATCTCCCGCGCAACAACTTCCCTCTCCCTCTTCCACCTCTCTCTCCCCGTGGTGCCCTAGGAATTGGAGACGGCGATCACCGGAATTTGGACCCAAGGTGAGCTCCCCTCCCCTCCCCTCCTCCTCTCTCTCTCCCTCTCCCTCCTCTTCTTCCTCCCCCGCGCGTGCCCTCCCTTTCCCCTGCTCGCGCGCGCCCCTGCCCTTCCCCGCTCGCCGGCGGCGCGGCCCGCCTCGCCCCTCCCCTGCGCGCGGCGGCGCTCGCCCGCCCCGGCCTCCCCCCGCGGCGGCGCTCGCCCCCCCTCCTCCCCGTCCAGCGGCGCCCCCCGCCCCCACCCCGGCCCTCGGCGCGGCGGCGCCCGCCCCCACCCCGTCCCGCGGCGGCGACCCCGCCCCCCCTGCGCGTGCGCGCAGCCCCAGCGCGGCTCGCCCGCGGTCTCGGCGCGTGCGCGCGGCCTTCGGCCCCTCGCGCGGCATCCCGGCCCCGTCGCGGCTCGCGTGGCCTTGTTGGCCCCTAGCGCGTTCCCGCGCGCGCAAAACCCACGCGCACGGTGATTTTTTTGGTTGTAGTTAATTCTCAAACTCCGTTAGTTAACATGCTGCGTCGCGCGCTTCATCGCGCGACGGATTTGTCTAATTTCAGATTCTATTAATGTGCTGCGTCACGCGCTTCGTCGCGCGATGATTCTTTTAGTTTATATTTATTAAAGTGTTGTGTCGCACGCTTCGTCGCGCGACGATCTATTTTAATTTCAGGTTGTTTAAGGTGCGACGTCGCGCGTCCAGACGCGCGACGTTCCACTTTAAACTCAGCTCTGTTGACATATGCCGTCGTGCGCTTCGTCGCGCGATGCTTAACGTCTCTTTATAATTAATGCAAAGTGTCTCGTTGTGCGCTCGGTCGCGCGACGAGTCATTGATTTCTTAATTCGATTTAAGGTGCTATGTCGTGCGTCTCGCCGCGCGACAGTCCTTTTAATTATATTCATCTGCTTATGATGATTAAACATGAAACATGACTTTACTTTATGCTGAGCGTAGAGTCCAAATTAATTCCCTTCTATTAAGCGAGTGGTTAATTCATAATGATGTAACGTGATCGTTTCTCGACTGTTTGTTTCTCTTTCCCTCTTAACCGTAATTGCGAGCCCGCGTGGGACGTCTGTTTACTTACTGCATTCTATTGTATGGTGTACTGTTCTTTTGTATTAAATATGTGGATGTATGTATGTTTGCGCTCGCATAGAGAACAATCCGGTCGAAGAGCCCGAGGAACTCACAGGAGAAGCCCATAGCAGCAGTCGGTTGGTGGAGGCAAGTGTCCTTTGACCTATCTCTGTCCTATTCATTCTTTAATTCACCTCCCGCATTACACATTTATACTTAAGGATTGACTAGCTTTTGTTATCCATGTCCTTGTTTACCTATTTGGGTCGGATTATTATTGTTTAGCTTTATGCTATTGCTCAACTCTAATCAATGAACATGATGAGATTATATATGATACACTGTTTTCCCTTCTCTTATTATGATGTTGTACTTGTGTCCTTTAAGGGGGCTCGAGCGGTTTCTCGAGTGCCTCTCCGTAAGGACCTGTTCTATGGATGACCGCCTAGGAAAACAGTGCAACCATGAGGGTGGAGTGGGACGCCCTTAGCTGAGTAATTAGAGGATCCGGGGTGTAGTTCGCTTCGCCGTCGTGCCGTCAATGGGGCTCGGTGTATGCGGCTCGCTCTGCCAAGGTTGATTTGCCCCTTGGGGAGGAGTGCGGTACATTTAGGAAACCTAACGGATGGCTACAGCCCCAGAGAATCTTTGTAAAGGCTACGTAGTGAAACCCTGCCTATTCACCTTGGTAGTGTTTAAGGGTTTGATCGGCCCGAGGCAAGAGGGAATCACGGCTTGTGGGTAAAGTGCACAACCTCTGCAGAGTGTTTGAAAACTGATATATCAGCCGTGCTCGCGGTTATGAGCGGCCAAGGGAGCTCCAATGATTAGTGGTACTTGATCAGAGACATTTTGGTTTACAGATGGCAATGAGACTGATGGTTTTGGTTATGACTATGGTGCTGGTAAGTGGTATTCTTTCCGTTTGGAAAGGGTACATCGGGCTAATAACTTGGGTTAATGCTAAAACCTGGCTTTCTATTAGTAAATAATAATCTGACCAACTAAAAGCAACTGCTTGACTTACCCCCACATAAAGCTAGTCCACTATAGCCAAACATGATACTTGCTGAGTATGTTGATGTGTACTCACTCTTGCCCTACACACCAAACCCCCCCCCAGGTTGTCAGCATTGCAACCATGGCTCAGGAGAAGATGAAGCTGTGGAAGGAGACTTCCAGGAGTTTCAAGACTACGACGAGTTCTAGGTGTGGGTTAGCGGCAACCCCCAGTCGGCTGCCTGTGAAGGCCGCGGTTATCTACGTTTCGTTTTCGCACTTTAATTTATTGTAGGGACCATATGGACGTCTCAGACGTATGATGTAATCGACTATTATTTCCCTTTTTAATACTATTTGAGCACTGTGTGATGATGTCCATGTTATGTAACTGCTGTGTACGTGAATTGCTGATCCTGGCACGTACATGGTTCGCATTCGGTTTGCCTTCTAAAACCGGGTGTGACATAAGCTGGTATCAAAGCCGTGCTGACTGTAGGACCGCTAACCTAGAGTAGAATGGTCGTTCTAAGGGCTATAGACCTCTGTCCCTGCCTTGACTTTGGTACCCCTTCAAAAGTTGGTCATATCGACCAAACCTATGTTCTACTATATATTATACCTTGCTGAAAATTTTGTTTTATTCTAATCCTTCATTTATTTATGATTCATTATTTGCTGGTCATATTAATTCTGTTCTCACTCTTTTGCTTGCGGTTCCTTTTGTAGATGGCTCGACTTAGACACACTGCACGAAAGTCCGTCATCCCCTTCTTACCCTCCCGCCTCGCGGAGCGTCCGCTTCGCCGTCCCGTGGCCGGTCAGTCCAGCCACTTGGAGAGACTGCACCACCGCCTGCATGAGGAGCAGGAACATCGACGACAGGAGCAGCAGGGCTCTTCTTTCTCGCTCCAGCAGGAGATAGAGTCCGTGAGGAGCTGCTCCCCTGTGCTTCCCTTGGAGGCGCCCCAGCTTCTGGAGTAGCTGCTGGAGGAGACCCAGACGACGGAGGTGGCGACGACAGCTCGATCCACGACACCGACTTTTCTACTGACCAAGAGCCGGAAGGATGGGTTGCTCGACCCATCACTCGCGACGCTGCTCGCGGGTGTCACTTCCACGATGCGCTCGACACCCTGCTACGTCGGGCACTTAACCGGCGTACTTGGTCCATCGAGTATCGCTGTGTGGTCTACCAGCATAGTCGCGGGGTCTACCCGGACCGCTGGGAGGCGACCTGCTTGGTGCGCCGTCCGGAGAACAGTCTCCAGAGTGCAGAGGCCTGCTCAGAGCACTATTCTATCTCTGAGCGAGACTCAGCTGAGGCAGCCATGCAAGATGCTGCACGGCTTGCGCTTTCGCACTACTGCTTGGTTCTCGGTGGGGTAGCTGACAGTCTCGACCTGAAGTATTACCCCCGCCGTCCATCTGGCAGCACAGGAGGCATGATTGTTTCACCTGCTGGCGAGGACAATCCTAGGTTGAGCAGCACAGTCAACCTAGCCGCCGTGCTAAACACGGAGCTGGACCATGCACTAGACAAGCTGAGTAGGGCTCGTGCTGAGATCGCCTTGCTGCGGGCTGAGCGCGCGGAACGTCGTCACTTGGATGATGGTTCCCCCGCTCCCGTCGGGACTCAGCACCCGTACTGCTCACCTCGGCGTGGACACCAGTCTTATGGCAATCCCGACTGCAAGACCAAGATAAATCTAGGACCATAGATCGTTAGAGTTGGATCTTGTAATTAATACAAAATATATACGTAGAAGCTACAGTCTTAGCGTTAGTCTTGCTTTTAGTTAGTCTTAGTTAGACAGGGTAGTTTGCTATATCCTGTGCATTTATGCTTGTCATGATGAACTATGTTTGGTTTGGATCTTTGTAATGTCTGTCACCAGAGTGTGGGTATCCCCTGCATTATGGTTTACCTGTTATATGTTAATGGAGTTAGTTATATAGTTGGGAAACATTTTATTCCACTTTCCTCTTTATCTGAGAAGCTGTGTGGTCTGTGTTGGAGATCAGTGAAGATGCTCATCTGTTCAGTGCTGTTGAAGAATTCTATACTCTTTTCTTATACTGCAAGATTTGCAAGATCAGTTCTGATGTGTGGTTGCATTCTGCAGATGTCAGAGAACAGGCGCAGAGGAGGAAGGCGTGCTCAGCAGGAGCGAGCCGCTCCACAGGATGAGGTGCCCCAGCAGCAGCACCTGCCGCCCCTACCCCCGATGTCCATCGAGCAGATGTTTCTGATGTAGACTCAGGCAGTTCAAGCCATCGGTCAGACTCTGGCCACCATTCAGCAGCAGCAGCAGCAACAGCAGCAGGCTCCACCTCAGCCTCAGATGCCTCAGATGCCCAGAGATTAGCGTGTTGAATTCATGAGAGGTCATCCCCCAACATTCGCTCACTCTTCTGACCCCATGGATGTTGAAGATTGACTGCGCACTGTGGAGCGGGAGTTGCATACCGCTCAGTGTGATGACAGGGAGAAATTCTTGTATGGTCCCCGCCTGTTGAGAGGAGCAGCTCAGTCATGGTGGGAGTCTTATCTCGCCACCCATGCCAACCCCGACGCCATCACTTGGGAAGAGTTCAGAGGTAGCTTTCGTTAGTACCATGTTCCTGCAGGTCTGATGACAGTGAAGAAAGAGGAGTTCCTGGCCCTCAAGCAAGGGTCATCATCTGTCAGTGAGTACAGGGACAGGTTTCTGCAGTTGTCTCGCTATGCTCCTGAAGATGTCAACACCGACGCCAAGCAACAGTACCGTTTCTTGAGAGGCTTGGTTGACCCTCTGCACTATCAGCTGATGAATCACACCTTCCCGACATTCCAGCACCTGATTGACAGAGCAATCATGACAGAAAGAAAGTGTAAGGAGATGGAGGATCGTAAGCGCAAGATCAGTGGACCCCAGCCTGGAAGCAGCAGCCGCCCTCGTTTCTCAAGCAACCAACCTCAGCAGTTCAGGCAGAACTAGCGTCCACCTCAGCAGCGTCAGCAGTTCCAAAGGCAGTACCCTCAGCACCAGTATCAGAACCGTCAGAGCAATCAGTCAGGAGGTCAGTTTTAGAGCCAGAATCAGCAGGCACCTCGTCTTCCTGCCCCAGCAACCCAGCAGAACAGTCAGGCAGCACCAGCTCAGGTTGGAAATAGGGCATGTTTCCACTGTGGAGAGCAAGGCCGTTGGGTGATGCAATGCCCGAAGAAGGCAGCCCAGCAGCAGTCAGGCCCCAATGCCCCAGCAAAGCAGAATGTGCCTCAGCCTAGAGCAGGCAATCGCCCTCAGCCACGCTACAATCATGGAAGACTGAACCACTTGGAGGCTGAAGCAGTTCAGGAGACCCCCGGCATGATAGTAGGTACGTTCCCAGTCGACTCCCATATTGCAGAAGTGTTATTTGATACTGGAGCAACGCATTCTTTCATTATTGCATCATGGGTAGAAGCACATAATCTTCCAATTACTACCATGTCAACCCCCATTCAAATTGACTCAGCCGGTGGTAGAATTCGAGCCGATAGCATTTGTTTGAATGTAAGTGTGGAAATAAGGGGGATAGCGTTTCCCGCTAACCTTATAGTAATGGGTACTCAGGGAATAGATGTCATCCTAGGGATGAATTGGCTAGATAAGTATCAGGCAGTTATCAGTTGTGATAAAAGGACAATCAAGTTGGTGTCCCCACTAGGAGAGGAAGTGGTGACCGAGTTAGTCCCGCCTGAGCCGAAGAGAGGAAGTTGTTATCAGATGACTGTCGATAGTAGTGAAGCAGACCCAATTGAGAGTATCAAGGTTGTGTCTGAATTTCCAGATGTGTTTCCAAAGGATTTACCGAGTATGCCACCAGAGCGGAAAGTTGAGTTTGCCATAGAGCTTCTTCCTGGAACCGCCCCCATCTTTAAGAGAGCTTACCGAATATCCGGACCAGAGTTGGTTGAGCTTAAGAAGCAAATTGACGAACTGTCAGAGAAAGGTTACATCTGGCCAAGCACCTCGCCTTGGGCCGCCCCTGTCCTATTTGTGGAAAAGAAAGATGGCACCAAAAGGATGTGTATCGATTATCGAGCTTTGAATGAAGTCACGATCAAGAATAAGTACCCTTTGCCCAGAATAGAAGATCTGTTCGACCAGTTGAGAGGAGCCAGTGTGTTCTCCAAGATTGATATGAGGTCAGGTTATCATCAGCTCAGGATCCGACCTTCGGACATTCCAAAGACGACATTCATTACCAAGTATGGGTTATATGAGTTCACTGTGATGTCTTTTGGTTTGACCAATGCACCAGCCTTCTTTATGAATCTGATGAACAGTGTATTCATGGATTATCTTGATAAGTTTGTGGTGGTATTCATTGATGACATTCTGGTTTATTCTCAAAGCGAAGAAGAACATGCAGATCATTTGAGGATGGTATTGCAGAGATTGCGAGAGCACCAGTTGTATGCAAAGTTGAGCAAATGTGAATTCTGGATCAATGAAGTCCTGTTCTTGGGTCACATAATCAACAAAGAAGGATTGGCTGTGGATCTGAAGAAAGTGGCAGACATTCTGAACTGGAAAGCGCCAACGGATGCTCGAGGAATCAAGAGCTTCATTGGAATGGCCGGATATTATCGGCGGTTCATTGAAGGGTTTTCGAAGATTGCGAAACCAATGACAGCGTTGCTAGGCAACAAGGTTGAGTTCAAGTGGACCCAGAAATGTCAAGAGGCCTTTGAAGCGCTGAAAGAGAAGTTGACAACAACACCTGTCCTAGTCTTGCCTGATGTGCACAAGCCCTTCTCTGTGTACTGTGATGCTTGTTACACAGGTTTGGGATGCGTATTGATGCAAGAGGGAAGAGTTGTGGCTTAATCGTCCCGACAGCTGAAGATTCATGAGAAGAATTACCCAATCCATGATCTAGAGTTGGCCGCAGTGGTTTACGCACTGAAGACATGGAGGCACTACCTATATGGACAGAAATGCGATGTTTACACAGACCACAAGAGTCTGAAGTACATATTCACTCAGTCAGAGTTGAATATGAGGCAGCGAAGATGGTTAGAGTTGATCAAAGACTATGAGTTGGAAATTCACTACCATCCAGGTAAAGCGAACGTAGTGGCAGATGCTTTGAGCAGGAAGAGTCAGATCAATCTGATGGTCGCTCGTCTGATGCCTTATGAGTTGGCCAAAGAGTTTGACAGGTTGAGTCTCGGGTTTCTGAACAATTCGCGAGGAGTCACAGTTGAGTTGAAACCTACCTTGGAGCGAGAAATCAAAGAAGCGCAGAAGAATGATGAAAACATCAGTGAGATTCGGCGACTGATTCTAGATGGCAGAGGCAAAGATTTTCGTAAAGATGCAGAAGGTGTGATATGGTTCAAAGACCGCTTGTGCGTTCCCAATGTCCAATCCATTCGGGAGTTGATTCTCAAGGAAGCTCATGAGACTGCTTATTCGATTCACCCTGGTAGTGAGAAGATGTATCAGGATCTGAAG
Organism: Zea luxurians; assembly: GCA_029449295.1. Classification (NCBI taxonomy): domain Eukaryota; kingdom Viridiplantae; phylum Streptophyta; class Magnoliopsida; order Poales; family Poaceae; genus Zea; species Zea luxurians. The sequence goes on from JAOPSE010000003.1 coordinate 202,959,450, forward strand.
AAGAAATTCTGGTGGTACAGAATGAAGAGGGAAATCGCAGAGCATGTGGCTATGTGCGATAGTTGTCGAAGAATTAAGGCAGAGCACCAGAGACCAGCTGGATTGTTGCAACCGTTGCAAATTCCTCAGTGGAAATGGGATGAAATTGGTATGGATTTCATAGTCGGATTGCCTCGCACTTGAGCCGGCTACGATTCCATTTGGGTAGTAGCAGACCGTTTTACCAAGTTAGCCCACTTCATACCTGTCAAGACCAACTACAACAGTGCAGTATTGGCAGAATTGTATATGTCTCGGATCGTTTGTCTTCATGGTGTGCCAAAGAAGATAGTGTCAGACAGAGGAACACAGTTCACCTCTCATTTCTGGCAGCAGTTGCATGAGGCCTTGGGCACACATCTGAATTTCAGTTCAGCTTATCATCCACAGACAGATGGTCAGACTGAAAGGACCAATCAAATTCTTGAAGATATGTTGAGAGCCTGTGTGCTGCAAGATCAGTCCGGATGGGATAAGCGAATTCCTTATGAAGAGTTTTCCTATAACAACAGTTACCAGGCCAGTTTGAAGATGTCACCATTTCAAGCGCTCTATGGGAGGAGTTGTAGAACTCCGTTGCAATGGGATCAGCCTGGGGAAAGCAAGTGTTCGGGCCAGACATTTTGCTTGAAGCCGAAGAGAACATCAAGATGGTTCGAGAGAACCTGAAGATAGCGCAATCAAGGCAGCGAAGCTATCCAGACACAAGAAGAAGAGAGCTGAGTTTCGAAGTCGGAGACTTCGTCTATCTGAAAGTGTCACCGATCAGAGGAGTCAGAAGGTTCGGAGTCAAAGGCAAGCTAGCACCCCGCTACATTGGTCCGTACCAAATTCTCTCAAGGCGTGGAGAAGTGGCCTATCAGCTCAGTCTACCAGAGAATTTGTCTGCGGTGCATGATGTCTTTCATGTGTCTCAGTTGAAGAAGTGCTTGCGTGTGCCAGAAGAGCAGTTGCCAGTGAAAGGTCTTGAAGTCCAGGAGGACTTGACCTACGTTGAGAAGCCAGTGCAAATCCTTGAGGTTGCAGACAGAGTCACCCGAAGGAAGACCATCAGAATGTGCAAAGTCAGGTGGAATCACCATTCAGAGGAAGAAGCAACCTGGGAGCGTGAAGATGATCTGTTGGCTAAATACCCAGAGCTCTTTGCTAGCCAACCCTGAATCTCGAGGGCGAGATTCTTTTAAGGGGGATAGGTTTGTAACGCCCTGAATTTGGGGGTAGAATTTTTTCTTCTTTTCTCTCACCAAATTCGGGCGTTACTCTCTTTTCTCTTTTCTGTTTCGCTCCTTCCTCCCAATTTCAAACCCGTATAGTGACGGTGTCCGTGTCATGTATAAACCAAAACCTAAGTGTCATGGGTGTTGCATCATGCTGAGGCGCATTTCTTTGTCTGATATCGCGTGTCCGTCTCGCTCTGTCTCGGTTTTCGGTTCATGATTGGAGCCCATGTCGTGCGTCTCGGTTTGGGTTGTGCGCGTCGTGGGTTTCAATCCGCGAAGTGGCCCTGGCCCAACCCAACCCGGCCCGGTCCGACCCTGCGCGCCCCTGGCGCCCACACCCCCCCATGCGCCCCCCTCTTCTCTCTCTCTCATTTGGATCTCCCGCGCAACAACTTCCCTCTCCCTCTTCCACCTCTCTCTCCCCGTGGTGCCCTAGGAATTGGAGACAGCGATCACCGGAATTTGGACCCGAGGTGAGCTCCCCTCCCCTCCTCCTCTCTCTCTCCCTCTCCCTCCTCTTCTTCCTCCCCCGCGCGCGCCCTCCCTTTCCCCTGCTCGCGCGCGCCCCTGCCCTTCCCCGCTCGCCGGCGGCGCGGCCCGCCCCGCCCCTCCCCTGCGCGCGGCGATGCTCGCCCGCCCCGGCCTCCCCCCGCGGCGGCGCTCGCCCCCCCCTCCTCCTCGTCCGGCGGCGCCCCCCGCCCCCACCCCGGCCCTCGGCGCGGGGGCGCCCGCCCCCACCCCGTCCCGCGGCGGCGACCCCGCCCCCCCTGCGCGGCTCACCCGCGGCCTCGGCGCGTGCGCGCGGCCTTCGGCCCCTCGCGCAGCATCCCGGCCCCGTCGCGGCTCGCGTGGCCTTGTTGGCCCCTAGCGCGTTCCCGCGCGCGCAAAACCCACGCGCGCGGTGATTTTTTTGGTTGTAGTTAATTCTCAAACTCCGTTAGTTAACGTGCTGCGTCGCGCGACGGATTTGTCTAATTTCAGATTCTATTAATGTGCTGCGTCGCGCGCTTCGTCGCGCGATGATTCTTTTAGTTTATATTTATTAAAGTGTTGTGTCATGCGCTTCGTCGCGCGACGATCTATTTTAATTTTAGGTTGTTTAAGGTGCGACGTCGCGCGTCCGGACGTTCCACTTTAAACTCAGCTCTGTTGACATATGCCGTCGTGCGCTTCGTCGCGCGATGCTTAACGTCCCTTTATAATTAATGCAAAGTGTCTCGTTGTGCGCTCGGTCGCGCGACGAGTCATTGATTTCTTAATTCGATTTAAGGTGCTATGTCGTGCGTCTCGCCACGCGCAGTCCTTTTAATTATATTCATCTGCTTATAATGATTAAACATGAAACATGACTTTTCTTTATGCTGAGCGTAGAGTCCAAATTAATTCCCTTCTATGAAGCGAGTGGTTAATTCATAATGATGTAACGTGATCGTTTCTCGACTGTTTGTTTCTCTTTCCCTCTTAACCGTAATTGCGAGCCCGCGTGGGACGTCTGTTTACTTACTGCATTCTATTGTATGGTGTACTGTTCTTTTGTATTAAATATGTGGATGTATGTATGTTTGCACTTGCATAGAGAACGATCCGGTCGAAGAGTCCGAGGAACTCACAGGAGAAGCCCCTGAGCAGCAGTCGGTTGGTGGAGGCAAGTGTCCTTTGACCTATCTCTGTCCTATTCATTCTTTAATTCACCTCCCGCATTACACATTTATACTTAAGGATTGACTAGCTTTTGTTATCCATGTCCTTGTTTACCTATTTGGGTCGGATTATTATTGTTTAGCTTTATGCTATTGCTCAACTCTAATCAATGAACATGATGAGATTATATATGATACGCTGTTTTCCCTTCTCTTATTATGATGTTGTACTTGTGGCCTTTAAGGGGGCTCGAGCGGTTTCTCGAGTGCCTCTCCGTAAGGACCTGTTCTATGGATGACCGCCCGAGAAAACAGTGCAACCATGAGGGTGGAGTGGGACGCCCTTAGCTGAGTAATTAGAGGATCCGGGGTGTAGTTCGCTTCGCCGTCGTGCCGTCAATGGGGCTCGGTGTACGCGGCTCGCTCTGCCAAGGTCGATTTGCCCCTTGGGGAGGAGTGCGGTACATTTAGGAAACCTAACGGGCGGCTACAGCCCCGGAGAATCTTTGTAAAGGCTACAGTAGTGAAACCCTGCCTATTCACCTTGGTAGTGTTTAAGGGTTTGATCGGCCCGAGGCAAGAGGGAATCACGGCTTGTGGGTAAAGTGCACAACCTCTGCAGAGTGTTTGAAAACTGATATATCAGCCGTGCTCGCGGTTATGAGCGGCCAAGGGAGCTCCAATGATTAGTGGTACTTGATCAGAGACATTTTGGTTTACAGATGGCAATGAGACTGATGGTTTTGGTTATGACTATGGTGCTGGTAAGTGGTATTCTTTCTGTTTGGAAAGGGTACATCGGGCTAATAACTTGGGTTAGTGCTAAAACCTGGCTTTCTATTAGTAAATAATAATCTGACCAACTAAAAGCAACTGCTTGACTTACCCCCACATAAAGCTAGTCCACTACAGCCAAACAGGATACTTGCTGAGTATGTTGATGTGTACTCACTCTTGCTCTACACACCAAACCCCCCCAGGTTGTCAGCATTGCAACCACGGCTCAGGAGAAGATAAAGCTGTGGAAGGAGACTTCCAGGAGTTTCAAGACTACGATGAGTTCTAGGTGTGGGTTAGCGGCAACCCCCAGTCGGCTGCCTGTGAAGGCCGCGGTTATCTACGTTTCGTTTTCGCACTTTGATTTATTGTAGGGACCATATGGACGTCTCAGACGTATGATGTAATCGACTATTATTTCCCTTTTTAATACTATTTGAGCACTGTGTGATGATGTCCATGTTATGTAACTGCTGTGTATGTGAATTGCTGATCCTGGCACGTACATGGTTCGCATTCGATTTGCCTTCTAAAACCGGGTGTGACACGGGGGTGGATTTGGGGTAACATCCCTTCCCCCAGAAGTTCCTGCTGCATCCTGTCCTCGAGTCCTGGTAGGCATCTGAGGCAAAGAACATTTGAAGTAAACATAATATGCCAGAGAAACCTTCCATTTTACATTACTATAAAAAGTAATGATACAGACTCGATGTTATACAACAGGATACATTACCCATTATACAAGAGTTCAACCTATTATACAACATACTACTTCTAATTCTACAAGCTACACTACTACTCCTGCTTCTGATTGCTCTTGGCAGCTTCATTGTCAGGTGTGGGAGACCATACGTCGACCAGCCTCAAAGAAGGAGGGGGCCTAAAAAGGTCTAACTCCCCACCAAGCGCTTCTCCCGCAGTATGCGAGGGTCCGGCTTCTGACCTGACATGATCCGCAGGGACATTTGGGTGTAATTGCAAATACAGTACATGAACTTTCTCATGTAAAGTATTGCAATATACCTGCAAGTTGTCAATAGCAGCGCTAAGTTCGTTGACTCGTGCTCGAGCCTTTGCTTCCTTAGCCCAAGCTACTGAACGAGACTGTACTGCCCAATCAAGCGCCAAATCTCGATCAGCTAGTTGATCTTGCAGGGTACGGATGTAACTTCTTAACTCATTTATTCGGTCACCATCCGCAACCCATAAATTGGTCCTGCGTTGTAACTCTGCTTGAAGTTGATTCACGCGAGCTTCGAGATCACCAATAGGATCGTTGCTCCCGCTACTGCTATCTTGCTCCCGTGGGGCAAGTTGGTGTCGAGGTACTCCGATAGGTCCAGTATGTTTTCGCGCCGTTTTCCTTGTACGCGGCGGCATTTGCTAAGGGGGAAAATTTATTAGTACAATTCTTAGCATGATGCATGAATAATTATAGAATCAACCTTAGTTGATTCAACCTTCTATACGTTGCACTCTTCCTATCTGGTCTTTGGAATAAACTCTTCAGAGATGCTTAGGTAAGAAGAGAAGAATTTTTCTAGATAAGTCTTAGAAAATCCTTTTGAAGATGCTACATAAGATCTGTCAAGAAGGGCTACGCTCCGATACCAGCTGTGACGGAACCTCCCAAGTCATTAGGCCCACATACAGTTGTCCTTGTCCAACAGACATTAGACAACCCTGTAAATGTTCCTGAATCACTTGACAAGTTCGGTATCTTTATCCTTACCTTTCCAGGAACGTTTCACCCGTCTGACAGACAATATGTTCATTGGAGATGCGGAAATGCGGAAGTGATTACATAAACTTACCTTTATTTATAAAGTAGGAGTAAGTCATATAGTACAGACCAGAGAGTGCTAAAAAGTATTATTACAATACCTGGGAGGCAAAAACTCCTCCCATTAAGTTCTTTACATAAAAGTTTTTAAGGAGGACCCGGTCCTCCGGCATCTTCAGTCTTGATTATCTTCACTTTTCACCACCTTGGTACAAAAAAACAAAAGTTTGTTGTCTCCTCACCTAAAAACAATGGGGGAATAAACCCTGAGTATGGAATTACTCAGCAAGTCTTACCCAACTAAGGAAAAGACTCTCAAGGGTATGCTGGTTTAAGGGAGTCAAGATAAGGCTTCTCAATAATCAAAGACTCTGTTTTGCAGAAATGCTTACTAAAGTGGATCCTTAAAATCCAGTTTTATTGGTCAGGTTAAGTAAACTTACTTATCTCTAGAGTTCTCTCTAACCTAGTTCAAACACTTTTCCTGAACTAGCCAAGTTCTTAATTCATACTTTATCTTCACTGGAGTGCTACGTGTAGGGCAGTGACCAAGTCTTCATAACCGTGAAGGTACGGCGATCCGAATCGGTTATACTCAGCTGAGGATCTCCAATCACACGACATATGTAGCACTTAACCCTTGCATATGTCAACCTGCCACCAGGTTTCTTAAGACCAGATCAGGTTCACGCAAACCGAGAGCACAGATACACCACCGTCCAGCCTCTTGCCACAGAGGGTACACGCTACTCTCGCCACCGCTCCATGCCCATTTCGTGTTATCTTATTCTGGCCTTAGTCTACCCGAGGCAAGGCTTACCCATGACGAGGCATGTGACCAGTTAAAGGGTCCTCGATCATCAAGCCTACATCAACAAGGTCCTTAATCGACTCAGACGGAGACACTACACCGAGACTCTGTTCTCGTGCAAGTCACCCGCCCGGTCTCAGCTTAATCATTTCACCCCAAAAGTTGGTACCTGGCAGAGGTACATCTTTTCCGATGTTGAATCCATCAAGGCCTTTGACAGATTCACCATCAAGTTTTTATTTTGAAAACAACCCTCCCACTTTGCCAAACATCTTTTGTAAAACAAGCCTTTTGTTTTTCTAGAGCAATACCAAGCATAATAAAATTTTTTTTAAAATAGGGTATCAAGGAAGGTAATCAATTCCAAGGAAAGTAATGCAGGAATTGTTTTAAGCAATCAACACCTATCACCTAGTGCATCAAGCAAGTGAGAAAGATTTTAAAACACAAGGGGGTGGCAAATGCATCGGGGCTTGCCTTTGTTTACGGGTGAGTCAGGCTTAGATCCACAAATATCGAAGTAAAAACAGTTCTCAGCCTGTGTTTCCAAGGGTGGTGGTGCTTGCTCTTCAGTGGCTTCCACTTCTTCTTCGTGTTCTAATCATAACCATACATATGTATAAGAATGAATGTCATGGGATGCTCATGAGGGTGCAAAGATAATATAAACTTATTATCTAAGTCTTGAATACAATTTTCCTTCACGGAACTCCGAGAACTTAGGGTTTCCGGAGTCAGTAAAGGAGTTCACAGGGCAGGGGGGTGTTTTGGGGTTTGGTGATCAAACAAGGTCCAAATCAATCCAAATTCTACCCAAGGCTTCTAAATAATATGAGGAACTCATATAAAAATTTTGAGCATTTTTTGGGATTACCATTTATCTTTTAAAAATCCATAACTACTATCTTAAACTATTTTAAATACCTTAAAATTCATAATTCACCCTAAAAATCATGAAACTATTTTTATTAAATTCTAGGGAAAATAAGAAGGCTAGGAAAATTAGTTTCACAATTTTACCATTTTCCTACATTTTTCTACATATTTCTAAAGTTCTCGTGAAAAAGAAAAAGGAAAACACCCAACAGTATTGGGCTGAATCTAGCCCAGCCGGCCTAGACCCAGGCAGAAGCGCGCCCGCGCTGGCCGTTTTGCGAAGACACCCTCGGGGTTTCTGTCTAACCGGAAACAGGTCTGGTTACTGTTTACTGAGTCACTGACTGTTTGCAAATAGCCCCTTGGGTTTCTATTTCTTCACACGGTCAGATCCACGACGGCGCTCCGCACGATAGCTGAAATCCGGCGAGCTATACCGGCCGGAGGGGGCGAAGACCGACGCTAATCTTTAGTTTACACCAGATTCTACCTCTAAGGAGTATTTCCCCTCACTCAATTTGGCTAACGATCAACTAAGGAGCTCTGGCCACGGTGGCCGAGAACATGGCGGCTAGATCGTCGTGTTCCCGATGATTGGGGGCATCCTAGTTCAAATTGATGGCTTGGCGAGCATCACAGAGTAACCAGAGTGCTTAAACAAGGAAGAGGGAGCAATGAATTAACCTGGAAAGAGCTGGCCGCGGTGAGATTGGGTTTACGGTGGCGGAGAGTGGATTTGGGGCGAATCCAAAATTCACGATTTCTAGCGAAGGACTGCAAGCGATTAGCGGGGGCTGGGTGGAGGATGATCTTGCGAAGCTAGCGGGGGCTTCAATTTATAGGGCCCTTCGGCGGTGACCGTGAATTCGGACGTTAATGTGCGGTGGTCGGAAGTGAGGAGGAATGCTGGTGCATCGAACACGTGTTCACCGGCGTGGCAGTAACTCCGGTGGTCGACGGGGAGTTTAGAGGGAGCCACGGCGATGTGATGGTGAGGTTGGGACACGCTGTGGACAATGGCGAGGGCACGACGACGGTGAGCAGCTTTATTCACGGCGGTGAGCAAGGGGAGGAGTATTGCGGCTGACCGGGGTGGCTTCCAGCTCGACGGCGACGACGATCTTTCTACCCCGCGGCGTTATCCGGTTACTAGTGAGCGTTAATCTTAACGCGGCGGCGCGAATCCTTGCGCGGGGGAGGGTCACCGGCGGCGAGCACGCGATGCTGGCATCCTGATCCATTTTGACTACTGTACCATCAGAGCTCATTTCAGACAGCCTGACAGAGCATTTTGCATATGAATTTCCCCTCAATTTCATATGGCAGCTCCTCCCAAGCTCTACAGCAAAATTGTAGAGCTACAAACCAACAATAATTCGGCTATAGGACTTGAACCCATTTGAGCACTAAATCAAGGTGGAATCCATACTCAAAGTTGGCTCTGCTACCCTGAACTTCTAAATTTCAGACTGAACCAGCCTGACAGCCAATCTTTAGGCTTGATTATCTCTGGATTTTTCTCAACAAGTGAGCTTACAACCTTAAACAAAGTTGTTCTTCTATAATTAGGTTACAATTTTGATGTGGTGACCTAATATGAATTCTCACTATTTTGAAAGCTACACAGCTCTAAAGTTGGGCCTATAACCCTGATTTCAGACTTAGCATAGGAATCACAATTGGGGTCCTTTTGCAAATGAGTCCAAAACTTAGGGTTTGGCTTGTAAATTCACATATATGTGACCCAAATGACTTAAGATACTTATTTAACTTGGTTTTTGGCACTTTAGTCCAAAAGTGGACTAATTTTGCACATAGGTCCCTAGGGTTTGGATTTAGGGTTTTCCAGGGTTCTAATTGAGATTTTTGGTATATCAGGGGTATAAATGTGACTCAACTTTGTTTTTGGGGACATTTTATGACTCTTTCCCTCAAGCCTTTAAGTTTTCTCATCTTGGGTTAAGTTTTACCCCTTTAAGCCTTATTTAGGGTTAGGTTCCCTATCCAGGGTCCTATTTGCAAAACATCAAAAACAATACACTTGTTTGAAATTTTTACCTAGTGAATGCACTCTAGGTGTATCAAACATATGCAATGTCAATGCTTATGATGCCATGCTCAAGTTTTAGTTACAGTAACACCAGGGGTGTTACACCTCACAAAGCTTTATGGTGCTTGCAATGCTCTAGCAATGTGTAGGAGTAAATGTGGGCAGCAAGACAGTCAATATGGTGGGTGGAGGGGGTATAAATAGCCCTCACCCACCAACTAGCCGTTACCAAAAACCTGGCTGCACATGGGTGCACCAGATAGTCCGGTGCGCCATCGGTGCGCCAATGGTGCGCCAACGATGCGCCACCGGTGCACCAACGGTAACCTCCAACGGCTAGTTCTAACAGCTGTCCGTTGGGCAGATGGCACACCGGACAGTGAATAGTCACTGTCCGATGCACACCGGATAGTCCGGTGTGCTGGCTATATTCAATTTTCCAACTCCGCGCTCTCGGGTTTCTGGAGGGGGAAAGGCTATTCCCCGGGCCAGGCTGGCCCCACTGTCAGAGGGCGCACCGGACAGTCCGGTGCCCCTAGGCTAGAAACCCTAAGTTCTGTTTTCTTCTAATTTTCAAATCGGTTTTCATTCTAATTCATGAGTATGTTCTAGAGTGACACCTAGCACAATATGTGAGTGTGAATATGCACCAACACTACACTAGAACTCTCTTGGTCAAACTACTCATCGATAACCCCTCTTTATAGTACGGCTAAAACAAAATAAATGACCTAACTCTATACCGAGTGTCCACAACTCCTTGACACTCGGAATACAAAGACCTTCATCTTTTGTTTCGTCATTTCAGCCGTCGCTTCAAGTTCTTATCTTAGGGGTTGTTTTCACCGTTGTAGTACATCTTACTGTAATGCGACCTAACTTACCATTTGTCTCTGCAAAACACATGTTAGTCACATATAATATTATGTTGTCATTAATCACTAAAACCAACCAGGGGCCTAGATGCTTTCAATCTCCCCCATTTTGGTGATTGATGACAACCCTACAAGAGTGTGAGAGTAGTTTGTTTGAAATTTCTGTCAATAGAGAAGATGGTTAGTTATACTCAATAATTTGACAGAAAGAGCGTGTAAGATAATAATAAGAATGGGCGCATACACAATGTAAGTTTCTTGTTCATATAAGAATGAAATGAAATCGATGAACAAGAACTAGAAGACTGGTGATAACATATTAGGTGAAAACACAATACACACACAGTCAACATAAGCATCGAGAGCATATAATAGAGTTTGTGAGTAAAATCGTCATACAAAAGTGGAGCTAGTACAGATAGTATCAAGCAGATATATTACATAAAAATACACAAGACACTCTTAACTAACTCCCTAACTCCCCCTAGCTCTCACATCCCTAACTCCCCCTATCTCCCACAACCCTCATATCTCTCCCCCTTTGGCGTCAAACTCCAAAAGGGTAACCCGAACCTATAGACCAGGAGGGGAAGGAGGAGGTGGGGGCCCATCCGGTCATGGTCATGGCAGAAGAGCAAACGCTAGCTGGGGGTCAGAGTCAGTCTTGGATCCAGGATCTGCCGTAGAAGCTAGAGCTGGTACTAACTCAGAGTAAGGCTGCGCTGCAGGAGCTGTTGGAGCTGAAGTGGTCACAGACACCAGCACAACAGCAGTGGTAACAGCAGACGCTGGTGGCACTAGCGACTGAGCACTGACGGAGCTGATGACCGACGACGAAAAATCTAGGGTGATCGGCCGGAGCGGAGAGGGAGAAGGACCGAATGAAGGTAGTGGGGTTCCTGCCTGAATGGCTGGCACAATCATTGCCTGAAGAGCTAGAGGAGGTGTAGACTGAACAGGAGGAAGATGAACATTGGTATGCTAAAGAATGTGAGTCATGAAGGCCCGGTGCTCAGCCCTGTCTGCCAAAAGCTACTGCTGCAGAGTGTCCTATCTGTCCTAAATAGTCTAAAACATGGATAGCATCCTCTTGGACATCTGCTGCTAGACCGCGGCCTGTCGTGCCTGCTCGGCTGCCAGATGAGACTGCTGCTGAGTAAGGGACTGGAGTATCGCAGCCAAAGTAGGGTCAATGGCAGGAGAGGAAGAAGGGGTAGCACTAAAACTCCCGGTCTCATGATCATGTGAGCATGGAGGCACATGAGGTGGTGGCAGGATCCCAAAATCATCATCATCATTCTTCTTCATCACCAGGAACGGCTGTGCCCTGAGTCTCGAACTGATGGAATGCCGCATCCTCAGCCTGAGTGTCTGGCATAGGATCTGGTACTGGCACTGGGTCCTTAGGGTTTGGACGATAGGCTCCAAATTGGAGGCGTGAGGCCTCGAGGGTGCCGTGGAACTGAGGTGGCCGAATCAGCTTGGCGAAGATGTAGCAGAGATAGTGCACATATGGCAGCCGTCGGCGAGCACAAAGACCATCCAATACCATGTCCTCGATCTCACAGATAAGGAAATCAACCACATCAAACTCTAAATGTGAGATCAAGGCACCAAGTAGCCAGCGTTGTATGTGTGTGGTGGCCGTGGCGGGTGTAGAGGGAGCAGAGGAGCGAGGCCGAGACGCGAGCCGACGAACTCTGTATGCAATCTGATTTGATGATATCTGTAACTGTCCTCCTCGCTCTGCCTACTCTGCTGCTGCTGCCGCTGCAAGAGCTGCTCAGGCTGCTCTGTCCAGACGCTGCTTCTTGCGGCCTTCCTGGTGCTCTAAGTACACGGTCTTCCCCTAGACCTGCCTGAAGGGGCGAGGAGGGTCCTCGTCGTCTCCCCCCTGGCGCTGACACAATCTTCGTGCGCACCATCCTGACATGAAGACTGCATAGGAGAGTGAAAAACTAAGCACGAGTAGATAGCAGCTGATAGGATTACAAAAGAATGGATAACTACCTGGAAGCCTCACGTGAGAGAGAGAGTACAGGCAGGACAGGAGACGGGCTCACGGGCAGGCGAGATCACTAAAATGACAGAGAGGTGAGCACGTATTAGTCACATAGTCATAAGTATAAGAAATGTGAATAAATACATACACAAAAATTTATGACACAGAAAACGAGTGATTTGGCAATATAGAGGTCAAACGACGCGAAAACGACGTTTGAACGAGGAATAGTGTCATAGGAGGTTTGAAATTGGAATTGAGGCATGAAATGACTAGGAATTGAGCCGATACTTCACGAGTAGGTTAATATGTGTAAATATGAGTGAAGTGTGCACTTGGTTTGAATTTAGGCGAAGAAAGTGAATTTGTGGCACTCGGCTCGGAATCGATCGCTAGAAAGGGGAATTTGTGGAAATTTGAAGTTTGGGATATCGAATTGGCGTGAAATTTGGCGAAGATGTTACTAGAGGTGGCATGAAGGTGCTGGAAAAATCTGGGACCGATTTGAGCAAATTTGACTAGTTTGGGCATTTCACCGAGCACATGGTGTGCGGGGGTTAAGGTTTGAGGTGAAATGGCTATTCTAGGGTTTGAAACCTCCCAACGGGAGAGAGGAACCTGCATGGGGATACAAAGAGACACAATGGCACACATCCATGTAGTAGGCTCCACAAATTTGGACAGGAATGAGATTGATTCAAGGGGTGGGAGATGTGACCCTTTGCAGCTCAGAGAACAGGCATAGAGAAAGAGGGAGAAGTAAAGACAGCTCACCAGAGGATGAAGAGGAAGGTGAGAACTACGCAGTAGAGGTTCACTGTCACACCCTGGTTTATGGAACAAATCCGGGTGCATCTCATATATGCGCTAGAGAAGACAACACATATAATAACAGAGTGCATAGAGATAAATGTCATAAATATCTTAAATGTACTTATTACATAGCGGAAGTCTTACAAAAATAAATGATAAAATAAAGCGAACTAGATATTATTCCCTGGCGCCATAAAGCTGACTGGGAGACGCCACTTAGATCAAGTCGAAAGCCTCAGTGCTAGGCGGCTCCTCTTCGACCACATGTTCTTCTCCCGTGGGGGGGTGAGAGACAGCAAGAGTGAGCTCACACACGATCATAGCTCAACAAGTTGTGGGGAATAATGTGCATGAACTCACCAAAGGTGGGAGTTCATGTGAAGTGTAAGGCTGATCAACAAAATAAAGGCTAGAGCTGAGCATTGCTTTTATAAGTTGGTCAAAATTTTATTAGCAATTACTAAGTGTAAGTAAATACCAAACCATAGTAATAATAAGTAAAAGTAATAATAAAATAATCCTAGATGCAATGAAATGACAAATTAAGTTTAAGTTCTATAAATTAATCATGTGAGTGTCCGAGCCGCCCATGACCGTGAGCACGGCTAGTATACCAGTTTTACACTCTGCAGAGGTTGCGCATCTTTACCCACAAGTCATGTTACCCATTTGCCATGGAGTTGATCAGACCCCATACACCTCTACCAAGGAAGCGACGCAGGGTACCACTACGAGGCCTTTACAAAGTTCCACTGGCTTCAGAAAACCCGCTACAATTTATAGGAAGCTCCAGTGCAGGAATCCCTCGCCTGACCGCCATCGCAGCAAAATCAACCCAAGGACCTCCCTACACTAACCACTCCCCTACTGCCCTTGCCCCCTTCAGGTAAGGTAGTCATCCACTAGCTTTCCTAGTTAATCAGCCAAGGGCGTCCCATTAAACCCTTGTGGTAGCACTATTTTCCCGGGTGGTTCTTCATGTTCCCATTAACATAATGATCTTATCATGAACAATAAATAATAAACAGATAATAAAAAGTATAACAATGAGTGATGAATATCTCTATACTCAAAGCCACATAAAGCAATAGCATGTACTATCCAAAAATTTAGTAGTAAAACCAGTGGTGAAACAAGGTATAAAGATAGTCAAAATCTAGGGTATCCTATTGGGTCCCATCAAAATTAACCTATGCAGATTATTATGATTAATAAGAACATGAATGGATAAAAGGAAGTGATCAAGGGCACAACTTGCCTTCAACGAACTCCTGCTCAGCAACTTCTATCTGCTAGGCACCAAGATCCTCAGTGACTTGCTCGTCTACTCGCATCAATACAAACATACATAGTATAAAGGGAAAATTAACATCACACCAAACATGTAAACAAAATACATAATAAAATCTACACATTAAAATAAGATTCCAGGAACAGGAATCATTAATTTTAGAGTTATAGATTTTAAGATATGAATTTCTAAAGGTTTTATGTATTTAAAACAAGATTAAGTAATAGATAAATTTTAATGTGTCTTTCCTGCCAAAACAGTGGCACTAATGGATAGACAATAATATTACAAAAATTTAGGAACTGGAATGGACCAATTTGGAGTTCATATGAATTCTCTACAAATTAAACAAGTTCTAACATTTATTTATGCATTAAAAATCAATTTCTGTGATTATTTCCTATTTTCCTTAGTCTCTGGATTGGGCGCCAATTTCTGGGATACGCAGGGGCTCTGGCGCAAATGTTACTAGGACTCAGGCTAACACAATAAGGGGACCGCGGGTTCATATGTCAGAAACGGAGGGGCTCTTTAGAAATAAATAGACACCCGAAGGGGTATCCACCAATCCAGGCCGCTAGATTTTGAATCTGCGGTCAGGATTAGATTCCCGTTGTAATGAATCGGTACGTGATCACATTCATCCGATTCAAGATCTACGATCAATATAATATGCGCGCCAGCGGCCATACGATCCTAGATCTACGGCAATGGATGAGCTCGGGCGAAGCGTTACCTTGATTTAATCCAGTGCGCCCATCTGCAGATCCACGGCCACCGTGAACTCTCCCACCTCACCATCTTCTTCAGCTCTAGTCGCGGTGGCCCGCGCGAGCCCGAGGACGGAGCACGTGATCCAGAAGAGTATTGCTTCCCAGGCCACGACCTGCTCGTGGAGGAGGAGCACGCCGGGGTTGGTGTCGTATCGTGCCGAGGGGAGGCGAGCCGATGTGGGGCAGGGAAGAAGGAGCCCACGGTCAAGGGGCCATGGCCGGAACTACAGGTGAGCTCGTCGGTGCGGACCCAAGGCCCGAGGCCAAGCATGGCTCCAGTGACGGATCCCGCCACAGCATTAGAGGAGAAGCAGACGACGACCCAAGCTGGAAGGGGACCGGGGCGTCAGGTGCCGATGGGATGGGCAAGGTGGCCAGCGACGCATTGATGGGCAGCCCCCGGTGGTGAACGCGTGGCTTTCTCTCTCTGTAGCGGGCTTGGGATTGGCCAAGGGTGCTGAGGTCTAGGCTTATACCCGGAACAAGAAGGCACCGGACTGGGAGAGATTCGCACGGTGGCAACGCTCGTTGCGGCGGGGCGGATACAGAATGGAAGATAAACAGTGCCTAACCATCTGGGCCCACACGACGGAGACTAGCGTAGCGCTACCGAACTAGACGGCTGATGACCCGGCCCCACGGTCAGAGGCATGGCGTAATCGTGAACGCGGTTGAGGCTGACGGGTGGGACCACATGTCAGCGTAACCTTGGCGCAGCCGTGACGAGTGCAGTGTGAGCGACTTGCGAGAGGGGCCCGCGTGCCAGCGCCAGACTTCGGTTGGCCGCGCGGTGAATTCCGTGAGTGGGCCGGGAATAAGGAGAATAGGCCTAGGGCGCAGTTTGTCTTTTTCTTTTATATTTTCTTTTCCTTTTTCTTTTCCTCCTTTTTTTAAATTCTTAGAATTCAAATTTGAATTCCATTTTTTTAACTGTGATCTTATACTCATTTTGAATGTGCACATTTACCCCAATAATATGGAAGATCTAATTATTTATATATATATTTCTTTATTTTTACATAGCATTTTCCTCCTCTTTTCTCAATTCTAAGATTTCTTTTAGATCTCAAATTCCACTTTGGACTTTACTATATTTCTTTTATGTTATTTTTATTTTGTCACAAATAATGCACATAAAATGAAACTTCAGCATGATGCATGATTTAATGGTACGTCTTTTATTATTTATTTGTTTAAGTGAGGTGTCCGCATGAAATGATAAATAGAGATGACACACATGTATATAAAGGAATATAATCTCTCCTTTTAGATTTTCTTACAAAGTGAGTATTACATTCACCGGAGCACGGCCGGCGGCGAGGTGGGAACGCCAGAGTACAGAGGGCAGGAGAGCTGAGAGAGAGTGGGAGCCTGGCGCTTGGGCTCGAGCAGGAAACCGTTTTTAAAAACGCATTATGGGCGCACCGGACAGTCTACAGTGCCTGTCCGGTGCACACCGGATAGCGCACAGTAGTTGTCTGGTGAACCACCAGACAGCGCACATAAGAAAAGGAGATCTATGTGCGCCAGCCGGTGCACCGGACAGTGCACAGTGTAGTGTCCGGTGCACACCGGACTGTCCGGTGAGCCCAGACAGAGGGGAGTTTTTGAAAATTTTGAAATATTCTATCTAATTTTGAACCAAACCAAATCCCAACTTATAAGCACACAAAAAAACACCTGTTGGGACAGGTATTGGTACCCTCATATATTTTTCCATAATTTTCAAAATATTTTGCCATAGACTAGATAATTTTTAGAGAAAATAGCCAAATGGTGAGATTTGCATTTTGGCTTTGCACTAGGGGTTTTCATGAACAATTTGAGTTTTGAATACTCCCCCTAAGTGCAGTGCCACATGCATATCTCAAGAACCAACAATTGTATAGTAAATGTAATCTTAAGTACTAAAAGCTTCAAACTAAGACTTGTCAAGTTTGAGCCCAAGTTAAGCTTTTTCACTCGCTTTGTTGGCGGTTATCTTAACTAGGTTAGACAAGCCCTAGATGCAATACAAGAAATTTAAATATGCAATGCAAGTTTGACAACACCATTTTGAGATTTTAAATGAAATTTCTGAGATCAAGTATATTTAACTCATTCCTCAACATGCAAAAGCGGGTTTTATCAAGTGGCTTTGTGAAAATGTCCGCTAATTGATCTTCCGACCTCACTCCTTCTAAAATAATGTCTCCTTTAGCAACATGATCTCTAAGGAAGTGATGACGGATATCAATGTGCTTGGTGCGAGAGTGTTGTACAGGATAATTAGCAATTTTAACAGCACTATCATTGTCACACAACAAAGGTACCTTTTCTAGAACTACACCATAGTCTAGAAGAGTTTGTTTCATATATAAAATCTATGTGCAACAAGCACCCGCGGCAATGTATTCTGCTTCGACGGTTGACAAGGCAACACTCACTACAGGAAACACATAAATTTTCATGGGCCAAAAACCCACGAAAATAAGCATAAACCGACGAAAAAGGCTATTTTCGTTGGCATGCCGCCGAAAATAAATTCGACGAAACTATGCAACTATTTTCGTCGGTACCGACGTAAATTACTTATTTTCGTCGGCTTCCCCCAAGTCCGACGAAAATAGGTGCTCCGGCGGAGTATTTTCGTCGTCCACGGTGGCCGACGAAAATAGGGCGCTTTATTTTCGTCGGCTTTCGCGTGCCCACGAAAATAGCTGGCGGCCTGCATGTATTTTCGTCGGCCACCGTGCAGGCCGACGAAAATTCATGGTACCCCCCAAAACAGATTTTTCTACACCTTTTAATTCCCAACAAAATACACATATACAATAAACAGTTTCAATACAGAATTCACAAACCACAATCACATCCACATCCACATCCACAGTCAATACCATAATTGTTTCAAACCACAATCACATCCATAATAAAGTCCATACATAGTCCATAACAAGTCTCACTCCTGCGGACTATAGGAGTTTTGGCCACTCCCTCCTCCGCCACCAGGAAGGTGGCCACTCCCTCTGGAACCATGACGAGGTAGTCTTGGACGTTGACAGCACCCTTCGATCCCCGAGCATGTGACACTGAACCCTGCAATTCATCAATCATTCAAATAAGGCTGTGTTTTGCTATCCCTATATCTATACATTGCTATGTTTGGTCACTATTTGCATAAAACTAAACATGGAACGTCACCTGTGATCCATTGTGCTGAGGAGGCTGTGCATGCATCCACGGGTAGTGTTGTGCTGGCCACCCCTGAGGTGGTGGCACCCACCCCGGCGGTGGCGGTGCCATCCACGCTTGAAGTGGCTGAGAGCCCGGCGGTGGCTGGGAGACCGGTGGCACCCATCCCAGGGCTGGCTGCGATCCCTGGGGTGGTGGAGCCGTCCAAGTGCCTGGAGGTGCCTATGTCCACCCAACACCGGTCCACAGTGGCTGCGACGCTGGAGCTAGCTGAGATCCCTAGGGTGGTGGCGTAAACGGCTGCAACTCTGGAGCTTGTCCTGGCCACTGTCCCCATCCTTGTGCCTGCGAGCCATTTTTGATAATGAAAAAAGAGTTGCTATGGAATTGAAGTGTTCAGATAGTGTTACCTGGGGAGGGCGAAAAGCGGGCAAGTTCATATCAGGGCCGAGTCGAGAAGTCATTTCCTGCAAAAGGATGAAACGTTAGAATCGCAACATTATACTTTGAATTCAATGACATGTGATGAGATAGACGAATTACCTGAAAATAAGAAGCCATATACTATGTCAGCTGTCCGACTTGCTCCTGTGCTGCTCGAGCCTGCTCCTGTGCTGCCCGAGTCTCCTCCTCCAGCTGAGCCTCTCGAGTAGACCTGGAGGAGCGAGAACTCCCTGCCGAAGACGATGCCTTGCCTTGACCTATTGTCCTGTTATACTCCACAACACCGGTGCCAAAGGCAAACCTGCATGATACACATAGTTGAGCCATTAAGTGGACACATTCTTGTTAATGAAATTGTCGAATCAAACATAAACACCTCACCTGCCATGCTTTCTACCCCCACCACTGTGGTATAACACCGAGGCATCTAAGTCTGAATGCATCCAGTCGAAGTCAGGCCCATGGTGTTGAGTCATTTCCTCCCCATATGCATTCTGCAAAGAAAGTTGGAGTTGGAGTTAGACACAAAACATGCAATTTAATTCATAAATACAAACTTGTTTACCATTTTCTCCCTTGCTGCCTCGCTGCATAGCACATCAGGGTTCGCCGGATCAGGGCCATGGTGACCACGGACGTAAACCTCCATAAAACTTGGAGCAACTCCACTTTTAGCTTCCTGCATGAAAAAGAAGAGTTAAACCATAGAATTTTCATAGATGTAACATACAAGTTTGATTTATATACTTACCATGCGGCGTGCGGTACCAAGGTGTCCATCAGCGCGATACCTGTGCCCTGGTCCTTTAGTGCCACGGTTGGCATGGTGCTTCTGGGACTCTGCAATCCACTCAGGCGACACCCATCTCTCAGCCAACCACCTCTAGGCTTCCATGTCCTTCGCAAGCCAATCCACAACGCTCTCCAGGTACTGCTCCTCTGTGAGGTAGATCTCATTGGCCCCTTTTGATTTGCTCATGTTCTGCCCCTTTATCTTCTTGTAGTAGTAGTTGACGGCCGCTATGCGCGCATTGTACATGGCATCCTTGATGACCTTATCAGCGCACTTCTGAAAGTGCCTCTTCACACGTGCCCACTGAGCCTGATCCTCCTCATTCTCCAATTGGAACCTCTCCTACATATCAACGGAGATGTTAAGTTAAAGTAAGATTATGAGAAGCAATAATTCAGTGAATTGCTTATATACGAAAGTAAACTCACCCAGAACTCGTCCCACACAGCCACCTGACAAGTCCTTCGTCTTTGTTCCATAGTTCCCCTCCGCTACTGCTTTTCCCTGGCTCCCCTGGCTGGACATAGTCCTTCAGACCCCAGTCGGCCCACTGCATAGCCGCAAACCTCTCGCCATTGAGCTCCACCATGCCAGAGTGGTAGAAGCGACAGAGGCTACCCAACACCGCGTTCACCTTAGGACGTCTGCCTGTACCATCCCAAGTCAAGTCTTCCCATGACCTACAAGCATTAATAAAACAAGTAAACCAGTGCAATCACATTCACATTAAAAAATTAACACAACAGAAATAAGCCCCACCATTCTCCATGCGGCCGGATGAGCCTCCTCTCGGTAGGTCTCGGACCAAGCGCATTGCTCTTCTTATACCTAAGTATACAAGTCAATTCAATATGATGAAATGATTAAAAAATAATATGCATAAGTAAGTTGAATCAACATTAATTAATAATACCTGAAGGACGTAGAAAAAGAACCATCCGACGCGTCGCCCGCGCCGCCTGCCCCCATAGGGTCAACCTCCTCATCCTGCACATGATCCTCCTGCTCAGCCTCCTCACCCTGCACATGAGCATCCTGCTGAGGAGCCTCCTACTCACCCTCCTCACCCTGCACATGAGCATCCTGCTGAGGAGCCTCCTGCTCACCCTCCTCACCCTGCACTTCGTCTAGACAGTCGAGAAGCTGCTGCTGCCTCTATCGACTCTGTGAGGTGCCCTGAAAAAGCCCACTGCCCGAGCTGACCTCGCTGGCCGCGCTGCCCCCACTCCTCCTCGATCTCCTATGCTTGAACATGTTCAACTGTAGATAAATTAATGTCAAACCACAGTATATGAAACAAATAATATGAAAATTAATAATGTGAAAATTGCAATACATATCTTAATTGATTAACTAAAAGAAACATACTAATCAAAAGTCATCTGCATCCGATGATGCTTCTTCGGCTCGTTGTTTATTCATACACTCTTGATTTCGTTGGATCCTTACTGATCTTCTAACGACGACAGGTCGTTTGCGCTTTGAGCTAGGTTCTTCAATTAAGTCGCTTGAATTGCTACAAAGATTTTCAAGGCCTTCTCCATTGGTCACATGGAATCGGTGAGCTATGTCTTGATTCGACGCCGCTTCTGGTTGAAAAACATCATCATCGTTGTCCCTGCTCGTACTCACGTAGTCAGCACTCTCAGGAGCGAAGACTTGTGGGTTGACTTTGATTGCAACCCACCAAGCCCTAAGGCTTGGGTGAGGATATGGCAGGTAGTACACCTGTTTTTCCTGATTTGCAAGGACAACATCGCTCATACTGCTCGGAATCCTAGAGCTATGCTTCACCTCGACATTACCATACTTGTCGACACAAGTTCCACTATGAGCATCAAACCAGTCACACTCGAAAAACACGACTTTAAGTTCCTTGGGGCCATCGAAAATCAACTCTACAATGTTTTGAAGAACACCATAATAGTCCACTACTTTGTCATCGTCAACATATGAACTTGCCAACACACCACTATTGGTGTGGCTGCCAATGGTCGACTATTCTTTAATGTTGCGGTTCGGAAGCGATATCCATTTACATCATAGCGAGTATAGTTCCTGACGGACACAGAGGTATGTGCCATTTGTTGCAAGTCTGGGTGCACAGAGTTTTTGGAAACCTATACAAGGAATTAGTATATGCATTATATCTTACAAGTCCAAAATTCAAAGATTAAGTATGGACAATGAGAGAACTACAATTACTAACATAATTACGAAACCACTGCACGAAGTTTGGGCCATGTTTCAACCCATCATGTCGAAGATTTTCTAATTGGATGGCCGTAGGTTTACCAGTAGATTTCCAACATTCTTCATCAAACATGCTGGACATATTAGAAACATGGAGATTACACACTATAGAAATTATGAGATGAGAAAATGGATGTAACTATGAGGAAAACTTACTCGAACGCCTCCTGTGTGCCGTCAATATTGCTATACATATATAGCATTAGCATGTTCAAATCTGATGCTTCAATGTGACGTACACTCCCTTTTCCAACTGCTTTACCCGGATTCACAAAAATCTGAAGGGTGCTTTGGGGTGATTCATTTTTGACATGAAGTCGCACTGAAGGCGCAAACACATTGTTGGCTCGAGCGAAATACCTGGTTGAGAATTGAGATATCTCCTTAAGGGCAAAAGCCTCAGCAATACACCCTTCGACTCTAGCCTTGTTGCGAACAGACGCCCTGAGCTTTTTCAACGCCCTTTCTATAGGATACATCCACCTGAATTGCACTGGTCCGCCTACCAAAGCTTCCCAAGCCAAATGCACAATTAGATGTTGCATCACATTGAAGAATCCTGGCGGGAAAGCCTTTTCAAATTTACAAATAAGAATTGGAATTTCTTTCTCAAATTTCTGCATCAACCTCTTTGATACCGTCTTTTGCGCATACTTCCCTAAGAAGTAACTCAGCTCTGCAAATATGCTCCAAAGCTCATCCTTAAAATAGTCTCGAAACATCACGGGCATCAGCCTCTCCATAATAATATGGTAGTCATGGCTTTTCAAACCGATCAATTTACCGGTCTTCAGATTGACTGCCCGTTTCAGATTTGCCGCATATCGATCTGGAAATTTTAGATTCTTCAACCACTTAAATATTTCTTTCCTTTCATCCGGCTTGAGGCAGTAATCAGCTCGTGGCCTACTCTCATGCCCTTTATCGCTTATTTTCAACTCGAGCATCGGCCTCTTACAAATTTTAGCCATGTCTTTTCTTGCCTTTATATTATCTTTCGTTTTATCAGTCACATCGAAACATGTGCTTATGATGCTTTCAGCAACGTTACGCTCTTGGTGCATCAAGTCTATGTTGTGCAGCATGATCAAGGCTTTTGCATACGGAAGCTCCCATATTGATGAAATATGGGTCCAGTTGTGGTCCTCCCCGTAGCCTTGGAACCTATCATTTTCTCCTGGCTTTAGACGAGCATGCCATGCCATTATCTGCAATGTAGTTTTCCTCTTTGGTGGCCCCTTTCTGATTTTGGCTCCACTTCTGAATGCAGTAAGCGAACTCCTGAAATCATGCTTAAATGGAGTCCAACGTCGATGAGCATCAAAGAATGACACTTTCCCACCATGCTTCAATCTGAATGCATCCGTATCATTCATACATATGGGACAACACAATCGACCATGAACACACCATCCAGACCAATCTCCATACGCCAGCAGATCATGCACTGGCCATAAATAAGCAGCACGCATGGTAAACTCCTTTTTAGTATGGCTGTCATAAGCCTTCACACCTCTCCACAATTGTTTCAACTCTTCAATTAAAGGGCAAACAAACATATTCAGCTTTGGCCCTGGATGCTCGGGGCCTGGGATGACTAGTGCAAGGAACATGAACTCTTCTTTATTGACCAACTCAGGAGGAAGATTATATGGCACAATGAAGACAGGCCAACACGAGTAAGGGCTTGCACTGCTATTGAAAGGTGTGAATCCGTCCGTCGATAGACCAAGCCGTACACTCCTAGGGTCGTTTGCAAATTCGGGATCAAACTCGTCAAATGCCTTCCACGCATCACCGTCCGACGGATGGACCATTATGTCTAGATCAGTGACGAGACGTACACCATTCTTTGGCCACGTCATATGCAGAGCTATTTCCTTGTTGAGGAACAACCTTGAAAGCCGAGGAATGATGGGCAACCGACGAAGTTGCTTAGCTGTGACCTTCGTAACTACCAATTCACCCTCATCATTTGTCACCTCGACATATCTAGAAGCTTCGCAATGCTTACAATGGTCCAGCTTGTCATCCTCCTCAAAGAATAGCATGCAACTGTTGGGACACACATCGATCTTCTCATATGTCATCCCAAGACCAGCCAACATCTTCTTTGCGAAGTACATATTCTTTGGCAACTTATGATTCTCCGGGAGAACCTCACCCATCAGTTGGACGATGTCGTTGTAAGCATTGTTTGAAATGTTGTGCTTCGACTTTATCGCCATTAGTCTTGTGAGAGTCCCAAGAACTGACAACCGAGTGTGCTCGTGCAGTATCTCTTCTCCTGCGGCGAGTAGTCGGAAGAATTCCTGAGCATCGCGTGGAAGCTGCCCCGCCTCCTCAGCGTTCATTTCAACCTCCCTACCAAGATCATGCAACATGGCGTCCATCCTATCATGATCGTCATCAAGTTCCACCTCCGCGTCAACGTGTCCAATAGACTCTCCATGTCGGTACCATACAAGGTAGTTCGACATAAACCCACTTTTGCAAAGGTGTTTCTCCATTTCTTCCTTCTTCTGAGGCCACTTGTTCTCGCAGCGATTGCAAGGACACTTCACTAGACGACCAGTTGCATCTTTGAAAGCGTGCTCAAGAAAAGCCTTTGTTACAACCATCCATTCATTCGAATGTGCCCCATCCTTTCTCCACCCGCCATACATCACCCTCCGATCACCGTCCATTTCAAAGGCTAAACAAAAGACAAAGAACATCAACGATCGCCCGTGGCTTAGGTGAACTCCCTATTAGGTAAAGGCCCTAACCCACCCAAGAGTGTAGGCTGATGCTTGTGATTTGTGACGTGTAGCTTACGATTGCCACGAAATTTCGGTAGCATAACCCCACTGCTCTCCAAGCACACGCCTGAACATGGTGTGTTGGAGAACAACTGGGTTACACAACCGAAATTCCGCGTCAATCGTAAGGCACATGTCACAAATCACAAGCATTGGTCTACACTCTCAGGCTGTCCAAAATACATGGACAATTCCGGAACGGCGAACCTCACAAGCCAATGTGACGTTCGCCGTTCTCGAATGGGTGACGCATACGGTTCGCTACGGTTAACGATTAAAACTAAACTCTAAACATTAAAAAATAACTCAGAGAAAAATATGAATTTGAATTAAAGCAGTCAACAGTTAAACTCGACAAATATTGTGATTAAAATCAATAGCGACAAGTAATTTGAAATGAAGGAAGTAACAAACGAAGGAAGTAACAAATATTGTGATTAAAATCAATTAAGGCGCTCATTGTTAGCGCTCGGTAAAATCCTGCACTAGAACTGGAAGTGTCTCCCTTCCCTCGGTGGAATTGAATTTCATTTTCAGACAGACCCACGAAATTCTCACTTTTTCTATGGTCACTAGTGATAAGAGGTCTCGGATATCGGCAATGCCAAGCGCTCCTTCCACCACCATCTAGATGTTGATCTCGTCCACTGCATTGTCCATCACTGCATCATTGCCACAACTACCGCTCATGATGTCCCCGGTGCTCACCACACCCGACCTCAACCACGCTGCCGTCACGATGGATGCCATGGTCACGGCGATCCACGAACTCACTCGCTCGATGCCAGCCATCCAGACCGTCCTAGCGGGCGCTCTCCTCCCTCCGTCACCCACAGCCACACAACCACTACAGCCTCTGCCCACACGTATTTTCGCTCCCTTCACCAACAACAGTGCCAACAATATTACCCTCTGCACCAACTGCTCATCCAGTGCGCCAGCAATGGTTGACCTTCCACTTTACCTACTATCCATGCCACCCGCTCACCGATTCCATCATATCTGCTCAGTCCCACAATATCGTCGCAATATACGATAGCCACATCGCCAACACCAAGAGACGCTTCGCCCTCTATCCCAATAGTGTTTTCTATGGCGGGGTAGATGTCTCTCTCTTCTTTGGCACTCCACCTGGCGTTGGTGTTCTGCTTGCAGCATCACCACCGCCCATCAGTGCTCCCATCCCATTGGCCTAGAGGTCGAGCCCTAGCCATATGACTCTAGGGTTCCACAAGTTAGAGCACGACTGCTGGAGGTGGGGTCTGGAGAGCAAGTGGGCCCAAATTAAGTGGCTGATTGATCGTTTGCGAGGGTCAGCCACGGGGAAGCGAAAGCAAAAGAAGCAGACAAGCTGAAAATAAAAACGAATACTGCTACTACTCATAGAGGATTGTTACTGTGAGTCAAGATCTTTCCAGAGTAGATGGACCTAGTGCTCGTGTTCTAGGATCATATATTCATCGCAGACAGCTGGTAGTACTTGTGATAGGATTGTAATGCAAGTGTCATATTCAGCTTAAGTGCAAGATTTGTTTCAGAGTACAGATATTAATTGTTGTAATGCATGGAATATGTTAGTCTTTCACAATGAAAAGGAACACTTTTATATTAATGAAATGATCCTATATGTTCCAAACGTATGGCTCCTGAATATTCAAATATACACATGAGTATATTTTTATTCTGCAGAAACACTTAGACCATTTCAATCAATGCTACAAAGAAGCCATATTTTCATAGTTTTCTGAAATGAACAGGAGCATAGGGGTTTGAACTCCCATTTTCCTTATCTGGAAATTAAACCACACCAGCACACAAAAGGCCTATGGCACCAACTGAGAATAAGTGGTAATACACGGGCTAGCTAGTGATATTTAATACAGAGGGAGCAGCCGAGCAGGAGCACAGCAAGCCCAGCGGCTGGGTTACCTGAGACGAGCGCGACCGCGAGCTCGATGGCCAGGGATAGCAGAAGCGAGGAGGCGGGCGCGGCGAGGGGCGGGCGCAGTGAGGGGCGGCTCGGCGAGGGGCACGGCGACGTGTGGGCACGATAGCGGGATGTGTGGGCACGGCGCAGGGGCGTGTGGGCAGCGGCACGGCGACGGCACGACGGCGGGCGTGTGGGCACGGCATGTGGGATTCAAATCGAGCGACCGGGGGAGGGGACGATTTAGGGGCCCGGTCACTTTATTTTCGTTGGCCTGACTGAAGCTAACGAAAATAGTGGTTATTTTCATCGGCCAAGGGCCCGACCCACGAAAATATTCCATATTTTCGTCGGTCAAGAGGCCAACGAAAATAACTGCCGTATTTTTGTGGGCCGGCCGACGAAAATATTCCGGCCCACGAAAATTTATGTGTTTCCTGTAGTGACTATTTTGCTTCTTTGATGTCCATGATACTAGTGATCTCCCAAGCAAATGGCATCCCCCGGAAGTACTTTTTCTATCAATTTTGCAACCGGCATAATCCGAATCGGAATAGCCAATTAAATCAAAAGTAGCTCCTTTAGGATACCAAAGGCCAACGCTTGGGGTGTGCTTAAGATACCTAAGAATTCTTTTAACAGCACGAAGATGAGCTTTCTTATGATATGATTGAAATCTAGCACACATACAGACACTAAACATGATATCGGGCCTAGATGCGGTAAGATATAATAAACTATCAATCATAGAACGGTAGAGAGTTTGATCAACCGGGTTACATCCCTCATCTAGGTCGAGATGTCCATTAGTTGGCATAGGTGTCTTGATTGGTTTGCACTTCTCTATGTTGAATCTTTTCAACAAGTCTTTGGTATACTTCTCTTGTGAGAGGAAGTTACCATCTTTCATTTGCTTGACTTGAAAGCCGAGGAAGTACGTCAGCTCACCAATCATAAACATCTTGAACTTCTTCGACATCAACTCATCAAATTCCTTGCAATGATAATCATTTGTCGAGCCAAAGATTATGTCATCAACATATACTTGACAAATGAAAATATCACTGTTATGTTTCTTTGTGAATAAGGTTGTGTTGACGGTCCCGATCTTGAAGCCCTTTTCGATGAGGAAGTCGCGAAGACGCTCATACCAAGCCCTTGGTGCTTGCTTTATAGCGCCTTGGACAACCTGTAAGCATGATTAGGATATCTAGGGTCTTCAAACCCTGGTGGTTGCTCAACATATACAAGTTCATTTATAAAGCCATTTAAAAATACACTTTTCACATCCATTTGATAAAGTTTTATGTCATAGCATGATGCATATGCGAGTAGGATACAGATGGCTTCAAGTCAAGCAACCGGTGCAAAGGTCTCTCCAAAATCTAAGCCTTCAACTTGAGAGAAGCCATTTGCAATAAGTCTTGCCTTGTTCCACACAATCACGCCTTGATCATCTTGTTTGTTTCTGAACACCCACTTTGTTCCAATGATCTTTGCATCTTGTGGAGGCTTCTCTAGGGTCCAAACTTGGTTACGGGTGAAGTTGTTTAGTTCTTCATGCATGGCATTCACCCAGTCCGGATCCTGTAGCGCCTCATCTATACATGTAGGTTCAACACAAGAAACAAAAGAGTGATGTTCAATAAATGAAGCATGTTTATGTGAACGAGTGATAACCCCTTGTGAAGGACTCCCAATGATTTGATCTTGTGGGTGTGCTTGAAGTAGTGATGAGTTTCTCCTGTTAACCACTTGGGAAGAAGGTCCTGGAGCATCAACATCTTCGGCGTGTACCCTTGCTTGTTCATGAGAGACAAATGTATCTTCATTTGCATGCCTCTCATCTTTTTCATCATCATGTGGTACATTTGATGAAGAAGGTCTATCAATAATTTGCACCTCTTCTCCATCTTCTTTTGGTTTGATGGCTCCAATTGGCATGTTCTTCATGGCTTTCCTAAGTGGCTCATCACCTACATCATCAAGATTTTCAAGTGCTCCTTGGGAGCCATTAGTCTCATCAAACTCCACATCATATGTTTCTTCTACCACGTAGTGGCATGATTGAATACTCAATATGCTTTGGATTTTGATGAATAACCAAGTAGAAAACCAATATCACAACGTCTTTGAAACTTCCCTAGGTGATGGTGCTTCTTGTAGATGTAGCATTTGCATCCAAACACCCGAAAGAAAGAGACGTCCGGCTTTTTCCCATTTAGCAGTTCATAGGGAGTCTTCTCAAGTAGACGGTGAGGAAATAGCATGTTTGATGCATAACATGCGGTGTTGACAGCTTCGGCCCAAAACCTCTCCGGTGTGTTATACTCATCAATCATTGTCCTTGCAAGTGTGATCAAGGTCCTGTTCTTCCTTTCAACAACTCCATTTTGTTGAGGTGTATATGTTGCTGAAACTTCATGATTGATCTCAATCTCATCATAATATTCATGTATGTTGGTATTGTCAAATTATTTTCCATTGTCACTTCTAATCTTTTTGATCTTGCAATTAAATTCATTTTGAGCCTTCTTGGCAAACTTCTTAAATATAGATGCAACTTCAGACTTATCATGGAGAAAGAACACCCAAGTGTATCTTGAAAAGTCATCAACAATAACTAGACAGTAGAGGTTGCCACCAGCACTAGCATAAGTTGTTGGTCCAAATAGATCCATGTGAAGCAGTTCTAGTGGCCTTGATGTTGACATGAAAGCTTTTGTAGGATGTGTGTTAGCAACTTGCTTTCCAGCTTGACATGCACTACACGACTTGTCATTTTCAAATACAACATCCTTTAGTCCTCTAACCATGTATTCTTTAGTACTTTCTTGAGTGTGCTCATTCCAACATGTGCAAGCCTTCTATGCCATAGCCATCCAAGTGATGCTTTGGTAAAGTGGCAAGTTCTTAGTCTGCATCTTCAGAGGTGAAATCCACTAAGTCGAGATTGATGTATCTAAATCCTTTGAACACCATTGACTCATCATCCATTTTTGATACAATAACCTCTATAGGAGTGAATAAGTATTGAAGGCCAAGATCACAAAGTTGACCCACTGATAATAAGTTGAAGCTCAAAGGTGCAACCAAGAGAACATTTGAAATTGATAGATCATTTGAAATTGCCACCTTGCCAAGTCCTTGAACTTTTCCCTTTGAATTATCCCCATAAGTGATTTTGTCTTGTCCATCAACATTCTCATCAAGTGAGGTGAAGGGTTGCCTGTCATATGTTGTGTGCATCCACTGTCAATAACCCAATGGCTCCCACCGGTCTTGTTGTTCACCTGCATCCACAGATAATTCAAGCTTGAATTTTGAGGGCCCTATTTTGCATAGGACCAGTAACTTTCTCAATCAAAGACTTTGCAACCCAAATTTGTCTAGGTCTACTCTTGCATGGTGGACCTAGGAATGTAACTTTGACTTTTCCATTTGCTACTTTTCTTAGAACATAATGGGCATTGAAGGCAAATGGTCTTGAGTGCTTTGGCAAGAGAGTTGGTGGTTTGGCTTTGCAGTTGTGGGCAAAATGACCTTTTTTCCACACTCAAAGCATTTGATAAGCTTATGAGTCTGCTTTGGCTTGTATTGATTTGTGGCTTTCTTTTGCACAAAAGAATTATATCCAATACCACTCTTGTTGTTTTTCATAACAGTGTTCATGAGCAATTCATTTTGGGGGTATTGGCCTTTGTTGAACTTTTGCACACTTGTGGCAAGATGTTCATTTTCACTCTTAAGTTTCTTGACCTCATTTCTAAGCCTTTCATTATCCACTGCCAACTCATTGTTGAAGTCATTGTTCTCAATGGCAACCTTTCCTCTAGTAGTTGCATCAGTCAAATATCTCTTCAATTTTTGGTTGTCCAATGTCAAGACTTCAACTTTTTCAGTCAGTTCATCATGAAGACTAGTTTGATAATCTTGGCTCAAATCATCACATGAGGTTGCTACATCAATCTTAACAATAGGGTTAATAGCCTCGTGTGTATTGCAAGATAAAAGCTCATTTGCAACAAGAAAATTATCATGATCAATTTTAATCTTTGTATAGTCTTCCTTAATTTTCATTAGTCTATCTTTCAACTCCCTGTTTGCTTCATTTAACTTGTCCCACTTATCCTTAGCATCTTTTAGGGAGGATTTAAGCTCATTTACAGTGGATGACATAGTTTTGTTTTATTCTTTCATCTCATCACTAGCTTTTACAACTATGTCATATTTGGCATTTAAAAATTCATTTTCATCTTTCAACATATCACATTTAGCTTTTGACTTCCTAATGATTTGAGTGTATTCCTTAATCAAGTTAGCTAGTTCATCATAGGAAGGTGAAGCAAATTCATCACCACTATCACTATCATCAATAATATCATTATCAATTTGTACCTTCCGTTCACCTTTAGCCATGAGGCATAGTTGAGAAGTTGATGAGGGTGAAGGTGGTGGTGAAGAGAAGTCCCCAGCGATGGCGACAACTTTTTCATCATTTTCTTCTTCACTTGAAGAAGACCCACTTGATGACTCAATGTCAGTGAGCCAGTCACCAACAATGTATGCCTTTCCATTTTTGTTATAGTGGAACCTCTTGTGCTTCCCATCCTTCCTCTTGAATAATCTCTTTTCCTTTTTCTCGTCATCACTGTCATCTTCTTTCTTGCCCTTGAACTTGTTCTTCTTGGGCTTGTTGCATTGATGAGCAAGATGACCAAGCTCTCCACAATCATAGCAGTCCATTTCAGAAATGGGCTTTCTTTTGCTGGAGAAGAATTTCTTCTTTCTTGAGTCAAACTTGATGCCTTCTCTGTTGAGCTTCTTTAACATCTTGGTGGTCTTCCTCACCATCAAGGCAATGTTAACATCAATATCATCATCACTTGAGGATTCCTCCTCAATTTGTACTTTAGCTTTTCCTTTCTTTTCTTGATTGGCTTTGAGAGCCAAATCCTTTCTCTTAGAAGATGACTCATCCTTGTCATTAATGTGTATGTACATCTCATGAGCATTGATCTTTCCCAATATTTGTGTAGGAGTAGCAACTGAAAGATCCATCTAATACAGCACTGTGACAATGTGTCCATATTTGTCAATTGGGAGGACACTGAGAATCTTCCTCACAACATCCGATTGTGAAATTTGGGTGAGCCCCAAGCCATTTACTTCCTCTACAAGAATATTGAGACGTGAGTACATAGCATTGGCATTTTCATTTGCAAGCATCTCAAAATAATTTAATTTTCTCATAGCAATGTGATATCTCTCCTCACGCTCACTTCTAGTCCCTTCATGTAGAGCACATATATCCATCCACAAATCGTGAGCATTTCTATGGTTTCTTACTCTATTAAAGACATCTTTGCAAAGGCCTCTAAAAAGAGTGTTTTTGGCCTTAGCATTCCATTTCTCATAGTTAAACTCTTCTCCTACAAGATTTGTGGGATCTCTAGGTTCAGGGAACCATTGTGTGGCGGCTTTGTAGACACCAATGTCTGTAGCCTCTAAATAAGCTTCCATACGAATTTTCCAATATGGAAAATCATCACCATAAAAAACGGGAGGAGGTCCATCCCCACCGGACATCGCTACTCTAGCGGTTAAGCTAATCTAAGAGCAACAAGGCTCTGATATCAATTGAAAGGATCACGATGCCCAAGAGGGGGGTGAATTGGGCTTTTCTAAAAATCAACAATAATTAAAATAATACTAGAAATCCAACAATGCTAAGACAATACTTCAACTACTTGCTAAACAAATGCACAAGGTAAAGTACTTGAATTAAGTGCGGAATGTAAAGCAAGGTTTAAAAGACTCCTCCGATTTTTCCCGAGGTATCAAAGAGTCAGCACTCTCCCCTAATCCTCGTTGGAGCACCCGCGCAAGGGTATCGCTCCCCCTTGGTCCTCGCAAGAACCAAGTGCTCACTATGAGATAATCCTTTGCCACTCCGGCGCGGTGGATCCCTCATAACCGCTTACAATCATGAGCCGGGTCACCAACAAGTCCTTCAAGGTGATCACCGAGCTCCCAACGCCACCAAGCCATCTAGGTGATGCCGATCACCAAGAGTAACAAGCCGTAGACTTTCACTTGACCAAGAGAAGCCTAATGCATGCGGTGTGTGCTCTAGGTGGCTCTTGCTAGCACTAATGAGGTCCAAATGCGGGATTAATATTTTCTAATCACCTCACTAAGCTTTGTGGTGCTTGCAATGCTCTAGCAATGTGTAGGAGTAAATGTGGGCAACAAGACAATCAATATGGTGGGTGGAGGGGGTATAAATAACCCTCACCCACCAACTAGCTGTTACCAAAACTTGGCTGCGCATGGGCACACCGGACAGTTCGGTGCGCCAATGGTAACCTCCAACGGCTAGTTCTGACAGCTAGCCGTTGAGCAGATGGCACATCGGACAGTCCGGTGTGCCAGCTATAATTCAATTTTCCAACTCCGCGCTCTCGGGTTTCTAGAGGGGAAAAGGGTATTCCCCGGGCCAGGCTGGCCCCACTGTCAGAGGGTGCACCAGACAGTCCGGTGCACACCGGACAGTCCGGAGCCCCTAGGCCAGAAACCCTAAGTTCTGTTTTCTTCTGATTTTCAAATCGGTTTTCGTTCTAATTTGTGAGTATGTTCTAGAGTGACACCTAGCACTATATGTGAGTGTGAATATGCACCAATACTACACTAGAACTCTCTTGGTCAAACTACTCATCGACAACCCCTCTTTATAGTACGGCTAAAACAAAATAAAAGACCTAACTCTATATCGAGTGTCTACAACTCCTTGACACTCGGAATACGAAGACCTTCATCTTTTGTTTCGTCGTTTCAGTCGTCGCTTCAAGTTCTTATCTTAGGGTTTGTTTTCACCGTTGTAGTACATCCTCCTGTAATGCGACCTAACTTACCATTTGTCTCTGCAAAACACGCGTTAGTCACATATAATATTATGTTGTCATTAATCACTAAAACCAACCAGGGGCCTAGATGCTTTCAAAGAGCTTTCGCCAAATCCTCAAGCAAAGGAGGGGGAAGGACTACATGCCCCGCTCCAAAAGGGTGTGCTACCGGTGTGGTAAGTCTGGTCACTTCACAACTAAATGTCCATATTCTAGTGTAAGTGACAGGGACGAAGACAAGATGGGGAAGAAGAAAATGGAAAAGAAGAAGTATTACAAGAGGAAGGGCAGCGAGGCGCACATGGGGTGGGAATGGGACTCTGACGAGAGCTCCTCCGACGAGGACGCCGCCAACATCACCGTGAACAAGGGACTTCTCTTCCCCAACGTCGGCCACAAGTGTCTCATGGCTAAGGATGGCAAGAAGAAAAAGGTATACTCTAGAGCTACCCCTAAATATGCTACATCCGATGATGAGGGTAGCTCTAGCAACAATGAAGATGATTTAATTTCTCTCTTTGCCAGCCTTAACATGGACCAAAAGAAAAAATTGAATGAATTAATAGAAACCATTAACGAGAAGGATGATCTATTGGAATGCCAAGAAGACTTGCTCGTTAAGGAAAACAAAAAAATTGTTAAATTGAAAAATGCTTATGCTCTAGAAGTAGAAAAATATGAAAATTTATCTAGGGAGCTTAGCATATGCAATGATTCAATTTCATGTCTTAGAAATGAGAATGCTAGTTTAAATGCTAAGATTGATGAATTGAATGTTTGCAAACCCTCTATATCTTCTGTTGAGCATGTTACTATTTGTACTAGATGTAGAAATATTAATGTTGAAGCTATTGATGATCACATTGCTATGATTAAAGAACAAAATGATCATATAGCTAAATTAAATGTTAAAATTACTGAGCATGAGCTAGAAAATGAAAAGTTTAAATTTGCTAGAAGCATGCTCTATAATGGGAGACGCCCTGGGATTAAGGATGGGATGGGTTTCCAACAAGGGAGTCAAAACAACACCAAACTTAATGCCCCTAAGAAATTGTCTAATTTTGTTAAGGGTAAGGCTCCCATGGTTCAGGATAGAGAGGGTTACATTTTATATCCTGCAAACTATACTGAGCATAACATTAGGAAAATTCATGCTAGAAAACCTCACAATGTTTCTCATCATGCTTTTATGTATAAAAATGAGGCTTCTAGTTTTAGGCATACCACTCATGTCAAAATGCCTAAGAAGAAAATTCCTAATGCATGAAGTGAGCATAATATTTCATTTAAAACTTTTGATGCTTCTTATGTGCTCACTAACAAATCAGGCAAAATAGTTGCCAAATATGTTGGGGGCAAACACAAGAGCCCAAAGACTTGTGTTTGGGTACCCAAGGTGCTTGTTTCTAATGTAAAAGGACCCAAGACCATTTGGGTACCTAAGAACAAGGCCTAAACTTGTTTTGTAGGTTTATGCATCTGGTGGATCAAGTTGGATAATCGATAGCGGGTGCACAAACCACATGACAGGGGAGAAAAGGATGTTCTCCTCATATGAGAAAAATGAAGATCCCTAAAGCGCTATTACATTCGGGGATGGAAATCAAGGTTTGGGTAAAATTGCTATATCCCCTGACCATTCCATTTCTAATGTTTTTCTCATAGATTCTTTATATTACAATTTGCTTTCTGTTTCTCAATTATGCAAAATGGGCTACAATTGTCTATTTACTGATGTAGATGTTACTGTCTTTAGAAGAAGTGATGATTCAATAGCATTTAAGGGAGTGTTAGATGGTCAGCTATATTTAGTTGATTTTAATGATAACAAAGCTGAACTAGACACTTGCTTAATTGCTAAGACTAACATGGGCTGGCTCTGGCATTGTCGACTTGCCCATGTTGGAATGAAGAATCTTCACAGGCTTCTAAAGGGAGAACACATTTTAGGACTAACAAATGTTCATTTTGAGAAAGACATGACTTGTAGCGCATGCCAAGCAGGGAAGCAAGTTGGAGTACATCATCCACACAAGAACATCATGACGACTGACAGGCCGCTCGAGCTACTCCACACGGACCTATTCGTCCCGATCGCTTACATAAGCATCGGCAGGAGTAAGTACTGTCTTGTTCTTATGGATGATTATTCTCGCTTCACTTGGGTATTCTTTTTGCAGAAAAAATCTCAAACCAAAGAGACCTTAAAGAGACTCTTGAGACGGTCTCAAAATGAGTTTGGATAGAGAATCAAAAAGATTAGAAGCAACAATGGAACAGAGTTCAAGAATTCACAAATTGAAGGTTTTCTTGAGGAAGAGGGCATCAAGCATGAGTTCTCTTCTTTGTACACACCTCAACAAAATGGTGTAGTGGAGAGGAAAAATAGTACTCTATTGGACATGGCAAGAACCATGCTTGATGAGTACAAGACACCGGACCGATTTTGGGCAGAGGCGATTAACACCGCTTGCTACTCCATCAACCGGTTATATCTTCACTGAATCCTCAAGAAGACATCATATGAACTCCTCACTGGTAAAAAGCCCAATGTTTCATATTTTAGAGTCTTTGGGAGCAAATGCTTTATTCTTATTAAGAGAGGTTGAAATTCTAAGTTTGCTCCTAAAGCAGTAGAAGGCTTTTTACTAGGTTATGACTCAAACACAAGGGCATATAGAGTCTTCAACAAATCCACGGGATTAGTTGAAGTTTCTTGTGACATTGTGTTTGATGAGACTAATGGCTCCCAAGTGGAGCAAGTTGATCTTGATGAATTAGATGATGAAGAGGCTCCATGCATCGCACTAAGGAACATGTCCATTGGGGATGTGTGTCCAAAAGAATCCTAGGAGCCCACACAAACACAAGATCAACCATCATCTTCCAAGCAAGCATCTCCACCAACTCAAGATAAGGATGAGGCTCAAGAAGAAGAGGATGAAGATCAAGACAATGAGCCACCTCAAGAGGAGGATATTGATTAAGGGGAGATGATGATAATGAAAACAAGGAAGATGATCAAGAAATTAGGGATCAAAGACCATCACACCCAAGGGTCCACCAAGCAATTCAAAGAGATCACCCCGTCAATTCCATACTTGGAGACATTCATAAGGGGTAACTACTAGATCTTGAGTTGCTCATTTCTGTGAACATTACTCTTTTGTGTCTTCTATTGAGCCATACAGGAAAGAGGATGCATTAACAGATCCGGACTGGGTGGTGGCAATGCAAGAGGAGCTCAACAACTTCACAAGGAATGAGGTATGACATTTAGTTCCACATCCTAACCAAAATGTTGTAGGTACCAAATGGGTATTCCGCAACAAGCAAGACGAGCATGGTGTGGTGATAAGGAACAAAGCCCGACTTGTTGCAAAAGGTTATTCACAAGTCGAATGTTTGGATTTTGATGAAACCTATGCACCCGTATCTAGGCTTGAGTCAATTCGTATATTACTTGCCTATGCTACTTACCATGGCTTTAAGCTTTATCAAATGGACGTGAAAAGTGCCTTCCTCAATGGCTCTATCAAGGAAGAGGTGTATGTTGAGCAACCTCCCGACTTTGAAGATAGTGAGTACCCTAACCATGTGTATAAGCTCTCAAAGGCGCTCTATGGGCTCAAGCAAGCCCCAAGAGCATGGTATGAATGACTAAGAGACTTCCTTATCACTAATGGCTTCAAAGTCGGAAAAGGCCGATCCTACTCTCTTCACTAAAACTATTGCAAAAGACTTGTTTATATACCAAATTTATGTTGATGATATTATATTTGGGTCCACTAACAAGTCAACTTGTGAAGAGTTTAGAAGGATCATGATACAGAAATTCGAGATGTCAATGATGGGGGAGTTGAAGTATTTCCTTGGATTTCAAATCAAGCAACTCCAAGAGGACACCTTCATTAGCCAAACTAAGTACATTCAAGACATAGTTAAGAAGTTTGGAATGAAGAACGACAAACCCATCAAGACACCCATGGGAACCAATGGGCATCTCGACCTCAACACGGGAGGTAAATCCGTAGATCAAAAGGTATACCAGTCGATGATAGGTTCTTTACTCTACTTATGTGCATCTCGATCGGATATTATGCTTTCAGTATGCATGTGTGCAAGGTTCCAGACAAATCCTAAAGAAGTTCACCTTAGGGCCATGAAAAGAATCATGAGATATTTAGTTTACACTCCTAAGTTTAGGCTTTGGTACCCCAAGGGATCTACCTTTGATCTAATTGGGTATTCCGATGCCGATTATGTCGGATGTAAAATTGATAGAAAGAGCACATCAGGGACTTGTCAGTTTCTGGGAAGATCCCTGGTGTCTTGGGCTTCAAAGAAATAGAATTCAGTAGCTCTTTCCACTGCCAAAGCCGAGTACATTGTCGTAGGTCATTCTTGTGCGCAATTACTTTGGATAAGACAAACCTTCAGGGACTATGGCTACAAATTGAGCAAAGTCCCTCTCCTATGTGATAATGAGAGTGCAATCCGCATGGCGGATAATCCCGTTGAACACAGCCGCACTAAGCACATAGACATCCGGTATCACTTTCTAAGAGATCACCAACAAAAGGGGATATCAAAATTGCTTATGTTAGCACCCACAACCAATTAGCCAATATCTTTACCAAGCCACTAGATGAGAAGACTTTTAGCAAACTAAGGAATGAGCTAAATATACTTGATTCTTGGAACTTTGATTGAAACATTGCACACATAGCTCATGTATATACCTTTGATCATGTCTCTTTCGTTTGGTACAAATGCATATTTCTTATTCTTCTTGTGCCAAGTCTAAGACTAATGTGCTTTCAAGTATATTTCTATGCTTAGTCTTAGATTGAAAGGGAAATGGAGTACTCGGCAAAGACAAGGCTTCCACTCCAACTCTGACGGTATCATTTACTCTTTGCCGATACTCATATAACTCTCAATTGGTATGATCCTTCACTCATATTTATTTTACCATTTGGGAGAAAATATTAGGAGAATTGTAAAAAGGGCTCTCAAGTTCTCCGTTTTTGGCGATTAATGCCGAAGGGGGAGAAAGTATTGAGCCCAAAGCAAAATGACCGCACCACCATTTCAAAATTTTCACAAATGATTATTTCAATTGATATCCTATTTCAAATATCAAGTTAGTATGAAGAATTTCAATTGGTATAATATTATTTGGTATCCATTTCGAAAAGAGGAAATCATTTCAAAAACCCTCTTGAAAGCTAAGGGGAGAATTATTTTAGGGGGAGCTTTCATTTAGTCAAAGAAAAAGCATTTGAAATAGGGGGAGGAATTTCAAATCTTAAAAATGCTTCTTGCAATCATATTCCTATACCTTTGACTATTTACAAAAGATTTTGAAAGAATTTTTCCAAAAAGATGTGACACCCCAGGTGTCAGTTTCATGTTATGACGGGAGATTAATCCTAATCTCGGATGCTCAGTAAAAATTTCTCTTTCTCGCTCGCGTATGTCTCTGATTATCCAGATTATTCATTCACATTTCACCGAA
Organism: Zea luxurians; assembly: GCA_029449295.1. Lineage (NCBI taxonomy): Eukaryota > Viridiplantae > Streptophyta > Magnoliopsida > Poales > Poaceae > Zea > Zea luxurians. The sequence continues at coordinate 202,998,221 of JAOPSE010000003.1, forward strand.
TTCGGAATTATTCAATCTCACAGAAGGCCAATTTTGGAGCCTGTTAAAACTTTTGTTTCTCGGCACGAATGCCAACTCGTTAATCATTCTCGGATTATAAAATCTCGTCTAAAGCTCATTTAATCAAAACTCTCGACTATTGTTAGTGGATCTGTGCCCGAATCCAATTCCTCGAACTTCTATCGATGTCTGACTATTTTATCCGAGTCCGTACTCTCACACGGAATACTCAGTATGTCGTCCTCTAATTAATTCTTACTCAACTCGGCCAAATATCTCATGTCCGAACCGAATTCAAAACCCCGTATCGACAACGATTTTAAAATATCGCGATTCGCCTTCTTCGACTAAAAATACGAAAGCCGGTCATATCCCGAGACAAATTATTTTCGATTCAAGCGTGAGGAGTTATTTCCGAGTGAATTCAAATCAGACTCTCGGCCGAATTAATTGCTCAATCGTTCGTTCGTCCGAACTCTCGTTCACTCTGTTTTGCGTACCGACGAAATCCGCACGAGCCTTTTTCCGGAAAATATTTAGCGCATCCCGATTACATGTTTCAGGCCAAGCCCATTTAAAACCCAGCCCATTAGGCCCACTAAAGAACCCTAACCCTAGCCATTCTCTATAAATAGGGGTGCTCTCCCCTTGCATTTGGCAATTTTGCACTCCCACCCCTCAAAAAATTTCAGCCACCACTCTCTTCCTCCTCCCACGCGCATCAGCAGGGCACCCTTTCTTCCTCCTTGCTTCACGGCAGCAGGCTTGGGGCTTGGCGTCTCTCCTCCATGGTGCCTCCTTTACTCCAGGGCGTCGCATCTCCCAGCCAGCGCCTAGCTCATCCCTTCCCCAGCGCCCCTTCTGCTCCATGGCCGCCTGCAGTCCCCATGGCCGATGCCTCTGCTCGGCCAGCAGCCATGGACGCCCAAGCTAGGAGCGCCTTGAGCTCGCCCCTGCTGCTCCGGTTGCTCGTCTTCCTCGGCGCCGTCGGCCTTCTCCAACGCCGGCCCCTTTCTAGCTCGGCGCCTCCAGCAGCCATGGCGCCATTCCCTCCTCCCTTCTCCTTCCTCAAGCAAGCAACAGTCCCTGCGCAGCTCCATTTCTTCCATGGCTGTGGCCTGCTTTTTCCGGCGCCCTGCTCAGCGTCTTCCGCCCCCAAGCTCCAGCGTGCACACAACAGCAAGAAGCCAACGCCCTTCCCTGCTCCTCCTCTTTTCCCCACAAAACAGCAGCCGCAGCGAGCTCGCCGTCGTCCATGGCACCCCCTGCAATCTTCCCCCTTGGCTGTTCGACGGAATGCCCGTGGGAAATACTGTGTTGTGCGCAGCAGCCCCGACATCTTCGCGCTCTGTCGGCTCGCTGCCTTGTGAAGCCAGTGGATAGCACGCCGTCGACGCTCGTCGGGTGTTTGCTGTTTTGCGCAACCCCATCCACGGCATCGTTCACCCCCGAGACGAACCTCGTGTTTTGCGGGGAGAAGGCAAGTCGTTCAACGCTCGTCGACGTTCGAAGTTATGCGTAAATCGGAATCGCCATCGTCCTTACAAACACCGATTGGGTTTGTTTATGGTGAGCCGATGCATGTCGCTCTCGATCGACTCGATTAATTATTTTGAATGGATGTGTGTAAAATGTTTCGATTGTGCGCATTGGTAGGATCGCGTTTGCGATTGGAGAACAAGAGGTTAATTGATGTGCGCGATTTGTAGTTGTCTAATTATGTTTTGGTCGATGATGTGCATGTGGTTATATGTGTGTGAAAGTATAATTGTATGAATGGACGCGTGTAGGGAAGAAAATGAAATAGAAAAGAACTCGGGTATTTTATTTTGATAGGAAAATATGCGATGCGTTGTTTGATGTGAAAACTAAGTTACAAAATGTGGATTTTGTTTTGGGAAATGCATCGATATGTGTTTATTTAAAAAGTGTATTTGTTTTAAGCAATGTGATGGGATTCGTAATTTTAGAGGGGATATATTTATTGATGTGACGAGTAGTTTAGAGAATGCTAGTTTGCGTGGAGAATGTATCGTTAAGACATGAGTGTCGGAGTTCATTTATATTAGTGGTCGCACCACATTGATTGAAGTGTCTCGAGTGCACGCCATAATATGGTTGTATGCGAGACAGGGGTATGCGTATGATGAGTTTAGCAAAAAAATTCCATCGGTGTCAGTTGTGTTAAGTTGAAGTTTATTTGTGCATGTAAAGTAGTAAGGTATTTAATGCTTACGACTCTTAGTCGATGGTAGAAATTGTCTTGGCTTAAATAGAGAGGTGGTGACATGCCAGAGTAGTCATCGCTTTCTCTATATTTATAGGTCAAGTCATGACGATGCGTATTATACGTTCGTTAAATTATGCTTCGCATATAGTGTATGATCGTGCTCACGGTTTCGAGTAGACACTTCAAATAAGTCAAGTAGGTTTGTAATGAAAGATGTGTGATAAAGTTAGTTTGTTTTAGGATATTTGTTGAAATGATCCATTCATGTGATAGACATGTGTGGTTAATTCAATTCGAGTCGGTGTATGTGACGATGATATTCATGAATTAAGTAGATGTCCTAAAATTGTGTAGTGAAGCTTAGGTTGAGTTTCAAGCGATGTGGGAATGTTTTGGTAAAGATATAGGTGAATTGTGAACGAGTCATTTAACGTATTAGGCATGTCGTGTAGTGGTGGTATGAAAAATGGGTTAGGAATCGATCGGCTAAATGCCAAGTTCGGTTAGAGTTATTTTGTTACTTGGGATTGTGGGGTGAAGTGATGGCATGACTACGTAGCCGTCACATCATCTATTGTGTGACTATGCTTAAGTGTGCCTTGCTATAAGTTAGAATAAGTCGAGTCCCTAGAACGCGGCAATTTTTGAAGTAAATAGAAGCTGAATTTTAAAAATTGCTGTTTTGGGCTGCACGCGCTATTTTTGTCGTGCTGTATGTTTGATGAACTAAATTGTATTTTCTGTAGATATGTGCTATAGAAAAGTGGTAGACAACTTTATTATCTTGCTGGTGTTAAAATTTGACAGCCATAAGTTTGACAGTTTAGGAGTTATGCTTTTTACAAATTCAGTAACTGAATCTGTCCAATTTCTGTACAGATTTCAGAGACTGTACCGTTTGCTTAAGTTAATGTTTGAATCAGTCCTTGTAGATTATAAAAAAGTTGTAGATGCTTTTCTTATCTTGCTTGTGTTAAAATTTCATAACTAAAGGCCTGACGGTTTAAGAGTTATGAATTTTACAACTGGGTTGCTGTGTTCTGTCCACTGACAGAACAGATTTCGAAAACTGAATTGTTTGATTCAGTTCAACATAGAATCAATTCTTGGTGGTTATAAAAGTTATGTAGTGCTTTTGCCAAGCTTTCCAAAAAGCCTTGGATCACTATTGTTGGTGGTCTGAAGATTAAGTTATGGATGTTTAAAGTGTGAAGACTGAATCTGTCCAGTTTTGGACAGCACAGTCTTCATAGTGTATTTTACCCTTAATACATGTTAAACTAGTCAGTGATGTTTATAAATAAATTGTAGAACATTTAATTATCTTTCCAGAAAGTCTAGGATCAATTTGTTTGGATGTCTGAATCTTCAGTTATGAATTTTTAAAGTCACAAGTCTGAATCTGTCCAACTCTGGACAGCGCTGTTGTGTTAACACCTTTTGACCTTGCTAAGTGTTTAATCATGCTGTGATGACAATACCAAAGTTGTAAAGCACTTTCCAAGCTTTCTAGAAAGTCCTAGTTTACTACTTTTGGTTAAATATCTTGTGAGTTATGACTGAAACAAGTGACTGCTGTATTGCTGTCCAAAAATTCTGCCAGTGCGCTTTTGATTGTTTAGTTCACCCTTCTCGCTAAAAATGTTTGGCTTGGTCTTAAGTAATGTAGACTTGCCATGGTTAGGCTAGAGATGACATGTGTGTCTTGTTTTATATGTTCCTTTCTCTAGTGATTGTGATATAGGAGTTCCATAGATATTGACGCTTATGTCCTCTATTAAATTTGTGTTATCGGTGATGCTTGTGTGCGATCAATAGGAGAACTAATGAAAAGCCGTATCCAAACAAACAAAATGCGCGTACTTGTGATGTCGTAGTTGTGTCGCATAAATAAATGAAATGATGTTGTGTTTTCAGTGGTGTTAATGTTGAAAGCCTGATGAAGTATAGATAACTAATACTAGCATGTGGTTGTTTACGGTGTCTTATAATTTAGTGCTTAGTTCGCTACCGTGTATTTGTATATCTTGTGATATTTTTCATTATGTTCATACATATGCACCTTGCATCTCATTTAGGACCGAGAGATGACAATCGTGCAAGTGATGTGGTGCCACCCACATGATGCAGTCGGTGGACGACCCAAGGAAGGATGGAAATAACCAGTAGATGCTCGCCAAGCGAGTACCTCCCCCCAGCAAACACTACCTAAGTGTTAAATTAAAGGCAAGCCCCAGTTTATGCATAACCTGTTATTTATGCTATTTTACTATACTTAATGACTGTAGGATTGATTGTGCACTCAGGTGTAGGAGTTGTTTGAAACCCTAGTTGCGTGATCTCAGGAATCCTGTTGAGATGAATACTAGTATGCTAGGTCGAGGTAGCTGCTTTACTAATTAGGGATCTCGGTAGAAGTCGAGTGATTTTTTTAGCACTCGCGCAAGGTCAGGAATTGGTTGTATCCACTTTCTTATCATAATGGTGTTGGTTGGTGGACAACAATCCATGGGGATTGGTCGTCCACGGGATAAAAATTAGAATAAGGATTAAGGTGTGGTACCGTGAGTCAAGCGTTTGAACGTACTAAACATATATCGAGAAATATGGTAAATCGGTAAGCCTAGTACCTAAGTGAACCTGGCAGCAGATTGCCCTCCTCACGCGACCTGAGACGAGGTCTCCCATTCCGGTTATGGTGGGTACAAGTGCGGTCACTGCACGACGGCAGTCGGGTCAGTGAGGCATTGTACGCCAAGGCGGTGAGCCCCTCTCTGCTGACGGGGAATCGATGGGGACGGTTGATGTGTGTGGGGACGGAGTGCCTCGCCATGTCATGTGTTTAGGTTTACCTTGTAAGGATAAAAACTCGATTCGAATCGTCTGCTTCTCGCAGCTAATGAGACTGCTTGATCCATGCTGCTACATTGAGTAATAAGTGGAAATGAGTTGACTGGCAAAAAGGTTGATTGCTTAAAAATGTTTGATATCATGTATGAGTAGCTATGTACTCATCTAGTTTAAAAGGGTCATACTAAAACTTGAAAAGCTAAAACTTGATTTTAGACTCAACTAGTGCTTTTGGCAACCCAAACCCCTCAGCCAAACAGCTGCATGTCTAGAGGTAGAGGAGTAGACTCCTCACACCGGGTAAGTCTAGCTGAGTATTAGTATACTCAGCCTTGCTTGTGGCACAATTTTTTGCAGGTACTTCTTGAATTGGTTGATGGTGTGACTTGGCCTCCATCCCTACCACTGGGATAGACGGTCGAGTGGGTTATTGCTTCCACAGGAGAGGACCAGGAGGAGTAGCGTGGCCAGGCTCCGCCATGTTACTCGGTTTTATCCGTTAGTTATTTCCGCTGCATTAAAATTTATGGTTATTATTTCTGAAACTCCGATAATGTAATCACTAATGATACTTATTAAATTTGTGGTATTATGTTTTATTGTATTTCTCTGTGCCTCACCTTCGTGTGAGCTAGTGGTATTCGATCCTGGTAAGTGGCTTTATCGGACTAGATCCGAGGAACTGACGGGTTATTCCTGTTTAAGTGTGTTGCTGCCCTTAAGGGTGCGACTTGGGCACTTAAGCTGGAATAATTCGGGCGGTTCCGCCACAAAAGATTTGCAAAAACAAATAAGTGGTTCAAATGTGGTCCAAAATGTTAAATAAGAGAAAAGCAATCCATTCATATGTATGAAGCCTTTCATTGGTTTAATTCAAAGTAACCTATGCACATCTATCTCAATTGCAAACTAGTTACATTTCTACACTTTATATTTGCTTTGGTTAGTGTTGACATCAATCACCAAAAAGGGGGAGATTGAAAGGGAAATGGACTTAATCATTTCCTATAATCGATTTTGGTGGTTGACGTCCAACACAAATCACGTGTACTAACTAGTTTGTCTAGATATCATTTATCTCAGGTGCATTAGGTTCAATACAAACCAAGAAAGAAATTCTGTTGGGGACAAACAAAAATGGAGCAAAAGGACTTAGAGTGTGCTGCTTCTGGCGCACCGGACAGTGTCCGGTGCACCATGCCCATGCACAATCAAACCAGCCACTCTCAGGAATTCTCTGGGCGGGCTATAATTCACCAGACTGTCTGGTGAGCCAGCGGAGCAATGGCTCCCTGCGCGCCAACCGTCGACTGCAAAAGTGTAAAGTGGCAAACAGTGCCGCGCAGAAGTCAGAACGCAGAAGTCAGAGGTCACCGGACTGTCCAGTGCAGCAAAAAGACAAAGGGCTCCAATGGTCAACAGCTCCAAACCCTAATGGGCGCGCTGACATGGTGTCACACCCGGTTTTAGAAGGCAAACCGAATGCGAACCATGTACGTGCCAGGATCAGTTATTCACGTACACAACAGTTACATAACATGGACATCATCACACAGTGCTCAAATAGTATTAAAAGGGGAAATAATAGTCGATTACATCATATGTCTGAGACATCCATATAGTTCTTACAATAAATCAAAGTGCGAAAACGAAACGTAGATAACGCGGTCTTCACAGGCAGCCGACTGGGGGTTGCCGCTAACCCACGCCTAGAACCCGTCGTAGTCTTGGAACTCCTGGAAGTCTCCTTCCACAGCTTCATCTTCTCCTGAGCAGTGGTTGCAATGCTGACAACCTGGGGGGGGTTTGGTGTGTAGAGCAAGAGTGAGTACACATCAACATACTCAGCAAGTATCCTGTTTGGCTGTAGTAGACTAGCTTTATGTGGGGATAAGTCAAGCAGTTGCTTTTAGTTGGTCAGGTTATTACTTACTAGTAGGAAGCCAGGTTTTAACATTAACCCAAGTTATTAGCCCAATGTATCCTTTCCAAACGGAAAGAATACCACTTACCAGCACCATAATCATAATCAGAACCATCAATCTCATTGCCACCTGTACCAAAATATCTCTGATCAAGTATCACTAATCTCTGGAGCTCCCTTGGCCGCTCATAACCGTGAGCACGGCTGATATATCAGTTTCATAACACTCTGCAAAGGTTGTGCACTTTACCCATAAGCCGTGATTCCCTCTCTAGCCCGGGCTTGCAAGACCCTTATTCACTCCCAAGGTGAATGGCTAGGGATTCACTACGAAGCTTTTACAAAGATTCCCCGGGGCTGTAGCCACCCGTTAGGTTTCCTAAATGTACCGCACTCCTCCCCAAGGGACAAATCAACCTTGGCAGAGCGAGCCGCATACACCGAGCCCCATTGACGGCACAACGGCTAAGTGATCTACACCCCGGTTCCTCTAATTATTCAGCTAAGGGCGTCCCATTCCACCCTCATGGTTGCACTGTTTTCCCGGGCGGTCATCCATTGAACAGGTCCTTACGGAGAGGCACTCGAGAAACCGCTCGAGTCCCCTTGAAAGTCACAAATATAATCATAAATAAGAAGGGAAAACAGCGTATCATAGATAATCACATCATGTTCATTGATTAGAGTTGAGCAATAGCATCAGACTAAGCAGTAATAATCCGACCCAAATAGGTAAACAAGGACATGGATAACAAAAGCTAGTCAATCCTTAAGTATAAATGTGTAATGCGGGAGGTGAATTAAAGAATGAATAGGACAACAATAGGTCAAAGGACACTTGCCTCCACCAACCGACTGCTGCTCAGGGGCTTCTCCTGCGAATTCCTCGGGCTCTTCGACCGGATCGTTCTCTATGCGAGCGCAAACATACATACATCCACATATTTAATACAAAAGAACAGTACACCATACAAGGGAACAAATAAAGTGAATATGCATCAAGTATGACATTCGATATCGCATTCATTATGATTAGAAAGAAACGGGAAAGGGTCTCGCAGGGGGTTAAATCTTATGCACTAATGATTAGTTACAATTGGTTCTAACAAAAGAAATTAGTTATATGCACTAATGGAAACCTAGTCATTTTTAGTTGATCAACATTGAACTGGATAAACAATTGATTATATATAAAATAACTAGCGCAACGAAATTCTAAATTAAGCTTCCTATTTCAATAACATGAACAATGATTAGCCTGCCTAAAATAAAATAACTATGATAACAGAAAGTAAAATAAAATAAAAAAAAAATAAAAAAAAGGGGGGCGGTTGAACCGGCCAGGGGGCGGTTGAACCGGCCTGGGGCAGAGGCGGGGGCGGCCAAGCCGGCGGCGGGCGGCCGAGCTGGCGGGGGGGGGCGGGCGGTTGAACCGGCCGGGGGCGGCCGAGCTGGGCGGCTGGGCCGGCGGGGCGCGGCCAGGCGGGCGGTTGGGCGGCCGAGGGGGCGGCCAGGCGCGGCCAGGGGGCGCGGCCAGGCGGCCGGGGGGGCGGCCAGGGCGGCCAGGCGCGGCTGGGGGCGGCCAGGGCGGCCGAGGGCGGCGCGGCCAGGGGCGGCTGGGCCGGCCAAGGAGAGAGGAGGGGAGAGGGGAGAGGGGAGAGGGAGGGAGGAGGGGGAAGGGGGGCTCACCGGGGACGGACGAGCGACGGCGGCGGCGGTTGGGCCGGCGGCAGGGGGCGGCCGAGCTGGGGGTAGGGGGCGGCGGTGGCTAGGGTGGGGAGAGGGAGAATGGGGGGAAGAGAGAGAGAGTTGGGGGGAAAAAGGGGAGGGGCGGCTGGGCCACTTGGGCCCAAGGGGGGCGCGCGGGGGGGGGGGGGCGGCTGGGCCGGCTGGGGGCGGCTGGGCCGGCCAGGAGCAGCCCACGGCGCGGGAGAGAGAAAAGGGAGGAGAGAGAGAAAGAAGAAGAAAAAGAAAGAAAAGGTTTCTCTCACTTTCGAAATCCGATCTTCCTAGATGAATGCATTTGCACTTTCAAGCAATCAAAGAATGCATAGTTCGGCATGGTGCATCAAACAACATAAAGCAATTTAGGGTTTTTCTTTACACGGGAATTCCAAACCGAATCCCGCTAGCTTTGGAAAAGGTCAAGGTTTAGCGAGAGAACGAGAAAAGAAAAGAGTAACGCCTGAATTTGGTGAGAGAAAAGAAGAAAAAATTCTACCCCCAAATTCAGGGCGTTACAAACCTATCCCCCTTAAAAGAATCTCGCCCTCGAGATTCAGGGCTGGCTAGCAAAGAGCTCTGGGTACTTAGCCATTAGATCATCTTCACGCTCCCAGGTTGCTTCTTCCTCAGAGTGGTGATTCCATCTGACTTTGCACATTCTGATGGTCTTCCTTCGGGTGACTGTCTGCAACCTCAAGGATTTGCACTGGCTTCTCAACGTAGGTCAAGTCCTCCTGGACTTCAAGACCTTCCACTGGCAACTGCTCTTCTGGCACACGCAAGCACTTCTTCAACTGAGACACATGAAAGACATCATGCACAGCGGACAAATTCTCTGGCAGACTGAGCTGATAGGCCACTTCTCCATGCTTTGAGAGGATCTGGTACGGACCAATGTAGCGGGGTGCTAGCTTGCCTTTGATTCCGAACCTTCTGACTCCTCTGATCGGTGACACTTTCAGATAGACAAAGTCTCCGACTTCGAAACTCAGCTCTCTTCTTCTTGTGTCTGCATAGCTTCGTTGCCTCGATTGCGCTATCTTCAGATTCTCTCGGACCATCTTGATGTTCTCTTCGGCTTCAAGCAAAATATCTGGCCCAAACACTTGCTTTTCTCCAGGCTGATCCCATTGCAATGGAGTTCTGCAACTCCTTCCATAGAGCGCTTGAAATGGTGACATCTTCAAACTGGCCTGGTAACTGTTGTTATAGGAAAACTCCGCATAAGGCAATCGCTTGTCCCATCCGGACTGATCTTGCAACGCACAGGCCCTCAACATGTCTTCAAGAATTTGGTTGGTCCTTTCAGTCTGACCATCTGTCTGCGGATGATAAGCTGAACTGAAATTCAAATGTGTGCCCAAGGCTTCATGCAACTGCTGCCAGAAATGAGAGGTGAACTGCGTTCCTCTGTCTGACACTATCTTCTTTGGCACACCATGAAGACAAACGATCCGAGACATATACAACTCTGCCAATACTGCACTGTTGTAGCTGGTCTTGACAGGTATGAACTGGGCTGACTTGGTCAAACGGTCCACTACTACCCAAATAGAATCGTAGCCGGCTCGAGTGCAAGGCAATCCGACTATGAAATCCATACCAATCTCATCCCATTTCCACTGAGGGATCTGCAACGGTTGCAACAATCCAGCTGGTCTCTGGTGCTCTGCCTTAATTCTTCGGCAACTATCACACATAGCCACGTGCTCTGCGATCTCCCTCTTCATTCCGTACCACCAGAATTTCTTCTTCAGATCCTGATACATCTTCTCACTGCCAGGGTGAATCGAATAAGCTGTCTCATGAGCTTCCTTGAGAATTAATTCCCGAATAGACTGGACATTGGGAACACACAAGCGGTCTTTGAACCATACCACACCTTCTACATCTTCTCGAAAATCTTTGCCTTTGCCTTCCGAAATCAGTCGCCGAATCTCACTGATCTTCTCATCATTCTTCTGCGTTTCTTTGATTTCCCGCTCCAAGGTAGGTTCCAACTCAACTGTGACTCCTCGCGAATTATTCAGAAATCTGAGACTCAACCTGTCGAACTCCTTGGCCAACTCATAAGGCATCGGACGAGCGACCATCAGATTGACTTGACTCTTTCTGCTCAAAGCATCTGCCACTACGTTTGCTTTGCCTGGATGGTAATGGATCTCCAACTCATAGTCTTTGATCAATTCTAACCATCTTCGTTGCCTCATGTTCAGCTCTGACTGAGTGAATATGTACTTCAGACTCTTGTGATCTGTGTAAACATCGCATTTCTGTCCATACAGATAGTGCCTCCATGTCTTCAGCGCGTGAACCACTGCTGCCAACTCTAGGTCATGGATTGGGTAATTCTTCTCATGAACCTTCAGCTGTCAGGACGAGTAAGCCACAACTCTTCCCTCTTGCATCAACACACATCCCAAACCCGTGTAACAAGCATCACAATACACCGAGAAGGGCTTGTGCACATCAGGCAAGACTAAGACAGGCGCTGTAGTCAACTTCTCTTTCAGCGCTTCAAAGGCCTCTTGGCATTTCTCGGTCCACTTGAACTCAACCTTGTTGCCTAGCAACGCTGTCATTGGTTTCGCAATCTTCGAAAACCCTTCAATGAATCGCCGATAATATCCGGCCATTCCAATGAAGCTCTTGATTCCTCGGGCATCTGTTGGCGCTTTCCAGTTCAGAATGTCTGCCACTTTCTTCGGATCCACAGCCAATCCTTCTTTGTTGATTATGTGACCCAAGAACAGGACTTCACTGGTCCAGAACTCACACTTGCTCAACTTTGCATACAACTGGTGCTCTCGCAATCTCTGCAATACCATCCTCAAATGATCTGCATGTTCCTCTTCGCTTTGAGAATAAACCAGAATGTCATCAATAAATACCACCACAAACTTATCGAGATAATCCATGAATACACTATTCATCAAGTTCATGAAGAACGCTGGTGCATTGGTCAAACCAAAAGACATCACTGTGAACTCATATAACCCATACTTGGTAATGAATGCCGTCTTCGGAATGTCCGAAGGTCGGATCCTGAGCTGATGATAACCTGACCTCAGATCAATCTTGGAGAACACACTGGCTCCTCTCAACTGGTCGAACAGATCTTCTATTCTGGGCAAGGGATACTTGTTCTTGATCGTGACTTCATTCAAAGCTCGATAATCGATACACATCCTTTTGGTGCCATCTTTCTTCTCCACAAACAGGACAGGGGCGGCCCAAGGCGAGGTGCTTGGCCGGATGTAACCTTTCTTTGATAGCTCATCAATCTGCTTCTTAAGCTCAACCAACTCTGGTCCAGATATTCTGTAAGCTCTCTTAAAAATAGGGGCGGTTCCAGGAAGAAGCTCTATGGCAAACTCAACTTTCCGCTCTGGTGGCATACCCGGTAAGTCCTTTGGAAACACATCTGGGAATTCAGACACAACCTTGATACTCTCAATTGGGTCTGCTTCACTGCTATCGACAGCCATCTGATAACAACTTCCTCTCTTCGGCTCAGGCGGGACTAACTCGGTCACCACTTCCTCTCCTAGTGGGGACACCAACTTGATTGTCCTTTTTATCACAACTGATAACTGCCTGATACTTATCTAGCCAATTCATCCCTAGGATGACATCTATTCCCTGAGTACCCATTACTATAAGGTTAGCGGGAAACGCTATCCCCCTTATTTCCACACATACATTCAAACAGATGCTATCAGCTCGAATTCTACCACCAGCTGAGTCAATTTGAATGGGGGTTGACATGGTAGTAATTGGAAGATTATGTGCTTCTACCCACGATGCAGTAATGAAAGAATGCGTTGCTCCAGTATCAAATAACACTTCTGCAATATGGGAGTCGACTGGGAACATACCTACTATCATGCCGGGAGTCTCCTGAACTGCTTCAGCCTCCAAGTGGTTCAGTCTCCCATGATTATAGCGCGGTTGAGAGCGGTTGCCTGCTCCAGGCTGAGGCACATTCTGCTTTGCTGGGGCATTGGGGCCTGACTGCTGCTGGGCTGTCTTCTTCGGACATTGCATCACCCAATGGCCTTGCTCTCCACAGTGGAAACATGCTCTGTTTCCAACCTGAGCTGGTGCTGCCTGATTGCTCTGCTGAGTTGCGGGGGCAGGAAGACGAGGTGCTTGCTGATTCTGCCTCTGAAACTGACCTCCTGACTGATTACTCTGACGGTTCTGATACTGATGCTGAGGATACTGCCTTTGGAACTGCTGATACTGCTGACGCTGCTGATGCTGCAGAGGTGGACGCTGATTCTGTCTGAACTGCTGAGGTTGATTGCCTGAAAAACGAGGGCGGCTGCTGCTTCCAGGCTGGGGTCCACTGATCTTGCGCTTACGATCCTCCATCTCCTTACGCTTCCTTTCTGTCATGATTGCTCTGTCAATCAGGTGCTGGAATGTCGGGAAGGTGTGATTCATCAGTTGGTACTGAAGAGGGTCAACCAAGCCTCTCAAGAAATGGTATTGTCGTTTGGCGTCGGTGTTGACATCCTCAGGAGCATAGCGAGACAACTGCAGAAACCTGTCTCGATACTCACTGACAGATGATGACCCTTGCTTAAGGGCCAGGAACTCCTCCTTCTTCACTGTCATCAGACCTACAGGCACATGGTACTGACGAAAGCTACCTCTGAACTCCTCCCAGGTGATGGCATCGGGGTTGGCATGGGTGGCGAGGTAAGACTCCCACCATGATTGGGCTGCTCCTCTCAACAGACGGGGACCATACAAGACTTTCTCCCTATCATCACACTGAGCGGTATGCAACTCCCGCTCCACAGTGTGCAGCCAATCTTCAGCATCCATGGGGTCAGAAGAGTGAGCAAACGTTGGGGGATGACCTCTCATGAATTCAGCACGCTTGTCTCTGGGCATCTGAGGCATCTGAGGCTGGGGTGGAGCCTGCTGCTGTTGCTGCTGCTGCTGCTGCTGCTGAATGGCGGCCAGAGTCTGACCGATGGCCTGGACTGCCTGAGTCTGCATCAGAAACATCTGCTCGATCGACATCGGGGGCGGGGGTGGCAGGTGCTGCTGCTGGGGCACCTCATCCTGCGGAGCGGCTCGCTCCTGCTGAGCACGCCTTCCTCCTCTACGCCTGTTCTCTGACATCTGCAGAACGCAACCACACATCAGAACTGATCTGGCAAATCTTGCAGCATAAGAAAAGAGTATAGAATTCTCCAACAGCACTGAACAGATGAGCATCTTCACTGATCTCCATCGCAGACCACACAGCTTCTCAGATAAAGAGGAAAGTAGAATAAAGGGTTTCCCAACTATATAACTAACTCCATTAACATAATAGGTAAGCCAAAATGCAGGGGATACCCACACTCTGGTGACAATCATTACAAAGATCGAAACCAAACATAGTTCATCATGACAAACATAAATGCACAGGATATAGCAAACTACCCTGTCTAACTAAGACTAACTAAGACCGAGATTAACGCTAAGACTGAAGCTTCTATGTATATATATTTCGTATTAATTACAAGATCTGACTCTAGCGATCTATGGTTCCAAGTCTATCTTGGTCTTGCAGTCGGGATTGCCATAAGACTGGCGTCCATGCCGAGGTGAGCGGTACGGGTGCTGAGTCCCAACGGGAGCGGGGGAACCATCATCCAAGTGACGACGTTCCGCGTGCTCAGCCCGCAGCAGGGCGATCTCAGCACGAGCCCTACTCAGCTCGTCTAATGCATGGTCCAGCTCCGTGTTTAGCACGGCGGCTAGGTTGACTGTGCTGCTCAACCTAGGATTGTCCTCACCAACAGGTGAAACAATCACGCCTCCTGTGCTGCCAGATGGACGGCGGGGGTAATACTTCAGGTCGAGACCGTCAGCTACCCCACCGAAAACCGAGCAGTAGTGCGAAAGCGCACGGCGTGCAGCATCCTGCATGGCTGCCTCAGCTGAGTCCCGCTCAGAGATAGAATAGTGCTCTGAGCAAGCCTCCGCGCCCTGGAGACTGTTCTCCGGACGGCGCACCAAGCAGGTCGCCTCCCAGCGGTCCGGGTAGACCCCGCGACTATGCTGGTAAACCACACAGCGATACTCGATGGACCAAGTACGCCGGTCAAGTGCTCGACGTAGCAGGGTGTCGAGCGCAGTCATGGAAGTGACACCCGCGAGCAGCGTCGCGAGTGATGGGTCGAGCAACCCATCCTTCCGGCTCATGGTTAGCAGAGAGGTCGGTGTCGTGGCTCGGGTTGTCGTCGCCACCTCCGTCGTCTGGGTCTCCTCCAGCAGCTACTCCAGAGGCTGGGGCGCCCAGTGGTGGTGCAGGGGGCGCCTCCAGGGGAAGCACAGGAGAGCAGCTCCTCACAGACTCTATCTCCTGCTGGAGCGAGAAAGAAGAGCCCTGCTGCTCCTGTTGTCGACGTTCCTGCTCCTCATGCAGGCGGTGGTGCAGTCTCTCCAAGTGGCTGGACTGTCCGGCCACGGGACGGCGAAGCGGACGCTCAGCAAGGCGGGAGGGTAAGAAGGGGATGACGGACTTTCGTGCAGTGTGTCTAAGTCGAGCCATCTACAAAAGACACCGCAAGCAAAAGAGTGAGAACAGAATGAATATGACCAGCAAATAATGAATCATAAATAAATGAAGGATTAGAATAAAACATAATTTTCAGTAAGGTATAATATATAGTAGAACATAGGTTTGGTCGGTATGGCCAACTTTTGAAGGGGTACCAAAGTCAAGGCAGGGACAGAGGTCTATAATCCTTAGAACGACCATTCTACTCTAGGTTAGCGGTCCTACAGTCAGCACGGCTTTGATACCACTTATGTCACACCCGGTTTTAGAAGGCAAACCGAATGCGAACCATGTACGTGCCAGGATCAGTTATTCACGTACACAGCAGTTACATAACATGGACATCATCACACAGTGCTCAAATAGTATTAAAAGGGGAAATAATAGTCGATTACATCATATGTCTGAGACATCCATATAGTTCTTACAATAAATCAAAGTGCGAAAACGAAACGTAGATAACGCGGCCTTCACAGGCAGCCGACTGGGGGTTGCCGCTAACCCACGCCTAGAACCCGTCGTAGTCTTGGAACTCCTGGAAGTCTCCTTCCACAGCTTCATCTTCTCCTGAGCAGTGGTTGCAATGCTGACAACCTGGGGGGGGGGGTTTGGTGTGTAGAGCAAGAGTGAGTACACATCAACATACTCAGCAAGTATCCTGTTTGGCTGTAGTGGACTAGCTTTATGTGGGGATAAGTCAAGCAGTTGCTTTTAGTTGGTCAGGTTATTACTTACTAGTAGGAAGCCAGGTTTTAACATTAACCCAAGTTATTAGCCCAATGTATCCTTTCCAAACGGAAAGAATACCACTTACCAGCACCATAATCATAATCAGAACCATCAATCTCATTGCCACCTGTACCAAAATATCTCTGATCAAGTATCACTAATCTCTAGAGCTCCCTTGGCCGCTCATAACCGTGAGCACGACTGATATATCAGTTTCATAACACTCTTCAGAGGTTGTGCACTTTACCCATAAGTCGTGATTCCCTCTCTAGCCCGGGCTTGCAAGACCCTTATTCACTCCCAAGGTGAATGGCTAGGGATTCACTACGAAGCTTTTACAAAGATTCCCCGGGGCTGTAGCCACCCGTTAGGTTTCCTAAATGTACCGCACTCCTCCCCAAGGGACAAATCAACCTTGGCAGAGCGAGCCGCATACACCGAGCCCCATTGACGGCACAACGGCTAAGTGATCTACACCCCGGTTCCTCTAATTATTCAGCTAAGGGCGTCCCATTCCACCCTCATGGTTGCACTGTTTTCCCGGGCGGTCATCCATTGAACAGGTCCTTACGGAGAGGCACTCGATAAACCGCTCGAGTCCCCTTGAAAGTCACAAATATAATCATAAATAAGAAGGGAAAACAGCGTATCATAGATAATCACATCATGTTCATTGATTAGAGTTGAGCAATAGCATCAGACTAAGCAGTAATAATCCGACCCAAATAGGTAAACAAGGACATGGATAACAAAAGCTAGTCAATCCTTAAGTATAAATGTGTAATGCGAGAGGTGAATTAAAGAATGAATAGGACAGCAATAGGTCAAAGGACACTTGCCTCCACCAACCGACTGCTGCTCAGGGGCTTCTCCTGCGAATTCCTCGGGCTCTTCGACCGGATCGTTCTCTATGCGAGCGCAAACATACATACATCCACATATTTAATACAAAAGAACAGTACACCATACAAGGGAACAAATAAAGTGAATATGCATCAAGTATGACATTCGATATCGCATTCATTATGATTAGAAAGAAACGGGAAAGGGTCTCGCAGGGGGTTAAATCTTATGCACTAATGATTAGTTACAATTGGTTCTAACAAAAGAAATTAGTTATATGCACTAATGGAAACCTAGTCATTTTTAGTTGATCAACATTGAACTGGATAAACAATTGATTATATATAAAATAACTAGCGCAACGAAATTCTAAATTAAGCTTCCTATTTCAATAACATGAACAATGATTAGCCTGCCTAAAATAAAATAACTATGATAACAGAAAGTAAAATAAAATAAAATAAAATAAAAAAATAAAAAAGGGGGGGGGCGGTTGAACCGGCCAGGGGGCGATTGAACCGGCCTGGGGTAGAGGCGGGGGCGGCCAAGCCGGCGGCGGGCGGCCGAGCTGGCGGGGGGGCGGGCGGTTGAACCGGTCGGGGGCGGCCGAGCTGGGCGGCTGGGCCGGCGGGGCGCGACCAGGGGCGGGGCGCGGCCAGGCGGCCGGGGGGCGGCCAGGGCGGCCAGGCGCGGCTGGGGGCGGCCAGGGCGGCTGGGCCGGCCAAGGAGAGAGGAGGGGAGAGGGGAGAGGGGAGAGGGAGGGAGGAGGGGGGAGGGGGGGCTCACCGGGGACGGGCGAGCGACGGCGGCGGCGGTTGGGCCGGCGGCAGGGGGCGGCCGAGCTGGGGGTAGGGGGCGGCGGCGGCTAGGGTGGGGAGAGGGAGAATGGGGGGAAGAGAGAGAGAGTTGGGGGGGAAAGGGGAGGGGCGGCTGGGCCGGCTGGGGGCGGCTGGGCCGGCCAGGAGCAGCCCACGGCGCGGGAGAGAGAAAAGGGAGGAGAGAGAGAAAGAAGAAGAAAAAGAAAGAAAAGGTTTCTCTCACTTTCGAAATCCGATCTTCCTAGATGAATGCATTTGCCCTTTCAAGCAATCAAAGAATGCATAGTTCGGCATGGTGCATCAAACAACATAAAGCAATTTAGGGTTTTTCTTTACACGAGAATTCCAAACCGAATCCCGCTAGCTTTGGAAAAGGTCAAGGTTTAGCGAGAGAACGAGAAAAGAAAAGAGTAACGCCTGAATTTGGTGAGAGAAAAGAAGAAAAAATTCTACCCCCAAATTCAGGGCGTTACACATGGCGCGCACCAGACAGTGAACAATGACTGTCTGGTGTGCCACCGGACTGTCCGGTGCGCCCATCGTCAGCAGAAACTGCCTACGGCTAGGAAGTGGTTGAGGGGCTATAAATACCCCCCAACCATCTCATTCAAAGCCATCCAAGCATTCTGAAGCTTTCTTTCATTGCAAGAGCAAAGTCCAACACTCCAAGACACAATCAAAGCAATCAATCCACTCCAAGTTACCAAAATCAATGCTAGTGCTTAAGGGTTTGGGAGAGGATCATTTATGTTCTTTTGTTGCTCTTGTCGCTTGGATTGCCTTCTCTTCTTCCTATTCTTACTTATAAGTGTTTATAGAGCTAGCAAGAGACACCTAAGTGTGTGGTGGTCCTTGTGGGGTCTTAGTGACCCGTTTGATTAAGGAGAAGGCTCACTCGGTCTAAGTGACCGTTTGAGAGAGAGGGAAAGGGTTGAAATAGACCCAGCCTTTGTGGCCTCCTCAACGGGGATTAGGTTCTTTGAAACCGAACCTCGATCAAACAAATCACCGTGTCCACTTATGTTGATTTCCATTTGATTTGTTTGCCCTCTTTCTCTCTCTAAAGTTTCCTTGCCAATATTGATTTGAGTTTGCTCCTAAACGTTATCCGCATCATTTGAGCAACTCGTGGCAAGAGAAACAATCTTTCACCTCAGATTTAATTCTAACGCTAACCCCCAGCCTTAGTGTGTGTTTAAGTTTATAAATTTCAGGTTGTGCCTTGTTGGGGCGAAGGCGAACACGCTACCCTTCGCTCTATGACTTCACCTGCCCATTGTGCAGATGGTCACATCCACAACGCGTCCGAACATGCCGAAGGCACCGACCAGACGGAGACCTGCGTGGTCCCCTTTGCGGACGGGTTGCAAGACGAAGGCTTTGTCGAAGTCTATAGGTCTCCCACGTCGTCACTGCCACGGGAGGCCCATGTGGGATTCGGCCCATTGTAATCGGCCCCGCGAGGATAAGCGCGTTAAGGGTCGTGTCTGTAATAGCCTTACTGTAATGACTGCCTATAACCTCCCCTTGTGGGAATATTATGGGGATAAACTAGGTACTCGAGGGCATAAACGTCTTTGTCAAGGGACAGGTGGCCGCTCGAGTGCCTATAAATACCCATGTGCAGTGCCCGCAACAGAAATGAACAAAGCTTTTGGCATTCCATACTAAACCTTACAAACACACTTTTCGTTTCCCCTTTGGATTAACCTACCCAGACGGAAAGGTTCCCAACATTTGGCGCCCACCGTTCGTGCTACGAAAACAACCCGCGATGGCCCCCAAGCGAGCTAGTTCGAAGGCTGCCCCATCCATCGACGAAGCGGCGAAGGAAGCGCTACTAGCGGAGAAAAAAGGCAAGGCCCTCACGGACAACACCCCCCAAGAGGCCTTCGAAGATGACGCTGTCAGCAAAAGACAGTGCCAAGACCATTCCACCCCCGAAGGCACCGTACGCACCTGCAGCTCCGAAGGCGCACCGCAAGCGCCACCACTAGGCTTCGGTCCACCAGAGGGCGAAGATACAATAGAAGACGAACAAGTCATCAGCATCTCAGCCGAAGACCAGCTAAAGTTGCGGGCCCTGCGCATCAAGAACCACAACCTCCAAAAGCAAAAAGAAATCCTCGAGGCCAAGCGCCAACGTGTCACCATGCAAGCCAAGGTGCGTCAGATGATACAAGATGAGGAGCAGAGAGCTCGGGAGCTAGAGCAAGAGATCACGCTCATGCAGGGCGAGGGCCAGCACAATCTGCAACGTGGACCGCTTGCACCGCTAGCGTCTCTCCAGCAGCGCGTCCAAGCCGGAGACCCATTCATACCATAGCATGGCCCCTTCATTCCACCTGCCGCAGCTTTCCAGGGGATCAACTACCTCGACGAGCAAAGTCCCTTGGCTCCGCAACTCCAAGCATCGCCTTGGCTCGCCAACTTCAGGGTTGGCACCTACCCCAAATACAACGGCAGTACCGACCTGGCACAATACATCATGAGCTACCAGGTTGTCATCGCATCGTTCGGAGGGAACAATGCCATAATGGCCAAATCCTTTATCATCGTGCTCGAAGGCCCAGCCTTGACTTGGTACACCAGGTTACCGCCACTGTCCATTGACTCCTGGAAAGGACTTCGTGACAAGTTCCTGCTCAACTTTCAAGGGTACCGACCTGATACCGACGCCCTAGCTGAGTTATCCCTCTGCAAGAAGCAAGAGAAGGAAACCCTTCACGAGTACTACAGAAAATTCCTGACGCTCAAGTCGCAACTGCCATCAGTTGACGACCACATCGCGATCCATTATGCCATCAGCGATCTTTGAGCTGGCGTCCTGTAGAAACATTGCATCAGGGACCCACCCAAAAATATACAGGAGCTATATCAACTATTCGAGAAGTATGCCAGGTCTGAAGAGCTGCATCAACGCAAGGTTGAATCTTAGAGGAAGCCTAAGGACCCTCCGCAGTCCAGCAGAACCTGGACCAGGCCATCGCAACCAGACTCTAGACGGGACAGTCGCAGTCACCAACAGGTGCACAACATAGCTAATCAGCACCCAGCCGGAGAGACTGCTCGTTGTCAGGATTACCCCCCAAGGCCAAGGCAACGGCACCAGAGGGAGAGGCCGAGGACGGTCGCAGCAGCCGCGCAGATTCTACTGTCTGTTTCATGGCGAGGACTGCGCGCACCAAACAAGGGATTGTCCAGAAACCAAGGCCACCAGGGACAGAATGTCTAGAGCACAACCAGCCGACAACTAGAGGGTCGTCGCGCACACATACCACCACCAGCATCCCTACCACAATGAGCAAATCCAGCATCCACCCATCCACGCGTACCAGCACCGTCAAGAAGTGCAGGTTCTACCACCACCGCCTCCGCATCACCCAAATCCACCACACCATAACCACCCCCCTCAAGCACCCAAGCAGGAAGACTTCGCCGAACCACCATATCGTGGAGTCATCCACATGATCATCGGAGGGTCCAGCGTGGACTTCGAAACAAAATGGCAGAAAAGGGACCACTACCGATGTGTGAACCATGTCACTCTCACTGGCCCAATAGTGCAAACGAAGTGGTCCCATGTCCCGCTCACCTTCGACGCCCGATACGTCGACTTGCGGAGCGCCCCTCACGCAGACACCATGGTGATCACCTGCAGGGTAGCAGGCTGGGACCTACACAAGGTGCTGGTCGACAACGACAGCTAGGCTGACATCATTTTTCTGCATGCCTTCGATCGCATGGGAATAAGCCACAACCTACTCAAACCTACAGACAATCCACTATATGACTTTTTTGCCCCCGCAAGTCACCTGGGAATGCACCGATCGAAGTCATCGGCGCTTCGCGGGGGGCGGTCCTCAACAGAGACTCCACTGCAGCTAAATCCAACTGCCTAAAAATAGTCTAAATCGTCCTTCGAGGATTCATCATCCATCCACGAAAAAGGGCACCCCAATTTTCCACCCTCCGAAGACCACGACCCAAAGTCTGATTCCCCCGACACATTACCACTAAGAGACATCACATTTGCATCCATCAAAATATGATCACTCATAGCATCATCAGGGTTTGCTTGCGCAGGCCCGGACGCCGGAACCTGCGCAGCAACCGATCTTCAGTATCATACAAAACTAACACTATCAGTCTACCCCCCATTACATTCTCTCAACCTGCGCCGAAGCATCTGCCGTCGCAGGACCCTCAACGGCACCTCGTGGAAGTGTCGTTTGCTCTTCGGCTCCTGACTCCGTCGAAGCATCCCTCCGGGTCACCAAGCTTTCAAGGCCAGCGAGGTCCTCCACATCTTCTTTGTTCATCACCTACGAAGACAGCACAACAACATTTTCAAACAACGAACACACACAACGCCCCTCGCCAAACCAACAGCATACCTACGCCAGCGCTTGGTCCGCTCTTTCCCGGACGATGCCGCGACCGTGGGGACCCCACATCCTATCATAAAGCGCTCCAGCGGAGCGCTTCAGCATGTCATCTTCAATTTGGTATACTCCACAATCAAAGTCCTCATTCGCTCGGTCGAAGACTTTGAAATGCCTGCATCCCTCTCGGGACAAAGCATTCGCAGCCCCCTCGCAAGTAACGAGAGACGCGTAGGACATGAGACCCGTCACGATAGACGGGAGCGACTCCAGTTCATCTTGCAACTACCCTAAAAAGCGAATCCCCACCTCCTCCTCGATTCGTCAAAGGGGGCAGTCTGCGTGTCAAGGTCAGGGTACGCATTCACGAAAGCGTGTGCGCCCGTTCAACCCCAGCGCGGGTGGAAGACTCCATCCTTTCGCGGTGGCCACACATATTCTTCAACTCTAACTCCAGCTTGGCAGTGTGCTTATGGGTAGCTTGAGCCTCCGCATGGGCAGCCTGAGCCTCCGCACGGGCTTTTTCTGCATCCTCCTTCTCATCAGTAAGTCAGCGACTGAGGTCCTCCTTTCCTTCTCCAGTGCTGTTAACTTCTCGAGGAGGTTCCGGCTCTTATTTTCGGCCGTCGACTTATCCCTAACCGCCTCAATGTGCTGCGTTCGAAGGCGCTCAATCCTTCCCTCGAGTTGTCTCCTCTCGGAAACAAACTGCAAGGTCAGTGCCCCCGAGGCAACTTGCTCGGCGAAGGCAGTCACCTGACATCAAACATCCAAACTCAGTACAACAGAACAAAATTATCATATATATATGAATAAATAATTACACAAACTCACAAATCACAGCTGCTGCTCGGTAGATGTGGCCACGCCAGCAGCGGCGGTGGCCAAGGCAAGTTCGCCTCCACCTCTAGCGATGGCGCAAAATTTCGACCATGGGTCCTCCGAGGTCCCCACGTCGCCCTTCGCCGTACCCATCAGGCTGGCAGCCGCTGTCGACGGTACCACCGCCAACTGCCCAGCCTCCACCCCTATATCACAACTAAGTTAGAAACATGGATTTACCTGACTAAGAGAAATCAAGTAAGACAACTGACCAGCAAGCGGCAGCCTAGTCTGAGCTCAAACATGGTAACGCCTCCCACCAGGTAGTCATCTACTGACAACTCTTGGGCGGCCCTGCTGGTCCCCGACACCGCTGCTTCAGTGGCGCGCGTCGGCAAGGGAGTCTCGCAGTGGCAACAGACGCCGCGGGTGGAGGCATTGCCGTAGATGGGGTGGCAGCCTTCGTGCTAACTCGCGCCAGCTTAGTTCTCGCCGTGGGTCCACCAGCCAAATGGGGGCCTTGAGCGTCCTGGCGATCTTTCACCATCACTGCTGACACAACAACACCAATATTCCTCTAGTAAGGAAAATTTCTCAAATCACGAGCCAAACGAGATGTAAAAAAAGCATCGCCAGCGGCCCAGGGTATAGGGTCATTCCTAGGCCATCGACCCCTCGGTAGCCTTCAGCATGCGCAAAGAAGTTTCCCAGAGCTCAGGCGAAGACATCAATTCCTTGTGAACCGCACACGTCTCCATTAACTCCTCAATAAAACTCCCAGTGGTTCTCGACCCAGTCTCATCATCCCCCATACCTAATTTCCTCTTTCGAGTGGCTACAACCGGAGCCTTCTCCCTTGAGGTGCCTTTGTCAGCCTAGGGTTTCACTTGCTTGCCTCGATCATCGCCGACATCAGCGAAGTCCCCCTCCGGGTAGAAACCATAAGGCAATTTATTCAATTCGAAGACATGGTTCAACCTCACGTTGGAACCGTGAATATCCCAACTTCTTAACATTTCAGTCTTTGGCGCATATTTTCCGACAATCTTAATAGCCTTCGACTCCACTTCTAGCACGAAAGCGGCCGCATCCCGCCCGCGCAAGTCCACGACGAAGGCTGGGCTTCACACCAATTTATCCCCCAGGGTTGGCATCCGGCGAGGTATAATCTCGCCCAAAGCCCACCCGTCTGCCAAAGGC
Organism: Zea luxurians; assembly: GCA_029449295.1. NCBI lineage: Eukaryota > Viridiplantae > Streptophyta > Magnoliopsida > Poales > Poaceae > Zea > Zea luxurians. The sequence continues at coordinate 203,022,315 of JAOPSE010000003.1, forward strand.
CACACTCTGCAAGCGATGAACTATTCCACCAAGTCATGTCCACAGCTCAGACGGGCTGCGTAGCGAAGGGCCTCCTCGTCTTGATCCCCCTTTGCCACCTTAAATTGTGGAAACACCACATAACAATGCAAGCACAAGATAGCAGGGGGCAAACTGGGCAACCCTTCGACGTCGCTTGGCGCCACATAAAACCAGAACTCCCACCAGTTACCCCATGTAACACCCACTTTGTAAGTTGCTAGAAATAATACCAATAGAGAAAACAATATCTCTCTTTATGAGAGTTTGATGCATCATCATATGAGAACACCATGTCCAAGAACAATTAATAAAAAGATATGCTACTAAATTGTTGCATCATGCTGGATATTTTATTTGTGTGTGTGCATTTGGTGACAACATATAAATAAAATGACAATGAGAAGAGGATTTGAGGAAAAAGGAGAAAGAAAGAAAGAAATAATAGAAATTATAAAACAAAATTTATAAATACACAAACTCAACTATACTGGTATGATTGAAATTTATCTAAAGTTTGAGTACAAATTCAAAGTCAAATTTGGAATTCAAATTGGGAATTGAAAAATAAAAAGAAAAGAAAACAGAAAATATAAAAAAAGAAAAGAAAGACTATACCTACCTGGGCCGGCAGACCCCATTCTGGCCCAATACCATATTCCTCCGCGCGGCCCAACCGAGCTATTCCGCTGCGCCGACAGTCGGGCCCCACGGGCCAGTCCCTCGTCCACCGCGCGCGCATTGTGCAACTCGCTGACAAGTGGGCCATTCAATCGGGCGTTGCTTCCTGTTGTCTACTTCCTCTCTGTCTGGTACGCGGGACCCACGATGTCAGCGCCCCTCCAACCACTGGCGGGCGGGCCCGGTCAGTCAGGGTCTTTCCTCTTCGCGGACTCCGCGCTGGCGCAACAGAGCAGTCGTCGCGTCCCCAACTAACCTGCCGTCCATGGCGGGGGTCACCCGTGGGAATCGGAGCTCCACAACTCGCCTGACATGCCTACTCGCGACCATAAAGGCCAGACCGCTGCGAACTAACCTACTGTCTCCCCCAATCGCTCCGCGCCGCCACCCCTGAAACCCATCGCGGGCCGCTGATCCACTGCGTGAGCCTCTCGCCTGCTCATCCATTTACGGCCGTCCTGTGGTCGGGGGAAAGCCAGTGTCGGCGCGTGCTACCGATCACGGTGCCTTGGGTGGCTCGGTGCTGACTTGGAGCTTCCCAATTTCTCATCGGAGCAAGCCGCCGCAGCGAATCCGTGCCTTCCCGTGAGCTGAGTCCGGAGCCGATTAATCTCCTGTAAGAATTCCCTCATTCTCTTCTATACCTTCTCTGCTTCATTTAGCGCTGAATCGTGCTTCGTTTGGCGCACTGATGCCACCCTAATTGCTCGTCGGGGTGCACCTTCACCGTCATGCCGCCGGTGGTGGGGTCATGGCGTTTCAGTGCCCTAACTCCGAGTAATGTCGACCCGAATGAACTCAGTAGAGAGCTAGCTATGTATAGGGTCAATTTTCCGTTAATTTAGCGTGCAGGATCGCCGACGGCCTGGCTCCGGCCATGTCCGCCGCCGTAGCCGGTGGCGTTGCCGCCGTGTCTGTTCGCCGAAGGAGCTGGCGATGGGGGCAACGCGTAGAAGCCGTCGATCTCTGGATTAACGGTTAGGATTACACATGCGTACCGATTCGCTCCCTGTGCATCTCGGCCGTCGGATTTCTGATGGACGATCTAGATTAGAACAACGAATACCCCTTCGTTTCATTAAAACTGTGCCGTCGATTTTAGATCCAGTGGTCATGTATGTGTACCGGTTCGAGGATCTAATCTCACGCGTCCGCCCTGGATCGCACGGCTAAGATCTCTGCGTACCCCTTCGGCCCGGGTATTTTCTTAAAGAGCCCCTGCAGAAAACAGAAATAAACCCGCCGTCCTATTTCCACTGTGCACTGTGTCTGGGGCGACTTACACCGAGCCCCCTGGGTTTCTCTGGAATTGAGGCCCAGTCCACTGCTGTTTTAAAATGAGTAAATGAATTAGAAAATGTATTTTTAATACAAAAATAAGTGCTAAATCTTCAATAATTCATAGAAAATTCATACTTGCTCCAAATTAATCCATTCCAGTTGCTAAAATTTTGTAATTTTATTATCTAACACTTAGTGCCTCTGTTTTGGCATAAAAACAGTAAGAAAATTTATTTATCACTTGATCCTACTTAAAGCACATAAAACCTTTGAAAATGCATAACTTAAAATCTATAACTCAGAAAAATATGATTTCTGTTCCTAGGATTTTATTTTAATATGTAGAATATCTCTGTGCATTTAGTTTATATGTTTGGTGTAATGTTAATTTCTCTATATGCACTGTGCTTGTTTGTATTGTGACGAGTAGAAGAGCCCGTTGCTGAGGAGCCTGGTGAGCAGCAGGTTGAAGTAGCTGAGCAGGAGCTCATTGAAGGCAAGTTGTGCCCTTGACCACTTTTTACCCAATAATGTTCTTTAATATCACTTATCCATGCATAGGTTAATTTTGATGGGACCCAATAGGTCACCCTAGATTTGTTTATCTCATTACCTTGTTTACCCCTGAATCACTTGGGTAGTTTGCTATTGCTTTATATGGTTTTGGGATAATCATTTATTACCTCTATGTTCCAATTCTTGTTGTTATTATCTTTATGTTCATGTTGATATCATTAATGTTAATTGGAACATAGAGCTTAACTTGAGAACCACGTGCCACCACAAGGGAGGAATGGGACCCCTTGGCTGACTAATTAGGAAAGCTAGTGGAAGACTACCTTACCCGAAAGGGGCAAGGGCAGTAGGGGAGAGGTCAGTGCGGGGAGGTCCCTGGTTGGTCTTGCTGGGATGGCAGTCAGCCAGGAACCCTTTACTGGATCTTCCCATAAACTGTAGCGGGTTTTCGGAAGCTAGTGGAACTTTGTAAAGGCCTCGTAGTGTTGCCCTGCCGTGCTTCCTAGGTAGAGGTATATGAGATTCATGACCCCTTGGCAGATGGGTAACATGACTTGTGGGTAAAGGGTACAACCTCTGCAGAGTGTAAAACTGGTATACTAGCCGAGCTCACGGTCACGAGCAGCTCAGGACTCTCTGATGTTTAAATTATGGAACTTAAATTCAATTTTGTCATTTGCATTGCATGGGTTTATTATTAATTTTGTTCTATTACTTTACTTATGGTTTGGTATTTACTTACACTTAGTAACTGCTAATAAAATTTTGACCAACTACTTAAAAGCAATGCTCAGCTTTAACCCCTGTCTTTGATTAAGCCTTACACATCACATGAACTCACACCTTTGTGAGTTTATGTCCACTGGTTCCCCACAACTTGTTGAGCTATGATCATGTGTGAGCTCACCCTTGCTGTCTCACACCCCCCCACAGGAGATGATCAGGTGGTTCAGGAGGAGCCGCCTAACACTGAGGAGTTCGATCTGATCTAGGTGGCGTTTCCCAGTCGACATTGGCGCCGACGATCCTTAGTTCATTTTATCTTTATTATTTCATTTTGTAATAAGTCTTCCGCTATGTAATAAATACTCTGATGTTAATGACATTTATCTCTATACACTCTGTTATTATATATGTTGTCTTCTTGGCGCATGTATGAGATGCACCCGGCTTTGTTCCTTAAAACCGGGTGTTACAGAAGTGGTATCAGAGGAAATGTTGACTGTAGGACGAAACCTAGATAGAAATGGACAAGACCCTTACCTACTTATCTCATTCTGATTCATTCTACACTCACCTTACTCTGATTCTTTCTAAACTTATCTTGATCTTGTCCCACCTTCTACTGTTCTACTCTGATTATTCTTATCTTTTCTACTCTAAGACAAGATGGATTTCACACCTTGGAATCCTATGACCATGATCTTTTTTAAGAGATAGGGAACCTAAGACAAAAAATTTAAAACTATTTTCTCTATTTAAAAAAAAAATGTTGTTTGATTGTGCTGATGCTAAATGCCTGATTTGCTTCTTTGGTTGATTGATACATTAGGTATGGACATCTTAGTATGTACCACCATAAGGTATTGAATTAGCTAGGATATGTAAAATATTAATCTGCTTAGCTAATAAATCCCCCAAAGTAACCTGATTTGTAAATACCTGCCTTGTCTACTATTTTCTTACCATATGTATCTAACTCAGATGGTCAATACCAGGCGGGGTGGTGGAATTGACTTGCCTCCTAACCAACACCCTCGAAGACAACCTCAGCCACAACCTGCGGGGATGAATCCTCCCAATCCTCCACCAGGCGGAGTTGATCCACTGGTTGCTGCTCAGATGGCGGTGATGCAGCAGATGGCAGATACTATGGCTGATATGCGTGCCCAGATGCAACAAGAACGCCAGGAGATGCGTCAAGAAAGAGAGGATATACGACAGGAGTTACGCCAGGAGCGAGATGAGATACGCCAGGAAAGGAGGGCGCAACAACAGCAGCTGCAACAGCAAATGCAACAACAACAGCAACAAGTGCCACTGCCTCCACCACCACCACCAGTTCCACCCCGAGACAAGCATAGAGAGTTCATGAGTCATAAGCCACCTACATTTGCAAGCTCACCTGATCCACTGGACGCAGATGATTGGCTGAAAGCAATTGAGAAGATGCTGAATATTGCACAATGCACGGATCGGGAGAAGGTTTTATATGCTTCTGGACGTCTGATTGGTCCTGCTGCTGACTGGTGGGATTCTTATACTGCTGCCCATGATGCTGCGGATACTATTACTTGGGCGGAGTTCAGTACGCAGTTCAGGAACTACCATATTCCAGCTGGTATGATAAAGATTAAGAAGAAGGAATTTCTGTCGCTGAAGCAAGGAAGTATGTCAGTCAGCGAGTACCGCGACAAGTTTATTCAGTTATCCAGATATGCCCCTGAAGAAGTTGCTGAAGACGAGAGGAAGCAGGAGCATTTCATTGAAGGACTTAATGGACCACTGCAGTATGCTCTTGTGGCACACACATTTCCATCATTTCAGAGGCTGCTTGATAAGGCACTGGCTATTGAACACAAGCGTGTTCAACTGGGAGATTTGAAGAGAAAGGCCATATCTCAAGGACAAGGAAGCAGCAGTGTTCGTCCTCGCTACAGTTCACCGCAGGGTACACCGACTCGACCCGGAGGACCACGCCCAGTTCAGCAGTCACCACTGAGGACTCCACCTCCTCGACAGGCTACCCCCACTGGCACTCCGACGAAGTTTTCAGGACAGAGTCCGGGCACTCAATGTTACAAGTGTGGGAAGATTGGTCATTATGCAAATGTCTGCCCACAGAGGATTGCGACTACTCCAGTTCAGAACAGGCAGCAAACTCCAGGAACTGGCAAGGGATATTCTATTGCCAAGGTTAATCAAGTCAGCGTTGATGCTACTCCGGATGGAGGGGACCTCGTAATTGGTATGTTTTATGTTAATGCAATTCCTGCAACCATATTATTCGATTCTGGTGCTACACATTCATTCATGTCTGCTAGATATGCCAACACAAATGAAATACCACTGCTAAATATGAGAAAACCCCTGATAGTAATTACACCTAAAGGGCCTGTTGAGGCGAATCAAATGATACGTAGATTGACATTAACCATTATGGGTAGAGAATTTGGAGCTACTGCTATAATATTGGAGTCAAGCAGTATAGATTTGATCCTTGGTATGTCATGGCTAAGAAAGGCAAAGGCCGTTATAGCATGTGGTAGAGGTACCGTAGAACTCACTACTACTAAAGGAGAAAGGTTTCAAGTTAACATTGCAGTAACCTCCTCATCTATGCGTGCAATGTTCTTTATGCCTGAGGAGTTTGTTGGTGACAACATCCGGGTGGTTAGAGATTTTCCGGATGTCTTTCCAGAGGAGTTACCAGGGATGCCACCTGATAGAGAAGTTGAGTTTGTTATTGATCTCTTACCTGGAACCGCCCCTATTTCTAAACGACCATATAGAATGTCCGTAGAGGAGTTGAAGGAACTTAAGAAGCAGTTAACTGAGTTACAAGAGGCTGGGTACATTCGTCCGAGTTCCTCACCTTGGGGAGCACCGGTCTTGTTTGTACAGAAGAAGGATGGATCGCAACGGATGTGTGTGGATTATAGATCTCTTAATGATGTTACGGTGAAGAACAAGTATCCGTTGCCCCGTATTGAAGATTTATTTGATCAGATGAGAGGTGCAAGAGTATTTTCGAAGATTGATCTCCGATCGGGTTACCATCAGATGAGGATTAGACCATCGGATATTCCCAAGACGGCGTTCTCGACTAGATATGGACTATATGAGTTTACTGTTATGTCGTTTGGGTTAACCAATGCGCCAGCTTATTTTATGAACTTAATGAACAAGGTGTTTATGGAGTATTTGGACAGATTCGTCGTGGTATTCATCGACGATATTCTTATTTATTCTCAGAGTGAAAGTGATCACGAGGAACATCTGAGGATGGTGCTACAGAAGCTACGAGATAATCAACTCTATGCTAAGTTCAGCAAGTGCGAGTTTTGGATTGGCGAAGTGCCATTTCTTGGTCATATTATTTCTAATGGAGGGATAGCAGTGGATCCTGCTAAGGTTAAGGAGATAATGGAGTGGAGAGTACCCACTACAGTTACTGAGATTCGGAGTTTCTTGGGATTAGCAGGCTATTATCGGAGATTTATTGAAGGATTTTCTAAGATTGCTAAGCCGATGACTTCGCTTTTGGAGAAAGGAAAAGAATTCAAGTGGGACGAGAAGTGTCAAGACAGCTTTGATCTATTGAAGAAGAGGTTGATGTCGCCACCAGTATTGGTTATGCCGGACCTACAGAAGGGATTTGACATCTATTGCGATGCATGTGGCCAAGGCTTAGGATGTGTGCTCATGCAAGAAGGACATGTGATTGCTTATGCTTCTCGTCAGTTGCGGAGACATGAATTGAACTACCCCACTCATGACTTGGAATTGGCTGCCGTTGTGCATGCACTTAAGATTTGGAGACATTATATCATGGGGACCAAGTGCCAAGTGTATACGGATCATAAGAGTTTGAAGTATATATTCACTCAGAAGGATCTCAACCTTAGGCAACGCCGTTGGTTGGAGCTTATTAAGGATTATGATTTGGAGATTCACTATCACCCGGGCAAGGCAAATTTGGTTGCAGATGCCTTGAGTCGCAAGGAGCATGTTCATTCAGCTGTTGTTGCCCAGCTACCCGATGAGATTGTTGAGGACTTCAAGAGACTTAACCTGGGGATAGTTGCTCATACTGAAGGAGTTACTATTGATGTGGAACCTACTTTGGAGCAAGAGATCCGCAAAGGACAAATTGGTGATGCTAAGATAAAAGAGATTAAGGATCTGATTACTGAAGGTCGAGTTCCGGAATTTACGGAAGATGAGCAGGGCACTGTATGGTTCAAGGACAGAATATGTGTTCCTGATGTTAAAAGCCTTCGAGAGACTATATTAAAGGAGGCCCATGATTCGGATTATTCTATTCATCCTGGTAGTACCAAGATGTATCAGGATTTGAAACGGAAATATTGGTGGTATGGATTGAAAAGAGATGTAGCTGCACATGTGGCTATGTGCGATGTATGTCAAAGAGTTAAGGCTGAACATCAGAGGCCAGCTGGACTACTGCATCCACTGAAGATACCCGAATAGAAATGGGAAGAGATTGGTATGGATTTCATTACTGGATTGCCTCGCACCCAGAAAGGATATGATGCTATATGGGTGATTGTGGATAGATTGACTAAAGTGGCTCACTTTATTCCTGTCAAGACTACTTATAAGGGTACTCAACTAGCAGAGTTATATATGGCTCGGATTGTGTGTTTACATGGAGTACCAAAGAAGATCGTGTCTGATCGAGGTTCGCAGTTTACCTCAAGATTTTGGAGAAGCTTTCATGAGAGTATGAGTACAAAGTTGAATTTTAGCACGGCTTATCACCCTCAGACGGATGGACAGACTGAAAGGACTAATCAAGTATTGGAAGATATGTTGAGAGCATGTGCCCTTCAGCATGGAGGAAGTTGGGATAAAAGTTTACCTTATGCTGAGTTCTCATATAACAATAGTTATCAGGCCAGTCTGAAGATGTCACCTTTTGAAGCTTTATATGGGAGGAAGTGCAGGACTCCTCTATATTGGGATCAGACTGGAGAGAGACAGTTCTTTGGGCCTGAATTGATTCAAGAAGCAGAAGAACAAGTCCGTATAATTCGAGAGAATTTGAGAGTGGCTCAAACCAGGCAAAAGAGTTATGCTGATAATAGAAGGAGGCCACTGGAATTTGAAGAAGGAGATTATGTGTATCTCAAGGTGTCACCACTGCGCGGAATGAGGAGATTTAAAGTTAAGGGCAAATTATCCCCTCGCTACATTGGACCATTCTTGATCTTTCGAAGAGTTGGGGAGATGGCATACCAACTCGAGTTACCTGCTACTCTATCAGATGTGCATAATGTGTTCCATGTATCTCAACTGAAGAAGTGTCTCCGTGTTCCCGAGGAACAGTTACCCATGGAAGAGCTCAGTGTTCAAGGTGATTTGACTTACACGGAGTACCCGATCAAGATTTTGGATACATTGACTCGAGTTACAAGGAATAAGGTGATAAAGATGTGCAAAGTTCAATGGAGTCACCACAGTGAAGATGAAGCAACTTGGGAAAGAGAAGAAGAGCTTCGTATAGATTTTCCCCACCTTTTCTCTAGTTCTTCTTAAATCTCGAGGACGAGATATTTTTAAGGGGGGTAGGATTTGTAACACCCACTTTGTAAGTTGCTAGAAATAATACCAATAGAGAAAACAATATCTCTCTTTATGAGAGTTTGATGCATCATCATATGAGAACACCATGTCCAAGAACAATTAATAAAAAGATATGCTACTAAATTGTTGCATCATGCTGGATATTTTATTTGTGTGTGTGCATTTGGTGACAACATATAAATAAAATGACAATGAGAAGAGGATTTGAGGAAAAAGGAGAAAGAAAGAAAGAAATAATAGAAATTATAAAACAAAATTTATAAATACACAAACTCAACTATACTGGTATGATTGAAATTTATCTAAAGTTTGAGTACAAATTCAAAGTCAAATTTGGAATTCAAATTGGGAATTGAAAAATAAAAAGAAAAGAAAACAGAAAATATAAAAAAAGAAAAGAAAGACTATACCTACCTGGGCCGGCAGACCCCATTCTGGCCCAATACCATATTCCTCCGCGCGGCCCAACCGAGCTATTCCGCTGCGCCGACAGTCGGGCCCCACGGGCCAGTCCCTCGTCCACCGCGCGCGCATTGTGCAACTCGCTGACAAGTGGGCCATTCAATCGGGCGTTGCTTCCTGTTGTCTACTTCCTCTCTGTCTGGTACGCGGGACCCACGATGTCAGCGCCCCTCCAACCACTGGCGGGCGGGCCCGGTCAGTCAGGGTCTTTCCTCTTCGCGGACTCCGCGCTGGCGCAACAGAGCAGTCGTCGCGTCCCCAACTAACCTGCCGTCCATGGCGGGGGTCACCCGTGGGAATCGGAGCTCCACAACTCGCCTGACATGCCTACTCGCGACCATAAAGGCCAGACCGCTGCGAACTAACCTACTGTCTCCCCCAATCGCTCCGCGCCGCCACCCCTGAAACCCATCGCGGGCCGCTGATCCACTGCGTGAGCCTCTCGCCTGCTCATCCATTTACGGCCGTCCTGTGGTCGGGGGAAAGCCAGTGTCGGCGCGTGCTACCGATCACGGTGCCTTGGGTGGCTCGGTGCTGACTTGGAGCTTCCCAATTTCTCATCGGAGCAAGCCGCCGCAGCGAATCCGTGCCTTCCCGTGAGCTGAGTCCGGAGCCGATTAATCTCCTGTAAGAATTCCCTCATTCTCTTCTATACCTTCTCTGCTTCATTTAGCGCTGAATCGTGCTTCGTTTGGCGCACTGATGCCACCCTAATTGCTCGTCGGGGTGCACCTTCACCGTCATGCCGCCGGTGGTGGGGTCATGGCGTTTCAGTGCCCTAACTCCGAGTAATGTCGACCCGAATGAACTCAGTAGAGAGCTAGCTATGTATAGGGTCAATTTTCCGTTAATTTAGCGTGCAGGATCGCCGACGGCCTGGCTCCGGCCATGTCCGCCGCCGTAGCCGGTGGCGTTGCCGCCGTGTCTGTTCGCCGAAGGAGCTGGCGATGGGGGCAACGCGTAGAAGCCGTCGATCTCTGGATTAACGGTTAGGATTACACATGCGTACCGATTCGCTCCCTGTGCATCTCGGCCGTCGGATTTCTGATGGACGATCTAGATTAGAACAACGAATACCCCTTCGTTTCATTAAAACTGTGCCGTCGATTTTAGATCCAGTGGTCATGTATGTGTACCGGTTCGAGGATCTAATCTCACGCGTCCGCCCTGGATCGCACGGCTAAGATCTCTGCGTACCCCTTCGGCCCGGGTATTTTCTTAAAGAGCCCCTGCAGAAAACAGAAATAAACCCGCCGTCCTATTTCCACTGTGCACTGTGTCTGGGGCGACTTACACCGAGCCCCCTGGGTTTCTCTGGAATTGAGGCCCAGTCCACTGCTGTTTTAAAATGAGTAAATGAATTAGAAAATGTATTTTTAATACAAAAATAAGTGCTAAATCTTCAATAATTCATAGAAAATTCATACTTGCTCCAAATTAATCCATTCCAGTTGCTAAAATTTTGTAATTTTATTATCTAACACTTAGTGCCTCTGTTTTGGCATAAAAACAGTAAGAAAATTTATTTATCACTTGATCCTACTTAAAGCACATAAAACCTTTGAAAATGCATAACTTAAAATCTATAACTCAGAAAAATATGATTTCTGTTCCTAGGATTTTATTTTAATATGTAGAATATCTCTGTGCATTTAGTTTATATGTTTGGTGTAATGTTAATTTCTCTATATGCACTGTGCTTGTTTGTATTGTGACGAGTAGAAGAGCCCGTTGCTGAGGAGCCTGGTGAGCAGCAGGTTGAAGTAGCTGAGCAGGAGCTCATTGAAGGCAAGTTGTGCCCTTGACCACTTTTTACCCAATAATGTTCTTTAATATCACTTATCCATGCATAGGTTAATTTTGATGGGACCCAATAGGTCACCCTAGATTTGTTTATCTCATTACCTTGTTTACCCCTGAATCACTTGGGTAGTTTGCTATTGCTTTATATGGTTTTGGGATAATCATTTATTACCTCTATGTTCCAATTCTTGTTGTTATTATCTTTATGTTCATGTTGATATCATTAATGTTAATTGGAACATAGAGCTTAACTTGAGAACCACGTGCCACCACAAGGGAGGAATGGGACCCCTTGGCTGACTAATTAGGAAAGCTAGTGGAAGACTACCTTACCCGAAAGGGGCAAGGGCAGTAGGGGAGAGGTCAGTGCGGGGAGGTCCCTGGTTGGTCTTGCTGGGATGGCAGTCAGCCAGGAACCCTTTACTGGATCTTCCCATAAACTGTAGCGGGTTTTCGGAAGCTAGTGGAACTTTGTAAAGGCCTCGTAGTGTTGCCCTGCCGTGCTTCCTAGGTAGAGGTATATGAGATTCATGACCCCTTGGCAGATGGGTAACATGACTTGTGGGTAAAGGGTACAACCTCTGCAGAGTGTAAAACTGGTATACTAGCCGAGCTCACGGTCACGAGCAGCTCAGGACTCTCTGATGTTTAAATTATGGAACTTAAATTCAATTTTGTCATTTGCATTGCATGGGTTTATTATTAATTTTGTTCTATTACTTTACTTATGGTTTGGTATTTACTTACACTTAGTAACTGCTAATAAAATTTTGACCAACTACTTAAAAGCAATGCTCAGCTTTAACCCCTGTCTTTGATTAAGCCTTACACATCACATGAACTCACACCTTTGTGAGTTTATGTCCACTGGTTCCCCACAACTTGTTGAGCTATGATCATGTGTGAGCTCACCCTTGCTGTCTCACACCCCCCCACAGGAGATGATCAGGTGGTTCAGGAGGAGCCGCCTAACACTGAGGAGTTCGATCTGATCTAGGTGGCGTTTCCCAGTCGACATTGGCGCCGACGATCCTTAGTTCATTTTATCTTTATTATTTCATTTTGTAATAAGTCTTCCGCTATGTAATAAATACTCTGATGTTAATGACATTTATCTCTATACACTCTGTTATTATATATGTTGTCTTCTTGGCGCATGTATGAGATGCACCCGGCTTTGTTCCTTAAAACCGGGTGTTACACCCCACTTATTTTTCGCACACGGAACAATCTCGATAACTTCAGCTGAGGTCTTTCCAGTCCTCAGTGTAAAGGTGCAGGACCCAAACTGAGAAATCATTCCACCTATCTTCTTTTTTGCCAGTGCAGACAGTAATTTTTTGCGAAGACTTCAATAGATGGTTCCCCACCATATGAGGACACAACCCACATATACTTCGCCAGCGCCGCCGTAGCATTCAATGTCAATTGATGAATTTGCACCTCAAACCTCCGTAGAACTTCAACTACGAACCGATGTGCTGGCAAACAAAGACTAGCAGCAAAAAAAGCCTCAAACACAACCAACTCCCCCTCCGTCTCAGGGACATCTTCAGCCCCTGGAGCCCGCCCAACTCCGCTTCCAAAGTAACCTAGGCGCTGCATCTCTAGCACGCGAATCGAGTAAATCCTCGAGGTCCCGAATTCAACCGTATGACCGGGCTGCAGGTCCACCGCTGCAGAATCGCTAATCGTCTTCTCAGACGACGGCATGGTCGACGACACGGTCGCAATAGACGACGACGAGGAAGAGGATGGCATGGTCACGTACTGTCGGCGGCGGGGGCAGTCTACTTGATGCGGGCTAGATCTCCGACAGAGCGAGAGCAGAGAGGGCAAGCAAGCAAATGAAAGAGCTAGGGTTTCAGCAGCGCGCGCTCAAACAGGTGAAAAGCTTCATCCAGGGCCTGGCTTTTTATAGGCTAGGAGCAGCGCCTCAAGAACTCAACAGTCCTAGTAACACGTCTCATCAACGGTCACATTTCAAAAACTCCCGCGGGACCACTTCGAGCGAGGACAATATTTTCGCCATCTTACGACAGACTTCGGCACCAGCTGACTTAGTCGAACTGGTCCCTCGAAGGGCAAATGTTGGGGCGAAGGCGTAACGCCCCCTCGCTCAAGAGGCCAGTGTCAGAGGATTCAAGATTGGAGACCTCGAAGGCCTGAAGAGTGAACTACATTACGAGGTGCATAGGGAGAACACGCAAGGGAAGACTCGGGTGCTACCTCCGCCTGGACAGGCCAGGTCAAAGACCATCAAGGACTCCGGAGACTGAACATTCAGGACTACGAAGACCATGCATTGTGACCTGCCACTAATTGTAATAAGGGGCCCGTGTATAGTCGGCCCATGCTACAGGATCCCGCCCGTAGGCCGCCACGCGGGCAGAGCTGGTAGTGGGTCAGCCCATGTTTGTAATTAATTACGCTGCAATGACCCGCCATAACTCCCCAAGGGGGATATTCCGGGGATAACGTAAGTAACTGAGGGTATAATCGTCTTTGACGGGACAGGGCCGACCCTCGGTTACCTATAAATACCCCCGTACTGCACCATTGCGGGAGGATAGAGAAAAACACTATTGCCCTAATACACTTTGTTTATCGGCATCAAACTGTTTCCCATTCTTCCACTGTTTGAGCTTGGCTGATCGCGAGTTAGCGAGTTCTAACAAGAGTGTTGCTTGCTTGCTATTATAGTTTTTACTAGCGTTATATATGTGGTGGATGGATAACTTAGTCCAAAGTCACTTGATTATACAACTTATTATTTGTATTTCATTCTCTCTACTAATAATTTTTATACCAAATCATGAACTCGTTGTTCATCACATAGTTTTTGGACCATGATCTCATTAATCATGATGAAACCCGTGGGTATCCGCTAACCCGATGGATACAAGTTTGGGCAAATTTTCAAATCCGTCATGGGTACATGTTTATTTAATGGGTATAGATATTTATCATGGGTACAAGTTTGGGATGGCAAAACCTAGCGGGTTTGTACCTGTTGCCATCTCTATAAGTAGGTAAGTCGATATTCATATTCACAATCGCATTCACAATCCCAATTTATCTTAATAAAATGTGTTGATCTCAATGTAAATAAATAAAATATGTTGATTTCGTAGCAACACACGTAATAAATAAGATTGTACCAATTTTGATAAAAGTTCAAAAAAATATAATTGACTCGGTATAAGCCCATCATCAATATAATGGAGCTGAGCATTGCAATGGATACGTAATGACTACTCTTTAGGGGCTGGGCTGAGGCTGGCTCCAGTAGATCCGCTAAAGCGGTCTGTTCAATACATATAGCGGATGTTTTCCTCCGGTACGCCTTCAGCAAGGGCTGCTATAGGCTCCTGTAAATTTAGCACACGCTGCCAGAGACGCTATAAATGTAGAGTTCCACGACCACCCGTTATACACTGTTGCTTACGTACAGTCGCGCACACTGGTCAAGAAGTGTTGCCTGTTTGGTTTTCATGTACGTTCGATAGAAAAAATATATGCAATACAAAGTTTATTTAGAAAACTTTCCTGTTTTGTTTTCATATACATCCGATAGAAAAAATATAATACAAAGTTTAGCTAGACAATGCAATTTCCTATATTGTGTTATCTTAATTAATTTACCAGGTCACTAATTTCAAATTTTAAATACTTAATTTAAAATTTAATCTGGATACGTACATAATATTCTTCGGTTGACAGACAATGCAATGTTAATACAAACTAAATTGAATTAGAAATTTAGTTATTACTGTTGATATATAGAACCAAATTTAGAGGATATTGTTAGAGATGAGAAAGATATAGAAGATGGAATCTTTCAAAGAGTGCTGTAAAGTACAAATAATATTCTTTTAGAAGATAAATTTATAAGATGTCGTTGGAGACAGCCTGGGTGGGCTCTAAGTATACCGCAAATCTACAATTTTGGTGCAATCCATTTATCCCACGAGAATTATAGCCCCGGCCTGCCAATGAGAAAGCGACGCGGAAACCGAAACCAAACTAACGCTAGCCTAGTCATCCTGCCAGCCAGCGCCCCCCTATGGGTAGGTCCCCACGCAGAGCACAGGCGTTCCACAGCACTCCACCCCACTGCTCCAGTCGCGAGCCGCAGCTGCGCGTCGCGTCGCATCGCACGCATCTCTCCTGCCCAGCTCCAAAGCTTCGTCGTCTCTCGTCTGCGTCGCCCCGCGCCCCGTCTTGCTCGCTCCAAGCTAGACACCATACCACCCAGGTGACTTCGCGCGCCACTCCTTCCTTCCCTCCCAGCCTCCCTTTCCCCACAGCTTTACTCTCCCCTCCCGCGTCAGATCCCGAGGCCCCTCCCCCTCGATCGCCGCCTCCCGGTAGCGGATCCGGCGCCGGCTCGCGGCCCCCGACAGGTACCCTACCCACCGACCGGATCTAGCCGCCGCGTGGCTTTTGAATTGAGCTCCCCGCGCGTCGCATGGTGTGTGTGGGTATTGCCTGCGCGGGTTCCAGCTCTGGGTTGCTGCTGGATCGACGACGATGCTAGGGTTTAGGTGTGATTCGTGTCTAGTTACCTGAGTGCTGCGGGCGCGTTTCGTTTTGTCTTGGTGAGCCAAGCGTTGTTCGAATTTTCTCTGGAGCAGGTGCAGTAGCCTCTTGGAGTGACTGGCTTTGAGATTTCCAGTTTAAGGTTCGTTTGGGTTGGTGGGAGCTCAGGTTTGCTACGGCTAACCTGTGCGTTGTAACTGACATGCTTATAGTTTCAAAAGGGTTTAGTTTGGCTAGCTGCAGCTCATGGGAGCTGGAGGGACCTCATTCAGATGATCCGACATTTACTGCAGTTCCTATATTCATACAAGTATTGATGCTGCGACAAATTTGTACGTGGTTTGGAACTTTGGGTCAAGACTGTTGTTTTTAAAACTAGGAGCTTTAGGTACAGTTCCATGGCAGTTTTGTCTTGTGCATGTGTAATGTTTGTTGGACTATCATATAGTTTTCATTGGTGTATGGGGAAATTTTAGTGTCAGAATTACAGGTGCCAAGTTTTATAGTGTTTGGTGATGTGATGGAACACTCTGGAAAAATTGATGAAATTGAGCATTAGTGAAGTTGTCTGTTTTGATATGACATGGAAATTATAAGGCGCTTTAAGTGACAGGGACCAAGGATATCATACACAACAATTAAGTAGGATCACTTGTATCTGCCATTCTGCCCTTTAATCTTTTAGTGCCAAACATGATAAGGGTTTATGATATTGTTTTCTGAAACTATAGTATGTTTTGTCTTGAACAGTTAAATTGGGTTTCCTTGCAAGGCATCTCATGCTATATTTTAGCTTACATTTGTTCCTTTTGTTTTCCAATTCAGGTTTTGTTTTATGCTTGTTCATTTGTCTATGGACAATGGAGTAGTTGCTGCACTGCTTTTGTGAGTCACCATGGGAAGCAGTGGAGCAGATACATCGTCTAAGCCAAACAAGGCATCCGCCCCACAGGTTCTTGATACTGGGACTGTGGCATTATCCTTTTAAGTGAAAAAGATTACTTGGTAAAAGTTTGTCCTTCTCTGTAACAGGAGCAGCAACAACCTGCTACCTCAGGTGCTGCAACACCGGCTGTTTATCCAGACTGGTCCAGCTTCCAGGTGCGTGTGATTCCCCTCTCCCCTCCAACCGAACTATTGCAACCCACTCTAGATGGAAATAAATATGTATGTAGCACTTGCAATTTTTGTTTCCATAATTAGAAAATCTATAATTTCTACCACAAAATGATAGCAATTCACACACTATAAGCATAGTGGAAAGCAAAGAGATGTAGATTCTGGATTGCAATATTGTGCAAATGATAATCAGAGTGGGCATATATATTATATACTTGCACCCTTTTATTATGGGTTCAAAATGAAGAAATGTTTCTTGCACAGCATATTTCTTTTCTTGATTCATGGGGTTGACTTTTTATTATTTTAATAATATTATAAGTATTGTTCTACTAATTCGACTTTTGTTAATAATTAGGTTACATGGTCGTTTTGCAGGCATATCCTCCAATCCCACCACATGGGTTCTTCCCCTCACCTGTGGCATCAAGTCCACAGGGTCATCCTTACATGTGGGGAGCTCAGGTAAGCTTTTCAGCCATCTGTTTGTGTTTTATAGTAATGGCTGACTGCATTCATGTTTCTTTTTATCAGTTAGAGTGTTGTTTAAGTGTATGTGCTTCAAGTGGTTGAACTTAGCTGTCTTATAGAAATATTGTTCGTATATTAGTTGTATATGTAATTTTTTCCTTAAAGTGATATAACATAATTTGAAAATTAGTTCTGAACCAAAAGTACCACTGGTATTAATATTTTCTAAAAGTAAATTGAGTGGTTCAAACAAATTATTTTTGCTAGTGAATGGGTAATTAACATGATAACAAAGTTGTTTTTTTGGTTCACATTTTTCTCATTACTTTTTTTTTCAGCCTATGATTCCACCATATGGAACACCGCCATATGTCATGTACCCTCCTGGAGTGTATGCACACCCATCTATGGCCTCGGTATGTTCAACACGGGGCTTTAATTTTCACTATGTACTTGTCAAATGGCAATGCTGACCTTGGTTGTCATTATATTGTGCAGGGTGCACATCCATTTACTCCTTATGCCATTACTTCTCCAAATGGCAATGCTGATGCTACTGTAAGACATGATATTTTCAAATTCATCTTTCTTTTGCTTAGTATAGGGGAGCCTGATGCAACTAGGCTTTGTAGGGAACTACTGCTGTAGTTTGTGATACTGATGGCAAGCCCTCTGAAGGCAAAGATAAAAGTCCAACTAAGAGACCCAAAGGAACTTTGGGCAGCTTGAACATGCTTACTGGAAAGAACCCCAGTGAACATGGTAAGACCTCAGGTGCATCAGCTAATGGAGCCACTTCTCAAAGGTATTTTTGTTGCAACCTTAAACACCATGTATTCTTGTGTGCATCCTTCTGTAAGTATCAGTAAATGAGTTGCTGTTTCTCTTTGCAGTGGCGAAAGTGGCAGTGACAGTTCAAGCGAAGGGAGTGAAGGAAATTCTCATAATGTAAGTATTGCTGAATTGTTCATTCATTTTTGTTGTATATTCGTTATGTATGCACAATAATTTGGTCTGTGTATCCAATGAAAGAATTTTAAAAATACTCCCTCCAGTAAAAAATGATATTTTTGTCTTTTTAGTCTTTGAAGTATAACTTTGGCCTCATTTTTTGTACTGAAATCTAGTTACAATGTCTAATAAATTATGTGATATCAAATTTTTTACTGCCGAAAACTGTACCCATACTTCTGTATATCCAAACTGAATATTTTGAGAGCTCTCATTGGTTAAAGTTTCAAAAGTTTGACCAGATTTTAGTCAAAGGATCATAGAAATGTTTTTTCCAATATCCTGTCTCCTGACATGGTTGATGTACTTTGTTAGTTTATTTGATGTCCAAATATTTCGGACCACACTATCATGCCTTTCGAGTTGCTGTGCATTCTTGTCACAGTCACAGTTGTGTTTACAATTTAATTGCATATGGTCAATATTTCTGGCATTCATTATGCGTTGATTTTATCTTGGGAGCTCTTTTAATGCATGTGCATCGCTGAGTAATTTTTACAGGATTCGTACAAGCATAGTGGACAGGAACAAGATGGAGGTATGTGTATGGACATATCTACTAGGCTTCTTTTGCATTTTTCTGAACTTTATCATGTTTGTGCCAATTTGCATAATTAGACGTTCGAAGTTCCCAGAATGGTGCATCACATTCTCCATCTGAGGGAAAATTTAACCAAGCTATGGCAATCATGCCCATGCCATCAAGTGGCCCAGTAACTGGTCCAACTACAAACCTGAATATTGGGATGGACTATTGGGCCAACACAGCAAGCTCTGCTCCTGTAATTCATGGCAAAGTGACCCCAACAACAGTTCCAGGGGCTGTGGTCCCAGCAGAGCAATGGATACAGGTTTGTCTTCTTTTTACTCTGCTTTGTATGCACTGTTTGCCCTCCACCTTTTCTTCTATATTGCGTTGTATCTGTTTGCATTTTTGTGCACACCATATTTTCTGTTCACTGGCCTGATCCTCTGCAAGGGGTATTGATTATAAAATATATTTATTTAGAATAAATTCGGTTGATGAAATTGAAGTCAAGCTGTTGCATGAATATATTTTATACTAGCTCTGGTACAATGTGCTTGTTCCAGTATTGTGTACAAAGTTTAAGAATTTAGTGTGTGTTGTGTCTTTGACCATGAATTGCTATACTTTTTTGCATTATTTCTATCTAATCCTGCCTTCATGATATGTTTCACAATGATGTATGCCCTGCACTAATTTTGTTAGAGATTGAATTGACACTAGAGAAATTGTGGATACAAATTCAACATATATCAATCTGGCAATCGGAGAAGCTATTCATGTTGACTTTCTTGTGGTTCAGGATGAACGTGAACTCAAAAGGCAAAAAAGAAAGCAGTCTAATAGGGAGTCTGCACGCAGATCTAGGTTGCGTAAACAGGTAATTGTTAGTTCAACTTGACTGTACTGGCTACCACTATGTTGTCAGCTAGTTGATGGAGGACAAATGTGAGTTTTGCAGGCTGAATGTGAGGAGTTGGCTCAACGTGCTGATGTTTTAAAGCAGGAAAATGCTTCACTTAGAGATGAAGTAAACCGTATCAGAAAAGAGTATGAGGAACTTCTATCAAAGAATAATTCACTAAAGGTTGGCCTGCAACTTTTCAATTTTATTATGCTGAAGTATGTATGTTAACATCTCTGTTCTGCTTTGTGCTCTATAGGAAAAACTTGATGGCAAACAACACAAAACTGATGAGGCAGGACTTAACAACAAGCTGCAACATTCTGGCAATGACATCCAGAAAAAAGGAAACTAATCGAGCTATCGTGCAATGCTTGCATAGCATGGCCCTAACTAGATTATTGGGAGGCGCAATTGTAGTATGCGTATTAACTCCTTACTTTATTGCAGTTAATTGTTACCAGGTTGTGATAATGTTGATGCCAACCTTGTGTGTGGGTGTTTCCTGTTTCAGATCTATCTTGGCTTATCTTTTAGAAGTCAAGATGTGACTGAAGATGTAGGCTGTGACCCAGTTCACTGTATCTGAAATAGTGGATAAACTCAAATTTACAATTTGTATTGCTGACTAATATTGTTATGTATACCTGGCAAAAGGTTTTCTTTGAATTCAGTCTCTGGTTGAACATTTTGCTGGTCTAGCACTGCTGCATAGCTTATTTATACTGTTTATATCAGTTGTTTCTAGTTATTCTCTATAGATAATTAACAAATAGACGAGGAAGAACGTCTCAACCTCTGCAACAATGAATGTATGTGTGTGTGTGCGCCCACGTGCTCGGGGGGGGGGGGGGATGTGCGTGCGCGTGTAGTATGCAAGTCCCTCTTTTTGCGTCGTCTATTTTATACTCCCTCCTGTCCCAAAATATAATTCGTTTTAGATCAAACACATATTGATTAATTGATCTATGGATGTAGTTTGTATGTCTGCCTATTCATTATCACATATTCGAATGTGAACAAAAAAAAAGAGGGCTAGAAAGAACTATATTATGGGACGGAGGGAGTATTTCACATTGATTAATTGATCTATGGATGTAGTTTGTATGTCTGTCTATTCATTATCACTTATTTGAATGTGAACAAAAAAAAAGAGGGCTATAAAGAACTATATTATTGGACGGAGGGAGTATTTCACATCGAAGTTTCCAGGTTTGTTTCAGCCCTGTTCAAATTGTGAGCCTTGACTGTATTTGATTTTAAGTTTGAATAATCCACCTGCTGTAGGTAGTTTGGTTAAAAGACATTGCTATTTTTCTGCTTAGTGATACTGATATTAGTTATTCATTTCTCGTCCATGTATTTTTGAAGTGTCAGTAGAATGGTTTGTTAAACTTGTTTTCCTGAGCTTGCTCCTGATTCTGGCAAGTTTTTGGGCTCCTGGCACTTCACTTTTATGATCTTGTTTTGATTTGTTTATTACAGGAAAGTGGTTCTGGACTGGAGTATGTCCTACATGAGTATGCATAGTTCATTAGTATGTCTGCCTTACAGTTAAATTTTTCTATATGTTTGTTATTTGTAAGTTATTGCTGGTAATTTTATTATGGTATCATAATGCATGAGGTGAAGTTACCAGACTTCTAGAAGGTTTATGTTATTAGCTCATATCAAAGATAAAATTCTACTCCTGTGCACTTATTTTCCTTGAATGAAGATTCGATTCATTCATTGAACAAGAACCTGGCTTTGAATCCAGATTTTAAAAATGGAAAACGTCAATGCTACCATTGGGGTAGTATGCACTAGCCAATCTAGTTTTTGACATAGAAGTGTCTGAGTTTTGAGGGCTTTCTGCTGCAGGTCCGTGAGCAGTGATCGTGGAAGAACCTGTGTTGGGAGATGGTAGAGAAGATGTGAAAGATGGTAGAGAAGATGTGCTCAAGATTGTTTTTCGGTCAAAGTCTTCTCAGGTGCTGCTGAAATTAGACCGGCATTGCGAGTGCAAGTTGCCGCTTTTATTCTTCGCATATGTTGGCCTTATGACTCCATTTATTCAATGGCCACCTGAATGACTCTCCCAAGTGGCAGAGATCAGGACTTGTGAGCTTGATGCCGTTGAAGTAGAGCTTCTGATGCTTGATGTTGGTTGTCGCCCAAGTGGCGGGTGGGGACTATGGATCCACTGGGAAGCCTGATGAGGTCCATGACATCAGGGGCACAGTGATGGAATGCCTGGATAGGAAGTCCAACACCTGGCTCTCAGAGATGGACGCAGGGGACAGCAGCCTATCCCGGGGCATCCTGAAGGTGGTGCTACGGGGTATCTTCTCCTGCACCACCCTGACGAGCATGACAAAGGTGAAGTAGCGCGGCCGCTGTATCTACTGTGCTCTAGTGGCAATGTAACTGCTGACCATCTGGTTGGGGACTATGGTTCCACTAGAGGCTGACCACATGAGAGTGTTGACCAGGATCATTGTAGCAAGGAAGGAGGAAGCCATGGTGTAAATGGGCAAGCAAGGTATGGCTATCTATTGCTCCCTGAGTCTCTAGCAGGTTGTTTTGTTACCAGGTTGTGGTCTCCCTGGGTTGGGATGTGGTTGGTACAACTCTTGCACGCTTATTTCATGTGTGAACTACTGATTTTCATGTTATCATACCTAGTATTCAGTGAATTCTCCACGTTGATAGCACAAACCATGTGTTTCAAGCCCGTTAGTAAATGATGTTCAAATTCAACCAAAGACAGGCTGATTCCCGCCTCATGCGCCATCTGTTTTACTTTGTGCAGACTCCTGGTTGCATGCCGAGGATAAAAACAACTCGCATATTAATCGGGCTATGATGGGTCGATTCAAAAAATTGGTAGATGATCTCGCTCTTAAAGAAATTTCACTCCATGGGCGCAAGTTTACTTGGTCTAATCAGCACAACCAGCCTACTCTTGTCAAACTTGATAGAGTCCTGTGCTCTATTGATTGGGAGGAGCTGTTTCGTGGTGCAGTGTTACAAAGTGCGGCTTCTGAAGATTCTGATCACTGTCCTTTATTATTGGGTTTCAAAGATTGCAAAGGTGTTAAAAGGCGCTTCCACTTTGAATCATTCTGGACGAAAATTGAAGGGTTCCACGATGTGGTGCACAGTGCCTGGAATTCGGTTCCTGTTGGCCACTGCCCCTTCTCCACTTTTGATTTAAAACTCAAAGGGACAGCCAAAGCCCTTCAAGGATGGAGCAGCAAGAAGGTGGGGCACATTGAGACTCACCTGCATCTTGCTAGAGATTTGATCCATCAGCTTGAGATTGCGCAGGATGGTCGTATTCTGTCTGTGTTGGAAAGGTGGCTGCTAAATAAATTGAAGAAGCTTGCTCTGGCTTTGGCCTCAACCAAACGTACCATTGCCCGCCTTAGATCAAGAATTTCTTGGCTCAAGGAAGGAGATGCAAATTCTAAGTTGTTCCATTCCTTTGCAAGGTACAGAAAGAAGAAAAACAGTGTTTCCAAGCTTACTGTTGGAAATCATGTCCTTACTGCTCATAGTGACATTGCTGCAGCAGTGGACCAGTTTTACTTTGATTTAATTGGGGCTAGTAAAGACAGAAATATTTCGATTAACCTTGAGGCTCTGGAAACTGCTGGCACTCCATTTCCAAATTTGATCGAGTTGGACAGCCCCATTACTGAGCAAGAAGTGTGCAATGCTATAAATTCTCTGCCCTCTGATAAATCTCCTGGACCGGATGTATTTACTGGTAGATTTTACAAAATTTGCTGGTCCATTATTAAAGAGGATCTTATGGCTGCGGTGATTGCGATTTGGAACAGAAAATTTGATAATTTTCATAAGCTGAATTCTGCTTTTATCACTCTAATCCCAAAGAAAGATAATGCTGATCAAGTCAAAGATTTTAGACCTATCAGCCTTGTTCACAGCTTTGCAAAACTAATCACAAAGATATTGGCTTCTCGATTGGCTTCAAGGCTCAACGATTTGGTCTCTCCAAACCAAAATGCCTTCATTAAGGGTCGCTTTATCTAGGATAATTTCATGTTGGTTCAGCAGACGGCTAAATTACTTCATCAACAAAGGCATCCTTGCCTGATGCTCAAGCTGGATATTACTAAAGCTTTTGATTCGGTTTTCTGGCCCTTCCTTATTGAGGTCATGCAGTATCTAGGGTTTGGGCAGATATGGAGAGATATCATTTCAGGGCTGCTTCTCACTTCCTCTACTCGAGTGTTAGTTAATGGTCATCCGGGAAGCATAATTTCTCATAGAAGAGGGCTGCGACAGGGGGATCCTCTTTCTCCGATGTTGTTTGTGCTTGTCATGGATGTGCTTGGTCAACTTGTCTCTAAAGCAGATGAGGAAGGTTTATTACAACCTCTTTCTACTAGGCAGCTTCAACACCGGGTTTCTCTTTATGCTGATGATGTGGTTCTTTTTATTAATCCTGTGGCAGAGGACATGACTATGATTTCAGACATCTTTCAGCTTTTCGGTGAGGCTTCTGGTTTATATAATAATAATCAGAAATCTAGTGTCTACCCCATCAGATGCCATGAAGACAATTTAGAGATTATTCAACAGTTTTGGCCCTGCGAGATATCTAGCTTTCCTTGCAAGTACCTTGGGCTGCCCCTGTCGTTACATAAATTAAGAAGGGAGCAGGTGCAGCCCATTGTGGATAAAATAGCTAATCAACTACCTGGATGGAAAGCTGATTTGTTGACTAAAGCAGGAAGAAGCGTATTGGTGCAATATGTTTTGACAGGGATGCTGATTTATAGTGTTATGGTTGTAGACTTGCCTTCTACTACTTTGAAGGACATTGATAAAATTCGAAGAGGGTTCCTTTGGCGTGGTCGTAAAAATGCCATGGGTGGCCATTGTGCAGTGGCCTGGGGCAGTGTGTGCAGACCTCGAGAGCTTGGTGGACTGGGTATTTTCAGCATCACTGAACTGAGTTGGGCCCTTAAAATGCGTTGGGCTTAGCTGCAAAAAACTGAGCCAGGTCGGCCCTGGGCATCCCTGCCTTTGCATACCCCGAAAAAAATTCGAGAGTTTCTACAAGTAGCCTTGTATTCTGAGATTGGAAATGGAGCTTCTACCCTTTTCTGGAGTGATCGATGGTTGGATGGGCAGCGGATTGGAGATATCGCTCCCCGACTTATTGAGACCATTCCTATGAAGCTGATTAACAAAAGGACAGTTCAAGGGGCGATTGAGGATAATGGCTGGATTACTGATATTCCTGGGAGTTTATCTGTTGGTGCACTTGCAGATTTCCTACGTATTTGGGATTTGGTGGCACATGTTGATCTGGACCCCCATAAGGAGGACAAACATATTTTTCGGTTGGCTGCTAATGGCAAATATTCGACTAAAGCCGCTTATGAGGGGCTCTTCATTGGATCTGTGGAGTTTGAACCTTTTGAGCGGATTTGGAAAACTTGGGCTCCGCCCAAATGTCGATTCTTCTTGTGGCTGGTGGCTCACAAGAAATGTTGGACAGCAGATAGACTTGAGAAGCGGGGGCTGGATCATCCGGAAAGATGTCCTTTATGTGAGCAGGAAAGGGAGACAATTGACCATCTGCTTGTGAATTGTGTTTTCTCAAGAGAATGTTGGTTCCTCCTTCTAAGGCAATTCGGGCTGCAGGGTTTGGCCCCCCAACCAACGGATATTAATTTTATGGAGTGGTGGCATCAAACAAATGAAGCTATTCAGGGGTCCTTCAGAGAAGGCCTAAACTCCCTCATTATGCTGGGCGCATGGATTTTGTGGAATCTCTGGAACAGATGCATCTTTGATGGCCTTTCCCCTAATGTTGCTAATTTCCTAATTCATGTGGGGGATGAGCGCCGTCTGTGGGAGACTGCCGGGGCCAAGGGGTTGACATCCCTTGTTGCCTCCCTATCTCATGTAGCCTAGAGTTTTTATAGATGAGTCAGTCTATGCTAGTTTCGTTCAGGCCGCCGTAAGGCGTCAGTTGTACCCCGGTCTATTTTAGACCTTGTTTATTTCTTCCTTTAATATAATGATACGCAGCTCTCCTGCGTGTTCGAGAAAAAAAATGCCGTCACAGTAAAGTTAGCAGGGCTAGAAGTGGCCTTGTTATTTTGCAGAACAAAATGGGGCGTGCAAGATTTGAACTCAGCCCACTTTGTTCCGAACATTTGGCTCTTACCACTATAGTTCTTGTTCACTTGTGTTATACTCCTATAGAGAGATTGTATGTATGAGTAACTAATGTGTGTTTGGTTGTGTTTGGTTGAGGACTGAGAGAGAATGGAGTGACTCCATTCCTATTTTCTAGTGTTTGGTTACGCAGTGAGAAAGAGCGGAGCGGTTCTTGGAGCGACTATATTCCATTACACGACTGATATCCGGAATGAGGCTGCTCGGCCAAATCGATCGGACGTCAGTGTTCTTGTTCTCTCTGCTCCTTCGTTCTCTTTCGTGTGACCAGTGCATCCATGAGCCGCCATCGTGAGGAGCTCCACCGTCATTCGTTGAGTTAGGTGAATCCGCCACCACCTCTTCTTTGAGCCCCCCTCTTCTCTTCCCTCGTCGACCCCTTTCCTCCACTATTTCTGCATCTACCATTGCCCCCTTCCTTCACGTCGTCAATAGATCTGCTCGATCTGCTCTGTCTTCTCCCTTCACTAGATTTGTCAGGTGTAGGGAGCTTCACAAGTGGTGGATCTGAAGAGGAGGGGGAAATGGCAGAGAAGACTTGGCATCTAGGTCTTGTCTCGTGCATGTCTTCGTTCTCGTTCGTCGTCGGATATGGCTGCAGTGGAGACGCATGCCACCCGCCTTCCTCCTCTCTCAACCTCTCCTCTCCTATTTGTCGCTAGGTCTGACGCAAGACTTGAGAAGCAGCCACCTGTAAAGAACACATACAATTTGCTAGGAATGTGGAATAAAACAGATGCGCCGGGAGCTGAAGGTGTCCTCGAACCTAAGGGTGAGTTGGTTATTTTTGAGACTTTTTTTACTGGTGGACTTTGCTTGCTTGCGCACCGGTTTCTAGTTGAAGTGCTGTGGAAGTTTGAAATTCAAATTCATCAGTTGACGCTTAACGATATGGTAGCGTTGGTGAAGTTTGTCTGGGCGGTGACTTCGTACGACGAGGAACCGTCGGTCGAGGTCTTCACCAAGAATTACTATCTTCATTGGCAGAAGAAGATGATTGGTGGATTGATTACCCAATTTAGGTCTTGCACATTTACGCCGAGGACTGGGAAAACATTGGTCGAAGTTGTTGAGATTGTGCCGTGCGCCAAGAACAAGTGGGGTAATTGGTGTGATTTCTAGTTTTATGTGGCACCAGAGGACATCGAAGGGGTGCCTGGTCTGGCCCTGTCTATCCTGTGTTCACACTGCTATGTGGCATTTCCACAATATAAAGTTAAGAAAGGAGATAAGGGCGAAGGCCTATTGGCACGCAGCCCGAATGAGCAGCGACCGGGATTTGGTTGAAGAATTCGTTGCCTACGGTGTGTGGCCGCTAGCTCATGGCTGGGATCTAGACGAAGTCAAGATTCGCCCGATGCCCTTTTTGAGTGATCGGATGGTGCAGAGCCCTGCCTTCGCCATTGATTTGCGAGGGGGGATGCGACCACCTTAGTTAGGGAAGTTGAGTCGGAGGGTGTTAAAATTGTTGGTAAATATTTGTCGAAGACAGAGTTAGTTAGGAGTTGGGATATACGAGGTTCCAACGTCAGGTTGAACCGAGTTTTTGAGCTAAATGGTTTGCGATATGGTCCTTACCCGGAGGGTGGTTCTGCTGATGTTGGGGATGACTGAGGGAAAAAGGTGAAGACCCGGTCAGAGGAAGGCACCTCGAAAGGGAAGGCCGTGATTACAGCGACTCGAAAGAGGAAGATGGACGCGAAAGGTACGAATAGGATAATGGTTAGGCCGAGGGCCTCTAGGTGTTTCGTTGAGGAATTGGCGGGGACATGCGCTGAGCTTGGGGAGGTCATGACTTCGCCCGATCTTCGGGAAACGTCTTCGCGAATGCTGAAGGTGACCGGGGGTCAGTGGCATAGGAAAGACCCTGTTCCCTAGGCCGCTGGCGATGACTACTTTATGTCTTGTATGGCTCGTAAGTTTAAAATCTTTCCTTATAGAAGAAATATTGGTGCTGTTGTGTCAACAATGATGAAAAACGACCGTCAGGAGTCCTTGCGGAAGAAGCGGAAGGCCCCACTTCAGCTAGTGGACCCACGACACGACGCTAGGGTGTCGCGTCCCAGCGCGAAGGGGGCTGCTCCGGCTACTGCGATGCCCCCTCTGGCGGCACCAGTGGCGCCCGAGAGGGTGTCTTCGCCACCGCGCGCTGTTGAGGTTGTGGTTTCAGAGACTGGAGGGACAGGCCAGGAGTTGTCCGTTGACGATTATCTAGTAGGTGGTGTCACCATGTTTGATGCCCAGACAGGGCTGCCGCTTGCTAGTAAGTAGGGTGTTGGTTTGTGGATTGTGTATGGTGACATATGTTTGTGCTAACCTATGTTTTGGGTGTAGGGACTGAAACTAGGCAGTTGGTGGTAGCACCGGTGAGGCCACCCGTTGACATAGGGGGCTTCAGCGAAGGGCGTGGTCGTGACCTCGTCGGACCCATGGGCACACTTTTGCGCCATTGTTGATGGGGGTGGAGAAATTGCCGGCACTTCCGCGGCTGAAGGCGTGGTGGCGACTGTCGCGCGACAACTGCGTTATGTGAGTTTTCTTCTTTTCTTTTTTGAACCCTAGTTTTTGTAACATCAGGCGGTCGTCTTCGCCGACCAAGTTGCACCCGGAGCGCTGGTTAATGTTGCGACCTCACAGCTTCGTTCTGAGATGAGACGACTGGAGGGAAAAATAGAGCGCCTTCGGATACAACACATCAAAGCTATCAGGGACAATTCCGTGGCCGAGAACAAAAGCCAAAACCTTCTCGATAAGGTGACTGCGCTTGAAAAAGAGAATGAAGATCTCGGTCGTCGGCTCAATGACGAGAAGGATGCAGCCACTGAGGTGAAGACAGAGGCCGAAAATGCATGCGCGAAGGCCCAAGCTACCCGTAAGCATGCTGCTGAGCTTGAGCTCGAGGTGAAGAGTATGCGCGTCTACCGCGAGAGAATGGAGGCCGCCACGCGTGTGGGTGTGGACTAGGCACACACACTTTTTGTGGATGCGTACCATGACCTGGGTGCGCAGACTGCCCCCTTCGACAAGTTGGAAGGGGAGGTGGGGACTCGTTTTCTCGGGTGGCTGCAAGAGGAGCTAGAGTCTCTCCCGTCCATCGTGATGGGCCTGATGTCCTACGTGTCGCTCGTATCCTATGAAGGGGCTGCGAATGCCTTGGCCCGCGAGGGCTGCATGCACTTCGAGGCCTTTGATCGGAGCAACGAGGACTTCGACGCTGATATATTCCAGGTTGAAGACGACGTGTTGAAGTGCTCGGCTGGGGCACTTTATGATAGGATGTGGGGTCCTCACGACTGTGGTGTCGTCTGAGAGAGGGCCGATCGGGCGCTGGCACTGGTATGCTTGTACCCTTGGTGAGGATGTCCCTTATATTTGCCTTGTCTAATGCACTGTTGTGTTTCCTTCACAAGCGATGAGGGATGAGGAGGTTGAGGACCTCGTCGGCCTAGAGTGCTCGATAGCTCGACAAGATGCCGACATTGAGATGGGAGCTGAAGAACAGCCTTCGCTCGCGAAAGTCGGCGCTGAAGACTCTACGACGGCGGGGACTACACAGTTGTCTGCCTCTACGCGGGTGTAATAATTAGAGTAGGGCTAGTACAATAGTATTTTTACTTTGTTTGATACTTAAAGTCGGCTGCTGCGTAGGTTCCGACGCCTAGACCTGCGCAAGCAGATTTTGGTGATATTGGGAATGATAAATCGTGGATGTGCCGAAGTTTGATAATACTTAGTAGTGGGGAATTTGATTTTGATCCGTGGTCATCGGAAAGTGAGGAATTGCTGAGTTCGTTCACTAGGATGGATGATGAGTCTTCAAAAGATGACTTAGATTATTTTGTGGCGTTAGATTTATCTACGGCGGAGTCTTCGTCTAGGGTTGCCCCGATTGCGGCAAGGGGCAACAGAAGGGCCGGAGTGCCGAAACGGAGTGTGGGAACCTTGGGCGAGTCTTCACAAGGCATCAGAGGCCCCCGAAGGCGTTGCCGTATGGGAATGGAAGGGCCTCGCCCACGGAGAGAATGCGGTCAGAGGAAGGGACTCGCCGAATCATCCTTGCACCGACAACTGGGCGGCGTTTCGAAGAGGGAGATTTGAAGGCTCTATTTGACGGCGAGGAGCTTAGACTTATGTTGTTTAATTTTCGGGAGGCTAGCCTGATCCCAAAGGCGGAGCCTATGTAAAGTGTAGGCGTTGACATGGTCGTTCTTTGGTGAAATCAAGTGGCAATGTTGCCCTCGCCCCCCTTCACCAAAGGATGGTTCAAGGAACTTTCTTACAGAACAGAATACCTTGTATATGAATGGTAGCTTCACGCTCGTTGTTTTCCCGTACTTGAATTAAGTTGCGCCCTTCGTTGTTCACATGCAGAAGTCTTCGCACTATTGGATTTTTAGGGATGCGTTATATTTCCGATCCGACTGCACCCATAGGTGACTTCTTGTTCAGATAGAGATAAACAGCTCTCGGACGACCTCCCGCCCTTAGGTGGTTTGATGCACTTGTTGTGCTGATCCAACTGCACCCTTAGGCGACTTTTTCTTGGATAGTATGGGCATCTCTCGGACGACTTCGCACCATTAGGTGTTGAAATGCACTTATTGTGCTGATCCAGCTGCACCCTTAGGCGACTTTTGCTTGGACAGATTGTATTTGTCGCGCACGATGACTGTTTAGACTTGTCGTTGTGATGACTGTCTTGGTGTCGAATGCCAAAGGTCGACCCCTCGGTCTTTTTCGACATTTTGTAATCGTGCTTTTTTGTGGGGGATTTTCCTAGCGCTTTATTACATGGCACCGCCTCGTTGAAAACCTCACTCCCCACGAGGAAAAGAGTGTTGGCCCAACCAATGTGATGTGTCTATAGGTGTTACATGGGCGCGAATGCCCTGGCAATAGTTAGCCTACAAATAAAATTTCCTCAGATTGTCTATGTTCCACGAGTGTTAGAGGTCTTTGCTTGCTTGTGTTGTGAGTCTATAGGCGTTTGGTTATGTTTTCTTTTTGATGATGAAAGGCCCTTCCCATTTAGGCTCGAGTTTTCCTTGGAATTTTGTTCTGCTGGTTCTGATGAGGACAAGGTCCCCCTCCTTGAACTCTTTGGGAGTAACAATGTTGTCTTATCGGGACTTCGTTTGTGCTTGATATATATGCTTTGAGGGCGTCGACACGATCCCCATCGAGGAGATCTTTTGCTTTTGGCTCGTCAATATCTGGTATGGCTGTGGTGTTTGTTCGTGGTGATCCGTGGTTGAGTTCTTGTGGAGTCATGGCCTCTGATCCGTACATCAGTCTGAAGGGAGTGAATCCAATGGCACGTGATTCGGTTGTGTTAAGTGCCCAAATGACTTTGGGTAAATGCTCGACCCACTTGCCCTTTCTGTCGTCTAAAAGTTTTGGGGCAATCCTTGGTTGGGTGTGTCGAGTCTTTGAGAGCACCTAGAGGGGGGAGGGTGAATAGGTGATCCTGTAAAACTTGAGACTTAATGCCACAAAACTTGATTAGGCGTTAGCACAATAATGCCAAGTGGCTTAGAGAAGAGTCTTAGCAAAACACAACAACCACAAGAGGATCAACACAGATAGACACAGTGGTTTATCCCGTGGTTCGGCCAAGTACAAAACTTGCCTACTCCACGTTGTGGTGTCCCAACGGACGAGGGTTGCAATAAACCCCTCTCAAGCGGTCCAAAGACCCACTTGAATACCACGGTGTTTTGCTTAGCTTTACTATATCCCACTTGCGAGGAATCTCCACAACTTGGAGTCTCTCGCCCTTACAAAGATGTTCACAAAGAAGCACGGAGTAAGGGAGGGATGAGCAACTCACACAAGACACAAAAATCATAGCAAATACGCACACACAAGACCCAGACTTGAGCTCAAAAGACTATCACGAGGTTCTCACTAGAACGAAGCTCAAATCACTAAGAATGTCGAACAAGTGCGCAAGAATGAAGTGTGAGTGATCAATAATGCTCTAAGGATGCTTGGTGTACTCCTCCATACGCCTAGGGGCCCCTTTTATAGCCCCAAGGCAGCTAGGAGCCATTGAGAGCATTCCAGGAAGGCAGATCTTGCCTTCTGTCGCCTGGCGCACCGGACAGTCCGGTGCACCACCGGACACTGTCCGGTGCAGATTTCTTTCCTTATTTGGCGAAGCCGACCGTTGCAGATTGAGAGCCGTTGGCGCACCGGACACTGTCCGGTGCACAACGGACAGTCTGGTGCCCCCTTGTAGCCGTTGGCTCGGCCACGTGTCCCGCGCAGATCGCGCGGCCGACCGTTGGCTCACCGGACAGTCCGGTGCACCACCGGACAATCCGGTGAATTATAGCCGTACGCCGTTAATCATCTCCCGAGAGCGGCGAGTTCGCCTGTGAACGGCTCACCGGACAGTCCGGTGCACCACCGGACAGTCCGGTGATTTATAGCCGTACACCGCCGTCGAAGTCCCGAGAGCAGCAAGTTCGCTAGAGCCAGCCTGGCGCACCGGACACTGTCCGGTGCACCACCGGACAGTCCGGTGCACCCAGACTGAGCAGACTTTGGCTGAACAAAGTCATCTCTTTTCCAATTTGGTTTCTCCTGTTTCCAGCACTTAGACACAATACATTAGTCCATAAAACAATGTACTAAGTCTAGAAACATACCTTTACTAGTGATTTGCACTTTGTCCATCACTTGGGATACTTTAACACTTAAGCACTTGTGTTGGCACTTAATCACCAAAATACTTAGAAATGGCCCAAGGGCACATTTCCCTTTCAATCTCCCCCTTTTTGGTGATTTATGCCAACACAACAAAAAGCAACTAATAGAAGTGCAACATCAATACAAATGAGAACTCAAAATTGTTTTGATTCAAATTTGGTATATATGGATCACTCTTTGCCACCACTTGGTTTGTTTTTGCAAATCAAACTCAGTTTCCTATCTCTAAGTCAAATTCACTTGTAGAGACATAAAGAGAGGTATTCCAAGAGAAATTGATCAAAGATTTTAAAAACTCCCCCTTTTTCCCATAATCAACATTTCTCCCCACAAGAGGCCAACTTTTGACAAGAGAGACAATAAGAGAGTTTTGACAAACCAAAAGCTCTATTCTACTATTTTCAAAATTTCTTAAGTGGTAGCTGATCCATTTATTGCTTTGGCCTTATTTTCTCCCCCTTTGGCATCAAGCACCAAAACGGGATCAACTTTGGCCCTTTAACCCTATTGCCTCACCAAAATCTTCAAATAAGAATACAAGGGAAATAGGAGTACATGAGGTGAACTTGGAATAAGTTACCCTCTCATCGGAGTGCAGTGGAAGTCTTTCATGGTCCAAGTCCACCTTTTCCCTTTCAAACCTCCTTTGAGACTAAATCAAGCAAACTCAAGCACACGGTTAGTCTCAAAGGGTCAAGTTGTAGCACAACTCCCCCTAAATATGTGCATCACTTGCAAAAGGACTTGTGAGGTCCGGGGAGTGTTTGTACAACTTGAGCACCACAATAAACAACAACATGCATAAGGAACATGATCAAAGGCATAAACACATGTATGCTATAAATCAATCCAAGTTCCGCGAATCTAAGACATTTAGCTCACTACGCAGCCTGCAAAAGGTCTTCTCATCTAAAGGCTTGGTAAAGATATCGGCTAGCTGGTTCTCGGTGCTAACATAAAACACTTCGATATCTCCCTTTTGCTGGTGGTCTCTCAAAAAGTGATGCCGGATGTCAATGTGCTTTGTGCGGCTGTGCTCAACAGGATTTTCCGCTATGCGGATAGCACTCTCATTGTCACATAGGAGTGGGACTTTGCTCAGATTGTAGCCAAAGTCCCAGAGGGTTTGCCTCATCCAAAGTAGTTGTGCGCAACACTGTCCTGCAGCAACATACTCGGCCTCAGCGGTGGATAGGGCAACGGAAGTTTGTTTCTTAGAATTCCATGACACCAGGGACCTTCCTAAGAATTGGCACGTCCCCGATGTACTCTTCTATCGACCTTACATCCAGCATAGTCGGAGTCTGAATATCCAATCAAGTCAAAGTTAGACCCCTTTGGATACCAGATCCCGAAGCAAGGCGTAGCGACTAAATATCTAAGAATTCACTTCACGGCCACTAAGTGACACTCCCTTGGATCGGATTGAAATCTAGCACACATGCATACGCTAAGCATAATATCCGGTCTACTAGCACATAAATAAAGTAAAGACCCTATCATTGACCGGTATGCCTTTTGATCAACGGACTTACCTCCTTTGTTGAGGTCGGTGTGTCCGTCAGTTCCCATCGGAGTCTTTGCGGGCTTGGCGTCCTTCATCCCAAACCGCTTTAGCAAGTCTTGCGTGTACTTCGTTTGGGAGATGAAGGTGCCGTCCTTGAGTTGCTTCACTTGAAACCCAAGGAAGTAGTTCAACTCGCCCATCATCGACATCTCAAATTTCTGCGTCATCACCCTGCTAAACTCTTCACAAGACTTTTGATTAGTAGAACCAAATATTATGTCATCGACATAAATTTGGCACACAAAAAGATCACGATCGCAAGTCTTAGTGAAAAGAGTTGGATCGGCTTTCCCAACCTTGAAAGCATTAGCAATGTAAAAGTCTCTAAGGCATTCATACCATGCTCTTGGGGCTTGCTTAAGTCCATAGAGCGCCTTAGAGAGCTTACACACGTGGTTGGGGTACCGTTCATCCTCGAAGCCAGGGGGTTGCTCTACGTACACCTCCTTCTTGATCGGCCCATTGAGGAAGGCGCTCTTCACATACATTTGGAACAACCTGAAAGAATGGTGAGCGGCATATGCTAGCAAAATACGAATTGATTCTAGCCTAGCCACAGGAGTAAAAGTCTCCTCAAAGTCCAAACCTGCGACTTGGGCATAACCTTTTGCCACAAGTCGAGCCTTGTTCCTCGTCACCACCCCGTGCTCGTCCTGTTTGTTGCGGAACACCCACTTGGTTCCCACAACATTTTGCTTGGGACGAGGCACCAGTGTTCAAACTTCATTACGCTTAAAGTTGTTGAGCTCCTCCTGCATGGCCAACACCCAGTCCGGATCTAGCAAGGTCTCTTCTACCCTGAAAGGCTCAATAGAAGAGACAAAGGAGTAATGCTCACAAAAATTAACTAATCTAGAACGAGTAGTTACTCCCTTGCTAATGTCACCCAAAATTTGGTCGACGAGATGATTCCTTTGAATCGTCGATCGCACTTGGGTTGGAGGTGCCGGTTGTGCTTCTTCCTCCATCACATGATCATCTTGTGCTCCCCCTTGATCACACGCCTCTTCTTGATGAACCTGTTCATCGTCTTGAGTTGGGGGATGCACTATTGTTGAGGAAGAAGGTTTATCTTGCTCCTTTTGTTCCTGTGGCCGCACATCTCCAATCGCCATGGTGCGTATTGCGGCCGTTGGAACGTCTTCTTCATCTACATCATCAAGATCAACAACTTGTTCTCTTGGAGAGCCATTAGTCTCATCAAATACAACATCGCTAGAGACTTCAACCAAACCCGATGATTTGTTGAAGACTCTATACGCCTTTGTATTTGAGTCATAACCTAACAAAAACCCTTCTACAGCTTTGGGAGCAAATTTGGAATTCCTACCCTTCTTCACTAGAATGTAGCATTTACTCCCAAAAACACGAAAGTAAGACACATTGGGTTTGTTATCGGTTAGCAGCTCATACGAAGTCTTCTTGAGGAGGCGGTGAAGGTAGACCCGGTTGATGGCGTGGCAAGCCGTGTTCACGGCTTCCAACCAAAAGCGCTCGGGGGTCTTGAACTCTCCAAGCATCGTCCTCGCCATATCGATGAGCGTCCTGTTCTTCCTCTCTACCACACCATTTTGCTATGGTGTGTAGGGAGCGGAGAACTCGTGCTTGATCCCTTCCTCCTCAAGATACTCCTCCACTTGAAGATTCTTGAACTCGGACCCGTTGTCACTCCTTATCTTCTTCACCTTGAGCTCAAACTCATTTTGAGCTCTCTTGAGGAAGCGCTTGAGGGTCCCTTGGGTTTCAGATTTATCCTGCAAAAAGAATACCCAAGTGAAGCGGGAAAAATCATCAACTATAACAAGACCATACTTACTTCCTCCTATGCTTAGATAGGCGACGGGTCCGAAGAGGTCCATATGCAGCAGCTCCAGGGGTCTTGACGTAGTCATCACGTTCTTGATGTGATGAGCACTTCCCACTTGTTTACCTGCTTGACAAGCTACACAAGGTCTATCTTTTTCGAAATGCACGTTAGTTAGACCTATCACGTGTTCTCCCTTTAGAAGCTTGTGAAGGTTCTTAATTCCCACATGTGCTAAACGGCGATGCCACAGCCAGCCCATGCAAGTCTTAGCAATTAAGCATGCATCTAGACCGGCCTCTTCTTTTGCAAAATCAACTAAATAAAGTTTGCCGTCTAGTACACCCTTAAAAGCTAGTGAACCATCACACCTTCTAAAGACAGACACATCTACATTTGTGAATAGATAATTATATCCCATATTACAAAGTTGACTTACAGATAACAAATTATATCCAAGTGACTCAACTAAAAACACATTAGAAATAGAGTGCTCGGATGAAATAGCAATCTTCCCTAACCCTTTCACCTTGCCTTGGTTCCCATCACCGAATATGATTGAATCTTGGGAATCCTTGTTCTTGACGTAGGAGGTGAACATCTTCTTCTCCCCCGTCATGTGGTTTGTGCATCCGCTGTCGATAATCTAGCTTGAGCCCCCGGATGCATAAACCTGCAAGGCAAATTTAGGCTTGGGTCTTAGGTACCCAACTCTTGTTGGGTCCTACAAGGTTAGTCACAATAGTCTTAGGGACCCAAATGCAAGTTTTGTCTCCCTTACATTTGGCCCCTAACTTCCTAGAAATTACCTTCTTATCCTTTCTACAAATAGCAAAGGAAGCATTGCAAGCATGATAAATTGTAGAAGGTTCATTAATCTTCCTAGGAACATGAGCAACATCTCTCCTAGGCATATGATGAATGATATTTCTCCTAGGCATATTTCTATCATGCATATAGGAAGAACTTGAAGCAAACATTGCATTTGAATCATAAGTATTATAACTCCTATAGGCATTTCTAGAATGTCTCCTATCATGGTACATAAAAGCATGGTTCCTTTGAACACTACTAGCCATAGGGGCCTTCCCTTTCTCCTTAGTGGAGATGGAAGCCTTATGGCTTGTTAAGTTCTTGACTTCCCTCTTGAAGCCAAGACCATCCTTAATTGAGGGGTGTCTACCAATCGTGTAGGCATCCCTTGCAAATTTTATTTTATCAATTTCACTCTTGCTAGTCTTAAGTTGGGCATTAAGACTAGCCAATTCATCATTCAATTTAGAAATTGAAACTAGGTGATCACTACAAGCATCAACATCAAAATCTTTACACCTATTACAAATTGTAACATGTTCTTCACAAGATGTTGATTTATTTGCTATTTCTAACTTAGCATTCAAATCATCATTTATGCTCTTTAAGCTAGAAATAGAGTCATGGCATGTAGACAATTCACTAGAAAGCATTTCATTCCTTTTAATTTCTAAAGCAAGGGATTTTTGTGCCTCTACAAATTTATCATGTTCTTCATACAACAAATCCTCTTGCTTTTCTAATAACTTATTCTTATCATTCAAGGCATCAATTAATTCATTAATTTTATCAATTTTAGTTCTATCCAGTCCCTTGAACAAACTAGAGTAATCTATTTCATCATCATCACTGGACTCATCATCACTCGAAGAAGCATAAGTGGTATTGTTTCGAGTACATACCTTCTTCTCCTTCGCCATGAGGCATGTGTGACGCTCGTTGGGAAGAGAGATGATTTGTCGAAAGCTGAGGCGGCAAGTCCTTCGTCATCGGATGAAGAGCAATCCGAGTCCCACTCCTTGCCAAGATGTGCCTCGCCCTTAGCCTTCTTGTACTTCTTCTTCTTTTCCCTTTTCTTCTCTTGTTCCTGGTCACAATCATTATCGGGACAGTTAGCGATAAAATGACCAATCTTACCGCACTTGAAGCAGGAACGCTTTCCCTTCGTCTTGTTCTTCTTGGGATGCTCCTTGTGGCCCTTTAGCGCCGTCTTGAAGCGCTTGATGATGAGGGCCATCTCTTCCTCATTTAGTCCCACCGCCTCAACTTGCGCCACCTTGCTAGGTAGCGCTTCCTTGCTTCTCGTTGCTTTGAGGGCGATGGTTTGAGGCTCATGGATTGGGCCATTTAGCGCATCATTTACATATCTCGCCTCCTTTATCATCATTCGCCCGCTTACGAACTTCCCAAGAACTTCTTCGGGCGACATCTTGGTGTACCTAGGATTTTCACGAATATTGTTCACCAGATGTGGATCAAGTACAGTAAAAGACCTTAGCATTAGGCGAACGACGTCGTGGTCCGTCCATCGCATGCTTCCGTAGCTTCTTATCTTGTTGATGAGGGTCTTGAGCCGGTTGTATGTTTGGGTTGGCTCTTCTCCCCTTATCATTGCAAATCTCCCGAGCTCGCCCTCCACCAACTCCATTTTGGTGAGCATGGTGACGTCGTTCCCCTCATGTGAGATCCTGAGGGTGTCCCAGATCTGCTTGGCATTGTCCAAGCCGCTCACCTTATTGTACTCTTCCCTGCACAAAGATGCTAAAAGGACAGTAGTAGCTTGTGCATTTCTATGGATTTGTTCATTTATAAACATGGGACTATCCGAGCTATCAAATTTCATTCCACTTTCTACAATCTCCCATATGCTTGGATGGAGAGAGAACAAGTGACTACGCATTTTGTGACTCCAAAATCCGTAGTCCTCCCCATCAAAGTGTGGAGGTTTGCCAAGTGGAATAGAGAGTAAATGAGCATTGGTACTTTGTGGAATACAGGAATAATCAAAGGAAAAGTTTGAATTAACCGTCTTCCTTCTCTCGTAGTCGTTGTCGTCGTCATTTTGGAAAGAGGAAGATTCGTCGCTTTTGTAGTAGATTATCTCCTTGATGCGCCTCGTCTTCTTCTTCTTCCCATCTTTTTGTTTGTAGCCCGAGCCCGAGTCAGTAGGCTTGTCGTCTTTCGGCTCGTTGACGAAGGACTCCTTCTCCTTATCATTGATCACAATC
The DNA here is from genome assembly GCA_029449295.1 of Zea luxurians. Taxonomy (NCBI): domain Eukaryota; kingdom Viridiplantae; phylum Streptophyta; class Magnoliopsida; order Poales; family Poaceae; genus Zea; species Zea luxurians. Next base: position 203,061,309 of record JAOPSE010000003.1, read on the forward strand.
CCCTTGCCCTTAGGATCCATCTCTTCGGGCGATTAGTCCCTTTGTGAAGAGAACGACTCTGATACCAATTGAGAGCACCTAGAGGGGGGGTGAATAGGTGATCCTGTAAAACTTGAGACTTAATGCCACAAAACTTGATTAGGCGTTAGCACAATAATGCCAAGTGGCTTAGAGAAGAGTCTTAGCAAAACACAACAACCACAAGAGGATCAACACAGATAGACACAGTGGTTTATCCCGTGGTTCGGCCAAGTACAAAACTTGCCTACTCCACGTTGTGGCGTCTCAACGGACGAGGGTTGTAATCAACCCCTCTCAAGCGGTCCAAAGACCCACTTGAATACCACGGTGTTTTGCTTAGCTTTACTATATCCCGCTTGCGAGGAATCTCCACAACTTGGAGTCTCTCGCCCTTACAAAGATGTTCACAAAGAAGCACAGAGTAAGGGAGGGATGAGCAACTCACACAAGACACAAAAATCATAGCAAATACGCACACACAAGACCCAGACTTGAGCTCAAAAGACTATCACGAGGTTCTCACTAGAACGGAGCTCAAATCACTAAGAATGTCAAACAAGTGCGCAAGAATGAAGTGTGAGTGATCAACAATGCTCTAAGGATGCTTGGTGTACTCCTCCATGCGCCTAGGGGCCCCTTTTATAGCCCCAAGGCAGCTAGGAGCCGTTGAGAGCATTCCAGGAAGGCAGATCTTGCCTTCTGTCGCCTGGCGCACCGGACAGTCCGGTGCACCACCGGACACTGTCCGGTGCGGATTTCTTTCCTTATTTGGCGAAGCCGACCGTTGCAGATTGAGAGCCGTTGGCGCACCGGACACTGTCCGGTGCACACCGGACAGTCCGGTGCCCCCTTCTAGCCGTTGGCTCGGCCACGTGTCCCGTGCAGATCGCGCGGCCGACCGTTGGCCCGGCCGACCGTTGGCTCACCGGACAGTCCGGTGGACCACCGGACAGTCTGGTGAATTATAGCCGTACGCCGTTAATCATCTCCCGAGAGCGACGAGTTCGCCTGTGAACGGCTCACCGGACAGTCTGGTGCACCACCGGACAGTCCGGTGATTTATAGCCGTACACCGCCGTCGAAGTCCTGAGAGCAGCAAGTTCGCCAGAGCCAGCCTGGCGCACAGGACACTGTCCGGTGCACCACCGGACACTGTCCGGTGCACCTAGACTGAGCAGACTTTGGCTGAACAAAGTCATCTCTTTTCCAATTTGGTTTCTCCTGTTTCCAGCACTTAGACACAATACATTAGTCCATAAAACAATGTACTAAGTCTAGAAACATACCTTTACTTGTGATTTGCACTTTGTCCATCACTTGGGATACTTTAACACTTAAGCACTTGTGTTGGCACTTAATCACCAAAATACTTAGAAATGGCCCAAGGGCACATTTCCCTTTCAGTCTTCGCCATGGAAAAGACAATAGAATCTTCGCTGCTGCGGGCCTCGGCCTCTGCCTCTTCATCTGGTTGCATTACTACCGCGACCTTGTTGCGAAGGGTAATCGTGACGACGAGAGGTGTCCCTAGTTTGTTGCTGATTTGCGATGTTGTGCACCTGGGACTAGGTGTGGTCTTGCCGGCCTGAGTTTGGCTACGAAAGCCCAACCCATGTCCTGCTGGACTACGGAGTGTCCTTGGGCTTTTGCTGAGACTCGATTTTTCTTTGATGGAGTTCTTTTGACCGGGCATACTTTTTGAAGAGCTGATATATCACCTGCAAGTTTTTGGGTGGGTCTCTTATGCAGTGGCTATATAAAACACCTGCACGAAGGCCGCTGATTGCATAATGAATAACTATATGGTCATCAACCAAAGGCAGATGTGACTTCAACAAGAGGAATTTCTTGGAGTACTCTCAAAGGGTTTCTTTCTCCTGCTGTCTGCAGAGTGATAATTCTGCCAGAGCGTATGTGTCTGGTCTGTACCCTTGAAAATTTAATAAGAACTTGCCGCGAAGTGTTTTCCATGAGTCGATTGACAATGGCGGCAGTCTCGTGTACCATGTGAGGGCTGGGCCTTCGAGAGCTATGATGAAAGATTTGGCCATGGTGGCATTGTCTCTTCCAGATGATGCGACCGCAACTTGATAGTTCATAATATACTATGTTGGGTCGGTACTGCCATTGTACTTAGGGTAGGTACCTGCCCTGAGGTTGTTGGGCCAAGGTGAAGCTTGGAGCTGTGGAGTGAGAGGGCTTCGTTCATCAAGGTAATTTAGTTTGTGAAAAGTAGCTAGGGCCGGGACTAGCATGTGGAGACAGTAGTCAGGGTCCTGCCGCTGGTGGTGGGGGTCTTCGCCTTGCATTTCTATGATATATTGTTCCAGCTCTTTGGCTTTCTGCTCCTCATCTAGGATCATTTGCCTAACCTTGGCCTACATGGTGATGCGTTGGCGTTTAGCTGCAAGTATTTCCTTTTGCTTCTGTAGGTGATTGTTTTTTATGCGAAGTGCGCACAACTTGAGCTGGTCCTCGGATGAGATGCCTAGGACCTCGCCATCCTCGATGATATCGTCAGCCTCTAGGGGGTGAAGCCTAGCGGGGGGGGGGGGGGGGGGTCCCATGGTAGTCCCTTAGAGCTGCATGTGCGAATGGTGCCCTCTGGTGCGGGCCGGTTCTGTTGACGGTGTTGGGGGCCTTCCTCTTTCGAAGGTCCTCAAAAACACGACTAACCATTTGTTTCTAGCATAATATTGAATATTACAAGAGCTTTGTCACAAGTAAAGGTTTGTGATGGGAGTCTTCTTCTCCGCTGAAGGTCCTTAAGACGAAGACATTGCCCAAAAACAACAACAATGACTGCCGAAGCTATAGCCGAAGAGCAACAACTTCGACTTAAAGTGGTGTCGAAGATCAAGCATGATGCCGAGCTGAGGAGGAAAGGACTAGTTAGTCCCTAGTGATTTATGCTACAATTATGAGTATATGTTAAGGTCATAAATGTATTTCTACTCTGGCTGCGTCCCGTGCCTATAAATAGGTGAACAGTACCCCCATACTGTTCACGCTGGATTGTAATTGCTCTTGCATCAACACCTTCAAACAAGCCGAAGATATCAATGTAATACAAATCCTGTCAATATTCATATGTATGTCATGAGAATAAAGATATGAATGAACGAATGAATGATTTATACATTGTCTCTATGAACTTTCACTCTGGACTTTTATTCTTATGAATGATGAAGGTGTGTCCTGCATGACCTTCGTCCGAAGATCATTATATCCGAAAGGAGATAATGCTTCCAAGGATGAAGGTCCTTAATCTTTAACAATTGTGTTGCCTTGTTCTTGATTCACAACATTTGAGAACAAGTGACCAATATTGGCGCCCACCTCTTGTGAACTCAAACGACCACCTTCGACAATAGCTCGAGCAACCACCTTCATCATGGCGCCGAAGAAGGCAATAGCACCAGGGACTATCCTTACACCACTGGACATTAACCAAGAAGGGCTCCCTCTGAGAGAAGCCCGAAACCAGAAAAGGAAGGCCATCAACCCAACACCACAAGAAGAGGAGTTATACCAAGAGATCAGAGACCTAGAGGCCATCCACGAACAAGTGGAGAGAAAGAGAGAGAATGCTTCGGCTAACTGAACTTTAGAAGAAGATTGATGAAGCTGCCGAATAGATGCGCCATATCACGCAAGACGAGTAAGGATGAAAGCCACAACAGAGAGAGCTTCATCAAGAAAGCCCAAGCTATGATGATGTATGGTATGATGATTTCCATCATGGTAACTTTGCTTTTAATGATGCTTCTCTAGCAGCAGAGTTGTAGGCTATCCTATGGCCACCATCCTACAAAACACCACAACTCCCCATTTATGACAGGCATTCCGACCCGAAGCAGTTCCTTATGAGCTATGAGGCGACCATATCATCATATGGTGGCAACGCTGTCGTCATGGTGAAGTCCTTCGTCATGGCCATTAGGAGTGTGGCTCAAACGTGGCATTCTTCCCTTCGGCCGGGAACAATCACGTCATGGCAGAAGCTGAAGGACATGTAGGTAACCAGCTTCTAGGGTTTTCAGACGAAGCCAATGACTGCTCAAGCTCTGTTCCAATGCACATAGGACCATGAGGAATACCTGCAGGCGTATGTCCGAAGGTTTCTATGTCTTAGAGCCCAAGCGCCAACGGTGCCAAATGAGATTATTATTGAGGCTATGATCAAGGGGCTCCGACTAGGACTGATAGCACAGTATTTCACCAGGAAGCCACCACAAACTTTGGAGCAGCTTCTGCAAAAGATGGACGAGTATGCCAGGGCCGACAATGACTTTCAGCAGAAAAGGGAAGAGGCCTATATATACTCCAAGATGACCAGTGGCTTTGGAGGAAGACTCCACCCTAGGCATGTCAGGACGACCCATAATCCCAACTCAAGTGACACAGGGGAAATCACACTCAAGGTCATCATCACAGCTCTCAATTATCAGGGACACAATAAAGCTCCTTCAGGCCACCAGCCCGAAGAGGCAGAGGAGGTAGAAGCTTCGGTGGAAGATTTAGCTCCCAACCAAGAAGGTTGTTTTGCCTATTCTGTGGAGAAGATAAGGGGCATACAACAAGGACATGCCAAGTCATGATACAGAAGCAAAAAGAAATAGCTGAAGCTGAAGCATGACAGAATCAGCCAAGGCAGGTCATGCATACTGCTTCGTGCTATTCTCCATACATCACCGAGTATTAGGCAACCAACAACCCACAACATCAGTTGCTCCGGCAAGCTACTCACAAGCATGGGCCCTGCTACCACCACCACCACTCATGGCTCCAACCTCGTCTCACAACCAACAGATAGAAGGGCACCTCCAGGTACAACAACAACGTGATTCACGCGAAGAGTCTGAAGCTCGAACAGTCAACAACACTGTACCAGAGGCGAGACACATTTACTAAAACAATACAAGGGCTCAATCATTTTTTTTTCATACATACTCAATGTAGTCTTTGCTTCTCTTGCTTTTATATTTTTACCCGAAGACAATATGAGAAGGTACAACCTTCGGTCTGTTGTAATAAATCTGGGGCTACACCATCAAGTGTAATAGGAAAAGTCACGAAGCTATAAAGTCATTCTTATGGGGATGCACAGCTAAAATGCCACCTAAGTAAAAGGTGAAGAAGCTCCAAAGTCGTTCCTAAGGGTATGCAGAGCTTAGCTCCAAAGTCGTTCCTAAGGGGATGCAGAGCTTAGCTCCAAAGTCGTTCCTACGGGGATGCAGAGCTAAAATGCCACATAAGTAAACGGTGAAGAGACTCCAATGTCGTTCCTAAGGGAATGTAGAGTCTTAATTTTACGAAGCATTTGAGCATTAACATCAGTTGCATCATTTCATCATACTACATAGCATCACATCATTCATCACCTTGCATCACCCGAAACAGTGAAAAAAGAAGGGAAATTGCTCCTTCAAACATACTGGCTAACCCATGAGGTTAAGTCTATCTTTGACAAAGAGTTGTGAAAGGTTGTATCAACAATGCAAGATCTATGCCTTCAGTAGCGGAGTTTTCAAACAAGATTCATGCCTTCAAAAACAGTACTCTTATACAAGATTTGTGGCAGGACCTTTGAGTTCATTAAGTTGCTTCGGAAAAAAGGATTTTTTTGTTTATGAAGCGTGAAAAGAAGGGAAGGTGTTTTTTCGCCCGCAGCTCAAAAACGGTACATACGAAGGTTTCACGCTCCACAAAGAAATATATTCCATCAATGAATATACATATAGTTGATAATTGTTTCTTACAAAAGGAAACCACATACAAAAATTCTACAGTTCAAATAAACAAGGTTTAATCATCCTCTTTTAGGACTTTATCAGCGGCTTCGTTTAGAAGCCTATTCATAGCTTCGTCTACAACTTCGTTAGCTATTCTGATTACTTCAAGAGCCCCCTTTAGAGATGGATTGGCTTCAGGGTCATACGGCTCCGGAGGGGGAGAAAGTTCGGCTGCACAATAGTGTAAGTGTTTGTTAGTTCCGAAGCTAAAACAATTTACGAAGCTAAATCACGACAAGTATACCTATAAGTCTTTCACGTTCTACAACTTCTTCAGCTTTTCTTGCCTCTTCCAAGGCAGTATGAGATTCCTTCTCATTTTTTCTAATAGCTTCATCGGCTATCTCTTGGCCACCTTTCAACCAGACTTCGGAGTAAAACTTTCCACTCAGCGCAGTGGCTTCGGTTGAAGGGTTCTTAATGTCATTAGCTGAGATCAAGAATTTTGGCTGAGTTACAGCCTTTGCATGCTCGCAGCCAGCTTTCTTGTGGAGTGAGACGACTCCTCGGTCACCGGCGAAGGCGCAGAAGTCTCCTCTATCGCTAAGAATCTCATCAAAAGCTTCGGCTTCACCGCTAATCCACTGGATAACCCCATCAGGATCACCAGAGATAAAGTTTTGCTCCGAAGAGAATGCACTAACCTTAGCAAAACTATTTTCAAATTATTACAACATTCCATAGCAACTTGTAGCATTCCTCTTTAGCTTGACAAAGCTCCTCGATATTTTTCTGAACCCTCAATTGTTCCATATCAGATATCTCACGTTTTGTTTGTTCCACATTGAATTTTTAGTTACTTCATCGAGCTTCTTCTCCAATCCTTGCACTTCGAATCTGTACAATCCCAGCTGAATAGATAGTGCATATTCTAAGTCAGCAATACGCTTCACATCTTTCTCTTGCTTCCTTTCAAACTCCTTGATTCTTTGATCTGCTTCGGAAAGGCTAGACAACCTAGCTTTGCTAGATTTTAACCTCTCAACCAAGGAGAGCATGATTTTATCCTTCTCAAGAGATTCATTCCTAAGTGTTATAACTTCCGAACGAAGGTTTACAAAAGCTATCTGAGTGCTTTCATTTTTGGCATTCTTCTAAGCTTTCAAAGCTTTGCTGAGGATTAGACCCTAACAAAACAAAAAATATACAAATATTAGTAAGTACTACCACAAATCGTTTCCCGGAAACTCGCCTAACAAAAATCAGTAAATGCAGAAATAAAAATATACGAACCTTCAAGCTGTTATAAGCAAGGTTGTCTACAAGTTGGTCCTTTGTCATTGTATATAGGCCAAGCTCAAGCTTCAGATATCCCATGTTGTCCACATCTCCCGACAGACATTTATCTCCTTGCTATCTTGTAGATAGTAAAGGAAGTCATCTTTGTCATTTCCTTCATATATCAAGGACCCTCGAGGGTATTTCAGGTCCTTTGCATAATGTTGTGCTTCTGCAATTTGCTCTTCTGATAGTTGTTTCCCCGAAGCATGTCGAACAATATATTCTAAATCACCTTGAGAGGATGCCTCGGGCATAGGTGATGTTGGCTTTTTCGCAAGACTTTCCTTCGCTAGCTCTACTGGCTTAGTTCCTGAAGGTCCCGCTTCAACATGAATAGGAGAAGCGCGTGCAACGACTACTTCTCTTAGATCTTTAGTTTTGTCCTTGGGAGCTTCGGTAGAAACAGGAGTTGGCATCTTTGTAGATTTCAAAATGGCATCCAAAACACTGGCCATTCTCCTTTTTCTAGGAGTCGTTGTTGCAGTGGTTGTTAGCTTCGGCAACCCCGTCATGGTTGGGGGACTCTGCAGATTTGGATGCTCTTCTGCCGTTGAACTCTTTGTTTCCGTCTGTTCTATCGGATTGACACTAGCTTCCACTGTCACGGCAGGAATTGTTTCCGAAGCCAAGGGGATAGCTTCGGCCTGTTCAGCAATCTCTATCTTCTCTATACCAAGCACTGCAACTGTCCTCTCTAAAGAATGTGGTCTCGGCTTGCGAGTTAAAACCTTAACCTTCTTCGGCTTAGGCGCGGTGGAAGAAGATGAAGTTGCCATTTTTCTTTTGAACCCTTGTTTTCGTGCAGGAAAGTAGTAATCAGGATAAAAAATCCAATCACATTGAAGATCCTGTTCAGTCTCCTCTTGCCGCGAGCATCGAAGGCAATGGTCATAGCTTCGTCCTCTACCTTCGTATAAGCTCCCAATAGTTCGTCTCTGGTAGCCTCAACAGCCTCAAGCCAATCATCATTCGGCTCGTCAAATCGACTCCTATAACTGTAGGTGTATCTTAAATAGACCAGACCACCTTCGCTGGAGCCAGCAGTAGTCTCCTTCGACATCTCCCAGTCATTAACAAGCGGCCACACCTTATAGGAAATATGCTCTTGAACTAAATCCCTGGTGCCAATGTATGTACATATCGTGTTAAAGGCCATCAAGCATGCTTGCACTTTGTCCCCACTCATGATAGATGGCCTCCTGATGCCGAAGCGTGACTGTATGGGACACTGGATAATACCCCTCACATCTTCCCTCACTCAGATCATTCTTGACATAGAACCATTGCTTCTTCCAAGAACTCGACCATTTCTTTCGAAATGTTTGCACAAGATACCTCACATCAGAATGGTGCACAAAGCTGTAACATCCGAAGTTATTATGATACTGCTCCTTCCCAATTGCCTTCGTCTGTTAGGATAATTCATGGATGTTGCAGAAGCACTTGACATCTGGCTCCAGCCCTTGGTTTCTCATAGCTTGTAAGACCTCAAGAATTCTAATGCTAGAATCTAGTAAAACTTCCTAAAGAATTTGAATTTGAAATACCTTCTAGTAAAACTTAATTGTTTTAAGAATAGTAATAAGGTCTATTTGACCCTATGTTTTACTAATAAGTGATGCATCATGCCGATATTCTTGCTTGTGCATATGTTTGAGACAAGAAGGGGCACATCCTTTTTTTATTTAGTAATCTCGAGGACGAGATTATTTTTAAGGGGTAGAATTTGTAAGACCTCAAGAATCCTAATGCTAGAATCTAGTAAAACTTCCTAAAGAATTTGAATTTGAAATACCTTCTAGTAATAATTTTCTTGCTTTAAATTTACTTCTCTCAAAATGAAGGTGCTATCTAATAAAAGATAAAATAAGAGGAACCTAAATTAATTAAGTCCTTTATCAATATATATATTTAATTTAAATTCTTTATCATAGGGCATTCACTAGGAAGAACCTACTCTTGAAAATACTATTTTACTTTGTATATAGGAATGGCATAAAAACACACACACACATGCTTATATAGGAACAATAAATATATAAATAAATAAAATAATAAAATATTATTGCATTACATTCTGGTGTTTTGACTGAACATTTGTCTCAAAGTATAAACTTAGATTTGAATTCAACTTGGATTTGAAACTAAAAGGAGGAAAACAGGAAATAAAAAAGGAATAATAAAAATAGAATCGCTCTAGGCCAAATCCTGACCTCGGCTCGGCCCACCCAAGTCGCGCGGTCCAGTTCCCACCCACTTGGCGCCGGGTGCTGACTCCGCAGGCCCCGCTTGCCAGTTGAACCGCGCGCGAGCTGTTTCATGCTTAGGTGCTGATGTGTGGGGCCTGCCCTAGTGGGAGCTCTTCTTCCCTTCGGTTCCAATGAGATTTCAACCGAGGCCACGATTTCCGCTTAGATTCTTGCCAACAGAACGCGATTTGGCCGGACCCTGGGCATATTTTTATGCGAGCTTTGCAACCCACCTCACCCATCAACTCGCGTCGCCATAAGTCACAACGGGGGAGGAAGGTTCGTCGCTGGGGTGAGGTGGTGAGGATTGAGATCTGCGGCCACCGTTGTTCACCACCTTCGCCGACCATTCGGGGTTTGTTGTGCACTCGTGGTGGTTCAGCCAAAAGTGTGGATCATAACCCAATCGTGGATGTTATGCCTGTCATACCTGTACTCTTTTTTCTATTAGCGTTTGTTTGGCAAGCTGCTGTAAGTTTTCGATGAAATCTTTACTATTCTGCCTGCCAAATTGAATGATGTATTCATTCAAAAAAAAATGGATAAGAGCCGAGAAGTCTTATATTATGAACCTTCGATTCTAAAATTAAAATTCTTCTACAGGTTGGGGCAGTGGAGAACGTTGGTCCCCTAGTCATCCTCAATTTCTCGCTGGCGTGCCATGATCACCACTATCCGCACCTCGCTGTGGTCGAGCTCCCTCCATAGCCTCCATCGGCGGTAAGCATCTCCATCATGTTTGAATTACCTTCCCGGTTACGAATCAAGGTCTGCATGGGTTTGGGGTGCACCTTGGCGCCGTCCTGGCATACTCCGGTGGGGCTCCGCCGTGAGGGGCTTGGTGGCACCGCCATTGGTGCTGGCGTGGGGAGAAGGCCCTGGTCCGTGGGATCGGGCGTGTACGGGTTTAATTAGAAGGTAGGTACCGGTTCGGTTTGATCGTTAATCTTGGAACCAAGGACCGTGATTGATCAGTGACGCGGATGGATGGGGGTCGTTGATTTCTGATCTTGCGGCTTGCAACACATATCGGTTCGATTAGGTTTCGGATCTAATCTAGGCCATCGACTTTTGATCGTGCGGACAAGACTTAAAGTTACCCTGCTTCGGTGGGGCGGTTTTCTAAAAAGAGCCCCTGGACTTTAGCTGAACTAACCCGCAGTCCAGTATGTTGTTAAGATCATTGTGCTAGGGTCCTGAAATTTACATGTGACCCCCTGAGCTCCTGGTAAATTGTGGCCTCAGCCCAAGGGTTAAATAAAATGGATAAAATTAATAAAGAAATGCATTTTTAGTATGAAAATAATTCTCGAAACTTGTTTAATTCATATTTAATTCATTTTAGCTCCTTTTTGATCCATTCCGATTGCAATAATCTCACATTAATATTGTTTATTATCTAGTAACCTTGTTTTACCATGAAATCTATGATTAAAATCTTGTACCCTGTTTATTTTGTAGTAAACACTCAAATCTTCAGAAAATCATAACTTTATAATGGTAACTCCGAATTTAGTGGTTCTCGAACCTAGGTTTTCATTATGATGTGTAGAATATTATTATGCAGTTTGTTCTCATGTTTGGTGTGATGTTAATTTTGCCTATACCATGTTTGTGTGTATTGCTATGATTAGCAGCGAGGTTATGAGTCACCTGAAGAGCAAGTTGGTACCTAGAATCTTGAGTCTCAGGCAAGTTGTACCCTTGATCACTTTTCTTTACCTAATAATGTTTCTGTTAATCACTGTGATATTCTCAGGTTAATTTGGTGGGACCTAATAGGTTTCCCTAGCATTATTTATCCCCTACCTTGCAAACAAAAGCACTATTGGGTAGTTTTGCTATTGCTCTACCTGGTTTTGGGAAATTAATGTTATATTATGATCATGTTCTAGTTATACTGTTGGTTTAATTATTGTTCATGACAAGATCATTATGTTAATTGGAACATGGAGTGACCACCTAGGAAAACAGTGCTATCACAAGGGTGGTATGGGACGCCCTTGGCTGACTAATTAGGAAAGCTAGTGGAAGACTACCTTACCCAAAAGGGGCAAGGGCGGTAGAGGAGCTGCGTATAGGGAGTTCTCGCGTCGATCATGCTGCGATGGCTTTTCGGACGAGGGATTCCTATATTGCCCTTCTCAGAAACCGTAGCGGATTTTCGGAAGCTAGTGGAACTTTGTAAAGGCCTCGTAGTGGTACCATGCCTCATCTCCTCGACAGAGATGAATGGGAAGTCGTGATCCCTTGGCAAATGGGTAACACGACTTGTGGGTAAATATGCTTAACCTCTACAGAGTGTAAAACTGGTATATCAGCCATGCTCATGGTCATGAGCAACTCGAACCCTCACATGAATAATCTATGGAACTAAACTCAATTTGTCATATGCATTGCATTGTGGGTGTTATTATTAATTTGATCTCTTATTTATTGGGTCGGTATCTACTTATACTTAGTAACTGCTAATAAAATTTTGACCAACTTTAAAAGCAATGCTCACCTTTAACCATCTCCTTTGGTAAGCCTTACACTTCATGTTGGGGGCCTTCGTCTTCCAAAGGTCCTCAAAAACACGACTAACATGTTTTCCAAGTGTAATATACTGTTACAGGAACCTTCGGCTTTAAGATGAAGGTGCGCGCGGTATGAAAGGAGCGGTCTGGAAGAAGGATGAATCAGTTCCGAAGCTATGGATGATGAAGCTTCGGCTTAGCGCAAAGACTGATGGAGAATGAAATCGACCTAAAGGGGAAAAGACTGCTTAGTCCTCGATAGATTATTCCTTAGTCAATAGAAAATGTCAATGACTTGGATGTAATTTTACCCAGGCTGCGTCCTGTGCCTATAAATAGATGAACAGTAACACCGTACTGTTCACGTTGACTTGGATTCACTCGCACGTCACTCTTGAATTCTTACCTTCTGTCAAGCCGAAGGTATAAATGTAACTCAATATTGTTAATATTTGTTCATGATCATATAATGAGGATATAGATGATCTAATGATTTAATATGAGTATTTATATTATCTATATGTAACATATGTACCTGTTTTTCATTACATATTGAGTTAATGAAGGTATGTCCTTCGTTACCTTCGTCCAAAGATCATTATATCCTAAAGGAGATAATGCTTCAAAGGGCGAAGGTCTTTAATCATTAACATTTGTGTTGCCTTGTTCTTAATTCATAGCGTTTGAGAACAAGTGACCAACATTGGCGCCCACCTCCGGTGAACTCATTTGACCACCTTCGGCAAGCTGTGACCTTCGTCATGCCGCCGAAGAAGTCTTCAGGGCTAGGGCTGCACTACAGCCACTCAACGTCAACCAAGACATAGTACGTGAAGCTAGAAGCCAAAAAAGGAAGGCTACCAGTCCGACACCCCTAGGAGGAAGAGTTGGACCAAGAAATCAGGGACCTCAAAGCCATTCATCAATAGGTCCAGAGGAAAAAGGAAAAGATGCTTCATCTTGCCGATCTTCAGAAGAAGATTGTTGAGGCCGCTGAAGAAATGCGTGATCTCACTCAAGATGACTAGGACCGAAGGCCTCAGCACAGGGAGCTTCGTCAAGAGAGCTCATTCAACGAAGATGAATGGTACGATGACTTTCATCATGGTAACTTTACTTTTAATGATGCTTCTCCCCTGGCAGCAGAATTGTAGGCTATCCCATGGCCACAATCCTAAAAGCCACCCCAGTTGCCCATGTACGATGGGCACTTGGACCCAAAGCAATTCTTGATGAGCTATGAGACAACAATATCCTCATATGGAGGCAACGCCGCCGTCATGGCAAAGTCCTTTGTCATGGCAGTCCGAAGTGTGGCCCAGACATGGTACTCTTCTCTCTGGCCAGGGACAATCACGTCATGGCAGAAGCTTAAAGACATGTTGATCACCAGTTTCCAAGGATTTCAGATGAAGCCAGTCACTGCTCAGGCCCTATTCCAGTGCACACAAGACCATGAGGAGTACCTTCAGGCGTTTGTCCGAAGGTTCTTGCGTCTGAGAGCACAAGCGCCTACAGTGCCTAATGAAATTGTCATTGAGGCCATGATTAAAGGGCTTCGGCTAGAACCTATGGCTCAGTATTTTGCCAGGAAACCACCACAGGCCCTGGAGAAGCTTCTTTAGAAGATGGATGAATACATCCGGGCTGATAATGATTTCTGCCAGAGAAGGGAAGAAGCCTACAGGTTTTCTGAAATGACCAGGGGCTTTGGAAGAAGAATCCACCCTAGGCATGTCAGATCAATCCATATCTCCAGCCTAAATGATGACAGAGGAAGTCAGCCTCAAAGACCACATCACAGCTCCCAATCTTCAGGGCAACAACAAAGCTCTTTTAGGCCACCAGTCCCAAGGGGCAGAGGCGGCAGGGGCTTAGGAGAAAGGTACAGGGATCAGCCCAAAAAGCTCTATTGCTTATTCTGTGGAGAAGACAAGGGCACACTACAAGAACATGCCAAGTTACAATTCAGAAGCAAAAGACTCTCCTTATGTACCAGAGTACGTAGACAACCAACAACCTTTGACTTCTGTTACTTTGGCAAGTCATTTTCAAGCTTCCTGGGCCCAGCTTCCGTTACCACCATCATTACCACCCACTCATACCCGAAGCTAGCAGCCAGAAGGGCACCTGCATGTTCAACAGCAACGCGACTTCTAGGAAGAGACCGAAGCTCATACAGTCAATAGCACCATGCCAGAATCTAAGCATATCTACTGAAGAATATCCTACTCTTTTATGCCATTTTATTTTTTGTAAGAGAAACAAGTAACAAAGGACTAAATTTTGATTTCATGTAATAATTGAGCTTGCATCAATGAGTAAAGTATGCCTTCCTCACGGACTTTCGAAGCTACAAAAGTCATTCCTAAGGGAGCGGAGTAAGTTTCGAAGCTACAAAAACATTACCTATGCGCCTTTCAGCGTTCAGCAGCTTCTTCGACTCATCTAGCTTCTTCTCGGGCTTCATGGGTTTCCTTTTCATTTTTCTTTATAATTTCGTTGGCCAATTCTCGGCCATTGTTCACCCAGACATCAGAATAAAAATTTCCACCCACTAAAGTAGCTTCAGCCGAAGGATCTTTTGTGTCATCTGTGGAGAAGGCGGCCTCAGCCTGGGCTACAGTTTTAATGTGGTCGCAACCAGCCTTCTCCAGAATTGCCGCAATACCTCGAGCACCAGAAAAGGCACAAATATCCCCGCGATCGTTCAGGATTTCTTCAAAGGCTTCAGCTTCCCCGCTTATCCAATCAATGACGCCTTCGGGGTCGCCTCGAATAAAGTTCTCTTCAGAAGAATAAGAACCTACTTTTGCAAAGCTGTTTTTCAATTTTTTCACGCAATTCAAGGATTTTTCGAAGCACCTTTCCTTGGATTCACGAAGCTCTTCAACATTTTTCTCTAGCCTAGCTTTTGACCATTCACTAATTTCTTCACTAGCTTTTGCAAGTGCAAAGTTCTCTGTTGGAACTTGCTCTCAGTTGCAAGGGGATCCAACAAGGGTGAACAGTGACGTTAACAGGGCACTCGCGCTAGATGGCAAAAACTCTGTTAATCTGGCCTCTCACGGGCACTGTGCAGGGGTATTTATAGGTACCTGAGAGTGCAGCGCCTTGACCTAAGGACGCGTGTGCCCTTAGCTACCTAGGTTATCCCTAGAATATTCCCATAAAGCGGGGTTACAGACTGTAATTACAGGGATGTCTTTACAAATTAGGCCCGTAACGCACGACGGCCACGCGGGGCCCGTTACGATGGGCCGGATCGCACGTGGGCCTCTGAGCTGGACGAGGCCGCGCTGTGGGATGCCCTTCGTCGCCGGTCTTCGTCTGGTGCGGAACAAGCGAAGGGTGTCCCTGCCTGTTTTGTTTCTGTTAGCTCAGCTGCTGCAGCGAAGGCTTCGAGCGAAGGGTGGCGCCTTTGCCTTCGCCCCAACATTTGCCCTCCGAGGGACCAGTTCGACAAAGTCACCTGGTGCCGAAGACGTCGCTAGATGGTGGAGACGCTGCCCTCGCTCGAAGTGGTTCCGCGGGGGTTTTTGATATGACCGTTGATTGACGTCGTACTGTTGGATTGCGGGTTTCCCGAAGCGCCGCGCCCTATTGGATTGCGGGTTTCCCGAAGAGCCGCGCGCTGCCTATAAAAGGGGGCGGGGGTCGGCGCTTTTTGAACTTCACCTTCCGCGCTCCGCGAAAACCCTAGCCGCCCTTTCCGCCGTCTTGCTGCTCGTCTGCTCGCCGTGCCCTTGTTCGCCGGAGATCTGGCTCGAGTGAAGCAGACCGCCCGTCGCCGCCGACGGTACGTAGCGA
Source organism: Zea luxurians (assembly GCA_029449295.1). NCBI lineage: Eukaryota > Viridiplantae > Streptophyta > Magnoliopsida > Poales > Poaceae > Zea > Zea luxurians. The sequence goes on from JAOPSE010000003.1 coordinate 203,076,984, forward strand.
TGCCGTCCTCGTCTTCTTCCGCTGCTGCTACACCGCCGGCCGTTCCCTCGCCGCCGGCCGCCGCCACGTCTGAGGAGACGCTGAGTAGTTTAATGGCGGAGGAGTTGCGCGCCGGCGATTCTGTTGATTTTGGCGTATCGCGGATGTCGTCGGTTCGCGTGCAAGATATGCAGCCGTTGGGTTACTTCGGCGGCGGAGTTGCTCGAGTCCCGGGGACGGAGGAGGTCCCCGAGCCAGAGGGCAAGTTGGTTGTTTTCGAGGCGTTCTTCGCCACCGGACTCCGCTTGCCTGCGCACCGTTTTGTTGGCGAAGTCCTGCGCAGGTTCAACGTTCAAATACATCAGCTGACACCGAATGCCATAGTGGCTCTGTCGAAGTATGTCTGGGCGACGACTTCGTACGGTGGACAGCCATCGGTCGAAGTTTTTGCGAAGTATTATTGTTTGCACTAGCAGAAGAGGATGATTGGAGATGAAGTTGCTCAATTTGGGTCCTGCACATTCACGCCGAAGACCGGCAAAACCACGATGCAGGTAGTCGAGTTGGTTCCCTGCGCCCGCAACAAGTGGGGCAACTGGAATGAATTTTGGTTTTACGTTGCTGAGGGTGCTGTCGAAGGCCATGAAGGACTCCCCGTGTCCGAGATGTGTTCTCATTTTTACTCAGCGTACCCGCCCTTTGAAGTGGCGGAGGAGGATGTGGACGAAGGGGCCCTTCGGTGCGCCGCCGGCCTGAGCAGTGGGCGCGATTTGGTTGAAGAATTTGTGGCGTACGGGGTATGGCCCTTGGCGCATGGCTGGGCGTTGGGCGAAGTGTGCCCTCGCCAGATGCCTTTCCATGGCAGAAGGGTGGTGCGGAGTCCCGCCTTCGCCCTGAATGTGCAAAACCGCGATCCGGCCGCCTTTGTGCGTGAGGCGGAGGATGGGGCGGTGCGGCTCGTTGGACGTTACGTGCCGAGGACAGAGGGCCAGCGCAGCTGGGATATCCGCGGGTCGAATGACCGTTTGAACAGGGTTTTTGAATTAAATCAGTTGCCATATGACGGCTACCCTGGTCAAGACGATGCGGACCGCCGTGGGAAGAAGCCGACGGTGGGGACTGGAGACGACCCTGCGCCAGGCGGCCGCCCCATCCTCTAAAAAGAGAAAATTAGGTACTGCTATGGGAGGACTTGGGGTTTCTGATGGTTTTGCTAGAGAGTTGATGAGGACGTGCGCGGCCCCGGGGGAAAGGATGTCTTCGCCCGAGCTTCGGGAGTCTTCGGCTCGGATGCTGAGGGTTACCGGGGGTTGTTGGCCTAGGAATGTTCCTATCCCCCGCGCGGTTGGCGAGGACTTTTTTACATCTCGCATGGCTCGTGAATGGAGGGTTTTTCCTTACGAGCGGAATGTTGCTGCTGTTATGTCAGCAGTGATGGACAAGGATCGCCAGGGAGCTGCGCAGAAGCGCCAGGCGGCTGTCAGGCTCATTGAAGCCAGGCCGAAGAGGCAGCGGGGGGCTGCGAAGGCTGCGGCCCCCGGCAGGAGGCCGGCCGCCGCTGCCGGCGAAGTCGGGCGTCCCTGCATCTAGCTAGGCGCCGGAGGCAACGGCAGGCGCCGGAGGCTCGAAATCGGCGAAGGCGGTGCCGCCGTCCAGCGGAGTGACGGAGGTCGCGAAGGCGGCCCGAGCGTTGCCGTTGTCGGGCAAACGTGTCGCCGACTTCGCCACCGATATTAGTGTGGAGGACTATCTTGGTGGTAAGTCGTTGGCTCTATTTATTTATTAATTATTATATATATATTTTTTTAGATTTATTCGTTGATACGTCGCAGGGTCGGGCGAAGGCCAACTTGCTATGGTTGCGCCTGCCGCGGCGACCACGACGGCTGTCGCAGTGCCGAAAGGCGAAGGGCGGGGCTCTTAGCGCCGGAGGCGAGGTGTCGGCCCTCGCGGCTGTCATGGATGAGGCGGGCGCTGCGTCCCGCCGGCTGAAGGAGGTGACGGAGGCGCTAAGTCAGGTCCGCTGAGCTGGACTTCGTCCCTTTTTTTTATCGGCTTGCTGGGGCCGCGGTCTTACGATTGCTCTGCAGGTGGCTGACTTCGCCAGCCGCACTGCGTCGGAGGCCCTCACGGCAGCTGTGGTTGCCGAAGTCGAGAGACTTCGGACACAACATGCTGATGCCGTCCGTGAAAAATCGGCCGCCGACAGCAAGTGTCGCAAGCTGGCGGACAAGGTGGCCACCCTGGAGGAAGAGAAGGCTGCCCTCCGGCGCCAGCTGGCGGGGGAAAGGAGGGAGACCAACGAGGCCCTTGTCAAGGCGCAAGCTGCGCAGGCGGAGGCCAACCTGGCACGGGCGGGGGGCAACCTTGCCAGGGAGCGCGCCGAGCAGCTGCAGGAGCGGCTCACCGCCCTGGAGAGCCGCGTGGACAGGGCCGAGGCCGCGTCACGCGCGGAGGCAGAGCGGACGCGCCAACTGCTTATAGATACATACCGTGGGCTGGGCGCGGGGACCGGTGATTTCGAAGTGCCGGACCGAGAGCCCGGACTTCGCTGCCTAAAGTGGGTGCAGGAGGAGTTGCAGGCACTCCCCACTGTCGTGGAGGGGTTTATGGCGTATGCCTCCCTGGTCACCTGCGAGGAGGCGATGAACGCGCTCTCCCGCGAAGGGTGCCGACACTTGGAGGTCTTCGACCAAGTCGATGAAGATTTTGAGCAAGATATCTTTAAGGTTGAGGACCCCGTAGTGAAGGAATCCGCCGGAGCTATCTACGACCGGATGTGGGGTCCGCACGGTCGCGAGGTGGTCAGGGAGCGGGCCGAGACGGCGAGGGCTCAGGTAACGTTATCGTTTGTTTGGTGTTTGTTGGATGTAGGCTGTGTGTGTGTTTGATGAATTTTGTGTGTTTTGTCTTAGGCGGCGCGCGGCGAGAGGGTCGACGACTTCGGGGCGTTGAACAGCATGCTGTCTGACCCGGAGCCGACTCCGGCGGAGGCCGTGTCTGGGGTCGCCCTGGAGCCGACCCCGGAGACTGTGGGAGACGCGTCGGGTGCCCCCGCATCCGCCGCGGCCGGCGAAGACCTGCCCCCGGAGGTCGCCGAAGGCGCGCCTGATGCCTCCGCAGCTGCTGCGCCGAGTGCTGAAGATCCCGCAGCGGTGGCGACGGAGACAACAGCGGAAGCAACGGTGGAGCCAACGGCGGAGGCTCCCGCAACGTCAGGGCCGTCGCAGGTGGCGTAGTGGGTGTAGAGGGTTGGGGAAATTTGTATATGTTGCTGAATTTTGGTTGCTGCGCAGGTTCAAGATTTTGGGCCTGCGCACACAACCGCTACTACTAAATTTTTGGCGGCTTCGACCGCGGAAGATGGCAATGAATGTGGTGGATCTGCATCTGAGTTTTTTGGTTGTGCTGACTCTGGGACCTCGGTTGAGTGGACTGAGGAGTCGTCGGAGGAGGACTTGGACTACTTTGCGGCCTTGGATGTGGCTGCGGCGGAGGCTTCGCCGCACGTCGCGGACGCAGGAGATGTGCTAGGTCCTAGCACCGGGCGACGACGACGAAGGGCGGTTGCGAAACGTAGAGTTAGTGGGGCGGAGGGGGCTCGGCTTCGTGTGAGTGGGGCTGGCCGGCAGGAACTGTTGTCTTTGCCGGCCGCCGTGAATACAGGTGAAGGGGAGCTGCTAACTGGTAACAAACCTAATGTATCATATTTTCATGTTTTTGGGAGTAAATGCTACATTCTAGTAAAGAAAGGCAGGAATTCCAAATTTGCTCCCAAAGCCGTAGAAGGGTTTTTATTAGGTTATGATTCAAATACAAAGGCGTATAGGGTCTTCAACAAATCATCGGGTTTGGTTGAAGTCTCTAGCGACGTTGTATTTGATGAGACTAATGGCTCTCCAAGAGAGCAAGTTGTTGATCTTGATGATGTAGATGAAGAAGACGTTCCAACGGCCGCGATACGCACCATGGCGATTGGAGATGTACGGCCTCAGGAACACTTGGAGCAAGATCAACCGTCTTCCTCAACTATGGTGCATCCTCCAACCCAAGATGACGAACAAGTACCTCAAGTGGAGGCACATGATCAAGGGGGAGCACAGGATGTTCAAGAGGAAGAAGCACCTCAGGCACCTCCAACCCAAGTTCAAGCGACAATTCAAAGGGATCATCCCGTCGACCAGATATTGGGTGATATTAGCAAGGGAGTAACTACTCGCTCAAGATTAGTTAATTTTTGTGAGCATTACTCTTTTGTCTCTTCTATTGAGCCTTTCAGAGTAGAAGAGGCCTTGCTAGATCCGGACTGGGTGTTGGCCATGCAGGAGGAACTCAACAACTTCAAGCGCAACGAAGTTTGGACACTGGTGCCTCGTCCCAAGCAAAATGTTGTGGGAACCAAGTGGGTGTTCCGCAACAAACAGGACGAGCACGGGGTGGTGACGAGGAACAAGGCTCGACTTGTGGCAAAAGGTTGTACCAAATGGATGTGAAGAGCGCTTTCCTCAACGGGCCGATCAAGGAGGAGGTGTACGTGGAGCAGCCCCCTGGCTTCGAGGATGAACGGTACCCCGACCATGTGTGTAAGCTCTCTAAGGCGCTCTATGGACTTAAGCAAGCCCCAAGAGCATGGTATGAATGCCTTAGAGACTTTTTAATTGCTAATGCTTTCAAGGTTGGGAAAGCCGATCCAACTCTTTTTACTAAGACTTGCGATGGTGATCTTTTTGTGTGCCAAATTTATGTCGACGACATAATATTTGGTTCCACTAACCAAAAGTCTTGTGAAGAGTTTAGCAGGGTAATGACACAGAAATTCGAGATGTCGATGATGGGCGAGTTGACCTACTTCCTTGGGTTCCAAGTGAAGCAACTCAAGGATGGCACCTTCATCTCCCAAACGAAGTACACGCAAGATTTGCTAAAGAGGTTTGGGATGAAGGACGCCAAGCCCGCAAAGACGCCGATGGGAACCGACGGACACACCGACCTCAACAAAGGAGGTAAGTCCGTTGATCAAAAAGCATACCGGTCCATGATAGGTTCTTTGCTTTATTTATGTGCTAGTAGACCGGATATTATGCTTAGCTTATGCATGTGTGCTAGATTTCAATCCGATCCGAAGGAGTGTCACTTAGTGGCTGTGAAGCGAATTCTTCGATATTTAGTCGCTACGCCTTGCTTCGGGATCTGGTATCCAAAGGGGTCTAACTTTGACTTGATTGGGTACTCAGATTCCGACTATGCTGGATGTAAGGTCGATAGGAAGAGTACATCGGGGACGTGCCATTTCTTAGGAAGGTCCCTGGTGTCATGGAACTCTAAGAAACAAACCTCCGTTGCCCTATCCACCGCTGAGGCCGAGTACGTTGCCGCAGGACAGTGTTGTGCGCAACTACTTTGGATGAGGCAAACCCTCAGGGACTTTGGCTACAATCTGAGCAAAGTCCCACTCCTATGTGACAATGAGAGTGCTATCCGAATAGCGGAAAATCCTGTTGAGCACAGCCGCACAAAGCACATTGACATCCGACATCACTTTTTGAGAGACCACCAGCAAAAGGGAGATATCGAAGTGTTTCATGTTAGCACCGAGAACCAGCTAGCCGATATCTTTACCAAGCCTCTAGATGAGAAGACCTTTTGCAGGCTGCGTAGTGAGCTCAATATCTTAGATTCGCGGAACTTGGATTGAAATGTAGCATACATGTGTTTATGCCTTTGATCATGTTCATTCTGCATTTTGTTGCTTATTGTGGTGCTCAAGTTGTACAAACACTCCCTGGACCTCACAAGTCCTGTTTGCAAGTAATGCACATATTTAGGGGGAGCTGTGCTACAACTTGACCCTTTGAGACTAACCATGTACTTGAGTTTCGTTGTTTTAGTCTCCAAGGAAAATTGAAAGGGAAAAGGTGGACTTGGACCATGCAAGACTTCCACTGCACTCCGATGAAAAGAGTAACTCTTCCAAGTTCATCGTTATACTCTTATTGCCTATTTGCTCTTAGTTGAAGATTTTGGTGAGGCAATGGGGTTAAAGGGCCACGATTGATCCCGTTTTGGTGCTTGATGCCAAAGGGGGAGAAAATAAAGGCCAAAGCGATAAATGGATCAGCTACCACTTGATAGATTTTGAAAATAATAGAATAGAGCTTTTGGTTTGTCAAAACTCTTTTGTTGTCTCATGGATTTTGAAAATAATAGAATAGAGCTTTTGGTTTGTCAAAACTCTTTTGTTGTCTCTCTTGTCAAAAGTTGGTTTCTTGTGGGGAGAAGTATTGATTATGGGAAAAAGGGGGAGTTTTTGAAATCTTAAATCAATTTCTCTTAGAATGACTCTCTTTATGTCTTAACATGTGTGTTTGACTTAGAGATAGAAATTTGAGTTTGATTTGCAAAAACAAACCAAGTGGTGGCATAGAGTGATCCATATATGTCAAAATTGAATCAAAACAATTTTGAGTTCTTATTTGATTTGATTTTGTACTTGTTCTACTTGCTTTATGTTGTGTTGGCATAAATCACCAAAAAGGGGGAGATTGAAAGGGAAATGTGCCCTTGGGCCATTTCTAAGTATTTTGGTGATTTAGTGCCCAACACAGGTGCCTAATTGTAAAATGGTGGACAAAGTACAAATCAAGGATAAAGGTATGTTTCTCAAACTTAGTACATTGTTTTATGGTCTAATGTATTGTGTCTAAGTGCTGGAAACAGAAAAAATCGAGTTGGAGAAGAGATGGCTCGAGCAGCCAAAGTCTGCCCAGTCTGGGTGCACCGGACTGTCCGGTGGTGCACCGGACAGTGTCCGGTGCGCCAGGCTGGCTCGAGCGAAGTGGCTGCTCTCGGGAATTCACCGGCGACGTACGGCTAAAATTCACCGGACTGTCCGGTGTGCACCGGACTGTCCGGTGAGCCAACGGTCGGCCGGGCCAACGGTCGGCCGCGCAATCCACGCGGGACACGTGGCCGAGCCAACGGCTAGAAGACGGCACCGGACTGTCCGGTGTGCACCGGACATGTCCGGTGCGCCAACGGCTCTCAGGCTGCCAACGGTCGGCTTCGCTATTTAAGGAAGGAAATCGGGCACCGGACAGTGTCCGGTGTGCACCGGACTGTCCGGTGCCCCCGATGACAGAAGGCAAGAATGGCTTTCCAAACTTGTGCTCAACGGCTCCTAGCTGCCTTGGGGCTATAAAAGGGACCCCTAGGCGCATGGAGGAGAACACCAAGCATCCTTTGAGCATCATTGATCACTCACACTTCATTCTCGCGCACTTGTTTGACATTCTAGTGATTTGAGCTCCGTTCTAGTGTGCTAGTCTCTTGAGCTCAAGTCTGGGTTTTGTGTGTGCGTATTCGCTGTGATCTTTGTGTCGTGTGTGAGTTCCTAATCCCTCCCTTGCTCTGTGATTCTTCGTGAACATCTTGTGTAAGGGCGAGAGGCTCCAAGCTGTGGAGATTCCTCGCAAACGGGATTAAGAGAAGCAAAGCAACACCGTGGTATTCAAGTTGGTCTTTGGACCGCTTGAGAGGGGTTGATTGCAACCCTCGTCCGTTGGGACGCCACAACGTGGAGTAGGCAAGCGTTGGTCTTGGCCGAACCACGGGATAACCACTGTGCCATCTCTGTGATTGATATCTCTTGGTTATTGTGTTGTGTTGAGATCCTTCTCTAGCCACTTGGCAAACTACTGTGCTAACAAGTAACCAAGTTTTGTGGCTTAAGTTTTTGAAGTGTTACAGGATCACCTATTCACCCCCCTCTAGGTGCTCTCAATTGGTATCAGAGCCGTTCTCTTCAAGAAAGGGACTAACCGCCTGAAGATATGGATCCTAAAGGCAAGGGGATGGTGATCAACGACAAGGAGAAGGAGTCCTTCGTCAACGAGCCCAATGATGACAGGCCCACCGACTCAGGCTCGGGCCACAAAAGAAAAGACGGGAGGAAGAAGAAGACAAGGCGCATCAAGGAAATTGTCTACTACGACAGCGACGAGTCTTCCTCCTCCCAAAAGGACGACGACGACTACGATAGACGAAAGACGGTTAACTCAAACTTTTCTTTCGATTATTCGCGCATCCCGCATAGTTCAAATGCTCAATTGCTCCCCATTCCACTTGGCAAGCCCCCTCACTTTGATGGAGAGGATTACGGATTTTGGAGCCACAAAATGCGTACTCACCTGTTTTCTCTCCATCCAAGCATTTGGGAGATTGTGGAAAGTGGAATGAAATTTGATAGCTCGGATAGCCCTGTGTTTATTAATGAACAGATTCATAAAAATGCACAAGCTACTACTGTGTTGCTAGCCTCTTTGTGCAGGGACGAGTATCACAAGGTGAGCGGCTTGGACAATGCCAAGCAGATCTGGGACACCCTCAAGATCTCTCATGAGGGAAACGACGTCACCTTGCTCACCAAAATGGAGTTGGTGGAGGGTGAGCTTGGACGGTTCGCGATGATAAGGGGCGAGGAGCCGACACAAACATACAACCGGCTCAAGACCCTTATCAACAAAATAAGGAGCTACGGGAGCACGCGATGGACGGACCACGACGTCGTTCGCCTAATGCTAAGGTCATTTACCGTTCTTGATCCTCATTTGGTGAACAATATACGTGAAAATCCCAGGTACACCAAGATGTCGCCCGAAGAAGTTCTTGGGAAGTTCGTAAGCGGGCGAATGATGATCAAGGAGGCAAGATACGTGGACGACGCGTTGAACGGTCCTAGTCATGAGCCTCAACCCATTGCTCTCAAGGCAACAAGGAGCAAGGAGGCGCTACCAAGCAAGGTGGCACAAGTTGAGGTGGCCGGACTCAATGATGAGGAGATGGCCCTCATCATTAAGCGCTTCAAGACAGCGCTTAAAGGTCGCAAGGGGCAGCCAAGCAAGACCAAAGCCAAGGGGAAGCGCTCATACTTCAAATGCGGTAAGCTTGGTCATTTTATTGCTAACTGTCCCGACAATGATAGTGATCAGGACCAAGGGAACAAGAGGGAGAAAAAGAAGCATTACAAGAAGGCCAAGGGCGAGGCACATATCGGAAAGGAGTGGGATTCGGATTGTTCCTCCTCCGACTCTGACAATGAAGGACTCGCCGCCACCGCCTTCAACAAGTCATCCCTCTTCCCCAACGAACGTCACACTTGCCTCATGGCAAGAGAGAAGAAAGTAAGCACTCATACTAGTACTTATGCTTCTTCGAGTGAAGATGAGTCTAGTGATGATGATGAGATAGATTACTCATGCTTATTCAAGGGATTAGATAGAACCAAGGTAGACAAAATTAATGAATTAACTGATGCCTTGAATGACAAGAATATGCTTTTAGAAAAACAAGAGGATTTGTTATATGAAGAACATGACAAATTTGTAGAAGCACAGAAATCTCTTGCTCTAGAAATTAAGAGGAATGAAATGCTCTCTAGTGAATTATCTTCTTGTCATGAAACTATTGCTAAGTTAAAAAGTTTTAATGATGATTTAAATGCTAAACTAGAAGTAGCTAGTAAATCTAATTCTTGTGTAGAAATTGTTGAAACTTGTAATAGGTGTAAAGATTTTGACATTGATGCTTGTAGTGATCATTTAGTTTCAATTTCTAAATTAAATGATGAATTAGCTAGTCTTAATGCCCAACTTAAGACTAGCAAGAATGAATTTGACAAGCTAAAATTTGCAAGGGATGCCTACACGATTGGTAGACACCCCTCAATTAAGGATGGACTTGGCTACAAGAGGGAAGCCAAGAACTTGACAAGCCATAAGGCTCCCATCTCCGCCAAGGAGAAAGGGAAGGCCCCTATGGCTAGTAGTGTGCAAAAGAACCATGCCTTTATGTACTATGATAGAAGACAACCTAGAAATGCTTATAGGAGTTGTAATGTATATAATGCCTTTGATTCTCATACCATGGTTGCTTCTAGTTCTTCTTATGTGCATGATAGAAATGTTGGTAGGAGAAATGTTATTCATAATATGCCTAGGAGAAATGTCGTTAATGTTCCTAGGAAAGTTAATGAACCTTCTACAATATATCATGCTTTAAATGCTTCTTTTGCTATTTGTAGAAAGGATAGGAAGATAGTTGCTAGAAAATTAGGGGCAAGATGCAAGGGAGACAAAACTTGCATTTGGGTCCCTAAGGATATTTGTGCTAACCTTGCAGGACCCAACATGAGTTGGGTACCTAAGACCCAAGCCTAAATTTGCCTTGCAGGTTTATGCATCCGGGGGTTCAAGCTGGATTATTGACAGCGGATGCACAAACCATATGACGGGGGAGAAGAAGATGTTCACCTCCTACGTCAAGAATAAAGATTCCCAAGATTCAATAATTTTCGGTGATGGGAATCAAGGCAAGGTAAAAGGGTTAGGTAAAATTGCAATCTCAAATGAGCACTCTATCTCTAATGTGTTTTTAGTAGAGTCTCTTGGATATAATTTGCTATCTGTCAGTCAATTAAGCAATATGGGATATAACTGTTTGTTTACAAATGTAGATGTGTCTGTCTTTAGAAGGTGTGATGGTTCACTAGCTTTTAAGGGTGTACTAGACGGCAAGCTTTACTTAGTTGATTTTGCAAAAGAAGAGGCCGGTCTAGATGCATGCTTAATGGCTAAGACTTGCATGGGCTGGCTGTGGCATCGCCGCTTAGCACATGTGGGGATGAAGAATCTCCACAAGCTTCTAAAGGGAGAACATGTGATAGGTCTAACCAATGTTCATTTCGAAAAAGATAGACCTTGTGCAGCTTGTCAAGCAGGGAAACAGGTGGGAGGCTCTCATCACACCAAAAATGTGATGACAACATCAAGACCCCTGGAGCTGCTACATATGGACCTCTTCGGACCCGTCGCCTATCTGAGCATAGGAGGAAGTAAGTATGGTCTAGTTATCGTTGATGACTTTTCCCGCTTCACTTGGGTGTTCTTTTTGCAGGATAAGTCTGAAACCCAAGGGACCCTCAAGCGCTTCCTAAGGAGAGCTCAAAATGAGTTTGAGCTCAAGGTGAAGAAGATAAGGAGCGACAACGGGTCCGAATTCAAGAACCTTCAAGTGGAGGAGTTTCTTGAGGAGGAGGGGATCAAGCACGAGTTCTCCGCTCCCTACACACCTCAGCAAAATGGTGTGGTAGAGAGGAAGAACAGGACGCTCATAGATATGGCGAGGACTATGCTTGGAGAATTCAAGACCCCGAGTGCTTTTGGTCGGAAGCCATGAACACGGCTTGCCACGCCATCAACAGGGTCTACCTTCACTGCCTCCTCAAGAAGACGTCGTATGAGCTGCTAACTGGTAACAAACCTAATGTATCATATTTTCGTGTTTTTGGGAGTAAATGCTACATTCTAGTAAAGAAAGGCAGGAATTCCAAATTTGCTCCCAAAGCCGTAGAAGGGTTTTTATTAGGTTATGATTCAAATACAAAGGCGTATAGGGTCTTCAACAAATCATCGGGTTTGGTTGAAGTCTCTAGCGACGTTGTATTTGATGAGACTAATGGCTCTCCAAGAGAGCAAGTTGTTGATCTTGATGATGTAGATGAAGAAGACGTTCCAACGGCCGCGATACGCACCATGGCGATTGGAGATGTACGGCCTCAGGAACACTTGGAGAAAGATCAACCGTCTTCCTCAACTATGGTGCATCCTCCAACCCAAGATGACGAACAGGTACCTCAAGTGGAGGCACATGATCAAGGGGGAGCACAGGATGTTCAAGAGGAAGAAGCACCTCAGGCACCTCCAACCCAAGTTCAAGCGACAATTCAAAGGGATCATCCCGTCGACCAGATATTGGGTGATATTAGCAAGGGAGTAACTACTCGCTCAAGATTAGTTAATTTTTGTGAGCATTACTCTTTTGTCTCTTCTATTGAGCCTTTCAGAGTAGAAGAGGCCTTGCTAGATCCGGACTGGGTGTTGGCCATGCAGGAGGAACTCAACAACTTCAAGCGCAACGAAGTTTGGACACTGGTGCCTCGTCCCAAGCAAAATGTTGTGGGAACCAAGTGGGTGTTCCGCAACAAACAGGACGAGCACGGGGTGGTGACGAGGAACAAGGCTCGACTTGTGGCAAAAGGTTGTACCAAATGGATGTGAAGAGCGCTTTCCTCAACGGGCCGATCAAGGAGGAGGTGTACGTGGAGCAGCCCCCTGGCTTCGAGGATGAACGGTACCCCGACCATGTGTGTAAGCTCTCTAAGGCGCTCTATGGACTTAAGCAAGCCCCAAGAGCATGGTATGAATGCCTTAGAGACTTTTTAATTGCTAATGCTTTCAAGGTTGGGAAAGCCGATCCAACTCTTTTTACTAAGACTTGCGATGGTGATCTTTTTGTGTGCCAAATTTATGTCGACGACATAATATTTGGTTCCACTAACCAAAAGTCTTGTGAAGAGTTTAGCAGGGTAATGACGCAGAAATTCGAGATGTCGATGATGGGCGAGTTGACCTACTTCCTTGGGTTCCAAGTGAAGCAACTCAGGGACGGCACCTTCATCTCCCAAACGAAGTACACACAAGATTTGCTAAAGAGGTTTGGGATGAAGGACGCCAAGCCCGCAAAGACGCCGATGGGAACCGACGGACACACCGACCTCAACAAAGGAGGTAAGTCCGTTGATCAAAAAGCATACCGGTCCATGATAGGTTCTTTGCTTTATTTATGTGCTAGTAGACCGGATATTATGCTTAGCGTATGCATGTGTGCTAGATTTCAATCCGATCCGAAGGAGTGTCACTTAGTGGCTGTGAAGCGAATTCTTCGATATTTAGTCGCTACGCCTTGCTTCGGGATCTGGTATCCAAAGGGGTCTAACTTTGACTTGATTGGGTACTCAGATTCCGACTATGCTGGATGTAAGGTCGATAGGAAGAGTACATCGGGGACGTGCCATTTCTTAGGAAGGTCCCTGGTGTCATGGAACTCTAAGAAACAAACCTCCGTTGCCCTATCCACCGCTGAGGCCGAGTACGTTGCCGCAGGACAGTGTTGTGCGCAACTACTTTGGATGAGGCAAACCCTCAGGGACTTTGGCTACAATCTGAACAAAGTCCCACTCCTATGTGACAATGAGAGTGCTATCCGAATAGCGGAAAATCCTGTTGAGCACAGCCGCACAAAGCACATTGACATCCGGCATCACTTTTTGAGAGACCACCAGCAAAAGGGAGATATCGAAGTGTTTCATGTTAGCACCGAGAACCAGCTAGCCAATATCTTTACCAAGCCTCTAGATGAGAAGACCTTTTGCAGGCTGCGTAGTGAGCTCAATATCTTAGATTCGCGGAACTTGGATTGAAATGTAGCATACATGTGTTTATGCCTTTGATCATGTTCATTCTGCATTTTGTTGCTTATTGTGGTGCTCAAGTTGTACAAACACTCCCTGGACCTCACAAGTCCTGTTTGCAAGTAATGCACATATTTAGGGGGAGCTGTGCTACAACTTGACCCTTTGAGACTAACCATGTACTTGAGTTTCGTTGTTTTAGTCTCCAAGGAAAATTGAAAGGGAAAAGGTGGACTTGGACCATGCAAGACTTCCACTGCACTCCGATGAAAAGAGTAACTCTTCCAAGTTCATCGTTATACTCTTATTGCCTATTTGCTCTTAGTTGAAGATTTTGGTGAGGCAATGGGGTTAAAGGGCCACGATTGATCCCGTTTTGGTGCTTGATGCCAAAGGGGGAGAAAATAAAGGCCAAAGCGATAAATGGATCAGCTACCACTTGAGAGATTTTGAAAATAATAGAATAGAGCTTTTGGTTTGTCAAAACTCTTTTGTTGTCTCAGAGATTTTGAAAATAATAGAATAGAGCTTTTGGTTTGTCAAAACTCTTTTGTTGTCTCTCTTGTCAAAAGTTGGTTTCTTGTTGGGAGAAGTATTGATTATGGGAAAAAGGGGGAGTTTTTGAAATCTTAAATCAATTTCTCTTAGAATGACTCTCTTTATGTCTTAACATGTGTGTTTGACTTAGAGATAGAAATTTGAGTTTGATTTGCAAAAACAAACCAAGTGGTGGCATAGAGTGATCCATATATGTCAAAATTGAATCAAAACAATTTTGAGTTCTTATTTGATTTGATTTTGTACTTGTTCTACTTGCTTTATGTTGTGTTGGCATAAATCACCAAAAAGGGGGAGATTGAAAGGGAAATGTGCCCTTGGGCCATTTCTAAGTATTTTGGTGATTTAGTGCCCAACACAGGTGCCTAATTGTAAAATGGTGGACAAAGTACAAATCAAGGATAAAGGTATGTTTCTCAAACTTAGTACATTGTTTTATGGTCTAATGTATTGTGTCTAAGTGCTGGAAACAGAAAAAATCGAGTTGGAGAAGAGATGGCTCGAGCAGCCAATGTCTGCCCAGTCTGGGTGCACCGGACTGTCCGGTGGTGCACCGGACAGTGTCCGGTGCGCCAGGCTGGCTCGAGCGAAGTGGCTGCTCTCGGGAATTCACCGGCGACGTACGGCTAAAATACACCGGACTGTCCGATGTGCACCGGACTGTCCGGTGAGCCAACGGTCGGCCAGGCCAACGGTCGGCCGCGCAATCTGCGCGGGACACGTGGCCGAGCCAACGGCTAGAAGACGGCACCGGACTGTCCGGTGTGCACCGGACATGTCCGGTGCGCCAACGGCTCTCAGGCTGCCAACGGTCGGCTTCGCTATTTAAGGAAGGAAATCGAGCACCGGACAGTGTCCGGTGTGCACCGGACTGTCCGGTGCCCCCGATGACAGAAGGCAAGAATGGCTTTCCAAACTTGTGCTCAACGGCTCCTAGCTGCCTTGGGGCTATAAAAGGGACCCCTAGGCGCATGGAGGAGAACACCAAGCATCCTTTGAGCATCATTGATCACTCACACTTCATTCTCGCGCACTTGTTTGACATTCTAGTGATTTGAGCTCCGTTCTAGTGTGCTAGTCTCTTGAGCTCAAGTCTGGGTTTTGCGTGTGCGTATTCGCTGTGATCTTTGTGTCGTGTGTGAGTTGCTAATCCCTCCCTTGCTCTGTGATTCTTCGTGAACATCTTGTGTAAGGGCGAGAGGCTCCAAGCTGTGGAGATTCCTCGCAAACGGGATTAAGAGAAGCAAAGCAACACCGTGGTATTCAAGTTGGTCTTTGGACCGCTTGAGAGGGGTTGATTGCAACCCTCGTCCGTTGGGATGCCACAACGTGGAGTAGGCAAGCGTTGGTCTTGGCCGAACCACGGGATAACCACTGTGCCATCTCTGTGATTGATATCTCTTGGTTATTGTGTTGTGTTGAGATCCTTCTCTAGCCACTTGGCAAACTACTGTGCTAACAAGTAACCAAGTTTTGTGGCTTAAGTTTTTGAAGTGTTACAGGATCACCTATTCACCCCCCTCTAGGTGCTCTCAGTTGGCTCGTCCACGTCGGGGACGGCTGACGGAACTGTTCGCGGGGACCCATGCTTTATTTCTTGCGGGGTCATGGCCTCCGATCCATATAGAAGGCGGAAGGGAGTAAACCCGGTCGCCCTGCACTCAGTTGTGTTTAGTGCCCAGACTGCCTCAGGTAACAAATCGGTCCATCTGCCCTTTTTTTCATCAAGGAGCATTTTCTTGACAGCTGTGAAGATTTTCCCGTTGGCGCGTTCCACGACCCCGTTGGACTGCGGATGATAGACTGAGGCGAAGGCAAGCTTGGTGCCAATGGAGAAACAAAAATCCTTGAAGTCTTGGTTGTCAAACTGCTTGCCGTTGTCAACTGTTAGTTCGGACGGTACTCCGAAGCGGCAAACAATGTTCTGCCAGAAGAATTTTTGGGCAGTCTTTGACATTATTGTGGAAACAGCCCGCGCCTCGATCCATTTGGTGAAGTACTCGACAGCGACGAAGGCGAACTTAAGGTTCCCCTGAGCGGTGGGCAGGGGCCCGACAATGTCCAGGCCCCAGCGCTGGAGAGGCCATGTATGGGCGATCAGCTTTGTATACTGCGAGGGGCTGCCTGACCGAGGAGAAAACTTATGGCAGGCTTCGCAGGACCGTGTGACCCGATTTGCGGCGCAGATCATTGCGGGCCAGTAAAAACCCTGGCGGATCACCTTAGCAGCTAGGGCCCTTGGCCCTGCGTGTGAGCCGCACGTGCCACTGTGGACTTCACGTAGGATCTGCATGCCTTCGGCTTCGGTGACGCACTTAAGCATTGGCTGACTGACCCCTTTTTTATAGAGTTGGCCTTCAATCAGTGCGAAGTCTCGGCTTCGATGTCTGAGGCGCTTGGTCTCACTGATGTCGGCTGGATGATAAAACCCCTGTAGGAACAGGGTTATTGGTGCCCGCCAGTCTTTGGTCATGATAAGGTTGACTATGCGGTGGCCCTCGCTGTCATTGGTTATTTGGAGCCCTTCGGGGCTCCGGACAGCTGGCGTGCCGATGACATGAAAGAACACGTCGGAGGGCAGAGTTTCGCCCCTGGCGGCAGCCTTGGCCAATGCGTCGGCCTCTTCATTCTTGGCCTGATCCACATGCTGCAAGGTGAACCCCTTGAATTGCCTCTCGAGACTTCGGATGGCCGCGAGGTACTGCATGAGCGCGGGGTCCTTTGCTGCATAGTCTTTCTCGACTTGGCCGGCAACTACCTTGGAGTCTGTTTTGATGATGCAGGTGGTGACTCCGAGGGCCCTTAGCTTGCGGAGGCCGAGGATGACTGCTTTGTATTCTGTTATATTATTTGTGCATCTGTCGGATTCTAGATTGAAGCTGAGTCGTGCTGCGTATCTGTGCTTGACCCCGACTGGTGAGGTGATGACTACGGCGACGCCTGCCCCCGCATGGCACCATGCACCGTCGCAGTGGATCGTCCAAATCTTCTCTGCGGATGGGTCTGGCTGTGTTGTTGGCCCAGTCTAGTCGACGATGAAGTCTGCCAGGACTTGAGACTTGATAGCTGTCCTGGGCTCGAAGCAGATGTGGTAGC
This sequence comes from Zea luxurians, assembly GCA_029449295.1. NCBI lineage: Eukaryota > Viridiplantae > Streptophyta > Magnoliopsida > Poales > Poaceae > Zea > Zea luxurians. Next base: position 203,093,923 of record JAOPSE010000003.1, read on the forward strand.
CGGAGAGTTCGGCCGCCCACTTGGCAATCCTCACCGATGCCTCCGGGTTTCTGAATAATTCGCCGAGTCCCCTGTTTGAGGTGACTCGGACCTTGAATGCTTCGAAGTAGTGGCGCAGTTTGCGCGACGACATGACGACTGCGTAGGCAATCTTCTCCAGCTCTGTCATGTTGCACTTGGACGGTGTCAGCACTTCAGAGACATAGTACACGGGGCACTGCCGGACCGCGCCCTCGACAGTCTGCTCCTGCACTAGCGCCGCGACGTAGAGTAGCAGGGGGAGCAAGGGGTCGGGGCTGGTAAGGACGGCCAACTCTGTCAGTTACTGTTTTAATGAGGCGAAGGCCGCCACCTGCTCTGGTCCCCAGGCGAAGTCTTTTGCACCACGGAGTGTCTTGAGGAAGGGGAGACTTCGCTCGGCAGACCTGGAGATGAATCTGTTGAGAGCGGCCAATCTGCCTGTCAGGCGCTGGACATCCCTGACGGACTGCGGAGGCGTCATGTCTAAGATGGCCTGAATCTTGGTTGGGTTGGCCTCGATGCCATGGTGTGATACCAAGTAGCCCAATATTTTGCCTTGGCGAACGCCGAAGACGCACTTTTCCGGGTTTAGGCGGAGTTGTGCGTCTCGCATGTTCGCGAATGTTTCGGCGAGGTCGGCGAGGTGGTCCTCCTTGCTCTTGCTGGCGACGACAATGTCGTCTACATATGTGAATATGTTTCTGCCAACTTGCCCTTCGAGCACTGTTTTGGTAAGCCTGGAAAAGGTGGACCCGGCGTTCTTGAGTCCCTCCGGCATTCTGATGAAGCAATATGTGCCGAAGGGTGTTATAAAGCTGGTGCTAGCCTTGTCTTCTTCCTTCATGTATATCTGGTGGTAACCGGAGAAGCAATCGAGGAGGGACATGACCTCGCATCCGGCCGCGCTGTCGACTATTTTGTCGATCCGCGGCAACGGGAAATTGTCCTTTGGGCAGGCTTTATTGAGACTGGTGAAGTCGATGCACATTCGCCACTTCCCGCTCTTTTTCTGCACCATCACGACATTGGAGAGCCATGTGGGGTAAGCCACCGGCTCGATGAATTTGGCTTCCAGGAGGCGGTGCACTTCTGCCTTGGCGGCCTCCGTCTTCTCGTCGGACATCTTGCGAAGCCGCTGCTTTTTCGGCCGTACCGAAGGGTCGATTCCCAGACTATGCTCAATTATTGAACGGCTAACCCCGACCAGATCGAGGGCCGACCAGGCGAAGACATCTTTGTTCTTGGACAGGCAGCAGAGGAGCTTCTCTTCTTCATGCGAAGTAAGGTCTTCGCTGATAATGACTGTCTGCCTGGGCGTGGCCTGGTCGAGGGGGACAGTCTTGGTCCCGTCGTTGCTCTGCAGCTGTGCCTTGTCGTGCTGCTTATTGGTTGGGCTGGCAGGCGCGGGGACCTCGCGTTGGGCCATGAGGCAGTGCACGTTTCTTTGACCGGGCACGAAGTCCCGCTCTATGTTGCGCGCAGTCTGTTGATTGCCGAAGACTGTGATGACGCCTAACGGACCTGGTATCTTCATACATAGGTACAGTCCGTGAATGGCTGCTTCGAACTTATTGATGGAGCCCCGGCCCATGATGGCATTGTAAGGATATACCATGTCCACAATGTCAAAGGTTATTTGCTCGCTTCGGGCATTGGGTGCTACACCGAAGGAGAGAGGCAGCTCTATTTTGCCGACGGGGAAAGTGCCCTTGCCGTCGAAGCCATACAACGGGTTGTCCGAAGGCTTAAGCAGGCTGTGGCTAATGCCCATGCGATCGAAGGCATGGAGGAAGATGATGTCCGCCTGACTGCCGTTGTCAACTAGGACTTTGTGCAGGTCCCAGCCTGCCACGCTGCAATTGATAACCATGGCGTCGCAGTGGGGGGCGCTGCGCAGGTCGACGTCCCGTGCGTCGAAGGTTAGCGGTATGTGGGACCACTTTGTCTGCACGACTGGGCCCGTGATGTAGACATGGTTGACGCTGCGGTAGTGGTCCCGCTTCTGCCGCTTGGTGTCGAAGTCAGTGCTGGACCCCCTAGTTATCATGTGGATGACTCCACGATATGGTTGATCGGCGAAGTCTTCCTGCTTTGGGGCATGAGGGATGTTTTGGTGTTGCTGGTGTGGTGGAGGGGGTGGAGGAGGTACGATTTGTACTTCCTGATGGTGTTGGTAAGTGTGGTGCGGTGGATGCGGGGCGGGAGCGTGGATATATGGTGGAGGGGGTTGCTGGTAATTGTGCGCGACAATTCTGGGGTTGTCGGCTGGCTGCGCCCGTGCCATTCTGTCTCTGGTAGCCTTCGTCTCGGGGCAGTCTTTGGTTTGGTGGGCGCAATCTTCGCCATGGAAGAGGCAGTAAAATCGGCGCGGCGGCTGCGCACGCCCTTGGCCCCTACCACGAGTGCCATTTCCGCGGCCCTAGGGGGGATATTCCTGGCGACGAGGGGGGTCAGCAGCGGGATGCTGGTTGGCGATGTTGTGCACTTGCTGCTGATTGCGGCCGTCTCGAGCGGAGTCTGGCTGCGGAGTCCTTGTCCACGTGCGGCTGGACTGTGGAGCATCTTTCGGCTTCCTTTGGGACTCAATCTTGCGCTGGTGGAGCTCTTCGGATCTGGCGTACTTTTCAAACAGCTGATATAACTCCTGGAGGTTCTTTGGCGGATCTCTGATGCAGTGGCTGTAAAGGACGCCGGCGCGAAGGCCACTGATAGCATAGTGGATGGCAATCTGGTCATCGACTGAGGGCAGCTGTGATTTGAGTGTTAAAAATTTGCGGTAATACTCCCTCAGAGTCTCCTTTTCCAGCTGCTTGCAGAGCGAGAGTTCGGCCAGGGCGTCAGTGTCTGGGCGGTACCCTTGGAAGTTGAGCAGGAACTTGTCCCGGAGACTTCTCCAGGAATCAATGGATAGCGGAGGCAACCTGGTGAACCAGGTGAGTGCTGGGCCCTCGAGGGCGACGATGAAAGACTTCGCCATTGTGGCGTCGTCCCCTCCGGAAGATGCAACGGCGACCTGATAACTCATTATGTATTGAGCCGGGTCGGTGCTGCCGTTGTACTTGGGATAGGTCCCTGCCCGGAAGTTAGCTGGCCAAGGCGTCACTTGCAGGTGTGGCGCCAGGGGACTTCGCTCATCGAGATAGTTGACCCCTTGGAATGGCGCGGCGTGCGGGAAGGTGTGGTCGCGTTGGGGGAGACGCGGGTCCTCCGGTTGCGCGTGGTGTTGCAGGGGTGGCCCATGCTGCAGGCCGAGGTGGCCTTCGCGCGTGTCTTCGAGTTGAGCGCGCTGCTGGAGGGGTGACTCGTGCTGCAGGCCGAGGTGGCCTTCGCGCTGCATCAGCGCAATCTCCCGCTCGAGTTCCTGGGCCTTCTGCTCTTCGTCGCGTATCATTTGCCGCACTTTGGCTAGTGCGGACACACGCTGGCGCTTGGCCTCCAGTATCTCCTTCTGCCTCTGGAGATTGCGGTTCTTGAGGCGCAGGGCGCGCAGCTGTAGCTGTTCTTCTGCTGAGACGCCGAGGACTTCACCGTCCTCGGTGAGGTCCGCGCCCTCCGGTGGTGCGAAGCCTGAGGGTGGCCGCGGTTGTCCCTCAGGGTCGCAGGTGCGGAGGGTGTCGTCTTCGCAGGCGCGAGGAGCATCGTCTTCAGTGGCCTCTTGGTGGGTGGATTGGGTGAGGGCGAGGGCCTTGCCCTTTCTTGCGGCGAGCAGTGCTGCCTTCGCAGCCTCGTCAGCCTTCGGGTTAGCTCTCTTGGGTGCCATCACGGGTGGTTTTCTCGTAGCACGAACGGTGGGCGCCAAATGTTGGAACTTGCTCTCAGTTGCAAGGGGATCCAACAAGGGTGAACAGTGACGTTAACAGGGCACTCGCGCTAGATGGCAAAATCTCTATTAATCTGGCCTCTCACGGGCACTGTGCAGGGGTATTTATAGGTACCTGAGAGCGCAGCGCCTTGACCTAAGGACGCGTGTGCCCTCAGCTACCTAGGTTATCCCCAGAATATTCCCATAAAGCGGGGTTACAGACTGTAATTACAGGGATGTCTTTACAAATTAGGCCCGTAACGCACGACGGCCACGCGGGGCCCGTTACGATGGGCCGGATCGCACGTGGGCCTCTGAGCTGGATGAGGCCGCGCTGTGGGATGCCCTTCGTCGCCGGTCTTCGTCTGGTGCGGAACAAGCGAAGGGTGTCCCTGCCTGTTTTGTTTCTGTTAGCTCAGCTGCTGCAGCGAAGGCTTCGAGCGAAAGGGTGGCGCCTTTGCCTTCGCCCCAACATTCTCATTAGCTTCGGTGAGCTTTTTCTGAAGGTCTTCGACCTCGGCTTTATGAGCTTCAGCCTGAGTATTGTATTTTGCTTCATCTTCCTTCACTTTACTCACCAATGAAATTAGAATCTTGTCCTTCTCAAAAGGCTTCGTTTCTCAGCTCAATTACCTCTGATCGAAGGTTGCTGAGAGCTATAGGGTTGCTAAGAATTAGGCCCTGCAAGAAAAAAGAAAGGATCAGCATGAGAATAAAATACTTCATTTCCAAGTCCATAAACTTTAAAGTTCATAGCTTCTGTACCTTTATACTGTTGTATGCGAGACTGTCCGCAAGGTCATCCTTCGACATGGCGGCGAGGCCAGTTTCGAGCTTCAGAAATCCCATACTTTTGGCTATCTCCTGGCAAACTGATATCTCTTTGTTGTCCGGGAGACAGTATAGGAAATCATCTTCGTCCCTGCTGTTGAACACTAAGGCTCCCTTTGGATATTTCAGTTTCTGGGCATAGTGTTTGGCTTCTAAAATTTCTTCTTCAGATAATCTTTTCCCCGAAGCATGTCGAATAATATAATCAAGATCTTCGGACGGAGCTTCGAGGGCAGGAGATTTGACTTTTTCCGTCACATCCTACCCCGCTGCCATGCTGACATTTGGAGATTCTTGCTCAGCTTTATCCTCAGTCGCGGCAGGCTTCGTCTCAATGTGCACTGAAGGCCCAGCTTTGGCTTCGGCCTGGGCCGTAGCAGCTTTGACAACTTTCTTCGTAGGGGCAGGAGTCAATGCCTTTGTGGTTTCCATAACAGCGTCTAGCACGCTGGCCATTCTCCTCCTCTTGAGAGTTGTGGCGGGAGCCTTTGTCACCTTCGGCAGTTCTTCCTCTACCGGTGGGCTCTTTGGCAACACTATTGTTTTTTCCAACTCTGGCTCTTTGGTCACACCATCTTTGGCTTCGGCTGACCCGACTATAGGCATCTTCGGCACTAAAGTCGATCCTTCAGCGCTCCGAACGGCGGGTGTAATACCCACTTTGTATGGAAGAATAAAAGGAGAAATTGTTTCCTTTATATATGTATGTGTACCTCTAGTTATCATTACATGTGACTACTCATGTCTAAAAATGAGTAAATCATTCATTACCAAGACACAAATAAATCATTGCATCATATTGGGTTTTGTTTGTGCATCGAAAGATAATAAAAGTGACACTAATAAAAATATAATAATGATTTGAGAATTTAGATTTATCCCAAAGGCACAACTTAGGGAAATTGGAAATGACATAAAAAAGGGGAAAGAAAGAAATAATATAAAATATAAAACAAAATTTATAAGTACATAAACTCAACCATACTGGTATGATTAAAATCTATCTTTAATTTGAGTACAAAATTCAAAGTCATACTTGAAATTCAAATTGGGAATTGAAAATAGGAGAAGAAGAAAATTAGAGAAAAAGAGAAAGGAATTCTAACCTAAATGGGCCACGACGACCTATTTTGGCCCACTAGACTTTCCTCACTCGTGCGGCCTGGCTCTAGTGAAGGCGCCGACAAGTGGGTCCAGCAGGTCGGTCACACACGGGCATGCCTGGCCTTCTCCTTTCCTCTGCCGTGCGGGGTCCACACGACAAAAACCGTGGACGGGGTCCTCTGTTCTTCTCGCGAACGACCTCGCCGTGCATCGCGCGTGGGAATCGCGGCAATGACTCAGCTGGCCGGTACAACGACTCCGAGCCCTCCCGGGTATAAAGCATCACGCCGCCGATCCTTATCCATCCACCTCCCTAACCTCGCGACCACCCCATTGCGGCCGCAATGAAAACGACACCGGAGAGATCAAGATCTGTGCCACCGTAGAAATTCGTGTGTTGGTAATAGTTCGGGGTTCCCTGGTGATCGGTGAAGTGTTGCCGGTGCTGGTAACGGAGGTTGCAGCCTGAAACACCGCGGCACACCGGTGGAATTTCACCAATTCCTCGTCGGTGTCGATCTGCGGAACCACGTCCGCCATCATCGCTGCTTGTCCTCAACTTCATAGTTCCCGTGGTAAGTCGGCCATAGCTCAGTTCCATCTCTGGTGTGCAACGCGTAGCGAGATTTAGATCGGGTTGGGGGGCAGCAGGGCCGGAAATCGGCTTCCCCGTTGGCCTCTCCGCCATGTGGGGCAGGCAGCGCCGCCTAGGTCGCCGCGGGAGTAGGTGAGGGGGTCCTAGCCATCGGATGCACCAAGAACAACTGTGATTAAAAGCGCAAATACCCCTTTCGGCCAAGTAAATCGTGTCCGCCTGTTTATAGATCGATGATCGGAGTCGGGTCGTGGCCTCAATAGACCCGAGGCGTGGGATCGGGAATGGACGGTTCGGGATCCACACCGAGTCTTGTGTAGCAAGATATAATCCTGGTCATTCAGATGTGATCTGACGGCTCTTGTAGGTAGATACCCCTTCGCGTGGCAACCTTTTAAAAGAGCCCCTGTCTTTATTAAAAATAAACCCGCCGTCCTGCTTTGACTGTTGACAGAGTCTTAGAAATTCTTTCACTTTAGCCCCTGCACTTCTTGGTATTTGAGGCCCGATCCAGAGACTTGGGAAAATAGAAAATAATCATAGAAATCGATTTTTAATGCATAAATAAATGTTAAAACTTGTTTAATTTGTAGAAAATTCATATGAACTCCAAATTGGTCCATTCCAGTTCCTAAATTTTTGTAATATTATTGTCTAACTATTAGTGCCACTGTTTTGACATGAAAGACACATTAAAAGTTTATCTAGTACTTAATCTTGTATTAAATACATAAAACTTGGAAAATTCATAACGTAAAATCTATAACTCCAAATTTAATGATTCCAGTTCCTATGATCCTATTTTAATGTCTAGATCATTACTGTGTATTTTATTTACATGTTTGGTGTGATGTTAATTTTTGCCATACTATGTATGTATTGTGTTGATGCGAGTAGACGAGCAAGCTGCGGGGGATCCTGAGGTTCAGCTGGTAGAGACTGCTGAGCAGGAGCTCGTCGAAGGCAAGTTGTGCCCTTGATCACATCCTTTACCCATTCATGTTCTTACTATTCACAATGATCTGTATAGGTTAATTTCGCTAGGACCCAATAGGTTACCCTAGATTTGACTAACTTTATACCTTGTTTCACCACTGGTTTTACTACTAAATTTTTGGGTAGTACACGCTATTGCTTTATGTGGATTTGGGTATAGAGATATTCATCACTCATTGTTATACTTTTATTATCTATTTATTATTACTGTTCATGATAAGATCATTATGTTAATGGGAACATGGAGAACCACCCAGGAAAATAGTGCTACCATAAGGGTTTAATGGGACGCCCTTGGCTGATTAACTAGGAAAGCTAGTGGATGACTACCTTACCCAAAAGGGGCAAGGGCAGTAGGGGAGTGGTCAGTGTAGGGAGGTCCTTGGGTTGATTTTGCTGCGATGGCGGTCAGGCAAGGGATTCCTGCACTGGAGCTTCCTATAAACTGTAGCGGGTTTTCTAAAGCAAGTGGAACTTTGTAAAGGCCTCGTAGTGGTACCGTGCCTCGCTTCCTTGGTAGAGGTGTATGGGGTTTGATCAACTCCATGGCAAATGGGTAACACGACTTGTGGGTAAAGATGCGCAACCTCTGCAGAGTGTAAAACTGGTATACTAGCCGTGCTCACGGTCATGAGCGGCTCGGACACTCACATGATTAATTTATGGAACTTAAACTCAATTTGTCATTTCGTTGCATCTACAATTATTTTATTATTACTTTTACTTATTATTACTATGGTTCGATATTTACTTACACTTAGTAATTGCTAATAAAATTTTGACCAATTTATAAAAGCAACGCTCAGCTTCAGCCTTTATTTCATTGATCAGCCTTACACTTCATGAACTCCCACCATTGGTGAGTTCATGCCACATTATTCCCCACAACTTGTTGAGCGATGAACATGTGTGAGCTCACTCTTGCTGTCTCAAACCCCCCACAGGAGAAGAGCAGATGGTCGAAGAGGAGCTGCCTAAAACTGAGGCTTTCGACTTGATCTAGGTGGCGTCTCCCAGTTAGCTTTGTGGTGCCAGGGAATATGATTTAGTTCGCTTTATTTTATCATTTATTTTTATAAGACTTCCGCTATGTAATAAGTACATTTATGATATTTATGACATTTATCTCTATGCACTCTGTTATTATGTGTGTTGTTCTTCCTTGGCGCACATATGAGATGCACCCGGATTTGTCCCTTAAATCCGGGTGTGACAGAAGTGGTATCAGAGGAAATGTTTACTGTAGGACGAAATCTAGATAGAAATGGATAAACCCTTACCTACTTATCTTACTCTGATTCATTCTATACTTACCTTACTCTAATTCTTTCTATACTTATCTTGATCCTGTTCACCTTCTACTGTTCTACTCTTATCATTCTTACCTTTTCTATTCTAAGACAAGATGGATTTCACACCTTGGAATACTACACTTATGACCTTTTAAGAGATAGGGAACCTAAGACAAAAGTAAAACTATTTTTCTCTATTTAACAATGTTGTTTGATTGTTCTGATGATAAATGTCTGATTTGCTTCTTTGATTGATTGAAATATTATATATGGACATCTTAGTATATACCACCATAAGGTAGTGAATTAGCTATGGTAGGTAAAACATTAATCTGCTTAGCTAATAAATCCCCCAAAGTAACATGATTCGTAATTACCTGCCTTGTCTACTATTCTCTCTTACCATATGTATCTAACTCAGATGGTCAATACCAGGAGGGGTGGTGGAATTGATTTACCTCCCAGACAACACACTCGGAGGATATTTAGACAACCCTAGCCACAACCAGCAGAGATGAATCCCCCTAATCCTCCAACAGGCGGAGTTGACCCACTGGTTGCAGCTCAGATGAGGATGATGCAATAAATGGCGGACACTATGGCAGATATGCGTGCTCAGATGCAGCAAGAACGCTAGGAGATGCACCAGGAACGAGAAGAGATACACCAGGAGTTGCGCCAGGAGCGAGAAGAGATACGCCAGGAGAGAAGGGCACAATAGTAGCTGCAACAACAATTTCAACAACAACAACAACAGTAGCAACAACAACAAGCACCACTGCCTCCACCACCACCACCAGTTCCACCCCGTGATAAGCACCGGGAATTTATGGCCATAAGCCACCGATCTTCGCCAGCTCGCCAGATCCACTTGATGCAGATGATTGGTTGAAGTCAATTGAGAAGATGCTCAACATCGCCTAATGCTCAGACCGGGAGAAAGTTCTTTATGCCTCTAGTCGTCTGACATGTCCTGCTGCTGACTGGTGGGATTCTTATACTGCTGCCCATGATGCTGCTGATACTATTACTTGGGTAGAGTTCAGTACACAGTTCAGAAACTACCACATTCTAGCTAGATTGATGAAGATCAAGAAGGAGTTTCTGTCATTGAAGCAAGGCAACATGTCTGTCAGCGCGTACAGAGATAAATTCATTCAGCTGTCGAGATATGCTTCGGATGAGGTTGCTAAGGATGAGAGAAAGCAGTAGCACTTTATTGAAGGACTTAATGGACCCCTACAGTATGCACTGGTGGCACACACATTTCCTTCATTTCAGAGGCTACTGGATAAGGCTCTTGCTATTGAGCACAAGCGTGTTCAACTGGGAGACTTGATGAGGAAGGCTATCTCACATGGACAGGGTAGCAACAGTGTTCGTCCCCGCTACGTTTCGCCACAGGGTACACCTACTTGTCAAGGAGGAGGACCACACCCAGCTTAGTATGCTTCACAGGGGTCTCCACAGACACCTCCTACTCGTCAGGCTACTCCCACTGGCACCCCAACGAGGTCTGTAGGACAGAAGACCGGCCCTACATGCTTCAAGTGCAGTCAGATTGGGCACTATGCTAATGCTTGTCTGATGGGGAATTCTGGTACACCAGCTAAGAACAAGCAACATACTCCTGGTAAGGGATATTCTATACCTAGAGTTAATTAAGTCAGCGTTGATGCTACTCCTGATGGTGCTGACATCGTACTTGGTATGTTTTACATTAATGCCATTCCTGCAACCATATTATTTGATTCTGGTGCTACACATTCTTTCATGTCTTCTCGATATGCCAACACAAATGAGATACCACTGCTAAATATGAGAAACCAATGATAGTAATCACACCTAAAGGGCCTATTGAGGCAAATGAAATGACACATAGATTGACATTAACAATTATGGGAAGAGAATTCGGAGCTACTGCTATAATATTAGAAGCCATCAGTATAGATCTGATCCTTGGTATGTCATGGTTAAGGAAGGCAAAGGCCATTATAGCATGTGGTAGGGGTACTATAGAACTCACTTGTAACACCCCAGGTGTTACCCAAGGCCCTGACTCCCTACTGGCACCCATGCCATGTTATCTCATGTGGTTAAGTGGAGGAGAGGGAGTACCAAAACCTTGGAAACCATGGATTAACTAAGAAATGTTAATGACAAAAGCTTTACCCAAACTTTTTGAGCAATTGGCACCTTGGGCCAAAGAGGTTAAACCCTAGACCCCTTAAAGCACTAGACTTCCAAGCAAGGGATTAGTGGGCAAGCTAATCAAATGACCAATTCTTGTTTCTAATCCTTAACCAAGATTCAAGTACACTAATGTATCTACAAAAACACTAAAGGAATCATTACAAAAAGGCACACTAGAGCTCTCTAATCTTCTCTAAGTCCAAAATAAACCCTAGTTTAAAGGTCAGACGTGTTCACTTAGTAAATGGCGCCAAAACCAAACCAAAAAGGAGCCAAACTACCTAAGGAACCCACTAGAAAAATTTGAACCCGAGCCAAATTCATTTGACACGATTTGACATTACTTTTGTCTCGGGGTGAACAGTGAGACAACCCAGAATTGGCGTCCGCAAATCTCCCTACCTAGGGCATATCTGCCATTGGAACTCACATACAAGAGACAGCCCTAGGTTCCAGGAAGAGGTCTGCGCTGGATTTTTGCCAAGATTCGCACGTTTGCGATCTCAGCAAGCTTTTGAACAAGGGCAGAAACACACCTCCACGTGTTCGACGCGCCCTGAACTTGCCAGAGCACGCCCGGTGCCCGACCCCACGCGCCCCGCGTCGCGCCAAGCCGAGCCCATGCCATTGCCCGCGCCCGCGCCTATAAAGCCAGCCAAGGTTTCAACCGTGCGCCCCCGCTCGCTCTCGACCTCGCCGGAGCGCAAGATCACCGACGTTTGCCCGGCGCACAGCATGCCAGCGGCCGCCCGAGCACCCACCACCGTAGACCGGCCAACTGAACCCTTCTCAGCCTCGTCCGACCCTAGAGAGAGCCTCTGCGTGCCTCGGTGAAGCTCCCAGAGCGAGGAATCGAGCTCTGCCTCACTGGATCACCAGATCAAGGTCACTGGACTTCACCCGACCGCCGGCGAACGTAGACCGAGCTCCACAGTGAGTTTTTCTTCAATTCCTTGCACGGGTAGACTCCTCAGCACCCCATGAGGCTTTCCCTGCCCTTGGGTTGAACTATATCGCCGTGGATAGGCCGAAGCACCCGCTGCCGACGAGCTCGCCCGCCTGCGCACGAGCACCGGCCGATTTTGGCCATCACCGTCGTTGAGCTGTACCTCGTCGTGACCGCAAGGACCTCCCGAAGCCAACCCTGCCCTTCGCCGGACCTCCCTCGCCGTCGGTAAGCCGCGCCGCCCTATTTACTTCCGCGGGTACTGTTCAAAGGGGGGGAGGGACCTCGGGGAAGAAGGAAAGGAAGTCAGAGGGTTTTTGAATTGTCAGAGACTCAGATGAATAGTTGCGCAAGGGTATAAGTTAAAGAGTTGTTTTAGGAAAAGCCCAGGGTCCTCGGTGTAAACTGGTTTTCCAGAAAACCTTTTAAACATTTCTCTTTTAAATACAAACAGAGCTTGTAAATTCATAACTTCAGTTTTATTCAACCAAATTTAGTCAAACCAATTTTTTCAGGTTCTAAATAAGATGAAGTACTTAGGAAAAATACAAAACCCCCTAAGTGTTGTAGAAGAATTTAAAGTTTTGAATTAAATAGTGTTCTGGCCAAAAGCTAAATAAAAGAGGGAAAAATAGTTGCACTGTTAGACTGGGGTTGAGAAAAATTAGAGAAGTACTTAATTCCTCCCTAATTTGTTTAAAAATAGTAAACCCCTCACTACACCAAAGTAAGGAAGGGTTTACCATTTAAAATCATTTTAGCCCAAAGTTAAAGAAAATAGAAAAGGTAGTTTAAAATAAGAACCAGGGGGCAACCACATTTTTGCTAGCTCACTTACTTAGTATAGTTCACTGGAAAATTTTATTAGACCCTCTGTTAGTGCAAAATAAATGCATTTCCTTTTATTTTATGAAAACAATGAAAACTTAGGAAAAATCTTAGAAAAATCATCATGAGGAGAAATCACCCCCAGCCTTGGGATAACTAATATTTTGTTATTATGAGTATACGAAAAATATGAGTTCTGTTGTTTAATATTTTTCAAATAACAAGTTAGTTATAAGTACCTTTTTGGCATTAAACTTTAGAAAAACACAACTAAATATTCAGTAGGCCTTTTTCTGTGATTTTTAACACAGAGGCCTAACACCTATGAATCTTGACAAAAATAAAATTTAGTGCAGAGACCTCATCTAAATTAGAGCTATAATATAAAGTGCCCTTTTCCCCTTATTTTTTTGATAATTTTACACATGTAGTGTCTGAATTAATTTCAGCCTCAAACTTCTAGAATAACCCACAATGGTAAATGTTTACCTACTTTAATTTTTATGACATTTTTGAAAAATGTTAACTAACCATGATAGTTCAAAAATGCTTAAATAAAAGCACAATGGAAAGAAAAAGGAAAATTTTGGGAGAAATAGATAATGTACAACCAAAACCTTTCAAGGAACTCATGGAACATAAAAATATAATTAAAGAGTGTAACTTCCTTCGAAATCTCAAAGATGAAAGTCTAAAACCCTTAAGTATACCCAAAAGCAACCCTAGAGTATCACTCAACTTAGTACTATTTTACCATGCATAACCTTTACAATTTATCATGTCATTAATAAGCATATATCTTACTCATTGCATTCGATAGACTGTAATCTCGCTGACGGGGAGTACATCCTCGTGCCGGAGCAAGGAGTTGCTCAGGAGGTAGCCCAGGATCCAGCACCAGAGCCTACCATCGAGGATCTGCCTGCCCCAGCTTTGGAAGGCAAGCCCCGGTTTTATGCATAACCTACTTATTATGCTATTTTACTACACTTATTGTTTGTAGGTTTGAAATGTGCACTTAAGTGTAGGAGTTGTTTGGAACTTTAGTTGCATGAACTCAGGATTCCTTTTGAGATGGGTACTAGTATGATAGGTCGAGTAGCTGCTTTACTAATTAGGGATCTCGGTAGAAGTCAAGTGATTTTTCTAGCACTCGCGCGAGGTCAAAAATTGGTTGGATCCATTTTTATATCGTAATGATGATGGTTGGTGGACAACGGTCCATGGGGATGCGTTGTCTACGAGACGGAAATTGGAATATGTTTAAGGTGTGGTACCGTGTGTCAAGCGTTTGAACGTACTAAGCACATGCCGAGAAATATGGTAAATCGGTAAGCCTAGTACCTGAGTGAACCTGGCAGCATACTTTACCCCTCACACGACCTGAGACGTGGTCTCCCATTCCGGTTATGGTGGGTACAAGTGCGGTCACTGCACGACGGCAGTCGGGGTCAGTGAGGCATTGTACGCCAAGGCGGTGAGCCCTGATCTGCTGGCGGGGAATCGATGGGGACGGTTGATGTGTGTGGGGATAGAGTGCCTCGCCACGTCGTGTGTTTAGGTTTACCTTGCAAGGATAAAAACTCGATTCGAATCGTCTACTTCTCGCAGCTAATGAGACTGCTTGATCCATGCTGCTACATTGAGTAATAAGTGGAAATGTGATGACGTGGCAAAAGTTGTTGATTGATAAATGTTTGATACCATGTATGATTAGATAGGTACACATTTAGTCTTAAGAGAGTCACAATAAAACTTGAAAAAGCTAAAACTTGATTTTAGACTCAGCTAGTGCTTTTGGCAAACCAAACCCCTCAGCCAAACAGTTGCATGTCTAGATGTAGAGGAGTAGACTCCTCACACCGGGTAAGTCTAGCTGAGTATTAGTATACTCAGCCTTGCTTGTGGCATAATTTTTACAGGTTCTCTGGAGGACATGGTTGCTGGAGTGACTTGGTCGTTCATCTTGCCACCGGGTTGGACAGGCTTCCCCATCTCTCCATTTATTTTCTGTTAGTTTTATTCCGCTGCATTCCGTACAATGATCATTGATTTTGCTAAACTCTGATGATGTTGTAATAAATTTAATACTCCTTAATGCCTGGTTTTATGTTTTATTCTACTTGCTCTGTGCCTCACCATCGAGTGAGTACGTGGTACTTGATCCTGTTAGTGGCCTCGTCGAACTAGATCTGAAGGACTGACGTTTTATTCCCATTTAAGTGTGGTCTAGCCATTAAGGTGGGACTTAGGCACTTAAGTTGGAATAATTCGGGCGGTTCCTCCACAGCTGGTATCGGAGCTTGTACCACCACAGAGGAATCGATAAACCATAATTACCATCTTTTCGAAAAGTAAAACTTGTTAGAAACCCTGTCAGATAGATCGGTAAGGCGATAGGGATGAACATAGAGCGTGAAGCCTTAGGATCATAGAAGGGTAGTTAGGTGGCTAATTGAGTGAGCCCTACAGGCTACTATAAGGGATGGGTTTTCCCTATTCCCTATAGGTTGATGTGAGGTCATGTAGGACGAGCATGCATGCATCCTTTAATTAAACTATTTGGTAATTGGGTAAGAACTTAAATACAAGATAATGAAAGATTATGTATACTCATTGACCTTATCGTAACCTCCGATAGGCCAAGCTTTGATTCCCTTTTATTTTATAATTCTTTTTCTTTTCTGCTTACGCTTACCCATGCATAGATGACTTCTCACGAATCCTCGGAAGGAGGGAACGCACATTCCCACATGAATGAACTTGCACGAGAGGGTTTTCCCCGCATTTTGTGGGAGGTGCTGCAGGGAGCTGGTTATACGACGCCTCCCTAGTACGCGGTGCAGCTATTTGAGAAGCACCGGGTACCCTGCTGTAGGGTGAGGATGACCTTGGAGCCTCATCACTTGCAGCCAGGCTGGCATTCGTTGGACTCTGAGTCTTTCGGATATCGGGCTGAAGACACTATCGAGGCCATTGCTCTCCACAGGCTGATGACCTTCTGTGGCTTTCACCCGTTGGAGCTGTCTCTCATCCCATTGGCTTGTTCCCCGCTGACAAGGAGGATGACCCAATGTGGAAGGATCGAGTGGAGCATGCCAAGGACATATGGGCCCTTTACCCAGGGCAGACTGCTCACCTGACGGTGCGATGCATGAATGCCCTGTATCGTCTACAAGCAGTGCGAGCTGAGGCAATGTCCCAACTGATGGCCTTGGTGGAGGCTACCAAGATCACCCTGGATAACAGGGAGGACCTTGTGGTAGACCTGTCCATTGAGCTGGTGGAGAAAGACCTCCAGGTGGAACAGATAGCCACCCAGATTCAAGAGCTTGAAGAGCTAGTAGGAGCCAGGGTGAACACCATCGAGGTTCTCGAGGATCAGCTTATGAACACTCAGCAGCAACTTGAGGAAGCTAACCAGCATTTGGATATGCACCATCAGGAGATTCAGGACATGGAGGCCAACGAGGATGTTGACATTGAGGGAGGAGAGGAGCCGGAGCCTGCATCCAGTCTAGACACTGCTGGCTCAGGGAGACCACCTTCCCCCGAGTCAAGCGTTGCCTCGTTTGCTCATTAGGATACAAGTATAAGATTAGAAGTGTGTGGCGATAGAACTCCTCGAAGTTAGCTTAGCTTTTGCACCCTTGGGGTACTAGGCTAGACAGAGTTGAGTCTTTTGATCACTGATGTAATCATAACAAACTCTTTTGGAATTATGGATGGTGGATGATGTCAACTTTTAATTATGAGGGAAGTTTTATGTCATGTGGTATATTTTATGAAATACGCAAGGAAAAGTTGGCATTTTGCAAATCTTGTCCTTTTGAATCTTTCACCACGTATGAACCCTGACATCAGAAGTATGATATTAAGAGCATCCTAAATTTTCAGATGGCAGGAAGAGCGCGCCGTGGACAGAATGAGCGCATTCCTCCACCCCCGCCACCGCCTCCTACCATGCAAGAACTGATGGCTCAGCAGAATGAGATTCTGCGACAGTTGGCTCAGCGTTAGCCGCCACCTCAGCACTATGGTGGTGGTGATCACCATCAACGTCCCCTAGCAGCAGCCACTTATTAGGAGTTCCTCAGCACTCAGCCACCATTGTTCACTCGGGCAGAGGATCCGTTTGATGCTGATGTATGGCTCAGGGTAGTGTAATCCAAATTCCCACTACTAAATGGAGTTTATTCAGATGTGGCTAAGGTCAGGTTCACCACCTAGCAGCTTTGCGGACCCGCGCGGACATGGTGGGACCACTTCCTCGCTATGCAGCCAGTTGACCATGTGGTGGAATGGAGAGAGTTCAAGGCAGCCTTCAGAGGGCATCATATACCAGCAGTCATTATGGATCGCAAGCTTAATGAGTTTCTGGCACTCACTCAGGGGAATCATACTGTGTTGCAATACGCTCAGGCCTTCAATGACCTGTGTCATTATGCAGGCTATCATGCAGACACTGATGAGAAGAAAAGGGACAGGTTCAGGAGGGGCCTCAGTACTAAGCTCCGCGACTGTCTCAATACAGTTAGGGCCAACAGTTATAATGAGTTAGTCAACATGGCCATTTCCCAGGAAGACTGCATCACAGCCCGCCAGGCAGAAAAGAAAAGGAAGAACCCTGTGGCAGGACCATCAGCTCAGCTTAAGCGTTTCAGGATTGTATCTGACACTCAGAACAGGGGACCCTAGCAGCAGCAAGGACGTTGGGTGATCTGACCACAGCAGCAGCAGCAGGCACCCAGCCGCTCTCAACACCTAGTTCAGAGGAACAACAATCAGCCACAACAGCAGTACCGTCAGGCCAATGACAACAGATGCTTCACTTGTGGCAGCACTGGACACTATGCCAAGAATTTCCCCTAGAACCAGCAGAGGCAGGGGCAGAGTTCCAATCAGAACCAAGGCAAGAGATAGAAGGTGCAAGTGAGACAAGGCAGGCTGAACTTCACCACCATGGCTGACATTCCAGAGGGAGCACCCGTCATGACTGGTATCTTTTCCGTTTTGAATTATCCTGCAATCATTCTTTTTGATTCTGGTGCATCACACAGTTTTATCAGTGCAAAATTTAGTGCCAAATGCCAGTTACCTTTCCATCACACCAATGGGGGTATTACAATTTCAACACCAGGAGGCAGGGTTGCCACCTATCAAATCAACAGGCATGTGCCTATAAAGTTTGGTAGTCTGATAATTAAAACCACCCTCCTCATTTTGGGACTGGATAGTATGGATATCATTTTAGGAACTGATTGGTTAACAAGACATCAGGCAGTAATTGATATTGCAGCAAGGGCCATTGAGGTACACTCCCCTACTTGTGGTGAGACTACATTATATTTGCCTAACCAGGGTTGTACCCGTTCCTGTGCCTTCACCATGATAGAATCACCTGTTGAGAGAATCCCAGTGGTCTGTGACTATCCAGATGTTTTTCCGGATGAATTACCAGGGATGCCACCCGACAGGGACATAGAGTTCGCAATTGAGTTGCATCCTGGAACTGCCCCTATATCCAAGAGACCTTATAGGATGCCTCCAGCAGAATTGGCAGAATTGAAAAAGCAATTACAAGTGTTGTTGCACAAAGGATTCATTCGCCCAAGTACTTCACCATGGGGATGTCCAACCTTGTTCGTAAAGAAGAAGGATGAGAGTCTGAGATTGTGTGTTGATTACCGCCCTCTCAATGCGGTGACCATCAAGAATAAGTATCCATTGCCCCACATTGATGTATTGTTTGATCAGTTGGTGGGAGCCAAGGTATTTTCCAAGATAGACCTTTGCTCTAGCTACCATCAGATCAAGATTAGGGCCAGTGATATTCCGAAGACGGCCTTCTCTACTAGATATGGGCTATATGAGTACTTGGTGATGTCTTTCGGGATGACCAATGCCTTGGCATATTTCATGTATTTGATGAACTCAGTGTTCATGCTAGAGCTAGACAAGTTTGTGGTGGTCTTCATTGATGAGATTCTGGTTTATTCCAACAATGAAGCTGAGCATACTGAGCATCTACACATCGTACTTCAGCGACTGCGCGATCATCATTTATATGCTAAGCTGTCCAAATGTGATTTCTGGCTGAGGGAGATAAAATTTTTGGGTCACACCATCTCTCAGGATGGTGTATCAGTTGATCCAGAGAAAGTACAAGAAGTGATGAATTGGAAGCCTCCTACCACTGTGCGGCAGATTCAGAGTTTTCTGGGATTGGCAGGGTATTATCGACGATTTATTCCAGATTTCTCTAGGATTGCTAAGCCAATGACTGAATTGTTGAAGAAAGGAGTAAAGTATGAATGGAGTCAGAAATGTGAGGACGCTTTCCATGCATTGAGGCAGCATTTGACAACAGCACCCGTGTTGGCCTAGCCCGACAGTACCAAACCCTTTGAGGTTTATTGCGATGCTTCAGGCACTAGATTAGGATGTGTCTTGATGCAAGACAACAGAGTTATTGCCTATGCATCCAGGGCACTCAGGCCCCATGAGCAGAACTACCCCACTCATGATCTGGAGTTAGCAGCCGTAGTTCATGCTCTGAAGATATGGAGACGTTACTTGATGGGAGCTCATTGTAATATCTATACTGATCACAAGAGTCTCAAGTATATTTTTACTCAGGCAGATCTTAATATGAGACAGAGAAGATGGTTGGAATTAATCAAGGACTATGATCTGGAAGTGCATTACCATCCGAGCAAGGCAATGTTGTGGCAGATGCCTTAAGTCGAAAGGCACAGTGCAACTATGTGATTATGGACTCCAAGGTCGCCACTCTGTGTGACGAGTTGTGCAAGCTGAACCTAGAAGTTGTTTCCTTAGGTACCTTGAGTTATATTTCAGTGGAGCCCATGTTACATGAGCAGATAGTCATGGCACAGATTGGTGACAAGGGTGTCCAAGTCATTAAGGAAATGATCAAACAGAAGGTGGACAAGTACAAATGCTTCCGTCAGGACAGCAAGGGAATTCTATAGTTTGGAGACTGATTGGTTGTTCCTAAAAATCCCGAGCTCAGAAAGAAAATATTGGATGAAGCTCATCTTTCCAAATTCTCCATGCACCCCGGCAGTAACAAGATGTATCATGATCTCAGATCCTTGTACTGGTGGACCAGAATGAAGAGGGAAATTACTAAGTATATCGAATGCGACACTTGCCAAAGAGTCAAGGCCAGTCATTTGAAGGTGGCAGGCACCTTACATCCCCTTCCCATACCATCTTGGAAATGGGAGGAAATTTGCATGGACTTTATTGTGGGTTTACCCAACACATCCCGACACCACAATTCTATTTGGGTCATCGTGGATAGATTGACCAAGACAACTCATTTCTTGTCAGTACATACCACCCACAGGGCAGAAAAGTATGCAGAAATTTATATTGACCAGATAGTTCGTTTGCATGGAATACCAAGGACTATTGTGTCAGACAGAGGAGCACCGTTCGTAGCACGTTTCTGGGAGCAATTGCAAGAATCACTTGGGACCCAGGTAATAAGAAGCTCAGCATACCATCCTCAAACAGATGGTCAAACAGAAAGGGTGAATCAGATTTTGGAAGACATGTTGAGGGCATGTGTGCTACACTATGGTAAGGATTGGGACAAGTGTCTTTCATTGGCAGAGTTCTCTTACAATAACAGCTACCAGTCCAGCCTAAAGATGGCACCTTTTGAGGCCTTGTATGGGAGAAGGTGTAGGACACCGCTAAATTGGTCACAAGCCGGAGAGAGGGAAATATTTGGACCTGACCTGGTACTTGAAGCCGAGGAGAAAGTCAGAGTCATTAAGAAGAACCTAGAAGCTGCTTAGGCCAGGCAAAAGAGCTATCATGACAAAAGGAGGAAGCCTCTATAGTTCGAAGTGGGAGATCATGTTTATTTTAAGGTGTCACCCACCAAAGGTGTTCACAGATTTGGAATCAAGGGCAAGTTAGCTCCTCGCTACATTGGGCCCTATGATATCAACAAGACTTGTGGACCTGTAGCATATCAATTGAAGTTGCCACCTCATATGTCAGCAGTTCATGATGTATTCCATGTATCTCAGCTACGAAAGTGTGTCCGTTTACCCACGGAAGTGCTACCGGAACCAGAATTGGAGATAGAACCAGACTTGTCTTATCCAGAGCACCCCATCAGGATATTGGACCAAAAGGAAAGATCAACTCGAGCAAGGTCGATCAAGATGTATAATGTTCAGTGGAGCCACCATTCAGTAGAAGAGGCTACGTGGGAGACTGAGGATTTTCTACGTTCTCGCTTCACCGATTTTCTACCCAAAGGAGTCGGTACATAATCCAAAACCCCTGCCCCACTTGCCCTTTGAATCTAAATATAAGAAAAACTAAGATGTTAAGAGTAGAGTAAGTTGTGGAAAGAAATCAAAAAGGGCTTCCTTCTGAAGTTGCAAAGAGAATGACATTCGAAGAGCAGTTAACTAGAGGAACTTGGCTAAAGGAAGATGCAACACACAACACACCTTCTTGGTACCCCACCGAAGGATCCCCACCCAAATCTCGGGACGAGATTCCTTTAAGGGGGAGGGCTGTAACACCCTAGGTGTTACCCAAGGCCCTAACTCCCTACTGGCACCCATGACATGTTATCTCATGTGGTTAAGTGGAGGAGAGGGAGTACCAAAACCTTGGAAACCATGGATTAACTAAGAAATGTTAATGACAAAAGCTTTACCCAAACATTTTGAGCAATTGGCACCTTGGGCCAAAGAGGTTAAACCCTAGACCCCTTAAAGCACTAGACTTCCAAGCAAGGGATTAGTGGGCAAGCTAATCAAATGACCAATTCTTATTTCTAATCCTTAACCAAGATTCAAGTACACTAATGTATCTACAAAAACAGTAAAGGAATCATTACAAAAAGGCCCCTTAAATTCCCCAAATCCATTCCTTAAGTAGCAAACACACTAGAGCTCTCTAAGCTTCTCTAAGTCCAAAATAAACCCTAGTTTAAAGGTCAGACGTGTTCACTTAGTAAATTGCGCCAAAACCACTTGGTATGAATACCAAAAAGGAGCCAAACTACCTATGGAACCCACTAGAAAAATTTGAACCCGAGCCAAATTCGTTTGACATGATTTGACATTACTTTTGTCTCGGGGTGAACAGTGAGACAACCCAGAATTGGCGTCCGCAAATCTCCCTACCTAGGGCATATCTGCCATTGGAACTCACATACAAGAGACAGCCCTAGGTGCCAAGAAGAGGTCTGCGCTGGATTTTTGCCAAGATTCGCACGTTTGCGATCTCAACAAACTTTTGAACAAGGGCAGAAACACACCTCCACGTGTTCGACGCGCCTTGAACTCGCCAGAGCACGCCTGGTGCCCGACCCCGCGCGCCCCGCATCGCGCCAAGCCGAGCCCGTGCCATTGCCCTCGCCCGCGCCTATAAAGCCAGCCAAGGTTTCAACCGTCTGCTCCCGCTCGCTCTCGACCTCGCCGGAGCGCAAGATCATCGGTGTTTGCCCGGTGCACAGCGTGTCAGCAGCCACCTGAGCACCCACCACCATAGACCGGCCAACTGAGCCCTTCCCAGCCCCGTCCGACCCTCGAGAGAGACTCTGCGTGCCTCGGTGAAGCTCCTAGAGCGAGGAATCGAGCTCTACCTCGCCGGATACACTAGATCAAGGTCACAGGACTTCACTCGACCGTTGTCAAACGTACACTGAGCTCCACGGTGAGTTTTTCTTCAATTCCTTGCACAGGTAGACTCCTCAGCACCCCGTGAGGCTTTCCCTGCCCTTGGATTGAACTATATCGCCGTGGATAGGCCGGAGCACTCGCCCACCTGCGCACGTGGACTGGCTGATTTTGGCCATCACCGTCGTTGAGCCGTACCTCGTCGTGACCGCATGGACCTCCCGAAGCCAACCCCGCCCTTCGCCGGACCTCCCTCGCCGCCGGTAAGCCACGCCGCTCGATTTACTTCCGCGGGTACTGTTCAAAGGGGGGAGGGACCTCAGTGAAGAAGGAAAGGAAGTCAGGGGGGTTTTGAATTGTTAGAGACTCAGATGAATAGTTGCGCAAGGGTATAAGTTAAAGAGTTATTTTAGGAAAAGCCCAGGGTCCTCGTTGTAAACTGGTTTTCCAGAAAACCTTTTAAACATTTCTCTTTTAAATACAAACAGAGCTTGTAAAATTCATAACTTCAGTTTTATTCAACCAAATTTAGTCAAACCAATTTTGTCAGGTTCTAAATAAGGTGAACTACTTAGGAAAAATACAAAACCCCCTAAGTGTTGCAGAAGAATTTAAAGTTTTGAATTAAATAGTGTTCTGGCCAAAAGCTAAATAAAAGAGGGAAAAATAGTTGCACTGTTAGACTGGGGTTGAGAAAAAATCAAAGAAGTACTTAATCCCTCTCTAATCTGTTTAAAAATAGTAAACTCCTCAGTACACCAAAGTAAGGAAGGATTTACCATTTAAAATCATTTTAGCCCAAAGTTAAAGAAAATAGAAAAGGTAGTTTAAAATAAGAACTAGGGGGCAACGACATTTTTGCTAGCTCACTTACTTAGTATAGTTGACTGGAAAATTTTATTAGACCCTCTGTTAGTGCAAAATAAATGCATTTCCTTTTATTTTATGAAAACAATAAAAACTTAGAAAAAATCTTAGAAAAATCATCCTGAGGAGAAACCACCCCCAGTCTTGGGATAACTAATATTTTGTTATTATGAGTATAGGAAAAATATGAGTTCTGTTGTTTGATATTTTTCAAATAACAAGTTAGTTATAAGTATCTTTTTGGCATTAAACTTTAGAAAATCACAACTAAATATTCAGTAGGCCTTTTAACACAGAGGCCTAATATTACCTATGAATCTTGAGAAAAATAAAATTTAGTGCAGAGACCTCATCTAAATTAGAGCTATAATATAAAGTGCCCTTTTCCCCTTATTTTTTGATAATTTTACACATGTAGTGTCTGAATTAATTTCAGCCTCAAACTTCTAGAATAACCCACAATGGTAAATGTTTACCTACTGTAATTTTTATGACATTTTTGAAAAATGTTAACTAACCATGATAGTTCAAAAATGCTTAAATAAAAACACAATGGAAAGAAAAAGGAAAATTTTGGGAGGAATACATAATGTACAACCAAAACCTTTCAAGGAACTCATGGAATATAAAAATATAATTAAAGAGTGTAACTTCCTTCAAAATCTCAAAGATGAATGTCTAAAACCCTTAAGTATACCCAAAAGCAACCCTAGAGTATCACTCAACTTAGTACTATTTTACCATGCATAACCTTTACAATTTATCATGTCATTAATAAGCATATATCTTACTCATTGCATTCGATAGACTGTAATCTCGCTGATGGGGAGTACATCCTCGTGCCGGAGCAAGGAGTTGCTTAGGATGTAGCCCAGGATCCAGCACCAGAGCCTACCATCGAGGATCTGCCTGCCCCAGGTTTGGAAGGCAAGCCCCGGTTTTATGCATAACCTACTTATTATGCTATTTTACTACACTTATTGTTTGTAGGTTTGAAATATGCACTTAAGTGTAGGAGTTGTTTGGAACTTTAGTTACATGAACTCAGGATTCCTTTTGAGATGGATACTAGTATGATAGGTCGAGTAGCTGCTTTACTAATTAGGGATCTCGGTAGAAGTCGAGTGATTTTTCTAGCACTCGCGCGAGGTCAGGAATTGGTTGTATCCTTTTTTATATCGTAATGATGATGGTCGGTGGGCAACGGTCCATGGGGATGCGTTGTCTACGAGACGGAAATTGGAATAAGGATTAAGGTGTGGTACGGTGTGTCAAGCATTTGAACGTACTAAGCACATGCCGAGAAATATGGTAAATCGGTAAGCCCAGTACCTGAGTGAACCTGGCAGCAGACTTTACCCCTCACGCGACGTGAGACGTGGTCTCCCATTCTGGTTATGGTGGGTACAAGTGTGGTCACTGCACGACGGTAGTCGGGGTCAGTGAGGCAATGTACGCCAAGGCGGTGAGTCCTGATCTGCTGGTGGGGAATCGATGGGGACGGTTGATGTGTGTGGGGACAGAGTGCCTCGCCACGTCATGTGTTTAGGTTTACCTTGCAAGGATAAAAACTCGATTCGAATCGTCTGCTTCTCACAGCTAATGAGACTGCTTGATCCATGCTGCTACATTGAGTAACAAGTGGAAATGTGATGACGTGGCAAAAGTTGTTGATTGATAAATGTTTGACACCATGTATGATTAGATAGGTACACATTTAGTCTTAAGAGAGTCACACTAAAACTTGAAAAAGCTAAAACTTGATTTTAGACTCAGTTAGTGCTTTTGGCAAACCAAACCCCTCAGCCAAACAGCTGCATGTCTAGAGGTAGAGGAGTAGACTCCTCACACCGGGTAAGTCTAGCTGAGTATTAGTATACTCAGCCTTGCTTGTGGCATAATTTTTACAGGTTCTTTAGAGGACATGGTTGCTGGAGTGACTTGTCCATCCATCTTGCCACCGGGTTGGACAGTCGAGTGGGATCCTACCTCGACAGAGGAGGAGAATGAGGAGTGATGGGACAGGCTTCCCCATCTCTCCGTTTATTTTCCGTTAGTTTTATTCCACTGCATTCCATACAATGATCACTGATTTTGCTAAACTCCGATGATGTTGTAATAATTTTAATACTCCTTAATGCCTGGTTTTATGTTTTATTGTACTTGCTCTATGCCTCACCATCGAGTGAGTACGTGGTACTTGATCCTGTTAGTGGCCTCATCGGACTAGATCCAAGGGACTGACGTTTTATTCCCATTTAAGTGTGGTCTAGCCTTTAAGGTGGGACTTAGGCACTTAAGTTGGAATAATTCGGGCAGTTCCGCCACATCACTAGCCCTAAAGGAGAAACGTTTCAAGTTCAAATTGCAGTAACCACCTCTTCCAAATGGGCTATATACTTTATACCTGAGGAGTTTGTTGGAGACAACATCTGTGTGGTTAGAGATTTTCCGGATGTCTTTCTAGAGGAGTTACCAGGGATGCCACCAGATAGGGAAGTTGAGTTTGTGATTGATCATCTACCTAGAACTGCCCCTATATCTTAACGACCATACATGATGTCTGTAGAAGAATTAAAGGAACTTAAGAAGCAGTTAACCGAGTTACAAGAGGTTGAGTACATTCGTCCGAGTTCCTCACCTTGGGGAGCGCCAGTTCTGTTTGTACAGAAGAAGGATGGATCACAATGGATGTGTGTGGATTATAGATCACTTAATGATGTTACTATGAAGAACAAGTATCCATTACCCCGTATTGAGGATTTATTTGATCAGATGAGAGGTGCTAGGGTATTCTCGAAGATTGATCTCTGATCGGGATACCATCAAATGAAGATTAGACCATCGGATATTCCTAAGATGGCTTTCTCAACCCGATATGGATTATATGAGTTCACTGTTATGTCGTTTGGATTAACCAATGCACCAGCTTATTTTATGAATTTGATGAATAAGGTGTTTATGGAGTATTTGGACAGATTCGTCGTGGTGTTCATCGACGATATTCTTATCTATTCTAAGAGTGAAAGTGATCATGAAGAACAGCTAAGGTTGGTGCTACAGAAGCTACGAGATAATCAACTCTACGCCAAGTTTAGCAAGTGCGAGTTTTGGATTGACAAGGTGCCATTCCTAGGACATATTATTTCTAATGGAGGAATAGCAGTGGATCCTTCTAAAGTGAAGGAGATAATGGAATGGAGCGTGCCCACAACCGTCACTGAGATTCGGAGTTTCTTGGGGCTTGCAGGATATTATCGGAGATTTATTGAAGGATTCTCTAAGATTGCTAAGCCTATGACCTTGCTTCTGGAGAAAGGAAGAGAATTTAAGTGGGATGAGAAATGCCAAGAAAGCTTTGATCAATTAAAGAAGAGATTGATGTCACCACCAGTGTTGATTATGCCAGATCTATAGAAGGGATTTGACATTTATTGTGATGCGTGTGGCCAAGGATTAGGATGTGTGCTCATGCAAGAAGGACATGTGATTGCCTACGCGTCTCGTCAGTTGCGGAAACACGAGTTGAACTACCCGACTCATGACTTGGAGCTGGCAGCCGTTGTGCATGCGCTTAAAATTTGGAGACATTATATCATGGGAACTAAGTGTCAAGTGTACATGGATCATAAGAGTTTGAAGTACATATTTACTCAGAAGGATCTCAACCTTAGGCAAAACCGTTGGTTGGAGCTTATTAAGGATTATGACTTGGAGATTCACTACCACCCAGGCAAGGCGAATTTGGTTGCAGATGCCTTGAGTCGGAAGGAGCATGTTCATTCCGCTATTGTTGTCCAGCTACCCGATGAATTAGCAAAGGATTTTGAGAGACTCAACCTGGGGATAGTTACTCACACTGAAGGAGTCACCATTGAATTGAAACCTACCTTGGAGCAAGAGATTCGTAAGGGTCAGGTTGGTGATGCTAAAATTCAAGAAATTAAGGATCTGATTATGGAAGGTAGAGGTCCAAGATTCACGGAGGATGAGCAAGGCACCGTATGGTTCAAGGATCGGATGTGTTCCAGAGATTGATAGCCTTCGTGAGATCATATTGAAAGAAGCTCATGATTCTGATTACTCTATCCACCCTGGTAGCACTAAGATGTATCAGGATTTGAAGCAAAAGTACTGGTGGTATGGATTGAAAAGAGATGTTGCTGCTCATGTGGCTAAGTGTGATGTGTGTCAAAGAGTCAAGGCCGAACATCAAAGACCAGTTGGACTATTGCACCCGCTTAAGATACCCGAGTGGAAATGAGAAGAAATTGGTATGAATTTCATTGTTGGACTACCCCGCACCCCTGCTGGGTATGACTCTACTTGGGTGATTGTGGATAGATTGACAAAAGTGGCTCATTTCATACCGGTGAGGACTAATTACACGAGAGCCAATCTAGCAGAATTGTATATGACTCGGATAGTTTGTCTACATGGGGTGCCTAAGAAGATCGTGTCTGATCGAGGATCACCGTTTACTTCCCGGTTTTGGAAGAAGTTGCATGAGAGCTTGGATACAAAGTTGAATTTTAGTTTAGCCTACCATCCTCAGACTGATGGGCAGACAGAGAGGACTAATCAAGTGCTGGAAGATATGTTAAGAGCTTGTGCTCTTAAACATGGTGGAAGTTGGGATAAGAGCTTACCATATGCAGAGTTCTCTTATAATAATAGCCACTAGGCTAGTTTGAAGATGTCACCATTTGAGGCTCTATATGGCAGAAAGTGCAGGACTCCTCTATATTGGGATCAGACTGGAGAAAGACAGTTCTTTGGGCCTGAACTTATACAAGAGGCAGAAGAACAAGTGCGAATGATAAGAGAGAATATAAGAATTGCACAATCAAGACAGAAGAGCTATGCTGATACCCGTAGAAGACTACTGGAGTTTAAGGAGGGTGATCATGTCTATTTGAAGGTGTCACCACTTTGGGGTATGAGGAGATTCAAAGTTAAAGGAAAGTTGTCCCCTCGCTTCATTGGACCCTTCTTGATCTTAAAGCGAGTGGGAGAAGTTGCATATCAACTAGAACTACCCGATCACCTGGCGGATGTACATGATGTATTCCATGTATCTCAGCTGAAGAAGTGCCTCAGGGTATCTAAGGAGCAGCTACCAATGGAGGACCTTAGTGGTCAATATGATCTGACCTATGCTGAGTACCCTATCAAGATTCTGGACACTTTGACTCGGGTTACAAGAAATAAGGTGATAAAGATGTGCAAAGTACAATGGAGTCACCACGGAGAAGATGAAGCTACTTGGGAGAGAGAAGAAGAGCTTTGCATAAAATTTCCCCATCTTTTCCCTAGTCCTTCCTAAATCTAGAGGATGAGATTTCTGTTAAGGGGGGTAGGATTTGTAATACCCACTTTGTAAGGAAGAATAAAAGGAGAAATTGTTTCCTTTATATATGTATGTGTACCTCTAGTTATCATTACATGTGACTACTCATGTCTAAAAATGAGTAAATCATTCATTACCAAGACACAAATAAATCATTGCATCATATTGGGTTTTGTTTATGCATTGAAAGATAATAAAAGTGGCACTAATAAAAATGTAATAATGATTTGAGAATTTAGATTTATCCCAAAGACACAACTTAGGGAAATTGGAAATGACATAAAAAAGGGAAAGAAAGAAATAATATAAAATATAAAACAAAATTTATAAGTACATAAACTCAACCATACTGGTATGATTAAAATCTATCTTTAATTTGAGTACAAAATTCAAAGTCATACATGAAATTCAAATTGGGAATTGAAAATAGGAGAAGAAGAAAATTAGAGAAAAAGTGAAAGGAATTCTAAGCTAAATGGGTCGCAGCGACCTATTTTGGCCCACTAGACTTTCCTCACCCGCGCGACCTAGCTCTAGTGAAGGCGCCGACAAGTGGGTCCAGTAGGTCGGTCACACACGGGCACGCCTGGCCTTCTCCTTTCCTCTGCTGTGCGGGGTCCACGTGACAGAAACCGTGGACGGGGTCCTCTGTTCTTCTCGCGAACGACCTCACCGTGCATCGCGCGTGGGAATCGCGGCAACGGCTCAGCTGGCCGGTACAACGATTCTGAGCCCTCCCGGTATAAAGCATCACGCCGCCAATCCTTATCCATCCACCTCCCTAACCTCGCGACCACCCCAGTGCGGCCGTGGTGAAAACGACACCGGAGAGATCAAGATCCACGCCAACGTAGAAATTCGTGGGTTGGTAATAGTTCGAGGTTCCCTGGTGATCGGTGAAGTGTTGCCGGTGCTGGTAACGGAGGTTGCGGCCTGAAACACCATGGCGCGCCGGTGGAATTTCACCAATTCCTCGTCGGTGTTGATCTGCGGAACCGCATCCACCGTCATCGCTGCTTGTCCTCAACTTCATCGTTCCCGTGGTAAGTCGGCCATAGCTCAGTTCCATCTTTGGTGCGCAACGCGTAGCGAGATTTAGATCGGGTTGGGGGGGCAGCAGGGCCAGAAATCAGCTTCCTGGTGGCCTCTCCGCCGTGTGGGGCAGGCAGCGCCGCCCAGGTCGCCGCGGGAGTAGGTGAGGGGGTCCTTGTCATCGGATGCACCAGGAACGACTGTGATTAAAAGCGTAGATACCCCTTTCGGCCAAGTAAATCGTGTCCGCCCAATTATAGATCGATGATCGGAGTCGGGTCGTGGCCTCATTAGATCCAAGGCGTGGGATCGGGAATGGATGGTTTGGGATCCACACCGAGTCTAGTGTAGCAAGATGTAATCCTAGTCGTTCAGATGTGATCTGACGGCTCTTGTAGGTAGATACCCCTTCGCGTGGCAACCTTTTAAAGAGCCCCTGTCTTTATTAAAAATAAACCCACCGTCCTACTTCGACTATTGACAGAGTCTTAGAAATTCTTTCACGTTAGCCCCTGCACTTCTCGGTATTTGAGGCCTGATCTAGAGACTTGGGAAAATAGAAAATAACCACAGAAATCGATTTTTAATGCATAAATAAATGTTAAAACTTGTTTAATTTGTAGAAAATCCATATGAACTCCAAATTGGTCCATTCCATTTCCTAAATTTTTGTAATATTATTGTCTAACCATTAGTGCCAATGTTTTGACATGAAAGACACATTAATAATTTATCTAGTACTTAATCTTGTATTAAATACATAAAACCTTGGAAAATTCATAACTTAAAATCTATAACTCCAAATTTAATGATTCCAGTTCCTATGATCCTATTTTAATGTCTAGATCATTATTGTGTATTTTATTTAGATATTTGGTGTGATGTTAATTTTTGCTATACTATGTATGTATTGTGTTGATGCGAGTAGTCGAGCAAGCTGCGGGGGATCCTGAGGTTCAGCTGGTACAGACTGCTGAGCATGAGCTCGTTGAAGGCAAGTTGTGCCCTTGATCACTTCCTTTACCCATTTATGTTCTTACTATTCATAATGATCTGCATAGGTTAATTTTGCTAGGACCCAATAGGTTACCCTAGATTTGACCATCTTTATACCTTGTTTCACCACTGGTTTTACTACTAAATTTTTGGGTAGTACATGCTATTGCTTTTTGTGGATTTTGGTATAGAGATATTCATCACTCATTGTTATACTTTTATTATCTGTTTATTATTACTGTTTATGATAAGATCATTATGTTAATGGGAACATGGAGAACCACCCGGGAAAACAGTGCTACCACAAGGGTTTAATGGGACGCCCTTGGCTGATTAACTAGGAAAGCTAGTGGATGACTACCTTACCCGAAAGGGGCAAGGGCAGTAGGGGAGTGGTCAGTGTAGGGAGGTCCTTGGGTTGATTTTGCTGCGATGGCGGTTAGGCGAGGGATTCCTGCACTGGAGCTTCCTATAAATTGTAGCGGGTTTTCTGAAGCTAGTGGAACTTTGTAAAGGCCTCATAGTGGTACCCTACCTCGCTTCCTTGGTAGAGGTGTATGGGGTCTGATCAACTCCGTGGCAAATGGGTAACACGACTTATGGGTAAAGATACGCAACCTCTGCAGAGTGTAAAACTGGTATACTAGCCGTGCTCACGGTCATGAGCGGCTCGGACACTCACATGATTAATTAATAGAACTTAAACTCAATTTGTCATTTCATTGCATCTGAGATTATTTTATTATTACTTTTACTTACTATTACTATGGTTCGGTATTTACTTACACTTAGTAACTGCTAATAAAATTTTGACCAACTTATAAAAGCAACGCTCAGCTTCAGCCTTTATTTCATTGATCAGCCTTACACTTCATGAACTCCCACCTTTGGTGAGTTCATGCCACATTATTCCCCACAACTTGTTGAGCGATGAATATGTGTGAGCTCACTCTTGCTGTCTCACACCCCCCACAGGAGAAGAGCAGGTGGTCGAAGAGGAGCCGCCAACACTGAGGCTTTCGACTTGATCTAGGTGGCGTCTCCCAGTCAGCTTTGTGGCGCCAGGGAATATTATTTAGTTCGCTTTTATTTTATCATTTATTTTTGTAAGACTTCCGCTATGTAATAAGTACATTTATGATATTTATGACATTTATCTCTATGCACTCTGTTATTATGTGTGTTGTTCTTCCTTGGCGCACATATGAGATGCACCCGAATTTGTTCCTTAAATCCGGGTGTGACAGTGGGAGCAGCTTGTTCCGCTTCAGCAGCGGAAGAGGTCCCTTCACCAAATTTAGGCACTACGACCGTTTCAATATATCGTGGCCGGTGCGTCAGAACCTTGATATTTTTGCCCTTCGGCACAACAGAGATGCAAAAGCAGCAGTTTTCCTCTTTTTCCCCTGCCTTCGCAACGGGTAGCAGTAATCAAGGTATATGAAGCCAATTGCATCAAAAACCATGTTCAATCTCTTCTTGCCCCGGCCCCCAAAGGATGAGGATAAAGCATCATCTTCGGCTCTGGTATATGCCCCAAGTAATTCGTCGCTAGTAGCCTTAATACATTTTAACCAGTTGTCATTAGGTTCGTCAAACCGGTCCCTGTATCTGAAGGTATATTTCAAACGAATTAGTCCACCTTCACTAGACTCGGCAGCGGTCTCCTTTGGCATCTCCCAGTTATCCACAAGTGGCCATACCCTGTAGGCTATGTGCTCTTGGATCAATTCTCTTGTGCCAATGAAAGCATAGACATTGTTGAGAGCCTTTTGGCATGCTTCGGCATCATTTTCAATCGCGACGGTCTGCCTTCGAAGGCCGAAGCAAGACCAGATGGGGCGTTGGATGATCCCCTTTATGTCTTCCCTTTTAACCAGATCATTTTGGACATCAAACCATTCCTCCATCCAGGCCCCGGGCCACCTTTTCCGAAATGTTGGAACCGGGTAGCTTGCATTAGAACGAGCAATAAATCCATAACAATTGAAGTTGTTGTGATACTGCTCTTTACTAGTGGCCTTCGTCTCGTACAACAGTTCATGCATACTGCAAAAACACTTCGCGCTTGGTTCCAGTCCTTGGCTTCTCACAGCCCAAACAAACAAACCCATTCTGACTATAGCTTCGGGAGTGAGTTGATGAAGAAAGATCTAAAATATCTTTAACACTTCAACCAAAAATCTGCTTAATGGGAACAAGACCTGCCTTCAAAAAGCTTTTGTAGACAACAACCTCATTTTCTTCAGGAGCAGGGGCGGTGCTGTCTCCTCCAACCCTCACAATAGACATGCCACGAAAATATCTTCCCTTCATGGCGTCAACATGACTTTGCTTGATGGTCGACTTTCTGAAGATGGTATGGCTTGGTCGCCAGGGCCAGTCCTCAGAATCTTCATCCCCACTTTCCACATCATAGTCATCGCTATCGTCGGAATCTTCAGACAAATCCACCATTATTTCCTTTGTGATCTTTTCTGTATTTGTTTTTGCCATAGATTCGTAAAACCCAGCAAGAAAAGGGTCCGCAACTTTCTTCTCCTCATACAACTTCTCCTCCTCAGATATCTTCTTCTCCTCAGACATCTTCTTCTCTACAGATATGAAACAAGCACTTGTCTTTATCACGAAGCTCGAAAATCAAGCGAGAGCTGATGCGCAAGAGTTAAAAATTTGAGAAAATAATGCAAGCAACAGAAATGGTGTAGCAAATGCTGCCGCTGTGGGTTTCTATTTATATGCCTAGTGCATTGCAACTTGGCGGGCCCCATTTGTCATTGACTTTGGCTATTCTAGCAAAGAGAAGGTGTTTTTTTGGACCTTCGGCTAAAGGACTTCGTTCATGTCACAGTCTGAATTTGTTAGATACAAGAACAAATTAATACTGCGAGGGGCTACTGTTGGGGGGCCTTCGTCTTCCGAAGGTCCTCAAAAACACGACTAACATGTTTTCCAAGTGTAATATACTATTACAGGAAGCTTCAGGTTTAAGATGAAGGTGCACACGGTATGAAAGGAGCGGTCTGGAAGAAGGATGAATCAGTTCCGAAGCTATGGATGATGAAGCTTCGGCTTAGCGCAAAGACTGATGGACATGAAACCGACCTAAAGGGGAAAAGACTGCTTAGTCCTCTATAGATTATTCCTTAGTCAATAGAAAATGTCAAGGACTTGGATGTAATTTTATCTAGGCTGCGTCCTGTGCCTATAAATAGATGAACAGTAACACCGTACTGTTCACGTTGACTTGGATTCACTCGTACATCACTCTTGAATTCTTACCTTCTGTCAAGCTGAAGGTATAAATGTAACTCAATATTGTTAATGTTTGTTCATGATCATATAATGAGGATATAGATGATCTAATGATTTAATATGAGTATTTATATTATCTGTATGTAACATATGTACCTGTTTTTCATTACATATTGAGTTAATGAAGGTTGTCCTTCGTTACCTTCGTCCAAAGATCATTATATCCTAAAGGAGATAATGCTTCAAAGGGCGAAGGTCTTTAATCATTAACATTTGTGTTGTCTTTTTCTTAATTCATAGCATTTGAGAACAAGTGACCAACATTGGTGCCCACCTCCGGTGAACTCATTTGACCACCTTCGGCAAGCTGTTACCTTCGTCATGCTGCCGAAGAAGTCTTCAGGGCTAGGGACTGCACTGCAGCCACTCGACATCAACCAAGACACAGTACGTGAAGCTAGAAGCCAAAAAAGGAAGGCTACTAGTACGACACCCTAGGAGGAAGAGTTGGACCAAGAAATTAGGGACCTCGAAGCCATTCATCAACAGGTCCAGAGGAAAAAGGAAAAGATGCTTCATCTTGCCGATCTTCAGAAGAAGATTGATGAGGCCGTTGAAGAAATGCGTCATCTCACTCAAGATGACCAGGACCAAAGGCCTTAGCACAGGGAGCTTCGTCAAGAGAGCTCATTCAACGAAGATGAATGGTACGATGACTTTCATCATGGTAACTTTACTTTTAATGATGCTTCTCCCTTGGCAGTAGAATTGTAGGCTATCCCATGGCCACAATCCTACAAGCCACCCAGTTGCCCATGTACGATGGCACTTGGACCCAAAGCAATTCTTGATGAGCTATGAGGCAACAATATCCTCATATGGAGGCAACGCCACCGTCATGGCAAAGTCCTTTGTCATGGCAGTTCGAAGTGTGGCCCAGACATGGTACTCTTCTCTCCGGCTAGGGACAATCACGTCATGGCAGAAGCTTAAAGACATGTTGATCACCAGTTTCCAAGGGTTTCAGACGAAGCCAATCACTGCTCAGGCCCTGTTCTAGTGCACACAAGACCATGAGGAGTACCTTCAGGCATATGTCTGAAGGTTCTTGCGTCTGACAGCACAAGCGCCTATAGTGCCCACTGAAATTGTCATTGAGGCCATGATCAAAGGGCTTCGGCCAGGACCTATGGCTCAGTATTTTGCTAGGAAACCACCACAGACCCTGGAGAAGCTACTTCAGAAGATGGATGAATACATCCGGGCTGATAATGATTTTTGCCAGAGAAGGGAAGAAGCCTATAGGTTTTCTAAAATGACCAGAGGCTTCAGAGTAAGAATCCACCCAAGGCATGTTAGATCAATCCATAACTCTAGCCTAAATGATGATAGAGGAAGTCAGCCTCAAAGACCACAGCACAGCTCCCAATCTTCAGGGCAACAACAAAGCTCTTTCAGGCCACCAGCCCCAAGGGGCAGAGGCGGCAGGGGCTTCGGAGGAAGGTACAGGGATCAGCCCAGAAAGCTCTATTGCTTATTCTATGGAGAAGACAAGGGACACACTACAAGAACATGCCAAGTTACAATTCAGAAGCAAAAGACTCTCCCTATGTACCAGAGTACGTAGGCAACCAACAACCTTCGGCTTCTGTTGCTTTGGCAAGTCATTTTCAAGCTTCCTGGGCCTAGCTTCCATTACCACCCACTTATACCCGAAGCCAGCAGCCAGAAGGGCACCAGCACGTTCAACAGCAGCGCGACTTCCAGGAAGAGTCCGAAGCTCGTACAGTCAACAGCACTATGCCAGAATCTAAGCATATCTACTGAAGAATATCCTAATCTTTTATGCCATTTTATTTTTTGTAAGAGAAACAAGTAACGAAGGACTAAATTTTGATTTCATGTAATAATTGAGCTTGCATCAATGAGTAAAGTATGCCTTCCTCACGGACTTCCGAAGCTACAAAAGTCATTCCTAAGGGAGTGGAGTAAGTTCCGAAGCTACAAAAATCGTTCCTAAGGGAGCAGAGTAAGTTCTGAAGCTACAAAAGTCATTCCTAAGGGAGCGGAGTAAGTTCTGAAGCTACAAAAATCGTTCCTAAGGGAGCAGAGTAAGTTCTGAAGCTACAAAAGTCATTCCTAAGGGAGCGCAGAGTAAGTTTTCTGCTCAAAAGTCATTCCTAAGGGAATGCAGAGCCAAAAATTCCACCAAAATAGAAGGTGAAGAAGCTCCAAAGTCGTTCCTAAGGGGATGCAGATCTTAAATGCCATCGAAATATAAGGTGAAGAAGCTCAAAAGTCGTTCCCAAGGGGATGCAGAGTCTTGTGCGTTTCAGTGTGGGCGTGTGTGTGTGTGTGTTTGACGTCATAATCATATTGCATCATATCATAGCATCATTTCGCACAACATTACATCATACATCATATTGCATTAACGACAAAAGGATTGGACACAAAGTAAGTTTTCGGCAATACTTAGTTAAATGAAAATGTGCTGAGGCACGAAGCAAACTTTGAGAAACACAATTGTATCAGACTGGCCATAGAAGGGGCATTTTTCTTTATGAAGCATGAAAAGAAGGGAAGGTGTTTTTTCGCCAAAGGCTAAAAAACGGTATGTACGTAAGTTTCATGCATCGCAAAGAAATATATTACAACAATTTACATGTCTCATAAATTGTTCAAAACACCAAATGTTACATAGTATCATTACAATAAAGTTTAATCTTCCTTAAGTATTTTCTCTGCGGCTTCGTTCAACAACTTGTCGACGACTTCGTCGATAATGGAGTTAGCAATGCTCATTATATCCAGTGCTTCTTTCATGACCGGATCAGCTAGGGGGTTATATGGCTCGGGCAGCGGTGACAATTCAGCTGAGGTAGACAAACCGTTAGTTCGAAGCCAGAAAATAAGAGCCGAAGCTATAATTCAAAAACATTACCTATGCGCCTTTCGCGTTCAGCAGCTTCTTCGGCTCGTCTAGCTTCTTCTCGGGCTTCATGGGTTTCCTTTTCATTTTTCTTTATAATTTCGTTGGCGAATTCCTGGCCACTATTCACCCAGACATCAGAACAAAATTTTCTGCCCACTAAAGTAGCTTCAGCCAAAGGATCTTTTGTGTCATCTACGGAGAAGGTGGCCTCAGCCTGGGCTGCAGTTTTAATGTGGTCGCAACCAGCCTTCTCCAGAATTGCCGCAATACCTCGAGCACCAGAAAAGGCACAAATATCCCCACGATCGTTCAGGATTTCTTCAAAGGCTTCGGCTTCCCCGCTTATCCAATCAATGACCCCTTCGGGGTCGCCTCAAATAAAGTTCTCTTCAGAAGAATAAGAACCTACTTTACAAAGCCGCTTTTCAATTTTTTCACGCAATCCAAGGATTTTTTGAAGCACCTTTCCTTGGATTCGCGAAGCTCTTCAACATTTTTCTCTAGCCTAGCTTTTGACCATTCACTAATTTCTTCACTGGCTTTTGCAAGTGCAAAGTTCTCATTAGCTTCGGTGAGCTTTTTTGAAGGTCTTCGACCTCGGCTTTATGAGCTTAAGCCTGAGCGTTGTATTTCGCTTCATCTTCCTTCACTTTACTCACCAATGAAATTAGAATCTTGTCCTTCTCCAAGGCTTCTTTTCTCAGCTCAATTACCTCTGATCGAAGGATGCTGAGTGCTATAGTGCAGCTTTCGTCTTCTATATTCTTTTGTGCCCTTAGGGCATTGCTAAGAATTAGGCCCTGCAAGAAAAAAGAAAGGATCAGCATGAGAATAAAAGACTTCATTTCCAAGTCCATGAACTTTAAAGTTCATAGCTTCTGTACCTTTATACTGTTGTATGCGAGGCTGTCCGCAAGGTCATCCTTCGACATGGCGGCGAGGCCAGTTTCAAGCTTTAGAAATCCCATACTTTTGGCTATCTCCCGGCAAATAGATATCTCTTTGTTGTCCGGGAGACAGTATAGGAAATCATCTTCGTCCCTGCTGTTGAACACTAAGGCTCCCTTCGGATATTTCAGTTTCCGGGCATAGTGTTTGGCTTCTAAAATTTCTTCTTCGGATAATCTTTTACCCGAAGCATGTCGAATAATATAATCAAGATCTTTGGATGGAGCTTCGGGGGCAGGAGATTTGACTTTTTCCGTCACATCCTACCCCGCTGCCATGCTGGCATTTGGAGATTCTTACTCAGCCTTATCCTCAGTCGCGGCAGGCTTCGTCTCAATGTGCACTTAAGGCCCAGCTTCGACTTCGGCTTAGGCTGTAGCAGCTTCGACAACTTTCTTCGTAGGGGCAGGAGTCAATGCCTTTGTGGTTTCCATAACAGCGTCTAGCACGCTGGCCATTATCCTCCTCTTGGGAGTTGTGGCGGGAGCCTTTGTCACCTTCGGCAGTTCTGCCTCTACCAGTGGGCTCTTTGGCAACACTATTGTTTTTGTGACACCCCAGTGTCACGTAGGGTTTCTCTCAAGATGCTAACCCAAGAACCATCATTTTATGTGAACCAACTTGAGCATGAACATCAAATTCACTTAAGAATAAATGATACACCAAGCATATACTTAAAAGTATCATATTCAAAACAAATGGATTTTTCAAAAGGTAAAATGTGTAACCCCAACAAAAACCCTAATTGAGCCCTATGAGCAAAATTCAAGAAAAGAGTATGAAAAGTTTAAAATTATGACTTGAGCCAATTGTAAAAATTGAAGTATATTTAATGAGCAACAAGAAAGGTTGAGAAAGCTTAGCCAAAATAACTCAAATAAAGCCCCAAATCAAGCTTCTCATGTGGGGACTTAATGAGAATTCTGAATTTCAGAATTCTGAAATTCAGACCTTGAGCCAAGGATCAGGGATGTTCACCTTGATCCCTAACTCGAATCCTAATGGCCCCATTGATAAAATTGTGTCTAACTAACCCCTCTGTCGTGTGCCAGAAGATGGCATTGGGACACGAGCCCTAGACACGACAAAACCTTGGATTTGCCTCGGGTTTGGGCAGGGAGACAGACCGAATTTCCTGGCTCCATATCTCTGCAACCAGTAGGCAAAATCCTATGACCCCCACACAAGAATGGTAGCTTGTAGGGAGGAGAGGAGGTTTTGTGCACTGACCAAGGCGAGAGCAGGCTCGGATGAGCGACCACACGCGCCAGAACTTGGGCAGAACGCACGGGCACACGTGTTCGACCCTGGTCGGCACGCCAGAGCTCGCCCAACCCGCGCGCGCGCTCGCCCCGGCGTCCGATCAAGTCCGCCGCGCGCCCACGCCCTCGGCCGTGCCCGCCCGCGCCTATAAAGCCTCCCCGGGCGCACCTCACTTCGCCCCGCACTCACCTTCACCGGCCAGCCCCCTCTCCTTAGCTCCGGCGAGCTCAATTCCACCCGCCATTGCCGCCAGAGCTTCGACCACCGTGGCCAGCCCACCCCAGCCATCCTCATGTCGAGCCAGTGCTTCGGCTAGCTCCGCCAGTAGCCCGTGAAGCTTGCCAATCCCTCGGACCCGGCCGGACTTCACCGGAGGCCCGAGATCGACCTCACCGGACTTCGGTCTTCCGCCGCCGCGCGTGGACCGAGCTATCCAGTGAGTCTCCGACCGATTCCTTGCACCCATATCTTCTCTGGCATCCCATGAACCTCTCTGACCCATCCAATTGCTCTATCTCGCCGTGACCAGGCCGGACTCCTCGCCGCCGACGAGCATCCCCGCCTGCGCGCGTGGACCGACCGACTCCGGCCATCCCCGACAGCGACCCGCACCTCGTTGTGATCCCCGAGACCTCCCTTACGTCCTCGACCACTTCACCGGAGCAATCTCGCCACCGGTAAGCCCCTCCGCCCTTTCTTCCGCCGCGGTTACTGTTTAAGATAGAAGAAGGACCTCGGGTTAGGATTTGTAGAACCCGAGGGGTTTTCTGTAACGTCAGTGACTCATGTGAATAGTAGCTTAAGGACTGATTCGCGAGGAAAACTTAAAAAACCCGCTAGGGACCCCCGTGCAAAGTGAATTTCCATTAAACCAATTTTGTTATTCTTTTTAAAATGACTAGAGAACTTAGAAAACCCATAACTTGATGAATTTTTCATAAAAAGTTGTCAAACCAATTTTGCTAGCTCCTGAATATTATGAACTATCATTTAAAAATGATAAACCCTATGCTTTCTGTTCTAAATTTTAAAGTTTAAATTTAAAAACAGAAACCCACCAAACCTTGTTTAATTAAGGAAAATTAGTTTTTCTTCTGTGCTGAACTTAAGAAAATTTGTAGATGTTCAAACCTCATTTAGACATTGTTTAAAAATAGTAGGAACCCTAGCATTAGAAATTATGATGTACTTATTCATTTAAAGCTATTTTGCCAACACTTAGAAAAAAATCAGAAAGGCATTGGAAATTGATGAACAGTGATTAAGATTATTTTTCCTAGTTTACTTATGTAACAGAGAACCTAGGAAAAATGCAGAGACCATTAATTTGGACCAGTTTAAATAAAAATGTTTTATTTAGCCTTATATGGAATGAAAATCAATTATTAGAATAGCAAAACTATAACCAAAATGAGTAGTAAAACTCCAGTGGACTTACAACCACCAGAGCCCCACTACAAAAATAAAGAGCACCTCAGCCCAACTTTCTAAGTAAGGAAAATAAATACAAAGTGATAATAAGGCATTTTCCCAATAATTCTTGAACAACCCCCTAATAATGTAATAATGGGCAACCAAAAAATTAGCTAAGTCCATAATGAGATAAACTACCAGAGAAAAATGCAAACCCATGAAAAAGAAGCAAACTCATGCCTATTGCTAATAATTTAAAAGAAAGGCCACTTGATTCAAATAATGCATACCACCCCTTCCCTTAAGCAAATAGAGGCCAAACTTCAGAATGATTGCTCTTGCACAAAATAATAACCAAGAAAAATAAGAACTCTGTTGTTTGATGTTTTTCAAATATAGTGGTAATAGAAAGCACCCATTTGGCTAGAAACTTGAGAAAACCACAGTAAAATAACTAAAAGGTATTAATGGCTAGAAATTTGTATCAAGTCATGTTATAACACCTAAAAGCCAGCAAAAATAAGTTTTATAGAACTACCCACTGTTAAATAATAGTTGTAGTTCAAGCACCCCTTCTGCCCTAGAATTTAATAATTTTTTCCAGAGAAAACTATTCACTTTCTGATCCCCAAATTTTGAAACAAAGAAACATACCCCAGTACCCAGCCACTGTAATTTTTGCAGAATTTTTAGAATTTTATAAAAGCAACTTGTAGTTCAAACCCACTCCAAAACATTAAAAAGAATAAAAGAAAAAGGGAAGAAGAAATAAACCTCACCCCAATAAGTCTAACTTGAGAACTTATCAATTCTCCCTAAGACTTAAAAGGGAATTCAGTGGAACCCCAAAAATTGAATCCACTACTTACCTTAGCTAAGTTTAAACCAATTTACCAATTATACCACCCAAGGGTCTTACATAAGTAAAGTTAACCTTGTTTAACTCAAGAAAGATCATACACCTTTAAAGTTGTAATTTCTAAAAGCACATATCATATCTTGCATATATCTTACACATTGCATTCATTAGATTGTAATCTTGCCGATGGAGAGTACGTGCTCATCCCCGAGCAAGGACCTGTCCAAGAGGAGGACCAGGAGCAGGCTTTAGAGGCTGCTATTGAGGATCTCCCCGCAGCCCCAGCAATTGAAGGCAAGCCCCGGTTTTATGCATAACCTGTTAATTATGCTATTTTACTACACTTAATGCTTGTAGGATTGTAATGTGCACTTAAGTGTAGGAGTTGCTTGAAACCTCTAGTTGCATGAACTTAGGATTCCTTTTTGAGATGAATACTAGTATGCTAGGTCGAGTAGCTGCTATGCTAAATTAGGATCTCGGTAGAAGTCGAGTGATTTTTCTAGCACTCGTGCGAGGTCAGGAATTGATTGTATTCATCTTGATAACGGGATCTATGTTGGTCTATGGATTTGGATCCAGGGAGGATGCCTTGACCATGAGACGGGAAAAATGAATTAAGGATTAATGTGTGGATACCTGAGTCAAGCTTTTGAACGTACTAAGCACATGCCAGGAAAAATGGTAACCGGTAAACCTAGTACCTGATTGAAGTCGGGCGCGGACTTTATCCCTCATGCGACCTGAGACTTGGTCTCCCATGCTAGCTATGGTGGGTACAAGTGCGGTCACTGCACGGCGGCAGCCGGGGTCAGTGGAGCATTGTATGCCAAGGCGGTGAGGCCTGGACGCGAACGGGGAATCGATGGGGACGGTTGTCATGTGTGGGGTCGGAGTACCCTGACATGCCATGTGTTTAGGTTTCCCTTGCAAGGTTAAAACTCGATTCGAATCGTCTGCTTCTCGCAGCTAATGAGACTGCTTGATTCCTTGTACTGCATCGAGTAAGAAGTGAAATGAGGTTACATGAGATAACTTGTTGATTGATCTAAATGCTTGTTACCATGTATGCTTAGAAGAAGTAAACCTAGCTAAATTAATGAGGATAGAATTTGAAAAGCTAAAACTTGATTTTAGATACAGCTAGTGCTTTTGGCAAACCAAACCCCTCAGCCAAACAGCTGCATAGTCTAGAGGTAGAGGAGTAGACTCCTCACACCGGTTAAGTCTAGCTGAGTATTAGTATACTTAGCCTTGCTTGTGGCACAATTTTTGCAGGCACCATTCAGGAGATGGTTGATGGTGTGACTTGGCCTACCACCCTGCCACCGGGTTGGACGGTCGAGTGGGATGTTGCCCCAGCAGGAGAGGAGCACGAGGAGTAGTGGGCTAGGCCTTGCCCAATTCCTCGATACCGACGACATCGATTATCCGTTGCACTTTATTTCGTGAACTCTTATTTGCTACTCAAAAACTCCGATTTATGTAATAACTCAGTACTTAATTTGTGGATTCCTGTTTTATTGTATTTCTTCTGTGACTCACCTTCGAGTGAGATTGTGGAATTTGATCCTGGTTAAGTGGCTCTATCAGACTAGATCTGAGGGACTGACGGGTTATTCCGATTTAAGTGTGTTACGGCCTCTGGGGCGTGACTTAGGCACTTAAGCTGGAATAATTCGGGCAGTTCCGCCACAGCTGGTATCGGAGCAAATTCCACCACAGAGAAGGACAATAAACCATGAATACCAATTTTCAAAATCTAAAACTTGCCTAGAAACTGCTAAGGATCGTCAGGACTAGACCGCTAGACCTAGGACGAAAGGCCTTAGGCATAGAGGGAGAAATAGGTGGCTAACTAATTAGGCCCCGTGGGCCAATACTTATATTTTTAAAGGATGCCCTAAAAAGGCACCCTATTTTCTTTTGAGAGGCAACGTTTCTTCTAGCATGCATGCATTATGAAACACCAAGAGAAATTAAAATTTGAGCTAACCCCCCTTTCTTTAAAACCATCCGGGCTCTCTTTTTCTTTTTCCTTCCACCATAATCTTTACCTTTCACTACTACAAAACATGTTATATGAGACGGTTAATTTTCAGTTCTTAAGACGCTTATGAAGTGTCCAAATTTGATGGAGTCATAAAAGATGTCCCACATTTAAGATGTTTAAAAACCGTCTTAAAAGATATTATATAAGACAATTTTTAATTTATAATCGTCTGAAAAAGGTATTT
The DNA here is from genome assembly GCA_029449295.1 of Zea luxurians. Lineage (NCBI taxonomy): Eukaryota > Viridiplantae > Streptophyta > Magnoliopsida > Poales > Poaceae > Zea > Zea luxurians. The sequence goes on from JAOPSE010000003.1 coordinate 203,137,366, forward strand.
GTTTAAGTCATTTTGTCCGATAAACCGTCTTGAATTAGGTTTTTGTTTAAGACACTGCTTCTAAAGAACCGTACAGAATACAAACATTATAAGTCATAAAGTATTTATCAAACTGTCTCGAATATCCTACAATAATAGACGATTACAGTAGGAAAACCATCTTATTGAGGTGACTAATAATGGATGTTTTAGAAACCATCTTATTTAGGAGACTAATATTAGACATTTTGGTGACCGTCTTATTAAGATTTAAATGAAATGACTTACACGACAGTACATTCTTCAATTTATAATCATTTTTTCAGACATCACGTTATAATAATTTGAAAGAGAAATATACATACACATATATTGAACAACATTATAATTAATATAATATAAATAAGTACCATTCAATATATCATAAATAAGCATTGTCAAACAAGGCATACATAAGTGTACTCTAAATCTAAACTACAATACAACTGTTTGCACTAATGTTAAGCCTAACTTTATATGAATTCAAGTCTCCACACTTTTACGACCACCAAATTTGAATTCCATTCTATGTTTTCCTGTACAACAAATAGGAGAAAACTAGACATAGCATGCAAAAAGCTCCAAGCAGCACGTCGATGACCTCAAAGCTGCCCTTGTGCTTCTCCCAGTTCTTGATCACTCCTACACGCCCGGTGTTCCTCCCGCCGGTCACCATGACCACGTTGCCGATGTCAAACTTGAAGAAGTCCATGATCTTGTTGGTCTCTAGATCGATCTTGAGAGAGAGAAGGAAGCTAACAAGGTATGAATGCTATTGCTTACACAGATTCCATATCTTGCAGGATGTACTAACTTCATCCAACACGATGTGCATGAACATGACCTTGCTTGCAGATCCCAACGGCTTCGCGAGTTCAGTGCCTTCGCCGATTGGATAAGGACAGGAGTGGAAGAAGCATAGTAGCACAGACTGCCAAAGTGGAGCTCCTCGATGTACATGAGAAGGAGCAGGGCATGGTAGGTATCTCATGTATACAGGTAAAACGCGGTAGATACAAATGACTCATACATCACCTTACTGCCTGGTGTCTGCTGGCCTGCTGTACCTTAATGAAAAAATTGCATTCGTCAGCATCATTACTAATCAGTGTCATCAATGTTACAGGTTTAGAGGCATCACAAAACAGGAGGCTGAGACTGGTTTTGGCATGTTGTTGATAAAAGGCCATAGCTAGCTACTCGAATGGACAAACTGAAACCTCTAAAAGACACCATGTTGCTCTGAAAATCACTACGACTGACAATTAGGTGAGACAATAAACTTTACCCTTGAAGAACCACTGAACATAGTTCTCTCACATGTGAATTGTCTGTAACATCATCCTTTGATAGTTCATGCTCTGCCTAGCTGAAAATAGAACAAACATGGTACAGTTTAAAGCCATAATGACTAGCAGGATTTTTAATAGCATATCTGGATGGCTTCATTGTGTCCAACAGAACCATGTAAGGTAACTGGGACCATCTCCTGCAATGAATGGAGATGTAACTGGGACCATAACATTAGGAGATGGCAAAAGAAGAAAAGGTTTCAGGAGAAAATAACCTGAAAGAGCATCTTGACTGTCAAGGTCGTGTCACTGCACATCCAACAAAATTTGCTAAATGGACTGTATTATATAAATAAAATGAAGTGAGTATAAGTTAATTCAACAAAAGATACTGCAGTGCTGATTAAAGAAGCCTATTAGTCACCCTTCACTCATCGCTTGCAACGCAGATCATGAGTTTGTAATGATTTGATAGTTTGTAGTGGAAATAGCTACGCTGGAACACAAAATTCTTTTAAGAGACCACCACTGCACATCCCTGTCATTGCCCAAAATTTGTGGTTACCTGACTTGCCATAAAGCAAACTTTTGTATATGCAACATCGAACCTCAGTACCTGACTTGCAACATCGAACTCTAAACTGGGAGGCACACAATCCACTCATCAACCTCAGTAGGAGCACCACGAAGTGGTACAGGTGGGGTAGTTCAACCTCAGCAAGAGCCAACTGCAGGTGTTGGTGTTCCTACTCTCATCGACACAGGTACTTGCCTCCCTATTTACTCTACCAATCTCCTTGTGTTTAAGCAAGCTACAAAATACCTTGATAAAAAGAACTTTGATTAGCCTCTTTGTGTCATTAGATCTTTGAAATTATAGACTTATATAAAAATTATCTTAAGTTCTAGACTTCTAGTGTGTTAGATTATTGCATGATTTTATGGTGATTATTTTATTTTAATTGTAAAATATTCTTGTGTGTGTTTTATAATTCATAAACTTGTGTATCATGTTACATTTATAGTGATTCAGAAAAAAATAAACGATGGATCACTCTACTGGCTTTTCTCATCGTATTAATCTCTGTAGCTTTACTGGCTTTTCTCTTTTCGACTGTGAAATTCAGACATAGATATACTATGCTAGGCTGTCCTCTAGATTTTAAGAATCCAGATTGAAAATAAAATCTCATGATTCTAGATTCACTAGTTATTCCGGATGCTCGCCAAATCTAAAAAAACCAGAGGTTATTTGGATTCCTCGGAAACCCCCGCCTACATCACCATTCAAAATTTCTTGTCCTACTATTGGCCAAACTACCTGAGCACTGGGTCCAATGTGAGTAGGATCGCTTATCTAGACATAGCTGTTGTCTGCGTCCAACTACCGGACGGGCAAGACGAAAAGCTCTTCCTAATCAACCACGAAAAGATGGATGCATATAACAACCTGATATCAAAGAAACAAGTTCCATGACCGATGACGAAAAGACTAAACTCGTTATTAGCATGAAGTGTTTGTGGAAGATGTTTTCCCCTAAAGTTATATAATTCGGTATGTGTTCTTCCAGATTCTATTAGTTGCTACCAGAAATTATTAGCTTTCTGAAATTGTATTATTTTTCTAAAAGTTTGTCTGATCTTCTCCTTGGTTATGTTTCCCTATCTTGTGCATGCTGCATTTGCTGCTACCGTGAAGATCGGGGTCCAGGAGAGTAGGAGACTGAAAGCACTGTCGAGAAGACTGAACTTATCACATTGACATGAAGACCAAAGCCATCTCTTACCTACTTATCTTTGTAGCTTACATTTCTATTTTATCCTGTCATAAAAACTAAAGTCTTATGTATGGTCATTATAGTACTATTTTGGTTCTGAAAATACTTGTTTATGTTATGAAAACTATTGGTTGAAAGAATGGTGATTGCAGTTTTGGCTTGAAGGTTCAGAAGTGAATTTGGCTACCAATTCTGGACAGATGGTAATTTGTAGCCAATGTATGCTAGCTATGTGGAAATAAATTGGTTACCTACTGTCCGTATGCTAGCTTTTTGAAATTAAATTTTGCGTGAATCATATCTAGTGCAGTTTTTTTGGATTTTTAGTGAGGTTTCATTGTGTTTCTAATTTGTCTAAATATTTCTTATTTTCTTTGAACAAACACACCGATTGACCTAGAAGCACCAAAAACTCCACTCAAATTGTAGCATAGAACAATATATTGAAAAATGCAGTAACCTGCACTGAAGACTACTCTAACTTGTCCCAAAAACAGGTCGAATCAATCATAGACTAGATAGGAAGAGAAACAGAGAGGATAGAGCTTCCGACAAAATGTGACTCAAATCCAGGATGATGCCAACAATCCCTCGACCACCTCCGAATTAGACGACCTTACCAACCCATGAAAACGAGTGTGAGCCCTAGACACGCGCATCGCCGCTTGGCACGCTCAATACTCGATCATTAGCACATCGCATGGGTTTGGAGACTAACCTGGGCGGAAGAAGAGGAGATAAATTTTGCTTGGGACAGGACTGTTGGGACGAGAGAGTATCAACAAGGGGCTGGAGACTCACACGCATATGCCTGATCAGAGTGCCGGTGATGCCGTGGTGGTAGGCGACGCTGGTGATGCCCGCAGGGTGCCGCCGTGCCAAGGTCGTTACTAGCCCTCTCGCTGACATAGGGCATGGTGGCCGGTGGATGCCGACGGCGGGCTAGCACGACCGTGTGGGGCGTGGTTGTCTAGGTCACGGTCGTTGCCTGCCAGCCGCCCAACCAAGAGGAGTCAAGCCGTCGAGGGGACGAGGGATTCAGGGGAGGGGACTAACTCGAGTGGAGTAGTGGACTAGGGTTAGACACCACTACTCCACTAGGCGTCCGGCCGCAACCGGTGGGCTGAAAACATGAAATCGTTGCAGAGATACAATCTGTACCTGATCCGAATTTAAGATGTGTCAGATACGAACGAGACCCGTGAGTCAAATTATATACCTGAATCTAAATGTAATGGATCAGATATCTGACGGATATTCAAACTCACGAGTAAAATTGTCATCCCTATGTGGTCGTGGTAGGAGGCTGTGTTGTAGCATGCCCTTCGTAGAGGCTCATGGCAGCAATCACCAGCGGTGAGGAGGATGCTTAGGGTTCAGGCGCGCGAGAGTATGGGTGAGCCGCGACCAGTAGGACCGGCGACAATGCGGGAGCATAGGGGAGGAGGGACCCACGAGTTAGGGTTTGGGAGCTGCCATGTGGCAGACGAATTAGGGAGGGAAGTTGGGTCCAAACCGAATCGGGTCGAGGGGCAGTCTCTAGTGAGGGCTCGTGGTCAGGAGAGAAATTGAAGACACAAAAAGAAAATGATAAATAATTTTTCGCACGTCAGCACGAGGTGATGTCGTCGTACGCGCCAAACGTTAACGTGGAGGGAGGAGGGTTTAGGTTTTAAAAAACCTGAAGAGATATATCATCAAACTAAGTTGAATTCATTATATACTACATTTTTTCACAATATGTCTAATTAGAAATATCATATGAAGAAAGTTTCACATTTAGAAGTGTCTAGTATACCCACTAACATCTAAGACAATTCTTATTGTCTAAACGACTCAAATAATATCTTTATTTGAGATGGTTTCATATACAAAAGTGTCTAAATTACTAACCAAAATCTAAGACAATTCTTGCAATCTTAATGACTCAAAAGGTATATTGATTTGAGACGGTTTTCAATAACAATTCGTCTTAAATCAATATAAGACATTTCTTACTATGTAACTATCTCAAAACACTTGTTTATTAAAGACGAATCTCCAACAAACAGTCTTAACTTACTCATCACCATATGATAAAAGACGGTTCTATAAAATGCATTGATATACGTCTTAAAATGTGCATCTTAAATAAGCATATCTCTAGTAGTGTTTGATTCCCTTCCGCAGATGAATTCACCCACCCCCGCCAGTGGAGGAGACTCTCGTTTCAGTTCTGACTTCCTTTCTCGCGATGGCTTTCCTTCCATCTTGTGGGAAGTTCTTAACTCCGCCGGTTACCCTACGCCCCCTTTGTACACAGTGCAGTTGTATGAGGAGCATCGGGTACCTCGTTGTCGAGTCTGGCCGACTTTGGAGGCTCATCCCCTTCAGCCGGGTTGGCGTTCTCTTGATTCTGAGACAATTGGACTCAGGACAGACGACACCGTTGAAGCAGTAGCCATGAAGGCTCTGACGACTTTCTGTGGCTACCATCCCCTGGAGATGGTGATGCACCCCTTCGGACTCTTCCCTGCTGAGAGGAAGGATGATCCCATGTGGTGTAACCGCGTGAGCCATGTGAAGGATGTGTGGGCAATGTATCCTGACTTGGTTGGGAGGGTCACTGTTCAGTGCATGAGTGCGCTGTACCGCCTTCAGGCCCTTCAGAGCGATGCTATGGCACTCCTTGCTAACACCGCTCAGACTGCCAAGCTCACTCTCGATAGTCGAGAAGATTTTGTGGTCGACCTATCCACGGAGTTGGTGGAGAAGGATCTGCAGGTGGAGAGGCTGAGCCAGCGCATCACCACCTTGGAGCAGCAGGTGGAGATCCGAGACAACACTATTGATGTCTTGGAGAATCAGCTTCACGATGTGCAGAGGGAACTCGAAGAAGCAAATGACCACTTGGACGTGCACCACCTGGAGATGGAGGCCAATGAAGCAGGAAGCGAGGGAGAAGAGGCTCCCGAGGAGCTAGGACCAGCCCCTGGTGCCAATGGGACTACCTCCGTGATGCCCCCTTCACCCGCATCCAGTGTCGCTTCCACCGCTCAGGGTTAAGCAGTCACTTCGACACTTTTAGGCGGATAGAAACCTATGCGAGCTTAGTTAATATCACATTTTGGACTAGGCTTATGGGTACTTTCCCCTGATTGATGTAACCCTGTAAACTTTTGAAATCTGTGGGATCTTTGTCACCATGTTATCTTCATTTCGAACCTAATATTATGATTATGGCATTTTTCCTTCCATATGAGATGATATCTTGTCGTTCGAAACTATGAGTTGGGATAACAATGGCGACAATCTCTGTTTTCAGATGGCAGCTAGGCAGCGTCGTGGGCAGAACGAGCAGGTTCCCCCGCCACCTCCTCCAGCTCCCACAGTGCAGGAGCTGATGGCCCAGCAGAATGAGATTCTGCGATAGCTCTTGCAGCGCCAGCCCCACCCTCAGCAGCATGGTGGAGGCCAGCATCAGCGACCTCCGGCTATGGCAACTTACCAGGAGTTCTTGAGCACGCAGCCGCCCTTGTTCACCAAGGCAGAGGATCCGTTGGATGCCGACGTATGGCTTCGCGTCGTCGAGTCCAAGTTTCCCCTCCTCACGGGAGACTGCCCTGATGCTACCAAGACCCGCTTCGCCGCGCAGCAGCTTTGCGGATCTGCTCGGACTTGGTGGGATCACTTCCGTGCTATGCTCCCTGCTGATCGTGAGGTATCTTGGGAGGAGTTCAAGACTGCCTTCAGAGGACACCACATCCCAGCCGGCATTCTTGATCGGAAGTTGAATGAATTTCTGGCCCTTAATCAAGGAACCCGCACGGTACTGCAGTATGCGCAAGCTTTCAACGACTTATGCCAGTATGCAGGGTACCATGCTGATTCTGATGAGAAGAAGAGGGATCGCTTCCACAGGGGTCTCAATACCAAGCTGCGGGAACGACTCAACACTGTCCGGGTTGATAGCTTCAATGAGTTGGTCAACATGGCCATCTCCCAGGAGGATTGCATTGTTGCTCACCGGGCATAGAAGAAGAGAAAGGCACCAATGGCAGCACCATCCGCTCAGGCTCAGAGGTTCTGGATTGTTTCTCACAATCAGAGCAGGGGTTTTCAGCAGCAGGCAGGCAGATGGGTGATCAGGCCATCTCAGCAGCAGCACCAGCCGGCACCCAACCGCTACCCAGCTCCCGCCCAAGGAACAATCAGCCTCCGCAGCAGCAGTAGTTCCGCCAGGGCAATGGGAACAAGTGTTTCACTTGTGGCAATGTGGGCCACTATGCCAAGAGTTGTCCCAGGAACCAGCAGAGGCAGATGCCAGCACCAAATCAAGACAAGGGAAGAAAGCAGAAGGTGCAAGTCAGGCAAGGGAAGCTCAACTTCACTACTCTGGAGGAAGTACCTGAAGGAGCTCCTATCATGACCGGTACCTTTTCAGTTTATTATCAACCTGCTTTAATTCTGTTTGATTCTGGTGCATCTCATAGTTTCATTAGCCAAAAGTTCAGTGCTAAATGTAAACTGCCATTCTCTCACTCAAAAGGGTCATTCATGATAGTCACACCTGGGGGTAAAATTGCAACTAATCAATTAAACCAAAGTGTGCCTATTCAACTGGGGAGCCACATTGTCAAAACCACTCTTCTTGTGTTGGGATTGGAAAATGTGGACATTATTCTAGGAGCAAATTGGATGACCTTGCACCAAGTTGTGCTTGATGTAGCCAGCCGTACCGTGGAAGTTAATTCTCCATTCTGCAGGAATTTCACTTTAATTCTGCCTAGTCAGGGTTCTACTCAGTCATGTGCTTTCTCTATGACGGAGTTACCCCTGAAGAAGATCCCAGTGGTCTGTGAGTATGCAGATGTCTTTCCTGATGAATTGCCAGGAATGCCGCCAGACAGGGATATTGAATTCGCCATCGAGTTGCAACCGGGAACGGCCCTAATTTCCAAGAGGCCCTACCAAATGCCACCCGCTGAGTTGGCAGAGTTGAAGAAGCAATTGCAAGAGTTGCTGGATAAGGGTTTTATTCGCCTAAGCACTTCGCCTTGGGGATGTCCAGCACTATTTGTGAAGAAGAAGGATGAAAGCTTGAGGCTGTGTATAGATTACCGCCCTCTTAATGCGGTAACTATCAAGAACAAGTATCCTTTGCCTCGTATTGATGTTCTTTTTGATCAGTTGGTCGGGGCCAAGGTGTTTTCTAAGATAGACCTTCGCTCTGGCTACCATCAGATCAAAATACGAGCAAGTGATATTCCGAAGACAACATTCTCAACCAGATATGGGCTATATGAATTCTTGGTGATGTCATTCGGGCTGACAAATGCACCAACATATTTCATGTATCTGATGAATTCTGTTTTTATGCCGGAATTGGACAAGTTCATGGTGGTTTTCATCGATGATATTCTGGTGTACTCAAAGAACGAAGAAGAACATGCCGGGCATTTGCATGTAGTGCTTCAACGTCTGCGAGAGCACCACCTTCATGCCAAGTTATCCAAGTGTGATTTTTGGCTAAAGGAAATCAAATTCTTGGGTCACACTATCTCTCAGGCTGGAATAGCTGTTGATCCTGATAAAGTGCAAGAGGTGATGAACTGGAAGCCGCCAACAACTGTTTGCCAGATTCGGAGTTGTCTGGGATTAGCTGGTTATTACCGAAGATTTATTCTGGACTTCTCTCGAATTGCGAAGCCTATCATTGAGTTGCTGAAGAAAGAAGTCAAGTTTGTTTGGAGTCAGAAGTGCGAAGATGCCTTCCATGCATTAAGGTAGCATCTGACCACAGCACCAGTATTGGCGCAACCCGACAGCAGCAAGCCTTTTGATGTATATTGCGATGCCTCTGGCACAGGGCTAGGTTGTGTCTTGATGCAAGACAACCGAGTCATCGCTTATGCCTCAAGAGCACTCAGGCCTCATGAGCAAAACTATCCCACTCATGACCTCGAGTTGGCAGCAGTGGTTCATGCATTAAAAATGTGGAGGCACTATCTAATGGGAACCCACTGCAACATCTTCACTGATCATAAGAGCCTTAAGTACATTTTTACTCAAGCTGATCTCAACATGAGGCAGAGAAGATGGCTGGAGCTAATCAAGGATGATGACCTGGAGGTACATTATCACCCAGGAAAAGCTAATGTGGTAGCAGATGCCTTGAGTCGGAAGTTGCAAATGCAATTGTGTTCTGATGGATTCTCGCATTAACACCTTGTGTGATGAGTTGAGCAAGATGCAAATTGAAGTGATTCCTTCTGGTTCTTTGTCTCACATTTCTGTTGAGCCAGCTTTTCAAGACCATATTATCATGGCCCAGCTCAGTGACAAGGGAGTGCAGATTATTAAGAAGAATCTCCATCAGAAGGTTGAGAAGTATAATTGTTTCCACCAGGATGAAAAAGGTGTGCTATGGTTTAAAAGCAGATTGGTGATTCCTAAGGACCAGGACCTTAAGAGGAAAATCTTGGACGAGGCTCATCTCTCCAAATTCTCTATGCATCCGGGAAGCACCAAGATGTACCATGATCTAAAGCCTTTGTACTGGTGGACCAGAATGAAGAGGGAGATAGCCCAGTATGTATCAGAATGTGACACCTGTCAGAGGATAAAGGCAAGCCACATGAAGTCAGCTGGCGCCTTGCAACCACTGTCCGTACCTTCGTGGAAGTGGGATGACATCAGCATGGATTTCATTGTGGGTCTGCCCAACACCTCTCGTCATCATGATTCAATTTGGGTTATTGTGGACCGATTGACGAAAGTGGCACATTTTCTTCCTGTGCACACCACTGATAAGGCTCAGAAATATGCAGAATTGTATATTGACCGGATCGTGTGATTGCACGGATTACCTCGGACCATTGTTTCTGACCGAGGAGCCCAATTTGTTGCCAGATTTTGGGAACAACTGCAGGAGTCTTTGGGAACCAAGCTAATCAGGAGTTCAGCTTACCACCCACAGACTGATGGTCAGACGGAAAGAGTAAACCAAATCCTGGAGGATATGCTGAGAGCTTGTGCGATCGATAGTGGCAAGAACTGGGATAAGCACCTCTCCTTGGTAGAGTTTGCTTATAACAATAGTTATCAATCCAGCCTAAAGATGGACACCTTTTGAAGCTCTCTATGGAAGAAGGTGCAGGACACCACTCAATTGGTCTCAACCTGGTGAGAGAGAAGTTTTTGGACCTGACTTAGTGACTGAAGCCGAAAGGAAGGTCAAGCTAATCAGGAAGAATCTAGAAGCTGCTCAGGCCAGGCAGAAGAGCTATCATGATAGAAGGAGTAAACCTCTCCAATTCGAGGTGGGAAGTTTTGTATACCTCAAGGTATCACCCACCAAGGGAGTGCAGAGGTTTGGGATCAAAGGCAAGCTAGCCCCTCGTTACATTGGACCTTATGAGATCATAGAAGCATGTGGACCCGTGGCATACAAGCTGAAGTTACCTTCAAAGATGTCTGCCATTCACAGTGTTTTCCATGTATCTCAGCTGAAGAAGTGTGTTCGATTGCCGACTGAGATCTTAGCAGAGCCAGAATTGGAGATAGAGTCAGATCTATCGTACCAAGAGTACCCCTCCAAGATTCTGGATTGCAAGGAGAGATCAACTCGGGCTAAATCGATCAAGATGTACAAGGTCCAGTGGAGTAATCACTCAGAGGAGGAAGCTACTTGGGAAACCGAGGAATTCTTGAGATCCAACTTCCCCGATTGCCTACCTAAGGAAGCTGGTACGTATCACCCCCAACCCCCCCTGCCTTTCGAATCTAATCCTCAAAAATGTGATCTTAATTCAGAATGAAGTAACTATGAAGTAAAACTTAAAAGGACTTCCTTCTGAAGTTGCAAAGAGAATGACATTCGAAGAGCAGTCTTACCCTAATAATAACAATAATCACCCATTTCCTATAAGTCTCACCCTTCGCTTCACCCTGGGAGGACTCTGGCCTAAATCTCGGGACGAGATTCCTTTAAGGGGGGAAGGCTGTGACACCCCAGTGTCACCTAGGGTTTCTCTCAAGATGCTAACCCAAGAACCATCATTTTATGTGAACCAACTTGAGCATGAACATCAAATTCACTTAAGAATAAATGATACACCAAGCATATACTTAAAAGTATCATATTCAAAACAAATGGATTTTTCAAAAGGTAAAATGTGTAACCCCAACAAAAACCCTAATTGAGCCCTATGAGCAAAATTCAAGAAAAGAGTATGAAAAGTTTAAAATTATGACTTGAGCCAATTGTAAAAATTGAAGTATATTTAATGAGCAACAAGAAAGGTTGAGAAAGCTTAGCCAAAATAACTCAAATAAAGCCCCAAATCAAGCTTCTCATGTGGGGACTTAATGAGAATTCTGAATTTCAGAATTCTGAAATTCAGACCTTGAGCCAAGGATCAGAGATGTTCACCTTGATCCCTAACTCGAATCCTAATGGCCCCATTGACAAAATTGTGTCTAACTAACCCCTATGTCGTGTGCCAGAAGATGGCATTGGGACGCGAGCCCTAGACACGACAAAACCTTGGATTTGCCGCGGGTTTGGGCAGGGAGACAGACCGGATTTCCTGGCTCCATATCTCTGCAACCAGTAGGCAAAATCCTATGACCCCACACAAGAATGGTAGCTTGTAGGGAGGAGAGGAGGTTTTGTGCACTGACCAAGGCGAGAGCAGGCTCGGATGAGTGACCACACGCGCCAGAACTTGGGCAGAACGCACGGGCACACGTGTTCGACCCTGGTCGGCACGCCAGAGCTCGCCCAACCCGCGCGCGCGCTCGCCCCGGCGTCCGGTCAAGTCCGCCGCACGCCCACGCCCTCGACCGTGCCCGCCCGCGCCTATAAAGCCTCCCCGGGCGCACCTCACTGCGCCCCGCATTCACCTTCACCGGCCAGCCCCCTCTCCTTAGCTCCGGCGAGCTCAATTCCACCCGCCATTACCGCCAGAGCTTCGGCCACCGTGGCCAGCCCACCCCAGCCATCCTCAAGTCGAGCCAGTGCTTCGGCTAGCTCCACCAGTAGCCCGTGAAGCTTGCCAAGCCCTCGGACCCGGCCGGACTTCACCGGAGGCCCGAGATCGACCTCACCGGACTTCGGTCTTCCGCCACCGCACGTGGACCGAGCTATCCAGTGAGTCTCCGACCGATTCCTTGCACCCATATCTTCTCTGGCATCCCATGAACCTCTCTGACCCATCCAATTGCTCTATCTCGCCGTGACCAGGCCGGACTCCTCGCCGCCGACGAGCATCCCCGCCTGCGCGCGTGGACCGACCGACTCCGGCCATCCCCGACGGCGACCCGCACCTCGTTGTGATCCCCGAGACCTCCCCTACGTCCTCGACCACTTCACCGGAGCAATCTCGCCGCCGGTAAGCCCCTCCGCCCTTTCTTCCACCGCGGTTACTATTTAAGATAGAAGAAGGACCTCGGGTTAGGATTTGTAGAACCCGAGGGGTTTTCTGTAACGTCAGTGACTCATGTGAATAGTAGCTTAAGGACTGATTCGCGAGGAAAACTTAAAAAACCCGCCAGGGACCCCCGTGCAAAGTGAATTTCCATTAAACCAATTCTGTTATTCTTTTTAAAATGACCAGAGAACTTAGAAAACCCATAACTTGATGAATTTTTCATAAAAAGTTGTCAAACCAATTTTGCTAGCTCCTGAATATTATGAACTATCATTTAAAATTGATAAACCCTATGCTTTCTGTTCTAAATTTTAAAGTTTAAATTTAAAAACAGAAACCCACCAAACCTTGTTTAATTAAGGAAAATTAGTTTTTCTTCTGTGCTGAACTTAAGAAAATTTGTAGATGTTTAAACCTCATTTAGACACTGCTTAAAAATAGTAGGAACCCCAGCATTAGAAATTATGATGTACTTATTCATTTAAAGCTATTTTGCCAACACTTAGAAAAAAATCAGAAAGGCATTGGAAATTGATGAACAGTGATTAAGATTATTTTTTCTAGTTTACTTATGTAACAAAGAACCTAGGAAAAATGCAGAGACCATTAATTTGGACCAGTTTAAATAAAAATGTTTTATTTAGCCTTATATGGAATGAAAATCAATTATTAGAATAGCAAAACTATAACCAAAATGAGTAGTAAAACTCCAGTGGACTTACAACCACCAGAGCCCCACTACAAAAATAAAGAGCACCTCAGCCCAACTTTCTAAGTAAGGAAAATAAATACAAAGTGATAATAAGGCATTTTCCCAATAATTCTTGAACAACCCCCTAATAATGTAATAATGGGCAACCAAAAAATTAGCTAAGTCTATAATGAGATAAACTACCAGAGAAAAATGCAAACCCATGAAAAAGAAGCAAACTCATGCCTATTGCTAATAATTTAAAAGAAAGGCCACTTGATTCAAATAATGCATACCACCCCTTCCCTTAAGCAAATAGAGGCCAAACTTCAGAATGATTGCTCTTGCACAAAATAATAACCAAGAAAAATAAGAACTCTGTTGTTTGATGTTTTTCAAATATAGTGGTAGTAGAAAGCAACCATTTGGCTAGAAACTTGAGAAAACCACAGTAAAATAACTAAAAGGTATTAATGGCTAGAAATTTGTATCAAGTCATGTTATAACACCTAAAAGCCAGCAAAAATAAGTTTTATAGAACTACCCACTGTTAAATAATAGTTGTAGTTCAAGCACCCCTTCTGCCCTAGAATTTAATAATTTTTTCCAGAGAAAACTATTCACTTTCTGATCCCCAAATTTTGAAACAAAGAAACATACCCCAGTACCCAGCCACTGTAATTTTTGCAGAATTTTTAGAATTTTATAAAAGCAACTTGTAGTTCAAACCCACTCCAAAACATTAAAAAGAAGAAAAGAAAAAGGGAAGAAGAAATAAACCTCACCCCAATAAGTCTAACTTGAGAACTTATCAATTCTCCCTAAGACTTAAAAGGGAATTCAGTGGAACCCCAAAAATTGAATCCACTACTTACCTTAGCTAAGTTTAAACCAATTTACCAAGTATACCACCCAAGGGTCTTACATAAGTAAAGTTAACCTTGTTTAACTCAAGAAAGATCATACACCTTTAAAGTTGTAATTTCTAAAAGCACATATCATATCTTGCATATATCTTACGCATTGCATTCATTAGATTGTAATCTTGCCGACGGAGAGTACGTGCTCATCCTCGAGCAAGGACCTGTCCAAGAGGAGGACCAGGAGCAGGCTTCAGAGGCTGCTATTGAGGATCTCCCCGAAGCCCCAGCAATTGAAGGCAAGCCCCGGTTTTATGCATAACCTGTTAATTATGCTATTTTACTACACTTAATGCTTGTAGGATTGTAATGTGCACTTAAGTGTAGGAGTTGCTTGAAACCTCTAGTTGCATGAACTTAGGATTCCTTTTTGAGATGAATACTAGTATGCTAGGTCGAGTAGCTGCTATGCTAAATTAGGATCTCGGTAGAAGTCGAGTGATTTTTCTAGCACTCGCGCGAGGTCAGGAATTGATTGTATTCATCTTGATAACGGGATCTATGTTGGTCTATGGACTTGGATCCAGGGAGGATGCCTTGACCATGAGACGGAAAAATGAATTAAGGATTAATGTGTGGATACCTAAGTCAAGCTTTTGAACGTACTAAGCACATGCCGGGAAAAATGGTAACCGGTAAACCTAGTACCTAATTGAAGCCGGGCACGGACTTTATCCCTCAAGCGACCTGAGACTGGGTCTCCCATGCTAGCTATGGTGGGTACAAGTGCGGTCACTGCACGGCGGCAGCCGGGGTCAGTGGAGCATTGTATGCCAAGGCGGTGAGGCCTGGACGCGAACGGGGAATCGATGGGGACGGTTGTCATGTGTGGGGTCGGAGTACCCTGACATGCCGTGTGTTTAGGTTTCCCTTGCAAGGTTAAAACTCGATTCGAATCGTCTGTTTCTCGCAG
Source organism: Zea luxurians (assembly GCA_029449295.1). NCBI lineage: Eukaryota > Viridiplantae > Streptophyta > Magnoliopsida > Poales > Poaceae > Zea > Zea luxurians. Next base: position 203,152,391 of record JAOPSE010000003.1, read on the forward strand.
CTAATGAGACTGCTTGATTCCTTGTACTGCATCGAGTAAGAAGTGAAATGAGGTTACATGAGATAACTTGTTGATTGATCTAAATGCTTGTTACCATGTATGCTTAGAAGAAGTAAACCTAGCTAAATTAATGAGGATAGAATTTGAAAAGCTAAAACTTGATTTTAGATACAGCTAGTGCTTTTGGCAAACCAAACCCCTCAGCCAAACAGCTGCATAGTCTAGAGGTAGAGGAGTAGACTCCTCACACCGGTTAAGTCTAGCTGAGTATTAGTATACTCAGCCTTGCTTGTGGCACAATTTTTGCAGGCACCATTCAGGAGATGGTTGATGGTGTGACTTGGCCTACCACCCTGCCACCGGGTTGGACAGTTGAGTGGGATGTTGCCCCAGCAGGAGAGGAGCACGAGGAGTAGTGGGCTAGGCCTTGCCCAATTCCTCGATACCGACGACATCGATTATCCGCTGCACTTTATTTCGTGAACTCTTATTTGCTAAATCATTGCATCATATTGGGTTTTGTTTGTGCATTGAAAGATAATAAAAGTGACACTAATAAAAATATAATAATGATTTGAGAATTTAGATTTATCCCAAAGGCACAACTTAGGGAAATTGGAAATGACATAAAAAGGGGGAAAGAAAGAAATAATATAAAACATAAAACAAAATTTATAAGTACATAAACTCAACCATACTGGTATGATTAAAATCTATCTTTAATTTGAGTACAAAATTCAAAGTCATACTTGAAATTCAAATTGGGAATTGAAAATAGGAGAAGAAGAAAATTAGAGAAAAAGAGAAAGGAATTCTAACCTAAATGGGCCGCAGCGACCTATTTTGGCCCACTAGACTTTCCTCACCCGAGCGACTTGGCTCTAGTGAAGGCGCCGACAAGTGGGTCCAGCAGGTCGGTCACACACTGGCACGCCTGGCCTTCTCCTTTCCTCTGCCATGTGGGGTCCACGCGACAGAAACCGTGGACGGGGTCCTCTGTTCTTCTTGCGATCGACCTCGCCGTGCATCGCGCGTGGGAATCACGGCAACGACTCAGCTGGCCGGTACAACGACTCCGAGCCCTCCCGGGTATAAAGCATCACACCGTCAATCCTTATCCATCCACCTCCCTAACCTCGCGACCACCCCAGTGCGGCCACAGTGAAAACGACACCAGAAAGATCAAGATCCGCGCCATCGTAGAAATTCGTGGGTTGGTAATAGTTCGGGGTTCCCTGGTGATCGGTGAAGTGTTGCCGGTGCTGGTAACGGAGGTTGCGGCCTGAAACACCACGGCGCGCCGGTGGAATTTCACCAATTCCTCGTTGGTGTCGATCTGTGGAACCACATCCGCCATCATCGCTGCTTGTCCTCAACTTCATCGTTCCCGTGGTAAGTCGGCCATAGCTCAGTTCCATCTCTGGTGCGCAATGTGTAGCGAGATTTAGATCAGGTTGGGGGTAGCAGGGCCGGAAAATCGGCTTCCCCGGTGGCCTCTCCGCCGTGTGGGGCAGGAAGCGCCGCCCAGGTCGCCGCGACAGTAGGTGAGGGGGTCCTGGCCATCGGATGCACCAGGAACGACTATGATTAAAAGCGCAGATACCCCTTTCGGCCAAGTAAATCGTGTCCACCTGTTTATAGATCGATGATCGGAGTCGGGTCATGGCCTCATTAGATACGAGGCGTGGGATCGGGAATGGATGGTTCGTGATCCACACCGAGTCTAGTGTAGCAAGATGTAATCCTGGTCGTTCAGATGTGATCTGACGGCTCTTGTAGGTAGATACCCCTTCACGTGGCAACCTTTTAAAAGAGCCCCTATCTTTGTTAAAAATAAACCCGCTGTCCTGCTTCGACTGTTGATAGAGTCTTAGAAATTCTTTCACGTTAGCCCCTGCACTTCTCGGTATTTGAGGCCCGATCCAGAGACTTGGGAAAATAGAAAATAATCACAGAAATCTATTTTTAATGCATAAATAAATGTTAAAACTTGTTTAATTTGTAGAAAATCCATATAAACTCCAAATTGGTCCATTCCAGTTCCTAAATTTTTGTAATATTATTGTCTAACCATTAGTGCCACTGTTTTGACATGAAAGACACATTAAAAATTTATCTAGTACTTAATCTTGTATTAAATACATAAAACCTTGGAAAATTCATAACTTAAAATCTATAACTCCAAATTCAATGATTCCAGTTCCTATGATCCTATTTTAATGTCTAGATCGTTACTGTGTATTTTATTTATATGTTTGGTGTGATGTTAATTTTTGCTATACTATGTATGTATTGTGTTGATGCGAGTAGATGAGCAAGCTGCGGGGGATCGATCCTGAGGTTCAGCTGGTAGAGACTGCTGAGCAGGAGCTCGTTGAAGGCAAGTTGTGCCCTTGATCACTTCCTTTACCCATTCATGTTCTTACTATTCATAATGATCTGCATAGGTTAATTTTGCTGGGACCCAATAGGTTACCCTAGATTTGACTATCTTTATACCTTGTTTCACCACTAGTTTTACTACTAATTTTTTGGGTAGTACACGCTATTGCTTTATGTGGATTTGGGTATAGAGATATTCATCACTCATTGTTATACTTTTATTATCTATTTATTATTACTGTTCATGATAAGATCATTATGTTAATGGGAACGTGGAGAACCACCCGGGAAAATAGTGCTACCATAAGGGTTTAATGGGACGCTCTTGGCTGATTAACTAGGAAAGCTAGTGGATGACTACCTTACCTAAAAGGGGCAAGGGCAGTAGGGGAGTGGTCAGTGTAGGGAGGTCCTTGGGTTGATTTTGCTGTGATGGTGGTCAGGCGAGGGATTCCTGCACTAGAGCTTCCTATAAACTGTAGCGGGTTTTCTAAAGCTAGTGGAACTTTGTAAAGGCCTCGGTGTGGTACCCTGCCTCGCTTCCTTGGTAGAGGTGTATGGGGTCTGATCAACTCCGTGGCAAATGGGTAACACGACTTGTGGGTAAAGATGCGCAACCTCTGCAGAGTGTAAAACTGGTATACTAGCTGTGCTCACGGTCATGAGCGGCTCGGACACACATGATTAATTTATGGAACTTAAACTCAATTTGTCATTTCATTGCATCTGGGATTATTTTATTATTACTTTTACTTGTTATTACTATGGTTCGGTATTTACTTACACTTAGTAACTGCTAATAAAATTTTGACCAACTTATAAAAGCAACGCTCAGCTTCAGCCTTTATTTCATTGATCAGCCTTCCACTTCATGAACTCCCACCTTTGGTGAGTTCATGCCACATTATTCCCCACAACTTGTTGAGCGATGAACATGTGTGAGCTCACTCTTGCTGTCTCACACCCCCCCACAGGAGAAGAGCAGGTGGTCGAAGAGGAGCTTCCTAACACTGAGGCTTTCGACTTGATCTAAGTGGCGTCTCCCAGTCAGCTTTGTGGCGCCAAGGAATATTATTTAGTTCGCTTTCTTTTATCATTTATTTTTGTAAGACTTCCGCTATGTAATAAGTACATTTATGATAATTATGACATTTATCTCTATGCACTCTGTTATTATGTGTGTTGTTCTTCCTTGGCGCACATATGAGATGCACCTGGATTTGTCCCTTAAATCCGGGTGTGACAGAAGTGGTATCAGAGGAAATGTTGACTGTAGGACGAAACCTAGATAGAAATGGATAAACCCTTACCTACTTATCTTACTCTGATTCATTCTATACTTACCTTACTCTAATTCTTTCTATACTTATCTTGATCCTGTCTCACCTTCTACTATTCTACTCTAATAATTCTTACCTTTTCTATTCTTAGACAAGATGGATTTCACACCTTGGAATCCTACACTTATGACCTTTTAAGAGATAGGGAACCTAAGACAAAAGTAAAACTATTTTTCTCTATTTAAAAATGTTGTTTGATTGTTCTAATGATAAATGTGTGATTTGCTTCTTTGATTGATTGAAATATTATATATGGACATCTTAGTATGTACCACCATAAGGTAGTGAATTAGCTATGGTAGGTAAAACATTAATCTTCTTAGCTAATAAAACCCCCAAAGTAACATGATTCGTAATTACCTGCCTTGTCTACAATTCTCTGTTACCATATGTATCTAACTCAGATGGTCCTGGTGGAATTGATTTACCTCCCAGACGACACACTCGGAGGATATTTAGACAACCCCAACCACAAACAGCAGAGATGAATCCCCATAATCCTCCACCAGGTGGAGTTGACCCACTGGTTGTAGCTCAGATGAGGATGATGCAACAAATGGCGGACACTATGGCAGATATGCGTGCTTAGATGCAGCAAGAACGCCAGGAGATGCGCCAGGAACGAGAAGAGATACGCCAGGAGTTGCGCCAGGAGCGAGAAGAGATACAGCAGGAGAGAAGGGCGCAACAGCAGCTGCAACAACAATTTCAACAACAACAGCAACAGCAATAAGCCCCACTGCCTCCACCACCACCACCAGTTCCACCTCGTGATAAGCACCGGGAATTTATGAGCCATAAGCCACCAACCTTCGCCAACTCGCCAGATCCACTTGATGCAGATGATTGGTTGAAGTCAATTGAGAAGATGCTCAACATCGCCCAATGCTCAGACCAGGAGAAAGTTCTTTATACCTCTGGTCATCTGACAGGTCCTGCTGCTGACTGGTGGGATTCTTATACTGCTGCCCATGATGCTGCTGATACTATTACTTGGGTAGAGTTCAGTACACAGTTCAGAAACTACCACATTCCAGCTAGATTAATGAAGATCAAGAAGAAGGAGTTTCTATCATTGAAGCAAGGCAACATGTCTGTTAGCGAGTATAGAGATAAATTCATTCAGCTGTCGAGATATGCTCCGGATGAGGTTGCTGAGGATGAGAGAAAGCAGGAGCACTTTATTGAAGGACTTAATGGACCCCTACAGTATGCACTGGTGGCACACACATTTCCTTCATTTCAGAGGCTACTAGATAAGGCTCTTGCTATTGAGCACAAGCATGTTCAACTGGGAGACTTGAAGAGGAAGGCTATCTCACAGGGATAGGGTAGCAGCAGTGTTCATCCCCGCTACGTTTCGCCACAGGGTACACCTACTCATCCAGGAGGAGGACCACGCCTAGCTCAGTACACTTCACAGGGGTCTCCACGGACACCTCCTACTCGTCAGGCTACCCCACTGGCACCCCGACGAGGTCTACAGGACAGAAGGCCAGCCCTACATGCTTCAAGTGCAGTCAGATTGGGCAATATGCTAATGCTTGTCCGATGGGGAATTCTGGTACACCAGCTAAGAACAATCAACAGACTCCTGGCAAGGGATATTCTATACCCAAAGTTAATCAAGTCAGCGTTGATGCTACTCCTGATGGTGCTGACATCGTACTCGGTATGTTTTACATTAATGCCATTCCTGCGACCATATTATTTGATTCTGGTGCTACACATTCTTTCATGTCTGCTCGATATGCCAACACAAATGAGATACCACTGCTAAATATGAGAAACCAATGATAGTAATCACACTTAAAGGGCCTATTGAGGCAAATCAAATGACACGTAGATTGACATTAACAATTATGGGAAGAGAATTTGGAGCTACTGCTATAATATTAGAGGCCAGTAGTATAGATCTGATCCTTGGTATGTCATGGTTAAGGAAGGCAAAGGCCATTATAGCATGTGGTAGGGGTACTATAGAACTCACTAGCCCTAAAGGAGAAACGTTTCAAGTTCAAATTGCAGTAACCACCTCTTCCAAACGGGCTATATACTTTATACCTGAGGAGTTTGTTGGTGACAACATCCGTGTGGTTAGAGATTTTTCGGACGTCTTTCCAGAGGAGTTACCAGGGATGCCACCAGATAGGGAAGTTGAGTTTGTGATTGATCTTCTACCTAGAACTGCCCCTATATCAAAACGACCATACAGGATGTCTGTAGAAGAATTAAAGGAACTTAAGAAGCAGTTAACTGAGTTACAAGAGGCTGGGTACATTCGTCCGAGTTCCTCACCTTGGGATCACTGTTTCTATTTGTACAGAAGAAGGATGGATCACAACGGATGTGTGTGGATTATAGAACACTTAATGATGTTACTGTGAAGAACAAGTATCCATTACCCCGTATTGAGGATTTATTTGATCAGATGAGAGGTGCTAGGGTATTCTCGAAGATTGATCTCCGATTTGGATACCATCAAATGAAGATTAGACAATCGGATATTCCTAAGACGGCTTTCTCAACCCGATATGGATTATATGAGTTCACTGTTATGTCGTTTGGATTAACCAATGTACCAGCTTATTTTATGAATTTGATGAATAAGGTGTCTATGGAGTATTTGGACAGATTCGTTGTGGTGTTCATCGACGATATTCTTATCTATTCTAAGAGTGAAAGTGATCATGAAGAACATCTAAGGTTGGTGCTACAGAAGCTACGAGATAATCAACTCTACGCTAAGTTTAGCAAGTGCGAGTTTTGGATTGACAAGGTGCCATTCCTGAGACATATTATTTCTAATGGAGGAATAACAGTGGATCCTTCTAAAGTGAAGGAGATAATGGAGTGGAGCGTGCCCACTACCGTCACTGAGATTCAAAGTTTCTTGGGGCTTGCAGGATATTATCAGAGATTTATTGAAGGATTCTCTAAGATTGCTAAGCCTATGACCTCGCTTCTGGAGAAAGGAAGAGAATTTAAGTGGGATGAGAAATGCCAAGAAAGCTTTGATCAATTAAAGAATAGATTGATGTCACCACCAGTGTAGATTATGCTAGATCTACAGAAGGGATTTGGCATTTATTATGATGAGTGTGGCCAAGGATTAGGATGTGTGCTCATGCAAGACGGACATGTGATTGCCTATGCGTCTCGTCAGTTGCGGAAACATGAGTTGAACTACCCCACTCATGACTTGGAGCTGGCAGCTGTTGTGCATGCGCTTAAAATTTGGAGACATTATATCATGGGAACTAAGTGTCAAGTGTACATGGATCATAAGAGTTTGAAGTACATATTTACTCATAAGGATCTCAACCTTAGGCAACGGCATTGGTTGGAGCTTATTAAGGATTATGATTGGAGATTCACTACCACCCAGGCAAGGCGAATTTGGTTGCAGATGCCTTGAGTCGGAAGGAGCACGTTCATTCCGTTATTGTTGTCCAGCTACCTGATGAATTAGTAAAGGATTTTGAGAGACTCAACCTGGGGATAGTTACTCACACTGAAGGAGTCACCATTGAATTGGAACCTACCTTGGAGCAAGAGATTCGTAAGGGTCAGGTTGGTGATGCTAAAATTCAAGAAATTAAGGATCTGATTACGGACGGTAGAGGTCCAGAATTCACGGAGGATGAGCAAGGCATCGTATGGTTCAAGGATCGGATATGTGTTCCAGAGATTGATAGCCTTCGTGAGAACATATTGAAAGAAGCTCATGATTCTGATTACTCTATCCACCCTGGTAGCACTAAGATGTATCAGGATTTGAAGCAAAAGTACTGGTGGTATGGATTGAAAAGAGATGTTGTTGCTCATGTGGCTAAGTGTGATGTGTGTCAAGGAGTCAAGGCCGAACATCAAAGACCAGCTGGACTATTGCACCCGCTTAAGATACCCGAGTGGAAATGGGAAGAAATTGGTATGAATTTCATTGTTGGACTACCCACACCCCTGCTGGGTATGACTCTATTTAGGTGATTGTGGATAGATTGACAAAAGTGGCTCATTTCATACCGGTGAGGACTAATTACACGGGAGCCAAGCTAGCAGAATTGTATATGACTCGGATAGTTTGTCTACATGGGGTGCCTAAGAAGATCGTGTCCGATCGAGGATCACAATTTACTTCCCGGTTTTGGAAGAAGTTGCATGAGAGCTTGGATACAAAGTTGAATTTTAGTTCAGCCTACCATCCTCAGACTGATGGGTAGACAGAGAGGACTAATCAAGTGCTGGAGGATATGTTAAGAGCTTGTGCTCTTAAACATGGTGGAAGTTGGGATAAGAGCTTACCATATGCAGAGTTCTCTTATAATAATAGCTACTGGGCCTGTTTGAAGATGTCACCATTTGAGGCTCTATATGGCAGAAAGTGCAGGACTCCTCTATATTGGGATCAGACTGGAGAAAGACAGTTCTTTGGGCCTAAACTTATACAAGAGGCAAAAGAACAAGTGCGAATGATAAGAGAGAATTTGAGAATTACACAATCAAGACAGAAGAGCTATGCTGATACCCGGAGAAGACTACTGGAGTTTAAGGAGGGTGATCATGTCTATTTGAAGGTGTCACCACTTCGGGGTATGAGGAGGTTCAAAGTTAAAGGAAAGTTGTCCCCTCGCTTCATTGGACCCTTCTTGATCTTAAAGCGAGTGGGAGAAGTTGCATATCAACTAGAACTACCCGATCACCTGGAGGATGTACATGATGTATTTCATGTATCTCAGCTGAAGAAGTGCCTCAGGGTACCTGAGGAGTAGCTACCATTGGAGGACCTTAGTGTTCAAGATGATCTGACCTATGCTAAGTACCCTATCAAGATTCTGGACACTTTGACTCGGGTTACAAGAAATCAGGTGATAAAGATGTGCAATGTACAATGGAGTCACCATGGAGAAGATGAAGCTACTTGGGAGAGAGAAGAAGAGATTCACATAGATTTTCCCCATCTTTTCCCTAGTGCTTCCTAAATCTCGAGGACGAGATTTCTATTAAGGGAGTAGGATTTGTAATACCCACTTTGTAAGGAAGAATAAAAGGAGAAATTGTTTCCTTTATATATGTATGTGTACCTCTAGTTATCATTACATGTGACTACTCATGTCTAAAAATGATTAAATCATTTGTTGGGGCCATGCTTTGTCGCCGAAGGTCCTGCAGGAAGAAACAGCTTCGACTAAAGCTGCTTATACATGACGACCGAAGCTATCACTCATGAAGCTTCGGTGTTTTAGCATGCCCAAAGGCGAAGGATCGAACCGACTTAAAGATAGAATGACCTTTTAGCCCATAAGGGTCTGAGTCATTGTTCTAAACTTTTATAAGGGGCATGATTGTAATTCCTTACAGGTTGTGTCCTGTGTCTATAAATAGTGAACAGTATTCCTTTACTGTTCACGCATTCCTGTAATTGCAAATGCATTGCCCAGGAATTATCATCTGTCAAGGAGAAGGTATAAATGTACTCAAACTTTGTGTTCTGACATTTTTATGACCAAATAATAAAATATGTAAATAATGTTGTTTATTTCTGATACATTTATCTTTAAATATTTCATGTTTTATATATTATTTCATATTATTTTATAAGTTTAATCACGAAGGTATGACCTTCGTGATATTTCACTCATGGTCTTCGTCCGAAGTTCATTAAATCCTTGGGGATATAATGCTTCAGCGGACGAAGGGCATTAATACTTAACACTTTATGTTGCCTTGTTCTTAACTCATAGCATTTGAGAACAAGTCCCCAACATTGGCGCCCACCTCTGGTGAACTCACTTCCACTTTCCTGAGACAATGGCTTCGTTCAAGAACCAAGCTGGAACTGCTTCGGCTCCGAAGCTGATTCTCCCGATAACAGGCGGTTCATGCTCAGAGCCGGCTAACAAGAAACAGAAGAAGGAGGCACAGAGAAGAGTACAATATGTAGGGGTACAAGGACCCTTCATCAAATCAAAATGGTCTCACATCCCAATTACCTTTTCTCAAGAGGATCTTCAGCTCAAGGATTACCCACACAATGATGCCATGGTTATTTCTTGTGTGATCAAAGGATTTCTGGTCCATAATGTTTTGGTTGATACAGGCAGTGCAGCAGATATCATATTTGCTAAGGCCTTCAGACAAATGCAAGAGCCCGAAGACAAGATTCATGATGCTACACACCCTCTTTGTGGCTTCGAAGGGCGGCAGATTGTAGCACTTGGAAAAGATTAGCATGCCAGTAACCTTTGGATTCGTCAACAACACAAGGACTGAGCAAATTGTGTTTGACATTGTTGACATGGAGTATCCTTACAATGCTATCATTGGTCGCGGAACACTCAATGCTTTCGAAGCAATCCTTCATCCAGCATATCTTTACATGAAGATACGTTCGGATCAGGGACCTATTGCTATTTATGGGAGTCAGGAAGCCGCCTAGAAAGGCCAAAGGGAATTGGACTGATTCAAAGGCAATCCATAACATAGATGAAGCCGAAGTTTGTGAGCAGTACAAGCATAGAAGGGAGAAGGCTGCTTCGGCCGATCAGCCGAAACCCATGCTTTTATGCGAAGATATCGCAGAGCAGAAGGTGCTGCTGGGATCTCAATTGTCTAAGGAACAAGAGAAAACCTTGATAAGATTCTTGTTCAACAACAAAGATGTCTTTGCATGGTCGGCTAATGATCTTTGCGGAGTTAACAGGGATGTTATTGAGCATTCGCTTAATGTTGATCCATCTTTCAGACCCAGAAAGCAGAGGCTTCGGAAGATGTTTGATGACAAGGCCGAAGGTGCTCGAAATGAAGTAAAAAGACTTCTCAGTGCTGGAGTTATCAAAGAGGTAAAATACCCAGAATGGTTGGCTAACACTGTCATGGTAAAAAAGGCCAATGGTAAATGGAGGATGTGTATCGATTTTACTGATCTCAACAAGGCTTGTCCGAAGGACGAGTTTCCATTGCCAAGGATAAATTCCTTAGTTAATGCAGCAGCTTCATCAGAGCTTATGAGTCTACTGGACTGTTATTTAGGCTATCATCAAATCTAGATGAAGAAGGAGGATGAGCCGAAGACCAGCTTCATAACCCCTAGTGGAACATATTGCTACCTTCGGATGCCTGAGGGGCTCAAGAATGCTGGAGGAAGCTTCAGCAGAATGACAGCGAAGGTTCTTCAGTCTCAGATAGGCAGAAATGTGTTAACTTATGTTGATGATATCATCGTAAAAAGCACGAAGCAAGAGAATCACATTACCGACCTCCAGGAAACCTTCGCTAATTTCAGACAGGCCGGTTTAAAGTTGAATCCAGAAAAATGTGTCTTCGGGGTGAAGAAAGGGAAATTTCTTGGCTGCCTAGTTCCAACAAAAGGGATTGAGGCTAATCCAAATAAGATCAAAGCTATCCTTCGAATGGAACAACCCAGTACAAAGAAGGGGGCTCAAAGATTGACATGAAGACTGGCATCTCTCAACAGATTCATATCTAGATCAGCAGAGAGAAATTTACCATTCTTCGAAGTGTTGAAGTCAGCCGAAGTTTTTCAATGGGGACCGATCCAGCAGAGAGCCTTCGAAGAGCTGAAGCAATATTTGATAAACCTAACAACGCTAACTCCACCAACGCCAGGGGCTCCTCTGTTGTTATATGTGGCAGCCTCGCACTCAGCGGTAAGTGCGGCACTTGTCCAAGAGAAGCTTGAAGGGCAAATCAAGAAGCAAGCTCCAATATACTTTGTATCTGAAGTTCTTAGTTTATCAAATAAAAATTATACAGAATTGGAGAAGGTGCTATATGCTGTTTTGATGGCTTCTAGAAAGCTTCGGCATTATTTCCAAGCATACAATATAATTGTCCCTTCTTCACAACCATTGAAGGACATTATGAGAAATAGAGAAGCTACTGGAAGGATTGGAAAGTGGGCTGCGGAACTTAATGAATTCTGCATTGATTATGTACACAGATCTTCGATTCAGTCCTAGGCGTTAGCTGACTTCATTGCTGACTGGACGCCAGGGGCTCAAGTAGAAGAGGCAAATAAAGATGCCGAAGCATGGACAATATTCTGCGATGGTTCTTGGGGAACCTTCGGAGCAGGAGCAGCCGCTGTGTTGGTTGCACCCTCCAAAGTTAAAACTTGCTACGCAGCAAGACTTGATTTTAGCTGCACAAATAACATTGCTGAGTACGAAGCTTTACTTTTGGGTCTTCAGAAGTTAAAGGCAATGGGAATCAGAAGGGCGGTTCTTAAAACTGATTCCCAGGTTATCTCTGGTCATATTGACAAAAGTTGTAAGACAAGAGACCCGAAGCTTGAGAAGTATCTAGATACTGTCCGAAGGATTGAAGCTTCCTTTGAAGGGTTTTCTGTAAAAAATATTCCTCGAGGAGAAAATGAGCATGCTGATTTGCTAGCCAAGTCAGCAGCACAGGGGCTGCCCTTACCTTCGGAAGTATTTTTTGAAACAATAAAAGCACCTTCGGTTGAACTTCTTGAAAGAGCGGTCCTCAACATATCTCCTGTTTATAGTGAAGACTGGAGAACTGAAATCATCTCTTACCTTAAGGGTAATTTCCTTTCAGATGATGAAGCTTATAACAAGAGAATAGAAGCAAGAGCTCGTCCATATGTAATAATAGAAGGAGAGCTGTACAAGCATGGTGTCTGCTCTCCGTTACTCAAATGTTTATCCAGAGCCGAAGGTATAGAGTTGATGAAGGAAATACATGCAGGCTTGTGTGGATCTCACATTGGATCTAGGCCTTTGTTGGGAAAGGTTTTTCGCCAAGGATTTTATTGGCCAAAAACAGCTTCGGATGCAGCGGAACAAGTCCAAAAGTGCGAAGGTTGTCAAAAATGTGCAAGAGATCAAAAACAACCTTCGTCTCTAACTCAGTTAATACAACCCACTTGGCCGTTGCAAAGGTGGGGCCTTAATTTGTTAGGTCCGCTACCACCAGCACAAGGAAATTTAAGATATGTTGTAGTGGCAGTGGAATATTTTTCTAAGTGGATTGAGGCAAAGCCTTTAGCCACAATAACTTCGGTTACTGTCCAAAAGTTTTTCTAGCAAAACATTGTTTGTCGCTTCGGAGTGCCGAAGGCTATCACTGTGGACAATGGAACGCAGTTTGACTCCAAAGCTTTTAAAGAATTTTGTGACCAAATTGGCACAAAGATCCATTTTGCGTCAGTTCGACATCCTGAATCAAATGGACTAGTTGAAAGGGCTAATGGCATCATAATGACAGGAATAATGAAGTTAATATTCAATCAGCCAGGGGAAAGTGGCCAGAAGAATTAATTAAAGTGGTGTGGAGCCACAACACAACAGTATCAAGGTCAACAGGTTTTACACCATTCAAATTGCTGTTTGGTGACGAAGCAATAACCCCAGAAGAGGCTAAGGCAGGATCAATAAGAACAGTGGCTTCGGCGATAGACGAAGCTGATTGTTCTGTGGATAAAGATGCTATAGAAGGGATCAGGATTCAGGCTGTGGAAAACATCAATAAATACCAAGCCGAAACAATAAAATGGCGTGATAGAAAGGTTCGGTTGAAGAACATTAAGCCAGGACATTTGGTGCTTCGAAGAGTGGCCAACCCAGACACAGTGGGCAAACTACAACTAAAATGGGAAGGCCCCTTTCTGGTAGTATCTTCGTCAAGACCCGGTTCCTACAGATTAAAGGATATGGACGACAACGACATTCCTAGATCGTGGAATGCAGATGAGCTTCGGCAGTATTATGTGTAATTTGATGTAATCTTTTCTATTTTTATTGTTGTTTTAGTTTTTCCTTATGGCACCCTTTTCCTTTCCAAAGGGGGAGAAAGGTTTTCAATGTGGCCACAACATGTAATTTTTCTTTTCCTTATTTCAATTTTATAAGAGTGATATCCCCCAAAAAATGTAAATGTAAAAGCTGACGACGCACCATGAGTACAATGGAAAAAGAAAAGAAGGAGAAGCTCAAAAGTCGTTCCCAAGGGAATGCAGAGCTTACAGCGAAAAATAAACGCTGATTCCACCGAAAGTAAAAGGAGAAGAAGCTCCTAAGGGAGGCTTACAGCGAAAAATAAACGCTGATTCCGCCGAAAGTAAAAGGCGAAGAAGCTCATAAGGGAGGCTTACAGCGAAAAGTCAAGGCTGATACACCGAAAAGTAAACGGTGAAGCCGAAAAATAAACGGCAAAAAGATTTGAGTCATTCTCAAGGGAATGAGGGCTATGATTATGATTTTTTGGATGTACATTCAAATAATTATTTGCACAATACATTACATCATGACATTTGCATTCATAAACATTCATTTAGACATATATAGGATCGTCATCATCGTATCATACAGAAAAGGCAAATGCTTCGGTTATGAGGAAAAACTTCGGAGAAAAAGGAAATTTTCATGCTTCGTTGTGTACGAAAAGAAGGGAAGGTGTTTTTCGCCTTCGGCTCAAAAGTAAAGTTTCGTTCGCAACAAAGCAGATTGTGCTCGGATAAAGGAGAAACGATATATTACAAGGTATGCACAAATTTACATTAGTTTTTTCTACAATTATATTACAAAGATCTCTTCAGAGTTTTTTGCAGGAAAGTCTTTCACAACAACTGTTAAGTTTTAGCCTGTCATTCTTCAGCTTCATCATCCTGTATATATTAAAGCAGAATAAGAAAGGTGCAAATTTCAAGGAGAAGGTGAAAGTAACAAGTATAAGTTTCTCACCGGCTTAAGGTGGCTCCGAGCTTCGTCACCAGCCATTTTTTCCCCCGCCATTTACCCAAATCTGAGTCATAAATCTGTTTCCAATGCTTCGGGCTAGGCTTGGGATGTCAACCAAATCTGCTGGCGACAAGCTGAAGTTTGGCCTATTTACAATTTTTCCGTGCGTACAGCCAGCCTTCAGAAAAGCGGTGGCTGTGCCTCGAGAAGCTAGCAGGGCGCAGAAGTCAGCATGCCCAGCAATAACTTCGTCAAGAGCATCAACCTCGCCTTCAATATATTCTAGGGTGCTAGGCAGGTTCTCAGCTGAAGGTGTAAATGTATCAGAGCTGGCTCCAATTGAGTGAAACACATCCTTCAGCCGCTGCACGCATCGGGTGCCGAAGTTTAAGCATTTCTCCTGAAGCTCCTTCAATGATTTTTGCAAATTTGAATTCTTCTCGATTTCGGTCTTGAGATTTGTTTCGAGGTTCTTCTTTTCCTGCTCTGATTTTTCTGACCTTTTGAGTAATTCATTGTTTAATCTGTTATTTTCGGCTTGGGCTTCAGCCAATGAACCTTCCATAGATTGAATGACGAAGTCCTTCTATTCCAAGGCAGCTTCGTGATCTTTAACTTTGATTTTAAGATCTTGAACAATGGAGTCTTTTTCCTTCAGAGCAGCTTCGTAATTTTTGACTTTGCTTTCTAGATCTTTGATAGTAGCTTCGTTCTTTTCATCCTCAAGATCTTGTTGCATTCTCAGCACTTTACTTAGAAGTATACTCTGCCAAAACAACCTTCGTTAGAAAACAACTTAATTCAAAATAAAAAATATATAATAATAAAAAATCGAGACTTTTTTTACCTTGAAATTAGCATAGAGCAAACTACCAGCAATATGTTGTCGCTAGTATCTCTAGAGGTCTGCTTCAATCTTCGGCAGGCCAACACTTTTGGAGAAGGTCCTAACAACCTTGGCCTCGGTTTGGTTCCGAAGGCATCTCAGCTTCCCTTCATTGACTCCACCAAATAGCAGAGACCCTGGTTTGTGTCCACAGGATATAGCATATTTCTTCAGCTCTTCTTTTTCAGCGTCTGACAACTCTTGTCCAAGTATATCTTGAAAATTAAAATCTTCTTTTTCCAAAATATCTTCAATCTGCTCTTTTCCTTTTTCTGTTGCCGTGTTCACTGTAACCACAGCAGTTTCTTCTTCAGCCATTCTCAGAAGCATATTGTCAATATCTTCAAGTGTAGTTTCCAGGTTAGGATCTTCGTTGGTCCTGGTTTCGGCCCCGGTGGCTTCGGCTCCGGTGGCTTCAGCTCTGGTGGTTTCGGCTCCGGTGTCCTGGTTTCGGCCCTGGTGGCTTCGGCTCCGGTGGCTTCAGCTCTGGTGGTTTCGGCTCCGGTGGCTTCGGCTCCTCCGGTTTCGGCTCCTCCGGTTTCGGCTCCGGTGGTTTCAGCTTCGATGGCTGTGGGATCGGCAGTAACAATTTTCGACGCCGAGGTCGGTTGCGGTGTCTGATGAATGACATCAGCCACTTGGATCATTCTTCGTTTTTTCGGCTTTGCGGGACTTTCTGCTGCCGAAGCTTCTTTGCCCTTCTGAAAAAACTTCGTCAGTTCTGGCGCCAGCGGGCTTAGCTTGACAGGCAAAGGTTCAGTCATTACCTTTAGAATCTCTTCCACTTCGGCAGCAGAAGGTGACGCAGGAGTTTCCTCCTCCTGGGCCGACGTCTTGGGTTTCTGAGATGTACCTTTCCTTTTCCTTGAAACAGCTACCCTCGGTCCAGGGCTCAGTTTTTCAGAAATTTCTTTTTCCTTTCTGGCAAATTTGGTGCTTTCTTTGTCCAGGGCGCTGGCAATCCTCTTTCTCTTTGGGCCTTTGGCATCTCCGCCCAGTTGCTCGTAATCAGGGTAATCAAAATTCAAAGCATCTAGCACACGGTTCAATCTTCGCTTCGGACGAGTGCCGAAGGCTGCAGTCATCAACTGATCTTCTTTCTTAGAGTAATTTCCGAGGATATCATTGCACATAATCTCGATTGAGTCCAGCCACTCTTGGCAGGGCTTTTTAAAGTGTTTTTTAAACTTGTAGTAATACGGCAATCGAACAAATTCTCCCTTTTTCTTTTCTCCCTCCAGCTTCGGCATCTCCCAATCCCTCATTGTTGGAAACACTTTAAAAGCCAGAAATTCCTGCACCAAGTCTCTAGTGCCAATATGATCTGAAATCACGCGAAATTCAGCCAAAGCAATTTGGCTCGGGCTTCCACTTATCATGTTGCATCGGGGCCTCGTTTCTCCGAAGGTTAGCTCTAGTGGACTCTGGACCAATTTATCTTTATCTTTATCAACTTTAACATAAAACCACTCAGATTTCCATCCGGCTGGCCATTTGCTTTGGTAGCTTATCACTGGAAACTTCGAAGTTTTACGATAAGCAAAGTTGTAACATCCAAAATTCTCATGAAGACCATCTCCTCTGGCTTTAGTCTGATAGTGTAGTTCATGGACTCGATAGAAACCTTCACCGAACGGTTCCACTCCCTGGCTACGACGGGCCCAAATATAAACACTTAATCTAACAATAGCGTTAGGGGTCAGCTGATGAAGGTAAACCCCAAACTTCTTCAACACATCAGCAATCATCCCATTCAAAGGAAATCTTAATCCTGCTTTAAAGAAGCTTTTGAACACAACCACTTCATTCTTTTCCGGCTTCGGAGTAATCTCCTCCCCGCCAAAATGAACCAGCTCCTTTTTTGTTTCACTAAAGTAGCCCAGCTTCACTATTTTTGGAAGATCAGCTTCAGAGATGGTGGACTTTCCAAAGTCCAAATGACTAGGTTTGCTTGGCATCCCGCAGTTGTACTCATCTTCGGAACCAACTTCTTCAACATCAGCTTGCATTGCTTCGGCAGCAGGTGTGTCTTCTGATGGAACCAGCCCGGAACGCCTCATCGCTTCAGAAATCGGAACAGTTTCAACGGCTTCGGTCTTGTCTCCATCACGCTCAACCCTAGCAGTGGAGCATATTCTGGCCATTTGATTTTAAATTTTCTTGAAAAAATTCTTTGGAAGTCAATAACCTTTTTTTCGAAGCTATCCTCGTGACGAAGCACAAACCAAACTGGAGCTTCGCTTTGAATGCAAAAATCAAGCTTCGGCTATGGTTAAATTTTTGGCAGCAAAACAGTGCAATAGCAATGAATGTCGTGGTAACTTCACACCTACCTGTCTGTTTATATAGTGCTGCAGGTAAGAAGGCGAATCGCTAGGATTTTTTCACCGGGCAAACAGCCACTCGCACCCACCGCACGGTGGGCCGCAACAACCAAGAAGGTGAACCTGCATGGTAGGACCGCTCCGTGCTCGAAAACTGTATCGTTTCTCGGCAACGAGCTCAGGGAAGGTGTTTTTCGGACCTTGGGCTTCCCAAAGCCTAAGAGACTTTTTTCACGGATCAAGCTCGTTACGAAAAACGATCTAGCACCACGAAGGGGCTACTGTTGGGGCCATGCTTCGTCGCTGAAGGTCCTGCAGGAAGAAACAGCTTTGGCTAAAGCTGCTTATACATGACGACCGAAGCTATCACTCATGAAGCTTCGGTGTTTTAGCATGCCCAAAGGCGAAGGATCGAACCGACTTAAAGATAGAATGACCTTTTAGCCCATAAGGGTCTGAGTCATTGTTCTAAACTTTTATAAGGGGCATGATTGTAATTCCTTACAGGTTGTGTCCTGTGTCTATAAATAGTGAACAGTATTCCTTTACTGTTCACGCATTCCTGTAATTGCAAACGCATTGCCCGGGAATTATCATCTGTCAAGGAGAAGGTATAAATGTACTCAAACTTTGTGTTCTGACAT
The DNA here is from genome assembly GCA_029449295.1 of Zea luxurians. NCBI lineage: Eukaryota > Viridiplantae > Streptophyta > Magnoliopsida > Poales > Poaceae > Zea > Zea luxurians. The sequence goes on from JAOPSE010000003.1 coordinate 203,170,691, forward strand.
TTTTATGACCAAATAATAAAATATGTAAATAATGTTGTTTATTTCTGATACATTTATCTTTAAATATTTCATGTTTTATATATTATTTCATATTATTTTATAAGTTTAATCACGAAGGTATGACCTTCGTGATATTTCACTCATGGTCTTCGTCCGAAGTTCATTAAATCCTTGGGGATATAATGCTTCAGCGGACGAAGGGCATTAATACTTAACATTTTATGTTGCCTTGTTCTTAATTCATAGCATTTGAGAACAAGTCCCCAACATCATTCATTACCAAGACACAAATAAATCATTGCATCATATTGGGTTTTGTTTGTGCATTAAAAGATAATAAAAGTGGCACTAATAAAAATATAATAATGATTTGCGAATTTAGATTTATCCCAAAGGCACAACTTAGGGAAATTGGAAATGACATAAAAAAAGGGAAAGAAAGAAATAATATAAAATATAAAACAAAATTTATAAGTACATAAACTCAACCATACCGGTATGATTAAAATCTATCTTTAATTTGAGTACAAAATTCAAAGTCATACTTGAAATTCAAATTGGGAATTGAAAATAGGAGAAGAAGAAAATTAGAGAAAAAAAAGAAAGGAATTCTAACCTAAATGGGCCGCAACGACCTATTTTGGCCCACTAGACTTTCCTCACCCGCGTGGCCTGGCTCTAGTGAAGGTGCCGACAAGTGGGTCCAGCAGGTCGGTCACACACGGGCACGCCTGGCCTTCTCCTTTCCTCTGCCATGTGGGGTCCACGTGACAGAAACCGTGGACGGGGTCCTCTCTCCTTCTCGCGAACGACCGCGCCGTGCTTCGCGCTCAGGAATCGCGGCAACGGCTCAGCTGATCGGTACAACGACTCTGAGCCCTCCCGGGTATAAAGCATCACGCCGCCGATCCTTATCCATCCACCTCCCTAACCTCGCGACCACCCTAGTGCGGCCACGATGAAATTGACACCGGAGAGATCAAGATCCGTGCCACCATAGAAATTCGTGGGTTGGTAATAGTTCAGGGTTCCCTGGTGATCGATGAAGTGTTGCCAGTGCTGGTAATGGAGGTTGCGGCCTGAAACACCACGACGCGCCGGTGGAATTTCACCAATTCCTCATCGGTGTCGATTTGTGGAACCGCGTTCGCCGTCATCGCTGCTTGTCCTCAACTTCATCGTTCCCGTGGTTAGTCAGCCATAGCTCAGTTCCATCTCTGGTGCGCAACGCGTAGCGAGATTTAGATCAGGTTGGGGGGCAGCAGGGCCGGAAATCGGCTTCCCCGGTGGCCTCTCTGCCGTGTGGGGCAGGCAGCGCCGCCCAGGTCGCCGCGGGAGTAGGTGAGGGGGTCCTGGCCATCGGATGCACCAGGAACGACTGTGATTAAAAGCACAGATACCCCTTTCGGCCAAGTAAATCGTGTCCGCCCATTTATAGATCGATGATCGGAGTCGGGTCGTGGCCTCATTAGATCCAAGGCGTGGGATCAGGAATGGATGGTTCGGGATCCACATCGAGTCTAGTGTATCAAGATGTAATCCTGGTCGTTCAGATGTGATCTGACGGCTCTTGTAGGTAGATACCCCTTCGCGTGGCAAGCTTTTAAAAGAGCCCCTGTCTTTATTAAAAATAAACCCGCAGTCCTGCTTCGACTGTTGACAGAGTCTTAGAAATTCTTTCACGTTAGCCCCTGCACTTCGCGGTATTTGAGGACCGATCCAGAGACTTGGGAAAATAGAGTATAATCACAGAAATCGATTTTTAATGCATAAATAAATGTTAAAACTTGTTTAATTCGTAGAAAATCCATATGAACTCCAAATTGGTCCATTCTAGTTCCTAAATTTTTGTAATATTATTGTCTAACCATTAGTGCTACTGTTTTGACATGAATGACACATTAAAAATTTATCTAGTACTTAATCTTGTATTAAATACATAAAACCTTGGAAAATTCATAACTTAAAATCTATAACTCCAAATTTAATGATTCCAGTTCCTGTGATCCTATTTTAATGTCTAGATCATTACTGTGTATTTTATTTACATGTTTGGTGTGATGTTAATTTTTGCTATACTATGTATGTATTGTGTTGATGCGAGTAGACGAGCAAGCTGTGGGAGATCCTGAGGTTCAGCTGGTAGAGACTGCTGAGCAGGAGCTTGTTGAAGGCAAGTTGTGCCCTTGATCACTTCCTTTACCCATTCATGTTCTTACTATTCATAATGATCTGCATAGGTTAATTTTGCTGGGACCCAATAGGTTACCCTAGATTTGACTATCTTTATACCTTGTTTCACCACTGGTTTTACTACTAAATTTTTGGGTAGTACATGCTATTGCTTTATGTGGATTTGGGTATAGAGATATTCATCACTCATTGTTATACTTTTATTATCTGTTTATTATTACTGTTCATGATAAGGTCATTATGTTAATGGGAACATGGAGAACCACCCGGAAAAACAGTGCTACCACAAGGGTTTAATGGGACGCCCTTGGCTGAATAACTAGGAAAGCTAGTGGATGACTACCTTACCCGAAAGGGGGCAAGGGCAGTAGGGGAGTAGTCAGTGTAGGGAGGTCCTTGGGTTGATTTTGCTGCAATGGCGGTCAGGCAAGAGATTCCTGCACTGGAGCTTCCTATAAACTGTAGCGGGTTTTCTGAAGCTAGTGGAACTTTGTAAAGGCCTCGTAGTGGTACCCTGCCTCGCTTCCTTGGTAGAGGTGTATGGGGTCTAATCAACTCCGTGGCAAATGGGTAACACGACTTGTGGGTAAAGATATGCAACCTCTGCAGAGTGTAAAACTGGTATACTAGCCGTGCTCACGGTCATGAGAGGCTCGGACACTCACATGATTAATTTATAGAACTTAAACTCAATTTGTCATTTCATTGCATCTGGGATTCTTTATTATTACTTTTACTTATTATTACTATGGTTCGGTATTTACTTACACTTAGTAACTACTAATAAAATTTTGACCAACTTATAAAAGCAACCTCAGCTTCAGCCTTTATTTCATTGATCAGCCTTACACTTCATGAACTCCCACCTTTGGTGAGTTCATGCCACATTATTCCCCACAACTTGTTGAGCGATGAACATGTGTGAGCTTAGTCTTGCTGTCTCACACCCCCACAGGAGAAGAGCAGGTGGTCGAAGAGGAGCCGCCTAACACTGGGGTTTTCGACTTGATCTAGGTGGCGTCTCCCAGTCAGCTTTGTGGCACCAGAGAATATTATTTAGTTCGCTTTATTTTATCATTTATTTCGATATGTAATAAGAACATTTATGACATTTATCTCTATGCACTCTGTTATTATGTGTGTTGTTCTTCCTTGGCGCACATATAAGATGCACCCGGATTTGTCCCTTAAATCTGGGTGTGATAGCGGGAGCAGCTTGTTCCGCTTCGGCAGCGGAAGAGGTCCCTTCACCAAATTCAGGCACTACGGCCGTTTCAATATATCGTGGCCAGTGCGTTGGAACCTTGATACTTTTGCCCTTCGGCACAGCAGAGATGGCCGAAGCAGCAGTTTTCCTCTTTTTCCCTGCCTTCGCAAGGGGTAGCAGTAATCAAGGTATATGAAGCCAATTGCATAAAAAACCATGTTCAATCTCTTCTTGCCCCGGCCACCAAAGGCTGAGGATAAAGCATCATCTTCGGCTCTGGTATATGCCCCAAGTAATTCGTTGCTAGTAGCCTCAATACATTTTAACCAGTTGTCATTAGGTTCGTCAAACCGGTCCCTGTATCTGAAGGTATATTTCAAACGAATTAATCCACCTTCACTAGACCCGGCAGCGGTCTCCTTCGGCATCTCCCAGTTATCCACAAGTGGCCATACTCTGTAGGCTATGTGCTCTTGGATCAAGTCTCTTGTGCCAATGAAAGCACAGACATTGCTGAAAGCCTTTTGGCATGCTTTGGCATCATTTTCAATCGCCATGGTCGGCCTTCGAAGGCCAAAGCGAGACCACATGGGGCGTTGGATGATCCCCTTTATGTCTTCCCTTTTAACCAGATCATTTTGGACATAAAACCATTCCTCCATCCAGGCCTCGGGCCAACTTTTCTGAAATGTTGGAACCAGGTAGCTTGCATTAGAACGAGCAATAAATCCATAACAACCGAAATTGTTGTGATACTGCTCTTTACCAGTGGCCTTTGTCTCATACAACATTTCGTGCATACTACAAAAACACTTCGCGCTCGGTTCCAGTCCTTGGCTTCTCAAAGCCCAAACAAACAAACCCATTCTAACTATAGCTTCGGGAGTGAGTTGATGATGAAAGATCTGAAATATCTTTAACACTTCAACCAAAAATCTGCTTAATGGGAACCGAAGACCCGCCTTCAAAAAGCTTTTGTAGACAACAACCTCATTTTCTTCAGGAGCAGGGGTGGTGCTGTCTCCTCCAACCCTCACAATAGACATGTCACGAAAATATCTTCCCTTCATGGCGTCAACATGACTTTGCTTGATGGTCGACTTTCTGAAGATGGTATGGCTTGGTCGCCAGGGCCAGTCCTCAGAATCTTCATCCCCACTTTCCACATCATAGTCATCGCTATCATCAGAATCTTCAGACAAATCCACCATTATTTCCTTTGTGATCTTTTCTGTATTTGTTTTTGCCATAGATTCGTAAAACCCAACAAGCAAAGGGTTCGCAACTTTCTTCTCCTCATACATCTTCTCCTCCTCGGATATCTTCTTCTCCTCAGACATCTTCTTCTCTTCAAATATGAAACAAGCACTTGTCTTTATCATGAAGCTCAAAAATCAAGCGAGAGCTGATGCGCAAGAGTTAAAAATTTGAGAAAATAACGCAAGCAACAGAAATGGCATAGCAAATGCTGCCACTGTAGGTTTCTATTTATATGCCTAGTGCATTGCAACTTGGCGAGCCCCATTTGTCATTGACTTTCGCTATTCTAGCGAAGGGAAGGTGTTTTTTTGGACCTTCAGCGAAAGGCCTTCGTTCATGTCACAGTCTGAATTTGTTAGATACAAGAACAAATTAATACTGCGAGGGGCTACTGTTGGGGGGCCTTCGTCTTCCGAAGGTCCTCAAAAACACGACTAACATGTTTTCCAAGTGTAATACACTGTTACAGGAACCTTCGGCTTTAAGATGAAGGTGCACGCGATATGAAAGGAGCGGTCTGGAAGAAGGATGAATCAGTTCTGAATCTATGGATGATGAAGCTTCGGCTTAGCGGAAAGACTGATGGAGAATGAAACCGACCTAAAGGGGAAAAGACTGCTTAGTCCTTGATAGATTATTATTTAGTCAATAGAAAATGACAAGGACTTGGATGTAATTTTACCCAGGCTGCGTCCTGTAACTATAAATAGATGAACAGTAACACCGTACTGTTCACGTTGACTTGGATTCACTCGCACGTCACTCTTGAATTCTTACCTTCTGTCAAGCCGAAGGTATAAATGTAACTCAATATTGTTAATGTTTGTTCATGATCATGTAATGAGGATATTGATGATCTAATGATTTAATATGAGTATTTATATTATCTGTATGTAACATATGTACCTGTTTTTCATTACATATTGAGTTAATGAAGGTTGTCCTTCATTACCTTCGTCCTAAGATCATTATATCCTAAAGGAGATAATGCTTCAAAGGTGTAACACCCAAAATCCAATGTGGGGATTTATAAATGATTCTTCAAAGGGTCAAGAGTTAAAAAAATGTTTCTCAACATCAGATACCAAGCTTTTAAAAGTTATGATAACCTAAGATAAATAGTTGGCCTTGCTAAAATGTCAAGCATAGAATCTAAAACCTTTTTGAACTAGAAACCTAGAAACAAATAAACAATAAAACGATGATAATGGGGGAGTGTCCCTCTCATGAACTAAATAATTAATACTTAAAAATGTTTAACTAAAGAACTCTTGATAAAATATTATCTAACATCTTCCTCTAATACTAAATAAGTATTATACCTTTAAACGTTGAATAAACACTTAAACTAATTGTACATTCAAATTAATGACTTCTTTGAAATAAATAAAAAAATGTTGTATCATGCGGGGACTATTTTGTTTGTTGCATCTAAATTAGAGTTTGAAATTCAAAACCAAACTTGAATATAAATTTGAATTTAAACCTAAAGTTGGGAAGAACAAAAAACAAGGGAAATAGAAATGGAAAAGAAAAAAAACAGAAAAGAGGGGGGAAAGCCATGCCTGGGCCGAATCCTCCACTCCTTGGCCCAAGTCTCATCTAGGGTGGCCCATGCACCGTGTCACCGACAAGTGGGGCCAGGTGGGCAACCTCCTAGCGCCCTAGGTAGCGGGAGTGCCTGAGTTCGTGGCCGACCCATGGGCCCACCTTGTTAGTGGCTCTTACATGGCTGACCGCATCACCTCGCTGAGTCGTGGGCCCTAATGGTCGGGTTCTTCCTCTTGCTCAGTTCATTGGAGGATTGCAACAACCCTTCGATCCCGTCATAACAACCTCGACCGAATCTTTCGCCTTTTGACCGAGCTGCAAGTATATAGACTACGTGACCATCGTTCCTTATCCATCTTGCCCAAAGCCTCGCCATGTGTGGGGACCCGAGAGAGCGCAGAGAAGGGGAGGTGTGAGAAGTGCGCCGCCGGAAGAAATGTGGTGTCTCCCTGTTCCCTTGCGCGTGTGTCCTGGCACATAATTTCCTCCTCCCTTGCGCGCGCCGGTTTCCTCTACCGCTGTTCCGTGCGACATGGATTGTGGTCGCGGGTGGAACACCTGACCGGGTTGCATCGCCCGCAGAAGCGAGATCCACTCTTTGATCAAGGCGACGGTGGTTGTGGTGATGGAGAACCATAGCTTCGACCACATCCTCGGTGGACTGCGTCGACTCTGACCCCGGCCACGGTTTCAGGGATGCCCGTGCATAGATTTTCGGCTTCGGGGGCAGGCGTTACTTCTGTCGCGGTGCCATTCTCAGTGGTAGCGACGTACACCGGCTCGGCCAGGGATGGAGCGATTCACCAGCCAACCATTGCAGATCGCGTGGCACTATAAATTCGTCGCGCCCCTGCTTCCGCCTTCAGCCCGACCATGCGCTGTGGTGGACTAAGCTCTTGCTGCGCCACCGCCAAACTAGGAGCCATAGGAGGGAAGATGGAGTGAGTGTCGGGCTGCCGCTGCTGCGCTCGGAATTTCATCAGCTCTCCGACCCTACGACTACATGTTGAGTTCGCCGCGTGCCTCAGGGTGGGTGCATCGGTGTTGGCTGCTCGGAGGAAACCTCGCCGGGGCAAATCCCACATCCATGGACGCTCATCGTCATCCACATCATGAACGGCCGTGTCTTCATTCAACCCTCGGTGAATCCCCTACCCAATTGATCTCCATTATCACCGCGATGAGTAGTGCTATTAGGATCAAAGGTTAGGACCTTGTGCAGGCGATGGGTTGCCCAGCGGTGGCGCTGTCACGTCGACCGTGGGCGCACTACGGTCTATCGGCCGAGTGGAGGAAGACACCAGGATGGCCCTTGATGCGTGAACAAGCGTTCTAGATTAGAGTTACCGATACCCTTTCAACCTTTTATCACAGGCCGTTAGATCGTAATCTTGTGGTCGAGAGTTGATACCGGTTCGGTGGGCGAAACTTCTAATCGAGACCGCTGGATCGGAAGTTGATGGATAGGATTAGATCGCGCGTACGCCTTCGTCACATTAAAATCCGACCACACGATCTGATCTGGGTGGTTCATAGTGAACGATACCCCTTCGGCCGACTCTTTTGCATATGAGCCCTTGCAGAATCAAGTATTAAACCCGCGGTCCTAGGCATGCACGGTCTGAGTCTGCTGAAGTTTTATAGTTTTGCCCCTGCCTTTCTCGAGAATTATGCGCGCAGTCCAGAAATCCGAGGAAATTAGTGCCTATAATTTATAATATTATAATATTATTGTTTATCATCCAAATGAACCCATTCTAGTCCCTATAATTTTACAATATTATTGTTTATCATCTAGTGCCTCTATTTGGACGTGAATGTCACATTAAAAATTTATATCCTACTTAATTTTGTACAAAACACATAAAACATTCGAAAATTCATAACTTCCCCATTTTAACTCCGATTTGATTCGTTCAAGATGCGTTAGTCCCGTATAAATATTTACTATGCAATAATAGAATTTATTACACCATGTTTCATTATTTTATAATTAGATCTTTATTTAACTTATGTTGGTTAGTCTTGATAATTTGCTTATCATTATAATTTACTAAAATATGATCTATGGTCCATTTATAACGTAGATCAAAGTGAGTTAATTATTTATAAGATGTTCTCTCATATGATTTATACTAACCAATTTATAGTATAGTTTAATATTTTAATCACGCAGATCTTCTATAAAAATCATAACTCCTTAATCATAACTCCGATCTTAGTAGCTCTCGATCCCGCGATCTCGTTACGACGCGTAGATCATTATTATTGAGTTGTAGTTATGTTTGATGTGATGTTAATTTTGTCTATACCATGTTTGTTTGTATTGCTACGACTAGCGTGAGGTCACAAGGATCTGAAGAATCACCCTGGTAACTGGAATCTCAAGTGCCAGGAAAGTTGTGCCCTTGATCACTTCTTTTACCCAGTCATGTTCTTATTAATCATAATGATCAGCATAGGTTAATTTTGATGGGACCCAATAGGTTACCCTAGATTTTGACTATCTTTATATCTTGTTTCACCACTAGTTTTACTACTAAATTTTTGGGTAGTACATGCTATTGCTTTATGTGGCTTTGGGTATAGAGATATTCATCACTCATTGTTATACTTTTTATTATCTATTTATTATTTACTGTTCATGATAAGATCATTATGTTAATGGGAACTTGGAGAACCACCTGGGAAAACAGTGCTACCACAAGGGTTTAATGGGACGCCCTTGGCTGATTAACTTGGAAAGCTAGTGGATGACTACCTTACCCGAAAGGGGCAAGGGCAGTAGGGGAGTGGTCAGTGTAGGGAGGTCCTTGGGTTGATTTTGCTGCGATGGCAGTCAGGCGAGGCATTCCTGCACTGGAGCTTCCTATAAACTATAGCGGGTTTTCTGAAGCTAGTGGAACTTTGTAAAGGCCTCGTAGTGTTACCCTGCCTCGCTTCCTTGGTAGAGGTGTATGGGATTCATGACCCCTTGGCAGATGGGTAACACAGCTTGTGGGTAAAGATGCACAACCTCTGTAGAGTGTAAAACTGGTATACTAGCCGTGCTCACGGTCATGAGCGGCTCGGACACTCACATGATTAAATTATGGAACCTAAATTCAATTTGTCATATGCATTTGCATGGGATTTTTATTAATTTTGTTCTATTATTTATTATGGTTTGGTATTTACTTACACTTAGTAACTGCTAATAAAATTTTGACCAACTTATAAAAGCAATGCTCAGCTTCAACCTTTATTTTGTTGATCAGCCTTACACTTCACAGGAACTCCCACCTTTGGTGAGTTCATACACATTATTCCACACAACATGTTGAGCGATGAACATGTGTGAGCTCACCCTTGCTGTCTCACACCCTTTCACAGGTTAAGGATAGGTACCACAGGATGAGGCGCATAGTGGATGTTGCGCTGTGTTCGTGAGAGATCTAGGTGACGTCTCCTAGTCGACTTTCTGGCGCTAAGGATGGATTTTAGATCCTGTTATATTTATCTTTTATTTTGTAAGACTTCTGCTATGTAATAAGTACTCTGATTATATTGTGACATTTATCTCTATACACTCTGTTATTATATATGTTGTCTTCTTTGGCGCATGTATGACATGCACCCGGCTTTGTCCCTTGATACCGGGTGTTACAGAAGTGGTATCAGAGGAAATGTTGACTGTAGGACGAAACCTAGATAGAAATGGACATAACCATTACCCACTTACCTTACTCTGATTCTTCTATACTTTTCTTGATCCAGTCTCATCTTCTACTGTTCTACTCTGATTAACCTTACCTTTGCTTCTCTGATTCTTTTCTAAACTTATCTTAATCTTTTCTCATCTATTTCCGCTATACTCTGATTATTCTTACCTTTTCACTTCTAAAGACAAATGTGGATTTCACACTCTGAAATCCCGTGCCTAAAGTGACCTTTAGGAATAGGAGACCTACTCTAAGGAACAAAAACAAAACTATTTTTATAGGTATCTATACGCTTGAGTGTTTGTTCTTATGATACATGTTTGATTTGGATCTTTGATTGAGTGTGATGAGTTGTGGAGTAATGTCCACATTTACATCTGCATATACATATAGACATAAATAGAATTCATGAGATAACTAAACAACTTAGATTATCCTCCATTAAAGTGTATCTATTTTAAATAGATCCTTCTTACCTTAAAAGATTCTTTCTTACTTTAATGGATCCCTCTTATCTTAAAAGACTCTCTCTTATCTGAAACGATTCATCTTATCTTAAAGGATACTCTCTTACCTTAATAGACTCATCTCATCTCGAAAGGATTCTATCCTATCCGAATAGATCTAACTAATCTCAAAAGATTCTATCCTATTCTTAGAGATTCATCTTGTTCTAATAAGCATACTTATCCCCACCACTTTGCTTATCTCTTTATAGTGTAACAAACATGATCTATTCCAAAATAAATTAAGTAAATCTTATCTGATTACACCAATTTAATTCTGGTCCCATCTAATTTGATCAGATCTAACCTAATGGACAAACATGTTAGATGATACTGGTAAAATAAGATTGGATCCTACTCTTATAAATATGTTTTAATCCAAGTTGGACTAAGATTCCAATTTAGACTAGACCACATACAACAACCTGGCCATATGCAACTACCTTAACCATTCAATGGTTGCATAACCCCTCTGTTTAACATAACAGAGATTCTGACCTACCTACACCATATAATCCATCCTAGATTCTAACATATCCTAATAATATATATCCTACCCTGGTAGTTCTATCTAACTTAAACTAGTCTAATCCAGTTATATCCAATCTATTCTAGACCCTACCTAATCTAATATGGTCTAATCTATGCTACAAGTATTAACTAAACCATATTCATATAAATGGGTTTTAAACCTAAATCTGTGTCCTGGACCAACTTGTCCATGAAACCACGACCTAGCCTATGATATAGGTTGCCCAAACCCATTTATCTCAAAGACAAAGTAAAATTCTATTTAATCTGCCTACCCCCAAGTAATCGTAGTGGTTATCCCAACTCAGATAAAGACATCCAACACCACAACCGATGATTCCTAATTCAGACCCCAAAAGAATCTCGATTATGCCATGGTACACTTATTCTATGTCAACACTCACCTAAAAGTTAAAACATGATGTACCCTTGTTTCTATACCACACGTATTAATGGCATGAAAATTTTAGGTGTGAAAAAATTATACCAATTGGAAGGTTTACTTAAAAAATATACTAGAATTTCATAAAGATGAAGTCAGTGGGATATGCTCAACTAAATGATATTCTTAAATAGGATTATGGAATCTAGTGTGATCTAGTCCAATGTGGTATGCTTAAACAGATTAGTGGTACTTGGACCCTTCTAGCCAGGTGTTAACTAAACTTAGCACATTAGACCAACTCAACCATGCACAAAAGGGCTAAACCAATCCATAGAGTCAAGATGAATGGTATAATCAATCTATCCTCACCTAACCTCAAACAAACTTTTGATCTACATCATGTGGTTTACCTCATCCATGTCTATCATAACCATATTTCCCAACCCCGACAATATACACTAACCTCGAATCAATGAGACCAAGACAGGGAAAAAAAATCAACATCAACAAGGAAGGGTATAACAGTCAAAGCGAATCTCGAGATGAATCAGGACTTAAACATTTTGGATAAAGTCTTTTCCTTGCCATAATATTTCTTACCTCAAACTGTTCAGCTTATATCCCACATAAATAGTAGCCAGATACCTATGCTCTCCCAATCTCCCACTACCACCACCACCAAGCTACATAAACATATATATACGTTACTACTATTTGTAAGATCTAAATGTTATTTTAGTTAGTATTCGGTAGGATACTATTTCAGGAGGAGTAATAAGGTCTAATTGACCCCATGTGTTGCTAATAAATTATGCATCATGCTGAGATTTTTGGTTGGTGCATATATGTTGAGACAATATGAGTATATACCCTTTTCTTACAAATCTTGAGGACGAGATTTCTGTTAAGGGGGGTAGGATTTGTAACACCCAAAATCCAATGTGGGGATTTATAAATGATTCTTCAAAGGGTCAAGAGTTAAAAAACGTTTCTTAACATCGGATCCCAAGCTTTTAAAAGTTATTATAACCTAAGATAAATAGTTGGCCATGCTAAAATGTCAAGCATAGAATCTAAAACCTTTTTGAACTAGAAACCTAGAAATAAATAAACAATAAAATGATGATAATGGGGGAGTGTCCCTCTCATGAACTAAATAATTAATACTTAAAGATGTCTAACTAAAGAACTCTTGATAAAATATTATCTAACATCTTCCTCTAAAACTAAATAAGTATTAAACCTTTAAACGTTGAATAAACACTCAAACTAATTATACATTTAAATTAATGACTTCTTTGAAATAAATAAAATAAAATGTTGTACCATGCGGGGACTATTTTGTTTGTTGCATCTAAATTAGAGTTTGAAATTCAAAACCAAACTTTAATATAAATTTGAATTTAAACCTAAACTTGGGAAGAACAAAAAAACAAGGGAAATAGAAATGGAAAAGAAAAAATACAGAAAAGAGGGGGGAAAGCCACGCCTGGGCCGAATCCTCCACTCCTTGGCCCAAGTCTCATCTAGGGCGGCCCATGCACCGCGTCACCTACCAGTGGGGCCAGGTGGCCAACTGTTGGAACTTGCTCACTGGCGCAAGTTGATCCAACGGGGAGGTGTAGTAACGCAAACAGGGTTTCTGCACGTGATGGCAATAGCTCTGTTAATCTAGCCTCTCAAGGGCACTGTGCGGGGGTATTTATAGGTGTCTGGGTGCCTAGCGTCCCGTGTTAAGGACGCATGTAACCTTAGTCACCTAGGTTATCCCCGGAATATTCCCATAAAGCGGGGTTACAGACCGTAATTATAGGGAGGCCTTTACAAATTAGGCCCGTAACGCGCAACGGCCACGCAGGGCTTGTTACAATGGGCCGGATCACACGTGGGCCTCCATTCTGGACGAGGTCGCAGGATGAGACGACCTCGTCACAGGTCTTCGTCCGGCAGCGTATGAGACGAAGGGTAAGTCTGCCCGCTGTCTTGTCACCGTTGGTGCAGCGAGTACGACGAAGGCCTCAAGCGAAGGGTGTCGTCTTCGCCTTCGCCCCAACATTTGCCCTTCGAGGGACCAGTTCGACTAAGTCACCTGGTGCCGAAGACGTCGCTAGATGGCGGAGACGCTGCCCTCGCTCGAAATGGTTCCGCGGGGGTTTTTTTACATGACCGTTGATTGACGCCGTACTGTTGGATTGCGGGTTTCCCGAAGCGCCGCTCCCTGTGTATAAAAGGGGACGGGGGGCGACGCGTTTTGAACTTTATCTTTCCGCGCTCCGTGAAAACCCTAACCGCCTTCTCAAACCTCTTGCTGCTCGTCTGCCCTCCTTGCTCTTGTTCGCCAGAGATCTGGCCCGTGTGAAGCAGACCGACCGCCGCCGCCGACGGTACGTAGCGATGTCGACCTCTTCTTCTTCTGCTGCGGCTACGCTGCCGGCCGACGCGTCGTTTGAGGAGACGCTGAGCACTATGGCGGCGGAGGAGTTGCGCGCCGGCGACACGGTGGATTTCGGTGTGTCGCGGATGTCCTCGGTCCGCGTGCAAGATATGCAGCAGCTTGGTTACTTTAGCGGCAGAGTCGCTCGTGTCCCGGGGACGGAGGAGGTCCCCGAGCCAGAAGGCGAGTTGGTTGTCTTCGAGGCGTTCTTCGCCGCTGGTCTTCGCTTGCCTGTGCACCAATTTGTGGGAGAAGTCCTGCGCAGATTTAACGTCCAGATCCACCAGCTGACTCCAAATGCCGTGGTGGCTCTGTCGAAATATGTCTGGGCGGCGACTTCGTACGGCGGACAGCCATCGGTCGAAGTCTTCGCGAAGTACTATTGCCTGCACTGGCAGAAAAGGATGATCGGAAATAAGGTTGCTCAGTTTGGGTCCTGTACATTTGCGTCGAAGACCGGCAAGACCTCGATGGAGGTAGTTGAGTTGGTTCCTTGCGCCCGCAATAAATGGGGCAACTGGCATGAGTTTTGGTTCTACGTTTCGGAGGGCACAATCGAGGACCATCCGGGGCTCCCCGTGGCCGAGATGTGCTCGTATTATTACTCAGCATACCCGCAGTTTGAAGTGGCGGAGGAGGATGCAGACGATGGGGCCCTTCGGTGCGCGGCCGGTCTGAGCAGCGGGCGCGATTTGGTTGAGGAGTTTGTGGCGTATGGGGTGTGGCCTTTGGCGCATGGCTGGGCGCTGGGCGAAGTATGCCCTCGCAAGATGCCTTCCCGTGGTGGGATGCTGGTGCGAAGTCCCGCCTTTGCACTGGATCTGCGTAGTCGCGATCCGGTCGCCGTTGTGCGTGAGGCGGAGGATGGGGCGGTGCGGATTGTTGGTCGGTACGTGCCGAAGACAGAAGGCCAGCGTAGCTGGGATATACGCGGGTCTAATGACCGCTTGAACAGGGTCTTCGAATTGAACCGCCTGCCGTATGGCGGTTATCCCGGGCAAGACGATGTGGATCGTCGCGGGAAGAACCCGGTGGCGGAGACTGGAGACGACCCCGCACCGGCGGCCGCCCCATCCTCTAAGAAGAGGAAACTAGGTATTGCTACGGGAGGACTGGGGGTTTCCGATGGTTTTGCTAGGGAATTGATGAGGACATGTGCGGCCCCAGGGGGAAGGATGTCTTCGCCCGAGCTCTGGGAGTCTTCAGCGCGGATGCTGAGGGTTACCGGGGGTTGGTGGCCTAAGAATGTTCCTATCCCCCGCGCGGCCGGCGAAGATTTTTTTACATCTCGCATGGTTCGTGATTGGAGGGTGTTTCCTTATGGGCGGAATATTGCTGCTAGTTTTGTCGGTAGTGATGGACAAGGATCGTCAGGGAGCTGCGCAGAAGCGCCAGGCGGTTGTCAGGCTGCCTGAGGCCAGGCCGAAGAGGTCGCGGGGGACTGCGAAGGCTGCTGCCACCGGCGGAAGCCAGCCGACACTGGCGGCGAAGTCGGCCGCCCCTGGGTCCAGCAGGGTGCCGAAGGCTGTGAAGGTGGCCGCCGCCGGCGGTACCAAGTCTGTCCCGGCGCGAGCCGTGAAGGCTCGAGAGCTGCCTCCGCTGGGCAAGCGCGTTCCCGACTTCGCCACCGATATTAGCGTGGATGATTATCTTGTTGGTAAGTCGTTAGCTCGAGTTTTTTTTGATATATTGATACGTTGCAGGGTCGGGCGAAGGCCAACTTGTTGTTGTTCCGCCCGCCGTGGCGACCGCGGCGGCTGCCGTGGTGCCTAGGGCGAAGGGTAGTGCTCTTAGTGCCGGTGGTGAGATTCCGGCACTCACTGCCGTCAGGGACGAGGCGGGCGCTGTGTCCCGCCGGCTGAAGGAGGCGTTAAGTCAGGTAAATTGAGCTAGACTTCGGTTTTTACCAGCTTCGTTGGGGCTGTGGTCTTATGTGTGTCTTGCAGGCGGCTAACTTCGCAGACCGCACGGCGTCGGGGGCCCTTACAGCAGTTGTGTCTGCCGAAGTCGAGAGACTTCGGGCGCAACATGCTGACGCCGTCCGGGAAAAGTCGGCCGCCGACAGCAAGTGCCGCAAGTTGGCGGATAAGGTGGCCGCGCTGGAGGGTGAGAGGACTGACCTCCGGCGCCAACTGGTGGAGGAGAGGAAGGAGGCTAATGAGGCCCTCGCCAAGGCGCAGTCTGCGCAGGCGGAGGCCAATTTGGCGCGGGCGGAGTGCAGTCTCGCCAGACAGCGCGCCGAGGAATTGGAGGAGCGGTTCAACGCCCTGCAGACCCGTGTGGAGAGGGCCGAGGCTTCAACGCGCTCGGAGGCTGAGCGGACGCGCAAACACCTTATGGACTCATACCACGAGCTGGGCACGCGGACCGCTGACTTCGAAGTGCCAGACCAAGAGCCTGGCCTTCGTTGCTTCGAGTGGCTGCAGGAGGAGTTGTTGGCGCTCCCCACCATTATGGAGGGGTTTATGTCCTATGCCTCCCTGGTCACCTGCGAAGGGGCGATGAACGCGCTGTCCCGCAAGGGGTGCCGGCGCTATGAGGTCTTCGACCAAGCTGATGAGGATTTTGAGCGTGATATTTACAAGGTTGAGGACCCTGTGGTGAAGGAATCCGCGGGAGCCCTCTTCGACCGGATGTGGGGTCCTCACGGTCGGGAGGTGGTCAGGGAGCGGTCCGATACGGCGAGGGGTCAGGAAATGTTTGACTTTTGTTTGGTGTTGTTGAATGTGGGTTATATGTGGGTTTGCTGAATCTGTGTGCTGTGTCTCAGGCGGTGCGTAACGAGAAGGTGGAGGACTTCGGGGCTTTGAACAGCGCGCAGCCTGACTCGGAGTCGAACCCGGTGGCAGCTGTGTCCGAGGTCGCCCCGGCGCCGCCCCCAGAGATCGTTGGAGGCGCCCCTGATGCCCTTGCAGCCACTGCGGCCGGCGGTGGCTCGTCGCCAACTGCCGCGCCGAGGGCTGAGGATCCTGCGAAGATGGCGGCGGAGGCGGCAGTGGAGGATCCTACGACCGCTGGGTCTTCGCAGGTGGCATAGTGGGTGTGGGTAGTTAGGGAATTTTGCATATGTTGCTGAACCTTGGTTGCTGCGCAGGTTCAAGATTTTGGGCCTGCGCACGCAGCCGCTACTGCTAATTTTGTGGCGGCTTCGACCGTGGATGATGGGAATGAATCAGATGAATCTGCGTCTAAGCTTTCTGATTTTGATGATTCTAGGAGTTCGGTTGGATGGACTGAAGAGTCGTCAGATGAGGACTTGGGTTACTTTGCGGCCTTGGATATGGCAGCGGCGGAGGCTTCGCCGCGTGCTGTGGATGCTGAGGTTGTGCCTGGTCCAAGTGCGGGGCGTAGGCGGCGAAGGGCGGTTGCGAAGCGTAGAGTGAGTGAGGCGGACGGCGGTCGGCTTCGTGTGAACAGGGCTGGCAGGCAGGAACTGTTGTCCTTGCCGGCCGCTGTGAGTGCAGGTGAGGGGGAGCTGCGAAGTCTTTTTGCGGGTGAGGAGCGGAGGATAATGCTATTTAACTATAGGGAGAAGGGAATTATTCCGAAGGTTGAACCGATGTAAAGTGTGATGCCCTCGCTTGTTCATATGTAATGGCTTGTATGATGAGGTTGTGTGCCTTCGCACATTCGGCTATGCTCAGGAAGGCGTTACGTACTTGGTCTGGTGTATTTGTTATGTTGGTCTGGTGCGCATGTAGTCGGTCTTTGCGCGGACAGTTTGGTGTAGTCTTTTCCGCACTTGTTGTGCTTAGTCCGGCTGCACCCTTAGGCGACTGTTGCACGGATAGTCTTCGCGGGAGACTTCGATTTTTCACACTTGTTGTGCTAGTCCGGCTGCACCCTTAGGCGACTTCTACACGGATAGTCTTCGCGGAAGACTTCGATTCTTCGCACTTGTTGTGCTAGTCCGGCTGCACCCTTAGGCGACTTCTGCACGGATAGTCTTCGCGGAAGACTTCGATTTTTCGCACTTGTTGTGCTAGTCCGGCTGCACCCTTAGGCGACTTCTGCGCGGATAGTCTTCGCGGAAGACTTCGATTTTTCGCACTTGTTGTGTTAGTCCGGCTGCACCCTTAGGTGACTTCTGTACGGATAGTCTTCGCGGAAGACTTTCGATTTTTTGCACTTGTTGTGCTAGTCCGGCTGCACCCTTAGGCGACTTCTGCGCGGAGTTGTCGCACGCGAGGGTGGCTAGCGCTGGGCCTCGCGGTGACTTTGTATTGGTCGAATGTCGAAGACCGTCGGCGCAGTCTTTTTTCGACGTAGATTTTTGCGTGGGATTTTTCACTTGTATATTACATGACTCCGCCTCGTTAAAAACCTCACCCCCCGGGAGGAAAAGAGTGTGGGCCAGAATAAAATTGTTTTTGCGAATTACAAGGGCGAGCTGGCCCTGATGAGTCAAACAAAAAATTTGCGGAGATTATCGATGTTCCAGGAATGCTCCAAGTCTTCGCCGTTTGGCGTTGCGAGCCTGTATGCGCTGGGGGAGGCCTTCGTCTTGACAATGAAAGGGCCCTCCCACTTGGGCTCCAGCTTGCCCCTGGACTCTGTTCGAGCTGTCCGGACGAGTACGAGGTCCCCTTCGCTGAATTCCCTTGGGATGACTGCGTGGTCGCGCCATGCTTTTGTCTGGGCTTGGTATTTGTCCAGAGCCTGTAGGGCGAAGACGCGGTCTCCGTCGATGAGGTCCTTCGAAGTCGGCTCGTCTACGTCGGGGACGACCGACGCGGCTGTCCGAGGCGACCCATGTTTTATTTCTTGCGGAGTCATGGCCACCGATCCGTATAATAGGCGGAAGGGGGTGAACCCAGTTGCCCTGCACTCAGTTGTGTTCAGCGCCCAAACCACATCGGGTAACAGGTCGGGCCACTTGCCTTTTTGTCGTCGAGGAGCATTTTCTTGACGGCTGTGAAAATTTTGCCGTTGGCGCGCTCCACGACTCCGTTGGACTGGGGGTGGTACACGGAGGCAAAGGCAAGCTTGGTGCCGATGGAGAAGCAGAAGTCTTTGAAATCTTGGTTGTCGAACTGCTTGCCTTTGTCAACCGTGAGTTCGGACGGTACTCCGAAGCGGCAAACAATATTTTGCCAGAAGAATTTCTAGGCTGTCTTCGATGTGATGGTAGATACTGCCCTCGCTTCAATCCATTTGGTGAAGTATTCAACGGCGACGAAGGTGAACTTGAGGTTCCCCTGAGCCGTGGGTAGGGGCCCGACAATGTCTAGGCCAGCGCTGAAGGGGCCACGTGTGGGCGATCAGCTTCGTGAACTGCGAGGGGTGTCCTGAGCGTGGGGAAAATTTTTGACAGGCTTCACAGGATCTGACGACCTGATTTGCGGCGCAAATAATGGTGGGCCAGTAGAAACCTTGGCGAATCACCTTTATCGCTAGGGCCCTAGGCCCTGCGTGGGAGCCGCAGGTCCCCTTGTGGACTTCGCGCAGGATTTGGACGCCTTCGGTCTCGGTGACGCACTTAAGCATCGGTTGACTGACCCCCTTCTTGTAAAGTTGGCCCTCGATCAGTGCAAAGTCCCGGCTTCGGTGGTTGAGGCGCTTGGCCTCATTGCTGTCGATTGGGTGATAGTACCCCTACAGGTACAGGGTTATTGGCGCCTGCCAGTCTTCGGTCATGATGAGGTTGATTATGCGGTGGCCCTCGCTGTCGTTGGTTATTTGGAGCCCTTCAGGGCTGCGGACGGCTGGCGTGCCGATGACATGGTAGAACACGTCGGAGGGTAGGGCTTCGCCCCTGGCGGCTGCCTTGGCCAATGCGTCGGCTTCTTCATTCTTGGCCCGGTCCACATGCTGCAAGGTGAATCCCTTGAATTGTCTCTCGAGACTTCGGATGGCCGCGAGGTATTGCATAAGTGCGGGGTCCTTTGCTGCATAGTCTTTCTCGACTTGGCCGGTGACTACCTTGGAGTCTGTTCTGACAATGCAGGTGGTGACACCAAGGGCTCTTAGTTTGCGGAGGCCGAGGATGACAGCTTCGTATTCTGCTATGTTGTTTGTGCATCTGTCAGATTCCAGAGCGAAGCTTAAGCGTGCCGCGTATCTGTGCTTGACCCCGGCGGGTGAGGTGATGACTGCAGCAGCGCCTGCCCCCGCATGGCACCATGCGCCGTCGCAGTGGATTGTCCAAACCTTCTCTGCGGACGGGTCCGACTGTGTTATTGGCCCAGTCCAGTCGACGACGAAGTCTGCTAGAACTTGTGACTTGATCGCTGTCCTGGGCTCGAAAGTGATGTGGTAGCCAGAGAGTTCGGCCTCCGGGTTTCTGAATAATTCGCCGAGTCCCCTATCTGAGGTGACGCGGACCTTGAATGCTTCAAAGTAGTGGCGCAATTTGCGCGAAGACATAACAACTGCATAGGCTATCTTTTCGAGTTCCGTCATGTTACATTTTGACGGTGTGAGCACTTTGGAGACGAAATAAACTAGGCACTGTCTGATCATGCCCTCTACTGTCTGCTCCTGAACCAGTGCCGCGCTGACCGCGTGCGGCGAGGCCACAACGTAAAGCAACAGGGGTAGCGAAGAGTCGGGGCTTGTAAGAACCGCCAATTCCAACAGGTACTGTTTCAGTGAGGCGAAGGCCGCCGCCTGCTCTGGTCCCCATGCGAGGTCTTTTGCGCCGCGGAGTGTTTTGAGGAAGGGAAGACTTCGCTCAGCGGATTTGGAGATGAATCTGTTGAGGGCGGCCAATCTGCCCGTCAGACGCTGGACGTCTCTGGCTGACTGCGGGGGCGTCATGTTGATGATGGCCTGGATTTTGGTTGGGTTGGCCTCGATGCCGCGGTGTGATACCAAGTAGCCCAATATTTTCCCCTAGCGAACGCCGAAGATGCACTTTTCGGGGTTCAGGCGAAGTCGTGCATCCCGCATGTTCGCGAATGTCTTGGCGAGGTCAGCGAGATGGTCCTCCTTGCTCCTGCTGGCGACGACGATGTCATCCACATTTGTGAATATATTTCTGCCGACTTGCCCTTCGAGCACTGTTTTGGTTAGCCGGGAGAAGGTGGACCTGGCGTTCTTGAGTCCCTCCGGCATTCTGATAAAGCAATATGTGCCAAAGGGTGTTATGAAGTTGGTGCTGGCCTTGTCTTCCTCCTTCATATATATTTGATGGTAACCGGAGAAGCAGTCGAGGAGTGACATGACTTCGCACCCGGCCGCGCTATCGACTATTTTGTCGATCCGAGGCAACGAGAAGTTGTCCTTTGGGCAGGCCTTGTTGAGACTGGTGAAGTCGATGCACATTCGCCACTTGCCGCTCTTTTTCTGCACCATCACAACGTTGGAGAGCCACGTGGGGTAAGCCACTGGCTCGATAAATTTGGCTTCCAGGAGGCGATGCACCTCGGCCTTGGCGGCTTCTGTCTTCTCGTCGGACATTTTGCAGAGCCGCTGTTTTTTCGGTCTCACCGAAGGATCGATTCCCAAGCTGTGCTCAATTATGGATCGGCTGACCCCGACCAAGTCGAGGGCGGACCAGGCGAAGACGTCTTTGTTCTTGGACAAGCAGCATAGGAGTTTCTCCTCGTCATGCGAAGTGAGGTCTTCGCTGATGGTGACTGTCTGCATGGGCGTGGCCTGGTCGAGGGGAACAGTCTTGGTCCCATCGTTGCTCTGCAGCTGTGCCTTGTCGTGTTCTTTTTTCGGTTGGGCTGGCGGACGTAGGGACCTCGCGCTGGGCCGTGAGGCAGTGAACATTTCTTTGCCCGGGGATGAAGTCCCGCTCTATATTGCACGCAGTCTGCTGATTGCCGTAGACCGTGATGGCGCCTAACGGACCTGGTATCTTCATGCACAGGTACAATCCGTGAATGGCTGCCTCAAACTTGTTGATGGAGCCCCGGCCCATGATGGCGTTGTACGGATACACCATATCGACGATGTCAAAGGTTATTTGCTCACTTCGGGCATTGGGTGCTACACCGAAGGAGAGAGGCAACTCTATTTTGCCGATAGGAAAAGTGCCCTTGCCGCCGAAGCCATACAACGGGTTGTCCGAAGGCTTGAGCAGGCTGTGGCTTATGCCCATGCGGTCGAAGGCATGGAGGAAAATGATGTCTGCTTGACTGCCATTGTCGACTAGGACTTTGTGCAGGTCCCAGCCTGCCACACTACAGTTGATAACCATGGCGTCGATGTAGGGGGCGCTGCGTAGGTCGACGTCCCGGGCGTCGAAGGTTAGCGGTACATGGGACCACTTCGTCTGCACGACTGGACCGGTGATGGCGACGTGGTTGATGCTGCGGTAGTGGTCCCGCTTCTGCCACTTTATGTCGAAGTCGGTGCTGGACCCCCCAGTGATCATATGAATGACTCCGCGATACGACTGATCGGCGAAGTCTTCTTGCTTTGGGGCGTGGGGGTTGTTGATGTTTTGTTGTTGCTGGTGTGGAGGTGGGGGTGGGGGAGGTACGATTTGTACTTCCTGGTGGTGTTGGTATGCGTGGTGCGGTGGATGCGGGGCGGGGGCGTGGATGTATGGTGGAGGGTGTTGCTGATAAGTGTGCGCGACAACTCCAGGGTTGTCGGTCGGTTGCGCCCGTGCCATCCTGTCTCTGGTGGCCTTCGTCTCTGGGCAGTCTTTGGTTTGGTGGGTGCAGTCTTCGCCGTGGAAAAGACAGTAGAATCGGCGCGGCGGCTGCGCGCGTCCCCGGCCCCTACCGCGAGTTCCATTTCCGCGGCCCTGGGGGGATATTCCTGGCGGCGAGGGGCATCACCAGCGGGGTGCTGGTTGGCAATGTTGTGCACCTGCTGCTGATTGCGGCCGTCTCGACTGGATTCTGGCTGCGGAGTTCTCGTCCACGTGCGGCTGGACTATGGAGCATCTTTGGGTTTCCTCTGAGACTCAACTTTGCGCTTGATGAGGACATCAACACCAACACGAGCACATCTACACCAGCAGCACCTTCTCCAGCCCAGGCGCCACCCCTTCCACCTGGGCCAGTGACTCGGGCCCGTGCAAGAGAATTGAACTACATCATGTTGTTAAAGAACGAAGGCCCAGAAGAATAGACGACCAGCCCAATTGCGGCCCATAATGGACGACCTAGGGTTGGCCGCCCTAGGGGCTGCGCCCCCTCTCTATTTATACAGGAGCTGCGCCTCCTTTATTTTCCGAGTTTTGTTTTAGATCTAGCTTTAGCTACTCTCGAGCACGCGCAAATCTGCGCTGTCTTCGTGTATTCAGAACTCCACCCTCGAGTAATAGATTAGATTGCTCGCATCTTTTTCTTGTTCGTTCTTCGATTGCGCACAGGAAACGATCTTCGTGATCAGGCCGATCTCGCATCAGCAAGGTCGGTAACCACAGGGAGTTGGTTCAGCGATTGCATTGGCGCCTCGGGCTTGCTCGTCGTAGTCGGATCGCAAGGGTCATCTTCCACCAAATCGGAATTATCTCTACTCGCCGAAAGATCGGGCACCTCAACTACATCAATTGGTATCAGATTTCCAGGTTGATCGGTGAGTTTATCGAGTGTTTTTTTTTCCTATAGTCCACAAAACCACATAAAAATTCAGGTTAGACCTTATCCCAGCACCCTTTTGAGCCTCGCACTTTCTTTCAATAATCTGCATTGTTGAATTTGTGTGCTTTCGCGTCATTTGTTGCTGGTTGCATTGTGTTCTTCCACCATTCAAATCCTAGCGCCGCCACCATCTCCCCTTTGATCACGCCACAAACCGAGTCAACATTGTTTCCTTGTTTTTCTCCTTCGGTTACGTCAAAAAAAAAAACAGAAAAAACAAACCGAGTCAACGGCCGTTTCCTTATTTTTCTCCTTCGGTTACGAAAAAAAAAACAGAAAAAAAAACCGAGTCAACATCGTTTCCTTGTTTTTCTCCTTCGGTTACGTCAAAAAAAAAAAACAAAAACAAAAAAAAACAACGAAGGAGATAGGATACGGTTGTTTCATCCCGGTCGTTTGAAAACATAACTTGAGCTACCTTCCTTAAATCGGGCATAACTTTTCGCTCGGGTGTCCGAAAAATCTCAAATTTTTACAGGAGCTAGTTGACACCATTCTGAGGCCGGCCAAACTAACCTTCGGTCTGTTTGGGTTCGACAAAATTGTCAAAAAAATTCAGGAAGATAAAGAAAAAAATTCATCAAAGTTCTCGCACGCTTTTCAGAGAACTTCCTGATTTTCTGTAGACCACATTTGAACTCTGTTTTAGGTGAAACTTCGTGTAGCTCCTATTTTGTTGCTTCTTGTGCTGAGAAAAATATCAAAAAATTCATACAAAAAAGAAAAACAAAATCACTTGTGATTCCTACTAGTGGCCTCGCTAGTACAATATTTACGGTACTGCCATTCTGCTAGTTCTATCCGTCCTTTGCACTTGTGGCCAGCAATATAGTTTCGTGTTTTGCACTATAATTCAACTTTGCATTATTGTTTGGTCGTGCTACTCCTTGACTTGAGTGCAGCCTACCCAGAACTCCACATATTTCTACGACGAGTAGGTTTCTGTTTCTCCAGGCAATCGCTCATCCAATCTTTCACCGGTTCCACCTGTTGGTTGCAGTTCACCACTGTGGCTTGGTAAGAACGGATAAGAACTTGATAACAGCACTAGTGTGAGCGCCTTGTGAGCAGTACACCCCTATTTTTGTCGTTTTTTTTTGGTGTTTTGGTGTTTGCGCTAACTATGGCAGGAGCACATGACACGGTGGATGCCCAGTTGCTGGAAGTAAAGGGACAAGTTGATGGACTTGCTGATGACATTAGGACGATGCATGAACGGCTTGATTCAACGGTCACTTCGACGACCGAGCGTTTCAACCAGCTTGACCTTGCTCAAACGGCGACTCGCACCACACTCGACACCATCCTGGCACGCCTTGATGCGTTGACCACAAAGATGGAGCAGGACTACGGCGGTGACACTGAGTGGGACGATGGAGATCGCCGTGGTCGTGCACGCCGTGTGGTTCGTCATCCCCCTAATGACTTATTTTCTAAGATTAAATTTAAAATTCCACCTTTTAATGGCAAATATGATCCTGCTGCATATCTTGATTGGGAGTTAGAGGTTGAACAAAAATTTTCATGCCATGATATTGCTGCACATTCTCAGGTTAAAGCTGCTATTAGTGAATTTACTGATTTTGCTTTAATTTGGTGGCGTGAGTTTAAAATAAAACATCCCACTACTATTCCAACCACTTGGGATCAGTTGAAAGCTGCGATGCGACATCGATTTGTGCCTTCGTATTATGCTCGTGATTTGCTTAATAAAATGCAGCGTTTTCAGCAAGGTTCTCAATCTGTTGAGGACTATTTCCAGGAGTTACAAAAAGGTATGATTCGTTGTGGCATATTAGAGGACAACGACGCTGCTATGGCACGTTTTCGTGGTGGTTTAAACCGCGAAATCCAAGATATACTTGATTATAAGGAATATTATGATATGACTACTTTATTTGAATATGCTTGCAAAGCTGAACGTGAAGTGCAGGGACGCCGCTCGAAGCCATATTCTAACCCCTTTGCAGGACGAAGCTCGACATCCACCTCAGCACCAGTTCCCCCTGCGCCATCCACATCCACCACTACTCCACGCGAGAAGACGACCAAACCAGCCAGCACTGCCCCACCCACAGGTCGTACACGAGATATTCAGTGTCATCGCTGTAGAGGATTTGGCCATGTGATTCGGGACTGCCCAAACAAGCGCACTTTGCTCATTCGTGACGATGGTGAGTACTCTTCCGCTAGTGATTCTGAAGAAATTGAACATGCACTACTTGCCACTGACCATGCAGCTAAGGCAGAGGTACATGTCAACCCGGACGACGCTGATAGGTATGAAAGTCTTGTTGTGCAGCGTGTTCTCAGTACACAGGTCGCTTTGCCCGAGAAGAATCAGCGACACACTCTGTTCCATACAAAGGGTGTTGTGCAGGAGCGGTCAATTCGCATCATTATCGACAGCGGCAGTTGCAACAATTTGGCGAGTACCAAGCTGGTCGAAAAGTTATCGTTACCCACTCGTAAGCATCCAAACCCATATCACATTCAATGGCTTAATGATGGTGGTAAAATAAAAATCACACGTTCCGTGCGCGTTCCTTTCTCCATGGGTGCTTATTCTGATTTTGTTGATTGTGATGTTATTCCCATGGAAGCATGCTCTTTGTTACTTGGTCGACCTTGGCAATATGATACTGATAGCTTGCATCATGGTCGTTCGAATCATTATTCTTTCATTTTTAAGGGTCAGAAAATAATTATACATCCAATGACACCTGAACAAATTATTAAAGATGATCTTGCCCGAGCTGCTATAACTGCTAAACAACTTGATCCATCGCCCTCTGTTCCTTCTGAAATCAAGTTGAAGGCTCCTGTTTTACTTGCTACACGTGCTGATTTTGATGATCTACACGGTGCTCATTTGCCATGCTATGCACTTATATGCTCTAGTGTCCTCATTTCACTTGATGATGCACCATCTTTGGCTATTCCCCCTATGGTTGCTAACCTTTTGCAGGAGTACGCTGATGTCTTTCCCAAAGACTTACCACCGGGTCTCCCACCACTTCGTGGCATTGAGCACTAGATCGACCTCATTCCCGGCGCACAGCTTCCGAACCGCGCACCGTACCGTACAAATCCGGATGAGACGAAGGAGATTCAGCGCCAGGTACAGGCGTTGCTTGACAAGGGATACATTCGTGAGTCTCTTAGCCCTTGCTCTGTTCCTGTGTTACTTGTTCCCAAGAAAGATGGGTCATGGCGTATGTGTGTAGACTGTCGTGCTATTAATAACATCACTATTCGTTATCGATATCCTATACCACGCCTTGATGATATGCTAGATGAGCTTAGTGGTGCCATTATTTTCACTAAGATTGATTTGCGTAGTGGTTACCACCAGATTAGAATGAAACTGGGTGATGAATGGAAAACGGCTTTTAAAACGAAATTTGGTTTATATGAATGGTTGGTTATGCCGTTTGGATTGACTAATGCTCCCAGCACTTTTATGCGAGTGATGAATGAAGTTCTAAGGCCCTTCATAGGATTGTTTGTGGTTGTTTATTTTGATGATATTCTTATTTACAGCAAATCTAAGAAAGAGCATTTGGAACATTTAAGTGCTGTTTTTGATGCATTGCGTGCTGCCCAGTTATTTGCTAACATGGAAAAATGCATCTTTTGTACACGACGTGTCTCGTTTCTTGGTTATGTTGTTACTCCACAGGGCATTGAGGTGGATAGCAACAAGATTGCTGCCATTCGGGAGTGGCCTACACCGACGACGGTCACACAAATTCGGAGCTTTCTTGGACTTGCCGGTTTCTACCGCAGATTTGTTCGTGATTTTAGCTCCATTGCAGCGCCTCTACATGAGCTTACAAAGAAAGATGTTCCATTTGCTTGGAGTGATTCCCAGGAGGAAGCGTTCAACACTTTGAAAGATAAGTTAACCCAAGCTCCCCTATTGCAATTGCCTGATTTTAATAAAGTGTTTGAGCTTGAATGCGATGCTAGCGGTATTGGGCTAGGTGCTGTTTTGTTACAAGAAGGAAAACCAGTTGCTTATTTTAGTGAAAAATTAAGCGGTGCTAGTCTGAAATATTCTACTTATGATAAGGAGCTTTACGCTTTAGTGCGCACTTTGCATACATGGCAGCACTATCTTTGGCATCGTGAGTTTATAATCCATTCTGATCATGAGGCTTTAAAACATATTCGTACCCAAACAAATCTGAACCGTCGTCATGCTAAATGGGTAGAATTCATTGAGTCCTTTCCTTACATTATTAAACACAAGAACGGGAAGGACAATGTTATTGCTGATGCTTTGTCTCGTCGCTATACCATGCTGTCACAGTTAGATTTTAAAATCTTTGGTTTGCACACTGTGAAAGATCAATATGTTGATGATGCTGATTTTAAAGATGCTTTCGGCCATTGTATTAATGGGAAACCATGGGGCAAATTTCACATACAGGATGGGTTCCTGTTTCGCGCTAACAAGCTGTGTGTTCCAGCTAGCTCGGTTCGTCTTTTGTTGTTACAGGAAGCACATGGAGGCGGTCTCATGGGGCACT
Source organism: Zea luxurians (assembly GCA_029449295.1). Lineage (NCBI taxonomy): Eukaryota > Viridiplantae > Streptophyta > Magnoliopsida > Poales > Poaceae > Zea > Zea luxurians. The sequence continues at coordinate 203,198,542 of JAOPSE010000003.1, forward strand.
TTGGCGTCTACAAGACACATGAGGTGTTGGCTGCCCACTTCTTTTGGCCTCGGATGCGCGCTGATGTTGAGCGCCTTGTTGCACGCTGCACTACTTGTCAGAAAGCTAAGTCACGGTTGAACAACCATGGTTTGTATATGCCTTTGCCTGTTCCTACTTCCCCTTGGATTGATATTTCGATGGATTTTGTTTTGGGATTGCCTAGAACTAAGAAGGGGAGGGATAGCATTTTTGTGGTTGTTGATCGATTCTCCAAAATGGCTCATTTCATACCTTGTCGTAAGACTGATGATGCTAGCAATGTTGCTGAATTGTTTTTTAGAGAGATTATTCGTTTGCACGGTATTCCCAATACAATAGTCTCGGATCGTGATGCTAAGTTTCTGAGTCATTTTTGGAGATCTCTGTGGAATAAATTGGGAACTAAATTGCTGTTTAGCACCACTTGTCACCCTCAGACTGATGGTCAAACTGAGGTAGTTAATCGAACTTTGTCTACCATGCTTAGGGCTGTTTTAGACAAAAATTTGAAACGTTGGGAGGATTGCTTGCCTCATGTTGAGTTTGCTTATAATCATGCAACCCATTCTTCTACAAAGATGTGCCCTTTTCAAATTGTTTATGGTTACATTCCTAGGGCGCCTATTGCTTTGTTTTCGCTTGATGCTGCGGACGCCCCACACATAGATGCTCTTGCACATGTTGAACAAATGATTAATCTCCATGAACAAACTCAACAAAACATTGCTGCTGCTAATGCTAAATATCAGATTACTGGTAGTAAGGGCAGGAAACTAGTTACTTTTGAACCTGGTGATATGGTTTGGTTGCATTTGAGAAAGGATCGTTTTCCTACTTTGCGTCGTTCTAAATTGATGCCTCGTGCTGCTGGTCCTTTTAAGATACTAACCAAGATTAATGATAATGCTTATACCCTTGACCTGCCTGCGGAGTTTGGTGTTTCCACTAGTTTTAATGTTGCAGATTTGAAACCATATGCGGGAGAAGACGAGGAGTTGCCGTCGAGGACGACTTCAGTTCAAGAAGGGGAGGATGATGAGGACATCAACACCAACACGAGCACATCTACACCAGCAGCACCTTCTCCAGCCTAGGCGCCACCCCTTCCACCTGGGCCAGTGACTCGGGCCCGTGCAAGAGAATTGAACTACATCATGTTGTTAAAGAACGAAGGCCCAGAAGAATAGACGACCAGCCCAATTGCGGACCATAATGGACGACCTAGGGTTGGCCGCCCTAGGGGCTGCGCCCCCTCTCTATTTATACAGGAGCTGCGCCTCCTTTATTTTCCGAGTTTTGTTTTAGATCTAGCTTTAGCTACTCTCGAGCACGCGCAAATCTGCGCTGTCTTCGTGTATTCAGAACTCCACCCTCGAGTAATAGATTAGATTGCTCGCATCTTTTTCTTGTTCGTTCTTCGATTGCGCACAGGAAACGATCTTCGTGATCAGGCCGATCTCGCATCAGCAAGGTCGGTAACCACAGGGAGTTGGTTCAGCGATTGCATTGGCGCCTCGGGCTTGCTCGTCGTAGTCGGATCGCAAGGGTCATCTTCCACCAAATCGGAATTATCTCTACTCGCCGAAAGATCGGGCACCTCAACTACATCAGCGCTGGTGGAGCTCTTCGGATTTGGCGTATTTTTCAAATAGCTGATATAATTCCTGGAGGTTCTTGGGCGGATCTCTGATGCAGTGGCTGTAAAGGACGCCGGCGCGAAGGCCACTGATGGCGTAGTGGATGGCAATCTGGTCATCGACCGAGGGCAGCTGTGACTTGAGTGTTAGAAACTTGCGGTAATACTCCCGCAGAGTCTCTTTCTCCAGCTGCTTGCAGAGTGAGAGTTTGGCCAAGGCGTCGGTGTCCGGGCGGTACCCTTGGAAATTGAGCAGGAATTTGTCCCGGAGGCTTCTCCAGGAGTCGATGGACAGCGGTGGCAACCGGGTGAACCAGGTGAGAGCCGGGCCCTCGAGGGCGATGATGAAAGACTTGGGCATCGTGGCGTCGTCCCCACTGGAAGAGGCAACGGCGACCTGATAACTCATGATGTACTGTGCTGGGTCAATGCTGCCGTTGTACTTGGGATAGATCCCTGCCCGGAAGTTGGCAGGCCAGGGTGTCACTTGCAGGTGTGGCGCTAGGGGACTTCGCTCGTCGAGGTAGTTGACCCCTTGGAATGGCGCGACGTGTGGGATGGCGCGGTCCCGGTAGGGAAAGTGCAGGTCTTCGACTTGTGCGCGTTGTTGCAGGGGTGGCCCTTATTGCAGGCCGAAGTGGCCTTCGCGCTGCATTAGCGCGATCTCTTGCTCGAGCTCCTGGGCCTTCTGCTCTTCGTCTCGTATCATTTGCCGCACCTTGGCTTGTGCAGACACACGTTGGCGCTTGGCCTCAAGTATCTCTTTTTGCTTCTGGAGATTGCGGTTCTTGATGCGCACGGCGCGCAGCTGTAGCTGTTCTTCTGCGGAGACGCCGATGACTTCACCGTCCTCGGTGAAGTCCGTGCCCTCTGGTGGAGCGAAGTCTGGGGGAGGTTGCGGCTGTCCTTCAGGGCTGCATGTGCGGTGAGCGTCATCTTCGCAGGTGCGGTGAGCGTCGTCTTCAGTAGCCTCTTGGTGGGTGGAGTGGGTGAATGCGAGGGCCTTGCCCTTTTTTGTGGCCAGCAGTGCTGCCTTCGCATCCTTGTTAGCCTTCGAGCTAGCTTTCTTGGGTGCCATCGCGGGTGGTTGTTTCGTAGCACGAACGATGGGTGCCAAATGTTGGAACTTGCTCACTGGCGCAAGTTGATCCAACGGGGAGGTGTAGTAACGCAAACAGGGTTTCTGCACGTGATGGCAATAGCTCTGTTAATCTAGCCTCTCAAGGGCACTGTGCGGGGGTATTTATAGGTGTCTGGGTGCTCAGCGTCCCGTGTTAAGGACGCATGTGCCCTCAGTCACCTAGGTTATCCCCGGAATATTCCCATAAAGTGGGGTTACAGACCGTAATTACAGGGAGGCCTTTACAAATTAGGCCTGTAACGCGCAACGGCCACGCAGGGCCTGTTACAATGGGCCGGATCACACGTGGGCCTCCATTCTGGACGAGGTCGCAGGATGAGATGACCTTGTCACAGGTCTTCGTCCGGCAGCGTATGAGACGAAGGGTAAGTCTGCCCACTGTCTTGTCACCGTTGGTGCAGCGAGTACGGCGAAGGCCTCGAGCGAAGGGTGGCGTCTTCGCCTTCGCCCCAACACCAACCTCCTATGCCCTGGGTCGTGGGAGTGCCTGAGTTCATGGCCGACCCGTGGGCCCACCTTGTTAGTGGCTCTTGCATGGCTGACCGCATCACCCCGCTGAGTTGTGGGCCCTAATGGTTGGGTTCTTCCTCTTGCTCAGTACGTTGGAGGATTGCAACAACTCTCCGATCCCGTCGTAACAACCTCGACCGAATCTTTCGCCTTTTGACCGAGCTGCAAGTATATAGACTACGTGACCATCGTTCCTTATCCATCTTGCCCAAAGCCTCGCCATGTGCGGGGACCCGAGAGAGCACAGAGAAGGGGAGGTGTGAGAAGTGCACCGCCGGAAGAAATGCGGGTCCGCCACGGAGAAAGCCACGACGTCTCCCTGTTCCCTTGCGCGTGTGTCCTGGCACGTGATTTCCTCCTCCCTTGCACGCGCCGGTTTCCTCTACCGCTGTTCCGTGCGGTGTGGATTGCGGTCGTGGGCGGAACACCTTACCGGGTTGCGTCGCCAGCAGAAGCGAGATCCACTCTTTGATCAAGGCGACAGTGGTCGTGGTGATGGAGAACCACAGCTTCGACCACATCCTCGGTCGGCTGCATCGACTCAAACCCCGACCACGGTTTTGGGGATGCCCGTGCATAGATTTTTGGCTCCGGGGGCAGGCGTTACTTCCGACGCGGTGCCATTCTCGGTATCAGCGGCGTACACTGGCTCGGCCAGGGATGGAGCGATTCGCCAGCCAGCCATTGCGGATCGCGCGACACTATAAATCCATCGCACCCCTGCTTCTGCCCTCAGCCCGAACATGCGCTATGGTGGACTGAGCTCTCGCTGCGCCACCGCCAAACTGGGAGTCGTAGGAGGGAAGATTGAGTGAGTGCCGAGCTGCCGCTGCTGTGCTCCGAATTTCATCAGCTCTTCGACCCTACGACTGCATGTTGAGTTCGCCGCGTGCCTCATGGGTGGGTGCATCTGTGTTGGCCGCTGGGAGGAAACCTCTTCGGGGCAAATCCTGTAGCCGTGGACGCTCGTCGTCATCCACATCGCGAACGGCCCTGTCTTCATCCCAACCCTTGGTGAGTCCCCTGCCCAATTGATCTCCATTATCACCGCGACGATTAGTGCTATTAGGATCAAAGGTGAGGACCTTGTGCAGGGGATGGGTTGCCCGGTGGTGGCACCGTCGCGTCGGCCGTGGGCGCACTACGGTCTGTCGGCCGAGTGGAGGAAGACACCAGGATGGCCCTTGATGCGTGAATGAGCGTTCCAGATTAGAGTTGCCGATACCCTTTCATCCTTTTATCGCAGGCCGTGAGATCGTAATCTTGTGGTCGAGAGTTGATACCGGTTCGGTGGGCAAAACTTCTAATCGAGACCGCTGGATCGAAAGTTGATGGATAGGACTAGATCGCACGTATGCCTTTGTCATATTAAAATCCGACCGCACGATCTGATCTAGGTGGTTCATAGTGAACGATACCCCTTCGGCCGACTCTTTTGCATATGAGCCCCTGCAGAATGAAGTATTAAACCCGCGGTCCTAGGCATGCGCGGTCTGAGTGTGCTGAAGTTTTATAGTTTTGCCCCTGCCTTTCTTGGGAATTATGCGCGCAATCCCGAAATCCGAGGAAATTAGTAATTAATTATAGAAATGAATTTTTAATATAAAAATAATTCCTATAACTTGTTTAATTCATAGAAAATTCATATTAAGTCCAAATGAACCCATTCCAGTCCCGATAATTTTATAATATTATTGTTTATCATCTAGTATCTCTATTTGGACGTGAATGTCACATTAAAAATTAATATCCTACTTAATTTTGTACAAAACACATAAAACATTCAGAAATTCATAACTTCCCCATTTTAACTTCGATTTGATCCGTTCAAGTTGCGTTAGTCCCATATAAATATATACTATGCAATAATATCATTTATTACACCATGTTTAATTATTTTATAATTAGATCTTTATTTAACTTATGTTGGTTAGTCTTGATAATTTGCTTATCATTATAATTTACTAAATATGATCTATGGTCCATTTATAACGTAGATCAAAGTGAGTTAATTATTTATAAGATGTTCTCTCATATGATTTATACTAACCAATTTATAGTATAGTTTAATATTTTAATCACGTAGATCTTCTATAAAATCGTAACTCCTTAATCATAACTCCGATCTTAGTAGCTCTCGATCCCGCGATCTCGTTACGACGTGTAGATCATTATTATTTAGTTGTACTTATGTTTGGTGTGATGTTAATTTTTTCTATACCATATTTGTTTGTATTGCTACGACTAGCGTGAGGTCACGAGGATATGAAGAATCACCCTGGTAACTGGAATCTCAAGTGCCAGGCAAGTTGTGCCCTTGATCACTTTTTTTACCCAGTCATGTTCTTATTAATCATAATGATCTGCATAGGTTAATTTTGATGGGACCCAATAGGTTACCCTAGATTTTGACTATCTTTATACCTTGTTTCACCACTGGTTTTACTACTAAATTTTTGGGTAGTACATGCTATTGCTTTATGTGGCTTTGGGTATATAGATATTTATCACTCATTGTTATACTTTTTATTATCTATTTATTATTTACTGTTCATGATAAGATCATTATGTTAATGGGAACATGGAGAACCACCCGAGAAAACAGTGCTACCACAAGGGTTTAATGGGACGCCCATGGCTGATTAACTAGGAAAGCTAGTGGATGACTACCTTACCCAAAAGGGGCAAGGGCAGTAGGGGAGTGGTCAGTGTAGGGAGGTACTTGGGTTGATTTTGCTGTGATGGCAGTCAGGCGAGGGATTCCTGCACTGGAGCTTCCTATAAACTGTAGCGGGTTTTCTGAAGCTAGTGGAACTTTGTAAAGGCCTCGTAGTGTTACCGTGCCTCGCTTCCTTGGTAGAGGTGTATGGGATTCATGACCCCTTGGCAGATGGGTAACACGGCTTGTGGGTAAAGATGCGCAACCTCTGCAGAGTGTAAAACTGGTATGCTAGCCGTGCTCACAGTCATGAGCGGCTCGGACACTCACATGATTAAATTATGGAACCTAAATTCAATTTGTCATATGCATTTGCATGGAATTTTTTTATTAATTTTGTTCTATTATTTATTATGGTTTGATATTTACTTACACTTAGTAACTGCTAATAAAATTTTGACCAACTTATAAAAGCAATGCTCAGCTTCAACCTTTATTTTGTTGATCAGCCTTACACTTCACATGAACTCCCACCTTTGGTGAGTTCATACACATTATTCCCCTCAACTTGTTGAGCGATGAACATGTGTGAGCTCACCCTTGCTGTCTCACACCCCCACAGGTCAAGGACATGTACCACGGATGAGGCGCATGGTGGATGTTGCGCTGTGTTCGTGAGAGATCTAGGTGACGTCTCCCAGTTGACTTTCTGGCGCCAAGGATGGATTTTAGATCCTGTTATATTTATCTTTTATTTTGTAAGACTTCCTCTATATAATAAGTACTCTGATTATATTGTGACATTTATCTCTATACACTCTGTTATTATATATGTTGTCTTCTTTGGCGCATGTATGAGATGCACCCGGCTTTGTCCCTTGAAACCGGGTGTTACAAAAGGGCGAAGGTCTTTAATCATTAACATTTGTGTTGCCTTGTTCTTAATTCATAGCATTTGAGAACAAGTGACCAACACTTCACATGAGCTCCCACCTTTGGTGAGTTCATGCACATTATTCCTCACAACTTGTTGAGCGATGAACGTATGTGAGCTCACCCTTGCTGTACTTACATCCACCAGGTCGAGAACAGGTACCACAAGAAGAGGCGCATGAAGGATGCTACGATGAATTCGTGAGAGGTCTAGACCGTCGTCTCCAAGTCAACTATGGTTGCTAGATCGTTGTCTACGTATGATGTAATTATTTAATTATTTTGTACAGAACTCCTATTATATAGTAAAGATGTGACATTCGTTTCTGTACCATGAGTCATCATATGTGTGAGACTTGGTCCCAGCACAATTGATGATTATTTCGTGCCTGGGTTTTGGACCCCTAAAATCCGGGTGTGACATAAGTGGTATCTGAGGAATGTTGACTATATGACAAAACCTAGATAGAACTGGACAACCATCACCTATTTACCTTTGCTACTCTGATTCTTTGTAAACTTACCTTAATCTTTTCTCATCTATTACTGCTTTACTCTGATTACCCTTACCTTTTTCACTTCTGAAGCCCAAAGTGGATTTCACACTTTGAAATCTTGTACCTAAAGCGACTTTTAGGAATAGGAAACCTAATCTTAGGAACCAAATCAAAACTATTTTTGTAAATATTTATATGCTTGAGTGTTTGTTTTTATGATAACTGCTTGATTCGGTTCTTTGATTGAGTGTAATGAGTTGTGGAGTAATGTCCACAATTGCATCTGCATATACATATAAGCATAAAGAAATGTCTATAAAATAATGAGACAACCTAGATTATTTCCCATTCAAATATATCTAATGTCACATATCTATATTATCTTAACATATTATATCTTATCTTTGGAGATTCATCTCATAAGCATAGTCATCCCGACATAGACACAAAACAACAGATCAAGCTCTGCCCATGATCCTTCAGTTTATGACCAGCTACTAGCCTATCCGGTTGCCTACTAAATAATTTCCATTGCAAAACTATCTTACCATATATTTCTAACACAAATGGTCAATACCAGGAAGGGAGGCGGTATCGATCTACCTGCTAACAACCAACGCAGGAGGATTGTTAACCAACCACAACCAGAGATGAATCCTCCACCGAACCCTCCACCGGCTAGAACAGATCCTATTGCTGCCGCTCAGATGCAGCTGCTGCAGCAAATGGCAAACACCATGACGGAAATGCAAGCACAAATGTGACAAGAACGTCAAGAGATGCGCCAGGAGTGGCGGGAAATACGATAGGAAATGAGGCAAGAATGCCAAAGAAATGTGCCAAGAACGGCATGAACGACGACAACTACCACCTCCACCACCACCAGCTCTACCCAGGAATAAGCACCAGGAGTTTATGAGTCACAAGCCGCGACATTCTCCAACTCCTCCGACCCACTACATGCTGATGACTGGTTAAAGTCCATGGACAAGATGCTCAACATGGCTCAGTGCTCTAACATGGAGAAAGTACTCTATGCATTGGGTCGCCTAATAGGCCCCACTGCGGATTGGTGGGATGCATATTGCGCTGCTCACGCTGCTACCAACACCATCTCCTAAGCAGAATTCTCCACTCAATTCAGGAATTACCATATTCCTGCTGGTCTTATGAAGATTAAAAAGAAGGAGTTCCTATCCCTTAAACCAGGAGGCATGTCCGTAAGCGAATACAGGGACAAGTTCATCCAGCTATCTCGATATGCTCTTGGGGAGGTCGATGATGTTGAGAAAAAGCAGGAGCTATTTCTGGAAGGTTTGATCGGGCCACTACAATACCAACTGATATCACACACATTCTCGTCCTTCTAGAGACTACTGGACAAAGCTATTGCTCTAGAAAATAAGAGGGTTGAGCTTGGAGAAAAGAGAAGGGCTACTAACCAAGGACATGCTGGAAGTAGTTCAAGTCCCCGTTATAATACACCTCAAGGCACACTAGCTCGTGGCAGCTCTAGGCAACAAACTCAATAGACCCAATCTGCTCCTCCTCAAGCAAGCACTCGAGCTAGACCTGTTGCTCCTAATACATCCACAAACAAGTCATGCTTCAAGTGTGGACAGGATGGACACTATGCCAACTACTGTCCCAACAGGGCTGCTTATACTACTCCGGCTCCGATGAAGCAAGGTCAGACCTCAGGAGGCATGAGTCAACCCTTATCTGTCAATCAGGGTCAAGCCAACCATGTGGAAGCAGAAGCTAAACCTAGTGAACCCGAAAACCCGGATGAGGTGCCGGTTGAAGGTGAAGAAACCAGTGAAGAAGTCAACGAGCAACAAGATTAAAGTATATATATATATGTTTTAAGTAATATTTGTAAGACCTAGATAATACCTTAGGTAGTAGCTAGTACTTAATTGTTTTAAAAATAGTAATAAGGTCTATTTGACCCTATGTTTTACTAATAAGTGATGCATCATGCCAAGATTCTTGCTTGTGCATATATTTGAGACAAGAAGGGGCACATCCTTTTTTTTATTTAGTAATCTCGAGGACAAGATTATTTTTAAGGGGGGTAGAATTTGTAGGACCTCAAGAATCCTAATGCTAGAATCTAGTAAAACTTCCTAAAGAATTTGAATTTGAAATACTTTCTAGTAATAATTTTCTTGCATTAAATTTACTTCTCCCAAAATGAAGGTGTTGTATAATAAAACATAAAATAAGCGGAACCTAAATTAATTAAGCCCTTCTCTATCAATATATATATTTAGTTTAAATTCTTCTTTAACATAGGGCATTCACTAGGAAGAACCTACTCTTGAAAATACTATTTTACTTTGTATATATGAATGGCATAAAAAACACACACACATGCTTATATAGGAACAATAAATATATAAATAAATAAAATAATAAAATATTATTGCATTACATTCTGGTGTTTTGACTAAACATTTGTCTCAATGTATAAACTTAGATTTGAATTCAACTTGGATTTGATTGGCTCATGTGCGTCGACTATCCCGAGTGGCTTGCAAACTCTATTCTTGTACTAAAAAAGAATAAAGTTGATTGGCTTATGTGCGTTGACTATACCGATATCAACAAACACTACCCTAAGGACCCCTTTTGGCTCTCTAGAATTGATCAAGTGGTCAATTTCACCGCCAGTTGCTCGAAGCTCTACTTCCTGGACTTTTACTTGGGACATCACGATATCAGTCTGGCCAAGGAGGACTAGGAAAAAAACAGCGTTCATTACACCCTTCGGGTCCTTCCATTATACCACCTTGTTGTTTGGTCTCAAAAATGCTGGAGCAACCTACTAGTAGCCCATACAATCATGCTTAGCCGAGCACTAGGGCAAGCGGGTGGAGGCTTACGTCGATGATGTGGTAATCAAGACCACAGACCTAGAAAACTTCATTGACGACCTCTAGCAGGCCATTAATAGCCTAAGACGCTACCATTGGAAGCTTAACCTAGACAAATCCGTGTTCGGGGTACCGACCGAGAAGCTGCTCGGTTTAATCGGTAGCCACCGGGGGATCAAGGCCAACCTGGAAAAAAATCAAAGCAATTCTGAGGATGGAGCCACCATGATCGTAAATGAAGGTCTAGAAGCTTACTGGCTGCATGGCGACACTGAGTCGCTTCATCTCATGGCTTGGTGAGAGAGGCGTGTCATTTTACAAATTGGTCAAGAAGTTGGATAGATTCAAGTGGACCTCAAAGCTCAAGAAGCATTTGAAGCACTCAAGAAGTTCCTGACCACCCCGCCGGTCCTCAAACCACACAACCAAGCCACCGATCGGCTGGTCAAAGATCTACTCCTATACATTTCATGCACGAAGCACGTGGTAAACACCGCGTTAGTAGTTGAGCGGATAGAAGAAGGGCACGCACATCTAGGCCAGCATTGTGGGAGATGGATATCCCATGGGTCCTTATAAGCACAAAAATGTTGCATTGGCTGTCTGATGGCTCCCAATAGTTCACCTAGCAAGGCGTACCATTGGGCCATGTGTAGACTAAATGAGTTCGACCAAGAAGGGTGACAACCAAAACAACCGAGTTGTGCACGACTGACGCAGAAGGAGCGCTGATGCCTCGCGTTCACAATTTGCATGTACCTGAAGAGCTAGATACTCAGAGGATAACTTGAAGGATAGACGACCGAACTCTGGGTGGGCAGGAGCACCAACAACGTCGAAGATAGACTTAGATAGAATTAGATAGGCTTCATGGCTTGTAAAGGGATATCCCCCAGTCACATATATAAGGTTGAGGGGGTACCCCTACAAAATGGATCCCATCTCTCACATAATCCCTCTCATGGCAACTACACCACCATTGGATTGATAGGAGAATTCATCCATCGCCACCCATAATTCATCTGTACTATGTCAACCACCCACAAAATTCAATACTCAGCACCAACAAGACGTAGGGTATTACGCATTTCGATGGCCCAAACCTGTATAACTCTCTTGTGTTCTGACGTGCTTCCACACATACCATCGAGTCACAATCAACGACGTCGTCCTACCCAAAAGCATCACGTGGGATACCATGTGGTGCACAGTCGGGTCATAAACACTGACAGCTGGCTCACCAGGTACGGGTTGCAATGTTGATTCAAGATGACTCCATGGCAATTGTCTTCAACACCCCGATCATCTTCAACACCTAGGAGGTTTTTCGCTTTGGATCCCTCTTCTGCATCACAGACCGAAAAGGTGTCCTACACCACATCGTGGATCCATCCATGAAGGGATCTTCTCTGATGGCACCGATCACGGATGTAGGCTCGCTCCACCTGACCTCAGCAAGAACTACTTCGATGAACTCCAAAGTATGAAGACCTCAGCCAAACTCCGCCCCACGTAGGACTATGACTGTGTCGGCTAGGCCCATGGCCACAGTAGCACCTATGACCCACTGATTGAGGCAACACCCTTGACTTGGCAAAAACCTTTGTCCACATCACCCACTCGGGTGTGGACCCAGATCACTCAAAGAAAAGGTGCCGAAAGCCCTAGCACCGGTGTAGCCGCTGTAGCAAGACCGAAGACTATCCTAGCTGCCTCGCCCACATGGGAGACGATCAGAACACAGGAGGCGGTTCGAGCTCTTTCTACCCGGATGTCCTCTTTATCCAGGGAAGAATAAAGGACACTCTCATCTCTGACAATGAGCCCACCTTACTGGGGGAGGATCCCCTGCAGAGCGAGGTGTGCCAACAATGAAAAAGGCGCCATAATGCTTGTCGTCTTCACGAGGTCAAAGAATAGGACCCCGCTCAGCTTGTATCTTGGGATGAGGCATCCGAAGTAGGAGAAACTCCTAATGACAGGGCATTTCAGGAGCATCGCAATTCTTGACGCCGTGATTGCTGCCACACCCAGGAGTGCGAGCGGGAATGAGCGAAACACGATGCAGACATTGGCGTGACAACTTGCTCCTTCTCTAGAACCTGCTACCCGACTTCGCTCGAGCCCTGCACACGCCGAGTGAAGTCGCTCAAATCACCAATGACCAACCCCGTACCCCAGATGCAGAGGGCTACTGATAGATACTTACTCAGGCGGTGAACCATCTTCTTCCACCCTCATCTAGGTCTGAACATGCACCACATCATCAACAACTGACAATACGCGTGGAGCAACATCAATGCTTCACGCGATCATCGACATTAGAGTAAGATGATGTGGCAGGAAGAATACTATCGGGATCATGGCGCTCCAGCTTGCAACCACATGACGAGGACAGAGTCTGCAGTAGCCTCTACAAACAACCTAGCACCAGGCTGATCAGCTCGGAAGAGGCTGCACAAACCTCATGTTAGTCGCCTCCTAGGGACCACCATTGCGACCATGTTTGGGAAGACCTCCGAGAGGCCTGGGGGACATGCGGAGTCTCAACACTTCCCCCCAGCTTAAGGAGATTCAATGGCCATCCAACTTCAAGGTCTCAAACGTTGATAAGTACGAGCCCAAGCAAGACCCAAGTGGCTGGTTAGCCGTTTGTATAACCGCTGCTTGGGCCACCGGGGCAATGGAGGATGTCATGACAACGTACCTGCCCATCGTTCTTGGGCAGGACACGGTGCAGTGGTTCCAACAACTTCCCCACCATTACATCAAATACTGGGTCGATTTCTGCCACCGGTTTGTCGCAAATTTTCAATCCCTTTCCAACAAGCCGATGCAACTCTGCGACTTCAAATCCATCAAGCGCCAATGCGACGAGTGCCTCTACTCGTTCTAGAAGCGTTTCCAAACTATGTGAAACCATATCCCCGATGTCACCGAGGCCGCCATGATCGAGGACTTCTACCGTGGATCCAATGACTCGGCTTTCGTTCGAGCCATCCTCTAGAAAGCTCCAGCCACCTCTGAGCAACTCTTCCGAGAAGCAGACATCTAGATCACTGCTGACAAGCGTGCCCAAGACCTCATTGGCCACACGAAGCTTGCACCCCAGCAGTCGTACAAGCATTGGGACAAGGGGTCGAGAGATGAAGTGCATGCTACAGGGCCCCCGACGATTAGCCCTATCGGCACGCCATGAGGCAACAACACCCAGACATAAGATGAGATCCTTGATACCCACTACCCGTATAACAAGGATATGTGCCACACCCTTTGTAACTACAAATACTTCAAAAATTTAGTTGGCAATGGCTTACCATTCCAACTGCTTCTGCCACCATTGCCATGAAGAGAGCAAGTCGTACCAGAACAGTCGACACAACAGGAAGGCGATAGTGGCAATGCCTTCCCACGCATTGACTAGGAGGTCAATGTCATATTCAGGGGCCATGGGTCCTAGGAGAACAAGAGGCAATAGAAGCTCACCGACCGACACGTCCTAGTGGTGACCCATAATACTCTGACACCATATCGGTTGTCAAAACACTCCATCACGTTCAGTCGAGCCAATCAATGACTTAAGTTTGATCACCCCGACATGTACCCTCTACCTTTCGATCCCGTGATCCAAGAAAACCGAATGAAGAAAGTTCTGGTGCATGGGGTCAGCAGCATCAATGTCACCTTTCCCAAGACATTGTAGGCCCTCGGGATCCCGACTACTAACCTCATTAAGTCGAATACCCATTCTTTGGCATCGTTCCAAATAAAGGAGAGTACCCGCTAGGGCACCTCTACATACCGGTTACCTTCGGCGCTCCATACAACTACCAAACCAAGTTCTTACTCTTCCAAGTAGCTCGGTTCAAGTGCAGATAAAATGCCATCATTGGGAGGCTGGGACTGGCCAAGTTCATGGCCGTCCAACACAACCCCTACATGATACTCAAGATGCCCGGACCTCAACACATCATCGCGGTCCGGGCTAACTTCCAAGGAGCACTGGAATGCTATCGGAGGGCCATGTAGACGGCCCTCACCACTGGACCCCCGGTAACACCACGACTTCAAGTAGCGAGCGCAGACACACCACCAGGGAACTACCTCACAATCCTAGTGAAATAAGCATCCTTAGCTACCACCATGCAACTAGTTGAAGAAACCAAGAAAGCCAACCTCAGCTTCTCTGACGAACACAAGACGACGATCATCAGCTCTAGCCTCATCGCTAAATTGGAAGGCGCACTCATCCGTTTTCTACAAGACAACTGAGATGTTTTCGTGTGGCAACCCGGACTTTTCGGGCGTTCCTAGAGAACTGGTCGAGCACAAACTGAAGGTGTATCCTCAAGAAAAGATGATCTGGCAGAAGCTGTGCTGCTGACCTACAAAAAGAGAGATCATAAGGGTCGACTTAGCTCGCTTAGTAGTTGTAGGTTTTATTAGTGAAGTAACACATCCCGAGTGGCTTGCAAACCCTGTTCTTGTACTAAAAAAGAATAAAGTTGATTGGTGCATGTGCGTCGACTATACCGATCTCAACAAACACTACACTAAGGACTCCTTTGGGCTTCCTAGACTATTTGAAGTGGTTGACTCCACTATCGGCTGCTCCATGGTCTCCTTCCTAGACTGTTAATCGGGATAGCGCTAGATCAGTCTGGTGGAAGACCAAGAAAAAACGACGTTCATTACGTCCTTCGGGGCCTTCTGTTATACCTCCATACCGTTTGGTCTCAAAAACACTAGAGCAACCTAATAGCGATCCATCCAAATGTGCTTAGCCAACCATTGATGCAAGTGGGTTGAGGGCTACATCAATGATGTGGTAATCAAGACCACGGACGCATAAAACTTCATTGACGACCTCCAACAGGTCTTTAATAGCCTAAGACGCTACAGCTAGGAGATTAACCTGGACAAATTTGTGTTAGGGGTACAAGCCAGGAAGCACCTTGGTTTCATCATCAGCCATCGGGGGGATCGAGGCCAACCCTGAGAAAATCAAAGGAATCCTAAGGATGGAGCCGCCATGATCGAAAAAGAAGGTCCAAAAGCTTACCGGCGGCTCGGTGAGAGTGGCATGCCATTTTAGAAACTGCTTAAGAAGGTGGATAGATTCCAGTGGACCCCCAAAGCTCAAGAAGCATTTCAAGCACTCAAGAAATTCCTAACCACCCCATCGGTCCTCAAACCACCCAATCGGGCCACCACTGACCGACCGGCCAAAGATCTGTTGCTGTACATTTCATGCATGACTCACGTGGTAAGCACCATGTTAGTAGTCGAGCGGATTGAAGAAGGGCACGCACATCCAGTCCAGCACCCCATGTGCTTCATCAGCGAAGTCCTTGGGCCCTACAAAATCAGGTACCCTCAAGTTCAGAAACTGCTATACGTAGTACTCCTCATCGCTCAAAAGTTGTTGGGGCCCTGCTTCGTCGCCGAAGGTCCCGCAGGAAGAAACACCTTCGGCAAACCCGTTTAAACGTAGTACCGAAGCTACCACTCATGAAGCTTCGGTACTATAACGTATCTGAAGACGAAGGTTTGAACCGACTTAAAGATGAAATAACTTCATAGTCCATAAGGGTCTGAGTCATAATTGTAATCTTTTGTAAGGGGAATGACTATAATTTCTCACAGGCTGCGCCCTGTGCCTATAAATAGATGAACAATACTCCTTTACTGTTCACGCGCTCTTGTAATCACGAGCACATCACGCTTGAATTATCACTTCCCACCAAGGTGAAGGTATAAACGTATTCAAACATCATGTTTTGGTATTTAGATATTCATATAATAAAATATGTGAATTCATTTCATATTTTATATTCCATTTCTCATTGTTTATTATTTTATAAATATGATTACGAAGATGAGATTTTCGTAAATGTTTTATTCTTGACCTTCGTCCGAAGCTCATTAAATCCTTAGGGAGATAATGCTTTAGCAGACGAAGGGCATTTATATTTAACATTTTTTGTGTTGCCTTGTTCTTAATTCGAAGCATTTGAGAACAAGTCCCCAACATTGGCGCCCACCTCCGGTGAACTCACATCCACTTGTTGAGCTGATGGCTTCGTTCAAAGCTGGAGTTGCTTCAGCTCCGAAGCTTGTGCTCCCGATAACAGGCGGTTCATGCTCAGAGCCGGCTAACAAGAAGCAGAAGAAGGAGGCACAAAGAAGGGTACAGCATGTAGGGGTGCAAGGACCCTTCATCAGGTCAAGATGGTCTCACATTCCGATTACCTTCTCCCAAGAGGATCTTCAGCTTAAGGATTACCCTCACAATGATGCTATGGTTATCTCTTGTGTTATCAAAGGATTTCTCGTCCACAATGTTTTGGTTGACATAGGCAGTGCAGCGGATATTATATTTGCCAAAGCCTTCAGACATATGCAAGAGCCCGAAGACAAGATCCATGATGCCACACATCCTCTTTGTGGCTTAGGAGGAAGGCAGATTGTAGCACTTGGCAAGATCACAATGCCGGTAACCTTCGGATTTATCAACAACACAAGGACTGAGCAAGTCGTGTTTGATATTGTTGACATGGAGTATCCTTACAACGCAATCATTGGTCGTGGTACTCTCAATGCTTTTGAAGCAATTCTTCATCCAGCATATCTTTGCATGAAGATACCTTCGGACCAAGGGCCCATTGCTATTCATGGAAGTCAGGAAGCTGCCAGGAAGGCCGAAGGAAATTGGACAGATTCAAAAGCAATCCATAACATAGATGGAGCTGAAGCTTGTGAGCAATACAAGTACAGAAGGGAGAAAGCTGCTTCGGCCGATCAGCCGAAGACCATGCTCTTATGTCATGACATAGCAGAGCAGAAGGTGCTTTTGGGATCTCAATTTTCCGAGGAACAGGAGAAAACCTTGATAAGGTTTCTGTTCAACAACAAAGATGTTTTTGCATGGTCAGCTAATGATCTCTGCGGAGTCAACAGGGATGTTATTGAACACTCGCTCAATGTTGATCCATCCTTTAGACCCAGAAAGCAGAGGCTTCGGAAGATGTCTGATGACAAGGCCAAAGGTGCTCGGAATGAAGTAAAAAGACTCCTCAGTGCCGGAGTCATCAGAGAAGTGAAATACCCAGAATGGCTAGCCAACACTGTTATGGTAAAAAAGGCCAATGGTAAATGGAGAATGTGTATTGATTTTACTGATCTTAACAAGGCTTGTCCGAAAGATGAGTTTCCACTACCAATGATAGATTCCCTAGTTGATGCAGCAGCTTCATCAGAGCTTATGAGTCTGTTAGATTGTTATTCAGGTTATCATCAAATTTGGATGAAGAAGGAGGATGAACCAAAAACCAGCTTCATAACCCCTAGTGGAACGTATTGTTATCTTCAGATGCCTGAGGGGCTTAAGAATGCTGGAGGAAGCTTCAACAGAATGACAGCGAAGGTTCTTCATTCTCAGATAGGCAGAAATGTGCTAACATATGTTGATGATATCATAGTAAAAAGCACGAAGCAAGAAAATCACATTGCTGATCTACAGGAGACCTTCGCCAATTTTAGACAAGCTGGTCTAAAGTTGAATCCAGAAAAGTGCGTTTTCGGAGTAAAGAAGGGGAAATTCCTTGGTTTCCTAGTCTCAACAAAAGGGATTGAGGCTAATCCAAATAAAATCGAAGCTATTCTTCGAATGGAACCACCAAGCACAAAAAAGGGGGCTTAGCGACTGACAGGGAGACTTGCATCTCTGAATCGATTTATATCCAGATCAGCAGAGAGAAATTTACCATTTTTTGAGGTGCTGATGTTAGCCGAAGTTTTTCAATGGGGACCAGTTCAGCAGAAAGCCTTCGATGAGCTGAAGCAGTATTTGATAGATCTAACAACATTAACACCACCAACGCTAGGGGCTCCTCTGTTGTTATATGTGGCGGCTTCACACTCAGCGGTAAGTGCGGCACTCGTCCAAGAGAAGCTTGAAGGGCAAGCCAAAAAGCAAGCCCCAATGTACTTTGTCTCCGAAGTCCTTAGTTTGTCAAAGAAAAATTATACAGAATTGGAGAAGGTGTTGTATGCTGTTTTTATGGCTTCCAGGAAGCTTCGGCATTATTTTCAAGCATACCATATAATTGTTCCTTCTTCACAGCCATTGAAGGATATTATGAGAAATAGAGAAGCTACTGGAAGGGTTGGAAAGTGGGCTGCGGAACTCAATGAGTTCTACATTGATTATGTGCATAGATCTTCGATTCAGTCCCAGGCGTTAGCAGATTTCATTGCTGACTGGATGCCAGGGGCTCAGGAAGAAGAAGCAAGTAAAGATGCCGAAGTTTGGACAGTATTCTGCGATGGTTCTTGGGGAACCTTCGGAGCAGGCGCAGCTGCCGTTTTAATTGCACCTTCTAAAGTTAGAACATGCTACGCAGTGAAACTCGATTTTAGTTGTACAAATAATATTGCTGAATATGAAGCTTTGCTTTTGGGTCTTCGGAAGTTGAAAGCAATGGGGATAAGAAGGGCGGTCCTAAAAACTGATTCCCAAGTTATTTCTGGCATTTGACAAAAGTTGCAAAGCAAGAGATCCGAAGCTTGAAAAATATTTGGATACAGTTCAAAGACTTGAAGCCTCCTTCGAAGGGTTCTCTGTTAAGAATATTCCACGAGGAGAAAATGAACATGCTGATCTATTAGCCAAGTCAGTGGCACAGGGGCTGCCACTACCTTCGGAAGTTTTCTTTGAAACAATCAAAGCACCTTCGGTTGACCTTCTTGAAAGAGCAGTGCTCAATATATCTCCTGTTTACAGCGAAGATTGGAGAACTGAGATCATGTCTTTTCTCCAGGGCAATTTCCTGTCAGATGACGAAGCTTATCAAAAAAGAATAGCAGCAAGAGCTCGTCCATATATAATAATAGAAGGGGAGTTATACAAGCGTGGAGTCTGTTCTCCATTGCTCAAATGTTTATCCAGAAATGAAGGAATAGAGCTGATGAAAGAAATACATGTAGGTCTGTGTGGATCTCACATCGGATCTAGGCCTTTATTGGGTAAAGTTTTTCGTCAAGGATTCTATTGGCCGAAGGCAGCTTCAGATGCAGCAGAATTAGTCCAAAAATGCGAAGGTTGTCAAAAATGTGCAAGAGATCAAAAACAACCTTCGTCTTTAACTCAATTAATACAGCCCACTTGGCCATTACAAAGATGGGGCCTTGATTTGCTAGGCCCACTTCCACCAGCACAAGGGAATTTAAGATATGTTGTAGTGGCAGTTGAATATTTCTCTAAATGGATTGAGGCAAAGCCTTTAACCATAATAACTTCGGTTACGGTTCAAAAGTTTTTCTGGCAAAATATTGTTTGTCGCTTCGGAGTGCCAAAGGCCATCACCGTGGACAACGGAACACAGTTTGATTCCGAAGCTTTTAGAGAGTTTTGTGAACAAATTGGCATGAAGATCCATTTTGCATCAGTTCGGCATCCGGAGTCAAATGGACTTGTCGAAAGAGCTAATGGCATCATAATGACAGGAATAATAAAGTTAATCTTCAATCAGCCCAGGGGGAAGTGGCCGAACGAATTAATCAAAGTGGTGTGGAGCCACAACACAACAATATCAAGGTCAACAGGTTTTACACCATTCAAATTGCTGTTTGGTGATGAAGCAATAACCCCAGAAGAGGCTAAGGCAGGATCAATAAGAACAGTGGCTTCAGCAAAAGACGAAGCTGATTGCTCTGTGGACAAAGATGCTATAGAAGGGATCATGCTTCAGGCTGTGGAAAACATCAATAAATACCAAGCCGAAACAATAAAATGGCGTGATAGAAACGTTCGGTTGAAGAACATTAAGCCAGGACATTTGGTACTTCGAAGAGTGGCTAATCCAGACACAGTGGGCAAGCTACAGCTGAAGTGGGAAGGCCCATTTCTGGTAGTATCTTCGTCAAGACCCGGTTCCTATAGGTTAAAGGATATGGACGGCACCGACATTCCTAGATCTTGGAATGCGGATGAGCTTCGGCGGTATTATGTGTAACCTGATGTAATCTTTTTTATTTTTTATTTTTTTCCTATTGTGTAACACCTTAGGTGTTACCATGGCTAGAGCACACCTTGGTACTAAGGAATATGATCACATGTGGTAGAAACTTAAGGAGAACATCAGAACCTTGGAGACCCTGTGCTAATCAAGATTTGTCAATGACCTAAGAGCATCACTCAAGCTTTTGTGCACTTACTACCTTGGGCAAGAGGAGGGAGAACCCTAGACCTCTCTTAAACCATACTTTCCAAGCCATGGTTGAAAGGGGGAGAGAATAAGCATTTGGGAAAATCAAGAGTTAATCTTTAACCAAACTTAAGTAACTTCATAACCAGCAATTATGGGGAGGAAAGATTGCAAAAAGACCCCTGGAGAAACCCCAAATCAAATCTCCAAGTAGAGTGAGAGCTAGAGCTCTCTAATTCTCTCTAAGTCAAAAACTATGCCTACACTAAAGATCAACCATGTTCACCTTGAAGATGGCACCAAAACCACCTATGTTCTATACCAAAAATGTGGCATACCACCTAGGGCACCCACTGGAAAAAGTTGAGCCCGAGACCCTGACGTTTGACATGCCTTGGCATGGCTTTTGTCGCGAGGTGGGCAGAGCGACATACCTGATTTGGCGACCGAAGATCTCCCTACCTAGGCCATATCTGCCATGGCAACTCACGGATGAGAGACAGCCCTAGGTGCCAGGAAAAGACTCGTGCCGGATTTTTGCCAAGATTCGCACGTTTGTGACTTGGGTGAGCTGTGGAACAAGGGCAGAAGAAAACTTATACGTGTTCGACGCGCTCTGCGCACACCAGAGCACGCCCGCGCCCGACCCCGCGCCACGCCGAGCCGCGCCTGTGTCCCCTGTGTGCGTCGCGCCTATAAGACCCACTCAAGCGTCAACCACACTTCTCCGCGCACGCTCAAACCTCACCGGAGCTCAACTCACCGCCGTTTGCCCGTGCACGGCATGTCCGCGGCCACTCGAGCCCCTGCCATCGTGGACCGGCCAGCCTAGCCTTTCCCAACCCCGTCCAACCCTCGGAGACGAGTGAGCACACCTCGGTGAAGCTCCCCAAGCGAGGAATCGAAGCCTGCTTCGCCGGATAGGCCAGTCTACGGTCACCGGAGTTCACAACCCCGCCGGAGTGCGTGGACAGGGTAATCCACTGAACCATTTTCCGATTCCTTGTGCACACAGCCCCTACATCACCCCGTAAAGCTCACCGTGCCATTGGATTGCATTAGATCGCCGTGGTTTGGCCGGCACACCCACCGCCGACGAGGACACCCGCCTGCGCACGTCGACCGAGCGATTCCGGCCATCCCCGCCGTCGAGCCGTACATCGCTGTGACCACTAGAGCCTCCCCGAGTCAACCCCGCCCCTCACCGGACCTATCTCGCCGCCGGTAAGCCGCGCCACCCTTTTCTTTCTTGCGGGCACTGTTTAAACCTAGGGAAGGACCGCGGGGGAGAAGGAAAGAAGTCTGGGGGGTTTTGTGAAATGTCAGAGACCCAAATGAATAGTAGCGCAGGGGTATAACTGAGAGAGTTAGTTTGGAAATACCCCAGGGTCCTCGGTGTAAACTGCTTTTCCAGAAAACCTTTATTAAATCTGATTTTAAATTTGAACAGAACTTTAATAATTCATAACTCCTGTTTTATTCATCCAAATTTGGTCAAACCAATTTTGTCAGACTTTAAATAATGTAAACTGCTTAGGAAAAATATAAAATCCTTAAGTACTACAGAAAACTATAAGGTTCTGATTTAATTACTGTTTTGACCAAAAGCTAAATAATAGGGATAAAAATAGTTACACTATTTGACTAGGGTTATAAAAATTTGGAGAAGTTTATATCCACCTACTGACCTGTTTAAAAATGCTACACTTCTCTGTCCAACCCATTAAGTTAGTTTTTGCCATTTAATTTACAATATGCTTAAGGTTAAGAAAAATAGAAAAGGTGATTTAAATAATGAACCATGAGGGCACCCCTATTTTTGTTAGAGTACTTATTCAATGTAGTTTACTAGAAAAATCTATTATACCCTGGTTTAGTATGAAATAAGTAGGATCCCTTTTATTTTAAGACAACAGGGAAAACTTAGAAAAACCCTACAAAATAACCCCCAAGGTGAAAACACCCCAACCCTTGGGATAACTAATGTTTTGTTATTATAAACATAGGAAAAAAACAAAATCTGTTGTTTGATATTTTTCAAATGACAAGTTAGTTATAAGCACCTTTTTGGCATAAAACTTTAGAAAATCACAACTAAATAACCACCAATTAATTTTTTGTGATTTTTGGCACAGAGGTTTATTATTACTGTTAGATACCAACAAAAATAACCCTTAGGATAGAACTCACCTCTAATTAAGAGATGTAGTGCAAAGTGGCCCATTTTACACAACTTTTGCTATTTTTATCTAAAGCATAGCCTTTTATTTTAAACCTCAAAATTCCTAGAACAGGCTATAATGACCAATGGCAACCCACTGTAATTTTTGCAGAATTTTTAGAAAAAGTTAATTCACTATTGTAGTTCAAACCTACACTAGAATTCATAAATAGAAAATGCAAAAAAGGGGAAGTGAATAATGGAGACTTGTGTCAACCTAAAACCCTTGATTAATGGTCCACTGAAAGGTATAAGGGAAATACGAATCCACTATGCCTATCCTTAACAAAACCTAAACCTAGAGTGATAAGCCTAAACCACTAAAAGCCCTGCAGGACCAAGAAAACCCTAAGTTACTAACTAACTTAAGTTCTCTTCTCTTAGCATAATGTTATTAAATCCTACATAATCTTGACATGCATGTTCATTGCATTTCGATAGACTGTAACCTTGCTGACGGAGAGTTCGTCCTCATGCCGGAGCAAGGAGCTGCTCAGGAGGTAGCCTCGGATCCAGCACCCGAGCCTGCACCAGAGGATCTGCCTGCCCCAGCTTTGGAAGGCAAGCCCCGGTTTTATGCATAACCGTTTATATATACTATTTTACTACACTTAATGTTTGTAGGCTTGTACTATGCACTTAAGTGTAGGAGTTGTCTGAAACCCTAGTTGCATGAACTCAGGATTCCTTTTGAGATGGATACTAGTATGCTAGGTCGAGTAGCTGCTTTACTAATTAGGGATCTCGGTAGAAGTCGAGTGATTTTTCCAGCACTCGCGCGAGGTCAGGAATTGATTGTAACCACTTTCATATCATACTGTGGTTGGTCTGTGGACACGGATCCCGGGGGATGTGTGGTCTACGAGATAAAATTTGGAATAAGGATTAACGTGCGGATACCTGTGTCAAGCGTTTGAATGTAGTAAGCACATACCGAGAAATATGGTAAATCGGTAAGCCTAGTACCTGATTGAACCTGCCAGTGGACTTTACCCCTCACGCGACATGAGACGTGGTCTCCCATTCCGGTTATGGTGGGTACAAGTGCGGTCACTGCACGACGGCAGACGGGGTCAGTGAGGCATTGTACGGCAAGGCGGTGAGCCCTGATCTGCTGCCAGGGAATCAACGGGGATGGTTGATGTGTGTGGGTACGGAGTGCCTCGCCACGTCGTGTGTTTAGGTTTACCTTTGCAAGGATAAAAACTCGATTCGAATCGTCTGCTTCTCGCAGCTAATGAGACTGCTTGATCCATTGTACTACATTGAGTAACAAGTGGAAATATGATGAGTTGATATGAGATGTTGATTGCTAATAATGTTTGCTACTATGTATGAGTAGATAGTACACATTTAGCCTTAAGAGAGTCACACTTGAATTGACGAAGTTAAACCTTGACTAGAAACTCAGCTAGTGCTTTTGGCAACCAAACCCCACGGCCAAACAGCTGCATGTCTAGAGGTAGAGGAGTAGACTCCTCACACCAGGTAAGTCTAGCTGAGTATTAGTATACTCAGCCTTGCTTGTGGCACAATTTTACAGGTTCTCTGGAGGACATGGTTGTGGGAGTGACTTGGCCGTCCATCTTGCCACCGGGTTGGACTGTCGAGTGGGACCCCGCCTCGGCTAAGGAGGAGCATGAGGAGTGATGGGACAGGCTTCCCCATCTCTCTGTTTATTTATCGTTAGTTTCATTCCGCTGCACTTCAAACAATGATGACTACTTTTGCAAAACTCCGATGGTGATGTAATAAATTTTAATACTCTTACATGCATGGTTTTATGCCTTATTGTATTTGCTCTGTGACTCACCATCGAGTGAGATTGTGGTACTTGATCCTGTCAGTGGCCGTGTCGGACTAGATCCGAGGGATTGACGGGTTATTCCTGTTTAAGTGTGTTGCTGCCCTTAAGGGTGCGACTTGGGCACTTAAGCTGGAATAATTCGGGCGGTTCCGCCACAGCTGGTATCGGAGCATGTACCACCACAGAGGAATCGATAAGATATAAATACCATCCTTTTCCGAAGTAAAATTTGTTAGAAACAATGTTGGATAGATAGTAGGATGAGCAGGATAGACCTAGGACGTGAAGCCTTAGGATGATAGAAGGGTAGTTAGGTGGCTAAGTATTTAGGCCCCACAGGGCACTTTAGGGGATGGGAGTTCTTCCCTAATCCCTTTTCATTTGTTGTGAGGTCGTTCAGGGCGAGCATGCATGCATTCTTAAATAAACACATAGATAATTGAGTAAGGACTTTAATGCAAAACGATGACCAACCAAGTACCCCAGTACCATTGTTATATTTAGAGAGAGGCTGAGTTGTGTTTCCCTTTCTTTTTTATAATTCTTTTTCTTTTACTTACGCTTAACCATACACAGATGACTTCCCACGGATCCTCAGACGACGGGAATGCATTGTCCCACACTGACGGGCTTGCACGAGAGGGCTTTCCCCGCATTTTGTGGGAGGTACTTCAGGGGGCCGGGTATATGACACCCCCTCAGTACGAGGTGCAGCAGTTCGAGAAGCATCGGGTGCCCCGATGTAGGGTGAGGATGACCCTGGAGCCTCATCCCCTGCAGCCAGACTGGCGTTCGCTGGACTCTGAGTCCTTTGGATACCGGGCTGAGGACACGATCGAGGCGATCGCTCTGCACGGGTTGACTACCTTCTGCGGATTCCACCCCTTGGAGCTTTCCACCCACCCCATTGGCTTGTTTCCCGCATAGAGGGAGGACGACCCGATGTGGAAGGATCGGGTGGAGCATGCCAAGGATACTTGGGCTATCTACCCAGGACAGACTGCTCATTTGACAGTGCGGTGCATGAATGCCTTGTACCGTCTGCAAGTGATGCGTGGCGAGGCAATGTCCCATCTGATGGCATTGTTGGAGGCAACCAAGATCACCCTGGACAACTGGGAGGAGCTTGTGGTTGACTTGTCCCAGGAGATGGTGGAAAAGGACTTACAAGTGGAGCAGTTGTCAGATGAGATCCAAGAGTTGGAGGAATTAGTAGGGACAAGGGAGAACACCATTGAGGTTCTCGAGGATCAGCTCCTCAACACCCAGCAGCAGCTTGCCGAGGCCAATGAGCACCTGGATATGCATCACCAGGAGATCCAGGATGTGGAGGCTAATGAGGACGTTGACATTGAGGGAGGGGAGGAGCCTGCCTCTAGTGTGGACACTGCTGGCTCAGGGAGGCCACCTTCCCCCGAGTCGAGTGTTGCCTCGTTCGCTCACTAGGTGTCAGGGATAGAGTTAGAAGTTGGTGATGGTAGGACTCCTCGCCGCTAGCTTAGCTTTTGCACCCTTGGGGTACTAGGCTAGGTAGAGTTGAGTCTTTTTGGGACCATTGATGTAACCGTGATAAACTCTTTTGGAAGTTTGGTTGATGGATGATGTCAGTTTTAAATTTGAACGGAAGGGTTATGCTTTTTGGTTATGTTGGGATCTATCAATTTGCTTTTGACTCTTTCGCCGTGATTAAACCTTGAACTTGGAGATATGGTGTTAAGTATATATGTGATTTTTCAGATGGCTGGGAGAGCGCGTCGTGGCCAGAATGAGCGCATTCCTCCACCGCCGCCACCGCCTCCCACTCTGCAAGAGCTAATGGCTCAGCAGAATGAGATCTTGAGGCAGTTAGCTCAGCGTCAGCCACCACCTCAACACTATGGTGGTGGAGATCATCAGCGTCACCCTGCAGTGGCCACTTACCAGGAGTTCCTCAGTACTCAGCCGCCGTTGTTCACCAGGGCGGAGGATCCACTTGATGCTGATGTATGGCTGAGGGTAGTGGAATCTAAATTCCCACTACTCAATGGAGTTTGTTCCGAGGTGACTAAGGTCAGGTTCGCCACCCAGCAGCTTCACGGACCCACGCAGACGTGGTG
This sequence comes from Zea luxurians, assembly GCA_029449295.1. Classification (NCBI taxonomy): domain Eukaryota; kingdom Viridiplantae; phylum Streptophyta; class Magnoliopsida; order Poales; family Poaceae; genus Zea; species Zea luxurians. The sequence goes on from JAOPSE010000003.1 coordinate 203,225,150, forward strand.
GGACCACTATCTTGCTATGCAACCAGCTGACCATGAAGTGGATTGGAGAGAGTTCAAGGCAGCTTTCAGAGGACACCATATCCCAGCTGGCATTATGGACCGTAAGCTCAACGAGTTTCTGGCACTCACTCAGGGCAATAGGACAGTGTTGCAGTATGCTCATGCTTTTAATGACCTGTGCCAGTATGCTGGGTACCATGCAGATACGGATGAGAAGAAGAGAGACAGGTTCAGAAGGGGGCTCAGCACTAAGCTCCATGACCGTCTCAACACCGTCAGGGCCAACAGCTACAATGAGTTAGTAAACATGGCTATCTCCCAGGAGGACTGCATTACAGCTCGACAGGCAGAAAAGAAGAGGAAGACCCCTGTGGCAGGACCCTCAGCTCAGCCATAGCGCTTCAGGATTGTGTCCGACACTCAGAACAGGGGACCCCAGCAGCAGCAAGGGAGATGGGTGATCCGACCCCAGCAGCAGCAGCAGGCCCCCAACCGTACCCAGTTTTCAGCTCAGAGGAACAATCAACAGCAGCAGAAGTATCGCCAGGCAAATGACAACAGGTGTTTCACTTGCGGCAGCACCAGACACTATGCCAAGAATTGCCCCAGGAACCAGCAGAGGCAGGGGCAGAATGTTAATCAGAATCAAGGCAAGAGATAGAAGGTGCAAGTGAGGCAGGGCAAGCTGAACTTTACCACCATGGCTGATATTCTAGAGGGAGCACCCATCATGGCTGGTATCTTTACAGTTTTGAATTGTCCTGCTATTATTCTTTTTGATTCTGGTGCATCACATAGCTTTATTAGTGCCAAATTTAGTGCCAAGTGTCAATTGCCCTTTCATCACACCCATGGGGTATCACAATTTCAACACCAGGAGGCAGGATTGCCACTAATCAAATCAGCAGGCATGTGCCCATAAAGTTTGGTAGTCTAATAATTAAAACCACCCTCCTCATATTGGTTTTGGACAGCGTGGATATCATATTGGGAACTGACTGGTTAACAAGGTATCGGGCAGTTATTGACATTGCAGCTAGGGCCATTGAAGTGCACTCACCGACCTGTGGTGAAACCACATTATATTTGCCTGATCAGGGTTGCACCCGTTCTTGTGCCTTCGTTATGATAGAATCCCCAGTGGAAAAGATCCCAGTAGTCTGTGACTACCCAGATGTTTTTCCGGATGAATTGCTAGGAATGCCACCTGACAGAGACATTGAGTTTGCAATTGAATTGCAACCCGGGACTGCTCCTATCTCTAAGAGACCCTATAGGATGCCTCCCGCGGAACTGGCAGAACTGAAGAAACAACTGCAAGAATTGTTGGACAAAGGGTTCATTCGCCCAAGTACTTCACCTTGGGGATGTCCTGCCTTATTCGTGAAGAAAAAGGATGAGAGCTTGAGAATGTGCGTTGATTACCGCCCTCTCAATGCGGTGACTATCAAGAACAAATACCCGCTACCCCGCATCGATGTTCTGTTTGATCAGTTGGTGGGAGCCAAGGTATTCTCCAAGATAGACCTTCGCTCGGGCTACCATCAAATCAAGATCCGTGCCAGTGATATTCCAAAGATGGCCTTCTCCACCAGATATGGGCTTTATGAGTTTTTGGTGATGTCTTTTGGGCTGACCAATGCCCCAGCTTATTTTATGTATTTGATGAACTCAGTGTTCATGCCAAAGTTAGACAAATTCGTGGTCGTTTTCATTGATGATATTCTGGTTTATTCCAAGAATGAGGCCGAGCACACCAAGCATTTGCATACTGTACTTCAGAGACTTCGTGACCATCGGTTGTATGCCAAGTTGTCTAAATGTGAATTCTGGCGGAAGGAGATTAAATTCTTGGGTCACACAATTTCTCAAGATGGGATATCAGTTGATCCTGAGAAAGTACAAGAGGTGATGGATTGGAAACCCCCGACTACAGTGAGGTAAATTCGGAGTTTTCTAGGATTGGCAGGGTACTATCGACGATTCATTCCGGATTTCTCCAGGATTGCCAAACCAATGACTGAACTGTTAAAGAAGGGAGTCAAGTATGATTGGAGCCAAAAGTGCGAAGATGCCTTTCATACTTTGAGGCAGCATTTGACAACAGCCCCAGTACTGGCTCAACCTGATAACACCAAGCCATTTGAAGTCTATTGTGATGCTTCCGGTACTGGATTGGGATGTGTACTAATGCAAGATAATAGAGTGATTGCTTATGCTTCCCGAGCACTCAGACCCCATGAGCAGAACTACCCTACACATGATCTGGAATTAGCAGCTGTGGTTCATGCTCTTAAGATATGGAGACACTACTTGATGGGAGCTCACTGTAACATCTACACTTATCACAAGAGTCTCAAATACATCTTCACTCAGGCAGATCTGAACATGAGGCAGAGGAGATGGTTGGAGTTAATCAAGGACTATGATTTGGAAGTGCATTACCATCCAGGTAAAGCCAATGTTGTAGCAGATGCCTTGAGCAGAAAGGACCAGTGCAATTGTATGAGTATGGATGCAAGAGTTACCACCCTGTGTGATGAGTTGTGTAAGCTGAACCTGGAAGTTGTTCCTTTTGGCGAATTAAGTTATATCTCGGTGGAGCCCACATTGCAAGAGCAAATAGTCCAGGCACAGATTGGGGATAAAGGTGTTCAGGTTATCAAAGACATGATCAAGCAGAAGGCAGAAAAATACAAGTGCTTCCGTCAGGACAGTAAAGGAATTTTATGGTTTGGAGATCGATTGGTTGTTCCCAAGGACCCTGAGCTCAGAAAGAAGATACTGGATGAAGCTCACCTTTCAAAATTTTCCATGCACCCTGGGAGCAACAAGATGTATCATGATCTCAGATCTTTATACTGGTGGACCAGAATGAAGAGGGAAATTGCCAAGTATATATCCGAGTGTGACACCTGCCAAAGGATTAAAGCCAGTCAGTTGAAGGCAGCAGGCCCTTTGCAACCCCTTCCCATACCATCCTGGAAATGGGAGGACATTTGCATGGACTTTATCGTAGGATTGTCCAATACCTCCAGGCACCATGATTCCATTTGGGTTATTGTGGACAAGCTGACCAAGACTGCACATTTCTTGCCAGTGCATACCACCCACAAGACAGAGAAGTATGCAGAAATTTATGTTGACCAAATAGTGCGATTGCATGGTATTCCAAAGACCATTGTATCCGACAGAGGAGCACTGTTTGTGGCACGCTTTTGGGAGCAGCTCCAAGAATCACTTGGGACCCATGTCATACGAAGCTCAGCATACCATCCCCAAACAGATGGCCAGACAGAAAGGGTAAATCAGATTCTGGAAGATATGTTAAGGGCATGTGCACTACACTACGGAAAGGATTGGGACAAGTGTCTGTCTTTGGCAGAGTTTTCTTACAATAACAGCTATCAGTCCAGTCTAAAGATGGCACCTTTTGAAGCTTTGTATGGAAGAAGATGCAGGACCCCGCTGAATTGGTCTCAAGCAGGAGAAAGGGAAATATTTGGGCCAGATTTGGTACTTGAGGCAGAGGAAAAGGTCAGGGTTATTACAAAGAACTTAGAAGCTGCTCAGGCCAGGCAAAAGAGCTATCATGACAAGAGGCGGAAACCTCTGCAGTTTGAGGTGGGAGATCATGTTTATCTTAAGGTATCACCCACCAAGGGTGTCGAGAGATTCGGAATCAAGGGCAAGTTAGCTCCTCGCTACATTGGACCCTATGAGATAAAAGCAAGTTGTGGACCTGTGGCTTATCAATTGGAATTGCCACCTCACATGTCAACAGTTCACAATGTGTTCCATGTATCTCAGCTGCGAAAATGTGTTCGCCTACCCACTGAAGTGCTACCGGAACCAGACATTGAGATAGAGCCAGACTTGTCCTATCAAGAGTACCCCGTCAAAATGTTAGATCAGAAGGAGAGATCAACACGGGCAAGGTCAATCAGAATGTATAAAGTTCAGTGGAGTCACCATTCAGCAGAAGAAGCTACATGGGAGACTGAGGATTTTCTACGCTCTCGCTTCCCCGACTTTCTACCCAAAGGAGTCGGTATGTAGCCCAAAACCCCACCCCCACCTAGCCCTTTGAAAACAATTATAAGAAAAACTTAGATAGTAAGGGTAGTCTAAGTTGTGGTTTTAACTTAAAAAGGATTTCCTTCTGAAGTTGCAAAGAGGATGACATTCGAAGAACAGTTAACTAGAGAGACTCAAGGAAAAGCAGAAACCACACACAGTACACCTTCATAGCACCCCTCTAGAGGACTCTGCCTGAAAATCTCGGGACGAGATTCCTTTAAGGGGGGAGGGCTGTAACACCTTAGGTGTTACCATGGCTAGAGCACACCTTGGTACTAAGGAATATGATCACATGTGGTAGAAACTTAAGGAGAACATCAGAATCTTGGAGACCCTGTGCTAATCAAGATTTGTCAATGACCTAAGAGCATCACTCAAGCTTTTGTGCACTTACTACCTTGGGCAAGAGGAGGGAGAACCCTAGACCTCTCTTAAACCCTACTTTCCAAGCCATGGTTGAAAGGGGGGAGAGAATAAGCATTTGGGCAAATCAAGAGTTAATCTTTAACCAAACTTAAGTAACTTCATAACCAGCAATTATGGGGAGGAAAGATTCCAAAAAGACCCCTGGAGAAACCCCAAATCAAATCTCCAATTAGAGTGAGAGCTAGAGCTCTCTAATTCTCTCTAAGTCAAAAACTATGCCTACACTAAAGATCAACCATGTTCACCTTGAAGATGGCACCAAAACCACCTATGTTCTATACCAAAAATGTGGCATACCACCTAAGGCACCCACTGGAAAAAGTTGAGCCCGAGACCCTGACGTTTGACATGCCTTGGCATGGCTTTTGTCGCGAGGTGTGCAGAGTGACATACCTGATTTGGCGACCGAAGATCTCCCTACCTAGGCCATATTTGCCATGGCAACTCACGGATGAGAGACAGCCCTAGGTGCCAGGAAAAGACTCGCGCCGGATTTTTGCCAAGATTCGCACGTTTGTGACTTGGGTGAGCTGTGGAACAAGGGCAGAAGAAAACTTACACGTGTTCGACGCGCTCTACGCACGCCAGAGCACGCCCGCGCCCGACCCCGTGCCTCGCCGAGCCGCGCCCATGTCCCCTGTGTGCGTCGCACCTATAAAACCCACTCAAGCGTCGACCACACTTCTCCGCGCACGCTCAAACCTCACCGGAGCTCAACTCACCGCCGTTTGCCCATGCACGGCGTGTCCGCGGCCACCCGAGCCCCTGCCGTCGTGGACCGGCCAGCCTAGCCTTTCCCAACCCCGTCCAACCCTCGGAGACGAGTGAGCACACCTCGGTGAAGCGCCCCAAGCGAGGAATCGAAGCCTGCTTCGTCGGATAGGCCAGTCCACGGTCGCCGGAGTTCACAACCCCGTCGGAGTGCGTGGACCGGGTAATCCACTGAACCATTTTCCGATTCCTTGTGCACACAGCCCCTACATCACCCCGTAAAGCTCACCGTTCCATTGGATTGCATTAGATCGCCGTGGTTTGGCCGGCACACCCGCCGCCGACGAGGACACCCGCCGGCGCACGTCGACCGAGCGATTCCGGCCATCCCCGCCGTCGAGCCGTACATCGCTGTGACCGCCAGAGCCTCCCCGAGTCAACCCCGCCCCTCGCCGGACCTATCTCGCCGCCGGTAAGCCGCGCCACCCTTTTCTTTCTTGCGGGCACTGTTTAAACCTAGGAAAGGACCGCGGGGGAGAAGGAAAGAAGTCTGGGGGGTTTTGTGAAATGTCAGAGACCCAAATGAATAGTAGCGCGGGGGTATAACTGAGAGAGTTAGTTTGGAAATACCCTAGGGTCCTCGGTGTAAACTGCTTTTCCAGAAAACCTTTATTAAATCTGATTTTAAATTTGAACAGAACTTTAATAATTCATAACTCCTATTTTATTCATCCAAATTTGGTCAAACCAATTTTGTTAGACTTTAAATAATGTAAACTGCTTAGGAAAAATATAAAACCCTTAAGTACTACAGAAAACTATAAGGTTCTGATTTAATTACTATTTTGACCAAAAGCTAAATAATAGGGATAAAAATAGTTACACTATTTGACTAGGGTTATAAAAATTTGGAGAAGTTTATATCCACCTACTGACCTGTTTAAAAATGCTACACTTCTCTGTCCAACCCATTAAGTTAGTTTTTGCCATTTAATTTACAATATGCTTAAGGTTAAGAAAAATAGAAAAGGTGATTTAAATAATGAACCAGAGGGCACCCCTATTTTTGTTAGAGTACTTATTCAATGTAGTTTACTAGAAAAATCTATTATACCCTGGTTTAGTATGAAATAAGTAGGATCCCTTTATTTTAAGAGAACAGGGAAAACTTAGAAAAACCCTACAAAATAACCCCCAAGGTGAAAACACCCCAACCCTTGGGATAACTAATGTTTTGTTATTATAAACATAGGAAAAATACAAAATCTGTTGTTTGATATTTTTCAAATGACAAGTTAGTTATAAGCACCTTTTTGGCATTAAACTTTAGAAAATCACAACTAAATAACCACCAATTAACTTTTTGTGATTTTTGGCACAGAGGTTTATTATTACTGTTAGATACCAACAAAAATAACCCTTAGGACAGAACTCACCTCTAATTAAGAGATGTAGTGCAAAGTGGCCCATTTTACACAACTTTTGCTATTTTTATCTAAAGCATAGCCTTTTATTTTAAACCTCAAAATTCCTAGAACAGGCTATAATGACCAATGGCAACCCACTGTAATTTTTGCAGAATTTTTAGAAATAGTTAATTCACTATTGTAGTTCAAACCTACACTAGAATTCATAAATAGAAAATGCAAAAAAGGGGAAGTGAATAATGGAGACTTGTGTCAACCTAAAACCCTTGATTAATGGTCCACTGAAAGGTATAAGGGAAATACGAATCCACTATGCCTATCCTTAACAAAACCTAAACCTAGAGTGATAAGCCTAAACCACTAAAAGCCCCGCAGGACCAAGAAAACCCTAAGTTACTAACTAACTTAAGTTATCTTCTCTTAGCATAATGTTATTAAATCCTGCATAATCTTGACATGCATGTTCATTGCATTTCGATAGACTGTAACCTTGCTGACAAAGAGTACGTCCTCGTGCCGGAGCAAGGAGCTGCTCAGGAGGTAGCCCCAGATCCAGCACCCGAGCCTGCACCAGAGGATCTGCCTGCCCCAGCTTTGGAAGGCAAGCCCCGGTTTTATGCATAACCGTTTATATATACTATTTTACTACACTTAATGTTTGTAGGCTTGTACTATGCACTTAAGTGTAGGAGTTGTCTGAAACCCTAGTTGCATGAACTCAGGATTCCTTTTGAGATGGATACTAGTATGCTAGGTCGAGTAGCTGCTTTACTAATTAGGGATCTCGGTAGAAGTCGAGTGATTTTTCCAGCACTCGCGCGAGGTCAGGAATTGATTGTAACCACTTTCATATCATACTGAGGTTGGTCTTTGGACACGGATCCCGGGGGATGCGTGGTCTACGAGATAAAATTTGGAATAAGGATTAACGTGCGGATACCTGTGTCAAGCGTTTGAATGTAGTAAGCACATACCGAGAAATATGGTAAATCGGTAAGCCTAGTACCTGATTGAACCTGCCAGTGGACTTTACCCCTCACGCGACCTGAGACGTGGTCTCCCATTCCGGTTATGGTGGGTACAAGTGCGGTCACTGCACGACGGCAGTCGGGGTCAGTGAGGCATTGTACGCCAAGGCGGTGAGCCTTGATCTGCTGCCAGGGAATCGACGGGGACAGTTGATGTGTGTGGGGATGGAGTGCCTCGCCACGTCGTGTGTTTAGGTTTACCTTGCAAGGATAAAAACTCGATTCAAATCGTCTGCTTCTCGCAGCTAATGAGACTGCTTGATCCATTGTACTACATTGAGTAACAAGTGGAAATATGATGAGTTGATATGAGATGTTGATTGCTAATAATGTTTGCTACTATGTATGAGTAGATAGTACACATTTAGCCTTAAGAGAGTCACACTTGAATTGACGAAGTTAAAACTTGACTAGAAACTCAGCTAGTGCTTTTGGCAACCAAACCCCACGGCCAAACAGCTGCATGTCTAGAGGTAGAGGAGTAGACTCCTCACACCGGGTAAGTCTAGCTGAGTATTAGTATACTCAGCCTTGCTTGTGGCACAATTTTACATGTTCTCTGGAGGACATGGTTGCGGGAGTGACTTGGCCGTCCATCTTGCCATCGGGTTGGACTGTCGAGTGGGACCCCGCCTCGGCTGAGGAGGAGCATGAGGAGTGATGGGACAGGCTTCCCCATCTCTCTGTGTATTTATCGTTAGTTTCATTCCGCTGCACTTCGAACAATGACGACTACTTTTGCAAAACTCCGATGGTGATGTAATAAATTTTAATACTCTTACATGCATGGTTTTATGCCTTATTGTATTTGCTCTGTGACTCACCATCGAGTGAGATTATGGTACTTGATCCTGTCAGTGGCCGTGTCAGACTAGATCCGAGGGATTGGCGGGTTATTCCTGTTTAAGTCGTGCTGCCCTTAAGGGTGCGACTTGGGCACTTAAGCTGGAATAATTCGGGCGGTTCCGCCACATATGGCACCCTTTTCCTTTCCAAAGGGGGAGAAAGGTTTTTAATGGGGCCATAGCATGTAATTTCTCTTTTTCTCATATCAGCTCTACAAGAGCAGTATCCCCCAAAGATGTAAATGTAAAAACTGGGGCATGCACCATCGAGTGCAGCGAGAAAAAGAAAAAACATGGAGAAGCTCGAAAGACGTCCCTAAGGGGATGCAGAGCACGACGAAGCTACAAAAAAAGTCGTTCCTAAGGAAGCGTAGCGTAAGTTTTCTGCTCAAAAGTCGTTCCTAAGGGAATGCAGAGCTTACAGCGAAAAATAAACGCTGATTCCGCTGAAGTAAAAGGCAAAGAAGCTCCTAAGGAAGGCTTACAGCGAAAAATAAACGCTGATTCCGCTAAGTAAAAGGCGAAGAAGCTCCTAAGGGAGGCTTACAGCAAAAAGTTAGCGTTGATACACTGAAAGACAAACGGTGAAGCCGAAAAATAAGCGGCAAAGAAGATTTGAGTCATTCCCAAGGAAATGAAGGTTTTGATTATGGCTTCGAATATGTGTTTGGACATTCATTTGCACGATACATTACATCATGACATTTGTATTCATAAACATTCATTTAGACATGTATAAGGATCATTATCATCATGCCATACAGAGAAGGCAGATGATTCGGCTATAAGGATAGAGCTTCGGGAAAAAACAGAAAGAAGAAATTTTCATGCTTCGTTGTGTACGAAAAGAAGGGAAGGTGTTTTTCTTCTTCGGCTCAAAAAGAAAATTTCGTCCACAGCAAAGCAGATCATACACGGACAAAGGGGTAAAAATATATTACGAGGTATGCACAAATTTACATAAATTTCTTTACAATCATATTACAAAATTTTCTCTAGAGTCTTCTGCAGCAAAGTCCTTCGAAACATTTGTCAACGTTTCAGCTCGTCATTCTTTAGCCTCATCATCCTGTACATATTAAAACAAAATGAGAAAAGTGCAGAGTTCAAGGAGAAGGTAAAAGTAACAGGTATAAGTTTCTCACTGGCTTAAGGTGGCTTCGAGCTTCGTCACCAGCCATTTTTCGCCCGCCGTTTATCCAAATTTGAGTCATAAACCTGTTCCCTATGCTTCGAGCTAGGCTAGGGATGTCAATAAAATCTGCTGGTGATAAACTGAAGTTTGGCTTATTAACAATTTTCCCGTGCGTGCAGCCACTCTTCAGGAAAGCAGTAGCTGTGCCCCGAGAAGCTAACAGGGCGCAGAAATCGGCATGCCCAGCGATAACTTCATCAAGCGCATCAACTTCGCCCTCAATATATTCAAAGGTGCTTGGCAGGTTTTCAATTGAAGGTGCAAACTTATCAGGGCTGGCTCCAACTGAGTGAAAGACATCCTTCAGCCGCTGCACGCATCGGTTGCCGAAGTCTAAACATTTATCCTGAAGCTCCTTCAGTGATTTCTGCAAATTTGAACTCTTCTCAATTTCGGTTTTGAGATTTGTTTCAAGATTCTTCTTTTCTTGCTCAGATTTTTCTGATTTTTTGAGTAATTCGTTGTTTAATCTGTCAATTTCAGCTTGAGCTTCTGACAGCGAACCCTCCATAGAGTGGATGACGAAGTCTTTTTCTCCAAAGCTGCTTTGTGTTCTTTGACTTTATTTTCTAGATCTTGAATGACGAAGTCCTTTTCCTCCAAAGCAGAGTCATGATCTTTGACTTTATTTTCTAGATTTTTAATTGTAGCTTCGTTTTTCTCATCTTCGAGATCTTGTTGCATCCTCAGCACTTTACTTAGTAAGATACTCTGCCAAAACAACCTTTGTCAGAAAACACTTTAATTAAAATAATAAAAAATTAAGAGTTTTACCTTAAAATTAGCATAGAACAGGCTACCGACGATATGCTGTCGCCGGTACCTGCAGAGGTCTGCCTCAATCTTCGGCAGGCCAACATTCTTCAAGAAAGTCCCGACAACCTTCGCCTCGATTCGATTCTGAAGGCACCTTAATTTCCCTTCATTGACTCCGCCAAACAGCAAAGCACTTGGTTTGTGCCCACAAGATACAACATATTTCTTTAGTTCTTCTTTTTCAGTTTCTGATAACTCTTGCCCTAGTATATCTTGAAAATTGAAGTTTTCCTCTTCCAAAGTATCTTCAATTTGCTCTTTTCCTTTCTCAATTGTTGTGTCCACCGCGGCCGCAGCAGCTTCTTCCTCAGCCATTTTCAGAAGCATGTTATCAATATCACCAAGTGTGGTTTCTAGGTCAGAACCTTCAGCGGTTTCAGCTTCGGCACCTTCGGCTTCGGTGGTTGCACCTTCGGCAGCACTGGCGTTTTCAGCGGCGCCAGCGCCTTCAGTAATTGGTATTTTTGGCGCTGATGCCGGCGGCGGTGTCTGATGAATAACATCGGCCACTTGGATAATCCTCCGTTTTTTCAGCTTAGTAGGATTTTCCGTTGTCGAAGGCTCCTTTTCCTTATGAAAAAGCTTTGTCAGTTGCGGTGCCAGCGGACTTAGCTTGATAGGCAAAGGTTCAGTCATTACCTTTAGAATTTCTTCCACATCCACATCGGCAGCAGAAGGCGTCGCAGGAGCTTCTCCCTCTTGGCCCGACGTTTTTGGTTTCGGGGCCGTAGTTTTCCTTTTCTTTGAAGTAGATATCTTTGGCTCAGGGCTCGGTTTTCTTTTCTTAAATATTTCTTTGTCCTTTTTAGCCAATTTGGTAACTTCTTTGTCGAGGACGCTGGCAACTCTTTTTCTTTTCTGGCCTTCAGCCCCTCTGCCCAACTGCTCATAGTCAGGATAATCAAAATTCAAGGCATCCAGCACCCGATTCATTCTTCGCTTCGGACGAGTACCGAAAGCCGCAGTCATTAACTGATCTTCTTTCTTAGAATAGTTACCAAGGATCTCGTTACACATAACCTCAATTGTGTCCAACCACTCTTGGCAGGGTGCTTTAAAATATTTTTTAAACTTGTAATAATAAGGTAGCCGAACAAGTTCTTTCTTCTTCTTCTCCCCTTTCAGCTTCGGCATGTCCCATTCCTTCAAAGTTGGGAATACTCTGAAGGCTAAGAATTCTTGGACCAGATCCCTGGTACCAATGTGCTCTGCAACAACCCGAAATTCGCCCAGCGCAATCTGGCATGGACTATCTGGATCCATAACGCATTGAGGCCTAGTTTCTTCGAAGGTTAAACTCAAAGGGCTCTGAACTAGCTTCTCCTTCTTCTCATCTACTTTGACATAAAACCATTCACTCTTCCAGCCAGCTGGCCATTTTGTACGATAACTGATAACTGGATACTTGGCATCTTTCTGATATGCAAAATTGTAGCAGCCGAAATTATCATGCTGCCCGTCTTCTCTAGCTTTTGTCTGGTAATGAAGCTCGTGTGCCTGGCAAAAACCTTCGGCAAGTGGCTCTGCCTCCTGGCTTCGAAGTGCCCAGATGTAAACACTAAGCCTAACAATGGTGTTAGGAGTTAGCTGATGAAGGTGAATCCCAAATCTCTCTAAAACATCTGCAATCATCCCATGAAGGGGAAATCTTAACCCCGCTTTGAAGAAGCTCTTAAAAACCACTACCTCATCTTTTTTAGGCTTTGGGGTAATCTCTTCTCCCCCGAAGCGAGTCAGCTCCTTTTTGTCTTCACTGAAATAGCCTAACTTCAGTAACTTAGCCATGTTACCCTCAGTAATAGTAGACTTCCCAAACTCTAGGTGGCTAGGTTTAGATGGCATCGCACCGTACTCATCCTCAGATTCATTTTCTTCAACGTCAGCTTGTTTTGCTTTGACAGCAAATATATCCTCTGATGTTGCCAGCCCAGACCGCCTCATTGCTTCGGAAATAGGAACAGTTTCAGTGGCTTCGGCCTCGTCTCCCTCACGCTCAATCCTGGCAGTGGAGCGCAATCTAGCCATTTGATTATGAATTGCTAAAGTTTTTTGAAATTAATAACCTTTTTTCCGAAGCTCTTCTTGTGAAGAAGCAGAATCTGGAGTGGTGCATTGTTTGGGTGCAAGGGCCAAGCTTCGGGTATGGTGAAATTTTTGGCAGCAAAACAACAGTGCAATTGCAATGAATGCTGTGGTAACTTCACACCTACTCGTCTGTTTATATAGTGCTACAGGTAAGAAGGTGAATCGTCAAGTCGCCTACACAGGACGAACAGTCGCTCGTACCCACTGAACGGTGGGCCACAAAACCCGAGAAGGTAAATATGCATGGTGGGACTACTTCGCGCTCGGAAGTTTTATCGTTTCCCGGCAACGAGCTTAGGGAAGGTGTTTTTTGGACCTTCGGCTACCCGAAGCCTAAGAGACTTTTTCATGGATCAAGCTCGTTACGAAAAACGATCTAGCACCGCGAAGGGCTACTGTTGGGGCCATGCTTCGTCGCCGAAGGTCCCACAGGAAGAAACACCTTCGGCAAACCCGTTTAAACGTAGTACTGAAGCTACCACTCATGAAGCTTCGATACTATAACGTATCTGAAGACTAAGGTTTGAACCGACTTAAAGATGAAATGACTTCATAGTCGATAAGGGTCTGAGTCATAATTGTAATCTTTTGTAAGGGGCATGAATGTAATTTCTCACAGGCTGCGCCCTGTGCCTATAAATAGATGAACAGTACTCCTTTACTGTTCACGCGCTCTTGTAATCACGAGCACATCACGCTTGAATTATCACTTCCCGCCAAGGTGAAAGTATAAACGTATTCAAACATCATGTTTTGGTATTTAGATATTCATATAATAAAATATGTGAATTCATTTCATATTTTATATTCCATTTCTCATTGTTTATTATTTTATAAATATGATTACGAAGATGAGATCTTCGTAAATGTTTTATTCTTGACCTTCGTTCGAAGCTCATTAAATCCTTAGGGAGATAATGCTTCAGCGGACGAAGGGCATTTATATTTAACATTTTTTGTGTTGCCTTGTTCTTAATTCGAAGCATTTGAGAACAAGTCCCCAACAAGTTGCACCACTACTTTGATAACCACAAAGTCATAATGGTCACAGGCTTCCCAATAGGAGACATACTCTGTAACAGAGAAGCAGTGGGGAGAATAGCCAAGTGGGCATGCAAACTCGGAGCTCAAGATGTAGAATTCCGACCTCACACGGTGATCAAGACCTAGGCTCTAGTAGATTTTATATCAGAGTGGACCGAGCAGTAGATCCCAAAAATGCCGAGTCAATGGAAGTGTGGAAAATGTACTTTGATGGGTCACTAAGATTTCAAGAAGGGACATGCATCCTATTCATTGCCATGAGGGGAGATCAACTCAATTATGCACTACAACTCCTATTTCATGCCTCCAACAACACTGCAGAATATGAAGCCCTAATACAAGGGATTAGTATTGCCACATCGCTCGGAATCAAAAGGTTGATGGTATATGTAGACCTACTGGTAGTGATTAGCCAAGTCAATAAAATTAGGACTGCTCCATAGAATACATGAGTAATTACTTGCTGCTATAAGAAAAATTGAGGAAAAATTCGAGGGGCTAGAGTTTCACTATATAGAAAGAGATCTCAACATGGCAGCTGATGCTTTATCCAAGCTAGGGTCAAGCCAGGCACAGGCCCCACCTGGTGTCTTCGTCCAAGAGGTGCAACAGCCTAGTGTCACGTTAGGTCCAGGAGAGGAATGCAATGCAATAGAGCAAGCAATACCAAACCCGAGTGACTTGAGGGCACCACTCATCAAATACATTAGAAATGAAGAAGAGCCAGACGATAGAGCCACAACCGAGCATATCACAAGGTAGTCGACTCACTAAACAATCATAAGCGATGCACTAAAGAAAAGTGGGGCAACATGTGTTTTTATGGAATGCATTGACACAAGCGCTAAAAAACATATATTGGAAGAAATCCATGTCGGGAAGGCATTCAGAGCTGGTTTCTACTAGCCAACTGCCAAGGAATATGTAGCAGACCTAGTCGAGAGATGTGAAGCCTGTTAGTTCTTGGCCAAATAACAACATCTACCATCACAACACCTACAGACTATTCCAGTCACCTAGGTCTTCGCATGCTAGAGGCTGGATATGATTCAGACATTCAAAAAGCTCAAGGAGGATATACACATGTGTTGGTGGCTATCGACAAGTTTACAAAATGGATAGAGTACAAACTAATAGCCACTTTGACCTCAGCCAAGGTGGTAGAGTTCATCTAGGAGATAATCTTCAGGTTTGGGATACCAAACATCATCATCATAGACTTAGGTTCAAACGTCACCAGTTCATAATTCTTCGACTTCTATGAACAAAAGTGCATCCAACTCAAGTACACTTTGGTAGCGCACCCTAGCTAGGGCTAATGGACAGGCAGAAAAAGCGAACGAAATGGTACTAGAAGCACTTAAAAAAGGTTTTTTGACAAAAATGAGAAGCTTCTAGGGAAATGGATCAGAGAATTGCCCTACGTGGTTTGGAGCCTACGAACTCAACGCAACCGAGATTTGCAGGGAAATAGCCCTTTCATCATGGTATATGGGTCGGAAGAAATATTGCTAGGAGACCTTGCCTTCGGGGCACCTAGGCTAACCTTGAGAAGCATCGCAGAAGCAGAAGCAACCCTGCTCGAGTAAATTGATGTACTAAAAGAGGAATGGCTAAATGTAGTTATTCAGTCGGCCAGATACCAGCAGACCCTGAGGCGCTACCACGACAAGGCGGTATGTCCCTGAGCTCTTGCAATTGGAGATCTGGTGCTCCGTCGCAAACAATTGGCGGGAGGACGCCACAAGCTATCACCACCTTGAGAAGGATCTTTCATAGTCACGAAAGTAACTTGGCCGGGCTCATACCGACTAATTCAGATAGATGGTACTTGTAACACCTCAAATCCATCAATTAAAACAATTCATTATTAGATGCTAAATCTATTAGAGTAAATGAATTTAAAAAAACAGCAATATTAATGGTATAAAATATAATTAATCTTTTTAATGAATTACAATTTAAAGCAAGTGTATGGTGCATTTATTTTTGAAGCATGATTTTTTTTGTTCTTAAAGTGCAATGATTTTATTTTGTTTTATTATTTATTCTTTCGTGAAGCCCAATTCATTAAACAATAAGTTTTGTATAAAAAAACTTATTAATACGACATTTTATTTTGAAATTATTATTTTTGAGTTTATTATAATTTTTGAATTATTTAAATATATATTTATGTTTCTATTAAAAAAGGGAATGAATTTCGAAATTAAAAAAAATGGACGATCACCCTGCGTTGGATTTTATCATGCCTTGCTAGTGAACCTCCACTCAATAGCTTGACATGTGGGTCCCACTAGTACTTTCTATCCTCCACCTTTCTTCTTTCACGCTAATGCGAGGCAGCCTGGGAGCCATTTCTCGTGTGCCGCCGCCTAGAGCCATCCATCCGGCCCCTTGCGTACCCGTTCTCTCGCCTCCCGCTTCAGCCCGTGCATGGAGCATCTATAGCTGTCGTGTCCGACCGTCGTCCTCCCTCCATTACTACACCTGCCCACGCCTAGCCTTCGCTGCGTTAGCTACGATCGCGTCCACTCAGTCACCATTTCCACAGCCGCCATGAATGGCCATGAAAGTTACCGTTCTCCCACGAAATCAAGACGCTTCAACGGCATTCAAATCACAAACAATCTGGCATTAATTCGTCTCCCTCACTCGACCTATAAAAGCTGCCTCAGAGCCCCTTCTTTCCTCCCGTTGCTTGCTCTCGTGCTCTGCATACAGCCGAGTCTGTGCCCGCACTTGCCACCCCACTGCTTGCCTGCTGCTGCTTCTCCATTCCGTCTGTGCCATCGACACCGGAGCTCCGCTGTCGGTGACCAGCAACTCAGCCTCTACGTCCTCAACAACTCGCCGCAGCTCAAGTCTGCACCCATCATCGTCGAACCCCTCTTGCTCGTTGTATTCTCTGCGCAAGAACCAGAGACGAGGTAGAAGATGCACTTATTTTATTTTTAGCCCCTGATTTTGTATAGTATTCGTTTAAAGATGTTTTTTCAGTTCAAAAGAAGAAAAAAAGCCATGTAATTTTATGTGCTACCCCAATAGCCTATAGTTAACCGCGATCTAATTTCTGTAGTGATACGAAATTTTAGTTTGCATATTTTTGAGTCTGAAATTCTTTTGTTTGTGAATTTTGGGGAATTGTTAATTAGTCATGTATTTTGTTTACAATTATTTTAGCATTTTGGATTAGGAATGATAGAAATATAGTAGGCCATATGTTAGTGATAAAAATACTTGACAAACAATAGTAAATTTTGGTTTATGATGATATTTAGAAATTATCTAGAAGTTTATAATCATAGGTTCATTTAGACCACTGAATAAATGTTAGAAACTATCGTAACATGGAATTAATACCTGATGTAGAATTCATCATAATGCAAGAATTATAGGTTAATCATTGGTCTAATTAGATGTTTTATTATACTGATGGTTTCTTTTAGAAAGAAAGGAAAAATGAATTAAGTTTATTCCAGGCACTAGTTATAATTATAGTTTGTGTGGTATATGCTTGTTCATGTACTGGTGAATGTTATTCTTGTAATGGTGTATGTTTATTTATTTGGTGTATGTATTCTTTTGTATGTAAGATGTGCGACGTTATTAGAAGCTGATTGTGTGGTAGAGGATCCGAGTTTGTTTGAGGATGACCCACAGGACGCATTCGAGCAAGGCAAGTGGATTCTCCCTCTGCATTTCTACTTGTACCCAAATAATGCATATAATAAAGTTTACTTTTTGGATATTTGCATAAATTGATGGGATTTGCCTAAATAGAATTTCCTAGAACTACCAACCATATTCCTTGATTTACCTTGGGAAAAAATACTATGCTTAGCAATTTTTGCTATCGCTCAACTTGTTAAATATGATGTCACTCTTTTAATGATACCATGTTCCGAAAATAAAGTTTTTATTATGATGTTAACCCAATGGTTAAATAAGAACATTTTGTATTAAATGGAACATGGAGTGACCACCCAGGATAACAGTGCAACCACGAGTGCTATAATGGCTCTGGCTTTGGTAATTAACTTAATGTGCTTAGTACCTGGCAACCTTACTTGAAATATGGGCAAGAGGGGTGTAACACCCCTGGTGTTACTGGCACTAAAACTTAAGCATAACATCATGTGCATTGACATTTCATGTTGTTTGTCACACCTAGAATGCATTCACTAGGTAAAAATTTCAAAAGAAGTTGTGATGAGGTGACTTGATGTGTGATCAACCCTAGGGTAGGGTACTCAACCCTGGGATTAGGGCATGAGGGTAGCAGTAAGCCCAAAATGAGAAAACCTCAAAAGTCATTAGAAATGTTCATAAGACATATACAGTATTGGGTTTGAGTGACACAAAAACCCTAAATTACTCAAAACCCTAAAAATAAACCCTAGAAAACCCTAGGGGGTAAATGTAAATTCTAGGCACTTTTGGACCTAAGTGCAAATAGCAAAGTGATAAAACATCACAAACCAAGTAACTTTCATATTGAAGGATTCTCAAGTAAGGTGGTGGAATTTGGACTTATTTGCAAAAGTGCCCCATGAACACTATATGGTTAAGTCTGAATTTCAGTTGAATGGGATCAACTTTGGAGCTCTCTATCTCTAAATTCATAAGGATTTTTTCTAGGTCAACACATCAAATTGGTAGAGCTATGATAGGAGTATAACTTTGCTTAAGTGACTAAGCCCTGATGTTGTATAAAAATTAAGGAAAAGCTGGCCTGAAGATGAGCTATCAGTCAACACTAATGACTGAATTAGAGCTACCAATGACCTTGGCAGGACTTTGAGGACAAATTCGAGTAGGATCCAGTGATTGTTTGGGGATGGTTACTATAACAAAGTTAAAGTGGGATTATAGGACAACAACTTTGTTACAGAAGGATTAACAAGTTGCCACATAGAAATCAGAAATCAAAGCCTTGCAAATTGCTCTGCCAGGCACTCTGAATGGGATTTTCCATTGTACAGTAGACTGAAAAAGATCTTCAGATGCATCACCCCTCGCCGCCGGTGACCCTCGTGCTGTGATCCACGCCGGTGCTACGATTCATGCTCTCTGGTGAGGAGATAATCGCGACAGAGTAAAGATCTTGGCACCGGATAGGCTCAGACCCGGTCACTGGTGGTTTCACCGTACCCACTTGGCCTGCGGGCGGCCGAGATGGCCCTCGCTAGCATTGGCCGCTTATCGACTGTGCGCCACATGCCTAGTAGCTGTAACACGTCACAGTGAACCACAGTAAGTTCGTCCATCACCGGAGGCCTTGCCACGGTGAAAGCCACGATCACCTGCACCAGTGCCTTTCCCCTCTCTCCGGCCGCCAGTGCAACTTCTTAAAATTAGCCACCACCGCTCTCGGACACTATAAATTGAGGGTGCTGCTAGCTCCGTTTGGTTGTCACGAAGCCAGAGCACCCGCCCCTGCCTTCAATTAGCCGCCATAGCACCCTAATTTCTTCCCCCAATTCGGTTCTCCGTGCCGCCGTGAGCCATCGCGTTGTGGACCGCCGTCTCCAGGTCCGTTCACATCCTCCTTACCCTCGTTTCAGCACCCTTGTGTGCTATGGATGCTTATCGGCACAGCCAATTGAACTAGACCACGTTAGATCACCGGGAACACCTCGGACTGTCCTTGGTTTGCGCCATCACCGTGGACAGAGAGATTTTGAGCTAGAACTTTGCAATTGGTAGAGGGATTAGGGTCGCCCAAGGTAGCATTCGGTGTCGACCAAGTAAGAAGCCTAGCCTTTGCGTATTCCGGCTGGTACAAGCTCGCCGGAGCAACTACTCCGCCGTCCGTGGTCGGGGACCTGATCCTGCGAAGAAAAGAAAAGGGAAGGGCTTCTGAGCAAATGTCTGAGACACAGATAAATAGCGTGCATGGTTCTTTACCGGTTATTTGAATGATCAGGGTCCTCTGCGTAAAATGAACATCGAGGGCGCGCGCGTGGGCGCGTTTCTCTGTTCATGGGCCGGCTCGGGCTGGTTTGAGCCCGTTACTATTCATTTCTTTTCTTTTTCTTTTTCTGCTAGGCTTAGAGAATTCATAGGAAATTCTAGAAATATGATAAAAATATGGGACCAATTTTACTAGATTCCTAAATTACTCTAGTATTTAATAAAAATAGTTCCAAGATTTTTAGTCTAGACCAGGAATTATTTAGTATTTAAGAAGGTCTAAACCTAGTCTTTTGGAATTTTAGAAATTACTAGATAGATCCAAAAATCATAAAACATTTTGGGTAAACTTAATTTGATAACTAGAGCCCATGGGTGAAGTTTGACTTGCTTTGGACATTGTTTGATCCCCAAACCCAAAACCCTAGCTTTCTATGTAATAGTTGCTTTATTCTAGTGGAATACTGACTCAGAAAACCCTAATATCCCTGGTGTACCGTGAAGGAAAGTTGTATTCAAGATACAACTTGATGTATCTCTATTATAGTTGCATATTCATAACATCACATGAGCATTCATGTTTATATATGGTTATGTATAGAAAACAAAGAAGAAGTTAGTGTTAAAGAAGAAGAGACTGCACCACCAACTGAAACTCCACCTGTCGGGAATAGTTTTTATTTCGATATCTGTGGAACAGATCCCGACTCCCCTACAACACAAGGCGAGCACCGGTGCATTTACCTTTTCCTTGTGATTTTAAACACTTTATCACTTGAATGATGCATTAGGTGATAGGAGTTGGGTGCTAAACCAATTGTTGCATTTCCTTCCTTGGAACTGTTTACCATTCCTTTATTACCTATTTTATTAAAAGGTTTTCTGGTGCTTAGTCTTGCTTTAGAAAACAAAAATGTTTTGGTTTTAACAAAAGATGATGCTTCAAATGGAATGGGATGTTTTCAAAAATAAAGCTTGATGGTGGATTCATCATGGCCGTGATGGGTTCAACATCGGACAAGATGAACCTTTGCCAGGTACGAAATTTTGGGATTGAAAATGATAAATACGAGACCGGACAGGTGACTTGCACGAGAAGAGAGTCTCGGTGTAGTGTCTCCGTCTGAGTCGGTTAAGGACCGTACCGATGTAGGCTTAATGATTGAGGACCTTTTAACTAGCCACATGCCTCGTCATGGGTAAGCTTTGCCTCGAGCAGACTAATACCAGAAAGGCCAACACGCAATGGGAGTGGAGAGATGGCGAGAGTAGCGTGTACCCTCCATGGCAAGAGGCTGGACGGCGGTGTATCTGTGCTCTCGGTTGACGTGAACCCGGTCTGGTCTTAAGAATCCTGGTGGCAAGTTGACATATGCAAGGATTAAGTGCTACATATGTCGTGTGGTTGGAGATCCCCAGCTGGGTATTAATCGATTCAGATCGCCGTTACTTCTCGGACATGAAGACTTGGTCATTGACTTACACGTAGCATTCCAGTGAACTGAAAGTGTTGATAAAAGACGGCTAGTATAGGAAAAGTGCTTGAACTAGGGTAGAAAGAACTCTAGCTACAGGTAATGACTTAACTTGCTAATAAAATTGGATTTTTAAGGATCCACTATTAGTAAGCATTTCTGCAAATAGAGTCTTTGATTCTTGAATAACCTTACCTTGACTCCCTCCAGCCAGCATATCCTTGAGAGTCTTTTCTTTTGTCGGGTAAGACTTGCAAAAGTACACTCCGCACTAAGGGTTTTCAAACCCATGTTGTTGTAGGTGAGGAAACAACAGACTTTTGCTGTTTCTGTTCAAATGTGGTACCCAAAGAAGAGCCCCAGCAGTAAAGTGGTCATGGGAGGATGTTGGCATCCCACTTTAAAAACAATAATCTTTTGTGCGGGAGGGTGTTTTGCCTCCCGGGTCTGTAATAATAATACTTTATGCACTCATAGTACACTGGTATTGTAATAATAATAATACTCTCTCTCTATATTGGATAAATGTAAATTTAAGTTATTGTAATTTGCTTCCGCTTATTCTTTCCTCTGATGTGATGTAATATCTGCATGACGGGTGAAGGCTCTTGGGCTAATTGATGAGGATACAGTTACCGAACTTGTCGAGTGATTCAGTGCATCTACAGGGTTGCCCAAGGTCCTAAGGACAAGGACAACTGTAGGTGGGCCTAATACCTTGGGAGGTTCCGTCACAAGGGGGAGCGGAAGTGGCAGCTCATGTTAACATGGGGACGTATTCTTGGCTAAGGTACCTCGCCTAGAGGGCCTCCACATCGACTTAGAAACCTTAGCAGGTTGCTTTGTATTATGTGTATTTTGTGAAAACCTCATAGTGGATCCCTAGCCATTCACCTCAGCAGTGTTTAAGGGTCCGTACAACCTAGGCTAGATGGGATACACGGCTTGTGGGTAAAGTTGTACCACCTCTACAGAGTGTAAAACTGATATGAACATAATAAGAGCAACCTGGACCGTCACATGATAATTGAACATAAAGATGGAGGATAAATCATGATCCGATGATTCACAAATGGTTTGCTTAAGTGATTTCACTTAAGTGTTTTTGATATAATTTTATGCCTTTGATTAATTGGGATATTTGGGACACACTTATTAGTAAGACAGGTGTTGCTAATAAAATATTGAACAACTAAAATGCTTACCGCTTAACCTTGGCCTTACCTTGTTAAACTTGCATTAATTTTTCCCCCACTTGCTGAGCCCCGACCATAAGTGAGCTCACCCTTGCTAATATTTTGATCAGAGGGTGATGAAGATGACCTTGATGGAGATTTCAATGAATACTGAGTCTAACGATGCGCCAGTCATCTTCTTGTGGGAGATTACCCATGTTATTTCCGCTATACTTTGATGATACTTTTTAAGATACTATTGTCTGGATGTTGTAATAAAGACTACTCTACTCTCTTTACTCCTTTATTGCATTGTCTTTTGATATATTACACTTGTGACGTCAACATATGTGTGGAAAATGGATCTTGGCACACATATGCTATACATTCGGTTTTGCCCCCAGAACTGGGTGTGACAGTACACCAATTAGGAACTCTTGGAACATTGAACACCTTAGAAAGTTCTACCCTTAGTAGCACCACAAAACTCTAGATGGTAGGCTATCACTTGTAATTTTGTGGACTAATTTCAATAAAGCTCTACTTTCTTCCTTACCTCCCTATACATAATTGTATTTTCGTATACTACTAATGGAGCAATCGACTTATGTCGAGAGGCAGCTTAAGTCAGTGTTACATGCTCACGCATACAGATAAAGGGTGCACAACATACCCTACTAACGATGCAATCGGATTAAATCGAGAAGCAACTTAAGTTTGTTACATGCTCACACATATAGATAATGGGAGCACACCATACACTACTAATGGAGCAATCAGTTTAAGTCTGGAAGCGACTTAAGTCAGTGCTACATGCTCACACATACAGAGAAAGTGTGCACATCATACCCTACTAACGGAGCAATCGACTTAAGTCAGGAAGCGACTTTAGTCGGTGTTACATGCTCACACATACAAATAATGGGTGCACACCATACCATGCTAACAGAGCAATTGGCTTAAGTTGGGAAACGACTTAAGTCGGTGCTACATGCTTGCACATACAGAGAAAGGGTGAATACCAAATCTCATCAAGAAAAGCGATCAGCCTAAAACTCGGGAATTAACATGAGTCGATATAACACGCTAGTACAAAAAAAGAGAAGGGCGCAAAGACGCCCACAAAGTCCTACCCGCACAACTCATCTCAATGCATGATTCAAAAAAAGTGGTGGGGGTGGGGCGGGGGCAAGCAACCTCAAAGCTTAGATAAAAACTAATTGACAATACATTCATGCACAAAGGTGAGGAACACCTCCCACACAAGAGACAATTGTTCAACTTCCCAAAGTTCACAATACATCATGCACTCTAGTAGAAGCACCTCCAGGTGTGGAATCAACCTTGGGCCCGTTGGGTGCAGGAGCCTTAGTTGCAGTCCCAACTACAGGTTGAACATCTGAAACAATGTCACTAGGGACCACCACACCGGGTTTCCTCATTAGATGGAAACCCACACGGACCGCCTTATCCATTGCTTTATCATACCTATCCTTCAGAACTTCGTGGTCGACCTCTAAGACCCTAATGTTCCACTTAGCAGTATCTAGCTCTTGGGACAAAAACGTTTTTAAAGCATGGAGGTCCTAAATAGTTGAATCCTTGGAAGAGCGGCTGCTAAGCGCTGCCACTTCATCCTAGGAATCCTTCAACTCATTTCTCTTACGCTAAAGCTCCTCCATGGTAAATCGATGACTCCTCTGCAGAGTGGTAAGGGAGTTAGAAGCATCCCTATACATTTGGTCCAAGCTATTGCGAGAACAGGACAATGCCTAATTAATTCTCATCCCTTAGCCTTTGGATCTCCTCTCCAGAGTAGTAGGGAGTTAGAAGGATCCCTATATAGTTTGTCCAAGCTATTGCGAGAAGAGGGCAACGCCTGATTCTCATCCCTTAGCCTCTGGATTTCCGCCTACGGATGGGACAATTCTTGACAATAGGTTGACAGCATGGAATAAGAAACTTGAAGCTCTTGACGAGTAACTTGTGAGTTTTATTTTGCCTGTCCAATTTCGACTGTAGGGGCAAGTCCATTGCACGTATACCATCAAGGAATTTGGGGACCTAGTTCAGTTTGGCTTCGAGCGCATCTCTCCTCGACATCAGAACATCGCCGAGTCAAAGCTGAGAAAGTAGCACACAATTATGAAGTATATGTATGAGTAAGAGAAGAATTAGCAAGGGTGGATAAAAATGATTTACCGACATTTGCTGCCTTCGGGTCATCAATTTGCTTCTGAAGAGTAGCAAGATCCCACTACGATAATAAGGATATCACTTTGGCACCTGAGCGGCTTGCGCCTTTGGCTGGATGGCTACATGGTCTGAAACACCTTGCAAAGCAAAAATCAGAAGATAGAACATCCATCAGAAAAATACAAAGAAATGTGAAATCCACAACAACTACCTGCAAATTCATTAGAAACACCGGAAGAGCCAAAGCTAGTGCAACCAACACACCCTTAGATGCAGTAACATCCGCAGAAGCCACAAGGGAAGCAGGGACAAGCGTCGAAGGCTCTGAATCCCCCAAACGAAGCATGTCACCCATTAGGTTCTTACGCGTTACTCACCCGTTCGCCACTGGGGATTCCGACGTTGGCCGAAGTTGCTCCAGCATCTTCAGGAACCTAACCCGGGGTAGCCTCTTCAACCAAGAGGGATGGCAAAACCTTGCCAGCGTTAGGACCACTGACCTCCAAAGTGGTTAGATCATCTGGATCATATCTGATGGGTAGGATAGAACTTGTTACCATGACATCATCAACCTGAGGCATTGGCAACCCAACCTGGACTTCCATTCAAATGGTAGGAGAAGAGCTAACCGTGACACCCTCAAGGGCTGGAGCACCCTCGATGGGTGGAGCGCCCTCTATGATCAGAACCAGATCGATGGTATGGATGACTAATGTGGCAACTTCCTGAGGTATTGGTAGGCTTACTTTTGGCCCAACCAATAAACCAATAGAGGATACCCCATCCGAGTGAACTATGTCAACATCAAAAGCATTGATCTTAGGTAATTTGCAAAGCAACTATTGGTTACTTGATCTCAATCCCCTGAAGGCATTGAAAATCAAGGCAACATGAGTTAAGAATGAAGACCTTCGTCCTGGGATTAGCGCTCCTTCGAAGTGTTAATACAAAGGACGAAGGTCTTCAGACAAGAATGTATAATCAAAGGTAATATGTAATGGAATAAGACATATGAAATGATACACGAGAACTTATCTCCATTGCCTTAGCATTCTTAGTATGTCTTCCATTACACCAGATAAATTTACAAACATACCTTTAGCTCCTGAACAAAGGAAGGCACAGAGGTTCTTCGAAGGCTAGGCAATACGAAGTTATATCCCTTGGAAAATGTGTTTTATGTAGGGCACTATTCATTTATTTATATGGGAGATGAACCTCCTTTGTACAAATTTACAGTTATGCCCATCAAGGCTTTCATACACTATTTACAAATGATACAAGGACAATATCGTATTTTCTCCATCTTCAACTTTGCGGGTCTCAGCCTTCGTTGTTCAGTGACTTCCTTTTCGACTCATGCTCAAAGTCATTACCTTTGGTCGCTGTTTCTACTGCTTGCACATAGACGAAGCATCTTTGTTTACTACTTCACTCAAAGGTTAGCTTCGTCTGTAAGTAGAAGCGTTCTTGAAACACACTTATTCACACCGAAGCTATATGTTGGTCACTTGCTCTTAAGTGCTATGAATTAAGAACAAGGCAACACAGAAAAGGTTAATAGTAATTGCCCTTCGTCCTCTGAAGCATTATTTCCCTCAGGATATAATGATCTTCCGATGAAGGTCATGAAGGACATACCTTCATCATCATAATATGTATTAACGAAAGGAGAGGCATGTGAAACATGAAGAATAATATAAATGATCATGCAACATTATAAGTACTTTTCTATTATATCATTATGAATGAACATGAACAATATCGATTTACATTCATACCTTCGGCTTGACAGAAGGCTAAAGTCCGAGCGTAATGCGCAAGCAAATACAAGTCAACGTGAACAGTACGAGGGTACTGTTCACCTATTTATAGGCACAGGGCGCAGCATGTGAGATATTACATTCATGCCCTTTACAAAAGATTACAACTGTGACACGGACTCTCATGGACTAATCGGTCATTTCATCTTTAAGTCGGTGCAATCCTTCGTCTTGAGACATGCCATTATGCCGAAGCTTCATGGATGATAGCTTCGGCGCTACTTTTGAAAGGATCTGCTGAAGGTGTTTCTTCCTACAGGATCTTTGGCGACGAAGCATACCCCCAACAGTAGCCCCTTCCGGTGCTAGATCGTTTTTCGTAACGAGCTTGATCCGTGAAAGAGTCTCCTAGGCTTCGGGAAGCCGCAGATTAGAAAAACACCTTCCTTGAGCTCGTTGCTGAGAAACGATTAAAATATTCCAAGCGCAAAATGGTCCCACCATGCTGCGGATACACACGTCCTGGCGATTCACCTTCTCGGGTTCTGTGGCCCACCGCTCAGTGAGTGCGGGCGACTGTTCGTCCGGTGCGGAAGACTTGAGGATTCACCTTCTTACCTGTGGCACT
Organism: Zea luxurians; assembly: GCA_029449295.1. Taxonomy (NCBI): domain Eukaryota; kingdom Viridiplantae; phylum Streptophyta; class Magnoliopsida; order Poales; family Poaceae; genus Zea; species Zea luxurians. The sequence continues at coordinate 203,251,960 of JAOPSE010000003.1, forward strand.
ATATAAACAGATGGGTAGGTGTGAAGTTACCACAAGCATTCATTGCTATTGCACTGTTTTGCTGCCAAAAATTTGACCATAGCCGAAGCTTGTTCATCGCAGTCAATCGAAGCACCGCTGTTGATTTTTGCTTCGTCACAAGAGGAAAAGCTTCGGGAAATAAAAAAGTCAGCAATCTTCATTAAAAAATTGTAAGGAATTCATCATCAAATGGCAAGGGTACGTTCTACGGCCAGGGTTATACGTGACGGAGAGGAAGCCGAAGCTGCTGAAACCGCTCCGATTTCCGAAGTGATGAAACGGTCAGGGCTGGCAGTGCCGGAAGAAGCTTCTGAAGGTACCCCTGCTGCCAAAGCTGAGCAGATTGATGTTGAAGAAGGTGAAACTAAAGATGAGTACAACGCCATGCCATCTAAACCCAGCCACCTGGAGTTTGGGAAGTCTACTACTACCGAAGGTGATATGCCTAAGTTGATAAAGCTAGGCTATATTAGTGAAGCCAAGAAGAAGCTAGTTCGTTTTGGTGGAGAGGAAATTACTCTGAAGCCAGAAAAGGATGAGGTGGTAGTCTTTAAAAGCTTCTTTAAAGCAGGATTGAGATTTCCTTTGCATGAGATGATTGCGGATGTGTTGGAGACGTTTGGGATTTATCTTCATTAGCTAACTCCTAACGCCATCGTTAGGCTTAGCGTTTACATTTGGGCTCTCCGAAGCCAGGGAGCGGAACCGCATGCCGAAGGCTTCTGCCGGGCACATGAGTTCCATTATCAGACAAAAGCTAGAGAAGATGGGCTGCACGAGAATTTCGGCTGCTACAATTTTGCTTATCGCAAAGATGCGAAGTCTCCAGTTATTAGCTATCGTACCGAATGGCCCACCGGTTGGAAGACCGAGTGGTTTTATGTTATGGTTGACGAGAAGAAGGAGAAGCTGGTTCAGAGCCCATTGGGGTTAATCTTTGGAGAAACTAGGCCCCAGTGCAACATGTTGCCGGAATCACCATGCCAAATTGCCTTGGGTGAATTTCGAGTTGTTTTGGAGCACATTGGCACTAGGGATTTGGTGCAAGAATTCTTAGCTTTCAGAGTATTCCCGACTTGTTCGGCTACCCTATCATTATAAATTCAAAAAACACTTCAAAGAACCTTGCCTAGAATGGTTAGACACGATTGAAGTTATGTGCAATGAGATTCTTGGCAACTATTCTAAAAAAGAAGATCAATTAATGACTGCAGCCTTCGGCACTCGACCGAAGCGAAGGTTGAACCGGGTCTTGGATGCACTGAATTTTGAGTATCCTGACTATGAGCGATTGGACAGAGGGGCCGAAAGGAAAAAAAGAAAAAGAGTTGTTAGGGCTCTAAATAGAGAAGCTGCTAAATTGGTGAAGAAAGATGAAGAAATTTTGAAGAAAAGAAAATTGAGCCCTGAGCTGAAGATGGCTGCTTCGAAGAAAAGAAAGGCTGCTGCTCCAAAGCCAAAAATGACTGATATAGAGGAAGAGGCTCCTTCAACGCCTTATGCTGCCAACGTGGAAGAAATTTTAAAGGTAATGACTGAATCTTTGCCTGTTAAGCTAAGTCCACTAGGGCCACATCTGACGAAGCTTTTTTAGAAGGGGAAGGAACCTTCAGCAGCAAAGAAGCCTGTTGAGCCGAAGAAACGAAGAATCATTCATGTAGTTGAAGTTATCGAGCAGACACCGCCGGTGGCCTCGGCATCAAAGACACCAGCCATGCACTGCTGCTACTGAAGCCATAGCCATTGAAGATGAAACTGAAGCCGACACTACTGAAGCTGAGGCCACCGAAGATACAAATCTAGAAACCAGACTTGCTCATATTGATAACATGCTTCTGAATGAGCCCGCGAAAGAAGCCGCTAGAGTTGCTGAAGAAACTCTGGCCACAACGCCTGGGAAAGGAAAAGAGAAAGCTGAAGATATCTTGGAAGAAGAAGACTTCAATTTTCAGGACATACTTGGGCAAGAATTGTCAAAGGCTGAAAAAGAAGAATTGAAGGAATATGCCATATCTTGCGGGTACAGACCCGGGGCGCTGCTCTTCGGGGGAGTTAACGAGGAAAGCTTAGGATGCCTTCGGGACCACACTGGTGCGAAAGTTGTCGACACTCTATTGAACTGTATTGGCCTTCCGAAGGTTAAAGTAGACCTCAGCAGGTACCGGCGGCAGCATATCGCTGGTAGTCTATTCTATGCTAACTTTAAGGTAAAATTCTCAACTTTTTATTGTTTCGTTATGAAGATGTTATCTGATGAAGGTTATTTTGTCAGAGCTTACTACTGAGCAAAGTCCTGAGGATGCAACAAGACCTCGAGGACAAAAAGAATGAAATTATAATTGAGGGCCTGGAGAAGAAGATTAAAGACCACGGAACTGCCCTAAAGAAAAAGGACTTCGTACTCCAAACCATGGAAGGTTCACTGGCAGAGGCCCATGCTGAAATTGCTAGATTGAATAGTGAACTTTCCATGGAAAAGAAAAATTTTGAGACCAAACTCGAAGCTGAAGCTAAGAAAAATTCAAATTTGCAGAAATCACTGAAAGAGCTTCAAGAAAAGTGTTTAAGCTTCGGCACCCAATGCCTGCAGCGGCTAAAGCAGGTTTTCAACTCGGTTGGAGCCAATGCTGAGAAATTCAGTCCTTCGGTTGAGAACCTGCCGGAAACCTTCGAACATATTGAAGGTGAGTTTGATGCCCTTGACGAAGTTATAGCTGGTCACGCCGATTTCTGCGCTCTGCTAGCTTCTCGGGGCACGACTGTTGCATTCATGAAATCTGGCTGCACACATGGAAAAATTATCAACAGACCAAATTTTAATTTATCACCGGCAGATCTAATTGATATCCCCAGCCTAGCTCGGAGTATAGGAAATAGATTCATAACTCAAATTTGGGTAAAGGGCGGTCGAAAAATGGCTGGCGACGAAGCTCAAAGCCACCTTAAGCCGGTAAAAAATTTGTGCCTGTTACTTTACCTTCTCCTTGAACTTTGCACTTCTCTCATACCGCTTTAATATGTACAGGATGACGAAGCTGAGGAACAATGAGCCGAAGCTTGACAGATGACCCGAAGCTCGATAGTGTCGAAACTGAAGACCTTGCTGCGAAAAATTCTAGAGAGAATTTTGTAATATTGTTGTAAAAATATTGTAATTTTAAGGATCAGATACCAACTTTGTAAATTTGTGCATACCTTGTGATATATTTTTACCTTTTCATCCATGTGTGAACTGCTTTGATGTGGACGAAACTTGTATTTTTTTGAGCCGAAGGCGAAAAACACCTTCCCTTCTTTTTGTACACAACGAAGCATGAAACTGCTTCTTTTTCTTTTTGCTGAAGCTTTATCCTTATAGTCGAAGCATGTGCCCATGTCTGTATGGTATGATGATGATGATCCTGTGTATGTCTAAATGAATGTTTTATGAATGCAAATGTATGATGTAATGTGACGTGCAAATGAATGTCCAAACACACAAACGAAGCCACAACCATAGCCTTCATTCCCTTAGGAATGACTGAAGTCTCTTTGCCGCTTATTTTTCGGCTTCACCGCTTATTTTTCGGTGTATCAGCGCTGACTTTTTGCTATAAGTTCTGCATCCCCTTAGGAACGTCTTTTGAACTTCTTTGCCTTCTATTTTGGCGGTATTTGCATTGACTTTTCACGCTTCGCCTTATATTTCGGCAGTATTTGGCTCTGCATTCCCTTAGGAACGACTTTTGAGCAGAAAACTTACGCTGCGCTCCCTTAGGAACGACTTTTTGTAGCTTCGTCGTGCTCTGCATCCCCTTAGGGACGACTTTCGAGCTTCTCCCTGTTTTTCCTTTTTCTCTGCACTCGATGGTGCATGCTCAGATTTCACATTTACATTTTTTGGGGATTTTGCTCTCGTAGAGCTGAATAAGAAAAGAAAAATTACATGCTATGGCCCCATTAAAAACCTTTCTCCCCCTTTGGAAAGGAAAAGGGTGCCATAGGGAAAATAAAAATATTACATCAAGTTATACATAATATCGCCGAAGCTCATCCGCATTCCAAGATCTAGGAATGTCATTACCGTCCATATCCTTCAATCTGTAAGAACTGGGTCTTGACGAAGATATTACCAGAAAAGGTCCTTCCCACTTTAGCTGTAGCTTGCCTACTATATCTGGGTTGGCTACTCTCCGAAGTACCAAATGCCCTTGCTTAATGTTCTTTAGACGAACTTTTCTGTCACGCCATTTTATTGTTTCGCTTGGTATTTATTGATGTTCTCCACAGCCTGAAGCCTGATCCCTTCTATAGCACATTTTGCCACAGAATAATCAGCTTCGTCCTCTGCCGAAGCCATTATTCTTATTGACCCTGCCTTAGCTTCTTCTGGGGTTATTGCTTCGTACCAAACAATAATTTGAACGGTGTAAAACCTGTTGACCTTGATATTGTTGTGTTGTGGCTCTAGACCACTTTGATCAATTCATCTGGCCATTTTCCTTTGGGCTGATTGAAGATTAACTTCATTATTCCCGTCATTATAATGCCATTAGCTCTTTCGACAAGTCCATTTGACTCCGGATGTCTGACCGATGCAAAATGAATCTTTGTACCAATCTGTTCACAGAATTCCTTGAAAGGTTCGGCATCGAATTGTGTTCTGTTATCTACAGTAATAGCCTTCGGCACCCCAAAGCGAGAAACAATGTTCTGCCAGAAGAATTTCTAGATGGTGACTGAAGTTATTATGGCCAGGGGCTTCGCCTCAATCCACTTGGAAATATACTCTACCGCCACCACAACATATTTTAGATTTCCTTGTGCTGGTGGAAGCGGGCCTAACAAATCGAGGCCCCACCTTTGCAACGGCCAAGTGGGCTGTATTAACTGAGTGAGAGATGAAAGTTGCTTCTGGTCTCTTGCACATTTTTGACAGCCTTCACATTTTTGGACCAACTCTGCTGCATCCAAAGCTACCTTCGGCCAGTAAAATCCTTGTCGAAAAACCTTTCCCAATAAGGGCCTAGACCCAATGTGAGATCCACACAAAGCTGCATGTATCTCTTTCATTAATTCAATACCTTCGGTTCTTGATAAACACTTAAGGAGTGGGGAACAAACTCCATGTTTATACAATTCCCCTTCTATTATCACATATGGTTTTGTCCTTGCCTCCATTCTGTTGTTATAAACTTCGTCATCGGAGAGACAGTTGCCTTGGAGGAAGGATATGATTTCAGTTCTCCAATCTTCACTATGCACTAGAGAATTGGTAAGTACAGCTCTTTCCATAAGTTCGACCAAAGGTGCCTTTATTGTTTCGAAAAATACTTCCGAAGGTAGAGGGAGCCCTTTGGCCGCTGATTTGGCTAGCAAATCTGCATGCTCGTTTTCGCCTCTTGGAATATTCTTGACAGAAAAAACTTCGAAAGAAGCCTCCAACCTTCGAACTGTATCTAGATATCTTTCAAGCTTCGGATCTCGTGCCTTCCTACTTTTGTCCACGTGGCCCGCAATAACCTGGGAATCAGTCTTTAGGATGGCCCTTCTTATTCCCATTCCCCTTAGCTTTCGAAGCCCCAATAGAAGTGATTCGTATTCAGCAATATTGTTTGTGCAACTGAAATCCAGCTTGACTACATAACATGTTTTGACTTTTGAAGGTGCCACTAGAACCGCAGCTGCTCCGGCACCGAAGGCTCCCCAAGAACCATCGCAGAACACTGTCCAAGCTTTGGCATCTTTGCTTGTCTCCTCTTCGTGAGCCCCTAGCGTCCAATCAGCGATGAAATCTGCTAGCGCTTGGGATTGGATTGAAGATCTGTGCATGTAATCAATAGTGAATTCATTGAGCTCCACGGCCCATTTTCCAACCCTTCCAGTGGCTTCTCTGTTCCTCATAATATCCTTTAGAGGCTTTGATGAGGGAACAATTATATGGTAAGCTAGGAAATAATGCCGAAGCTTTCCGGAGGCCATTAATACAACATACAACACTTTCTCCAATTCTGTGTAATTTTTCTTTGATAAGCTTAATACTTTAGAGACAAAGTATACTGGGACTTGCTTCTTAGTTTGTCCTTCAAGCTTCTCCTGCACAAGCGCCGCACTTACTGCAGAATGCGAAGCTGCTACATACAATAGCAAGGAGCCCCTAGCACTGGTGGAGTTAATGTTGTTAGATCAATCAGGTATTGCTTCAGCTCTTCAAAAGGCTTTTTGTTGAGTTGAACCCCATTTAAAGACTTCGGCTGACTTTAGTACTTCAAAGAATGGTAAATTTCTTTCTGCTGATCTAGATATGAATCGATTCAAAGATGCAAGTCTTCTTGGCAGACGTTGGGCCCCCTTCTTTGTGCTTGGTGGCTCCATCCGAAGGATATCTTCGATTTTGCTTGGATTAGCTTCGATCTCCTTCGTTGAAACTAGACAGCCAAGGAATTTGCCCTTCTTCACTCCGAAGACACATTTTTCTGGATTTAATTTTAGGCCAGCTTGCCTAAAATTAGCAAATGTTTCCTGCAAATCAGTAATATGGTTTTCTTGCTTCGTGCTCTTCACTATGATATCATCAACATATGTTAGCACATTTCTGCCTATCTAAGAATGAAGGACCTTGGTCGTCATCCTGTTGAAGCTTCCTCCAGCATTCTTGATCCCCTCAGGCATCCGAAGATAACAATATGTACCATTGGGGGGAATGAAGCTGGTCTTTGGCTCATCTTCCTTTTTCATCCAAATTTGATGATAGCCTGAATAACAATCTAGTAGACTCATGAGCTCTGACGAAGCTGCTGCATCTACTAGAGAATCTATTCTCGGTAATGGGAACTCATCCTTTGGACAAGCCTTGTTTAGATTAGTAAAATCAATGCACATTCTCCATTTACCATTGTCCTTCTTCACCATGACAGTGTTGGCTAACCATTTGGGTATTTTACTTCTCTGATGACACCAGCACTGAGAAGTCTTTTTACTTCATTCCGAGCACCTTCGACTTTATCATCAGACATTTTCTGAAGCTTTTGCTTTCTAGGCCTGAAGGATGGATCAACATTGAGTGAATGTTCAATGACATCCCTGTTGACACCACAGAGATCGTTGGCTGACCATGCAAAAACATCCTTGTTGTTGAATAAAAACCTTATCAAAGTTTTTTCCTGCTCTTCAGATAATTGAGACCCCAGTAGTACCTTCTGCTCTGCTATGTCTTCACATAGAAGCATGGGCTTCGGCTGATCAGCCGAAGCGGCCTTCTCTCTTCTGTAATTGTACTGCTCATAAGCTTCAGCTCCATCTATATTGTGGATGGCTTTCGAGTCTGTCCAATTTCCCTTAGCCTTTCTGGCAGCTTCCTGACTTCCATGAATTGCAATAGGCCCTTGTTCCGAAGGTATCTTCATGCATAGATATGCTAGATGAAGAATTGCTTCGAAAGCATTAAGTGTCCCACGACCAATGATTGCAATGTAAGGATATTCCATGTTAACAATATCAAACACATCCTGTTTAGTCCTTGTGTTGTGGACAAATCCGAAGGTTACTGGCATTGTGATCTTGCCGAGTGCTACAATCTGCCTTCCTCCGAAGCCACAAAGAGGGTGTGTAGCATCATGGATGTTGTCCTTTGGCTCTTGCATCTGTCTGAAGGCCTTAGCAAACATGATGTCAGCTGCACTGCCTATATCAACCAAAACATTATGGACCAAAAATCCCTTGATAACGCAAGATATGACCATAGCATCATTATGAGGATAATCCCTGAGCTAAAGGTCCTCCTGGGAGAAGGTGATTGGGATCTGGGACCATTTTGTCTTGATGAAGGGTCCCTGCACCCAACATGCTGCACCCTTCTCTGAGCTTCCTTTTTCTGCTTCTTGTTGGCTGGCTCTGAGCATGAACCGCCTGTTATCGGGTGCACCAGCTCGTAGCCGAAGCAGCTTCAGCTTGCTTGTTGGACGAAGCCATCAGCTCAATTAGTGGAAGTGAGTTCACCGGAGGTGGGCGCCAATGTTGGTCACTTGCTCTTAAGTGCTATGAATTAAGAACAAGGCAACACAGGAAAGGCTAATAGTAATTGCCCTTCATCCTCCGAAGCATTATTTCCCTCAGGATATAATGATCTTCAGACGAAGGTCATGAAGGACATACCTTCATCATCATAATATGTATTAACGAAAGGAGAGGCATGTGAAACATGAAGAATAATATAAATGATCATGCAACATTATAAATACTTTTCTATTATATCATTATGAATGAACATGAACAATATCGATTTACATTCATACCTTTGGCTTGACAGAAGGCTAAAGTCCGAGCGTAATGCGCAAGCAAATACAAGTCAACATGAACAATACGGGGGGTACTGTTCACCTATTTATAGGCGCAGGGCGTAGCCTGTGAGATATTACATTTGTGCCCTTTACAAAAGATTACAACTGTGACACGAACTCTCATGGACTAATTGGTCATTTTATCTTTAAGTCGGTGCAATCCTTCGTCTTGAGACATGCCATTATGCCGAAGCTTCATGGATGATAGCCTCGGCGCTGCTTTTGAAAGGATCTACCGAAGGTGTTTCTTCCTACAGGATCTTCGGCGACGAAGCATACCCCCAACACTATATGTTAAGCAGTTGATTGTTTCTTCATCAACAAGTCATCTTTGGCATGGCTTTTATTGTGTTCTTAAGATAATCATGTAAAAATGCAGTTAATCTGAGGACCTTTGGCAATGTAGGCTCCCAATAGTAGCCCCTTGCTGGATGAGTTTGTTGCTTCATAACGAGTTTAGATCGCAAAAATTGTAACTGGGAGGCCTTGTGCTGAAGGTCCAAAAAAACCTTCCCAAAGCTCGTTATGAAAATGACAGTAGTCATTGAGTGTGATGGTTAAAGTCAAACGGTTGTGCGTATAAAAGTGGGATGTACCCAAAGTTATGGGCATAGCCCTTGCTGTTTGTATTCACTGCTATTAGTGCCTGCTCCACCTTCAAAGCTAGCTTCAAACATCTTTGCCTTCTTTCGAACAAGCCTTAGCTAGTTTAGAGATCATTTGCTTACCTCTTAGAGTGCTACTAAGATGTCGCTGACACCTTCGACAGATGTGCCAGAGGCAAGGGCCAAGGAATTTGTTTTAATGGTAGGAGCTACCACTTCCCAGGCCAAAGCCGACTCCCTGAATCAGTTAGAAGATAACAACAACATTGATATTGAGGAGGACAACACGATCATATGCCCCATGAAGCCTAGCCATGTGGACTTCAGCAAATCCAAGATCAAAGAAGTACGCATTGATGTACTTAACCGCTTTAGCTACATTGATAATGTTGAGTGGGTGCAGTTAGCAGTGACAAATTAGTACTGAGTCCAAAAGAAGATGAAGTTGTTGTGTTTCAGAGCTTTTTTAAGGCTGGTCTTAGATTCCCTTTGCATAAGACGGTAGTCGTAGTGTTAAAGATGTTTAACATTTATCTCCATCAGCTCACCCCAAACGCCATAGTATGTCTAGGAATTTTTATTTGGGATGTTCGGAGTTAAGGGATCGAGCTTGATGTTGAAGCTTTCAGCGATGCCTTCAATTAGATTCATGAGCCACATTTCCAAACAAAGGCGACGAGGGACCTACATAACAACTTTGGTTGCTATAACTTTGCCTATCGAAGGGGTTCAATGTTTCTAGCTCTTGCTTACCAAAGCAAGTGGCCGAATGAATGGGCGAAGGAATGGTTTTATATGAAGAATGACTTGACGGCGCGAGCTGATATAACAGGCATTATTCAAACTCCTATTGTCACAAGTTTTGGTTTTAAAAAGACGACGTGCTATATCATCTTTGAAGCCCAGGCTGCCATAGTTGCTTTCAATGCTGTTAGGACACATATTGGAACGAGGGATCTTGTTTAGGAATTCTTAGATTTTAAAACATGGCCCCTAGCGGCTGAGTGGGACATGCCTAAGATGTTTGAAGGAGATGCTTCGGACACCGAGCCTGGTCTAGTTAGGCTTCGTTATAAGTATATATTCAAAATAAGTTTGGAGAGCCTAGTGATGGGTGGCTAGATTATGTTGAAGCGAGGTCTAACAAGATTCTTGGTAATTATAGCAAGCTCGAAGCCAAAGCTCTGCAATGGGCCTTCGGGGCTCGAAAGAGGTGTCGATTGAATCATGTCTTTGATGCCATTGAATTCTTTTATCCTGACTATCCCGTCATGGTTCAAGACTCGAAGAAGAGAAAGAAGAAAGTAATTATGAGGTGAAGAAAAATTTGGAAGGTGCAAGCCGGATCAACTCCTCAAGCCTTAAAGGAAATTCTAGTAAATTGGCATTTTTTTATTTTTGGTATACATGTTATGAATTTATTTTATTAATTTTTTCCTACTTTGAATATTTTAGGCTGCACCCGAAGCTAAGATAGGAGTTGAGATTGAAGAACTCTCTCCTATGTGAGCTGAAAAAGTGAAAATTGGAGAAGCTATCGTCTTGATAGTGTAGAAGGTTAAACCTTTAGAGACGCTTCCAGAGAGTGAGGAAGAAGAAGATGATGAAGGGGAGTGAACTGCTCCAGTAATGAGTTCATTCTTTGATGCTTTCGAAGATGAGACTGAAAAAGACACTACTATTACAATATTAGTGCCGAAGGACTCTACGCCACCTGCTGAAGATAAAACTGATCCAGGTAGCCTAGGATTTGAGTGGATTACTGTAGCGGTGACTCCTTCGGCAGTCATGGCAACTGAAGACAAGGGTTCCTTCAAACCTTCCTTGGCGGAGGAGAAGGGAAAAGGTCCTGCAGATTTCGAAGAGGCCAATAAGGTGATTGAAGATGACACACCACATGGTGAATGGTCCTTCGGCCAAGACCTGGGTGGCCAAAGATATCGGTTCCACCATGTTGCAGGGAAGATGATGGGCGCGAAGCTGTTGGTTTCGCTTAACAACTTGGATACCCTTCGGGGTGTACCATTTTTGGGGGTGGGCTAGATTATTATTTGTACTACTACCCTGACATTATGGAGACGGAAGTATGCCGTTATATGGCGGACAATGTTGGCTTTCCAAAGCTAGAGGCCATGCTTTCAACTATGTATAATGAAGATTTTTCTGATTGCTTACCTTATACACATCTTAAGGTAACTTATATCGGTTTTTGTTTTTTAGCTTCGGGTTGCTTCGATGAAATGACTTATTCATCTCTTTTATGCATTTGCAAGGTCTATTCCTAAGCAAGGCCTTAAAGAAAAAGAGGAATGTCGAGGGCAAAGCTAGCTAGAAATAAATAATGAAACTTAAATCCGAAGTGTTCGTACTTCAGTTTGATTGTGAAGAAAAGGAAAAATCTTTCAAGATCCTGATAAAAGGATTTTATTGATAATTGAACCAAAGTCTAGACAATGCGTGAGGAGAAAGCTAAGCTCGAAGCTTCAAATGCTGAAAAGGACAAACGAATTGCGTCATTCGAAGCTGAGCTAGGACAGATGAAAAAGGAGCACGAAGTTGAAATGACAAAGCTAAGGCAATCATCCGCCGAAGTGGCTGCCAATCTTAGCAGCGCTCAGGTGAAGATTGATGACCTAAAGGACGAGATAGGTCATGTGATAGGGCTCAATGAAAATTACCGGATTTTGCTAGCCAATTGCCACACCCTCAGCAATAGAGGCCACAATGGGTTGCTGAAGACATTCTCTGCTACCGTAGCTCTATCTAAAGAGATTTTTTTCAGATGGTGACTTGGAGGGTTTGATGAGGTGGGTACTTAGTGAGAACCATGCTTTCAAAGGTGTCCTCTCAGCTCGAGAGAACTATTGTGCATGGATAAGCGCCCGAAGCACTGCTTCGATCTGCTAAAAGTCGGGTGCAATCATGTGAGGGCTTGCACGGATCCCGTCTTCAGAGTCTCTGCTGACCAGGTCCGAAGATCAACTATCGAGGCTTCAAAATGGTCCAAAAAATTCTTATCTAAGATTTGGAAGAGGGGCAGTAAATAATTGAGTAATGAAGAATCTATAAAGAATAGGGAGAAGGTATGTGCTTTGTTACCTTCGCGGGGCTTGCTCATGCTAACTAAAAAATGTCTGTAGGCATGGCAAGCAGCTAAAAAGGTTGTGGACATCAGAAAATGCTTCAATGCAGGAAATCCAAAGGTATTTGACTTTTCATGATACGACCATGCCATTAAGCAACATGTTACAACCCACAAGTCAAGCTACATCAACTCAAGTACAACCAACATCATCACCAGCCCAAGTCTTTGATGGACCAATTACACGTATCCGAGCTAAGAAGCTACAACAAGAGGTGCACACACTACTTTATGAATTTCGATGAAACACTAATGAGAACTTTATGCTACCTAAGTTGTGTATGTTGATATTTCTTAGGTTCACCAAAGAGGAAGGACAAAAACATATCAAGGCGAATCAGAGAGAAGAGCTATGTTCGAGTCAGTCCAGCGTAATAGAACTGTCCAGAAGAAACAGTCATATCTTTTGATTCCCAAAAGCTATGAAGGCCCATAAGTACTTTTTGGAAATCTCTTGAAGTCTATTTCCAATGCTTCTAAGACCGACTTAATCAAATCAACTAGAAAGGTGGACTATCTACTTTAGTGCTGACTGGTCAGAAGGTCAACATTCTGTTTGATGACCAAGTTTCCATATTAAACTGCATCATTCTGCGAATTTTCATTAAGCATGCGATACATGGTGAGAAAGTTTATCAAGTCAGATTTTCAATGCATCCAACCCCACGTCATTTGGAGATACCTAGGAGAAGTTATTATCAAAATACTGAAGGCTGCATAGAAGTCAAACAGCCACACGAAATTTAGCTCTCCAGATCTCCCGAAGAGGCCCCTTCACATTAGCATGTTAAAATACTTTATTTTCGTGTTTATACCTCTCTAAGGCTGGTTGTTGCTAGTATAAATACCCCCCTATGTCTATGATGTAAGACAACTTTGGATGATCTAAAAACAGAGCCCTTTTGTTCAGCTATGTGCTAACAAATATTGAGAAGTGATCTCTACCCCTTTGCCCTTGTGAATTCCTTCACGGGATTACAGAAGCAGTGGCTTCATCCGCTCCCAAGTGGTGCTCCTACTCCCTTCGAGGTCTCCTCGATTGATTGTAGGTTGTGTTTGTTGGTTCTTTGAGAGTGGTTGGGCGAATCCTCAATTCAGGTTGCCGGTTAAAGACGGTGGTTGGCTTTGAGTTTTATTTGTCAGGTTGCACTAGTTATTGTTGCTTGCAGCAAGTTATCTTGGCTTCTTCGAAGCTAGTTATCTAAAGATTGATCCTACGTCATGAAGATTGGGACATCATGACACATCATCTGGTATCAGAGCCTCAGTTGCCATGGTAGGATTCTTTACCCTTAGCTACATCTATTTTATGTTCGTCCTATTCACCAAAAAGCCATAAAATATTTTGCCATAACCTTTTGTTTCAATATGTTGTTCTAGTGAGTTTTGTTAAGTTTTAGTCCTTAAAGTCTTTGTTTAGTTGCTGGTCACTCTCTCTTTTGTGTTTACTTTGATCCTCTTATATACATGAAAATATCCACAAAAAGAAAAATCTGAAAACCCTTATCATTTCCTTCGCGTTAACTTCGGTCCTATCTAAGCTATAGCTACTGGTTGAGTTCTTTGATAGTTATAATAAAGTGTGCAATATCATATCTGACCTCTGTGTTTAAGTATCAAAAAAAGAGAGAAGAAAGAAAAGTACCAAAAAAGTGTTGAGAAAGGTTGTGAAAGAAGAGTAGAACAATCAGCTTGCTTATGTGCAGAAGTGCTGAAAGTTTCATCAAGTTGTTCAACCAGTTTGCTATTGTCATTTGGTGCAAAATTTTGGTTGGGTCTGATCACAACACTTGCATTCCAATCATACTCCTTGTTTGCATCAAATGTGAAATTTCTTTGCACGTGTGTTTGATCTACTTACATCACTCGTATCTTGCGGTCAGCTGTCACACCCAGGTTTCAGGGGTCCAAAACCCAGACGTGAAATAATCACCACGTGTGTTGGGACCAGGTCTCAAACATATGATGAATACTGGTACAGAAACGAATGTCACATCTTTACTATATAATAGGAGTTCTATACAAAATAAATAAATAATGACATCATAAGGAGACAACCATCCAGCAACCCAAAGTTGACTGGGAGACGATGGCCTAGACCTCTCATGAACTCATCACAACATGCTCCATGCGCCTCATCCTGCGGTACCTGTTCTTGACCTGTGGGGGCGGGGGCTGTGAGATAGCAAGAGTGAGCTCACATACGTTCATCGCTCAACAAGTTGTGGGGAATAATGTGCATGAACTCGCCAAAGGTAGGAGCTCACGTGAAGTGTAAGGCTTACCAAAGAGGATGGTTGAAGCTGCTCATGACCGTGAGCACGACTGATATACTAGTTTTACACTTTGCAGAGGTTGCACATCTTTACCCACAAGTCATGTTACCCATTTGCCATGGAGTTAATCGGACCCCATACACCTCTACCAAGGAAGCGAGGCAGGGTACCACTATGAGGCCTTTACAAAGTTCCACTAGCTTCAGAAAACCCGCTACAGTTTCTAGGAAGCTCCAATGCAGGGACCCCTCGCCTAACCGTCATCGCAACAAAATCAACCCAAGGGCCTCCCTACACTGACCACTCCCCTACCGCCCTTGCCCCTTTCGGGTAAGTTAGTCCTCCACTAGCTTTCATAATTAGTCAGTCAAGGGCGTCCCATACCACCCTTGTGGTAGCACTATTTTCCCAGGTGGTCGCTCCATGTTCCAATTAACATAATGATCTTACCATGAACAGTAAATAACAACTGATAATACAAGTATGATAATGATAGTGTGTATCTTCATACCAAAAACCACATAAAGCAATAGCAGGTACTACCCAAAAATTCAGTGGTATACAATGTATAAAGATAGCCAAACTATGGTAACATATTAGGTCCCATCAAAATTTCCCTATGCAGATCATTATGATTAATAAGAACATGATTGGGTAAAAAGAAGTGATCAAGGGCACAACTTGCTTGGGACTTGAGATTCCAGCTCCCAATTTGCTCTTCAAGTGACTCATAACCTCGCGCTAGCCGTAACAATACAAATAAATAGGGTACACGCAAAATTAACATTACACCATACATATAATAAACTGCATAATAATAATCTACACATCGCTATGAGATCGTAGGTTCGAGATCAACCAAAATCAGAGTTAAGGTTACTAAATTATGATTTACTGGAGATTCACGTGGTTAAATATTAAACTATAGTATAAGTTGTTTAATCTAAATCATATGAGAGATTATTCTATAAATAATTATCTCAACTTCAATCTAAATCATTATTTGATTAAAGATCATCTAGTCAAATTATAACCATAAGATCATAATACTATATTAATATTAAAGAAGTTAATCCAATAAACATAGATTAATCCAATTAACATAGGATAAACAAATTAATTATTTACTACATGTCTCATGATCAAATAGGGTTACCAAAGTGTAGATAATTTTATTACGAAGCTAACGCAACTAGAACGGGTCAATTCGGAGTTAAAATGGGGACGTTATGAATTTCCGAAGGTTTTATGTATTTGATACAAGATTAATTAAGAGATTAATTTTAATACAGTTTTCGTATCAAACAAGAGACACTATGTGATGAACGATATTATTATAAAATTACAGGAACTGGAATGGATCAATTTGGACTAAGTATGAATTTTATATGAATTAAACAAGTTCTAGGAATTGTTTTATATTAAAAAATCATTTCTATAATTAATTAACTAATTTTCTCGGATCTCTGGACTACGCACCAAAATTAGGGAAGTGCAGGGGCTAACTTATAAACTTTCCTAGACATAGTCCAACCCCGTAGTGGACCGCGGGTTGATAAACTATTAATACAGGGTCTCTTTTGCAAAATAGGCACGACAAAGTGGTACAGTGTGTTATGGGCCGTCAGATCGTTCATCAAGCGCCCAGATTGGATCATTCATCTTAAATGCTCCCACGCTCTCTATCAGCCGTTTGATCATAAATCGATGGCACCGATTAGGTCTTCTTCTAAGTGAACCGGTACAAAACCAGGTCCAACCGATCCCCATCCCACGGTGCACATTAGACTAAGTGAAGAGTTATGCTTCAGCTTGATCCCCATAGTCTGGTGATAGATCGACGGGCCAGGACCCTCATCCCCCCAAACCAGTCAGACGCGGCAGTGCTGCCGAGCGCCCACGGTGGATGCACACCAGCGTTAGGTGATCCGGCAGCCCGGCCTTCCCACGCGGATACAGATGAGGGCTAAACGAAACAGGGAGATCAACGATGCTAGCGAGGTAGCCCTTACCGGACATGGTGATGGTAGTGGCCCTGCCCACGAGCTCTTGCGGCCAGATGGCGAATCCTTACTCCAGTGAGCAATTACTAGGCGGTCCGAAGCATAATCCGCCCAGGTGACACCATGGTTGTGACCTCCAAGGTTCAGCACCCAGGGTATGACACCGAGGCACCCTAGGAGGCGAATTGAAGTCCCCCCCCCGCCCGTAGTGGAGCTCGCCGCGCAATCCCCCATGATGACGGTGATGATTGGATCGTGATTGGAGAGTTGGGGGGTTGCGATGGCGGACACCTTTATACGTCGAGGTGAGAGGATCCCGGCCAAAAAGGTTGGAACAACCAGCTAGATTTGCGCGGTTGCCATAGAATTTGGCCGTCTTGTTCAAGTCCGTGTGGGGATGAGGATGACCTCGACGACCTAGGCCCACACAGCAGCGACACGAGAGGAACGCGCTGAGCGACTGATAGGGTGGGTCCATGAGTCAGTGCGCGGACGCCGCGGACGAAACAAACACGCGCGTGAAATCATGGACAGGCCTGTCCCACATGACAGTGAGCCGCAGCGTACGCACAGAGACTGTCGGCTGGGGCCCACGCAGGCGCGGAAGGGAAGGGGAAATGGGCCAAGATATGGGGAATTTGGCCCAAAAGCAGGTTTGGTTTTCTTTTTTCCTTTCTTTTTTCCTTTTTATTTTCTATTTATTTTCTTTTCCCAATTTAGAACAAACTCAAGTCAAAATCGAATTTCAATCTTGAATGGAATGCACAAGCAAGAATTCAGCATAATTCATTTAATAATTATGTATTAGCTCTTTGATTCATGCATCAAAGCACATAATTCTATAAAGAATAACTCACACATTATCATATCCAATCAAACACTTTTAAACATGTCATACACATATTGTTCTCAATAAAAAAATTCCCTTTTAATGTATTTCCAATATTCTATTTTAATATTTGTCGTTAAAATAAAACTTATAATATATACTCTTGAATGTATGTCAATTTAAATTATTTTCATATTTATTTAAGAGAGAGGATTCTCTAGTGTATAATATTTATTAAGTTATTTTTTTACTTAATTCTTTTGGAGGATATCTCTGATCATATTATTCAACAAAGGTTGTTTTAAGTTATATGAGGGTATTTAATCTCTGATTATAAAAGACTTTTGTTTAAATCTTAGAATACTCTCTCGTATGTCTCAAAGTAGATTTTTTTATACAAATTTTGGGCTTTACGAATCCTACCCCCTTAACAGAAATCTCGTCCTCGAGATTTATAAGAAAAGGGATATAGAGAGATTGATTGTAATGTAGCTTTTAGTTTCTAGTTGGTACCAAAATCAAGAGATTTTTTATAGTTTTTTATACAAATGAGTAGGTGAATAGAAAGGCATGGGTATATATGTATAGCCACTAAATGTGTAAGAAAAAAATGTCTTTAAAGCATGGATAGGCTTGGGTAGGACATAGTAGGGTATGGAAGGACTCCATCATGCATAGTGGATCTTGATTCCCTTGGAAGTATGGCTTGACTCTTATTATTCCTCAACGAGTTTGATCTCCTTCTTCTCGAGTCTTGATGTCTTTATTCGGGTTAGGGATAAGAGGTTAGGATAGATTTGTAGGCAACAACTTAGTAGGTAGTGTAGTTGTTTTAGTAGGTAGCTATGAGTTAAATGAGATTAGTCAGAATTTAATTTGGTTGTTTTCTTCTAGATTGGTTGGATAAGTTATGTCACCTGTTATGTAGGTCAAGTTGTTGTGTATGGCTGAGTTGTTCTAAGTCACCAATTTAGGCCTAAGTGAATTAGGAGTATGGCCTTATCCTTTGTACTGACATTAAGTAGCTCACACTAGATTAGATCATATTAGAATAGATAGGATTTAGATTAGACTGGATATGACTAGATTGGACTAGTTTAGGTTAGATACATCTACTAGGGTAGGATAAAGATTATTAGAATATGTTAGAATCTTTTGAGATAGGATGGATTATATGGTATAGGTAGGTTAGAATATCTGTTAGGTTAAAACAGAGGGGTTATACAACTATCGAATGGTTAAGGTAGTTGTATATGGTCAGGTAGTTGTATATGGTCAAGTTAGTCTAGAGCATCGATTTAGGTCAAAACATATTTATAGGAGTAGAGTCTAATCTATTTTACCAGTATTAACTAACCTTTTTATGTAAGCCACATTCGATTAGCCCAACTTAAGGTTATCCTTTGTTAGGTTAAATTAATCTATCACATTAGATTAGACCTAGATTAGGTGGGTATCACTAGTTGAGCCTAGATCAGAGCTAATTACTTGGATTAGACCATGACCATGGTGGAATGAGTAAAGTCGTTAGGATATGATGACTCTATTAAGGTAATAGAGTATCTTTTAAGATAAGATGGATCTATAAGTGTAGGATAGAATCTTTTAGGATGAGATGGATATTTTTACGCTAGATACTTTAATGAAGGATTATCTAGTTTATCTAGTTATTTTTATAAGCATTTTTTTCTATATGTAAATGCAGATGTAATTGTGGATATTACTCCACAACTCATCACACTCAATCAAAGATCCAAATCAGACAAGTATCATAAGAACAAACATTGAAGTACATAGATACCAAAAAAATAGTTTTGTTTTTGTTCCTAAGATTAGGTCTCTTATTCCTAATGGTCACTTTAGGCACAGGATTTCAAAGTGTTAAATCCACATTTGTCTTTAGAAAAGAAAAGATAAAAATAATCAGAGTAAAGCAGCAGTGGATGAGAAAAGATTAAGGAAAGTGTAGAAAGGATCAGAGTAGCAAAGGTAAGTAGATAATGGTTGTACAGTTCTATCTAGGATTCGTCCTACAGTCAACATCCCTCTGATACCACTTCTGTCACACCCGGGTTTCAGGGGTCCAAAACCCGGGCGTGAAATAATCATCAAGTGTGCTGGGATCAAGTCTCATGTAACACCCCTAGTGTTACTGGCACTAAAACTTGAGCATAACATCATGTGCATTGACATTTCATGTGTTTGTTACACCTAGAATGCATTCACTAGGTAAAATTTTCAAACAAGTTGTGATGATATGACTTGAAGAGTGCTTAATCTTAGGGTAGGGTACTTGACCCTGGAATTAGGACCTATGGATGAAAGTGAAGCCAAAATGAGTAAAAATCTCAATAGCCATTAGGAATGTTCACAACATAACAAATTTGATGAACTTTTGTGGCACAAAAACCCTAATGTGCCCAAACCCTAAAAACAAACCCTAGAAAACCCTAATTGGAACCCTAGGCGGTTAAATGTAAATTCTAGGCACTTTTGAACCAAAGTGCAAATATCAAAGTAATAAAACATCACAAACTAACTGACTTTCACATTGGAGAATTTTCAAGTGTAATGATGAAATTTGGACTTATTTGCAAAAGGGTAACATGAACACTATGTGACTAAGTCTGAAATTCGGTGTATTGAAGCCAACTTTGGAGCTATGTATTCCTCAATTCATGAAGATTTTGCCCTAAGTCAATGCATCAAACTTATAGAGCTATGTTAGGAGTACAACTTTGATTAAGTGATTAGGCATTGGTTCTGTACAAAAATAGGAGATAATTGAGCCGAAAGTTAGGCTGCCAGTCAGCCCTTGGACTAAATTATGATCACCATTGAAGTCAGAGGAACTTTGAGATTGAATTCGAGTAGGATCCAATGATTGATTGGGTATGGTTACTATAACGAAGTTAAAGTGGGATTATAGGACAACAACTTTTTTACAGAAGGATTAACAAGTTGCCACATAGAAATCAGAGATCAAAGCCCTGCAAAGTGCTCTATCAGGTGCTCTAAATGGGGCTTCCTATTGTACAGTAGACTGAAAAAGATCACTGGTTCGCTGCACCTCGCCGCCGGTGATCCCGCGCCCGGATTCGTGCCGGTCGTCGTGATTCGTGCTTACCACATAGTGGATAACCGAGGGGGGTAAAAGATCTTGGCGCCCGGATAGGCTCGGACCCGGTCACTGGTGGGTTCACCGTACCCACTGGGTCAGCGGCGAGCCGAGATGATCCTCGCCGGCGTTGGTCGCTTACCGACCGTGCGCCACGTGCCTAGGAGCTTTAACACATCGCAGTGAACCATAGTAGCAAGTCCGTCCATCGCCGGAGGCTTTGCCACGGTGAAAGCCACGATCACCCGCGCGAGTACATTTCCCCTCTCTCCGGTCGCCAGAGCAACTTCTCAAAATTAGACGCCACCGCCGTAGGACTCTATAAATTGATGCCCCAGTGAGTTCCACTAGGTAATTACGCATCCAATACACTAGCCCTTGCCTCGGATCATCCACCAGAGCCTCCCAATTTCGTATTTCCACCAAATACATTTTCCGCACCACCGTGAACACTTAGCCATGGCCAGCCCTCTGCAGGTCAGTTCAATCTTCTTTGATTGGTGTTCTAGCCTCCCTCAAGCCCCCTGTTGCTTGTAGACCCATTCGATTAAGCTAGACCGCACCAAATAGTCGTGAACACCTCGGATTGTCTCTTATTTTTCCCGTCATCGTAGGCAGAGAGATTTCAGCCCGGATTAGTGCAATTAGTTGAGGGATTAGTGTTGCCAAGGGGGGAATTAGGTGTCGGCCAAGCTAGGGCGCTGGTCATTGAGTGTCTCATCTGGTATAGGTTTGCCAGAAGGCATGCTTACCGGCGATCACCATCCAGGACTTGTCGTTGCGAAGAAATAGAACTCTGATAGCCTAACTATGAATGTCAGAGACACAAGTAAATAGTGAAAAGGGTTCTTAACCAATTATTCAAACAGCCAGGGTCCTCTGTGCAAAGACGACACCGTGAGCGCGTGTGGACGCGTTTCCCCGTTCGTGGGCCGACTCGGGCTGGTTTGAGCCCGTTACTATTCATTCCTTCTCTTTTTCTTTTTCTGCCAGGCTTAGGGAATTTATAGGAATTTATAAAAAAATGATAAAATCATGGGACCAATTTTACTAGATTCCTAATTTTCTCTAGTATTTAATAAAAATAGTTCCAAGATTTTAAGTCTCAACTAGAAATTATTTACCAATTAAAGGTGCTTAAACCTAGACTTTTGGAATTTTAGAAATTACTGAATAGCTCCAAAAATCATAAAACTTTTTGGGTAAGCTTAATTTGATAATTAGAGCCCATGGGTGAAGTTTGACATGTTTTGGACATTGTTTGATCCCCAAACCCAAAACCTTAGCTTTCTAGGTAATATTTGCCTTATTCTAGTGGAGTACTGACTCGGAAAACACTAGTTTCCCTGGTGTACCGTGAAGGAAAGTTGTATTTAAGGTACAACTTGATGTATCTCTATTATAATTGCATATTCATAGCATCACATGAGCATTCATGTATATGTATGGTTATGTATAGAACACGAAGAAGAAGTGTCGAAGAAGAAGAGACTACACCACCAACTGAGACTCCACTTGTCGGGAATTGTTTTTATTTTGATATCTATCGAATAGATCCCAACTCCCCTACAGCACAAGGCAAGCCCCGGTGCATTTACCTTTTCCTTGTGATTTTAAACTATTTATCACTTGAATGATGCATTAGGTGATAGGAGTTGAGTGCTAAACCAATTGTTGCATTTCCTTTCTTGGAACTGTTTACTCTTCCTTGATTGCCTGTTTTGCTAAAAGGTTTTCTGATACTTAGTCTTGCTTTAGAAATCAAAAATGTTTTGGTTTTAACAAAAGATGATGCTTCAGAGGGAATGAGATGTTTTCAAAATAAAACATGATGGTGGATCCATCATGGTCGTGATGGGTTCAACAACAGATAAGATGTACCACTGTCAGGTATCAAATTTTGGGATTGAAAATAATAAAGACGAGACCAGGAGGGTGACTTGCATGAGAAGGAAGTCTTGGTGTAGTGTCTCCGTCTGAGTCGCTTAAGGACCATGTCGATGTGGGCCTGCTGACTGAGGACCCTTTAACTGGTCACATGCCTCGTCATGGGTAAGCTTTGCCTCAGGTAGACCAATACCAGAAAGGCCAACACGCAATGGGAGTGGAGATATGGTGAGAGTAGCGTGTACCCTCCGTGGCAAGAGGCTGGACGGTGGTGTATTTGTGCTCTCGATTGGCGTGAACCCGGTCTGGTCTTGAGAAACCTGGTGGCAAGTTGACATATGCAAGGGTTAAGTGCTACATATGTCGTGTGATTGAAGATCCTCAAATGAGTATTAATCGATTTGGATCGCCATTACTTCTTGGACATGAAGACTTGGTCACTGACTTACATGTAGCAATCTAGTAAACTAAAGGATGATGAAAAGATGGCTAGTGTAGGCCAAGTGCTTGAACTAGGGTAGAAAGAACTCTAGATTCAGGTACTGACTTAACCTGATAATAAAACTGGATTTTTAAGGATCCATTGTTAGTAAGCGTTTCTGCAAATAGAGTCTTTGATTCTTGAATAGCCTTACCGTGACTCCCTCAAGCCAGCATATCCTTGAGAGTCTTTTTCTTTGTCGGGTAAGACTTGTGAAAGTACACTCCATACTCAGGGTTTTCGAACCCATGTTGTTGTAGGTGAGGAAATAGCAGACTTTTGTTGTTTCTGTTTAAAGGTGGTACCCAAGGAAGAGCTCCAACAGTGAAGTTGGTCGAGGCAGGATGTTGGCCTCCCACTTTAAAAACAATGAACTTTTGTGCGGGAGGATGTTTTGCCTCCCTGGTCTGTAATAATACTCTATGCACTCATAATACCCTGGTATTGGAATAATAATACTCTCTCTATATATTCTATGAATGTAAATTAAGTTATTATAATCTGCTTTCGCTTATTCTTTCCTCCGATGTGATGTAATATCTGCGTGACGGGTGAAGCGCTCTTGAGCGAAATGATTAGGATACAGTACCAAACTTGTCGAGTGATTATGTGCATCTACAGGATTGTCCATGGTCCTTAGGACAAGGACAACTGTAGGTGGGCCTAATAACTTGGGAGGTTCCGTCACAGCTGGTATCGGAGCGAAACCCATTGTTGGGTGCCTTCGGCTTCCGAAGGTCCTCAAAAACATGATTTAACAATGTTTCTGGAAGTATAATGCATGAACAGGTATCTTCGGACTTGAGTTAAAGCCACAGTGTGAAGAAGCACTAAAGGAATACGAAGGATGGCGCAGAGCCGAAGCTGTGCGCAGAAGAGCTTCGGCATGATAACGGAAAAGGAAACCGACTTAAAGATGAAAAGGCTATTTAGACCTTGACGGATTAATATAGAGTTATTAGCAAATGTAAAGGACATGGGTGTAATTTTACATGGGCTGCGTCTCGCGCCTATAAATAGATGAACAGTGCTCCCGTACTGTTCACTCTGAATGGGTATTTGCTTTTGCGCCACGCTTGTATTTTTACCTTCTTTCAAGCCGAAGGTACACTTGTAATTTGTTATCATTTCTATTTTCGCATAGTGATAAAATAGAAATGGGCTAATAATAATATATGACTATTTATATTATCTTTTATGTTTTATATGATTCTTTCTTCATCATTATATGTTGCATCGATGAAGGTATGCCTTTCACAACCTTCGTCCGAAGATCATTATATCCCAAGGGAAATAATGCTTCGAGGGACGAAGGATTGTAACGTTTAACATTTTCTGTGTTGCCTTGTTCTTAACTTATAGCATTTAATAACAAGTCCCCAACATTGGCGCCCACCACTGGTGAACCCTTTTCGACCACCTTCGGCAAGCATCAACCTTCGTCATGCCGCCAAAGAAAGCTTCAGCGACAGGGACTGCCGCTCTGCAGCCGCTAGACCCGAACTAGGACACCCTTTCTCTTCGAGAGGCCCGAAGCTAGAAGAGGAAGGCCACCAGTCCAATGCCCTAGGAGGACGACTTGGACCAAGAGATCAGGAATATAGAGATGCTCCATCAGCAAGTGTAAAGGAAGAAGGAAAAGATGGCTCGGCTAGCTGACCTACAAAGGCAGATAGACGAAGCCACTGAAAAAGTTCGTCATCTTGCTCAAGATGAGCAAAACCGAAGGCCCCAGCACAGACAGCTTCATCAAGAGGGCTTCTTCAACGAGGATGACTGGTATGAGGATTTCCATCATGGAAATTTTGCTTTTGATGATGCTTCTCCTCTGTCAGCAGAACTACAGGCTACACCTTGGCCCCCGTCTTACAAGCCAACCCAACTCCCCATGTATGACGGACACTCAGATTCGAAGCAGTTTCTGATGAGCTACGAAGCAACCATATCTTTGTATGGTGGCAATACTGCAATCATGGCGAAGTCTTTCGTCATGGCAGTCAAGAATGTTGCACAAACCTGGTACTCCTCTCTTCGGCAAAGAACAATCACATCATGGCAGAAGTTGAAGGACATGCTGATCACCAGTTTCCAAGGGTTTCAGACGAAGCCGGTCACCGCTCAAGCTTTGTTCCAGTGCACCCAAGATCACGAAGAATACCTTCAGGCGTATGTTCGAAGGTTCTTGCGTCTGAGGGCACAGGCGCCAACGGTGCCCAATGAAATTGTCATTGAGGCCATGATCAAGGGGCTTCGGCCAGGACCTACGGCCCAATACTGAAAGGGAAATGTGCCCTTGGGCCATTTCTAAGTGTTTTGGTGATTTAGTGTCCAACACAAGTGCCTAAGTGTAAAGAGGTGGACATAGTACACATCAAGGATAAAGGTATGTTTCTCAGACTTAGTACATTGTTTTATGGACTAATGTATTGTGTCTAAGTGCTGGAAACAGGAAAAATCCAATTGGAAATGTCTTGGTTCGAGCAGCCAAGAATCTGCTGAGTCTGGGAGCACTGGACAATGTCCGGTGCTGCACCGGATAGTGTCCGGTGCGCCAGGCTGGTTCGAGCGAACTGGCCGCTCTCGGGAATTCACCGGCGACGTACGGCTATAATTCACCGGACTGTCCGGTGTGCACCGGACTGTCCGGTGAGCCAACGGTCGGCCGGGCCAACGGTCGGCCGCGCAATCTGCGCGGGACACGTGGCCGAGCCAACGGCTAGAAGATGGCACCGGACTGTCCGGTGTACACCGGACATGTCCGGTGCGCCAACGGCTCCAGGTCTGCCAACGGTCGACTTCGCCATTTAAGGAAAGAAATCTGGCACCGAACAGTGTCCGGTGTGCACCGGACTGTCCGGTGCGCCAGACGACAGAAGGCAAGGATTGCCTTCCCAGATTGCTCCCAACGGCTCCTAGCTGCCTTGGGGCTATAAAAGGGACCCCTAGGCGCATGGAGGAGTAGACCAAGCATCTCCTAATCATTTCTAAGCACCAAGACATCGATTTCGCGCGTTCTTTTCATTGTGATAGCATATAGAGCTCTAGTAGAGTTGTGAACTCATTGAGTTGTGTTGCGAGCTCTTGTTGCCACTTGTGTGCGTGTTGACACTCTGATTCTTGTGTCTTGTGTGCGTTGCTAATCCCTCCCTTGCTCCGTGTTCTTTGTGAATTTCAAGTGTAAGGGCGAGAGGCTCCAAGTTGTGGAGATTCCTCGCAAACGGGATTGAGATAAAGCAAGCAAAACACCGTGGTATTCAAGTGGGTCTTTGGACCGCTTGAGAGGGGTTGATTGCAACCCTCGTCCGTTGGGACGCCACAACGTGGAGTAGGCAAGCGTTGGTCTTGGCCGAACCATGGGATAACCACCGTGCCATCTCTGTGATTGATCCTTGTTGGTTATTGTGTTTTATTGAGGATTCCTCCTTAGCCACTTGGCCATTATTGTGCAAACAATTAACCAAGTTTTTGTGGCTATAAGTTTTTGAAGTTTTATAGGATCACCTATTCACCCCCCCTCTAGGTGCTCTCAATTGGTATCAAAGCCGTTCTCTTCACAAAGGGACTAACCGCCCGAAGAGATGGATCCTAAGGGGAAGGGTATCGTGATCAACGACAAAGAGAAGGAATCCTTCGTCAACGAGCCGATTGATGACAGGCCCACCGACTCAGGCTCAGGCCACAAAAGAAAAGACGGAGGAAGAAGAAGACAAGGCGCATCAAGGAAATTGTCTACTACGACAGCGACGAATCTTCCTCCTCCCAAAAGGACAACGACGACTACGACAGACGAAAGATGGTTAACTCAAACTTTTCTTTCGATTATTCGCGCATTCCGCATAGCTCAAATGCCCAATTGCTCCCCATTCCACTTGGCAAGCCCCCTCACTTTGATGGAGAGGACTACGGATTTTGGAGCCACAAAATGCGTACTCACCTGTTTTCCCTCCATCCAAGCATTTGGGAGATTGTGGAAAGTGGAATGAAATTTGATAGCTCGGATAGCCCTGTGTTTATTAATGAACAGATTCATAAGAATGCACAAGCCACTACTGTGTTGCTAGCCTCCTTGTGCAGGGACGAGTATCACAAGGTGAGCGGCTTGGACAATGCCAAGCAGATCTGGGACACCCTCAAGATCTCTCATGAGGGGAACGACGTCACCTTGCTCACCAAAATGGAGTTGGTGGAGGGCGAGCTTGGAAGGTTCGCAATGATAAGGGGCGAGGAGCCAACTCAAACATACAACCGGCTCAAGACCCTTATCAACAAAATAAGGAGCTACGGAAGCACGCGATGGACGGACCACGACGTCGTCCGACTGATGCTAAGGTCCTTTACCGTTCTTGATCCTCATTTGGTGAATAATATTCGTGAGAATCCTAGGTACACCAAAATATCGCCCGAAGAAGTCCTCGGAAAATTCGTTAGCGGGCGAATGATGATCAAGGAGGCAAGGTACGTGGACGACGCCTTGAATGGTCCGATCAACGAGCCGCAACCCCTTGCTCTCAAGGCAACAAGAAGCAAGGAGGCGCTACCTAGCAAGGTGGCACAGATTGAGGCGGCCGGACTTAATGATGAGGAGATGGCCCTCATCATTAAGCGCTTCAAGACGGCGCTTAAAGGACTCAAGGGACAGCCAAGCAAGACCAAAGCCAAGGGGAAGCGCTCATGCTTCAAATGCGGTAAGCTTGGTCATTTTATTGCTAACTGTCCCGACAATGATAGTGATCAGGAACAAGGGAACAAGAGGGAGAAAAAGAAGAACTATAAGAAGGCAAAGGGCGAGGCTCATCTTGGCAAGGAGTGGGATTCGGACTGCTCCTCGTCCGACTCCGACAATGAAGGACTCGCCGCCACCGCCTTCAACAAGTCATCCCTCTTCCCCAATGAGCGTCACACTTGCCTCATGGCAAGGGAGAAGAAAGTAAGCACTCATAATACTAGTACTTATGCTTCTTCAAGTGAGGATGAGTCTAGTGATGATGATGAGATAGATTACTCATGCTTATTCAAGGGATTAGATAGAACCAAGGTAGACAAAATTAATGAATTGATTGATGCCTTGAATGATAAGAATATGCTTTTAGAAAAGCAAGAGGATTTGTTGTATGAAGAGCATGATAAATTTGTAGAAGCACAGAAATCTCTTGCTCTAGAAATTAAGAGGAATGAAATGCTCTCTAGTGAATTATCTTCTTGTCATGAAACTATTGCTAAGTTAAAAAGTTTTAATGATGATTTAAATGCTAAACTAGAAGTAGCTAGTAAATCTGATTCTTGTGTAGAAATTGTTGAAACTTGTAATAGGTGTAAGGATTTTGACATTGATGCTTGTAGTGATCATTTAGTCTCAATTTCCAAATTAAATGAGGAATTAGCTAGTCTTAATGCCCAACTTAAGACTAGCAAGAATGAATTTGACAAGCTAAAATTTGCAAGGGATGCCTACACGATTGGTAGACACCCCTCAATTAAGGATGGACTTGGCTACAAGAGGGAAGCCAAGAAATTGACAAGCCATAAGGCTCCCATCTCCGCCAAGGAGAAAGGGAAGGCCCCTATGACTAGTAGTGTGCAAAAGAACCATGCCTTTATGTACCATGATAGGAGACAATCTAGAAATGCTTATAGGAATTGTAATGCATATAATGCCTTTGATTCTCATGCCATGTTTGCTTCTAGTTCTTCTTATGTGCATGATAGAAATGTTGGTAGGAGAAATGTTGTTCATAATATGCCTAGGAGAAATGTTGTTAATGTTCCTAGGAAAGTAAATGAACCTTCTACAATATATCATGCTTTAAATGCTTCTTTTGCTATTTGTAGAAAGGATAGGAAGATAGTTGCTAGAAAATTAGGGGCAAGATGCAAGGGAGACAAAACTTGCATTTGGGTCCCTAAGGATATTTGTGCTAACCTTACAGGACCCAACATGAGTTGGGTACCTAAGACCCAAGCCTAAATTTGCCTTGCAGGTTTATGCATCCGGGGATCAAGCTGGATTATTGACAGCGGATGCACAAACCATATGACGGGGGAGAAGAAGATGTTCACCTCCTACGTCAAGAATAAAGATTCCCAAGATTCAATAATATTCGGTGATGGGAATCAAGGCAAGGTAAAAGGGTTAGGTAAAATTGCAATCTCAAATGAGCACTCTATCTCTAATGTGTTTTTAGTAGAGTCTCTTGGATATAATTTGCTATCTGTTAGTCAATTATGCAATATGGGATATAACTGTCTATTTACAAATGTAGATGTGTCTGTCTTTAGAAGATGTGATGGTTCACTAGCTTTTAAGGGTGTACTAGACGGCAAACTTTACTTAGTTGATTTTGCAAAAGAAGAGGCCGGTCTAGATGCATGCTTAATGGCTAAGACTTGCATGGGCTAGTTGTGGCATCGCCGCTTAGCACATGTGGGGATGAAGAACCTCCACAAGCTTCTAAAGGGAGAACACATGATAGGTCTAACCAATGTACATTTCAAAAAAGATAGACCTTGTGCAGCTTGTCAAGCAGGGAAACAGGTGGGAGGCTCTCATCACACCAAGAATGTGATGACAACATCAAGACCCCTGGAACTGCTACATATGGACCTCTTCGGACCCGTCGCCTATCTGAGCATAGGAGGAAGTAAGTATGGTCTAGTTATTATTGATGACTTTTCCCGCTTCACTTGGGTGTTATTTTTGCAGGATAAGTCTGAAACCCAAGGGACCCTCAAGCGCTTCCTCAGGAGAGCTCAAAATGAGTTTGAGCTCAAGGTGAAGAAGATAAGGAGCGACAACGGGTCCGAATTCAAGAACCTTCAAGTGGAGGAGTTCCTTGAGGAGGAAGGGATCAAGCACGAGTTCTCCGCTCCCTACACACCTCAGCAAAACGGTGTGGTAGAGAGGAAGAACAGGACACTCATAGATATGGCGAGGACTATGCTTGGAGAGTTCAAGACCCCCGAGTGCTTTTGGTCGGAAGCCGTGAACACGGCTTGCCACGCCATCAATAGGGTCTACCTTCACCGCCTCCTCAAGAAGACTTCATATGAGCTGCTGACTGGTAACAAACCCAATGTATCGTATTTTCGTGTATTTGGGAGTAAATGCTACATTCTAGTGAAGAAGGGTAGGAATTCCAAATTTGCTCCCAAAGCCGTAGAAGGGTTTTTATTAGGTTATGATTCAAATACAAAGGCGTATAGGGTCTTCAACAAATCATCGAGTTTGGTTGAAGTCTCTAGCGACGTTGTATTTGATGAGACTAATGGCTCTCCAAGAGAGCAAGTTGTTGATCTTGATGATGTAGATGACGAAGACGTTCCAACGGCCGC
This sequence comes from Zea luxurians, assembly GCA_029449295.1. Classification (NCBI taxonomy): domain Eukaryota; kingdom Viridiplantae; phylum Streptophyta; class Magnoliopsida; order Poales; family Poaceae; genus Zea; species Zea luxurians. The sequence goes on from JAOPSE010000003.1 coordinate 203,281,969, forward strand.
GATACGCACCATGGCGATTGGAGATGTATGGCCTCAGGAACATTTGGAGCAAGATCAACCGTCTTCCTCAACTATGGTGCATCCCCCAACCTAGGATGACGAACAGGTACCTCAAGTGGAGGCGCATGATCAAGGGGGAGCATAGGATGATCAAATTGAAGAGGAAGAAGCACCTCAGGCACCTCCAACCCAAGTTCGAGCGACGATCCAAAGGGATCATCCCGTCGACCAAATTTTGGGTGATATTAGCAAGGGAGTAACTACTCGTTCAAGATTAGTTAATTTTTGTGAGCATTACTCTTTTGTCTCTTCTATTGAGCCTTTCAGGGTAGAAGAGGCCTTGCTAGATCCGGACTGGGTGTTGGCCATGCAGGAGGAACTCAACAATTTCAAGCGCAATGAAGTTTAGGACACTGGTGCCTCGCCCCAAGCAAAATGTTGTGGGAACCAAGTGGGTGTTCCACAACAAACAGGACGAGCACGGGGTGGTGACAAGGAACAAGGCTCGGCTTGTGGCAAAAGGTTATGCCCAAGTCGCAGGTTTGGACTTTGAGGAGACTTTTGCTCCCGTGGCTAGGCTAGAATCAATTCGTATCTTGCTAGCATATGCCGCTCACCATTCCTTCAGGTTGTACCAAATGGATGTGAAGAGCGCTTTCCTCAACGGGCCGATCAAGGAGGAGGTGTACGTGGAGCAACCCCCTGGCTTTGAGGATGAACGGTACCCTGACCACGTTTGTAAGCTCTCTAAGGCGCTCTATGGACTTAAGCAAGCCCCAAGAGCATGGTATGAATGCCTTAGAGACTTTTTAATTACTAATGCTTTCAAGGTCGGGAAAGCCGATCCAACTCTTTTTACTAAGACTTGCGATGGTGATCTTTTTGTGTGCCAAATTTATGTCGATGACATAATATTTGGCTCTACTAACCAAAAGTCTTGTGAAGAGTTTAGCAGGGTGATGACGCAGAAATTCGAGATGTCGATGATGGGCGAGTTGAACTACTTCCTTGGGTTCCAAGTGAAACAACTCAAGGATGGCACTTTCATCTCCCAAACGAAGTACACGCAAGACTTGCTAAAGCGGTTTGGTATGAAGGACGCCAAGCCCGCAAAGACGCCGATGGGAACTGACAGACACGCCGACCTCAACAAAGGTGGTAAGTCCGTTGATCAAAAAGCATACCGGTCCATGATAGGTTCTTTGCTTTATTTATGTGCTAGTAGACCGGATATTATGCTTAGCGTATGCATGTGTGCTAGGTTTCAATCCGATCCTAAGGAGTGTCACTTAGTGGCTGTGAAGCGAATTCTTAGATATTTAGTCGCTACGCCTTGCTTCGGGATCTGGTATCCAAAAGGGTCTAACTTTGACTTGATTGGGTACTCAGATTCCGACTATGCTGGATGTAAGGTCGATAGGAAGAGTACATCGGGGACGTGCCAATTCTTAGGAAGGTCCCTGGTGTCATGGAACTCTAAGAAACAAACCTCTGTTGCCCTATCCACCACTGAGGCTGAGTACGTTGCCGCAGGACAGTGTTGTGCGCAACTGCTTTGGATGAGGTAAACCCTCCGGGACTTTGGCTACAATCTGAGCAAAGTCCCACTCCTATGTGACAATGAGAGTGCTATCCGAATAGCGAAAAATCCTGTTGAGCACAGCCGCACAAAGCACATTGACATCCGGCATCACTTTTTGAGAGACCACCAGCAAAAGGGAGATATCGAAGTGTTTCATGTTAGCACCGAGAACCAGCTAGCCGATATCTTTACCACGCCTCTAGATGAGAAGACCTTTTGCAGGCTGCGTAGTGAGCTCAATATCTTAGATTCGCGGAACTTGGATTGAATTGTAGCATATATGTGTTTATGCCTTTGATCATGTTCATTCTGCATTCTGATGCTTATTGTGGTGCTCAAGTTGTACAAACACTCCCTGGACCTCACAAGTCCTTTTTGCAAGTGATGCACGTATTTAGGGGGAGCTGTGCTACAACTTGACCCTTTGAGACTAACCATGTACTTGAGTTTGGTTGTTTTAGTCTCCAAGAAGAATTGAAAGGGAAAAGGTGGACTTGGACCATGCAAGACTTCCACTGCACTCCGATGAGAAAGAGTAACTTTTCCAAGTTCATCTTTATACTCCTATTGTCTTTGTGTTCTTATTTGAAAATTTTGGTGAGGCAATGGGGTTAAAGGGCCAAGATTGATCCCGTTTTGGTGCTTGATGCCAAAGGGGGAGAAAATAAAGGCCAAAGCAATAAATGGATCAGCTACCACTTGAGAAATTTTGAAAATAGTAGATTAGAGCTTTTGGTTTGTCAAAACTCTTTTAGTGTCTCTTATGTCAAAAGTTGGCCTCTTGTGGGGAGAAGTGTTGATTATGGGAAAAAGGGGGAGTTTTTGAAATCCTTGATCAAATTTCTTTGGAAAACCTCTCTTTATGTCTCTACAAGTGTTTTTGACTTAGAGATAGGAATTTGAGTTTGATTTGCAAAAACAAACCAAGTGGTGGTATAGAGTGATCCATATATGCCAAATTGAATCAAAACAATTTTGAGTTCTAATTTGAACTGTTTTTGTACTTGTTCTACTTGCTTTATGTTGTGTTGGCATAAATCACCAAAAAGGGGGAGATTGAAAGGGAAATGTGCCCTTGGGCCATTTCTAAGTGTTTTGGTGATTTAGTGTCCAACACAAGTGCCTAAGTGTAAAGAGGTGGACAAAGTACACATCAAGGATAAAGGTATGTTTCTCAGACTTAGTACATTGTTTTATGGACTAATGTATTGTGTCTAAGTGCTGGAAACAGGAAAAATCCAATTGGAAATGTCTTGGCTCGAGCAGCCAAGAATCTGCTGAGTCTGGGTGCACCGGACAGTGTCCGGTGGTGCACCAGACAGTGTCCGGTGCGCCAGGCTGGTTCGAGCGAACTGGCCGCTCTCGGGAATTCACCGGCGACGTACGGCTATAATTCACCGGACAGTCCAGTGTGCACCGGACTGTCCGGTGAGCCAACGGTCGGCCGGGCCAACGGTCGGCCGCGCAATCTGCGCGGGACACGTGGCCGAGCCAACGGCTAGAAGATGGCACCGGACTGTCCGGTGTACACCGGACATGTCCGGTGCGCCAACGGCTCCAGGTCTGCCAACGGTCGACTTCGCCATTTAAGGAAAGAAATCTGGCACCGAACAGTGTCCGGTGTGCACTGGACTGTCCGGTGCGCCAGACGACAGAAGGCAAGGATTGCCTTCCCAGATTGCTCCCAATGGCTCCTAGCTGCCTTGGGGCTATAAAAGGGACCCCTAGGCGCATGGAGGAGTAGACCAAGCATCTCCTAATCATTTCTAAGCACCAAGACATCGATTTCGCGCGTTCTTTTCATTGTGATAGCATATAGAGCTCTAGTAGAGTTGTGAACTCATTGAGTTGTGTTGCGAGCTCTTGTTGCGACTTGTGTGCGTGTTGACACTCTGATTCTTGTGTCTTGTGTGCGTTGCTAATCCCTCCCTTGCTCCGTGTTCTTTGTGAATTTCAAGTGTAAGGGCGAGAGGCTCCAAGTTGTGGAGATTCCTCGCAAACGGGATTGAGATAAAGCAAGCAAAACACCGTGGTACTCAAGTGGGTCTTTGGACCGCTTGAGAGGGGTTGATTGCAACCCTCATCCGTTGGGACGCCACAACGTGGAGTAGGCAAGCGTTGGTCTTGGCCGAACCACGGGATAACCACCGTGCCATCTCTGTGATTGATCCTTGTTGGTTATTGTGTTTTGTTGAGGATTCCTCCTTAGCCACTTGGCAATTATTGTGCTAACAATTAACCAAGTTTTTGTGGCTATAAGTTTTTGAAGTTTTACAGGATCACCTATTCACCCCCCCTCTAGGTGCTCTCAAATACTTCACCCGGAAACCCCCTCACACTCTGAGAAGCTGCTCCAAAAGATGGATGAATACATTCACGCTGATAATGACTTTCGTCAGAGAAGGGAGGAAGCTTACTGGTTCTCAGAGATGACCAGTGTGACACCCCAGTGTCACTCAGGGTTTTTCTCAAAAGCCAAACCAAGAACCATCATTTTATGTGAACCAAAGTAAGCATGAGCAACAAAACAATTTAAGTGAGAAAGAATTCACCAAGTATATACTTAAAAGTGTCATGATCAAAGCAATTGAGTCCTTTAAAAGATAAGATTGTGCAACCCTAATCAAAAACCCTAAATGAGCCCCATGAGCAAAATTCAAGGAAGTAAGAAAAAGGGAGTGAAAAGTTTAAAATTTTGAGTTGAGCCAATTATATAAGTTAAAGTATGTTTATTAAGCAACAAGAAAGATTGAGAAGGCTTAGCCAAAATAATTTAATTAAATCCCCAAATCAGCCCTTGATCTATGAACCCATTGGGAAATTCAGATTTCTTAATTTCTGAATTTCAGACCTCTTTCCAAAGATCATCTGTGTTCTCTGCTTTTCAAAACTCAAAGCCAGAAGATCCAAATATCAAAGTCGTGCCAAATTACCTTGAACACATTCTGGGAAAGTTTGAACTCAAACCAAATTCATTTGACACGATTTTGGCGCAGCTTAACCTCGGGACCAGACATTCTGACACTGGCACCTTGGTGACGCTACAACTCCCTGTCCCTAGCCTAAAACCGCGCGTCGTCCATACACAAAAGACAAAGCTTGGTCTGGTGAACAAATCCCTTGCAGTGATCTTGCCCAAATTCGCGAAGATTTGCTCCCAATCGGCGCTTGAACAGGGGCAGAGGCAACGGGAACACGTGTTCGACCGTGGCTGACACCCCCGGTTCACGCCCGTTCGCGCACCGCGCCTCCCCAGTGCACGCCCGCGCGCACTCGCCAGTCCACGACCGCCCGTGCACCGCGCAGTGCCTATAAAGCCTCCCCAGGCGCACCTCACTTCACCCCGCACTCACCCTCACCGGCCAGCCACTTTCCCTTAGCTCCGGCGAGCTCAATTCCGCCCGCCATTGCCACCAGAGCTTCGGCCACCGTGGCCAGCCCACCCCAGCCATCCTCCGGGCAAGCCAGTGCTTCGGCTAGCTCCGCCAGTAGCCCGTGAAGCTTGCCAAACCCTCGGACCCAGGCCGGACTTCACCGGAGGCCCGAGATTGACTTCACCGGACTTCGGTCTTCCGCCGCCGCGCGTGGACCGAGCTATCCAGTGAGTCTCCGCCCAATTCCTTGCGCTCATGTCTTCTCTGGCATCCCGTGGTCCTCCCTGACCCATTTGATTGAACTATCTCGCCGTGACCAGGCCGGTCTCCTCGCCGCCGACGAGCATCCCCGCCTGCGCGCGTGGACCGACCGACTCCGGCCATCTCCGACGGCGTTCCGCACACCGTTGTGATCCCAAGACCTCCCCTTCATCCTCGACCACTTCACCGGAGCAATCTCGCCGCCGGTAAGCCCCTCCGCCCTTTCTTTCGCTGCGGTTACTGTTTGAGGTAGAAGAAGGACCTCGGGTTAGGTTTTGTAGAACCCGAGGGGTTTTCTGTAATGTCAGTGACTCATGTGAATAGTAGCCTGAGGACTGATTCGCGAAGGAAACTTAGAAAACCCGCCAGGGACCCCAGTGCAAAGTGGATTTTCATTTAATCAATTCTGTTATTCTTTTTTTTAATAACCAGAGAACTTGTAAAATTCATAACTTGATGAATTCCTAATCAAAAGATGTCAAACCAATTTTGCTAGCTCCTGTATATTATAATCTATCATTTAAAAATAGTAGACCCTATACTTTCTGTTCAAAATTTTAGAGTTTAAAATTAAAAACAGAAACCCACTAAACCTTATTTAATTAAGGAAAATTAGTTTTTCTTTTGTGCTGAGCTTAAGAAAATTTGTAGATGTTTATACCTTATTTAGACACTGTTTAAAAATGGTAGGAACCCCAGCATTAGAAATTATGATGTAGTTTCTCATTTAAAGATGTTTTGTCCAAAACTTAGAGAAAATCAGAAAGACATTAGAAATTAATGAACAGTGATTAATATTATTTTTCCTAGTTTACTTATGTAACAGAGAACTTAGGAAAAATACAGAGACCATTGAATTGGACCAGTTTTAAATTAAAATGATTTGTTTAGCCTAAATAGGACTGAAAATCAATTATTTAAGAGACAAAACTATAACCAAAATGCTTAACAAAAATCCAGTGGACTTATAACCACCAGAGCCCCACTACAAAAATACAGAGCACCTCAGTCCAACTTTTTAAGTAAGGGAAATAAATACAAAGTGATAATAAGGCATTTTCCAACTAAATCATGAACAACCCCAAATAATGTGATAATGGGCAACCAAAAATTAGCTAAGCCCATGATGAGGTAAACTACTAGAGAAAAATGCAAACCCATGAAAAAGAAGCAAACTCATACCAATTGTTAATGATTTAAGAGGAAGGCCATTTTATTCAATTAATGCATACCACCCCTTCCCTTAAGAAAAATAATGCCAAACTTCAGAATGATTGCTCTTGCACAAAACAATAACTAAGAAAAATAAAAACTCTGTTGTTTGATGTTTTTCAAATATAGTGGTAGTAGAAAGCACCTATTTGGCTAGAAACTTGAGAAAACCATAGAAAAATAATTAAAAGGTATTAATGACTAGAAATTTGTATCAAGTCATGTTATAACACCTAAAAGCCAGAAAAAATAAGTTCTGAAGAATTACCCACTGTTAAATAGTAGTTGTAGTTCAAAGCACCCCTTCTTCCCTAGAGTTTAATAATTTTGTGCAGAGAAAACTATTCACTTTCTGATCCCCAAATTTTAAGACAGAGAAACACACACCTGTAGCAAGCCACTGTAATTTTTGCAGAATTTTTAGAATTTTATAAAAGCAACTTGTAATTCAAACCTACTCCAAAACATTAAAGAGAAAAAAAAAGGAAAGAAGAAATAAACCCCACCTCAATAAGTCTAACTTGGGTACTTATCATTTATCCCTAAGACTTAAAAAGGATTCAGTGGAACCCGAAAATTTAACCTACCACTTACCTTAGCTAAATTTGAACCAGTTTGCCAAGTATACCACCCAAGGGTCTTGCATAAGTAAAGTTAACTTGTTTAACTCAAGAAAGATCATACACCTTTTAAGTTGTGATTTCTAAAAGCACATATCATATCATGCATATATCTTACGCATTGCATTCATTAGATTGTAATCTTGCCGACGGAGAGTACGTGCTCATCCCCGAGCAAGGACCTGTCCAAGAGGAGGACCAGGAGCAGGCTTCAGAGGCTGCTATTGAGGATCTCCCCGCAGCCCCAGCAGTTGAAGGCAAGCCCCGGTCTTATGCATAACCATGTTATTATATGCTACTTTACTACACTTAATGCTTGTAGGTTTGTAATGTGCACTTAAGTGTAGGAGTTGCTTGAAACCTCTAGTTGCATGAACTTAGGACTCCTTTTTGAGATGAATACTAGTATGCTAGGTCGAGTAGCTGCTTGCTAATCAGGATCTCGGTAAAAGTCGAGTGATTTTTCTAGCACTCGCGCGAGGTCAGGAATTGATTGTATTCATCTTGATAATGGGATATATGTTAGTATATGGATTTGGATCCAGGGAGGATGCCTTGTCTATGAGACGGGAAAAAGAATTAAGGATTAATGTGTGGATACCTGAGTCAAGCTTTTGAACGTACTAAGCACATGCCGGGAAAAATGGTAACCGGTAAACCTAGTACCTGAGTGAAGCCGGGCGCGGACTTTATCCCTCATGCGACCTGAGACTGGGTCTCCCATGCTAGCTATGGTGGGTACAAGTGCGGCCAGTGCACGGCGGCAGCCGGGGTCAGTGGAGCATTGTATGCCAAGGCGGTGAGGCCTGGACGCGAACGGGGAATCGATGGGGACGGTTGTCATGTGTAGGGTCGGAGTACCCTGACATGCCGTGTGTTTAGGTTTACCTTGCAAGGTTAAAACTCGATTCGAATCGTCTGCTTCTCACAGCTAATGAGACTGCTTGATTCCTTGTACTGCATCGAGTAAGAAGTGAAATGTGGTTACATGAGATAACTTGTTGTTTGAATTAATTGATTGTTACCATGTATGCTTAGAAGGAGCAAATCTAGCTAAGTTAAGGATGATAAAATTTGGAAAAGCTAAAAATTGATTTTAGTAACAGCTAGTGCTTTTGGCAAACCAAACCCCCTCAGCCAAACAGCTGCATAGTCTAGAGGTAGAGGAGTAGACTCCTCACACCGGGTAAGTCTAGCTGAGTATTAGTATACTCAGCCTTGCTTGTGGCACCATTTTTGCAGGTACCATGCAGGATTTGATTGATGGTGTGACTTGGCCTACCACCCTGCCACCGGGTTGGACGGTCGAGTGGGATGTTGCTCCGGCAGGAGAGGAGCTTGAGGAGTAGTGGGCTAGGCCTTGCCCATTTCCTCATTACCGACGACATCGATTATCCGCTGCACTTTACTTTATTTTGTGAACTTTAGTGCTACTCAAAAACTCCGATTTATGTAATAACTCCGTACTTAATTTGAGGTTTCCTGTTTTATTGTATTTCTTCTGTGACTCACCTTCGAGTGAGATTGTGGAATTTGATCCTGGTTAAGTGGCTCCATCAGACTAGATCTGAAGGACTGACGGGTTATTCCGATTTAAGTGTGTCACGGCCCTTGAGGCATGACTTAGGCACTTAAGCTGGAATAATTCGGGTGGTTCTGCCACAGCCAGGGGCTTCGGAGGGAGAATCCACCCAAGGCACGTCAGGTCGATCCACTCCGCTCAGAATGACGATAGAGGAAGTCAGCAACAGAGGCCGCAATATTCTTCCCAAGCTTTGGGACAGCAACAAAGCTATCCTCGGCCTTCAGCTCCAAGGGGCAGAGGCGCCAGGGGCTTCGGTGGAAGGTTTGGGGATCAGCCCAGGAAAATTTATTGTCTATTCTGCGGTGAGGACAAGGGCCATACTACAAGGATGTGCCATGTCACCATCCAGAAACAGAAGGAGATAGTAGAAGCTGCAGCCCAACAGAACCAGCCGAAGCAAGTTATGCATACTGCTTCGTATCATTCACTGTAATCCCAGAGTATGTGGGTAACCATCCTACAGCTTCTGTTGCTTCGGCAAGTCAACCTCAGGCATCTTGGCAATAGCCTCCACCTCCACCACCAATGCAATGAGGCTAGTAGCCAGAAGGGAGCTAGCACACTCACCACAACGAGACTTCAGAGAGGAGTCCGAAGCTCGCACAGTCAACAGCACTGTGCCAGAATCGAAGCACATCTACTAGAAGATATCCTACCTCTGCAACAATTTTTTTGCATTCACCATCATTTTCTTTTTAATAAGGGCAATCATTGAAAGCATAGTTTTTTTGTTGTTTTTAGATTCTTGTAATAGCTTCATTATTGTCATGATATAATATACCTTCTTCACAGACTTACAAAGTTCGAAAGTTACCGAAGCATGAACATTCGTTCCTAAGAGAACTTGTGGCTACAAAAAACATCTCCGAAGGTACAAAAAGTCATTCTATGGAACGCAGCGTAAGCTTGCCGAAGCTACAAAAAGTCGTTCCTAAGGGAGCGCAGCGTAAGTTTTCTGCTCAAAAGTCGTTCCAAAGGGAATGCAGAGCTTACAGCGAAAAATAAACGCTGATTCCGCCGAAATATAAGGCGAAGCGCGAAAACTCAACGTGAATACCGTCAAAATAGAAGGCGAAGAAGTTCAAAAGATGTTCCTAAGGGGATGCACTTACAGTGAAAAGTCAACGCTGATACACCGAAAAATAAGCGGTGAAGCCGAAAAATAAACGGCAAAGTGATTGTGTATACCGCTGAGGGAATGTGTGTGTATCTTCGGCACGAATATCATTTTGCATAGCATAACATCATCACATCATTCGCATAGCATAACATCATACATCATATCACATCAATGGCACAAGAAGGGGATATAATATTGATCTTCGTAAATTGCTTCGAAGAAGTTGTGCCAAGGCAGCTTCATCAACTCTAATGTGGAAACAAATCTATTGCTCACGAAGCTTAATGTTTTTACGGAATATGGATATTCTTCACGAAGCATGAAAAGAAGGGAAGGTGTTTTTTCGCCGAAGGCTCAAAAATGGTATGTACGTAAAGTTTCATGCATCGTAAAGAATTGAGTCACAAATAGCTTATATATTACATTCAAGACTACAAGATGTTCCATACTTTGTTCAGCAAATATTACATTCCAAATGTTTTTACAATAACAGCTATTCTTCTTTTAAAACTGCTTCTGCAGTTTCGTTTAACAATTGAGCACAGCTTCATCCAAAATAGCTTCGGCCATTTTAATGATCTCATCTTCTTTCTTTGCTTCTGGGTCGACCGTTGGCTCGAAGAGCTCCGGGGAAGGAGATAGTTCAGCTGCGGTAGAAAATGTAAATAAGTTCGAAGTCACAAAATTAGAAAATAAAGTTAAAAATTATTAAGCAATACCTATCCGCCTCTCGAGTTCCGCAGCTTTCTCAGCTGCCTTTGTTGCTTCTTTTGCATCGTGAGAATCTTTTTCGCTCTTTTTTATTATCTCGTGGGCCATCCCTCGGCCGCCATTCTCCGAGATGTCAGTGAAAAATTTTCCGCCAACTAAGCTTGCTTCGGCCGAGGGGTCTTTTGTATCTTCAATGGATAAAGTAGCTTCGGCTTGGGCCAAAGCTTTCACATGCTCGCAACCGGACTTCTCCAAAATAGCCGCAATCCCTCTAGCACCTGAGAAGGCGCAGACGTCCCCACGACCGCTCAAAATTTCCTCAAAAGCTTCGGCCTCGTTGCTGATCCAGTCAATCGGGCCCTCAGGATCGCCTCTTACGAAGTTATCCTCGCTAGAGTATGCGCCAACTTTGGCGAAGCTAGTTTTTATTTTATCTACACATTCTATAGATTTTTCATAACGTTTCTCTTTCGAAGAGCGAAGTTCTACAACTATCTTCTCCCAATAATTTTTCCAATAGTTACTGGCGTGTCGGTCAGCTTCGGCGATATCGCATTTTAAATTCGCCTCAGCCAGCTGTTTCTGAAGATCTTCAATTTCGCATTTCTGGGCTTCAACTTGGGCTTTGGAAGTAGCTTTGTCTTCTTTTATCTTATTCACTAATGAGTTTAATATTTTATCTTTTTCAAGACCTTCGTTCCTTAGTTCAATTACTTCGGAACGAAGGTTGCTCAGAGCTATAGCACATCCTTCGTCTTCGGCACTTTTTTGCGCCCTGAGGGCGTTGCTAAGAATAAGGCCCTACAAAAGGAGTGCGGTATTAAGTATAAGCAAATGGACAATTTTGTTTTTAAGTACAAGAATCTAATTCTCTCACCTTTAAGCTATTGTATGCTAAGATGTTGGCCAGTTCATCTTTTGATAGCACCGAGAGCCCCTCTTCTAGTGTCGGGAATCCAAAGCTCCTGCTCATCTCCCGGCAGACAGAAATCTCTTTGTTGTCCGAGAGACAATACAAGAAGTCTTATTCTCCGCTGCTGTTGAATATCAATGCCCCTTTCGGATATTTCAGTCTCTAGGCATAACATTGGGCTTCTCGCTTCTTTTCTGTAGATAACCTCTTTCCCGAAGCATGTCGTATAATATAATCGAGAGCTTCGGAAGATGCTTCGGGAATAGGAATGGCAGTTTTTTCAGACAGAATTTCTTCTGCAGCCTCTTTTTCCGATTCTTCTTCTATTTCCAAGGATTTCTCCTTGGCGGGCTCTGAGGGCCCAACTTCGGTCTTGGCTTGGCTCTTGGCAGCTTCGGCTTCGGATAGTTTTGCCTCAATTTGTGGTTTCGAAGCTTCGACAGTCTTCTTTGGAGTAGAGCTTGAAGTTTTTATTGTTTCCAGCACATTTAATACGTTCACCATCCGCTTCCTCTTGGGAGTCGTTGTAAGATCCTTTTGTGCCTTCCGCATTGTCACCTCTACCGAAGGGCTTATAACTTCTAATGTCTTTGTTTTCTCGACCGCTATCTCTTCAATATTAGTGGCCTTTGACTCATCTGATTTGGCTGATGACACCTTCGGCATTGCAGCCGGCTTTTCAGTTTTCTATGTAATCACAGGTTCTTTGGCTTCGGTCGCCGAAGATGTTTCACCGCCAAATTCAGGCACTATGGCCGGTTCGATGAAGCGCGGTCGGTGAGTAAGGACTTTCACCTTTTTGCTCTTCGGCGCGGGCTCGCTTGGAGCAGCTGAAGCATCGTCTTTCCCGGAAGTTGTATTCTTCCTTTTTTGCCCCCGCGACGGGTAGCGGTAGTCAGGGTACATGAACCCAATAGCATCAAAAACTCTATTTAGTCTCATCTTTTTCTGGCCTCCGAAGGCCGTAGATAGCGCATTGTCTTCCGCTTTGGAATACAGCCCAAGCAGCTCATCACTTGTAGCTTCGACGCTTTTCAGCCAGTCGTCGTCTGGCTCGATAAACTGGTCTCTAAACCTGAAGGTATATTTTAGTCGAACCAAACCACCTTCGTGGGGATTGCTGATGGATTCTTTTGGCATCTCCCAGTTGGCTACCAATGGCCATATCCTATAGGCCACATGCTCTTGAACTAAGTCTCTTGTCCTGATGAAAGAGCAAACTAAGCCAAAGGCTTTGCGACATTCTTCGGCCGCTTCGTCAATTTCTACCTTCGGTTTCCGGAGGCCGAAGCGTTGCCAGATAGGGCACATGATAATCCCTTTAATATCCTCTCGTGCCTTTAAATCATTTTTCACATAGAACCATTCTTTCATCCAATCCCCAGGCCATCTTTTCTGAAAGGTTGGCACGGGGCAGCTTGACCCAGAGTGAGCAATGAAACTATAGCAGCCAAAATTGTTATGATACTGCTCCTTACCCCAGGGTTTTGTCTCATATAACAGTTCGTGCATACTGCAGAAACTTTTTGCATTTGGCTCCAAGCCTTGACTCCTTACAGCCCATACGAAGATCCCCATTCTTATGATTGCTTCGGGCGTAATTTGATGAAGGTAAACCTGGTATGTCTTCAGAACTTCCATCACAAAACTGCTTAGGGGGAACCGAAGTCCAGCCTTGAAGAAGCTTCGGAAGATCATGACTTCATTCTCTTCGGGAGTAGGAGAAGTCTTGTCTCCGTTGTCAGCCCTTACAATAGACACATCTCGAAAGTACCTTCCCCTCATATTGTCGAGATGACTCTGTTTAATAGTTGATTTTCCGAAAACTGTATGACTTGGTCGCCAGGGTCGATCTTCGGAGTCTTCGCCACAACTTTCCACATCATAACTATCACTATCACCAGTGTCTTCAGATAAACCTTCCAAAATCTACCTTGTAATCTTCTCTGTATTTGTCTTCGCTATTGATTCAAGAAAGCCAAGATTCTTCTCCTCAGAAAGGCTCAGCTTCGTTTTAGCAACAACTTTTTTATCTTGAGACATCTTTGGAAATGCTGAAAAAGTGCTCTCAAAGCCGAAGCTTGAAAAATTTTAAAAAGCCAAGCAAATGTTGGTGCGCAAGAGCTAGAAATTGAGTAAGCAAGAGCAGATGGCAAGAAAGTGTGCCAAATGAGCTCGTGGTGCGCTCTTATTTATACGCCTAGTGCGTTGAAAACTGGAAGGACCCGCTTGTCAGTGACTGTTGCTATTCTAGCAAAGGGAAGGTGTTTTTTCGGACCTTCGGCTTAGGGCCTTCGTCCATATCGCAATCTGAATTTATCATTCTAACAAATTAATATTGCGAGGGGCTACTATTGGGGGCCTTCGGCTTCCGAAGGTCCTCAAAAACATGATTTAACAATGTTTCTAGAAGTATAATGCATGAACAAGTATCTTCGGACTTGAGTTAAAGCCACAGTGTTAAGAAGCACTAAAGGAATACGAAGGATGGCGCAGAGCCGAAGCTGTGCGCAGAAGAGCTTCGGCATGATAACGGAAAAGGAAACCGACTTAAAGATGAAAAGCCTATTTAGACCTCGACGGATTAATATAGAGTTATTAGCAAATGTAAAGGACATGGGTGTAATTTTACATGGGCTGCGTACCGCGCATATAAATAGATGAACAGTGCTCCCGTACTGTTCACGCTGACTGGGTATTTGCTTTCGCGCCACACTTGTATTTTTACCTTCTTTCAAGCCGAAGGTACACTTGTAATTTGTTATCATTTCTATTTTCCCATAGTGATAAAATAGAAATGGGCTAATAATAACATATGACTGTTTATATTATCTTTTATGTTTTATATGATTCTTTCTTCATCATTATATGTTGCATCGATGAAGGTATGCCCTTCACAACCTTCGTCCGAAGATCATTATATCCCAAGGGAAATAAAGCTTCGAGGGACGAAGGATTGTAACGTTTAACATTTTTTGTGTTGCCTTGTTCTTAACTTATAGCATTTAAGAACAAGTCCCCAACACCCATCTTCTCAGATATTGCGTAGTACATCAAAAGAATTTTCAAATACCCACCTAGAAATATTCTTTCATTCTTACCTTACCACTTCCTGGTAGTCTCTTATCTTGTAGAATTGGGTAACACAGTGCAATATATAGGAAGTTGGGGATCAACGAAGGTTGATTCCATAATTATTAGAATATGCATGCATCATGTTAAGAATATACTAATAAATCTTCCCCTCTTATGGAGACATGGCGCGTACAAGGAAAACAGCACTTAGCGTGCCTCGCCATCAGCTAGCTTCTAGGCACGAGGGAAGTAGTAGTGGCAGCAATAACCTAATTGGAGACCTAGAAGCCAGGGTGGAACAATTTCGGACAGAGCTACGTCACAGGAATAGGGCACGAGAGCAGGACAACCAACGTATAGCTGATTTGTCAGCTGACGTCAGCCGCTTGCAATATGAGATTTCTGAATGGGATTCGGCCATTGATTGGGCCGTCAATTCATGTTCGATCGCTTAGGACCGCGAAGCAAAAGCTCGAGCTCATGTGGCAGAGCTTAGTATGGCCCTCGAAAGTCTGCAAGTGTACTGTAATACTTTACATGAAGAAGTACATGTATTGTATGCTCGACTGCACCCGGACGTGCCTTTAGACGCTGCTATAGTGGGAGCCGGACCATTGGGTACAGCAAATGAAGGACCTGATGGGGAGTTGGACCATTTTAGGCCCCCTCCTTCCATGAACCTTGCTGACGAATGATCTCCTGCAGCAGGAAATGGAGCAACAAAGGATGAAGAATACTAGAATAGTATAGTTTAGATATTATACTTATGTAAAATAAGTAATGAAGTCAAGTTGTACATTGGAGTCTGTATAATTATTACATTTTGGTAATGTAATATGATGGTGTATGCTGGCATGTTATATTTTTTCCAAATGTTTCTTTGCCTCATATGCCATCACAGACTCGCGCACATGATGGTGCAGGGACTTCCCGCGGTAGGGAAGATACTCCTAACCCGCCACCAGTACCACCGACTTTGGCCGAGGCTATCGCTACCCTAGTCAATGCCACCGCTGATAATACACGCTTCTTGCACGAAATGGCGGGCAATCAGTTCCAATAGCACGGAGGGAGAGCTCCTCCTCAAGGACCGCGTGAAACTACATATCTAGAATTTTCTAAGACTCGACCCCCTCTCTTCATCAAAGCAGAAGAACCTTTAGAAGCCGATGAATGGGTTAGAGTGATGGAGCAGAAGTTCGGGTTGATTCGATGCACAGAGACGCAGAAGCCGTTGTTTGCCGCACAACAACTAAGAGGGCCTGCCAGCACTTGGTTCGCAAATTTTGTAGCAATCCAACCGGCTGGACATCAGATCACCTGGGAGGAATTCAAGCTAGCATACTGAAAACATTATGTTCTAGAGGGAGTGCTCCATATGAAACAAGAAGAGTTCATCAGGATAAAGAAATGGGGAGATACTGTAATGTAGTATCTCAATAAATTCAACCACCTCTCTCAGTATGCCATTGACCAAGTTAATACAGATCTAAAGAAAAAGAATTGTTTTATGAGGGGACTCAATGACAGGCTTCAGCAAAAAATGGCAACATGCTTGGACCTTACCAACAATAGGGCTGTCGTACAGCACTGGCAGCGGAAGCCAAAAATGCGGGACACGAAAAATCCAAGGGATATGCAGGGGAAAGATCAAATCAAGGACCTGAGAAGAGAACGAGGTTGGTGATCTGACCTTTTAATCAAAATCATTCTTCGCCTCGCCCACCTTCATATCCATTCAAGTAGCCTGTCTTTATTCGTCCCACTACTGCCCCTGCTCCTACCAAACAGCCGAGTGCCCCTGGTACTCGTTTCCCTGCTCTCCCTAGTTCTTCCACTGGTTGCTTCAATTATGGAAAGTCTGGACACTTTATCAAGGACTGCCCATACCCGAAGCAAAATAAAACCAATTTTCAACAAAACTCTGGGAAATCCAACCAAGGAATGGGGAACACGGATAATAATCCAACGGGCAAAAATTTCAAGAAAACAGGACAGATTTATTATACCCAAGTGGCTACAACACTAGAGAGCGTGCCGGTAATGATGGATATGTTCCTTGTTGCCAATTACCCAGCAGTTATTCTCTTCGATTCTGGTGCATCACATACCTTCATAAGCAAGAATTTTGTGGAAAAGCATTTCATTCCTTGCACTGAATCAAAGGAAGGATTTATTATCCACTCACCTGGGGGACGAATATTTACTAAGGAAGTAGCCTTCCACATACTAGTAATGTTGGCCGGATGGGAATTTCCTACCAACATGATTGTGTTAAAAGGTCAAGACATAGATGTAATTCTGGGCATGAACTGGTTAGCCCAACATAAAGCCATCATCAATACAGACTTAAGAACCATCAAATTGAACCATGGCCATGAAGAGATTCAACTGTCCATCCCTATAGCAGTCCCAGTCAAACCATATGGACAAGTTTATGAAGCCATCGTACCAGAAATCCAGGATGTTCCGGTGGTATGTAACATCCCGGATGTCTTTCCTGAAGATTTGCCTGGGTTGCCTCCAGAAAGGGATGTAGAATTTATGATTGAACTAAAGCCTGGTACGACTCCTATTTCTAGAAGGTCGTACCAAATGCCACCTAATGAATTGGCAGAACTCAAAACTCAATTACAAGACTTGCTTGAGAAGGGGTTCATTAGGCCCAGTTCATCACCATGGGGATGTCCCTCAATTTTCATTAAGAAGAAGGATCAGACACTTCGAATGTGCGTGGACTACAGACCCCTTAATGAGGTCACCATCAAGAGCAAGTACCCTCTTCCTCGGATTGATATCTTGTTCAATCAACTTACTAGAGCTCGAGTATTCTCCAAGATTGACCTCAGGTCAGGTTATCATCAAATCTGTATTCGACCCGAAGATATACCCAAGACCGCATTTACTGCGCTGTATAGATTATTTGAATATTTGGTCATGTCTTTTGGATTAACAAATGCTCCAGGCTCCTTCACGTATTTAATGAACTCGGTATTTATGCCCAAGTTAGATAAATTTGTAGTGGTCTTCATTGATGACATCCTGATCTATTCCAAAAATGAAGAGGAGCATGCTAAGCACTTAAGGATCGTGCTAACGCACTTAACAGAGCACCAGTTGTATGTTTAGTTCAGCAAATGCGCATTTTGGTTGTAAGAAATCTAGTTTCTATGACATGTATTATCTGCAAAAGGAATTGCGGTCGATCACAGCAAAGTCAAGGATATTCTAGAATGGAAACTAGCAACTATAGTACATCAAGTTCGAAGCTTCCTTGGACTAGCTGGATATTACCGCAGGTTTATTTCGGATTTCTCCAAGATTGTTAAACCTATTATAGGTTTATTGAAGAATGATACAAAGTTTGACTAGTCCTCAAAATGCAATGAAGCCTTCGAGCAATTAAAGGTGTTATTAACCACTGCTCCAGCATTGGCCCAACCGGATATAGAAAAGCCTTTTGATGTGTATCGCGACGCATCAGGTAGTGGACTCGGATGTGTCCTAATGCACGAGGGCTAAGTCATAGCTTATGCTTCAAGACAACTACGCCAGCATGAGGAGCACTATCCAACTCATGACTTGGCATTAGCTGCAGTTGTTCATGTCCTCAAGGTATGGCGTCATTATCTACTGGGAAATACTTGCCATTTATATACAGATCATAAAAGTCTAAAATATATCTTTACCCAGTTAGAATTGAATATGAGGCAGAGAAGATGGCTTGAGCTGATTAAATATTATGACTTAGAAATCCACTATCACCCAGGAAAAGCCAATGTGGTGGCAGATGCACTGAGTCGCAAAGCTTCATGTCATTGTCTTACGATAAGGACCCCTGACACCACACTATGTCAAGAAATGGAAAAGTTAAACCTGGGTATGATACAACACGGAACTTTGACGCAATTAAAGCTTGAGTCAGTTCTTCTATAAATAATTATTGATGCCTAAAGAATCGACAAGGGTATGAAATACATTCATGAGAAAATAGAAGCCAGCAAAGCAAATTGCTTCAGAAAAGATGATTAAGGAATAATATGGTTCAATAATCGCATAGTTGTGCCTAAAGATGCTAAAGTCCACCAACAAATTTTGGATGAAGCTCATCTTAGTCGATATTCCATTCATCCTGGAAGTACTAAGATGTATCAAGACTTAAAGCAACACTATTGGTGGACAAAAATGAAGATTGAGATTGCATGCTACGTGGCAAGATGTGACACCTGCAGACGTGTCAAGGCAGTACACATGAAGACCGCTGGACCATTACAATCCTTGCCCATCCCAACTTGGAAATGGGAAGATATTAGTATGGATTTCATTGTGGGATTGCCCAAAATAGCCAAAGGTTTTGACTCTATATGGGTCATAATTGATCGGCTTACAAAAATTGCCCACTTCCTGCCTATCAAGATAAAGTATCCAGTGGTCGCATACGCGGAACTTTATATTGCCCGTATTCTTAGTTTACATGGAGTTCCAAAAACGATAGTGTCGGATCGTGGACCATAATTTGTATCCAAATTTTGGAGTGAACTGCATAAATTCTTGGGTACTAAACTGCTCCACAATTCGGCATATCATCCTTAAACAAGTGGGCGAACTGAAAGAGTAAATCAGATACTTGAAGATATGTTACGGGCATGTGTCCTGAAGTTTTCGCAGAAATGGGATGACTGTCTGCCCTTGGCAGAATTTTCTTATAATAATAGCTATCAAGAAAGCATTAAGATGGCACCATTCGAAGCATTGTATAGACGACGGTGTCAGACACCCTTAAATTGGTCAGAACCTGGAGAACGGTGGTATTTCAAGCCTGACTTAGTCAAGGAAACAGAAGCAAAGGTTCAACGAATAAGGCACCACTTGAAAGAAGCTCAAGCTCGGCAGAAAAGTTATGCAGACAAACGCCGCCGACCCTTGTTCTTTCAAGACAAAGATTATGTGCACCTGAAAGTATCACCAATGAAGTGTGTGAATCGATTCGGGGTAAAAGGAAAGATGGCACCCCGATACATTGGCCCATTTCCCATTCTTGAACAATGCGGACTAGTGGCATACCGACTTCAACTGCCAAAAACATTATCTACAGTACATAATGTGTTCCATGTATCCCAACTGAAGAAATGCCTTCGGGTTCATGATCGAACCATCGATGTGGTGGATGTTGTCTTAGAACCAGATTTGACTTATTCCGAACATCTCATTCGAGTTTTGGATCAGAAGGACAGGATCACCCGAAAAAGGACCCTTAAATTCTATAAAGTACAATGGAACCATCATACTAAAGATGAAGCTACCTGGGAGACTCAAGATTTCTTAGAAAAGAATTTTCCTAGGTTTTTAGCTTCATGTAACCTGTAAGCATTGTATATTTGTTTATAAAGTTGGAATAAACCCCATACCACCCCCTGCTCTGTAAGACAAATATGGAAATAAAGATGTGACGTGTTTCCTTTTCCATTACTTACCCTAGAACCTTAAATCTCGGGACAAGATTCTTTTATGGGAGGGAAGGATGTAACACCCCTAGTGTTACTGGCACTAAAACTTGAGCATAACATCATGTGCATTTACATTTCATGTGTTTGTTACACCTAGAATGCATTCACTAGGTAAAATTTTCAAACAAGTTGTGATGATATGACTTGAAGAGTGCTTAATCTTAGGGTAGGGTACTTGACCCTGGAATTAGGACCTATGGATGAAAGTGAAGCCAAAATGAGTAAAAATATCAAAAGCCATTAGGAATGTTCACAAAATAACAAATTTGATGAACTTTAGTGGCACAAAACCCTAATGTGCCCAAACCCTAAAAATAAACCCTAGAAAACCCTAATTGGAACCCTAGGGGGTTAAATGTAAATTCTAGGCACTTTTGGACCAAAGTGCAAATATCAAAGTAATAAAACATCACAAACCAAGTGACTTTCACATTGGATAATTTTCAAGTGGAATGATGAAATTTGGACTTATTTGCAAAAGGGTAACATGAACACTATGTGATTAAGTATGAAATTCAGTGTATTGAAGCCAACTTTGGAGCTATGTATTTCTCAATTCATGAAGATTTTGCCCTAAGTCAATGCATCAAACTTATAGATCTATGTTTGGAGTAAAACTTTTATTAAGTGATTAGGCATTGGTGCTGTACAAAAATAGGAGATAATTGAGCCTGAAGTTAGGCTGTCAGTCAGCCCTTGGACTGAATTATGATCACCAGTGAAGTTAGAGGAACTTTGAGACTGAATTCGAGTAGGATCCATTGATTGATTGGGTATGGTTACTATAACAAAGTTAAAGTGGGATTATAGGACAACAACTTTGTTATAGAAGGATTAACAAGTTGCCACATAGAAATCAGAGATCAAAGCCCTACAAAGTGCTCTGTTAGGTGCACTGAATGGGGCTTCCCATTGTACAGTAGACTGAAAAAGATCACAGGTTCGCTGCACCTCGCCACCGGTGATCCTGTGCTTGAATTCGCGCCGGTCGCCATGATTCGTGCTTACCGCGTAGTGGATAACCGAGGGGGGTAAAGGATCTTGGCGCCCGGATAGGCTCGGACCCGGTCACTGGTGGGTTCACCATACCCACTGGGTCTGCGGCCGGCCGAGATGATCCTCGCCAGCGTTGGCCTCTTACCAACCGTGCGCCATGTGCCTAGGAGCTTTAACACGTCGCAGTGAACCATAGTAGCAAGTCTGTCCATCGCCGGAGGCTTTGCCACGGTGAAAGCCAGGATCACCCGCGCCTCCACATTTCCCCTCTCTCCGGCCCCCAGCGCAACTTCTCAAAATTAGATGCCACCGCCGTAGGACTCTATAAATTGATGCCCCAGTGAGTTCCACTAGGTAATTATACATCCAATACACCAGGCCTTGCCTCGGATCATCCACTAGAGCCTCCCAATTCCATATTTCCCCCAAATATGTTTTCCGCGCCACCGTGAACACTTCGCCGTGGCTAGCCCTCTGCAGGACAGTTCAAGCTTCTTTGATTGGTGTTCTAGCCTCCCTCAAGCCCCCTATTGCTCGTAGACCCATTCGATTAAGCTAGACCGCACCAAATCGTCGTGAACACCTCAGATTGTCTCTGATTTTCGCCGTCATCGTTGGCAGAGAGATTTTGGCCCGGATTAGTGCAATTGGTTCAGGGATTAGTGTCGCCAAGGGTGGAATTAGGTGTTGGCCAAGCTAGGGCACTGGTCATTGAGTGTCTCGGTCGGTACAGTTTCACCGGAAGGTGTGCTTACCGGCGATCACCATCGGGGACTTGTCGTGCGATGAAATAGAACTCCGAGGGCCTAACTGTGAAAGTCAGAGACACTAGTAAATAGTGAAAAGGGTTCTTAACCAGTTATTCAAACAGCCAGGGTCCTCTGTGCAAAAATAACATTACGGGCGCACGTGGGCGTGTTTCCCCGTTCGTGGGCCGACTCGGGCTGGTTTGAGCCTGTTACTATTCATTCCTTCTCTTTTTCTTTTTCTGCCAGGCTTAGGGAATTTATAGGAAATTATAAAAAACGATAAAATCATGGGACCAATTTTACTAGATTTCTAATTTTTTCTAGTATTTAATAAAAATAGTTCCAAGATTTTAAGTCCCAACTAGGAATTATTTACCAATTAAAGGTGCTTAAACCTACACTTTTGGAATTTTAGAAATTACTGAATAGCTCCAAAAATCATAAAACTTTTTGGGTAATCTTAATTTAATAATTAGAGCCCATGGGTGAAGTTTGACATGTTTTGGACATTGTTTGATCCCCAAACCCAAAACCTTAGCTTTCTAGGTAATATTTGCCTTATTCTAGTGGAGTACTGACTCGGAAAACCCTTGTTTCCCTGGTGTACTGAGAAGGAAAGTTGTATTCAAGGTACAACTTGATGTATCTCTATTATAATTGCATATTCATAGCATCACATGAGCATTCATGTATATGTATGGTTATCCATAGAAAACGAAGAAGTGTCGAAGAAGAAGAGACTACACCACCAACTGAGACTCCACCTATCGGGAATTATTTTTATTTTAATATCTATCGAACAGATCCTGACTCCCCTACAACACAAGGCAAGCTCCGGTGCATTTACCTTTTCCTTGTGATTTTAAACTATTTATCACTTGAATGATGCATTAGGTGATAGGAGTTGAGTGCTAAACCAATTGCTGTATTTCCTGACTTGGAACTGTTTACTCTTCCTTGATTGCCTGTTTTGCTAAAAGGTTTTTTGATGCTTAGTCTTGCTTTAGAAAACAAAAATGTTTTGGTTTTAACAAAAGATGATGCTTCAGAGGGAATGGGAAGTTTTCAAAAATAAAACTTGATGGTGGATCCATCATGGTCGTGATGGGTTCACAATCGGATAAGACGTACCTTTATTAGGTACCAAATTTTGGGATTGAAAATAATAAAGACGAGACCGAGCGGGTGACTTGCACGAGAAGGAAGTTGTTGGGGACTTGTTCTCAAATGCTTCGAATTAAGAACAAAGCAACACAAAAAATGTTAAATATAAATGCCCTTCGTCCGCTGAAGCATTATCTCCCTAAGGATTTAATGAACTTCGGACGAAGGTCAAGAATAAAACATTTATGAAGATCTCATCTTCGTAATCATATTTATAAAATAATAAACAATGAGAAATGGAATATAAAATATGAAATGAATTCACATATTTTATTATATGAATATCTAAATACCAAAACATGATGTTTGAATACGTTTATACCTTCACCTTGGCGGGAAGTGATAATTCAAGCGTGATGTGCTCGTGATTACAAGAGTGCGTGAACAGTAAAGGAGTACTGTTCATCTATTTATAGGCACAGGGCGTAGCCTGTGAGAAATTACAGTCATGCCCCTTACAAAAGATTACAATTATGACTCAGACCCTTATGGACTATGAAGTCATTTCATCTTTAAGTCGGTTCAAACCTTCGTCTTCAGATACGTTATAGTACCGAAGCTTCATGAGTGGTAGCTTCGGTACTACGTTTAAACGGGTTTGCCGAAGGTGTTTCTTCCTGCAGGACCTTCGGCGACGAAGCATGACCCCAACAGAAGTCTCGGTGTAGTGTCTTCGTCTGAGTCGCTTAAGGACCGTGTTGATGTGGGCCTGCTGACCGAGGACCCTTTAACTGGTCACATGCCTCGTCATGGGCAAGATTTGCCTCGGGCAGACCAATACCAGAAAGGCCAACACACAATGGGAGTGGACAGATGGCGAGAGTAGCGTGTACCCTCCGTGGCAAGAGGTTGGACGGTAGTGTATCTGTGCTCTAGGTTGGCGTGAACCCGGTCTGGTCTTGAGAAACCCGGTGGCGAGTTGACATATGCAAGGGTTTAGTGCTACATATGTCGTGTGATTGAAGATCCTTAGCTGAGTATTAATCGATCCGGATCGCCGTTACTTATCGGACATGAAGACTTGGCCACTGACTTACACGTAGCAATCCAGTAAACTAAAGGGATGATGAAAAGATGGCTAGTGTAGGCCAAGTGCTTGAACTAGGGTAGAAAGAACTCTAGATTCAGGTAATGACTTAACCTGATAATAAAACTGGATTTTTAAGGATCCACTGTTAGTAAGCGTTTCTATAAACAGAGTCTTTGATTCTTGAATAGCCTTACCTTGACTCCCTCAAGCCAACATATCCTTGAGAGTCTTTTTCTTTGTCGGGTAAGACTTGCGAAAGTACACTTCATACTCAGGGTTTTCGAACCCATGTTGTTGTAGGTGAGGAAACAGTAGACTTTTGTTGTTTCTGTTCCAAGGTGGTACCCAAGGAAGAGCCCCAGCAGTGAAGTTGGTCACGGGAGGATGTTGGCCTCCACTTTAAAAACAATGAACTTTTGTGCGGGAGGATGTTTTGCCTCCTTGGTCTGTAAAAATACTCTATGCACTCATAATACCCTGGTATTGCAATAATAATACTCTCTCTCTATATTCTATGAATGTAAATTAAGTTATTGTAATCTGCTTCCGCTTATTCTTTCCTCCGATGTGATGTAATATCTGCGTGACGGGTGAAGTGCTCTTGGGCAAAATGATGAGGATACAGTACCGAACTTGTTGAGTGATTATGTGTATCTACAGGATTGTCCAAGGTCCTTAGGACAAGGACAACTATAGGTGGGCCTAATAACTTCGGAGGTTCCGTCACATCTCACACATATGATGAATAGTGGTACAGAAACGAATGTCACATCTTTACTATATAATACGAGTTTTGTACAAAATAAATAAATAAAGACATCATAAGGAGACAACGATCCAGCAACCCAAAGTTGACTGGGAGATGACGGCCTAGACCTCTCACGAACTCATCACAGCATCCTCCATGCGCCTCATCCTGCATTATCTATTCTTGACCTATGTGGGGGGATGCGAGACAGCAAGAGTGAGCTCACATACGTTTATCGCTCAACAAGTTGTGGGGAATAATGTGCATGAACTCACCAAAGGTGGGAGCTCACATGAAATGTAAGGCTTACCAAAGTGGATGGTTGAAGCTGAGCATTGCTTTTAAAGTTGGTCAAAATTTTATTATCAATTACTAAGTATAAGTAAATACCAACCCTATTAAGTAGTAGAACAAAAGTGATAACAACACCCTCAATGCAATGCATATGACAAATTGAATTTATTTCCATAAATTAATCATGTGAGGGTCCGAGCTGCTCATGACCGTGAGCACGATTGATATACCAGTTTTACACTCTGCAGAGGTTGCGCATCTTTACACACAAGTTGTGTTACCCATTTGCCACAGGGTTGATCAGACCCTATACACCTCTACCAAGGAAGCGAGGTAGGGTACCACTACAAGGCCTTTACAAAGTTCCGCTAGCTTCATAAAACTCGCTACAGTTTCTAGGAAGCTCCAATGCAGGGACCCCTCGCCTGACCGCCATCGCAGCAAAATCAACCCAAGGGCCTCCCTACACTGACCACTCCCCTACTGCCCTTGCCCCTTTCGGGTAAGGTAGTCCTCCACTAGCTTTCCTAATTAGTCAGCCAAGGGCGTCCCATACCACCCTTGTGGTAGCACTGTTTTCCTGGGTGGTCGCTCCATGTTCCAATTAACATAATGATCTTATCATGAACAGTAAATAACAACTGATAATAAAACTATGATAATGAATAATGTGTATCTCCATACCAAAAACAACATAAAGCAATAGCAGGTACTACCCAAAAATTCAGTGGTATACAAGGTATAAAGATAGCCAAACTAGGGTAACCTATTAGGTCCCATCAAAATTAACCTATGCAGATCATTATGATTAATAAGAACATGATTGGGTAAAAAGAAGTGATCAAGGGCACAACTTGCCTGGGACTTGAGATTCCAGGTACCAATTTGCTCTTTAAGTGACTTGTAACCTCGCGCTAGCCGTAGCAATACAAATAAATAGGGTACATGCAAACTTAACATTACACCATATATAAGAACAAACTGCATAATAATAATCTACACGTCGCTACGAGATCGTAGGTTCAAGATCTACCAAAATCGGAGTTAAGGTTACTGAATTATGATTTACTAGAGATTCATGTGGTTAAATATTATACTATAGTATAAGTTTGTTAATCTAAATCATATGAGAGATTATTCTATAAATAATTATCTCAACTTTAATCTAAGTCATTATTTGATTAAAGATCATCTAATCAAATTATAACCATAAGATCAGAATACTATATTAATATTAAATAAGTTAATCCAATAAACATAGATTAATCCAATTAACATAGGATAAACAAATTAATTATTTACTACATGTCTCCTGATCAAATAGGGTTACCAAAGTGTAGATAATTTTATTACGAATCTAACGCAACTAGAACGGGTCAATTTGGAGTTAAAATGGAGATGTTATGAATTTTCGAAGGTTTTATGTATTTGATACAAGATTAATTAAGAGATTAATTTTAATACAGTTTTCATATCAAACCAGAGACACTATGTGATGAACAATATTTTTACAAAGTTATAGGAACTGGAATGGATCAATTTGGACTAGGTATGAATTTTATTATCAATTACTAAGTATAAGTAAATACCAACCCTATTAAGTAGTAGAACAAAAGTGATAACAACACCCTCAATGCAATGCATATGACAAATTGAATTTATTTCCATAAATTAATCATGTGAGGGTCCGAGCTGCTCATGACCGTGAGCACGATTGATATACCAGTTTTACACTCTGCAGAGGTTGCGCATCTTTACACACAAGTTGTGTTACCCATTTGCCACAGGGTTGATCAGACCCTATACACCTCTACCAAGGAAGCGAGGTAGGGTACCACTACAAGGCCTTTACAAAGTTCCGCTAGCTTCATAAAACTCGCTACAGTTTCTAGGAAGCTCCAATGCAGGGACCCCTCGCCTGACCGCCATCGCAGCAAAATCAACCCAAGGGCCTCCCTACACTGACCACTCCCCTACTGCCCTTGCCCCTTTCGGGTAAGGTAGTCCTCCACTAGCTTTCCTAATTAGTCAGCCAAGGGCGTCCCATACCACCCTTGTGGTAGCACTGTTTTCCTTGGGTGGTCGCTCCATGTTCCAATTAACATAATGATCTTATCATGAACAGTAAATAACAACTGATAATAAAACTATGATAATGAATAATGTGTATCTCCATACCAAAACCAACATAAAGCAATAGCAGGTACTACCCAAAAATTCAGTGGTATACAAGGTATAAAGATAGCCAAACTAGGGTAACCTATTAGGTCCCATCAAAATTAACCTATGCAGATCATTATGATTAATAAGAACATGATTGGGTAAAAAGAAGTGATCAAGGGCACAACTTGCCTGGGACTTGAGATTCCAGGTACCAATTTGCTCTTTAAGTGACTTGTAACCTCGCGCTAGCCGTAGCAATACAAATAAATAGGGTACATGCAAACTTAACATTACACCATATATAAGAACAAACTGCATAATAATAATCTACGCGTCGCTACGAGATCGTAGGTTCAAGATCTACCAAAATCGGAGTTAAGGTTACTGAATTATGATTTACTAGAGATTCATGTGGTTAAATATTATACTATAGTATAAGTTTGTTAATCTAAATCATATGAGAGATTATTCTATAAATAATTATCTCAACTTTAATCTAAGTCATTATTTGATTAAAGATCATCTAATCAAATTATAACCATAAGATCAGAATACTATATTAATATTAAATAAGTTAATCCAATAAACATAGATTAATCCAATTAACATAGGATAAACAAATTAATTATTTACTACATGTCTCCTGATCAAATAGGGTTACCAAAGTGTAGATAATTTTATTACGAATCTAACGCAACTAGAACGGGTCAATTTGGAGTTAAAATGGAGATGTTATGAATTTTCGAAGGTTTTATGTATTTGATACAAGATTAATTAAGAGATTAATTTTAATACAGTTTTCATATCAAACCAGAGACACTATGTGATGAACAATATTTTTACAAAGTTATAGGAACTGGAATGGATCAATTTGGACTAGGTATGAATTTTATCTGAATTAAACAAGTTCTAGGAATTGTTTTTATATTAAAAATTCATTTCTATAATTAATTAACTAATTTGCTCGGATCTCTAGACTGCGCACCAAAATTAGGGAAGTGCAGGGGCTAACTTATAAACTTTCCTAGACATAGTCCAACCCCGAACTGGATCGTGGGTTGATAAACTATTAATATATGGTATCTTTTGCAAAATAGGCACGACGAAGTGGTACAGTGCATTATGGGCCGTTAGATCGTCCATCAAGCGCCTAGATTAGATCATTCATCTTAAATGCTCCCACACTCTCTACCAGCCGTTGGATCATAAATCGATGGCACCGATTAGGTCTTCTTCTAAGTGAACCGGTACGAAACCAGGTCCAACCGATCCCCATCCCACGGTTCACATTAGACTAAGTGAAGAGGTATGCTTCAGCTTGATCCCCACCATCTAGTGATAGATCGACGGGCCATGACCCTCATCCCCCCAAACCAGTCAGATGCGGCGGCGCCGCCGAGCGCCCACGGTGGATGCACACCGGCATTAGGTGATCCGACAGCCTGGCCTTCCCACACGGATACAGACAAGGGCTAAACAAAGCGGGGAGATCAACGATGCTAGCGAGGTAGCCCTTACCAGACATGGTGGTGGTAGTGGCCCTACCCACGAGCTCTTGCGGCCAGATGGCGAATCCTTGCTCCGGTGAGCAATTACTAGGCGGTCCGAAGCATAATCCACCCAGGTGACACCATGGTTGTGACCTCCAAGGTTCGGTGAAGCATCCAGGGTATGACACCGAGGCACACTAGGAGGTGAATTGATGTTTTCCCCCGAAGTGGAGCTCGCCGTGCAACCCCCCATGATGACGGTGATGATTGGATCAAGATTGGAGAGTTAGGGGGGGTTGCGATGGCTGACACCTTTATACGTCGAGGTGAGAGGATCTCGGCCAAAAAGGTTGGAACAACCAGCTAGATTCGCGCGAGCGCCATGGAATTTGGTCGTCTTGTTCAAGTCCGTGTGGGGATGAGGATGACCCTCGACGACCCAGGCCCACGCAGCGGCGACACGAGAGGAACGCGCTGAGTGACTAATAGGGTGGGTCCACAAGTCAGTGCGCGGACACCGCGGGCGAAACAAACACGCGCGCAAAACTGCTGACGGGCCTGTCCCACGTGACAGCGAGCCGCAGCGTACGCACAGAGACTGTCGGCCGGGGCCCAGACAGGCGCGGAAGGGAAGGGGAAATGGGCCGAGATATGGGGAATTTGGCCCAAAAGCAGGTTTGGTTTTCTTTTCTGCTTTCTTTTTTTCCTTTTTATTTTGGCTTTATTTTCTTTTCCCAATTTAGAACAAATTCAAGTCAAAATCGAATTTCAATCTTGATTGGAATGCGCAAGCAAGTATTCAGCATAATGCATTCAATAATTATGTATTAGCTCTTTTATTCATGCATCAAAGCACATAATTCTATAAAGAATAACTCACACATTATCCTATCCAAGCAAACACTTTTAAGCATGTCATACACATATTGTTCTCAATAAACAAAATTCCCTTTTAATGTACTTCCAATATTCTATTTTATTATTTGTCGTTAAATAAAACTTATAATATATACTCTTGAATGTATGTCAATTTAAATTATTTTCATATTTATTTAAGAGAGAGGATTCTCTAGTGCATAATATTTATTAAGTTATTTTTTTACTTAATTCTTTTGGAGGATATCTCTAATCATATTATTCAACAAAGGTTGTTTTAAGTTATATGAGGGTATTTAATCTCTGATTATAAAAGACTTTTGTTTAAATCTTAGAATACTCTCTCCTAGGTCTCGAAGTATATTTTTTATACAAATTTTGGGCTTTACATTAGCACTAGGCAGGGAACTTCTTGTTGGATCGTTATTTAACTTTACAACAACTAGGATTCAGATTGCATTCCTTGTTTATTATTCCCCACCAAGCTCCACATATAAGCCATCATAATTGGTACTTCGGTCTTGTATTCGCTTAACCATCACTTTCTTGTTACCACCACACATTTTTCTTGCAACCTGTAGGGACCTCATAAGAGCTTTGGTTGGTAAGAGTGGTGAGGTTATGAGATTCCATATATAGCTTCATATTCAACCTATATTTGTTGTCTTATCGCCACTAATTTCACAGGAAGATGGTTTCCAACGTTGAGATTGAAGAATGTGTCACCATGATACAATTCAATGAGATAAAACAAAGCATAGAAGACAAGCAAGATCGGTTGGCACAAGATCTTCAGGCACTTATGGCTGAAATCAAAGGTCGTCGCTGGCCCCTTGATGGTGCAAGAAACCATGATGAAGATGGCGAAGAATGTGAAGGAAATTCTTCTAGAAGAGCAAGTGAACATGGCAGGAGGAATCAAGGTGCTGCACATGGTAGAGGAAGAGGGTGGAATCAAAAAAATTATGACAATGAGGATTTTGAATTTGGTGATGACGATGATCAATCCCAACATCGCCATGGTCGTCGTCATCATAGAGGAGTCAACCAAGAAGAGAGATTTGGGAAACTTAAGTTTATCATGCCAAAATTTGATGGTAGATTTGATCCTGAAGATTATTTCACATGGGAGTTGAGGGTGGAGAAAAATCTTCCGTCTACATCATTATTCAGAGGAGAAGAAATTTGCAATAGCATCTCTTGAGTTTGAAGGAGATGGTCTGATTTGGTGGGAGCAACTTCTTCATGATCGTGAAGAAGATGGAGAGGTTCCTATTGCTACTTGGCAAGAGATGAAGCGAGAAATGAGAATTTGTTTTGTGCCGAAGCATTATCGACGTGATCTTTTTGATAAATTGCAGAATTTGAGGCAAGGAAGTTTCTCTATTGAGGAATATTATAAGGAGATGGAGAAGGCTATGATTAGAGCCAATGTGTATGAAGATGAAGAGCAAACCATTGCACGTTTCATGGCTGGGTTACACTGCAACATTCAACGCATTGTTGAGTTTCAGCCGTACCGACGTCTTATTAATTTGGTACATCAAGCCACCAAAGCTGAACGCAAACTATAGCAAGATGCTAAGAGCAGCAAGCCCTTGTCATATGGTGCACGAACCATGATTGGAGGAAGCAAATCAATCTCAAGGTTTACTGTTGCACCCTCAGCGTCAAGAGGTTCAACTGGACGCTTGCGATCTGATATTCAAGGCAATTTTAGTGGAAATAACGATGCTGCTCCAAGCATAGGTTTTAAACCAGCAGCATCCACTTCTACATCAGTGGGTTCAACAGCCAAGAGTAGTGGTATTCAGTGCTTCAAGTGTGGAGGTTGTGGTCATGTCATTAAGGAGTGTCCAAATAATCATGTGATCCTTAAGAATGATGATGGAGAATATACATCAGGTAGTCAAGAGGAAGCTGAAGCAGGAAATGTAGATGACACTGATAAAGTTGAAGAACATATGGGATGTGAATTTGAGCATGGTACCGCTCTTGTGGTTACACAAATATTGAGTGTTCAAATGAAAGAAGCTGAAATTGGACAGCGACATAATCTTTTTCAAACGAGACCAAAAGTGCAAGAAAAAATAGTAAAGGGGATCATTGATGGAGGAAGCTGTCATAATCTTGTAAGTCGTGAGATGTTGAAAAGCTTGGTCAGAAGTTGTAGCAACACCCTCATCCATATCATGTCCAATGGTTGAATGAATAAGGAGATATCAAGATTCGTTATAAGGTGAAAGTTCCATTCAAGATTTGAGAGTATGTTGACATAGTGGAGTGCAATGTTGCACCCATGTCTATGTGGCACTTGCTGCTGGGAAGACCTTGGCAATATGACCGTTATTCTCAGCATTGTGGACGAAAAAAATCAGTACACACTAGATCTAAAAGGGAGAAAGTTTGTACTCAAGTCTATGATCCCTCAACAAATCATGGTTGAACACTTACAAAAGAAAACTAAAATTAGTGCAGCAAGTAGAGGAGAAGAGCAAAAGAAATTGAGTGCCATCCACAATTCGGTGAGTGAGTGCTACAAGACAAATTTAAGAGATAAAAGAGAGATAAAAAGTAAGAAGAGGGAGAACATCTAGTTATGCTAGCCACAAAATCTGAGGTGAGAAAAGTGAGGAACAACCCATATCAAGTGCTCTTTGTACTTGTGAGTAAAGATGTTTTGATTTCTCCTAACGACATAACATCTCTTCCTAGTGTTGTGGTTGATCTTTTGCAGGACTTTGAAGTGGACTAGCTCCAATTCGTGAGATTGAGCATCAAATTGATCTCATTCCGGGGCTACACTTCCTAACCTTCCACCATATCAATCCAATCCTGAAGAAACTAAGGAGATACAAAGGCAAGTGCATGAACTTTTTTATAAAGGTTTTGTTCGTGAAAGTTTAAGCCCTTGTGTTGTTCCTATGATTTTAGTACCTAAGAAAGATGGACCTTGGAGGATGTGTGTTGATTGTAGAGCTATAAATAATATTACGATTCGCTATCGCCATCCTATTCCACGACTAGATGATATGCTTGATGAATTAAGTGGTTCCAAAATTTTTACTAAAATTGATTTGAGGAGTGGTTACCATCAAGTAAGAATGAAAACTGGAGATGAATGGAAACTGCATTTAAAATAAAATTTGGGTTGTATGAATGGTTAGTGATGCCATTTGGTTTGACAAATGCTCCTAGTACTTTTACGAGATTAATGAACCATGTCTTAAGAACTTTCATTGGAAAATTTGTTGTTGTCTATTTCGATGATATTCTAATTTACAACAAATCTTTTGATGAACATGTGAAACACATTCGGCAAGTCTTAGATGACCTTAGAAAGGAGAAATTATTTACTAATCTTGAGAAGTGTAGTTTTTGCACAGACCATGTTGTGTTTCTTGGCTTTGTTGTTTCAGGAAAAGGAATTGAAGTGGATGAATCCAAGGTGAAAGCAATCAAGGATTGGCCAACTCCAACAAATGTAAGTCAAGTAAGAAGTTTTTATGGTCTTGCTGGTTTTTATAGAAGATTTGTGAGAGATTTCAGTACCATTGCTTCCCCTTTAAATAAATTGATAAAGAAAGTTGTTGATTTTAAATAGAGAAACTCACAAGAAGATGCTTTTCAAGAATTGAAGAAACGTTTGACTGAAGCACCTGTACTTATTCTTCCTGATTTCACTAAAACTTTGAAGTATTTGAAACATGGCTTGAAACTTGGCAGCACTACTTATGGCACCCGAGTGCTTGAAAACATGGCACCCGTGTGCTTGAAACATGGCAGCACTACTTATGGCCAAAAGGGTTTGTTATTCATTTCGATCATGAAGCTTTGAAGTATTTGAAAGGGCAAGCCAAACTGAACCGTCACCATGCCAAATGGGTTGAGTTCATCAAAACATTTCCATACATTATGAAATATAAGAAAGGTAAGGACAATGTGGTCGCTGATGTTTTGTCTCGAAGGAATGTGTTGTTGAATCAACTAGAGGTAAAAGTTTTGGGTCTTGAAAATTTGAAAGAAATGTATAATGATGATCCTGAATTTTCAGAACCATGCAGTCATTGCAAAGATGGAAAAGGTTGGGGAAAATATCACATACATGATGAATTTTTGTTTAGAGCTAACAAACTTTGTGTTCCAAATTCTTCGATTAGATTTCTTTTATTGCAGGAGTCACATGGAGGAGGTCTAACATGTCATTTTGGGCAAAAGAAGACTTACGAACTGCTCAGTGATCATTTCTATTGGCCCAAGATGAGGAGAGACTGATGTAGCTGAGGTGCCCGATCTTTCGGCGAGTAGAGATAATTCCGATTTGGCGGAAGTTGACCCTTGCGATCCGACTACGACGAGCAAGCCCGAGGCGCCAATGCAATCGCTGAACCAACTCCCTATGGTTACCGACCTTGCTGATGCGAGATCGGCCTGATCACGAAGATCGTTTCCTGTGCGCAATCGAAGAACGAACAAGAAAAAGATGCGAGCAATCTAATCTATTACTCGAGGGTGGAGTTCTGAATACACGAAGACAGCGCAGATTTGCGCGTGCTCGAGAGTAGCTAAAGCTAGATCTAAAACAAAACTCGGAAAATAAAGGAGGCGCAGCTCCTGTATAAATAGAGAGGGGGCGCAGCCCCTAGGGGCGGCCAACCCTAGGTCGTCCATTATGGGTCCGCAATTGGGCTGGTCGTCTATTCTTCTGGGCCTTCGTTCTTTAACAACATGATGTAGTTCAATTCTCTTGCACTGGGCCCGAGTCACTGGCCCAGGTGGAAGGGGTGGCGCCTAGGCTGGAGAAGGTGCTGCTGGTGTAGATGTGCTCGTGTTGGTGTTGATGTCCTCATCATCCTCCCCTTCTTGAACTGAAGTCGTCCTCGACGGCAACTCCTCGTCTTCTCCCGCATATGGTTTCAAATCTGCAACATTAAAACTAGTGGAAACACCAAACTCCGCAGGCAGGTCAAGGGTATAAGCATTATCATTAATCTTGGTTAGTATCTTAAAAGGACCAGCAGCACGAGGCATCAATTTAGAACGACGCAAAGTAGGAAAACGATCCTTTCTCAAATGCAACCAAACCATATCACCAGGTTGAAAAGTAACTAGTTTCCGGCCCTTACTACCAGTAATCTGATATTTAGCATTAGCAGCAGCAATGTTTTGTTGAGTTTGTTCATGGAGATTAATCATTTGTTCAACATGTGCAAGAGCATCTATGTGTGGGGCGTCCGCAGCATCAAGCGAAAACAAAGCAATAGGCGCCCTAGGAATGTAACCATAAACAATTTGAAAAGGGCACATCTTTGTAGAAGAATGGGTTGCATGATTATAAGCAAACTCAACATGAGGCAAGCAATCCTCCCAACGTTTCAAATTTTTGTCTAAAACAGCCCTAAGCATGGTAGACAAAGTTCGATTAACTACCTCAGTTTGACCATCAGTCTGAGGGTGACAAGTGGTGCTAAACAACAATTTAGTTCCCAATTTATTCCACAGAGATCTCCAAAAATGACTCAGAAACTTAGCATCACGATCCGAGACTATTGTATTGGGAATACCGTGCAAACGAATAATCTCTCTAAAAAACAATTCAGCAACATTGCTAGCATCATCAGTCTTATGACAAGGTATGAAATGAGCCATTTTGGAGAATCGATCAACAACCACAAAAATGCTATCCCTCCCCTTCTTAGTTCTAGGCAATCCCAAAACAAAATCCATCGAAATATCAATCCAAGGGGAAGTAGGAACAGGCAAAGGCATATACAAACCATGGTTGTTCAACCGTGACTTAGCTTTCTGACAAGTAGTGCAGCGTGCAACAAGGCGCTCAACATCAGCGCGCATCCGAGGCCAAAAGAAGTGGGCAGCCAACACCTCATGTGTCTTGTAGACGCCAAAGTGCCCCATGAGACCGCCTCCATGTGCTTCCTGTAACAACAAAAGACGAACCGAGCTAGCTGGAACACACAGCTTGTTAGCGCGAAACAGGAACCCATCCTGTATGTGAAATTTGCCCCATGGTTTCCCATTAATACAATGGCCGAAAGCATCTTTAAAATCAGCATCATCAACATATTGATCTTTCACAGTGTGCAAACCAAAGATTTTAAAATCTAACTGTGACAGCATGGTATAGCGACGAGACAAAGCATCAGCAATAACATTGTCCTTCCCGTTCTTGTGTTTAATAATGTAAGGAAAGGACTCAATGAATTCTACCCATTTAGCATGACGACGGTTCAGATTTGTTTGGGTACGAATATGTTTTAAAGCCTCATGATCAGAATGGATTATAAACTCACGATGCCAAAGATAGTGCTGCCATGTATGCAAAGTGCGCACTAAAGCGTAAAGCTCCTTATCATAAGTAGAATATTTCAGACTAGCACCGCTTAATTTTTCACTAAAATAAGCAACTGGTTTTCCTTCTTGTAACAAAACAGCACCTAGCCCAATACCGCTAGCATCGCATTCAAGCTCAAACACTTTATTAAAATCAGGCAATTGCAATAGGGGAGCTTCGGTTAACTTATCTTTCAAAGTGTTGAACGCTTCCTCCTGGGAATCACTCCAAGCAAATGGAACATCTTTCTTTGTAAGCTCATGTAGAGGCGCTGCAATGGAGCTAAAATCACGAACAAATCTGCGGTAGAAACCGGCAAGTCCAAGAAAGCTCCGAATTTGTGTGACCGTCGTCGGTGTAGGCCACTCCCGAATGGCAGCAATCTTGCTGCTATCCACCTCAATGCCCTGTGGAGTAACAACATAACCAAGAAACGAGACACGTCGTGTACAAAAGATGCATTTTTCCATGTTAGCAAATAACTGGGCAGCACGCAATGCATCAAAAACAGCACTTAAATGTTCCAAATGCTCTTTCTTAGATTTGCTGTAAATAAGAATATCATCAAAATAAACAACCACAAACAATCCTATGAAGGGCCTTAGAACTTCATTCATCACTCGCATAAAAGTGCTGGGAGCATTAGTCAATCCAAACGGCATAACCAACCATTCATATAAACCAAATTTCGTTTTAAAAGCCGTTTTCCATTCATCACCCAGTTTCATTCTAATCTGGTGGTAACCACTACGCAAATCAATCTTAGTGAAAATAATGGCACCACTAAGCTCATCTAGCATATCATCAAGGCGTGGTATAGGATATCGATAACGAATAGTGATGTTATTAATAGCACGACAGTCTACACACATACGCCATGACCCATCTTTCTTGGGAACAAGTAACACAGGAACAGAGCAAGGGCTAAGAGACTCACGAATGTATCCCTTGTCAAGCAACGCCTGTACCTGGCGCTGAATCTCCTTCGTCTCATCCGGATTTGTACGGTACGGTGCGCGGTTCGGAAGCTGTGCGCCGGGAATGAGGTCGATCTGGTGCTCAATGCCACGAAGTGGTGGGAGACCCGGTGGTAAGTCTTTGGGAAAGACATCAGCGTACTCCTGCAAAAGGTTAGCAACCATAGGGGGAATAGCCAAAGATGGTGCATCATCAAGTGAAATGAGGACACTAGAGCATATAAGTGCATAGCATGGCAAATGAGCACCGTGTAGATCATCAAAATCAGCACGTGTAGCAAGTAAAACAGGAGCCTTCAACTTGATTTCAGAAGGAACAGAGGGCGATGGATCAAGTTGTTTAGCAGTTATAGCAGCTCGGGCAAGATCATCTTTAACAATTTGTTCAGGTGTCATTGGATGTATAATTATTTTCTGACCCTTAAAAATGAAAGAATAATGATTCGAACGACCATGATGCAAGCTATCAGTATCATATTGCCAAGGTCGACCAAGTAACAAAGAGCATGCTTCCATGGGAATAACATCACAATCAACAAAATCAGAATAAGCACCCATGGAGAAAGGAACGTGCACGGAACGTGTGATTTTTATTTTACCACCATCATTAAGCCATTGAATGTGATATGGGTTTGGATGCTTACGAGTGGGTAACGATAACTTTTCGACCAGCTTGGTACTCGCCAAATTGTTGCAACTGCCGCTGTCGATAATGATGCGAATTGACCGCTCCTGCACAACACCCTTTGTATGGAACAGAGTGTGTCGCTGATTCTTCTCGGGCAAAGCGACCTGTGTACTGAGAACACGCTGCACAACAAGACTTTCATACCTATCAGCGTCGTCCGGGTTGACATGTACCTCCGCCTTAGCTGCATGGTCAGTGGCAAGTAGTGCATGTTCAATTTCTTCAGAATCACTAGCGGAAGAGTACTCACCATCGTCACGAATGAGCAAAGTGCGCTTGTTTGGGCAGTCCCGAACCACATGGCCAAATCCTCTACAACGATGACACTGAATATCTCGTGTACGACCTGTGGGTGGGGCAGTGCTGGCTGGTTTGGTCGTCTTCTCGCGTGGAGTAGTGGTGGACGTGGATGGCGCAGGGGGAACTGGTGCTGAGGTGGATGTCGAGCTTCGTCCTGCAAAGGGGTTAGAATATGGCTTCGAGCGGCGTCCCTGCACTTCACGTTCAGCTTTGCAAGCATATTCAAATAAAGTAGTCATATCATAATATTCCTTATAATCAAGTATATCTTGGATTTCGCGGTTTAAACCACCACGAAAACGTGCCATAGCAGCGTCGTTGTCCTCTAATATGCCACAACGAATCATACCTTTTTGTAACTCCTGGAAATAGTCCTCAACAGATTGAGAACCTTGCTGAAAACGCTGCATTTTATTAAGCAAATCACGAGCATAATACGAAGGCACAAATCGATGTCGCATCGCAGCTTTCAACTGATCCCAAGTGGTTGGAATAGTAGTGGGATGTTTTATTTTAAACTCACGCCACCAAATTAAAGCAAAATCAGTAAATTCACTAATAGCAGCTTTAACCTGAGAATGTGCAGCAATATCATGGCATGAAAATTTTTGTTCAACCTCTAACTCCCAATCAAGATATGCAGCAGGATCATATTTGCCATTAAAAGGTGGAATTTTAAATTTAATCTTAGAAAATAAGTCATTAGGGGGATGACGAACCACACGGCGTGCACGACCACGGCGATCTCCATCTTCCCACTCAGTGTCACCGCCGTAGTCCTGCTCCATCTTTGTGGTCAACACATCAAGGCGTGCCAGGATGGTGTCGAGTGTGGTGCGAGTCGCCGTTTGAGCAAGGTCAAGCTGGTTGAAACGCTCGGTCGTCGAAGTGACCGTTGAATCAAGCCTTTCATGCATCGTCCTAATGTCATCAGCAAGTCCATCAACTTGTCCCTTTACTTCCAGCAACTGGGCATCCACCGTGTCATGTGCTCCTGCCATAGTTAGCGCAAACACCAAAACACCAAAAAAAACGACAAAAACAGGGGTGTACTGCTCACAAGGCGCTTACACTAGTGCTGTTATCAAATTCTTATCCGTTCTTACCAAGCCACAGTGGTGAACTGCAACCAACAGGTGGAACCGGTGAAAGATTGGATGAGCGATTGCTTGGAGAAACAGAAACCTACTCGTCGTAGAAATATGTGGAGTTCTGGGTAGGCTGCACTCAAGTCAAGGATTAGCACGACCAAACAATAATGCAAAGTTGAATTATAGTGCAAAACACGAAACTATATTGCTGGCCACAAGTGCAAAGGACGGATGGAACTAGCAGAATGGCAGTACCGTAAATATTGTACTAGCGAGGCCACTAGTAGGAATCACAAGTGATTTTGTTTTTCTTTTTTGTATGAATTTTTTTGATATTTTTCTCAGCACAAGAAGCAACAAAATAGGAGTTACACGAAGTTTCACCTAGAACAGAGTTCAGATGTGGTCTACAGAAAATGAGGAAGTTCTCTGAAAAGCGTGCGAGAACT
Source organism: Zea luxurians (assembly GCA_029449295.1). Lineage (NCBI taxonomy): Eukaryota > Viridiplantae > Streptophyta > Magnoliopsida > Poales > Poaceae > Zea > Zea luxurians. The sequence goes on from JAOPSE010000003.1 coordinate 203,321,296, forward strand.
TTGATGAATTTTTTTCTTTATCTTCCTGAATTTTTTTGACAATTTTGTCGAAACCCAAACAAACCGTAGGTGAGTTTGGCCGGCCTCAGAATGGTGTCAACTAGCTCCTGTAAAAATTTCAGATTTTTCGGACACCCGAGCGAAAAGTTATGCCCGGTTTAAGGAAGGTAGCTCAAGTTATGTTTTCAAACGACCGGGATGAAACAACCGTATCCTATCTCCTTCGTTGTTTTTTTTTGTTTCTGTTTTTTTTTTGACGTAACCGAAGGAGAAAAACAAGGAAACGATGTTGACTCGGTTTTTTTTTCTGTTTTTTTTTTTCGTAACCGAAGGAGAAAAACAAGGAAACGGCCGTTGACTCGGTTTGTTTTTTCTGTTTTTTTTTGACGTAACTGAAGGAGAAAAACAAGGAAACAATGTTGACTCGGTTTGTGGCGTGATCAAAGGGGAGATGGTGGTGGCGCTAGGATTTGAATGGTGGAAGAACACAATGCAACCAGCAACAAATGACGTGAAAGCACACAAATTCAACAATGCAGATTATTGAAAGAAAGTGCGAGGCTCAAAAGGGTGCTGGGATAAGGTCTAACCTGAATTTTTATGTGGTTTTGTGGACTGTAGGAAAAAAAAACACTCGATAAACTCACCGATCAACCTGGAAATCTGATACCAATTGATGTAGCTGAGGTGCCCGATCTTTCGGCGAGTAGAGATAATTCCGATTTGGCGGAAGTTGACCCTTGCGATCCGACTACGACGAGCAAGCCCGAGGCGCCAATGCAATCGCTGAACCAACTCCCTGTGGTTACCGACCTTGCTGATGCGAGATCGGCCTGATCACGAAGATCGTTTCCTGTGCGCAATCGAAGAACGAACAAGAAAAAGATGCGAGCAATCTAATCTATTACTCGAGGGTGGAGTTCTGAATACACGAAGACAGCGCAGATTTGCGCGTGCTCGAGAGTAGCTAAAGCTAGATCTAAAACAAAACTCGGAAAATAAAGGAGGCGCAGCTCCTGTATAAATAGAGAGGGGGCGCAGCCCCTAGGGGCGGCCAACCCTAGGTCGTCCATTATGGGCCGCAATTGGGCTGGTCGTCTATTCTTCTAGGCCTTCGTTCTTCAACAACATGATGTAGTTCAATTCTCTTGCACGGGCCCGAGTCACTGGCCCAGGTGGAAGGGGTGGCGCCTGGGCTGGAGAAGGTGCTGCTGGTGTAGATGTGCTCGTGTTGGTGTTGATGTCCTCATCAGAGACGTCATCAGATTTGTGGAGCGTTGTGTCACATGTCACAAAGCTAAGTCAAAATTGAACCCTCATGGTTTATATACTCATTTACCCACTCTTAAATTCCTTAGGAAGACATTAGCATGTATTTTATTTTAGGACTGCCTAGGACTCAAAAAAAGAGATTCTATTTTTGTTGTGGTTGATAGATTTTCAAAAATGGCTCATTTTATTCCATGCAACAAGATCGACGGTACTTCACATGTTCCTAATTTGTTTTTCAGAGAAATCTTGAGAGTACATGGAATGCCCAAGACCATCGTATCTGACCGTGACGTCAAGTTTGTGATCTATTTTTGGAAAACATTATAGGCAAAGCTTGAGACTAAACTTTTGTTCTCCACCACATGCCACCCTCAAACTGATGGACAAACTGAAGTGGTGAATCGTACATTGTCAATGCTGCTATGAACAATGGTAAAAAGAACTTTAAGGATTGGGAGGAATGTTTTCCACACAGTGGAGTTTGCTTATAATAGGGCAGTATATTCTACAACTAATTTATGTCCCTTCGAAATTGTATATGGGTTCAAACCTACTACTTCAATAGATTTGTTGCCCCTTCCATTGTAGGAAAGAACCAATATGGAAGCTTCCAAGCGTGCTGTATATATAAAAAACATACATGAGAAGACCAAGGAAGCTATTGAGCTCAAAGCAGTGCACAAGGCTACAAGCATGAACAAGCATAGGAAGAAAGTGTTATTTGAACCAGGGGACTTGGTTTGGATTAACTTGCGCAAGGAGCATTTTTCTTATCAGCGCAAATCCAAATTGATGCCACGAGGGGATGATCCATTTTGTGCTCTTTCCAAGATCAATGATAATGCATACAAGATAGATCTTCCAACAAGCTATGGCGTGAGCAACACGTTCAATGTTGCTGACCTCTTACCATTTACAAGTGAAGACACTTTAGAGTCGAGGATGACTTCTTTTCATGGGGAGGAGGATGATACGACCACGTCATAAAGCAACATGTTACAACCCCAAGTCAAGCTACATTAACTCAAGTACATCCAACATCATCACCAGCCCAAGTCTTTGATGGACCAATTGTAGGCTGTGTTGGTAGGTTTTTTGAGAGTGTGGTTGGGCGAATCCTCGATTCAGGTTGTTGGTTAAAGACGGTGGTTGGCTTCAAGTTTTATTTGTCAGGTTGCACTAGTTATGGCTACTTGCAGCAAGTTATCTTGGCTCCTTCGAAGCTAGTTATTTGAAGATTGATCCTACATCGTGAAGATCAGGACATCGTGATGCATCATTTCGCTTTTATTAAATTTTGATGAAGTCGTTCTAGTGATTGCTTTACTAACCATTGCTGAAAAGTTTCTACTTCATAGGTAATAATTGAAGTAAAACATAATGAGGCCAAAGCGAAGGATGCTGCTACAGAAGCTGAGGTAATCTCTACCAGGGCTATGAAAAAGCTGAAGATGATGCTTTCCTAAAGATCTGTGAACAGATTTATAATGAAACAATGCAGAGTGATACGAGAAACTGATTGTGTAAAAAACAATGCTGCTTGTTGTAATTATTCGAAGAGTCTAAACTCTTTTCGAAGTTTCTTCGGATGTTTTGTATTATATTTGCATTTATGTTTCACTTTTGTCTCTTTTCTTTTGAGATGTGTGAAATTTTATTTAATCGTGTGTTTTTGAGCCGAAGGCAAAAAACAATTTCCCTTCTTTTCACATATTTCAAAAGAAAAAATATGTATACACTCCCTTTTTGAGACTTTTACGCTATTTTGGATGTAATGAATCAAGGCTCTGTATCCCCTTAGGAATGACTTTAGAGCTTTTTTCACTAGTACTTTGGATGGAATGAAGTATAGCTCTGCATTCTCTTAGGAACGACTTCGGAGCTTTTCCACCATTACTTAAGTGAAATAGAGCATAGCTCGGCATTCCCTTAGGAACGACTTTGGAGCTTTTCCACCATTACTTAGGTGAAATAGAACATAGCTCTGCATTCCCTCAAGAACGACTTTGAAGCTTTTTCAAAATTACTTAGGTGAAATAGAACATAGCTCCACATTCCCTTAGGAATGACTTTGGAGCTTTTTCACCATTACTTAGGTGAAATAGAACATAGCTCTGCATTCCCTTAGAAACGACTTCAAAGCTTTTTCATCATTACTTAGGTGAAATAGATTGCAACATTCTCACTATTGGACTCGAAGATACTGGATCATCATAGTATTGATTTGCATGATAATAAAAAGGCTTGTAAAAGTAAATGTAAACATACAATAGTGGCTTTTTGGTAACTTCGGGCTCACTTACCCAGCCCCTTAGGGTGCTCGATATATGTTCTTTGTCTCTGGGACCATGTTGTTGACAGTACGGGTTTTAGATCCCTCCCTTCTATCCATTTGTTGTAGGTCTTGCCTTGGGAACTTGGATTGATTAGCGGGGACTTGATCATAACGAGGCAGTCCTAGGATGAAGGAGGCAGCGGGTGAGCATGTACTCATCACTGGGTTGCTTGAGGCATTTGAGGCCAAAGGCAGACTTGGCCTTGGCTCTTGTGACTGATTTTGGACATATTGCGGGATGTAGGGTGATGTGACGGAACCTCCCAAGTCATTAGGCCCACCCACAGTTGTCCTTGTCCAACAGACATTAGACAACCCTGTAGGTGCCCCTAAACCACTTGACAAGTTCGGTATCTGCTTTCCTTACCTTTCCCAAGAGCGTTTCACCCGTCACGCAGACATTACAAGCATCGGAGTTACGAGAATGCGGAAGGAATTACATTAACTTACCTTTATTGAAAAGTAAGACAGAGTTATAATATTATAGACTAGAAATATAATATATATGAGTGTTGAGTATTATTATTACAAACCATGGGACGCAAAAACCCCTCCCGATAAGTACTAAACAAAAGTTTTATGGAGGATCCTTTCCTCCCGCAGCTTCACTCCTGGTGCTCTTCCTTTGGTACCACCTTAGAACAGAAGCAACAACAGTTGGTTGCTTCCTCACCTAAAAACAACATGGGACAAAGCCCTGAGTATGGAATTACTCAGCAAGTCTTACCTGACTAAAGAAAAGACTCTCAAGGGTATGCTAGCTTTAAGGGAGTCAAGGTAAGGCTTAACAATAATCAATGACTCTATTTGCGGAAATGCTTACTAAAGTGGATCCTTAGAAACCCAGTTTTAATTGTCAAGTTAAGTAGAATTACCTGTAACTAGAGTTCATTCTACCCTAGTTCAATCACTTGACCTATACTAGCCAATTTCTTATCAACCCTTCATCTTCACTGGATTGCTACGTGTAGGGCAGTGACCAAGTCTTCATAACCGCGAAGGTACGGCGATCCGAATCGATTATACTCAGCTGAGGATCACTAATCACACGACATATGTAGCACTTAACCATTGCATATGTCAACTCGCCACCGGGGTTCTTAAGACCAGATCAGGTTCACGCCAACCGAGAGCACAGATACACCACCGTCCAGCCTCTTGCCACGAAGGGTACACGCTACTCTCACCATCTCTCCACTCCCATTACGTGGCATCTTGTTTTGGTATTAGTCTGCCTGAGGCAAAGCTTACCCATGACGAAGCATGTGACCAGTTAGGGCTTGTTCGGTTAGCTCTCAATCCATGTAGATTGAGTGGGATTGGATGGGTTTGAATCCCAAACAAGTCAAACTTCTTCTTAATTTTTTCCAATCCCATCCAATCCATATGTATTGGGAATAACCGAACAAGCCCTTAAAGGGTCCTCAGTCAGCAAGCCTACATCGACACGATCCTTAATCGACTCAGACTGGAGACACTACACCGAGACACTCTTCTCGTGCAAGTCACCCGCCCGGTCTCAGCTTTATCATTCCAGTTCCCAAAGTTTGGTACCTGGCAGAGGTACATCTTTTCTGATGTTGAACCCATCATGGCCATGATGGATCCACCATCAAGTTTTATTTTTGAAAACATCCCACCCACTTTGCACATCATCTTTGAGAAAACCAAACATTTTGTTTTTCTAAAGCAAAGCTAAGCATAAGAAAATCTTTTGTAAAACAGGGATTAGGAAATAATCCAAGGAAGGAGATGCAGCAATAGTTTAGCACACAACTCCTATCACCTAATGCATCAAGTAAGTGAGAAAGATTTTAAAAGGAACAAGGAGGTGGTAACTGCACCGGGGCTTGCCTTGTGTTATTGGTGAATCAGGCTCAGTTCCGCAGATATCAAAATAGAAACACTTGCCTGCCTGATGTTCCTCAGGTGGTGGTGGTGAAGTCTTCTCTTCTTCTACCTCTTCTTCGTTTTCTAAATATAACCATACATATAATGAATGTCCATGTAATGCTCATGAGAGTGCAAAGATAATAAAAGTTTATTATCTAAAGTCTTGAATACAATTTTCCTTCACGGATCTCCGAGAACTTACGGTTTCCGGAGTCAATAGTGAAGTTCATAGGGTAGGGGTTAGGGTTTTGGGTTCTAAGTATCAAACATGGCCCAAATCATACCAATCTTTACCCCAGGCTTCTAAATATTATTTAAAATTTATCCTACAAATTTAGTGAATTTTAGATTTATTATTTATTTTCTAAAAATCCAGAAGCATGGTATTAGGCTATTTTAAATACTCCATAATTTTCTATTTGGACTAAAAATCAAGTAACTATTTTTATTAAATATTACAGGAATTTAGAAATCTAGCAAAATTGGTTTGGTAATTTTATCATTTTTCTACAATTTTCTAAAATTGTATTAGCTCTGGTAGAAAAGGAAAAAGAAAAATGATGAATAGTACTGGAACTAAATCGGCCCAGTCGGCCCAACAACAGTAGAAACGCGTCCGCGCGTGCGCCCGCGGTGGTAGGTTTGCACAGAGGCCCTTGCTGTTTTGAATATCTATTAAGAACCCTTAGTTACTATTCAACGTTTCACTAACAGTTTACGAAAATCCCCTCGAGCCTCTATTCCTTCACGAACCTAGTCCCTGACGGCGGACGGCGTTGTGCAGAGGTCCGGCGAGCTCATATACTAGCCAATACACTCAAAGAATAGCGCCCTAGCTCAGCCGAGACTAAATTCACGATCTAATGAGCGTTTCCCCTCACTTAATTTCACGAATGGCTACCCAAATGGTCCTAGCCACGGTGACAGTGTGGACAATCAAAGGAACAACGTGTTCCCGATGATCCATGGCGATATAGTTCAATCAGAGGGGTCGAGGAGCTTGAGGAGAACTTAAGGACGCTAGAACAAACGATCGGGGAGCTTGAATTAACCTGGAATTAGCTGGCCGCGGTGAGGCTAAACCGAGCGGGGTTCTTGAGTGTTTTGGGGAGAATCCAAAATTGGAGCTCTCTGGTGGAGGATTTGAGGTGTGGGTGGGTGCGCTAGTTGCTTGATTACATGACGAAGCCGAGGGCATGCTCAATTTATAGAGCTCGCAAGCGGTGGCCGGTGAATTGGACGACAATGCGCGGCGGCCGGAGGAACAAGGAGTTACTGGCGCAAGGAATTCGTGGCATCTACCGTGGCAGCCCTCACCGGCGATGATCAGATGGCTAAAGTGAGTCACGACGATGCAGTGAATGTGCCCGGGTACGTGGCGCAAGGCCGTGAGGCGGCTATCACCGGCGAGCTCATCCGAATCCACTGTGGCTAGCTCTGTACAGTGGTCGGAGTAGTTTAGTGGCCGGAGTATATCCACGACGATGATATTTACTCGACCTTCAGGTGCTATCCAACCGGTCCGAGCACGAATCACAGCGACAAAAGCGAGAATCCGTGCGCGGCTCGCCGGCGGCGAGATGTACTGCATCAGTGATCTTGTGCAGTTCACTGTACCATTGGAACCACTCACAGAGCGCCTGACATACGATGTTTAGGGCAAATTTTCTCCCAATTCTCTATGACAACATATCCAAGGCTCTGCATCAAAGTTGTAGACCTTTAAACCATCTTCATCTTTGTTATAGCGTCCCTAATCAAATTCTTACTAGATCATGCTTAAATTCGAGCCCTAACTCCATGCTATTCCACTGTCAGTCTGAACTTCAGATTCCAAGCAGTCTGACAGTCCAACTTCAGGCTCATTTATTTCAGAATTCTTCATGGTACCAAGGCATGATTTCTATAGCAAAGTTATTCTCCTTCCATAGATCTACAAAGTTGATGTGGTGACCTAGGGCAAAATACTCATAACTTGGAAGATATGAGGCTTCAAAGTTGGGCTAATGTCACTGATTTCAGACTTAGCATACGAGTATTAGTGTGGCTATTTTGCAAATTAGTCCAAAAATCAAGGTTTAACTTACAAACTCATTCATGGGTGAACTATATAACTTAATACACCTTAATATCATGGTTTTTGCATTTTAGTCCAAAAGTGCACTAGTTTTGCATTTAGCTCCCTAGGGTTTAAGTTTAGGACTTTCTAGGGTTCTTTTTGAAGTTTTTGCTACTTCTAGGGTTTGGATATCCCATAAGTCTATTCAAGGTGACATTTTATGATTATCTCTAATAAGTTTTGAAGTTTTCTTTTGTTTAAGCTTTGTTTGTTCTATTACACCCAATCTAGGGTTGAGTACCCTACTCTAGGGTTTTATTCACAAAATGTCCTATCAACACAACTTGTTTGAACTTTTTACCTAGTGAATGCATTCTAGGTTTGGCAAACACATGATTTGCTATGCTTATGATGTTATGCTCAAGTTTTAGTAATATTAACACCAGGGGTGTTACATCCTTTCCCCCATAAAAGAATCTCGTCCCGAGATTAAAAGTCCTAGGATAGGTAATGGAAAAGGAAATGCTTCACTCTTTTATTTCCTTATTCTTGGTATAAGGCAGGGGTGGTTTGGGGCTTACTCCTTTATTACAATATTTGTATACATTTTACAAATTACATGAGGCTAAAAAGCCTGGGAAATTCTTTTCTAAATAGTCTCAAGTTTCCCATGTAGCCTCATCTTCTGAATGCTGGTTCCACTTTATCTTGTAAAACTTTAGAGTTTTCCTTCTGGTAATTCTGTCCTTTTGATCCAAGACTTGAATGGGATGCTCTGAATATGTCAGGTCTGGTTCTAGGACAACATCCATCACTTTAATGGTTCGATCGGGAACCCGAAGACACTTCTTCAGTTGCGACACGTGGAACACATTATGTACAACAGACAAGGTTTCGGGTAGCTGAAGTCGGTATGCCACTGGCCCACATTGTTCAAGAACAAGGAAAGGACCAATGTATCGAGGTGCGAGCTTCCCATTTACCCTGAAACGTGTTACCCCCTTCATTGGTGAAACTTTCAAATAGACATAATCTCCCACCAGAAAGTACAAGGGCATCCGTCGTTTATCTGTGTAACTCTTCTATCGAGCTTGAGCTTTCTTCAAATGATGAATTATTCGTTGAACTTTCTCTTCTGTCTCCTTTACCATATCTAGCCTGAAGAAACTCCTTTCACCTGGTTCAGACCAGTTTAACAGAGTGCGACACCGTCGGCCATACAAAGCTTCAAAGGGTGCCATCTTAATGCTTTCTTGATAGCTATTATTATATGAGAACTCTGCTAATGGTAAACAATCAACACATTTCTGTGGGAATTCCAAAGCACAAGCCTGTAGCATGTCTTCAAGTATTTGATTCACCCTCTCGGTCTGCCCACTGGTTTGAGGATGATAGGCCGAACTATGGAGTAACTTAGTGTCCAGTGCTTTGTGAAGTTCTTCCCAAAATTTGGACACGAATTGCGGTCCACGATCCGACACTATCATCTTCGGATCACCATGTAAACTGAGAACACGAGCAATGTATAATTCTGCATATGTGGCCACTGTATACTTTACCTTGATAGGAAGGAAGTGGGCGATCTTTGTAAGTCAATCAATGATAACCCAAATAGAATCATACCCTTTGGTAGTCTTGAGCAATCCCACAATAAAGTCCATACTAATATCCTCCCATTTCCATGTAGGGACACGTAAAGATTGTAATGGACCGGCAGTCTTCATATGTATGGCTTTGACATATCTGCAAGTGTCACATCTTGCCACATAGCGTGCAATTTCAATCTTCATCTTTCTCCACCAATAATGTTGTTTTAGATCATGATACATCTTAGTGCTTCTGGGATGAATAGAATAGCGACTAAGATGTGCTTCATCTAATATTTGTTGGTGGATTTCTTCATTCTTTGGCACAACTATGCGGTTGTCGAACCATACAATGCCTTGATCGTCTTTTCTGAAACATTTGGCTCTTCCGGCCTCTATTTTCTCACAGATGTGCTTCATACCCTCATTATTCTTTTGAGCATCCATTATCCTTTGCAAAAGGACTGACTCAAGCTTTAGCTGATTTAAGGTTCCATGTTGGATCATTCCCAAGTTTAACTTCTCCATCTCCTGGCAGAACGTAATGTCAAAAGTCTTCATCACCAGACAATGGCAGGAAGCCTTGCGACTTAATGCATCTGCCACTACATTAGCTTTGCCTGGGTGGTAGTGAATTTCCAATTCATAGTCCTTAATAAGCTCGAGCCATCGCCTCTGTCTCATGTTCAACTCTGACTGGGTGAAGATATACTTCAGGCTTTTATGATCTGTATAGATGTGACAGATATTCCCCAGCAGATAATGACGCTAGATTTTTAGGGCATGAACCACCACAGCTAACTCCAGATTATGATTTGGATAATGTTCCTCATGCCGGTGTAACTACCTCAAAGCATAAGCTATCACTCGGCCTTCTTGCATTAGAACACAGCCGAGACCACTGCCTGATGCGTCGCAATACACACCAAAGGGTTTTTCAATATCTGGTTGAGCCAATACCATAGCAGTGGTTAATAATACCTTTAATTCTTTAAAGGCTTCATTACACTTTGAAGACCAAATAAATTTAGTATCATTCTTTAATAAACTTGTGATTGGTTTCACAAGCTTGGAAAAATCTGGTATGAATCGGCGGTAATAACCAGCTAATCCAAGGAAACTTTGGACTTGATGTACAGTGGTTGGGGGTTTCCACTCCAAAATATCCTTGACTTTGCTGGGATCCACCGCAATCCCCTTGGCAGATAACACATGTCCTAGAAATTGGATTTCTTCTAGCTAGAATGCTCACTTACTGAACTTAGCATATAATTGGTGTTCTCTTAAGCGCGTCAACACGATCCGTAAATGCCGAGCATGCTCCTCTTTATTCTTGGAATATATCAAGATATCGTCAATGAATACCACCACAAACTTATCCAGCTCGGGCATAAACACCGAGTTCATAAGATAGGTGAAGTGGGCAGGAGCATTTGTTAGACCGAAAGACATAACCAGATATTCAAATAAACCATACCGTGTAGTGAATGCGGTCTTCTGTATATCTTCAAGCCGGATACGGATCTGATGGTAACTCGATTGGAGGTTAATCTCAGAAAAGACCCTCGCTCCAGTTAGTTGATCAAATAGAATGTCAATCCGTGGAAGAGGGTACTTATTTTTTATGGTAACCTCATTAAGGGGTCTATAATCCACACACATCCGGAGTGTTTGGTCCTTCTTCTTAACAAAGATGGCTGGACAACCCCAGGGTGATGAGCTTGGCCAGATGAATCCCTTCTCTAGTAGATCTTGTAATTGGGTCTTGAGCTCTGCCAGTTCATTTGGAGGCATTCGGTACGACCTTCTAAAATAGGAGCTGTACTGGGCTTCAACTCAATTACAAATTCTACATCTCTTTCTGGTGGCAATCCAGGCAAATCTTCTAGAAAGACGTCTGGGAACTCACATACTACCGAAATATCTTTGATTTCCGGTATGATGGCTTCATATACTTTGCCAAATGGTTTAGCTGGAATGACTATGGGGATGGTCAAGAGAACCTCTTCTTGGCCACAACTTAATTTGATAGTTCTCAATTCAGTATTGAGAATGGCTTTATGTTGGGCCAACCAATTCATGCCCAGAATTACATCTATGTCTTGGCCTTTCAGAATAGTCATATTAGTAGGAAAGTCCCGTCCAGCCAATGTTACGGGCACATGGAAAGCCACCTCTTTAGTAAATATTTGTCCCCCAGGCGAATGAATTTTAAACCCTTCCCTTGATTCATGGTATGGAATGCAATGTTGCTCCACAAACTTCTTGCTTATGAAAGTATGCGAAGCGCCAGAATCAAAAAGAATAATTGCAGGGTGATTGACCACTAGAAACATACCCATCATAAGTGGTTCACCGTCCAGTGTTGTGGCCACTTGAGTATAATAAATTCGTCCCGTTTTCCTTGTATTTTTGCCCGCGTTATTGTTTGCCGCATTTCCCTTTCCTTGAGTGGAATTCCTAGAACTCTGCTGATTACTTGATTGATTCTGCTTCTGATATGGACAGTCCTTGATAAAGTGTCCGGACTTTGCACAGTTGAAACAACCAGTTGAAGAGCTGGGGAGGGCAGGGAAACGAGTGCTAGGGGCACCCGGCTGATTTGTTGGTGTAGGGGCAGTGGTGGGACGAATGAAGACCGGTTGCTTGAAAGGGTAGGAGGGTAGATGTGGGGAAGAGCGATTCGGATTGAAAGGTCGGATTACCAACCTTTGTCTTTTCTTGGGGCCCTGATTGGGCCTGTCGCCTCCATAACCCTTGGATTTTCCGGAACTTGCATATTTAGCCTCAACTGCCAGCGCTGTGCTGACAGCCCTTCCGTTAGTAAGGTCGATGCAGGTGGCCATCTTTCTTTGCATTCGATCATTCAAGCCTCTCATGAAACAATTCCTCTTTTTTATATCTGTGTTGACTTGATCGATTGCATATTGGGATAAGTGATTAAATTTATTGAGATACTGGGTAAAAGTATCCCCGCCTTGTTTCAACTTCATGAACTCCTCCTGCTTCATGTGGAGCACCCCTTTAGGTATATAGTGCTCGTGGAAAGCCAACTTGAACTCATCCCAAGTTATTTGATGACCAGCCGGTTGAACGGCTACAAAATTTGCCCACCAAGTGCTGGCAGGGCCATGCAATTGTTGTGTTGCGAATAGAGGCTTTTGAATCTCTGAACACCGGAGGAGCCCAAACTTCTGTTCAACAATGCGGATCCACTCATCCGCTTCTAGAGGGTCCTCTACTTTAACAAACAATGGAGGGTGCGTCTCGGAGAAATCTAGATAGGATGTTTCACGGGGGCCTTGAAGATATGCCCGCCTGCCTTGTTGTTGTAATTGTTGACCTGCCATCTCCCGCAGGAATCAGGTATTGTCTGTTGTAGAGTTAACCAAGGCAGCGATAGCCTCGGCTAACGTTGGTGGTACTGGGGGTGGATTCGGGGTTGCTTCCCTCCCACTGGAGGTCCCTGCTCCATCTTGTGAACGAGTCTTGGAAGGCATCTGAGGCAACAAACATTGAGGAGAATATAATATGCCAAAGAAAACCATCCATTTTACATTACTAAAAAGGGTAATGTTATAGACTCGAATTTTACAACAGGATTACATTACCTATTATATATTACTACTACCTCTACACTATACTACTCCTGCTTCTTGTCACTTTTGGTAGCCTCGCTGTCGGGTGTAGGAGACCATTCATCTACCAACTTCATAGAGGGAGGAGGCCTGAAAAGGTCTAATTCACCACCGAAGGCTTCTCCCGCTATCCCAGAAGGTCTGGCTTCTATTCCGACAGGATCTGCAGGTACATTGGGGTGCAGTTGGGAATACAATACATGAACTTCTTCATGTAAGGTATTACAATAAACCTGCAAGTTATCTACGGCTGAGCTAAGCTCCTCCACACGGGCTCGAGCTTTTGCCTCCTTAGCCCAAGCAAGCGAACGAGAGTTAACCGCCCAGTCAAGCGCTAGATCTCGTTCCGCGAGCTGATCTTGCAGGTGGCGGATGTCTGATCTTAATTCATTTATTCTTTCTCCATCCGCGACCCATATGTCGTTCCTGCGTCGGAGTTCTGTTCGAAGCTGATCCACTTGGGCTTCCAGATCCCCGATTGGATCGTTGCTACCACTACTGCTATCTTCATGCCGTGGGGCAAGTTGATGACGGGGTACACCAATCGGCCCAGTAGACTTGCGCGCAGTCTTTCTTGTGCGCGGCGACATTTCTTAAGGGGGGAAATCTTATTAGCATAATTTTTAGCATGATGCATGTGTAATTACAGAATCAACCTTAGTCGATTCACACCTTCTATACATTGCACTCTATATCTGGTCTTTCAAATAAGTTTTTCAGAAAGAAGCTTGATAAGAAAGAAGGAAATTTTCTAGGTAAGTCTTAGAAAATCTTTTTGAAGATGCCTCATAACTTCTGCAAAGATGGGATTCGCTCCGATACCAGCTGTGACGGAACCTCCTAAGTCATTAGGCCCACCCACAGTTGTCCTTGTCCAACAGACTTCAGACAACCCTGTAGGTGCCCCTAAATCACTTGACAAGTTCAGTATCTGCTTTCCTTACCTTTCCCAAGAGCGTTTCACCCGTCACGCAGACATTACAAGCATCGGAGTTACGAGAATGCGGAAGCAATTACATTAACTTACCTTTATTGAAAACTAAGACAGAGTTATAATATTACAGACCAGAAATATAATATATATGAGTGCTGAGTATTATTATTACAAACCATGGGAGGCAAAATCCCCTCCCGATAAGTATTAAACAAAAGTTTTATGGAGGATCCTTTCCTCCCGCAGCTTCACTCCTGGTGCTCTTCCTTTGGTACCACCTTAGAACAGAAGCAACAAAAGTTGGTTGCTTCCTCACCTAAAAAGAACATGGGACAAAGCCCTGAGTATGGAATTACTCAGAAAGTCTTACCCGACTAAAGAAAAGACTCTCAAGGGTATGCTGGCTTTAAGGGAGTCAAGGTAAGGCTTAACAATAATCAGTGACTCTGTTTGTGGAAATGCTTACTAAAGTGGATCCTTAGAAACCCAGTTTTAATTGTTAAGTTAAGTAGAATTACCTGTAACTAGAGTTCATTCTATCCTAGTTCAATCACTTGACCTATACTAGCCAATTTCTTATCAACCCTTCATCTTCACTAGATTGCTACGTGTAGGGCAGTGACCAAGTCTTCATAACCGTGAAGGTACGGCGATCTGAATCGATTATACTCAGCTGAGGATCTGCAATCACACGACATATGTAGCACTTAACCCTTGCATATGTCAACTCGCCACCGGGGTTCTTAAGACCAGATCAGGTTCACGCCAACCGAGAGCACAGATACACCACCGTCCAGCCTCTTGCCATGGAGGATACACGCTACTCTCGCCATCTCTCCACTCCCATTGCGTGGTATCTTATTCTGGTATTAGTCTGCCTGAGGCAAAGCTTACCCATGACGAGGCATGTGACCAGTTAAAGGGTCCTCGGTCAGCAAGCCTACATCGACACGGTCCTTAATCGACTCAGGCGGAGACACTACACCGAGACTCTCTTCTCGTGCAAGTCACCCGCCCGGTCTCAGCTTTATCATTCCAATTCCCAAAGTTTGGTACCTGGTAGAGGTACATCTTTTCCGATGTTGAACGCATCATGGCCATGATGGATCCACCATCAAGTTTTATTTTCGAAAACATCCCACCCACTTTGCACATCATCTTTGAGAAAACCAAACATTTTGTTTTTCTAAAGCAAAGCTAAGCATAAGAAAATCTTTTGTAAAATATGGATTAGGAAATAATCCAAGGAAGGAGATGCAGCAATAGTTTAGCACACAACTCCTATCACCTAATGCATCAAGTAAGTGAGAAAGATTTTAAAAGGAACAAGGAGGTGGTAAATGCACCGAGGCTTGCCTTGTGTTATTGGTGAATCAAGCTCAGTTCCGCAGATATCAAAATAGAAACAGTTGCCTACCTGATGTTCCTCAGGTGGTGGTGGTGAAGTCTTCTCTTCTTCTACCTCTTTGTTTTCTAAATATAACCATACATAATAATGAATGTCCATGTAATGCTCATGAGAGTGCAAAGATAATAAAAGTTTATTATCTAAAGTCTTGAATACAATTTTCCTTCACGAATCTCCGAGAACTTAGGGTTTCCAGGAGTCAATAGTGAAGTTCACAGGGCAGGGGCTAGGGTTTTGGGTTCTAAGTATCAAACATGGCCCAAATCATACCAAACTTTACCCAAGGCTTCTAAATATTATATAAAATTTATCCTACAAATTTAGTGAATTCTGGATTTATTATTTATTTTCTAAAAATCCACAAGCATGGTCTTAGGCTGTTTTAAATACTCCATAATTTCCTATTTGGAATAAAAATCAAGTAACTATTTTTATTAAATATTATAGGAATTTAGAAATCTAGCAAAATTGGTCTGGTAATTTATCATTTTTCTACAATTTTCTTAAATTGTATTAGCTCTGGTAGAAAAGGAAAAAGAAAAATGATGAATAGTACTGGACCTAAATCGGCCCAACAACAGTAGAAACGCGTCCGCGCGTGCGCCCGCGGTGGTAGGTTTGCACAGAGGCCCTTGCTGTTTTGAATATCCATTAAGAACCCTTAGTTACTATTCAATGTTTCACTGACAGTTTACGAAAATCCCCTCGAGCTTCTATTCCTTCACGAAACTAGTCCCTGACGGCGGACGGCGTCGCGCAGAGCTCCAGCGAGTTCGTATACTGGCCAATACACTCAAAGACTAGCGCCCTAGCTTAGCCGAGACTGAATTCACGATCTAATGAGCGTTTCCCCTCACTCAATTTCATTAATGGCTACCCAAATGGTCCTGGCTACGGTGACAGTGCGGACAATCAAAGGAACAACGTGTTCCCGATGATCCATGGCGATATAGTTCAATCAGAGGGGTCGAGGAGCTTGAGGAGAACTTAAGGACGCTAGAACAAACGATCGAGGAGCTTGAATTAACCTGGAATTAGCTGGCCGCGGTGAGGCTAAACCGAGCGGGGTTCTTGAGTGTTTTGGGGAGAATCCAAAATTGGAGCTCTCTGGTGGAGGATTTGAGGTGCGGGTGGGTGCGCTAGTTGCTTGATTACATGATGGAGCTGAGGGCGTGCTCAATTTGTAGAGCCCGCAAGCGGTGGCCGGTGAATTGGACGACGACGCGCGGTGGCCGGAGGAACAAGGATTTACTGGCGCAAGGAATTCGTGGCATCTACCATGGCAGCCCTCACCGGTGATGATCAGACGGCTAAAGTGAGTCACGGCAATGCGGTGAATGTGCCCAGGTACGTCGCGCAAGGTTGTGAGGCGGCTATCACCGGCGAGCTCATCCGAATCCGCCGTGGCTAGCTCTGTACGGTGGTCGGAGTAGTTTAGTGGCTGGAGTATATCCACGACGATGATATTTACTCGACCTCAGGTGCTATCCAACCGGTCCGAGCACAAATCACAGCGGCAAAAGCGAGAATCCGTGCGCGGCTCGCCGGCGGCGAGATGTACTGCATCAGTGATCTTGTGCAGTTCACTGTACCATTGTAACCACTCACAGAGCGCCTGACAGACGAAGTTTACGGCAAATTTTCTCCCAATTCTCTATGACAACATATCCAAGGCTCTGCATCAAAGTTGTAGACCTTTAAACCATCTTCATCTTTGTTATAGCGTACCTAACCAAATTCTTACTGGATCATGCTTAAATTCGAGCCCTAACTCCATGCTATTCCACTGTCAGTCTGAACTTCAGATTCCAAGTAGTCTGACAGTCCAACTTCAGGCTCATTTATTTCAGAATTCTTCATGGTACCAAGGCATGATTTCTATAGCAAAGTTATTATCCTTCCATAGATCTACAAAGTTTATGTGGTGACCTAGGGCAAAATACTCATAACTTGGAAGATATGAGGCTTCAAAGTTGGGCTAATGTCACTGATTTCAGACTTAGCCATATGAGTATTAGTGTGGCTATTTTGCAAATTAGTCCAAAACTCAAGGTTTAACTTACAAACTCATTCATGGGTGAACTATATAACTTAAGACACCTTACTATCATGGTTTTTGCATTTTAGTCCAAAAGTGCAATAGTTTTGCATTTAGCTCCCTAGGTTTTATGTTTAGGACTTTCTAGGGTTCTTTTTGAAGTTTTTGCTACTTCTAGGGTTTTGATATCCCGTAAGTCTATTCAAGGTGACATTTTATGATTATCTCTAATAAGTTTTGAAGTTTTCTTTTGTTTAAGCTTTGTTTGTTCTATTACACCCAATCTAGGGTTGAGTACCCTACTCTAGGGTTTTATTCATAAAATGTCCTATCAACACAACTTGTTTGAACTTTTTACCTAGTGAATGCATTCTAGGTGTGGCAAACACATGATATGCTATGCTTATGATGTTATGCTCAAGTTTTAGTAATAGTAACACCAGGGGTGTTACAGGTGAAGAGTATGAAGATGTACTAAACACCTCTTTTAACTGTGAATGTTGAGTAGCTAACGAAGCAAGCTCTTTCCACTTGTTGATGGTATGGTGACATGTTCTTATAGTGTTGCCCTTGTTCTCACCACAAAACAAGCATAATGGTTTCCTTGTGGCACACAGAATCTGCCACTAAAGCATCAGCCTCCCCTTCCTCTTGGAGTAGGTGGACAGAATGTGCTATGTGAGGGTTGCTATTGAGAGCTTACATGTTTTTGTCTTGACTGACCTTGAGACTAGGCCATCCTTTCCTCACCCTGTGGTGGGTTACGGATGCTTCAGACATGTCTTGGATGGAAGATTCCCTGGCGACTTCGGTGTAATTATGGAACTCTTCCTTTCTTTGGCGGAAATCATTATCAGCCCTTATGTACTCGTCCATTTTCTGTAATAAATTTTCAAGGGAATAAGGATGCTTCCTTGCAAAATACTAGGCAGTAGGTCCTGGTCTGAGCCACTTGACCATAGCTTTGATGACGATGTCCTCTTGAACTACCGAGGCCTGAGCCTAAAGCCTGAGGAACCTTCAGACAAATGCCTGAAGGTACTCATCTAGCTCCTGGGTGCATTGAAACAAGGCCTATGCAGTGACGGGTTTGGACTGAAAACCCTGGAAGCTGGTAAGGAGCATTTAGAGCTTTGGCCATGAATTAATAGTCCTTGGCTGAAGTGACGAATACCAAGTCTAGGCCACACTTTGGACTGCCATGATGAAAGACTTTGCCATGACTGCTAAGTTACCTCCATACGAGGATATGGTAGCCTCATAGCTCATGAGGAACTTCTTAGGGTTGGTCAGGCCGTCATAGATAGGCAGTGTAGGGGGGCTATACAGTGGTGGCCATGGTGTGGCTTGCAGTTCTAGTGTTAGTGGGGAAGCTTCATCATAGAGAAAATCCTGGGCATTGTATACTTCATGACAAAGATTGTCATGATCATGTCCATCGTAATCTTGATTCCTGAAGTTGTTCATGTTTTCATGCGCTTCTATATTGCGCATCTCTTCAATTGTTTCGTCAATCTTCCTCTAGAGCTCTAAAAGACAAAGCATTTTCTCCTTGAGCTTCTCAACTTGTTGTCAAATGAGCTCAAGGTTGCTGATCTCCTCATCAAGTTCCTCTTCTCGAGGGGGGTGGGATGATGGTCTTCTTCTTCTAGTTCCTTGCTTCTATGATGAGAGCTTAGTTCCATTGATTGGGATCGATCGGTGCAAGGATGGAGCCAGTTGCCGCTGCTTTCTTTGGTGGCATGGTGTATGCTGATTTGATCGTGGAATCACCAGAGGTGGGCACCAATGTTGAGTACTTGATCTCAATCCCCTGAAGGTATTAAAAATTAAGGCAACACGAGTTAAGAATGAAGCCCTTCATCCTGGGATTAGTGCTCCTTCGAAGTGTTAATACAAAGGATGAAGGTCTTCGGACAAGAATGCATAATCAGAGGAAATATGTAATGGAATAAGACATATGAAATGATACACGAGAACTTATCTCCATTGCCTTAGCATTCTCAGTATGTCTTTCATTACACTAGGTAAATTTACAAACATACCTTCCGCACCTAAATAGAGGAAGGCACGAAGGTTCTTCGAAGGCTAAGCAATATGAAGCTGTATCCCTTGGAAAAATAACCAGGAGAGCAAACATGTCCTTATAAGTACGAACATGCCCCTGGTTACCTACGTTATCCCTAGAATATTCCCCCCTTAGGGGCCATTACAAGTCATTATAGTGGGGTTAAGTCCAACCTGAACTAACACACCATCTACCCTACTCTAGGATGGGGCTTACACATGGGCCCAAGTTAGCCAGTAGGGTGCCGTGTGGGCCCTTATTGCCAGTACACGCGGGTATGAACTGAGGTCTTCACTCAGACCGCTGGGTCTTCGAGTCTTTCCAAAGTCGATGCTTGGAGCTACGGTAAACCAAGTCTCGAGAAGCCTCCACTTAGATCGACTAGTCCCTTCGTCCCTAAGCCTTAGACAAGCAGCTTCGATCGTGGAGCTGCCTTTGGTGCGGGTTGATGTAGACTTCGTTCTCTGTTACTGACATGACATGTTTAGCATATGCTTTAAATGGACCGAGCGAGGGGGGATGACGACCTTTGCTCCAATAGCCCCTAACAACAATGATCCTGTTTCGACGATGAACCAACCCTGCTGGAGGAGGAGCCCCCATAGCGTGAGCCGCATTGCTGTCGGAACTACCACCATAACATCTGACAACACCACATCGCTAGGGACAAGGATTCGGCACAACCTATTTCCTAGGACAAGGTGTTCAAGGACGATGAAACTCTTGAGGAGCGAGAGTTCCAGTTACAAAGGAACGCCAACCAACGATAAGATTGATCTGCTCGGGAGTGTGGGCATGAGATCGTATGGCGCCATGCCCGGCCTCTTCGCAACAATCCGTGTATCCCTCACAACCAACAACCCAAGTTCATCCATGCCATGCTGTGATATCCTGGCCCCTGTGATGGGATATCCTGGCCCAAGGCTTAATAGAATTAATAGAGTACTTATATCAACAAGGTGCATCTTCTTTTTCGAAAGCCTATCTCGAAAGAACCTCCAAGTTTAGCGTGCTTGGCTTGTAGCAGTTTGGGATGGGTGACCGATAGGGAAGTTTTCTCGGGTGCGCATGAGTGAGGACAAAGTGTGCACAAAAGACCGGTATTGGTCTGTGGGGACAATATATGACACCTAGAGAGCTGCTAGGAGTAAGTACCACCGGTCTAGGGATCGGACGGAGTATTACAAGTGGTATCAGAGCCAACCCTCAAGGTTTCACGAGCGTGTGTGGGCTAGGGGGTTCGGGTTTATGGCACATGGCGCAGGTGGGCTCAGAGTGGTCACATGGCATGGCATATGATGACACTAGACACACAGACGTGGCTAAGAGGGGACATTCTTCGATTGGGGTTGAATGACGAGGACGTCGGTCTTCTAAGGTGGGTGGATTGTGATATCCTGGCCCAAGGCTTAATAGAATTAATAGAGTACCCATATCAACAAGGTGCATCTTCTTTTTTGGAAGCCTATCTCGAAAGAACCTCCAAGTTAAGCGTGCTTGGCTTGGAGCAATTTGGGATGGGTGACCGACCTCGAAGTTTTCTCGGGTGCGCATGAGTGAGGACAAAGTGTGCACAAAAGACCTGTGTTGGTCTGTGGGGACAATATATGATTCTATAGAGCAACCAGGAGTAAGTACCGTCGGTATAGGGATTGTACAGGGTATTACACATGTACACCCCAAAGCAAGTTGGGGGCGCATTGTCCCGGCTCGCAAATGAGCTATCACAATGCCCGAGGTGGAGGGATACATGCAAATCCTAACAAGAGCGACAAAACATCTTCCCACGTTAGCTCACCTAGAGGGAGACCTACGCCATCGCTTCAACGACCGTCGTGACACGTGGAGCAACATCGCCTCTTCGCACGCTCGACGACACAAAGAAGAATTGAGGCATTGGGAGGACTACGACTGGGACCATGGCTCGCCGCGATAGGGGGCCGATGGCCAAGATGACTCCACTGCTGCCTCAGGGACGCACTTGTCTACGTGTCAGTCAGTACGTGAATGACTACAAAATCCTTGACAACCGTCGCCACCACATGACTAGCACCACAATGGCACCTATGATGCCTGACCAAGGGCTCGACACATGTTCGGGGTATCAGCTTTCACCCCGATTATGTGCGGTCTATTGGCCGCCTAATTTCAAGGTCTCCAACATCGATAAATACAAGGCCAAGCTCGACCCTGGGGGCTAGCTAGGCATTTACTCAACATCGGCTTAGGCGCCAAGGCCACTGAAGACGTCATGGCGGCGTATCTCCCAATCGTGCTTGGGCAGGATGCACTCTAGTGGCTATATCATCTCCCCCACCACTGCATCAACCACTAGGCTAACTTCTGTGACAAGTTTGTCTCCAACTTTCAATCGCACTCTAACAAGCCCACACAGCCGTGGGACCTCAAGTGTATCAGACGCAAGGGTGACGAGTCTCTTCGCTTGTTTCTTAAGCATTTCTAGACTATGGGGAACCACATCCCCAACATTGTTGATGCGACAGTGATTGAGGACTTCTACTAGGGGTCCAATGATGAGGTCTTCGTACGGACCATCCTCTAAGAGGCCCCCATGACCATCGAGCAACCCTTCTAGAAGGCCAATACCTACATCACCGCCGATGAGCGAGCCCACGACCTCATCGAGTCATCCAAGCCCACACCCCAGAAGAAAGAAACCCACCGCAAGACAAGCATTGGAACAAGAGGCCAAGGGACAAGGTTCACGAGACAGGGCTACCGCCAGCTCAAGCACGTGGCACCCTCATGACAACCCATGGATGTTGGAAGAAATTCTCAATGGTCTGTGCCCCTATCACAAGGATAGGCGCCATACCCTGCATGACTACAGGGACTTCAAGAACTATGTTGGCCATGACCAACAATTTTAGCCACTCCATGGGCCGCCACCCCGATGGGATCAAGGCCCCCATCCCGACAGCAAGGGGTAGACGAGGGGACGTTCCCTCAGGTCGACAGGAGTTCAACTTCATATACGGGGGCCATGGCTCTCAAGAAAACGAGAGGCATTAGAAGCTGATGGATTGGTAGGTCCTGGTGCTTGCGACCGTTCCGCTGACACCATACAAGTGCTCGAACACCCGGTCACTTTCAATCGGGCCGACCAATAGCTTAGTTTTGATCACCTAGGCAAGTACCCTCTGCTTAATAACCCGGTGATCAAAGACAACCGAGTTAGGAAGGTGCCAATGGACGAGGGAAGCATCATCAATGACACCTTCCCACGGACTCTCGAGGCACTCGAGATCTTTGTCACCGAGCTACAAGAGTTAGACACCCCATTCTTTAGCATCATCCAGATCGAGGGGGACTACCCATTGGGTCACAACTCCTTACCCGTGACTTTCGGTACTTCAAACAACTACCGCACTAAGTTCCTACGCTTCAAGCTGGCTTGGTTTGACTTCGCCTACAACGCCATCATAGTGAGACCTGGGCTGGCCAAGTTCATGGCCATCCCGCACTACACCTTCATGATGTTGAAGATGCCAATCCCGCAAGGTGTCGTCACGGTGAAGGTCATCTTCTAGGCCTCGACAGAGTGCTACCGAGGTGCCATTCAAATGGCCCTCACTACAAATATCTTGGTGGCACAGAAGCAGCTGGTGGCGTAGGTCGGGGCGCTCCTGAAGGACGACCTCCCAGTCCTGGCCTTGGAGGTGACCCCAATTGCCGCCATGTAGTCGACCGAATAAACCAAGAAGGCCGACCTCATCCTCCTGGACGAATGCAAGTTGGCGAGCTTGGCAACCTGCAGACATGCCCAAAGTTCCTAGGGAGTAGGTCTATTGTCAAGCCAGGCTAGCCCGATAGAAGTTGTGCTGCTACACTCTAGACAAGAGGGAAGCAATCTGTGCCGAGTTAGCCTGACTAGTCGCAGCAGGTTTCATTAGAGATTTCTTGCATCCCAGGTGGCCTGCAAACCCTATTCTTGTACTACAGAAGAATAAGGTAGACTAGTGCATATCTGTTGATTATACCAACTTGAACAAACACTTCCCGGAAGATGCCTTCGGGCTCCCTAGAATATACCAAGTGGTCGACTCAATGGCAGGTTGCTCCATGCTATCCTTCCTAGACTATTACTCAGGATACCATCAGATTAGTTTAGTGGATGAGGACTAGGAGAAGACAACATTCATCATGCCCTTTGAGGCATTCTGCAATACCTCCATGCCTTTCGGCCAGAAGAACGCCAGGGCGACTTACCAGAGGGCCATTTAGACATGTCTAACCGACTTATGGGGCAAGCGCTTGGAGGCCTACATTAACAATGTAGTGATCAAGACAAAGGACTTGACAAACTTCATTGATGACCTACAGCAGGTTTTCAATAGCCTGCAGCACTACCGCTAGAGGCTCAACCCAAACTAGTGCGTGTTTGGAGCCCTGACGAGAAAGTTGCTCAGCTTCATTGTCATTCACCAGGGGATAGAGGCATACCCAAGAAGATTGACACCATTTTTTGGATGGAGCCTCCTAGATCTCAGAAGAAGGTCCAGAAGCTTACGGGCTGCATGGCAGCCTTGAGCCATTTCATCTCACGACTCGGCGAGAAGGGCATGTTGTTCTACAAGCTGCTTAAGAAGGTGGACAGATTTCAGTGGACCACTAAAGCACAAGAAGCATTGGAGGCCTTCAATAACTTCTTGACAACCCCTCCAGTCTTTAGGCTACCTAATCAAGCTACTTTGGATCAGCCGACCGAAGATTTGTTGCTGCATATTTCGTGCGTAACTCATGTGTAAGCACCACGTTAGTAGACGAGCGAAAGGAACAAAGGCTTGTATAAGCCATCTAGTACCCAATCCACTTTATTAGCATGGTCCTGGGGTCATCCAAGATCAGGTACCCCCAAGTTCAGAAGTTGCTATGTGGAGTCCTCATCGCACGCAAGCTGCTCCACTATGTTGACAATCACAAAGTCATAATGGTTACTGGCTTCCTGATATGCGACATACTGTGCAACTGACAGGTGGTAGGGAGAGCAACCAAGTGGGCCTGCGAGCTGGGAGAACATGACATTAAGTTTTGGCCTCGCACGGCTATTAAGACACAAACTTTGGTGGATTTTGTCTCGAAATAGTTAGAGAATCAAGTCCTAGAAAACCCTAAACCGATGGAAGTCTGGAAGATGTAGTTTGATGGGTCATTGAAGCTGCATTAGTCGAAGGCTTGATCCTCTTCGTCACCCCCAAAGGAGAACAACTCAAGTATGTGCTACAACTCCTCTTCCTAGTATCAAACAACGTGGCATAGTATGACACATTAGTACATAGGCTAAACATTGTTGTTTCACACGGCATGAAGCAGTTAATGGTATATGGTGACTCTTTGGTGGTGATAAGTTAGATCAACACTTGGTGGTCATAAGTCAGATCAACAAAGACTATGTCTTCTCGACTAATTCTATGGGCAAATATTGTGTCGCTGTCCGGCAAATAGAAGATAAATTTGAAGTCCTGGAGTTCCACCATGTGGAAAGGGACCATAACATAGCAACAAATGCATTGTCAAAACTCGGTTCCAGTAGAGCCCAAGCTCCTCTAGATGTATTTGTGTAGGAAGTGAGTCACCCAAGCATACAACAGAACCCGACAGAAGAGTGCAACGCGACAGGGGACACATTGCCCCTTACAGAGCCAGACCTGAATGACTGGAGGATTCCACTTATGAGGTATATCAAGAATGAGGAAGAGCTGGATGACAAAGCAGGCACTGAGTGCCTCACCCCACAGTCACCTCACTACACCCTTATTGGGAGCATTCTGTACAAGCGCGAGACCACATGTGTTTTCATGAGGTGCATTGACACATTAAGGGCAAACATTTAAGGGAAGAGATACACTCGAGAGAGTGTGGGGTCCACGTAGCATGCAAGACATTAGTGGTAAAAGCTTTTAGAGCAGGATTCTACTGACCAACCACCAAGAAGGACGTCATCGACTTGGTTCAGGGATGTAAAGCATGTTAGTTTTTGGCTAATCAACAACATCTGTCGGCACAGCTGTGGCAGAACCTCCCAAGGTATCGGGCCCACATGCACCTGTCCTTGTCTTAAAGACCTCGGACGGCTATGCATGTGCACTAGATAACTTAACATGATCCGTCCGATTGCCCCAAGGACACCGGATAAACCACTTACAACCAGGACCGCAGGATTAAGTAAACACAAATCACACACCAACAATTTGCAGTGGAAATCTTATTACCAAATTCTACAAGTTACATCAAATTTTACTATGTACATGATCGGAGTGATTACAAAAATGATTTAAAGAAATAACTTTGAACTGTTATAAATTATTTGTAGTTTTGAAATATATGCTAGCTCAAGTGACCATCCTCAATAATAAGTATAGAATAGTTACTTAGACTTATAAGAAGGCAGAGCCCACCGACACTTAACACCATCAACCGCAACACAAAGTTATGTCCTGAAAAACAACATGGAATAAAACCCTGAGTATGGAATTACTCAGCAAGATTTACCCGACTAAACAAAAGAATCTCAAGGATATGCTGGCTGATTAGGAGTCTAAGGTAAAGCTTACCAAATTTCAAAGACTCATTTTGTAGAAGAGCTTACTAATATTGAATCCTTATGCCAAAATTTTACTTCACAAGTTAAGTACTTTTCCTAAATCTAGATTTGCCTAATCTAGAGCATCCACTTGTCCTGGTCTAGCTTTCTTTTAGCCAATTCATATTTCACTTGTCAACTACGATGAGTGGTCGGAGGGTAGAGTCTCCATGACCGAGGAGCAACGACGATTCGAACCGATTATACCCAGCTGGGGATCCCTAACCACACGACATATGTAGCACTTAACCCTTGCATATGTCAACCGTTCCCACAGATCCTCCACAACGTGAACCGGTCCGTGCTACCCGGGAGCATAGTACTCCTCCATCCAGCCTCTAGCCAGGAGGGTACACGCTACTCCCACCATCTCCCACGCCCTGTGCGCGGTTGTCTTTTCTCGTATGGAATAGCCGGGTTCAGGCTTACCCTGCCCCATATCCAGGGCATGTGGCTAGTTGCAAGGTCTCCACCACAACAGGCCTACATCGAATGGTCCTTAATCGACACAAACGGGCGACCTTGTCTGCTCAGCGTTTGGTCTAGATTTATTCAAACCATTTTCCTATTTTTGGTACCTGGCAGGGGTACTCTTTTCCGAATGATGAACCCACTCCGGCCGAAGTGGAATCATCACCATAAGTTTGCTTTGATTTTTGAAACGAAAAGCCCATAACCAATGTTCCACAATCATTCTTTTTGAAAACAAATGATTTTTCAGTTTCTAAGCAGGGCTAAGCATTATCAGTTCTTTTTATAAAACAGGGATTAAGGAGTTGCCAAGGAATGGTAATGCATTAATTGTTCATCACACAACTCCTATCACCTAATGCATCAGATAAGGTGAAAAAGCATTTAAAACACAAGGAAGGGGCAAATGCACTGGGGATTGCCTGGGATAAACACTACTTTAGTGTTTTGTTAGGTGGCGACCAGTTGACGATCAGCCTTTGTCCTGGCACTTGATCAGGTTACCCATCTTCAGGTTCGTTCATCAGCACCATCTTGTGGAGAAGCTCACGCACGGCGACATCTCGTGGTCGACTCCGCTCGTTTTCCGCATCACGCGGTTAATCAACGTACCTAAATGATTTGCATAATGCACATGAATGCATATAAACAAGAATATCACAAACTTAAATAAGGCTACACGACAACGAATTAAACACCTAGCGGCGAGGCGTTTGTATTATTTCATACGAAAACTCTAGTTATCAATACACGACTACACAATGATTTCGCTTCTCTAGATTAAACGAATCTAACGCAAACATCACGAAACAATAATCTACACATATTAGTCATGATTAGCCTAAACACCACTTATCAGTTAATTAATTAATTTCTAAACTTATCCCTCGCTTTATAAATTATGCCCCATCGCTCACAAATAATTATTTTAATTTTATTTCACACTTCATATATTTTACATGTTAACAATCAATCAAACATTTTAGGTTTGACTACCAAAATATCCTACAAAATTAACGATGACAAGCATAAATGATACTAACTACTAGCATAGGATATCGACGCCATCTTGCGCGCACTGAACATAATTAGCATCGACAGACTTATCGATACTTGCTTAAAATACTAAATTTAACCTATGCGTCACCGAAATACTACACTCTGCAAAATAGAACTAGTTCGAATATACTTGATAACTAAATACACCGAAGCACACCTCGCATCACTGGCATCTTTAACTTAAACTTTATATGCAAACTAAGCGTCTTATTCACAATCATAAAACCAATAGTAAAAATAGTAAATCGGCTCACCTTTCCAATAGCTGACTCGAATCTGCGAGATCGGTAATGATTCTCCGATTTAGGCAATGGGTCGAGCGCTGAGCAGATACTATCCGAACTTCACACACCCCACCATCCAACTTTTGGACATCTTCTCTTGGGGATTCTTTTGTCAGCGCGATTCCAACTCGGAGGCATCACGTAGGGACCAGCATCGAGACGGGCAACTGAACGACAACGGCAAGATAAAGTTGAGACAACCGAGAATCAACGTCAAACACTAGAGTTTCCCGATGGGCTGCTGTGATGGGGCATCGAGGCGCAGTCCAAGACAAATTAGGAGATCGACAATCCGGCCACTCCCCGACTATAGTGCCCACCACAATTCCACTGCGTAGCCGATGTTTTCAAACCCATGTTGTTGTAGGTGAGGAAACATCAGACTTTTGTTGTTTTTTGTTCTAAGGTGGTACCCAAGGATGAACCCCAGCAGTGAAGTCCGTCGCGGGAGGATGTTGGCCTCTCACTTTAAAAACAATACTCTTTTATGCGGGAGGGTGTTTTGCCTCCCGGGTCTGTAATAATAATACTTTATGCACTCCTAAGTACCCTGGTATTGTAATAATAATACTCTTCCTCTATATTTGATGAATGTAAATTAAATTATTGTAATATGCTTCCGCCCGTTCTTTCCTCCGATGTGATGTAATATCTGCATGACGGGTGAAGCGCTCTTGGGCAAAATGATGAGGATACAGTTATCGAACTTGTCGAGTGATTAAGTACATCTACAGATTTGTCCAAGGTCCTTAGACAAGGACAATTGTAGGTGGGCCTAATACCTTGGGAGGTTCCATCTCAGCTGGTATCAGAGCGAAGCCCATCTCTTCAGATATTACATAGAACTTCAAAAGTATTTGTAAACACTCACCTAAGGAATATTCTTTCATTGTTATCACTTACTAGTAGTGTTTCACCTTGTAAAGTTAGGGTAATAGAGTGTCGTATATAGGAAGTTGGGATCAACGGAGGTTGATTCCATATTTACTAGGCTATGCATGCATCATGATTAAAATTATACTAATAAATCTTCCCCTTTTATGGAGACATGGCGCGTACAAGGAAAACTGCATGCAAATCTACTGGACCTTTTGGCGTGCCTCACCATCAGCTAGCCCCCAGACATGAAAGGAGTAGTAGTGGCTTCAATGACCCGATTGGAGACTTGGAGGCCAAGGTGGAACAACTTCGGACAGAGCTACGTCACCGGAATACGATATGGGCGCAGGACAGCCAACGTATAGCTGAGTTGTCAGCTGACGTCAGCCGCTTGCAATACGAGATATCTGAACGGGATTCGGCCATTGATTGGACTGTCAACTCACGTTCGATCGCTTGGGATCGCGAAGCAAAAGCTCGAGCTTGTGTGGTAGAGCTTAGCGCAGCCCTTGACAACTTGCAAGTGTACTGTAATACTTTACATGAGGAAGTACATGTACTGTATGCTTGACTGCACCCGGACGTGCCTTCCGACACTGCTGCAATGGGAGCAGGACCATCGGGAACAACAAATGAAGGACCTGATGAGGAGATGGATCTTTTTAGGCTCCCTCCTTCCATGAATCTTGCTGACGAACGGTCTCCTGCAGCAGGAAATGAAGAAACCAAGGATGATGAAGACTAGAATAGTATAGTTAGATATTATACTTATGTAAAATAAGTAGTGAAGTCAAGTTGTACGCTAAAGTCTGTATAATTACATTTTGGTAATGCAATATGATGGTATATGTTGGCATGTTATATTTTTCCCAAATGTTTCTTTGCCTTAGATGCCATCACGAACTTGCACATACGATGGTGCGGGGACTTCCCGTGGTCAGGAAGATACTCCTAACCCGCCACCAGTGCCACCGACTTTGGCCGAGGCTATTGCTGCCTTGGTCAATGCCACTGCGGATAATACACGCTTCTTGCGTGAGATGGCGGGTAATCAGTTCCAGCAGCATGGAGGCAGAGCTCCTCCACAAGGACCGCGTGAAGCTACGTATCAGGAATTCTCTGAGACCCGACCCCCGCTCTTTATTAAAGCTGAAAAACCTTTAGAAGCAGATGAGTGGGTAAGAGTCATGGAACAAAAATTTGGGTTGATTCGCTGCACAAAGATACAGAAGCCATTGTTTGCTGCCCAACAACTAAGAGGACCTGCTAGTACATGGTGGGCAAATTTTATAGCAGTTCAACCGGCTAGACATCAAATCACCTGGGAAGAATTCAAGTTAGCATTCCATGAGCACTATGTTCCTGAAGGACTGCTTCATATGAAACAAGAAGAATTCATCCGGTTAAAACAAGGGGGAGATACTGTAATGCAGCATCTCAACAAATTTAATCATCTATCTCAGTATGCCATCGACCAAGTAAATATAGATCTGAAGAAAAAGAATTGTTTTATGAGGGGACTCAACGACAGGCTTCAAAGGAAAATGGCCACCTGTCTGACCCTTACTTACAGCAGAGCTGTTAGCAAGGCGCTGGCAGTAGAAGCCAAGAATACATGCCATGGAAAATCAAAGGGATTTGGAGGTGACAGGTCTAACCAGGGACCTGAGAAGCGAACTAGGTTGGTGATCCGACCTTTTTATCAGAATCGTTCTTCGCCTCGCCCACCCTCCTATCCGTTCAAGCAGCCTGTTTTTATTCGTCCCAATACTGCCCCTACTTCTACAAATTAGCCGAGTGCCCCTGGTACTCGTTTCCCCGCTCTCCCTAGTTCTTCTACTGGCTGCTTCAACTATGGAAAGTCTGGTCATTTTATAAAGGACTGTCCATACCCGAAGCAGAATAAATTCAACACTCAGCAGAACTCTGGGAGCTCCAATCAAGGCAAAGGGAACATGGCTAATAATTCAACAGGCAAAAATATCAAGAAGACAGGGCAAATTTAATATACTCAAGTGCCCACTACACCGGAAGGCGAGCCGGTAATGATGGGTACGTTCCTTGTGGCCAATTACCCAGTAGTCATTCTCTCTGATTTTGGTGCTTCACATACTTTCATAAGTAAGAATTTTGTGGAAAAGCATTGCATTCCTTGCACTGAATCAAGGGAAGGATTTATTATCCATTCACCTGGGGGACGAATATTTACTAAGGAAATAGTCTTCCATATACCAGTAACATTGGCCGGAAGGGAATTCCCTACCAACATGATTGTTTTAAAGGGCCAAGACATAGATGTAATCTTGGGTATGAATTGGTTAGCCCAGCATAGAGCTATCCTCAATACTAACTTAAGGACCATCAAATTGAGCCATAGTCATGAAGAAATTCAATTGTCCATCCCTATAGCTGTCCCAGCCAAACCCACGGGACGAGTTTATGAAGCTATCATACCAGAAATCCAGAACATTCTGGTGGTATTTGAATTCCCGGATGTTTTTCCTGAAGATTTGCTTGGACTACCTCCTGAAAGGGATATAGAGTTTGTGATTGAACTAAAACCCAGTACGGCTCCTATTTCTTGAAGGTCGTATCGAATGCCACCTAATGAATTGGCAGAACTCAAGACTCAACTCCAAGATTTGCTTGAGAAGGGATTCACTAGGCCTAGTTCATCACCACGGGGATGTCCAGCAATTTTTGTCAAGAAGAAGGATCAAACACATCGAATGTGCGTGGACTATAGACCCCTTAATGAGGTCACTATTAAGAACAAGTACCCTCTTTCCCGATTCGATATTCTATTCGATCAACTTACTGGAGCTCGGGTATTCTCCAAGTTTGACATCAGGTCAGGTTATCATCAAATCCGTATTCGACCCGAAGATATACCCAAGACCGCATTCACTACGTGGTATGGATTATTTGAATATTTGGTCATGTCTTTTGGATTGACAAATGCTCCAGCCCACTTCACATACTTATTGAACTCGGTATTCATGCCTGAGTTGGATAAATTTGTGGTGGTCTTCATTGATGACATTCTGATCTATTCCAAAAATAAAGAGGAGCACGCTAAGCACTTATGGATCATGCTAACGCGCTTAAGGAAGCACCAGTTATATGCTAAGTTCAGTAAATGCGCATTTTGGTTGGAAGAAATCCAGTTTCTGGGACATGTATTATCTGCAAAAGAAATTGCGGTCGATCCCAGTACGGTTAAAGATATTCTAGAATGGAAACCGCCAACCATAGTGCATCAAGTTCGAAGTTTCCTTGGACTAGCCGGATATTACCGCAGATTTATTCCGGATTTCTCCAAGATTGTTAAACCTATTACATGTTTATTGAAGAATGATACAAGGTTTGACTGGTCCTCAAAATGCAATGAAGCCTTCGAGCAGCTGAAGGTGTTACTGACCACTGCTCCGGTATTGGCTCAACCAAACATAGAGAAGCCTTTTGATGTATATTGTGACGCATCAGGAAGTGGACTCGGATGTGTCCTAATGCAAGAGGGCCGAGTCATAGCTTATGCTTCAAGACAACTATGTCGGCATGAGGAGCATTATCCAACTCATGACTTGGAACTATCTGCAGTTGTTCATGCCCTCAAGATATGGCATCATTATCTGCTGGGAAATACTTTCCATTTATATACAGATCATAAAAGTCTGAATTATATTTTACCCAGTCAGAACTGAATATGAGGCAGAGAAGATGGCTTGAGTTGATTAAAGATTATGATTTGGAAATCCACTATCACCCAGGAAAAGCTAATGTGGTGGTAGATGCACTGAGTCGCAAAGCTTCCTGTCATTGTCTTACAGTAAGGAGCTCTGACACCACCTTATGTCAAGAAATGGAGAAGTTGAACCTAGGTATGATACAACATGGAACTTTAACCCAATTAAAGCTTGAGTCAGTTCTTCTGCAAAAAGATTATTGATGCCCAAAGAAGTGACATGGGTATGAAACACATTCATGAGAAAATAGGAGCCGGCAAAGCTAATTGCTTTAGAAAGGATGATCAAGGGATAATATGGTTTAATGATCGCATAGTTGTGCCAAGGATGCGGAAGTCCGCCGACAAATTTTGGATGAAGCTCATCTTAGTCGATATTCCATTCATCCCAGAAGTACTAAGATGTATCCAGATTTAAAGCAGCATTATTGGTGGACAAAAATGAAAATTGAGACTGCACGCTATGTGGCAAGTTGTGATACCTGCAGACATGTCAAGGAAATACATATGAAGATAGCTGGACCACTGCAATCTTTACCCATCCCAACATGGAAATGGGAGGACATTAGCATGGATTTTATTGTGGGATTGCCCAAAGCAGCTAAGGGTTTTGATTCTATATGGGTTATAATTGATTGACTTACAAAGATCACCCACTTTCTTCCCGTCAAAGTAAAGTATACAGTGGCCACATACGCGGAACTTTATATTGCTCGTATTCTCAGTCTGCACGGGGTTCCAAAAACAATAGTGTCGGACCATGTACCATAATTTGTATCCAAATTTTGGGAAGAGCTCCACAAATCCTTGGGTACTAAACTACTCCACAGTTCGGCCTATCATCCTCAAACAAGTGGGCAAACAGAGAGAGTGAATCAAATAATTAAAGACATGTTGCGAGCATGTGTCCTGTAATTCCCATAGAAATGGGATGATTGTCTGCCACTAGCAGAGTTTTCTTATAATAGTAGCTATCAAGAGAGCATCAAGATGGCACCATTTGAAGCACTGTATGGATGATGGTGCCGGACAACCTTAAATTGGTTTGAACCCGGGGAAAGATGATTTTTCAGGCCTGACATGGTTAAAGAGACAGAAGAAAAAGTTCAACGAATCATACACAACTTGAAAGAGGCACAAGCTCGACAAAAGAATTATGCGGATAAGCGACGTCAACCTTTGGTCTTTCTAGTTAATGACCATGTGTATCTAAAAGTATCACCAATGAAGCGTGTAAATCGTTTCGGTGTAAAAGGGAAACTGGCACCCCGGTATATTGGCCCATTTCTTATTCTTGAACGATACAGACCACTGGCTTACCGACTCCAGCTGCCACAAACATTATCTACAGTACACAACGTGTTCCATGTATCTCAATTAAAGAAGTGCCTTCGGGTTCCTGATGGAACCATCGATGTGGTGGATGTTGTCTTGGAACCAGATTTGACTTATTCAGAACATCCCATACGATTTTTGGATCAGAAGGACAGGATCACCTGAAAAAGGACTCTTAAATTCTATAAGGTACAATGGAACCAGCATACGGAAGATGAAGCCACTTGGGAGTCTCAAGACTTCTTGGAAAAGAATTTTCCTAGGTTTTTAGCTTCATGTAACCTATAAGATATGTGCATTTGTTTGTAAAAGTGGAAATAAACCCCATACCACCCCCTGCACTTTAAAACAAATAAGGAAATAAATATGTGACGTGTTTCCTTTTCCATTACTTACCCTAGAACCTTAAATCTCGGGACGAGATTCTTTTATGAGGGGAGGATGTAATACCCCTGGTGTTACTGGCACTAAAACTTGAGCATGACATCATATGCATTGACATTTCATATTGATTGTTACACCTAGAATGCATTCACTAGGTAAAAATTTCAAAGAAGTTGTGATGAGGTGACTTGATGGGTGATTAATCCTAGGGTAGAGTACTTAACCCTGAGTTAGGGCTTAGGGATGTAAATGAAGCCCAAATAGGTTAAAACCTCAAAACTCATGAGAAATATTCATAAGGTATCACATTTGATGGACTTTAGTGGCATCACAACCCTAATGTGCCTAAAACCCTAAAAACCAACCATAGAAACCCTAATTGTAACCCTAAGGGGGGTAGATGTAAATTTTGTGCACTTTTGGACCAAAGTCCAAATACCAAAGTGATCGAACACCACAAATCATGTGTTTTTCACACTTGAGAATTTGCAAGTTAAATATTGGAATTTGGACTTATTTGCAGAAAGTACCCCATGAACTGTATATGCTTAAGTCTGAAATTCAGTTGAATAGGGTCAACTTTGGAGCTCTATATCTTTAAATCTACAAGGATTTTGCCCTAGGTCAACACATCAAATTTGTAGAGCTACTATAGGAGCATAACTTTGTTTAAGTCACAAGACATGAGTGCTGTACAAAAATTGGAGTTAAATGGGCTCAAAGTATGGCTGTCAGTCGCCAATGAGGTATGATATTGGTCTGACAGTGAGTTTTGATGAACTTTGGACTCGATTCAAGCTCGATAGAGTAAGTAAATGATCAAGGTTTCTATAGTCAAATTGTAGCTGGTTTATAGAGCTACAACTTAGTTGCAGATGGATCCATAGCTCACCACCTGAAAAATGGAGAAAGAAGCTTCTCAACTTGCTCTGACAGACACACTGACGAGCGTGGCCATTATACAGTAACTAAAGAAGATCTTAGGTACGTTGCACCTCGCCGCCGGTGATCTTGCACTCGGATTCACGCCGGCCGCCGTGATTCATGCCCAGCACTTGTGGATAACTGAGGGGAGTAAAAGATCTTAGCGCCTAGATGGGCTCGAACTCAGTCACTGTTGAGCTCCCCGTACCCACTTGGTCTGCGTTCGACCGGAATGATCTTCACCGGCATTGGCCACTTACTGATCATGCGCCACGTGCCTGAGAGGTTTAAACACGTCGCAGTGAAACCTTGTAGCAAGCCCGTCCATCGCCGGTGGCCTTGCCATGGTGAAAGCCACGGTAGCCCCTACGCTAGTGACTTCCTCTCTCTCTGGTCGCCAGCGCGCCATTTCAAAATTTGCCGCCACCGCTCTTGGACACTATAAATTGATGGTACCGCTGGCTCCATTAGGTTATCACAAAGCCAGAGCATCCACCCTTGCCTCTGATTAGCCACCACAGCGCCCGAATTTCCTTCTTCCCCCAATTCAGTTCTCCGCGCTGCCGTGGGTGAACTCACCATGGCCAGCCTTCTGCAGGTCAGTTCATGCTTCCTTAATTGGTGTTCTAGCCTCCCTCGTGTCCCTAGTAGCTCACTGACCCATTCGATTGAACTAGATTGCACTGGATTGCCTTGAACACCATAGTTTCCTCTCGGTTTTCGCCGTCGTCGTGAGCAGATGTGCTCTGGGCCGGTTTAGTGCAATTGGTGGAGGGATTAGCATCATAGAGGGTGGAATTCGGTGACGGTCAAGTTAGGACTCTGGTCTTTGAGCATATCGACCAGTCCGAGCTCGCCGGAGGGCGTGCTCACCGTCGTTCGCCATCGAGGACTCAAGTTGTGAAGAGGAAGAAGTCTAGGGTCCTTGGTGCAGATGTCAGTGAGACAGGGGAAATAGTAGAAAGGATTCTTTACGAGTTTTTCAAACGGCCAGGGGCCTCTATGCAAAGATGACACCACGAGCGCGCGTATAGCGTGTTTCCCTGGGCGTGGGGCAACTTGGGCTGGTTTTAGCCCATTACTATTCATCTTTTTCCCTTTTCTTTTTCTACCAGACTTGGGAAATTCATAGAAAATTATAGAAAAATGATAAAAATATGAGGCCAATTTTACTAGATTCCTAAATTCCTCTAGTATTTAATAAAAATAGTTCCAAGATTTTTAGTCCAAACCAGGAATTATTTAGTATTTAAAATGGCCTAAACCTATACTTTTGGAATTTTAGAAATTACAAGATAACTCCAAAAATCATAAAACTTTTTGGGTAAGCCTAATATGGTATTTAGAGCCCATGGGTGAAGTTTGACTTGTTTTGGACATTGTTTGATCCCCAAACCCAAAACCCTAGTCTTCTAGGTAGTATCTACCTTATGCTAATGAAGTATTGACTCTGAAAACCCTAGTTTCCCTGGTGTACCGTGAAGGAAAGTTGTATTCAAGATACAACTTGAAGAATCTCTATTATAATTGCATATTCATAGCATCACATGAGCATTCATGTATATGTATGGTAGTGTATAGAAAACAAAGAAGAAGTGTTCAAGAAGAAGAGGCTGCACCACTAGCTGAAAATCCACCTACCGGGAAGTGCTTTTATTTTGATATCTGTGGAACAGATCCTGACTCCCCTACAATACAAGGCAAGCCCCGGTGCATTTGCCACCTCCTTGCTGTTTTAAACTTTTATCACTTGAATGATGCATTAGGTGATAGGAATTGAGTGTTAAACCTATTGCTGCATTTCCTTCCTTGGAATTATTCACTCTTCCTTGATTACCTGTTTTATGAAAAGGTTTTCTGATGCTTAGTGTTGCTTTAGAAAAACAAAATGTTTTGTTTTTAACAAAAGATGATGCTTCATATGGAATGAGATGTTTTCAAAAATAAAACTTGATGGGGGATCCATCATGGCCGTGATGGGTTCAACATCAGAAAAGATGTACCTCTGCCAGGTACCAAACTTTGGGGTTTAAATGATTAAAACGAGACCGAGCGGGTGGCCTGCATGAGAAGGAAGTCTCGGGTAGTTCCTCCGTCTGAGTCGATTAAGGACCGTACCGATGTAGGCTTGCAGATTGAGGACCTTTTGCCTGGCCACAAGCCTCGTCATGGGTAAGCTTTGCCCCGGGCAGACTAATACCAGAAAGGCCAACACGCAATGGGAGTGGAGAGATGGCGAGAGTAGCGTGTACCCTCCGTGGCAAGGGCTAAACGTTGGTGTATCTGTGCTCTCGGTTGGCGTGAACCTGGTCTGGTCTTAAGAAACCTGGTGGCGAGTTGACATATGCAAGGGTTAAGTGCTACATATGTCGTGTGGATGGAGATCCCTAGCTGGGTATTAATTGATTCGGATCGCCGTTACTTCTCGGATATGATGACTTGGTCACTGCCCTACATGTAGCAATCCAGTGAACTGAAGGGAAGATAAAAAGACGGCTAGTATAGGGCAAGTGCTTGAACTAGGTTAGAAAGAACTCTAGTTACAGGTAATGACTTAACATGATAATAAAACTGGATTTTTAAGGATCCACTATTAGTAAGCATTTTTGCAAACAGAGTCTTTGATTCTTTTAGATGGCCTTACCTTGACTCCCTCAAGCCAGCATATCCTTGAGAGTCTTTTCTTTTGTCGGGTAAGACTTGCGAAAGTACACTCCGTACTCAGGGTTTTCAAACCCATGTTGTTGTAGGTGAGGAAACAACAGACTTTTGTTGTTTTTGTTCTAAGGTGGTACCCAAGGATGAACCCCAGCAGTGAAGTCCGTCACGGGAGGATGTTGGCCTCCCACTTTAAAAACAATACTATTTTATGTGGGAGGTTGTTTTGTCTCCCAGGTCTGTTACTAATAATACTTTATTGTCACACCCGGCTTTAAGGAACAAAGCCAGGTGCATCTCATACATGCGCCAAGAAGACAACATATATAATAACAGAGTGTATAGAGATAAATGTCACAATAATCAGAGTATTTATTACATAGCGGAAGACTTATTACAAAATAAAAGAATAAATATAAAACGAACTAAGGATCGTCGGCGCCAATGTCAACTGAGAAACGCCACCTAGATCAGATCATACTCCTCGCCTTGTGGCTCCTCCTGAACCACCTGCTCTTCTCCTGTGGGGGGGTGTGAGACAGCAAGGGTGAGCTCACACATGATCATAGCTCAACAAGTTGTGGGGAACCAGTGGACATAAACTCACAAAGGTGTGAGTTCATGTGATGTGTAAGGCTAATCAATGACAGGGGTTAAAGCTGAGCATTGCTTTTAAGTAGTTGGTCAAAATTTTATTAGCAGTTACTAAGTGTAAGTAAATACCAAACCTTAAGTAAAGTAATAGAACAAATTAATAATAAACCCATGCAATGCGAATGACAAAATTGAATTTAAGTTCCATAATTTAAACATCAGAGAGTCCTGAGCCGCTCATGACTGTGAGCTCGGCTAGTATACCAGTTTTACACTCTGTAGAGGTTGTACCCTTTACCCACAAGTCATGTTACCCATCTGCCAAGGGGTCGCGACTCCCATACACCTCTACCTAGGAAGCGCGGCAGGGCAACACTACAAGGCCTTTACAAAGCTCCACTAGCTTCCGAAAACCCGCTAAAGTTTATGGGAAGAGCACTTGCAAGAATCCCCTATCTGACCGCCATCGCAGCTAAATCAACCCGAGAACCTCCTTGCATGCAACTCCCCTACTGCCCTTGCCCCTTTCGGGTAAGGTAGTCTTCCAATAGCTTTCCTAATTAGTCAGCCAAGGGCGTCCCATTAAACCCTTGTGGTGGCACGTGGTTCTCAAGTTAAGCTCTATGTTCCAATTAACATTAATGAACTTGACATGAACATAAATAGAATAACAAGAATAATTGGAACATAGATATAATAAATGATTATCCCAAAACCATGTAAAGCAATAGCAAACCCAAGTTATTCAGGGGTAAACGAGGTAATGAGATAAACAGTCTAGGGTGACCTATTGGGTCCCATCAAAATTAACCTATGCATGGATAAATGATATTAAAGAACATTATTGGGTAAAAAGTGGTCAAGGGCACAACTTGCCTTCAATGAGCTCCTGCTCAGCTACCTCAACCTGCTGTTCACCAGGATCCTCAGCAACGGGCTCTTCTACTCGCCACAATACAAACAAGCACAATGTACAGGGGAAAATTAACATCACACCAAGCATGTGAACAAAATACACAGCAATATTCAACATATTAAAATAAAATTCTAGGAACAGAAATCATAATTTTTGGAGTTATAGAATTTAAGTTAATGATTTTCAAAGGTTTTATGTGTTTAAAATAGATTAAGTGAGGAATTAAATTTCTTACTGTTTTCATGACAAAACAGAGGCTCTAAGTGATAGAGAATTAAATTACAAAAATTTAGAAAGTGGAATGGAGTAATTTGGAGCAAGTACGAATTTTCTATGAATTTATTAAGTTCTAGTAGTTATTTTCATAATAAAAATCCATTTCCTATTTCATTTATTCAATTTAAACGATCTCTGGACTGGGCGTCAAATTAATAAAAGTCCAGGGGGCTTGGGACAAGAATCCCGAGACACAGCGCATAGTGACTATGGACGGTGGGTTGATTATAGAAAAAAGAGGGTCTCTTTTGTATAATACGCTAGCCGAAGGGGTATCCAGGGTTCCTGGTCGTCGGATCACGCGCGGAGGGCGCAGATTAGATTATGCTCACGGTGAATCGGTATGTAACCAAGACCGCCGGATCTAGGATCAATGGCTCGGGTTTTATGAGTCCGGATCTAAGCGTACGCGTCCAATCCTAAACGAACGCTCCAGATTAAATCCTACCGAAGCGGTATGCTAGTTCTAATCTGGTTCGCCCATAGCGAGATCAACGGCTCAAAACAACCCATCGAAGGGGCACTCTGGTGCTCTAATCTAAACCGTGAGCCTTGCATCTAACAGCCACGAAGCTGTCATCCTCCTCCAGAACCGAGCGCACCCGCGCCATCCCTGCCGCGACGGACGCCATCGCCGTTACCCCAGATTTCGCAACCTAGCGCACTAACCTCAACGCTACGGGGTGCTACGCAATCACTGGAGGCTACTGAATTTGGCGCAAGGGTACTCACCAGTCGCGATGGCGAAGGAGACTGCGCCCACGGTGACGCGCGAACTCTGTGACGGCGGAGACAAATTGAGCGCCCACTGGTCAGGCACTTGCCCCGTAATCGCCACCGGAGCGGACCAGGGACTCGGGCGAAGCTTTCAGGCCACACTCGGGGTTCCAATTTGGTGCCGAGCACGACCGCCGACGGTGAGGGCGGCTATCCGCCCGCTCGGTTCCCACGGCCCATGGCGATCGCGCTCAACGAGGTAGGGGAAGGGTGGAATAGTGGATGGGCGAACGAGTCCACGGCCACCTAGGCTTTATACTCGCGGAGGCGGTCAACCGAGCTGGTAGGATGCGCGACAATGGAGGAGCGCCCCACCAAGCGCGGAGGTTCGTTCGGGTTGTGCTACAGCGACTGCGCGCTTGGGCCCGCACGTCACTGCGCGTGAAGAAGTTGAGGCGCGAATGGGAAACTGACGAGTGGACCCGCTGTGGCAGTGGCAGAGCGGTGATGAGCGCGCGGGTGAGGGCTGACGTCTTGGTCCCACACGCCGGCGCCGCGCCCCTAAGCTGGGCCGCGCGGTGTAATTTCTTGAGTGGGCCGAATAGGGTTGAGTTGGCCCAACAGTGGGATTTCTCTTTTTTTTCTTTTATTCTGATTTTATTTTCCTCTTTATTCCCTTTTTGAATTCAAACTTGAATTAGGATTTGGTTATGAGTTCCTCCCTTGAGTTAATTACACAATTTCAAACTCTAGTTTTGGGACAATATACTTTTATTTACTTATTTTTCTCCTCATAATATTCATTTCTTCTCTTTTCTAAATTCTAGAATTTCCTTTAAATCTTAAATTCTCATCTAGTTATTAATATATTCTCTTTATTTTATTTTTTTGTATAGCCACAAAGTGCACTACACAAACATAATATCCAGCATGATGCATAATTTTAATGGCATATATTCTTTTATTAATTATTTGCTTTTGAA
Organism: Zea luxurians; assembly: GCA_029449295.1. NCBI lineage: Eukaryota > Viridiplantae > Streptophyta > Magnoliopsida > Poales > Poaceae > Zea > Zea luxurians. Next base: position 203,362,356 of record JAOPSE010000003.1, read on the forward strand.
TATGGTGTTCACATGGGATGATGCATAAAGGTTAAACCCACATAAGGAGAAATTGTTTCTCTATTGGTATTATTTCTAGCAAATTACAAAGTGGGTGTTACAAATCCTACCCCCCTTAAAAATAATCTCGTCCTCGAGATTTAAGAAGTCCTAGGGAAAAGGTGGGGAAAATCTATGCGAAGCTCTTCTTCTCTCTCCCACGTTGCTTCATCTTCGCTATGGTGACTCCATTGCACTTTGCACATCTTTATCACCTTATTCCTTGTAACTCGAGTCGAAGTGTCAAGAATCTTGATCGGGTACTCCGTATAAGTCAAATCAACCTGAACACTGAGCTCTTCCATTGGTAGCTGTTCCTCAGGGACACGGAGACACTTCTTCAGTTGGGATACGTGGAACACGTTGTGCACATCCGATAGAGTAGCAGGTAGCTCGAGTTGGTATGCCATCTCCCCAACTCGCCTAAAGATCAAGAATGGTCCAATATAGCGAGGGGACAATTTGCCCTTAACTTTGAATCTCCTCATTCCACGAAGTGGTGACACCTTGAGATACACATAATCTCCTTCTTCAAATTCCAGTGGCCTTCTTCTATTATCAGCATAACTCTTTTGCCTGGTTTGAGCCACCCTCAAATTCTCTTGAATTATACGGACTTGTTCTTCTGCTTCTTGAATCAGTTCAGGCCCAAAGAACTGTCTTTCTCCAGTCTGATCCCAATATAGAGGAGTCCTGCACTTCCTCCCATATAAAGCTTCAAAAGGTGACATCTTCGGACTGGCCTGATAACTATTATTATATGAGAACTCAGCATATGGTAGACTTTTATCCCAACTTCCTCCATGCTGAAGGGCGCAAGCTCTCAACATATCTTCCAAAACTTGATTAGTCCTTTCAGTCTGTCCATCAGTCTGAGGGTGATAAGCTGTACTAAAATTCAACTTCATACTCATGTTCTCATGAAAGCTTCTCCAAAATCTTGAGGTAAACTACGAACCTCGATCAGACACGATCTTCTTCGGTACTCCATGCAAACACACAATCCGAGCCATATATAACTCTGCTAGCTGAGAACCTTTATAAGTAGTCTTCACAAGAATAAAGTGAGCCACTTTAGTCAATCTATCCACAATCACCCATATAGCATCATATCCTTTCTGGGTGCGAGGCAATCCAGTAATAAAATCCATACCAATCTCTTCCCACTTCCACTCGGGTATCTTCAGTGGGTGCAGTAGTCTAGCTGGCCTCTGGTGTTCAGCCTTAACTCTTTGACATACATCGCACATAGCCACATGTGCAGCCACATCTCTTTTCAATCCATACCACCAATACTTCCGCTTCAAATCCTGATACATCTTGGTACTACCAGGATGAATAGAATAATCCGAATCATGGGCCTCTTTTAAAATAGTCTCTCGAAGACTTTCAATATCAGGAACACACATCCTGTCCTTGAACCATACAGTGCCTTGCTCATCTTCCGTAAATTCCGGGACTCGACCTTCAGTAATCAGATCCTTAATCTCTTGTATCTTAGCATCACCAATTTGACCTTTGCGGATTTCTTGCTCCAAAGTAGGTTCCACATCAATAGTAACTCCTTCAGTATGAGCAACTATCCCCAGGTTAAGTCTCCTGAAATCCTCAATAATCTCATCGGGTAGCTGGGCAACAATAGCTGAATGAACATGCTCCTTTCGACTCAAGGCATCTGCAACCAAATTTGCCTTGCCCGGGTCATAGTGAATCTCCAAATCATCATCCTTAATAAGCTCCAACCAACGGCGTTGCCTAAGGTTGAGATCCTTCTGAGTGAATATATACTTCAAACTCTTATGATCCGTATATACTTGGCACTTGGTCCCTATGATATAATGTCTCCAAATCTTAAGCGCATGCACAACGGCTGCCAATTCCAAGTCATGAGTGGGGTAGTTCAATTCATGCTTCCGTAACTGACGAGAAGCATAGGCAATCACATGTCCTTCTTGCATGAGCACACATCCTAAGCCTTGGCCACATGCATCACAATAGATATCAAATCCTTTCTGTAGGTTTGGCATAACCAACACTGGTGGCGACATCAATCTTTTCTTCAATTGATCAAAGCTGTCTTTACACTTCTCGTCCCACTTAAATTCTCTTCCTTTCTCCAAAAGCGAAGTCATAGGCTTAGCAATCTTAGAAAATCCTTCAATAAATCTCCGATAATAACCAGCAAGTCCCAAGAAACTCCGAATCTCAGTAACTGTAGCGGGTACTCTCCACTCCATTATCTCCTTGACCTTAGCAGGATCCACTGAAATTCCTCCATTGGATATGATATGACCAAGAAATGGCACCTCGCCAATCCAAAACTCACACTTGCTGAACTTGGCATATAGTTGGTTATCTCGTAGCTTTTGTAGCACCAATCTCAGATGTTCCTCGTGATCAATATCACTCTTAGAATAGATAAGGATATCATCGATGAACACCACGACGAATCTGTCCAAGTATTCCATAAACACCTTGTTCATTAAGTTCATAAAATAAGCTGGTGCATTGGTTAATCCAAACAACATCACAGTGAACTCATATAATCCATATCGAGTCGAGAAAGCCATCTTGGGAATATCCGATGGCCTAATCCTCATCTGATGGTAACCGGATCGGAGATCAATCTTCGAGAATACCTTTGCACCTCTCATCTGATCAAATAAATCCTCAATATGGGGTAACGGATACTTATTCTTCATAGTAACATCATTGAGAGATCTATAATCCACACACATCCGCTGCGATCCATCCTTCTTCTGTACAAACAGAACCGATGCTCCCCACGGAGAGGAACTCGGACGAATGTACCCAGCCTTTTGTAACTCAGTTAACTGCTTCTTAAGTTCCTTCAACTCTTCTACGGACATCCTATATGGCCGTTTAGAAATAGGGGCGGTTCTAGGTAGGAGATCAATAACAAACTCAACTTCTCTATCAGGTGGCATCCCTGGTAACTCCTCTGGAAAGACATCCGGAAAATCTCTAACCACACGGATGTTGTCACCAACAAACTCCTCAGGTATAAAGAACATTGCACGTTTGGACGAGGTGGTTTGTCACACCTGGATTTTAGGGGATCCAAAACCCGGGCGCGAACATAATCACCAGGTGTGCTGGGACCAAGTCTCACACATATGATGAATCATGGCACAGGATCGAATGTCATATCTTTACTACATAACAGGAATTCTGTACAAAATAAATAATTACAATATAAGGAGACAACGGTCCAGCAACCCAAAGTTGACTGGGAGACGACGGCCTAGATCTCTCACGAACACTTCACAGCATCCTCCAAGCGCCTCATCCTGCGGTACCTGTTCTTGACCTGTGGGGGGGTGTGAGACAGCAAGAGTGAGCTCACATACGTTCATCGCTCAACAAGTTGTGGGGAATAATGTGCATGAACTCGCCAAAGGTGGGAGCTCACGTGATGTGTAAGGCTTACCAGAGAGGATGGTTGAAGCTGAGCATTGCTTTTAAAGTTGGTCAAAATTTTATTAGCAATTACTAAGTATAAGTAAATACCAACCCAATTAAATAGTAGAACAAAAGTAACAACTTCACCTGCGATGCAATGCATATGACAAATTGAGTTTAAGTTCCATAATTTAATCATGTGAGGGTCCGAGCCGCTCATGACCGTGAGCACGGCTAGTATACCAGTTTTACACTCTGCAGAGGTTGCGCATCTTTACCCACAAGTCGTGTATCCCATGTCGCCAGGGTTTGCAAGGCCCTTAGACACTACCGAGGTGAATGGCTAGGGATCCACTACGAGGCCTTTACAAAGTTCCACTAGCTTCCGAAAACCCGCTACAGTTTATAGGAAGTTCCAATGCAGGAATCCCTTGCAGGACCGCCATCGCAGCAAAATCCTCCCGAGGGCCTCCCTACACTGACCACTCCCCTACTGCCCTTGCCCCTTTCGGGTAAGGTAGTCTTCCACTAGCTTTCCTAATTAATCAGCCAAGGGCGTCCCATTAAACCCTTGTGGTAGCACTGTTTTCCCGGGTGGTCGCTCCATGTTCCAATTAACATAATGATCTTATCATGAACAATAAATAACAACTGATAACAAAAGTGTAATCATGAATAGTGTATCTCCATACCCAAAACCACATATAGCACTAGCAAGTACTACCCAGAAAGTTCAGTGGTAAACAAGGTATAAAGATAATCAAACTAGGTAACCTGTTGGGTCCCATCAAATTAACCTATGCAGATCATTATGATTAATTAGAACATGGCTGGGTAAAAAGAAGTGATCAAGGGCACAACTTGCCTGGGACTTGAGATTCCAGGTACCAGGATGATCTTCAGGTTCTCGTGGCCTCACTGCTAGTCGTAGCAATATAAACATACATGGTATAGGCAAAATTAACATTACACCAACCATAAGAACAAAATACACATTAATAATATACATATTAAAATAAGATCATAGGAACAGGAACCATTAATTTTGGAGTTATAGATTTTAAGTTATGAATTTTCAAAGGTTTTATGTAATTAAAATGGATTAAATGAGAGATTAAATTTCTAATTGTTTTCATGCCAAAACAGAGGCTCTAAGTTGTGACGGAACCTCCCAAGTAATCAGGCCCACCTACAGTTGTCCTTGTCTAACAGACATCAGACACCCTGTAGATGTTCCTAAGTTACTTGACAAGCTCGGTATCATTCCTTACCTTACCAGGAACGTTTCACCCGTCTTGCAGACATTACAGATCATCGGAGATAAAGATATGCGGAAGCGATTACATAATCTTACATTTATTTCCAAAGTAAGCTCAAGTTAAGTTATTACAGACCAGTTCTAAAAACGAGTGCATAAAAGTATTAATTATACATACCAGGGAGACACAGACTTCTCCCGAAGGACTAAAAACAAAAGATCTTAAGATGGAGGACCGAGTCCTCCCGCACTTCATTCCTGTTTCTCTTCGCTGGGAACCACCTTAGCACAGAAGCAGCAAAAATCTGCTACTTCCCCACCTAAAAACAACAAAGGGATAAACCCTGAGTATGGAATTACTCAGCAAGTCTTACCCGACTAAGGAAAAGACTCTCAAGGGTATGCTGGATACTAGGAGTCAAGGGGAGGCTTTAGCAAAAATCAACTTATACTTTTGCAGAAGTTGCTTACTAAAGTGAGTCCTTACTTTCAGTCTTTTAACGCCATATTAAGTATTAATAGACTCCTTTTGCATCTAGTCTAATTTCGCATCACATCAAGACAACATCATTTTTATCCATCATTTTCACATCCTGACTCTAGGTTGTAGAAAAGTGACCAAGTCTTCATAACCGCGAAGGTACGGCGATCCGAATCGATTATACTCAGCTGAGGATCTCCAATCACACGACATATGTAGCACTTAACCCTTGCATATGTCAACCCGCCACCGGGGTTCTTAAGACCGGATCAGGTTCACGCAAACCGAGAGCACAGATACACCACCGTCCAGCCTCTTGCCACGGAGGGTACACGCTACTCTCGCCACCGCTCCACTCCCATTTCGTGTTATCTTATTCCGGCCTTAGTCTACCCGAGGCAAGGCTTACCCATGACGAGGCATGTGACCAGTTAAAGGGTCCTCGGTCAGCACGCCTACATACGCGTTAATCCTTAACCAACCTGGGTAGAACATCACTTGTTCCTACCCCCAAGTCTCAATTTGAGTATTTCCATCCTTAGGATTGTGTCTGTTCCTTAGGAGGAAAGAGCATCTCAGGGAACTTTGCAGTAAGATCCCACTATTGCTCCAAATGAAAATATTCTTGTGGGTAGAAGCCATCCTCTCCATGGTTAAATTGAGGACAACCTCTATCCACAAGATCTAAACAAGGCTAAGCATTTTTGCAAATCATACTTTTGATACTTCATAGAAGTATCTATACAGGTATGGATATCAAGGAAAACAATGCATCAAAGGGATTCAAGTAACTCCTATGAACCTAATGCACATTTCACTAGACTTAAGGTGTGCGAAAAGTATTTAAAAACATCAAGGGAGGTGGCAAATGCACCGGGGCTTGCCTTTGTTATCAGAGGTGTCTGGCTCGGATCCACAAATATCAAAATAGAAGCAGTTGTCTGCCTGAGGATCAGAGGTGGGTGGTATCCCTTCTTCAAAAACTTCTTCCTCTTCTTCTTGCTCTAATATAATCATATACATGCATAAGAATGGATGTCATGGAATGCTCATGAGGATGCAAAGGTAGCATAAACTTATTAGTTATGTCTTGAATACAACTTTCCTTCACGGTACTCCGAGAACCTAGGGTTTTCCGGAGTCAGTAAAGGAGTTCATGGAGCAGGGGGGGGGGTGGTTTTGGGTTTTGTGATCAAACAAGGTCCAAATCAACCCAAATTCTACCCATGGCTTCTAAATAATGTGAAAAGCTCACATAAAAAGTTTGGGGAATTTTGGACTTATTATTTATTTTCTAAAAATCCAGAACCATTGGTTTAGGTTGTTTTAAATATCCTAAAATTCCCTATTCCAACTAAAAATCATAAAACTATTTTTCTTAAATACTATGGAAAATAACAAGCCTAGGAAAATTGGTCTCACAATTTTAGGATTTTTCTACAGTTTTCTACACATTTCCCAAGCTTTACTGAAAAAGAAAAAGAAAAACATTAAACAGCTCTGGGCCGAATCTAGCCCAACAAGCCCAGGCCCAGGGAGAACAGCGCTCGCGCCCGCGCGCGCGCGTCCGCGCCCAGGCAGTTTTGCAGAAAAGGCCTCGCGTTTCTGGCTAAACAGAAAAAGGTCCTTTTACTATTGTGTTGAGTCACTGACGGATTGCACAAAGGTCCTCGGATTTCTGTTTCTTCCCCGCGATTGCCCCTGGTCACGGCACGCTCCCGTTCATCCCTGCCGTGCTTCGTACCGGCCATGATCGGCGATGATCGCCTTGTCTAGCTACAGGGGAGGCATAACCGACCCAAGGTTACCCTAGAACATGCTCTAATCGGACTAATTTGGGCCAGGGTGTGCTTGACCACGGTGACCGTGGATACAGAACTCAGATTGAGGTGTTCCGGTTGATTAGGTGAAGACAAGCTCCAAAGGCTGGGCAGGTAACGATCACAAGTATATGTGGGTGCTGAAACACGAACAACGAGGGCGAGGACGGACCTGGAATTCTCTGACCGCGAGCAGGTGTTCTTGCGGGGTGTTCAACCCGAGTTGGGGGAAATCCCAAATTCGCGTTCACCGGTGAACGATTGAGGACGGTATTCGGTGGCTGGGTGGGTGATTAAGCTACGCAGCTCGGGGAGGGCTCAATTTATAAGCGGCTTAGACGGTGGCCGTGAATTTTGCGAAGGATGCGCGGCGGCCGGAGGGAGGGAAGAACACTGGCGCAAGTAATTCGTGGCAATCGGTGTGGCATCCACCCCGGCGACGATGGGACAGCATTAAGGTGTCACGGTGGTGCGGTGGAAAGGCTACGCCACGCGGCACATGGCCGGGAGGCGGCGGTCACCGGCGAGGTAAACCGCGCAAGCCGCAAAGCAGAAGAGGCAGACGGCGGTGAGTTACCGGAGTGACGTCCAGCGCATGGGCGGTGAAGATCTTTTCAAGGTGAGCGATATCCACACGGCCGCGGCACCAATCCCGGCAAAGCGGTCGCCGGCGGTAAGATTTTTCCACGGCGGCCGATCTGATCGGTTAGCGCACTGTACCATGGACAATGTTCGTCAGTCGTCTGAACCGCCCATGTTCGCACCGGATTAACTCAAGAATCTTGTTAAGAACATAGCAATCCTGCTTAATAAAAGTTGTTCACTGATCAACAATCTCCCAACTTACTATAGGATTCCTAGATCAAAACCGATCACACAAAAAGTTATGGCTCATCCAACTTGCACTTATCTCACTGGAACCTTATTTAAGTCTTGGGTTCAGTTTCAGTTTCCTGAAACGGTTCTGACAGAGCAACTTGGAGCAAGCTTTTCTCTAAATTCCTCATAACAACTATGCTTGCACCCTTTAGCAAAGTTGTTCTCCTACTATTGGTCTTCAACTTTGATGTGGTGACCTAGGGCAAAAACCCTATACTTTGCAAGTTACAAAGCCCCAAAGTTGAGCCCATGCACTGATTTTTCAGACTTAGAGATAAACTCATGTGAGGTCCATTTTGCATTTAGGTCCAAAATTTAGGGTTTGGCTTGCAAAATCACATATTTGTGAATCAAAGGACTTAACACACTTATTTGACTTGGTTTTTGCACTTTAGTCCAAAAGTGGACTAATTTTGCACTTAGGTCCCTAGGGTTTGGTTTTAGGGTTTCTAGTATTCCAGGGGTATAAATGTGATTCAACTTAGTGTTTGGGGATATTTTATGACTTTTCTCACAAGCCCTAAAGTTTTTCTCAACTTAGGTTAAGTTTTACCCCTTTAACCACTATCTAGGGTTAAGTCCTTAAACCAGGGTCCTATTTGTAAAACAGTAAAACAATACAACTTGTTTGAAGTTTTTACCTAGTGAATGCACTCTAGGTGTGTCAAACATATGCCATGCCCATGCTCATGATGCCATGCTCAAGTTTTAGTTATAGTAACACCAGGGGTGTTACATCCTTCCCCCCATAAAAGAATCTCGTCCCGAGATTTAAAGTCCTAGGGTGAGTAATGGAAAAGGAAATGTGTCATGTTTTTATTTCCTGATTTCTGGTACAAGGCAGGGGTGGTGTGGGGGTTCATTCCTTTATTACACAGCTATACAAACTTTACAATTTACAAGAGGCTAGAAAGCCTGGGAAATTCTTATCTAAGAAATCTTGGGTTTCCCATGTAGCCTCATCTTCTGAATGCTGGTTCCACTGTATTTTATAAAACCTGAGAGTCTTTCTCCGGGTAACCCTGTCCTTTTGATCCAGAACTCGAATGGGATGTTCCGAGTATGTCAAATCTGGTTCCAGGACAACATCAGTCACTTCAACGGTTCGATCGGGAACCCGAAGACACTTCTTCAATTGTGACACGTGGAACACATTATGCACAGCAGACAATGTTTCGGGGAGTTGAAGTCGGTATGCCACTGGTCCACATTGTTCAAGTACCAGGAATGGACCAATGTACCTGGGTGCAAGTTTTCCTTTAACCCCAAAACGTGATACACCCTTCATTGGTGAAACTTTCAAGTAGACATAATCGCCTACCAGAAAACATAAGGGTTGTCGTCGTCGGTCTGCATAACTCTTTTGTCGAGTCTGAGCTTTCTTCATATTATGAATGATTTTCTGAACCTTTTCTTCGACCTCTTTCACCATATCAGGCCTAAAGAAGTATCTTTCTCCAGGTTCAGACCAATTTAGCGGAGTTCGACACCGTCGCCCATATAAAGCTTCAAAAGGTGCCATCTTGATACTCTCCTGATAACTGTTATTGTATGAAAATTCCGCTAGGGGCAAACATTCATCCCATTTTTGCGAGAAATCCAGGACACATGCCCGCATCATATCCTCAAGGATTTGATTTACTCTCTCAGTCTGTCCACTGGTTTGAGGATGATAGGCCGAACTGTGGAGTAACTTAGTACCCAGGGACTTATGAAGTTCTTCCCAGAATTTGGATACGAATGGAGGTCCACGATCCGACACTATAGTCTTCGGAATACCATGTAGACTGAGAATACGGGCAATGTACAATGCTGCATAGGTGGCTACTGTATATGTGACCTTGACAGGTAAGAAGTGGGCAACCTTTGTGAGTCGATCAACAATAACCCAAATAGAATCATACCCTTTGGCCGTCCTGGGCAATCCCACAATAAAGTCCATGCTGATGTCTTCCCATTTCCATGTTGGGATTGGCAAAGATTGCAATGGACCAGCAGTTTTCATGTGTATGGCCTTGACACGTCTGCAAGTGTCACACTTAGCCACATAGCGTGCAATTTCAATCTTCATCTTCATCCACCAGTAATGTTGCTTTAAATCTTGGTACATCTTAGTGCTTCCTGGATGAATAGAATAGCGACTAAGATGCGCCTCATCTAAGATTTGCTGGCGGAGTTCTTCATTCTTCGGCACTACTATGCGGTTGTTGAACCATAACACACCTTGATCATCTTCCTTGAAACATTGGGCTGTTCCAGCCCTGATCTTCTCTCGTATGTGCTTCATGCCCAGATTATCCTTTTGAGCATCAATTACTCTTTGCAAAATGGTTGACTCAAGCTTTAGTTGATTCAAAGTCCCTTGCTGGATTATCCCCAGGTTTAACTTTTCCATTTCTTGACACAAAGTGTTTTCGGAGGTCTTTACCATAAGACAGTGGCAGGAAGTCTTGCGACTCAATGCATCTGCCACCACATTGGCCTTGCTTGGGTGATAATGGATTTCCAGTTCATAATCTTTAATGAGCTCAAGCCATCGTCTTTGCCTCATGTTTAACTCTGACTGGGTAAATATATACTTCAAACTCTTATGATCTGTATATATGTGGCAGATATTTCCCAGCAGATAGTGACGCCATATTTTCAGGGCATGAACCACAACAGCTAGCTCGAGATCATGTGTTGGATAATGCTCTTCGTGACGGCGTAACTGCCTTGAAGCATACGCAATTACTCGGCCTTCTTGCATTAGCACACAGCCGAGTCCACTGCCTGACGCATCACAGTATACATCAAAAGGCTTAGTGATGTCCGGTTGAGCCAATACCGGAGCAGTGGTCAATAGTGTCTTCAATTCCTCAAAGGCTTCATTACATTTAGAAGACCAATTGAACTTAGTATCATTCTTCAATAAACTTGTGATTGGCTTCACAAGCTTAGAAAAATCAGGTATGAATCTGCGATAATATCCTGCGAGTCCAAGAAAACTCCGGACTTGGTGAACAGTCGTTGGAGGTTTCCATTCCAGAATATCCTTGACCTTGCTAGGATCTACCGCAATTCCCTTGGCTGATAACACGTGCCCCAAAAATTGAATTTCCTCCAGCCAAAACGCGCACTTGCTGAACTTGGCATACAGTTGATGTTCCCTCAGGCGCGTCAATACAATCCGTAAGTGCTGAGCATGCTCCTCTTCATTTTTAGAATATATCAAAATATCATCGATGAAGACCACCACGAACTTGTCCAACTCAGGCATAAACACCGAGTTCATCAAATAGGTGAAGTGGGCAGGAGCATTTGTGAGCCCGAAAGACATTACTAGATATTCAAACAATCCATACCGCGTAGTGAATGCGGTCTTCGGTATATCCTCGGGCCGAATACGGATTTGATGATAGCCCGACCTGAGATCGATTTTGGAAAATACCCTCGCCCAAGTCAGTTGATCAAATAAGATATCGATCCTTGGAAGAGGGTACTTATTCTTGATGGTGACCTCATTTAGGGGCCGATAGTCCACACACATTCGCAAGGTTTGATCCTTCTTCTTCACAAAGATGGCGGGACAACCCCACTGGAGACGAGCTTGGCCGGATAAATCCTTTATTCAGCAGATCTTGTAATTGAATCTTCAATTCTGCTAACTCATTAGGGGGCATACGGTACGATCTTCGGGAAATGGGAGCCGTACCGGGCTTTAGTTCAATTACAAATTCTACATCTCTTTCAGGGGGCAGTCCAGGCAAATCTTCCGGAAACACATCTGGAAACTCACATACTACCGGAATGTTCTTGATCTCCGGTACAATGGCTTCAAAGATTCTACCAGAAGCTTTGGCTGGATTGGTTTTGGGGAGAGACAAGAGAATTTCTTCTTGATTATAACTCAACCTGACGGTTCTGAGTTCAGTGTTGAGTACTGCCTTGTGTTGAGTTAACAAATTCATCCCCAAAATTACATCTATATCTTGGCCTCTTAGAACAATCATGTTAGCAGGAAAGTTCCGTCCGGCCATAGTTACTGGCACTCCATAGGCCACTTCTTTAGTAAAAATGTATCCCCCAGGTGAATGAATTTTAAAACCCTCTTTTGATTCATGACATGTAATGTGATGTTGCTCCACAAATGTCTTGCTAATGAAGGTATGCGAAGCACCAGAATCAAAAAGAATTATTGCAGGGTGGCTGGCCACAGGGAACGTACCCATCATCACCGGCTCTCCCTCCGGTGTGGTAGCCACTTGTGTATAATATACTCGCCCTGTTTTCTTGGTATTCTTGCCCGAAGTACTTCCCTTGCCTGGAGCAGAACTTCCCGATCCTTGTTGATTATTAGCTTGATTTTGCCGAGGATAGGGGCAATCTTTAATAAAATGCCCAGATTTGCCACAGTTAAAACATCCAGTTGAAGAACTTGGCAGTGCAGGGAATCGAGTGCCTGGGGCACCCGGCTGACTTTGGACAGTGGGAGCTTTGTTGGGACGAATAATTATGGGCTGCTTGAAAGGGAAAGATGGTGCACTTGGACGGTTCTGGTTAGAGGGCCGGAGAATAAACCGTTGCCTCTTTACCGGGCCCTGACTAGGCCGATCACCACTGAATCCCTTACTTTTCCCAGAATTTGCATATTTGGCCTCCACAGATAAGGCTGTGCTGACAGCCTTCCCGTAGGTGAGATCAATACAGGCAGCCATCTTCCGCTGCATCCGGTCGTTCAGACCTCTCATAAAACAATTCTTCTTTTTCAAATCTGTATTCACCTGATCAATTGCGTACTGGGACAGGTGATTGAACTTGTTGAGGTACTGGTTCACAGTATCTCCCCCTTGTTTCAATTTCATGAACTCTTCTTGCTTCATGTGCAGCACTCCCTCAGGAATATAATGCTCGCGGAATGCTGCTTTGAACTCATTCCATGTAATTTGATGATTATCCGGTTGGATGGCCACAAAATTCCCCCACCAAGTGCTGGCAGGGCCTCGAAGTTGTTGTGCCGCAAATAGTGGCTTCTGGGTTTCTGAGCAGCGAAGAAGGCCAAATTTCTGTTCTATGACCCTTATCCATTCGTCAGCTTCGAGCGGATCTTTAGCTTTGACGAAGAGAGGCGGACGAGTCTCTGAGAAATCCAGATAAGTGGTCTCACGGGGACCCTGTTGAAATCCTCTTCCTGCTTGTTGCTGAAGCTGTTGCTGACCCGCCATCTCCCTCAGGAAGCGGGTATTGTCGGCTGTAGCATTTACCAAGGCAGCGATTGCCTCGGCAAGCGTGGGTGGAACGGGAGGTGGATTCGGGGTAGCATCCCGACCCCCGGATGTTCCAGCTGCATCCTGTCCACGAGTCCGGGTCGGCATCTGAGGCAAAAACATTTGAATAAACATAATGTGCCAAAGAAAACCTTCCGTTTTACATTACTGTAAAGAGTAATGGTACAGACTCGACATTACACAACAGGATACATTACCCATTTTACAAAAGTTTAACCTATTTTACAACCGTACACCCTACAATACACTACTCTAATATAACAGTACCCCCTACAATACACTACTCTACTCTTATTACACCACTAGTCCTGTTTTCCATCGCTTTTGGCGGCTTCATCATCAGGTGTGGGAGTCCAGACGTCAACCAACCTCAAAGAAGGAGGGGGTTCATACAAGTCTAATTCCCCACCCAACGCGCGTCCCGCGACGTGAGAAGGTCCGGCTTCCGCCTCAGCAGATGGTGTAGGCTCATTAGGGTGTAGTTGCGAGTAGAGCACATGGACTTCTTCATGCAGTGTATTGCAGTAAACCTGCAGGTCATCCACAGCTGAGCTGAGTTCTCTAACTCGGGCCTGAGCCCTTGCCTCCTTGGCCCATGCCAATGAACGAGATTGAACAGCCCAATCGAGTGCCAAATCCCGATCGGCCAGCTGGTCTTGTAGATGGCGAACGTCTGCTCGTAACTCATTTATACGGTCACCATCTCCAATCCATATAGCTGTCCTGCGGCGGAGTTCCAGTTGGAGCCTGCTTACTTCTGCTTCCAGATCCCCTATGGGATCATTGCTCCCGCTACTACTATCTACATCTCGCGGAGCAAGTTGATGTCGAGGCACTCCAAGAGGTCCAGTCGACTTACGCGCGGTCTTTCTTGTGCGCGGCGGCATTTTCTAAAGGGGAAATTTATTAGTATAATTCTTAGCATGATGCATGAGTAAGTACAGAATCAACCTTGGTTGATTCAACCTTCTATACATTGCACTCTTCCTATCTGGTCTTTAAGATAAACTCTTCAGAATACGTAGGTAAGAAGAGAAAAGAATCTTTAGGTAAGACTTTTGAAAACCTTTTTGAAGATGTCCCGGAATATCTGCAAAGAAGGGCTACGCTCCGATACCAGCTGTGACGGAACCTCCCAAGTAATCAGGTCCACCTACAGTTGTCCTTGTCTAACAGACATCAGACACCCTGTAGATGTTCCTAAGTTACTTGACAAGCTCGGTATCATTCCTTACCTTACCAGGAACGTTTCACCCGTCTTGCAGACATTACAGATCATCGGAGATAAAGATATGCGGAAGCGATTACATAATCTTACATTTATTTCCAAAGTAAGCTCAAGTTAAGTTATTACAGACCAGTTCTAAAAACGAGTGCATAAAAGTATTAATTATACATACCAGGGAGACACAGACTTCTCCCGAAGGACTAAAAACAAAAGATCTTAAGATGGAGGACCGAGTCCTCCCGCACTTCATTCCTGTTTCTCTTCGCTGGGAACCACCTTAGCACAGAAGCAGCAAAAATCTGCTACTTCCCCACCTAAAAACAACAAAGGGATAAACCCTGAGTATGGAATTACTCAGCAAGTCTTACCCGACTAAGGAAAAGACTCTCAAGGGTATGCTGGATACTAGGAGTCAAGGGGAGGCTTTAGCAAAAATCAACTTATACTTTTGCAGAAGTTGCTTACTAAAGTGAGTCCTTACTTTCAGTCTTTTAACGCCATATTAAGTATTAATAGACTCCTTTTGCATCTAGTCTAATTTCGCATCACATCAAGACAACATCATTTTTATCCATCATTTTCACATCCTGACTCTAGGTTGTAGAAAAGTGACCAAGTCTTCATAACCGCGAAGGTACGGCGATCCGAATCGATTATACTCAGCTGAGGATCTCCAATCACACGACATATGTAGCACTTAACCCTTGCATATGTCAACCCGCCACCGGGGTTCTTAAGACCGGATCAGGTTCACGCAAACCGAGAGCACAGATACACCACCGTCCAGCCTCCTGCCACGGAGGGTACACGCTACTCTCGCCACCGCTCCACTCCCATTTCGTGTTATCTTATTCCGGCCTTAGTCTACCCGAGGCAAGGCTTACCCATGACGAGGCATGTGACCAGTTAAAGGGTCCTCGGTCAGCACGCCTACATACGCGTTAATCCTTAACCAACCTGGGTAGAACATCACTTGTTCCTACCCCCAAGTCTCAATTTGAGTATTTCCATCCTTAGGATTGTGTCTGTTCCTTAGGAGGAAAGAGCATCTCAGGGAACTTTGCAGTAAGATCCCACTATTGCTCCAAATGAAAATATTCTTGTGGGTAGAAGCCATCCTCTCCATGGTTAAATTGAGGACAACCTCTATCCACAAGATCTAAACAAGGCTAAGCATTTTTGCAAATCATACTTTTGATACTTCACAGAAGTATCTATACAGGTATGGATATCAAGGAAAACAATGCATCAAAGGGTTTCAAGTAACTCCTATGAACCTAATGCACATTTCACTAGACTTAAGGTGTGCGAAAAGTATTTAAAAACATCAAGGGAGGTGGCAAATGCACCGGGGCTTGCCTTTGTTATCAGAGGTGTCTGGCTCGGATCCACAGATATCAAAATAGAAGCAGTTGTCTGCCTGAGGATCAGAGGTGGGTGGTATCCCTTCTTCAAAAACTTCTTCCTCTTCTTCTTGCTCTAATATAATCATATACATGCATAAGAATGGATGTCATGGAATGCTCATGAGGATGCAAAGGTAGCATAAACTTATTAGTTATGTCTTGAATACAACTTTCCTTCACGGTACTCCGAGAACCTAGGGTTTCCGGAGTCAGTAAAGGAGTTCATGGAGCAGGGGGGGGGTGGTTTTGGGTTTTGTGATCAAACAAGGTCCAAATCAACCCAAATTCTACCCATGGCTTCTAAATAATGTGAAAAGCTCACATAAAAAGTTTGGGGAATTTTGGACTTATTATTTATTTTCTAAAAATCCAGAACCATTGGTTTAGGTTGTTTTAAATATCCTAAAATTCCCTATTCCAACTAAAAATCATAAAACTATTTTTCTTAAATACTATGGAAAATAACAAGCCTAGGAAAATTGGTCTCACAATTTTAGGATTTTTCTACAGTTTTCTACACATTTCCCAAGCTTTACTGAAAAAGAAAAAGAAAAACATTAAACAGCTCTGGGCCGAATCTAGCCCAACAAGCCCAGGCCCAGGGAGAACAGCGCTCGCGCCCGCGCGCGCGCGTCCGCGCCCAGGCAGTTTTGCAGAAAAGGCCTCGCGTTTCTGGCTAAACAGAAAAAGGTCCTTTTACTATTGTGTTGAGTCACTGACGGATTGCACAAAGGTCCTTGGATTTCTGTTTCTTCCCCGCGATTGCCCCTGGTCACGGCACGCTCCCGTTCATCCCTGCCGTGCTTCGTACCGGCCATGATCGGCGATGATCGCCTTGTCTAGCTACAGGGGAGGCATAACCGACCCAAGGTTACCCTAGAACATGCTCTAATCGGACTAATTTGGGCCAGGGTGTGCTTGACCACGGTGACCGCGGATACAGAACTCAGATTGAGGTGTTCCGGTTGATTAGGTGAAGACAAGCTCCAAAGGCTGGGCAGGTAACGATCACAAGTATATGTGGGTGCTGAAACACGAACAACGAGGGCGAGGACGGACCTGGAATTCTCTGACCGCGAGCAGGTGTTCTTGCGGGGTGTTCAACCCGAGTTGGGGGAAATCCCAAATTCGCGTTCACTGGTGAACGATTGAGGACGGTATTCGGTGGCTGGGTGGGTGATTAAGCTACGCAGCTCGGGGAGGGCTCAATTTATAAGCGGCTTAGATGGTGGCCGTGAATTTTGCGAAGGACGCGCGGCGGCCGGAGGGAGGGAAGAACACTGGCGCAAGTAATTCGTGGCAACCGGTGTGGCATCCACCCCGGCGACGATGGGACAGCATTAAGGTGTCACGGTGGTGCGGTGGAAAGGCTACGCCACGCGGCACATGGCCGGGAGGCGGCGGTCACCGGCGAGGTAAACCGCGCAAGCCGCAAAGCAGAAGAGGCAGACGGCGGTGAGTTACCGGAGTGACGTCCAGCGCATGGGCGGTGAAGATCTTTTCAAGGTGAGCGATATCCACACGGCCGCGGCACCAATCCCGGCAAAGCGGTCGCCGGCGGTAAGATTTTTCCACGGCGGCCGATCTGATCGGTTAGCGCACTGTACCATGGACAATGTTCGTCAGTCGTCTGAACCGCCCATGTTCGCACCGGATTAACTCAAGAATCTTGTTAAGAACATAGCAATCCTGCTTAATAAAAGTTGTTCACTGATCAACAATCTCCCAACTTACTATAGGATTCCTGGATCAAAACCGATCACACAAAAAGTTATGGCTCATCCAACTTGCACTTATCTCACTGGAACCTTATTTAAGTCTTGGGTTCAGTTTCAGTTTCCTGAAACGGTTCTGACAGAGCAACTTGGAGCAAGCTTTTCTCTAAATTCCTCATAACAACTATGCTTGCACCCTTTAGCAAAGTTGTTCTCCTACTATTGGTCTTCAACTTTGATGTGGTGACCTAGGGCAAAAACCCTATACTTTGCAAGTTACAAAGCCCCAAAGTTGAGCCCATGCACTGATTTTTCAGACTTAGAGATAAACTCATGTGAGGTCCATTTTGCATTTAGGTCCAAAATTTAGGGTTTGGCTTGCAAAATCACATATTTGTGAATCAAAGGACTTAACACACTTATTTGACTTGGTTTTTGCACTTTAGTCCAAAAGTGGACTAATTTTGCACTTAGGTCCCTAGGGTTTGGTTTTAGGGTTTCTAGTATTCCAGGGTATAAATGTGATTAAACTTAGTGTTTGGGGATATTTTATGACTTTTCTCACAAGCCCTAACGTTTTTCTCAACTTAGGTTAAGTTTTACCCCTTTAACCACTATCTAGGGTTAAGTCCTTAAACCAGGGTCCTATTTGTAAAACAGTAAAACAATACAACTTGTTTGAAGTTTTTACCTAGTGAATGCACTCTAGGTGTGTCAAACATATGCCATGCCCATGCTCATGATGCCATGCTCAAGTTTTAGTTATAGTAACACCAGGGGTGTTACATAAGTGATAGAGAATTAAATTATAAAAATTTAGAAAGTGGAATGGACTAATTTGGAGCAAGTATGAATTTTCTATGAATTTATCAAGTTCTAGTAATTATTTTCATATTAAAAATCCATTTTTCTATTTCATTTATTCAAATTAAATGATCACTGGACTGGGCCTCATTTACTGGGAAACACAGGGTTCTCGGCGTAAGATTCCCGAGACTCAGTCAACAGTGCCCATGGACGGCGGGTTCTATTTCAACTAAAAGCAGGGGCTCTTATGCAAAAGAGTTGGCCGAAGGGGTACGTGCCAATATCAGCCGTCCGATTAGAAATCACGCGTCCAGATTAAATCCGCAGACGCGCGAACCGGTACGCCATGGGATCCACACGATCTAAGATCAGCGGTCACCATTTAATGAATACTGAGGTAAGCGCCTAACGTCCGATTCGATATCGACGGCCCGAACTAATGCGGCGAAGGGGTACGCGCCGATCTAATCTGAGCCGTCCAGAGGCAAGATCAACGGCCCAGGCGCCTTCGTCCACCCTCGCCCAGGCAGCGGCGGCGCGCGTACAACAGACGGCGGGGCATCGCCGGAGCAGCTGCAATCCGGCGCCAACACGGCTCTGTGCGTTGATGGACGGGTGCAAATCGAAATTGAAGGTGCGGCGAACATGGCCATGGGCATCTTACCGATGATTGCCGCACGGACAGCCCCGGCCACGGCGAAGTGGGGTTCCGCGGCGGTGCTCGAACGACGGTGAGCGATTACCCGAACCTCGTGCACTAATCCTACACGGGGAGCACCCGGTTATGCGCGGTGTGTGTTTGCGAAGGCCACTGGCTCCCCAATCGGGTACCCAGCGGCGACGTGGCGAGTAATGCCGGTGGCGGCGGCGGATCCCCACAGACGGCGGCTCTCGAGATTCAATGGAGTAGGGGAGAGTTGCAGCGGGTCCGCATTTATACGCATGGGAAGGTGTCCGCGTCGAGGACAATCGGTTGGCGGGGAAGGGAGGACCCCGAGATCCCCGGCGACGACCATGGCGGACCGCGCGCGCGGTTGTTGCGGCGAGTTCGTTGGGAGGACGAAGATGACGATGCGGCCCCACGAGTAAGTGTCGTGAGCGAAACGCGAAGGGGGTTGGAGTGGCGGCTGCTCAGCGGGGCCCACCAGTCGGTGTCCACAGCTGACGCACGCACGAGGAGGCTGGGTAAATGGCCAGTGGGGCCCGCGTGGCAGTGGGTTCACGGCTGAGGGCGCAGCGGTGGGGAGATGGGCCGCGCAGTGGGTTTTCC
The DNA here is from genome assembly GCA_029449295.1 of Zea luxurians. Classification (NCBI taxonomy): domain Eukaryota; kingdom Viridiplantae; phylum Streptophyta; class Magnoliopsida; order Poales; family Poaceae; genus Zea; species Zea luxurians. Next base: position 203,381,949 of record JAOPSE010000003.1, read on the forward strand.
CTTGGTGGGCCGAAAAGGGATCCGAGGCCCAGGTAAGTTTCTTCTCTCTTTTTCTTTTATTTTTTTCTTTATATATTCATTTGAATCTTCTAGTTTGAATTTGAATCCCCTTTACTAATTTCAAATCTGATATTTGAATTCAAATTTGATTTGCAGATTTCACATAGGTCATATGCATAAATAAAAGTACCAGTTTTAGAGATATAATTTTATATTATATTTTATACACCTTCCTTTTCTTTTCTTAATTATTTCTATTTTTCTTTCTTATTTCAATTTTCAAATCAAACTAAGTTTTAAATTCTAAATTTCAAATTTATGCACAAGATAAACTTTCACATGATGCACAATTTCTACATAGTATTTCTTCATTTATTTTATTATTATATTAACTAAGTACTGTTTTCAACATGAAGTACACACACCACATTATTATTTGAGTGTGTAGTTGGATTAAAGGTATATTCAAAAGTTCTCCCTTTGTTTTGATAGGAATATTTCTCCAATGTCTAATCTTTATTATGATTTATTTTAACCATCGTTATTTTATTATGATCATTTACCTTTAAAAAGGGTGAATTATAAAGTTTATTTATTTATCAATGGTACTTTGCTCAGATTTCTTCTACCAATCCCAAATTCAGAATTTGGGTGTTACAAATCCTACCCCCCTTAAAAATAATCTCGTCCTCGAGATTAGTAAGAAAAGGGATGTATACTCATATTGTTCTCGGAACATATGCACAAACAAAGGAATCTCGGCATGAGGCATAATCCTTTAACAAAACATAGGGTCAATAGACCTTATTGTTCCTTCCAAAATAATATCATATCATCTACTAACTAAAGTAACATCTAGATCTTACAAATCATCATAATCTATATTTATGTAGCTTGGTGAAGCTGGTGGTGGTGGTGGAGGTTGTTGTTGTTGTTGTCTCTCCAACCGTGCTTGCCTTATTTCTTGGCGGACCTGACGTATTTCCTCGCGTTGTTGTCTTATCTGGTTTTGCATCTCGGTCACCAGGTCTGTTAATTGTTGTATTACCAGTCTTTGGGTAGCAACCACTTGATCAATTTCAACAGGTGGAGGATTTGGAGAATTCATTTCTGTTTGCTGTTGCGTGATAATCTTTCCTTTCCTGGTATTGACCATGAAAGTTAGAAGCATATAGTTTTGCAAAGGAAATTATTCAATAAGCGGAATAAATAAGCTAGTAGCTGGTTATAATCTGAAGATCCTTTAGTAGGGCTTAATCTTTGTTTTATGTTCAGATTAGGGTAACCAGTCGTATAAGGTGAATATCTAAGGGTAGGATAGAATCTGTCAAGATTAGAGATATATATGGGTGAGATGGACTACAGGATGTAGGTTAAAAGTTTGTTTGTTATTAGGTGGGAATAGAAAGGTTATACCATCCATCATGGCTCTATTGGTTAGATCAGATCTCATGCATGTGGCTGAGTGGGTTTAAGGCACTAGTTTATTTTTAAGTGCATGAGGGGTATGGACTTATCTCTTATACCAGCATTAAGTAACTTACTCTGGATTAGATCATAATAGATTAGATAGAATCTAGATTAGGTCGGATTAGACCGATTATGATCTAAGTAAATTTTGGATTATCTCATGGTTGTTATTCTAGAGTGGGATCAATATGCTAATTAGGGCAAGATGAATCCATAAGGATAAGGTAGAATCTTTTAAGGTCAGTTAGATCTATTAAGATGGGATAAGTAAAATGGTTAGGATAAGATGAATCTATTAAGATAAGAGAATATTTATTTTTTTTTAAGATAAGATGGATCTATATACATTAGGATAAGCTAAGACCCTTTTGAGATAAGATAGATCTATGAGTGTAGGATAGAATCTCTTGAGATGAGATGAATCTATTAAGATGGGGGAGAATCTTTTAAGATAAGATGAATTGGTTAGAATGAGACCTTTTTAGGATAAGATAAATCTCTTAAGCTAGATATGTTCCAATGAGGACAATCTAGGTTGTCTAGTTATCTTATAAATGTATTCTTATACCTATGTGTATATGCAGATGCAATTGTGGACATAACTCCACAACCCATCACACTCAATCAAAGATCCAAATCAGACAGATATCATAAGAACAAACATTCAAATACATAAACACTTATAAAAATAGTTTTGTTTTTGTTCCTAGGATTAGGTCTCCTATTCCTAAAATCACTTTTAGGCACAGGATTTCAAAGTGTGAAATCCAAGTTTGTCTTTAGAAAGAAAAGGTAAGAATAATTAGAGTAAAGCGGAAATAGATGAGAAAAAGATTAAGAAAAGTTTAGAAAAGAATCAGAGTAGTAGATAAGGGTTCTCCAGTTCTATCTAGGTTTCGTCCTACAGTCAACATTCCTCTGATACCACTTCTGTCACACCCGGATTTTAGGGGATCCAAAACCCGGGCGCGAACATAATCACCAGGTGTGCTGGGACCAAGTCTCACACATATGATGAATCATGGCACAGGATCGAATGTCATATCTTTACTACATAACAGGAATTCTGTACAAAATAAATAATTACAATATAAGGAGACAACGGTCCAGCAACCCAAAGTTGACTGGGAGACGACGGCCTAGATCTCTCACGAACACTTCACAGCATCCTCCAAGCGCCTCATCCTGCGGTACCTGTTCTTGACCTGTGGGGGGGTGTGAGACAGCAAGAGTGAGCTCACATACGTTCATCGCTCAACAAGTTGTGGGGAATAATGTGCATGAACTCGCCAAAGGTGGGAGCTCACGTGATGTGTAAGGCTTACCAAAGAGGATGGTTGAAGCTGAGCATTGCTTTTAAAGTTGGTCAAAATTTTATTAGCAATTACTAAGTATAAGTAAATACCAACCCAATTAAATAGTAGAACAAAAGTAACAACTTCACCTGCGATGCAATGCATATGACAAATTGAGTTTAAGTTCCATAATTTAATCATGTGAGGGTCCGAGCCGCTCATGACCGTGAGCACGGCTAGTATACCAGTTTTACACTCTGTAGAGGTTGCGCATCTTTACCCACAAGTCGTGTATCCCATGTCGCCAGGGTTTGCAAGGCCCTTAGACACTACCGAGGTGAATGGCTAGGGATCCACTACGAGGCCTTTACAAAGTTCCACTAGCTTCCGAAAACCCGCTACAGTTTATAGGAAGTTCCAATGCAGGAATCCCTTGCAGGACCGCCATCGCAGCAAAATCCTCCCGAGGGCCTCCCTACACTGACCACTCCCCTACTGCCCTTGCCCCTTTCGGGTAAGGTAGTCTTCCACTAGCTTTCCTAATTAATCAGCCAAGGGCGTCCCATTAAACCCTTGTGGTAGCACTGTTTTCCCGGGTGGTCGCTCCATGTTCCAATTAACATAATGATCTTATCATGAACAATAAATAACAACTGATAACAAAAGTGTAATCATGAATAGTGTATCTCCATACCCAAAACCACATATAGCACTAGCAAGTACTACCCAGAAAGTTCAGTGGTAAACAAGGTATAAAGATAATCAAACTAGGTAACCTGTTGGGTCCCATCAAATTAACCTATGCAGATCATTATGATTAATTAGAACATGGCTGGGTAAAAAGAAGTGATCAAGGGCACAACTTGCCTAGGACTTGAGATTCCAGGTACCAGGATGATCTTCAGGTTCTCGTGGCCTCACTGCTAGTCGTAGCAATATAAACATACATGGTATAGGCAAAATTAACATTACACCAACCATAAGAACAAAATACACATTAATAATATACATATTAAAATAAGATCATAGGAACAGGAACCATTAATTTTGGAGTTATAGATTTTAAGTTATGAATTTTCAAAGGTTTTATGTAATTAAAATGGATTAAATGAGAGATTAAATTTCTAATTGTTTTCATGCCAAAACAGAGGCTCTAAGTGATAGAGAATTAAATTATAAAAATTTAGAAAGTGGAATGGACTAATTTGGAGCAAGTATGAATTTTCTATGAATTTATCAAGTTCTAGTAATTATTTTCATATTAAAAATCCATTTTTCTATTTCATTTATTCAAATTAAATGATCACTGGACTGGGCCTCATTTACTGGGAAACACAGGGTTCTTGGCGTAAGATTCCCGAGACTCAGTCAACAGTGCCCATGGACGGCGGGTTCTATTTCAACTAAAAGCAGGGGCTCTTATGCAAAAGAGTTGGCCGAAGGGGTACGGGCCAATATCAGCCGTCCGATTAGAAATCACGCGTCCAGATTAAATCCGCAGACGCGCGAACCGGTACACCATGGGATCCACACGATCTAAGATCAGCGGTCACCATTTAATGAATACTGAGGTAAGCGCCTAACGTCCGATTCGATATCGACGGCCCGAACTAATGCAGCGAAGGGGTACGCGCCGATCTAATCTGAGCCGTCCAGAGGCAAGATCAACGGCCCAGGCGCCTTCGTCCACCCTCGCCCAGGCAGCGGCGGCGCGCGTACAACAGACGGCGGGGCATCGCCGGAGCAGCTGCAATCCGGCGCCAACACGGCTCTGTGCATTGATGGACGGGTGCAAATCGAAATTGAAGGTGCGGCGAACATGGCCATGGGCATCTTACCGATGATTGCCGCACGGACAGCCCCGGCCACGGCGAAGTGGGGTTCCGCGGCGGTGCTCGAACGACGGTGAGCGATTACCCGAACCTCGTGCACTAATCCTACACGGGGAGCACCCGGTTATGCGCGGTGTGTGTTTGCGAAGGCCACTGGCTCCCCAATCGGGTACCCAGCGGCGACGTGGCGAGTAATGCCGGTGGCGGCGGCGGATCCCCACAGACGGCGGCTCTCGAGATTCAATGGAGTAGGGGAGAGTTGCAGCGGGTCCGCATTTATACGCATGGGAAGGTGTCCGCGTCGAGGACAATCGGTTGGCGGGGAAGGGAGGACCCCGAGATCCCCGGCGACGACCATGGCGGACCGCGCGCGCGGTTGTTGCGGCGAGTTCGTTGGGAGGACGAAGATGACGATGCGGCCCCACGAGTAAGTGTCGTGAGCGAAACGCGAAGGGGGTTGGAGTGGTGGCTGCTCAGCGGGGCCCACCAGTCGGTGTCCACAGCTGACGCACGCGCGAGGAGGCTGGGTAAATGGCCAGTGGGGCCCGCGTGGCAGTGGGTTCACGGCTGAGGGCGCAGCGGTGGGGAGATGGGCCGCGCAGTGGGTTTTCCCTTGGTGGGCCGAAAAGGGATCCGAGGCCCAGGTAAGTTTCTTCTCTCTTTTTCTTTTATTTTTTTCTTTATATATTCATTTGAATCTTCTAGTTTGAATTTGAATCCCCTTTACTAATTTCAAATCTGATATTTGAATTCAAATTTGATTTGCAGATTTCACACAGGTCATATGCATAAATAAAAGTACCAGTTTTAGAGATATAATTTTATATTATATTTTATACACCTTCCTTTTCTTTTCTTAATTATTTCTATTTTTATTTCTTATTTCAATTTTCAAATCAAACTAAGTTTTAAATTCTAAATTTCAAATTTATGCACAAGATAAACTTTCACATGATGCACAATTTCTACATAGTATTTCTTCATTTATTTTATTATTATATTAACTAAGTACTGTTTTCAACATGAAGTACACACACCACATTATTATTTGAGTGTGTAGTTGGATTAAAGGTATATTCAAAAGTTCTCCCTTTGTTTTGATAGGAATATTTCTCCAATGTCTAATCTTTATTATGATTTATTTTAACCATCGTTATTTTATTATGATCATTTACCTTTAAAAAGGGTGAATTATAAAGTTTATTTATTTATCAATGGTACTTTGCTCAGATTTCTTCTACCAATCCCAAATTCAGAATTTGGGTGTTACATGGTTACTGCAATATTAACTTGAAATCTTTCTCCTTTAGTGGTAGTGAGTTCTACAGTACCTCTACCGCATGCTATAATGGCCTTTGCCTTTCTCAACCATGACATACCAAGGATCAGATCTATACTGCTTGACTCTAATATTATAGCAGTAGCTCCAAATTCTCTACCCATAATGGTCAATGTCAATTTACGTGTCATTTGATTCGCCTCAACAGGCCCTTTAGGTGTAATTACTATCATGGGTTTTCTCATTTTTAGCAGTGGTATTTCATTTGTGTTGGCATATCTAGCAGACATAAATGAATGTGTAGCACCAGAATCAAATAAGATGGTTGCAGGAATAGCATTAACATAAAACATACCAAGCACGATGTCAGCACCATCCGGAGTAGCATCAATGCTGACTTGATTAACCTTGGCAATAGAATATCCCTTGCCAGATCCTGGAGTTTGCTGCCTGTTCTGAACTAGAGTAGTAGCAATCCTCTGTGGGCAGATATTTGCATAGTGTCCAGTCTTCCCACACTTGAAACACGTAGTGCCTGGACTCTGTCCTGAAAACTTCGTCGGGGTGCCAATGGGGGTAGCCTGTCGAGGAGGTGGAGTCCTCAGTGGTGATTGCTGAACTGGGCGCTGGCCTCCGCCAGTGCGAACTGGTGTACCCTGAGGTGAACTGTAGCGAGGTCGAACACTGCTGCTTCCTTGTCCTTGAGATATAGCCTTTCTCTTCAAATCTCCCAGCTGAACACGCTTGTGTTCAATAGCCAGGGCCTTATCAAGTAGCCTCTGAAAAGATGGAAATGTATGTGCCACTAGGGCATACTGTAGGGGTCCATTAAGTCCTTCAATGAAATGCTCTTGTTTCCTCTCATCCTCAGCAACTTCATCAGGGGCATATCTGGAGAGCTGAATGAACTTATCGCGATACTCGCTGACTAACATACTTCCTTGCTTCAGCGACAAAAATTCCTTCTTCTTAATCTTCATTAATCCAGCTGGTATATGATAATTCCGAAACTATGTACTGAATTCTGCCAAAGTGATAGTATCAACAGCATCGTGGGCAGCAGTATATGAATCCCACCAGTCAGCAGCAGGGCCTGTCATACGTCCAGAAGCATATAACACCTTCTCCCGGTCAGTGCATTGTGCAATATTCAACATCTTCTCAACGGACTTCAGCCAATCATCCTCGTCCAGTGGATCAGGTGAGCTAGCGAATGTAGGTGGCTTATGACTCATGAACTCCCTATGCTTATCACGGGGTGGAACTGGTGGTGGTGGAGGAGGCAGTGGTACTTGTTGGTGTTGTTGCTGCTGTTGTTGTAGTTGCATTTGCTGTTGCAGCTGCTGTTGTTGCGCCCTCCTTTCCTGGCGTATCTCCTCTCGCTCTTGACGCATCTCCTGGCATTCTTGCTGCATCTGTGCATGCATATCTGCCATGGTGTCCGCCATTTGCTGCATCATCCTCATCTGAGCAGCAACCAGTGGGTCAACTCCGCCTGGTGGAGGATTAGGAGGATTCATCTCTGCAGGCTGTGGCTGGGGTTGTCTATATATCCACCGAGTGTGTCGATTAGGAGGCAAATCAATTCCACCACCCCTCCTGGTATTGACCATCTGAGTTAGATACATATGGTAAGAGAGATCAGCAGACAAGGCAGTAATTACGAATCGTGTTACTTTGGGGGATTTACTAGCTGAGTGTGTCGTCTACTAAAGCTAATTCATTACCTTATGGTGGTACATGCTAAGATGCCCATCTATACTATTTCAATCAATCAAACAAGCAAATCACACATTGATCATCAGAACAATCAACCAACATTTTTAATAGGGAATTTACAAATGGTAAGAGAATAGCAGACAATGCAGGTATTGACCATCTGAGTTAGATACATATGGTAAGAGAATAGCAGACAATGCAGGTATTTACAAATCAGGTTACTTTGGGGGATTTATTAGCTAAGCAGATTAATATTTTACCTACCATAGCTAATTCATACCTTATGTTGGTACATGCTAGGATGTCCATAATATATCAATCAATCAAAGAAGCAAATCAGGCATTTATCATCAGAACAATCAACCAACATTTTTTTATAGAGAAAATAGTTATTTTTTGTCTTAGGTTCCCTATCTCTTAAAAAGATCATAGTGGTAGGATTCCAAGGTGTGAAATCTATCTTGTCTTAGAGTAGAAAAGATAAGATTAATCAGAGTAGAGTAGCAAAAGGTGAGACAAGATCAAGATGAGATGAGTATAGAATGAGTCAGAGTAAGGTAAGTATTGAAGGGTTTGTCCATTTCTATCTAGGTTTCGTCCTACAGTCAACATTTGCTCTGATACCACTTCTGTCACACCCGGCTTTAAGGAACAAAGCCAGGTGCATCTCATACATGCGCCAAGAAGACAACATATATAATAACAGAGTGTATAGAGATAAATGTCACAATAATCAGAGTATTTAGTACATAGCGGAAGACTTATTAGAAAATAAAAGAATAAATATAAAATGAACTAAGGATCGTCAGCGCCAATGTCAAATGAGAAACGCCACCTAGATCAGATCATACTCCTCGCCTTGTGGCTCCTCCTGAACCACCTGCTCTTCTCCTGTGGGGGGGTGTGAGACAGCAAGGGTGAGCTCACACATGATCATAGCTCAACAAGTTGTGCGGAACCAGTGGACATAAACTCACAAAGGTGTGAGTTCATGTGATGTGTAAGGCTAATCAATGACAGGGGTTAAAGCTGAGCATTGCTTTTAAGTAGTTGGTCAAAATTTTATTAGCAGTTACTAAGTGTAAGTAAATACCAAACCTTAAGTAAAGTAATAGAACAAATTAATAATAAACCCATGCAATGCGAATGACAAAATTGAATTTAAGTTCCATAATTTAAACATCAGAGAGTCCTGAGCCGCTCATGACCGTGAGCTCGGCTAGTATACCAGTTTTACACTCTGCAGAGGTTGTACCCTTTACCCACAAGTCATGTTACCCATCTGCCAAGGGGTCGCGACTCCCATACACCTCTACCTAGGAAGCGCGGCAGGGCAACACTATGAGGCCTTTACAAAGTTCCACTAGCTTCCGAAAACCCGCTACAGTTTATGGGAAGAGCACTTGCAAGAATTCCCCGTCTGACCGCCATCGCAGCTAAATCAACCCGAGAACCTCCTTGCATGCAACTCCCCTACTGCCCTTGCCCCTTTCGGGTAAGGTAGTCTTCCACTAGCTTTCCTAATTAGTCAGCCAAGGGCGTCCCATTAAACCCTTGTGGTGGCACGTGGTTCTCAAGTTAAGCTCTATGTTCCAATTAACATTAATGAACTTGACATGAACATAAATAAAATAACAAGAATAATTGGAACATAGATATAATAAATGATTATCCCAAAACCATGTAAAGCAATAGAAAACCCAAGTGATTCAGGGGTAAACGAGGTAATGAGATAAACAGTCTAGGGTGACCTATTGGGTCCCATCAAAATTAACCTATGCATGGATAAATGATATTAAAGAACATTATTGGGTAAAAAGTGGTCAAGGGCACAACTTGCCTTCAATGAGCTCCAGCTCAGCTACCTCAACCTGCTGTTCACCAGGATCCTCAGCAACGGGCTCTTCTACTCGCCACAATACAAACAAGCACAATGTATAGGGAAAAATTAACATCACACCAAGCATGTGAACAAAATACACAGCAATATTCTACATATTAAAATAAAATTCTAGGAACAGAAATCATAATTTTTAGAGTTATAGAATTTAAGTTAAGGAATTTCAAAGGTTTTATGTGTTTAAAATAGATTAAGTGAGGAATTAAATTTCTTACTGTTTTCATGACAAAACAGAGGCTCTAAGTGATAGAGAATTAAATTACAAAAATTTAGAAAGTGGAATGGAGTAATTTGGAGCAAGTATGAATTTTCTATGAATTTATAAAGTTCTAGTAGTTATTTTCATAATAAAAATCCATTTCCTATTTCATTTATTCAATTTAAACGATCTCTGGACTGGGCGTCAAATTAATAAAAGTCCAGGGGGCTCGGGACAAGAAACCCGAGACACAGCGCATAGTGACTGTGGACGGCGGGTTGATTATATAAAAAAAGAGGGTCTCTTTTGTATAATACGCTAGCCGAAGGGGTATCCAGGGTTCCTGGTCGTCGGATCACGTGCGGACGGCGCAGATTAGATTATGCTCACGGCGAACCGGTATGTAACCAAGACCGCCGGATCCAGGATCAATGGCTCGGGTTTTATGAGTCCGGATCTAAGTGTACGCGTCCGATCCTAAACGAACGCTCCAGATTAAATCCTACCGAAGCGGTATGCTAGTTCTGATCTGGTTCGCCCATAGCAAGATCAACGGCTCAAAACAACCCATCGAAGGGGCACTCTGGTGCTCTAATGTAAACCGTGAGCCTTGCATCTAACGGCCACGAAGCTGTCATCCTCCTCCAGAACCGAGCGCACCCGCGCCATCCCGGCCGCGGCGGACGCCATCGCCGTTACCCCGGATTCCGCAACCTAGCGCACTAACCTCAAAGCTATGGGGTGCTACGCAATCACTAGAGGCTACTGAATTTGGCGCAAGGGTACTCACCAGTCGCGATGGCGAAGGAGACTGCGCCCACGGTGACGCGCGAACTCTGTGACGGCGGAGACAAATTGAGCGCCCACTGGTCAGCCACCTGCCCTGTAATCGCCACCGGAGCGGACCAGGGACTCGGGCGAAGCTTTCGGGCCGCACACGGGGTTCCAATTTGGTGTCGAGCACGACCGCCGACGGTGAGGGCGGCTATCCGCCCGCTCGGTTCCCACGGCCCACGGCGATCGCGCTCAACGAGGTAGGGGAAGGGCGGAATAGTGGATGGGCGAACGAGTCCACGGCCACCTAGGCTTTATACTCTCGGAGGCGGTCAACCGAGCTGGTAGGATGCACAACAATGGCGGAGCGCCCCACCAAGCGCGGAGGTTCGTTCAGGTTGTGCTACAGCGACTACGCGCTTGGGCCCGCACGTCAGTGCGCGTGAAGAAGCTAAGGCGCGAATGGGAAACTGACGAGTGGACCCGCTGTGGCAGTGGCAGAGCGGTGATGAGCGCGCGGGTGAGGGCTGACGTCCTGGTCCCACATGCCGGCGCCACGCCCCTAAGCTGGGCCGCGCGGTGTAATTTCTTGAGTGGGCCGAATATGGTTGAGTTGGCCCAACAGTGGGATTTCTCTTTTTTTTCTTTTATTCTGATTTTATTTTCCTCTTTATTCCCTTTTTGAATTCAAACTTGAATTAGGATTTGGTTATGAGTTCCTCCCTTGAGTTAATTACACAATTTCAAACTCTAGTTTTGGAACAATATACTTTTATTTACTTATTTTTCTCCTCATAATATTCATTTCTTCTCTTTTCTAAATTCTAGAATTCCCTTTAAATCTTAAATTCTCATCTAGGTATTAATATATTCTCTTTATTTTATTTTTTTGTATAGCCACAAAGTGCACTCCACAAACATAATATCTAGCATGATGCATAATTTTAATAGCATATATTCTTTTATTAATTATTTGCTTTTGAATATGGTGTTCACATCGGATGATGCATAAAGGTTAAACCCACATAAGGAGAAATTGTTTCTCTATTGGTATTATTTCTAGCAAATTACAAAGTGGGTGTTACATTTATGCACTCCTAAGTACCCTAGTATTGTAATAATAATACTCTTCCTCTATATTTGATGAATGTAAATTAAATTGTTGTAATCTGCTTCCGCTCGTTCTTTCCTCCGATGTGATGTAATATCTATGTGACGGGTGAAGCGCCCTTGGGCAAAATGATGAGGATACAGTTACCGAACTTGTCGAGTGATTAAGTACATCTACAGGGTTGTCCAATGTCCTTAGGACAAGGACAACTGTAGGTGGGCCTAATACCTTGGGAGGTTCCATCTCAATATTTGTTTATTTTTTTATTATTTTTTTCTTCTACCAAATTTGGGCTTTACAAATCCTACCCCCCTTAACAGAAATCTCATATTGTCTCAAAACATATGCACAAACAAAATCCTCAGCATGATGGATAACTTATAAACAAACCATATGGTCGAATAGACCTTATTATTACTCCTAAAATAGTAACATGCTAACTACTAGCTAAAATAATATTTAGATATTACAAATAGTAATATATATGTATATATCTATATTTATGTTTATTTATACATATGCTCTACTCTTGTTGCTCGTTGACTTCTTCACCGACTACTTCATCTTCAACCAGTACTTCTTGGATTTCAAGTTTACCTGGCTCAGCTTCTATTTCTGCATGATGGGCTTGTCCCCGGTTTACAGATAGGGGCTAATTTTTTCCTGCCGAAGCCTAACCTTGCTTCATTGGAGCTGGTGAAGTGTAGGCAGCCCTGTTGGGACAGTAGTTGGCGTAGTGTCCCGGTAGTCCATAATTGAAGCATGCCTTGTTGGTGGATGTGTTAGGAGCTATGGGTCCTGCTAGGGTGCTTGCTTGAGGAGGAGCAGTTTGTGTCTGTTGAGTTTGCTGCCCGGAACCACCACAAGCTGGTGTACTTGGAGTGGTAGTATAGCGAGGACGGGAACTACTTCTAGCCTGTCCTTGGTTAGCAGCCCTTCTTTTCTCTCCAAACTCACACCTCTTGTTTTCCAAAGCAATAGCTTTGTCAAGTAGCCTTTGGAAGGATGGGAATGTGTGCGATACCGGTTGATATTGCAAGGGTCCAATCACACCGTCTAGAAAGAGTTCTTGCTTCTTCTCATCATCCTCAACATCCCTAGGAGCATATCGAGATAACTAGATGAATTTGTCCCTATATTCACTCATGGACATACTTCCTTGCTTGAGGGATAGAAACTCCTTTCTTTTAATCTTCATGAGTCCAGCAGGAATATGGTAATTCCTGAATTGCGTGGAGAATTCTGCCCAGATGATTGTGTTGGCAGCGGCATGAGCAACACAATACGCATCCCACCAATCCGCAGCGGGACTAGTAAGACGACCTGATGCGTAGAGCACTTTCTCTCTGTCCGAGCACTGAGCTATGTTGAACATCTTCTCTATGAACTTCAGCCAGTCATCTGCTTGTAGTGGGTCCGTGGAGTTGGAGAAGGTTGGTGGTTTGTGACTTATAAAGTCCCGGTGCTTATCCCTAGGGGAGCTAGTGGTGGTAGTGGTGGAGGTAGTGGTGCTTGTTGCTATTGCTGTTGCGTCCTTCTCTCCTGGCGCATCTCCTCTCGCTCTTGGCGCATCTCCTAGTGTATATCCACTCGCTCTTGGCGCATCTCCTAGCATTCCTGCCGCATCTGCGCGTGCATATCCGCCTTGGTGTCTGCCATCTGTTGCATTATCTGCATCTAGGCTGCAACAGCGGGATCAGCACCAGCTGGTGGAGGCTGTGGAGGATCCATCTCAGGTTGTTGTTGTTGTGGTTGTCTAAATATCCTCCGAGTGTGTCGATTGGGAGGTAGATCAATTCCTCCACCCTTCCTGGTATTGACCATCTGAGTTAGAAGCATATGGTAAGATAGTTTTGCAAGGGAAATCATGTGGTAGGCAGAATGAATAGGCTAATAGCTAGTTATGTACGGAAGATTCTTTGGCAGGGCTTAATCTGATGTTAAGATTGGGTAACTAGACGTATAAAGCGAATGTCCAAAGGTATGATTGAATCTGTCAAGATGAGATAGACACGGACTACTAGATACATTTTAATGGGGATAATCTAGATTGTCTAGTTATTTTATAAATACTATTCTTTATGCCTAGATATATATGCAGATGTAATTGTGGACATTACTCCACAACCCATCACACTCAATCAAAGATCCAAATCAGACAAATATCATAAGAACAAGCATTAAAGCACATAAATATATATATAAATAGTTTTGTTTTTTTTTTGTTCCTAAGATTAGGTCTCCTATTCCTAAAGGTCACTTTAGGCACAATTTCGAAGTGTGAAATCCACATTTGTCTTTAGAATGAAAAGGTAAGAATAATCAGAGTAAGCGGAAATAGATGAGAAAAGATTAAGAAAAGTTTAGAAAAGAATCAGAGTAGCAAAGGTAGGTACACAATGGTTGTCTAGTTCTATCTAGGTTTCGTTCTACAGTCAACATTCCTCTGATACCACTTCTGTCACACCCGGGTTTTAGGGGTCAAAAACCCGGGCGCGAAATAATCCCCAGGTTCTGGGACCAAGTCTTACACATATGATGAATCATGGCATAGGATCAAATGTCACCCCTTTACTATATGTTGGAGAGTTGTTCTCAAGTGCTATGAATTAAGAACAAGGCAACAAAAAATGTTAAGAGTTAATACCCTTCGTCCTTCGAAGCATTATTTCCCATAGGATATAATGATCTTCAGACGAAGGTGATGAAGGACATACCTTCATCATCACAGCGTATGTTAATGAAAGAAGAAGCATATACAATATAAAAGACAACATGAATAATCATACGACATTGTTAATATATTTTTTATTATCATGGATAAACAGAAACAATATTGAATTACATTTGTACCTTCGGCTTGACAGAAAGTAAAAGTCCAAGCGTGACGCATGAGCGAGTACCAGTCAGCGTGAATAGTACAAGGGTACTGTTCATCTATTTATAGGCACGGCACGCAGCCCGGACAGAATTACATTTGTGCCCTTGATAACTAATCATAATCATGACACAAGTTATCATGGACTAAACAGTCTTTTACTCTTTAAGTCGGTGTTGCCCTTCGTCTCAAGGCGCGTCGTCATGCCGAAGCACCCTGGATTGTGGCTTCGGCACCGCTCCTGTTTTGATCTTCTGAAGGTGTTTCTTCTCACAGGACCTTCGGCGACGAAGCAGACCCCCAACAGTAGCCCCTTCATGATGGCAGATCGTTTTTTGTAACAAGCTCGACCCGTGAAAAATTCTCTTAGGCTTCGGAATGCCGAAGGTCCGAAAAACACCTTCCCTGAGCTCGTTGTCAAGAAACGATTAAATATTCCGAGTACGAGATGGTCCCACCATACGACGGGTACGCGCGATCTGGTGATTCACCTTCTCACGCACTATTGTCCACCGTTCAGTGGTTGCGGGCGACTGTTCAGCGTGTGCGAGTGGCTTGGCGGTTCACCTTCCCACCTGTAGCACTATATAAACAGACGGGTAGATGTGATGTTACCACAACATTTATTACTATTGCACTGTTGTGCTGCTGAAAAATTTAACCATAGCCGAAGCTTATTCATCGTATTCTCAATCAAAGCATCGTCTTGTTTTAGCTTCGTCATAAGAGGGAGCTTTGGCAAAATTGCAAAAAGTCATCAACTTCATCAAAACCGTGAGAAATTCAGTATCAAATGGCTAGAGTGCGTTCAACAGCTAGAATTACGCGCGACGGAGAGAAGGTCGAAGCTGCTGAAACTGCTCCAATTTCCGAAGTAATGAGTCGATCGGGACTGGTTGTAACAGAGGGTGCCTCTGACGAAGGTGCACCTGCTTCTAAAGCTGATGAAGAAGAGATAGATTATAACACCGCCATGCCATCCAAACCCAGCCACTTGGACTTTGGAAAGTCTACTATCTCTATGGCTGATGTTAAAGCTAGGCTACTTCGGGGAAGCCGAGAAGAAGCCGATTCGTTTTGGCGGGGAAGAAACCACTCCGAAGCCAGAAAATGATGAGGTGGTGGTTTTCAGAAGTTTCTTCAAAGTAGCTGTAATACTCAAATTGTAAGGGAGAATAAAAGGTGGAATTGTCTCCTTTGAATATATGTGCATCTCCATTTATCATCACACGTGACTAGTCATGTTTAAAAATGAGTAAAACTTCACTACGACACAAATAAACCATTGCATCATTTTGGATTTTTGTTTGTGCATTAAAAGCAATAATAATATGAATAAAATGTAATGATAATGGGATGAGGATTTAAAGTAAACCCAAAATTGAAAATTGATTTGAAAATAGAAAAGGAAGATAGAGATATTATAAAATATAAAACAAAGTCTATAAAAATATAAACCCAACCATTCGGGTATGATTAAAGTTTACCTTTAATTTGGGTACTAGATTCACACTCATATTTGAAGTTCAAATTGGGAATTGAAAAATAAAAAGAAAAGAAAACAGAAAAGATAAAAAGAAAAGAATAAAAAGCTACCTGGGCCGCGGAACTCCAATCTGGCCCAATACCCATTTTCCTCCGCGTGGCCCAACTGCCCTCCTCTTACCATGCGCCGACTCGTGGGCCAGCCTGCGCAGTCACCTACCCACCGCGGCAGCACTCCCTTGCGCGAGCTACACTCATGTCCCCCTGACTATGGGCCCCGCCTATCAACCAAAAACCACCGCGCGAAATTCTCGCCGCGGCGTGAGTTCCGGCCGGATTCCGTTCCGTCGCGACCGGCGGCTCTATGATAAGTACTCGAGCACACCTGCGGCTCTCTCCTCTCCCCACGTTGAGCGTTCCCTCGTCCACAAGATCTGCACCACAGAAGAGTCGATTGTCGCCGAGAGCGCGGAGGAGAGAGAACGTGAGTGCATCGCTGCCGCGGGCATCTGCTTACAGCTCGAATTGGACCCCAATCGGGGCACCGGGCGATCATGTGGGTCACAGAGAAGCCGTTCGTGGGCACAATCGGTCGGTGGTGACCGGAGACCATGTGAATCCCTCGCCAGAGTTGGCAATCCGCCGTGCGTCGCGGGCAACTTCATTGGCCTCCCCTCTTCGGTGAGTAAGCTCTACACCGTGCTCGCCCATTCCGTGAGATTGTGTAGCACCCAACATCATAGAGTTTTGGGCGCTAAATCACTGTGCTCGTGCTTCCGGCCATGGCGCCACCGCTCGGCTTTGGGGCGCCGCCGCCCTGTGTCCGGTGGGGGAAAGAGATGAGAGGGGGAGATGAAGAATTACGCGTCGTGCATTTGTTTCGTGATGGATGGATAGGATTAACTCCTCGTTTTATTAAACCTGTGCCGTAGATCGCGTTATCAATGGCTAGGATTTGAAGATTGGGGTATCTCGACTAATGCCTATCTCCACCGTTGGATCCTCAGCCAACGTTTGGGATTAGATTCACCATACCCCTTCACTGCATAAAATCCGGACCGTGGATCTGTGATCCAATGGCCACAGTTGATTACCGCTTCATTCAAAATGGTAATCTAATCTGGACCGCTTAGATCAAATCTAGCGGCCGAGATCTCACCGTACCCCTTCGCGGGTACGTTTTATAAATGAGACCCTGCCTTTTACATATATCAACCCGCCGCCCACGCCAGTGAGACTCTGAGCCTTAGAAATTTTCGCACCATAGCCCCTGCACTTCTTAGAAATCGAGGCCCAATCCAGAGAATTAGAAAATCAGAGAAACTAATTTAAAAATATATTTTTAGTATTAAATTAATTGCATAAACTTGTTTAATTTGTAGAAAATCCATATGAACTCCAAATTGGTCCATTCCAGTTCCTAAATTTTTTTAATATTATTGTTCATCCATTAGTGCCTCTGTTTTGGCATGAAAGACACAATAAAAGTTATTTAGTACTTAATCTTGTTTTAAATACATAAAACCTTGGAAAAATCATAACTTGAAATCTATGACTCCAAATTTAATGATTCTAGTTCCTATGATCTCATTTTAATGTCTAGATTATTACTGTGTATTTTATTTACATGTTTGGTGTAATATTAATTTTTGCTATACCATGTATGTATTGTGTTGATGCGAGTAGACGAGCAAGCTACAGGGGATCCTAGGGTTCTGCTGGTTGAGACTGCTGAGCAGGAGCTCGTTGAAGGCAAGTTGTGCCCTTGATCACTTCTTCTACCCATTCATGTTCTTATTAATCATAATGATCTGCATAGGTTAATTTTGCTGGGACCGAATAGGTTACCCTAGATTTTGACTATCTTTATACCTTGTTTCACCACTAGTTTTACTACTAAACTTTTGGGTAGTACATGCTATTGCTTTATGTGGCTTTGGGTATAGAGATATTCATCACTCATTGTTAAACTTTTTATTATCTGTTTATTATTTACTGTTCATGATAAGATCATTATGTTAATGGGAACATAGAGAACCACCTGGGAAAACAGTGCTACCACAAGGGTTTAATGGGACGCCCTTGGCTGATTAATTAGGAAAGCTAGTGGATGACTACCTTACCCGAAAGGGGCAAGCGCAGTAGGGGAGTGGTCAGTGTAGGGAGGTCCTTGTGTTGATTTTGCTACGATGGCGGTCAGGTGAGGGATTCCTGCACTGGAGCTTCCTATAAACTGTAGCGGGTTTTCTGAAGCTAGTGGAACTTTTTAAAGGCCTCGTAGTGGTACCCTGCCTTGCTTCCTTGGTAGAGGTGTATGGGGTCTGATCAACTCCGTGGCAAATGGGTAACACGACTTATGGGTAAAGATGTGCAACCTCTGCAGAGTGTAAAACTGGTATACTAGTCGTGCTCACAGTCATGAGCGGCTCGGACATTCACATGATTAATTTATGGAACTTAAACTTAATTTGTCATTTCATTGCATTTGGGATTATTTTACTATTACTTTTATTTATTATTTCTAAGCTTTGGTATTTACTTACACTTAGTAACTGCTAATAAAATTTTGACAAACTTCTAAAAGCAATGCTCAGCTTCAACCTTTATTTCATTGATCAGCCTTACACTTCATGAACTCCCACCTTTGGTGAGTTTATGCCACATTATTCCCCACAACTTGTTGAGCGATGAACATGTGTGAGCTCACTCTTGCTATCTCACACCCCCCCACAGGAGAAGAACAGGTGGTCGAAGAGGAGCCGCCTAACACTGAGGCTTTTGACTTGATCTAGGTGGCGTCTCCTAGTCAGCTTTCTGGCGCCAAGGATAGATTTTAGTTCCTGCTATATTCATCTTTTATTTTGTAAGACTTCCGCTATGTAATAAGTACTCTGATTTTATTGTGACATTTATCTCTATAGAGTCTGTTATTATATATGTTGTCTTCTTTGGCGCATGTATGAGATGCACCCGGCTTTGTTCCTTAAAACCGGGTG
Source organism: Zea luxurians (assembly GCA_029449295.1). Classification (NCBI taxonomy): domain Eukaryota; kingdom Viridiplantae; phylum Streptophyta; class Magnoliopsida; order Poales; family Poaceae; genus Zea; species Zea luxurians. Next base: position 203,400,887 of record JAOPSE010000003.1, read on the forward strand.
TGACAGCAGGATTGAGGTTTCCTTTGCATGAAATGATTGGGGATGTTTTGGAAGATTTCGAAATTTATCTTCATTTGCTGACTCCTAATGCCATCGTTAGGCTCAATGTCTTTATCTGGGCTTTTCGAAGCCAAGGAGTGGAGCCGCTTGCTGAAGCTTTCTACCGGGTGCACGAGCTTCATTATCAGACGAAGGCTAGAGAAGATGGGCTTCACAAGAATTTTGGCTATTACAACTTTACTTATCGCAAAGATATGAAGACTCCAGTGGTCAGCTATCGCACCAAATGGCCAACCGGTTGGAAGAATGAGTGGTTTTATGTTAAGGTTGATGAGAAGAAGGAGAAGATAGTTTGAGCCCACTAGTCCTAACCTTCGGGTTAACTAGGCCCCTGTGTGACATGCTGCAAGGGTCACCATGCCGAGAAGCTGTGGGCGAATTACGAGTTGTGTCTGAGCATATCGGTACTAGAGATTTGGTGCAGGAATACTTAGCCAATAGAGTATTTCCGACATTAAAGGAATGGAATATGCCGAAGCTTAAAGGAGAAAAGAAGAAGAATAAACTTGTTCGACTGCCCTATCACTTCAAGTTCAAGAAACATTTCAAAGAGCCTTGCCAAGAATGGTTGGAAATGATTGAAGCTATGTGCAATGAAATTTTGGGCAACTATACTAAGAAAGAAGATCAATTGATGACCGCGGCCTTCGGCACCCAACCGAAATGAAGGCTGAACCGAGTAATGGATGCCCTAAAATTTGAATACCCTGACTATAAACGATTAAACAAGGGTGCCGAAGGGCCAAAGCAAAAAAGAGTTGTCAGTGTTATGAAGAGACAAGCTGCTAGAATGATAGAAGAAGATGAGAAAGCTTTAAAGAAGAAAAAATCCACCCCTGAGCCGAAGGTGGTTGTTTCGAAGAAAAGAAAAGCTGTGGCTGCGAAGCTAAAAACAACTGATATAGAGGAAGAAGTTCCTTCAACGCCTCCTGCTGCTGACGTGGAGGAAATTTTAAAGGTAATGACCGAATCTTTACCTCTCAAGCTAAGTCCACTAGGGCCACAACTGATGAAGCTTTTACAGAAGAAGGAGGAGCCTGCGGCAATTAAGAAGCCTACTGAAAAAGGCGAAGGATTATTACAGTTATTGATGCTATTGAAGAAACGCCACTATCGGCTTCGGCGTCAAAAACACCAGTTGCCGAAGACACTGCAGCTACCGAGGCTGCCCCCGCTGAAGCTGCAACTGTCGAAGCTGAGACGGCTGAAGATACAAATCTGGAGAGCACTTTTTCTGATATTGATAAGATGCTTTTGAATATGGCTACGGAAGAAGCTACTGTAGCTACGGAAGACACTCTAGCCCCAGCGCCCGGGAAAGAGAAGGGGAACGAGAAGGAGATCGCCGAAGATACTTTGGAGATAAAGGATTTTAATTTTCAAAACATACTTGGGCAAAAGCTGTCTAAGGCTGAGAAGGAAGAGCTGAGGGATTATGCAATATCATGCGGCTATCAACCAGGAGCATTGCTCTTCGGTGGCATTGACGAAGAGAGCTTAGGATGTCTCCAGGACCGGACTGGAGTGAAGGATGTCAGCACTATCGAAGAGTGTTGGCTTTCCGAAGCTTGAGGCCGACCTCAGCAGATACCGGCGACAACATATCGCTAGTAGCTTGTTTTATTCTAATTTTAATGTAAAATTCCTACCTTAACTTTTTTATTATTTTCGAGATGAAGGTTGCTTCTGATGAAGGTTATTTTTTCAGAGTCTACTAGTAAGTAAAACCTTGAGGATGCAACAAGACCTCGAGGACAAGAAGAATGAGATTATAATTAAGGGCTTAGAGGCCAAAATTAAAGATCACGAAGCTGCTCTGGAGAAGAAAGATTTCGTGATTCAAACAATGGAGGGTTCGCTGGAAGAAGCCCAAGCCGAGGTTGCTAAATTAAACAGTGAACTCTCCATGAAATCAAAAAGCTTTGAACAACAGAAGAAGGATTTTGATGCAAAGCTTGAAGCTGAATTTGCAAAGAATTCGAACTTGCAAAAGTCATTGAAGGAACTTCAAGATAAATGTCTGAACTTCGGCAACCGTTGCGTGCAACGACTGAAGCAGGTCTTCAACTTAGTTGGAGCCAGTTCTGAAAAGTTTAAACCTTCATCTGAAGACCTGCCAGGCATCTTCGATCATATTGAAGGCGAAGTTGATGCTCTTGATGAAGTCATAGTTGGGCATGGTGACTTCTGCGCTCTGCTAGCTTCTCGTGGCACAGCTGTTGCTTTTATGAAGGCTGGTTGCACACACGGGAATATTGTAAATAGATCGAACTTCAGCTTATCACCAGCAGACCTAAATGACATCCCCGGCCTGGCCCGAAGCATCGGGGAATAGATTCGTAACTCAAATTTGGGTGAAGGGTGGACGAAGCTTGGCTGTTGACGAAGCTCGACGTCACCTCAAACCAGTAATAAACTCATACCTTATGCTTACCTTTTCCTTGAAACTTGAATTTACGTTATAACGCTTTGTTATGTATAGGATGACGAAGCCGAAGAGCAGTGATCCGAAGCTTGGTGGATGACCCGAAGCTTAGCGGATGGTGTTGAAGCCGAAGACATTGCTATGAAAAAACTTTAGAGAAACTTTTGAATTATTCTTGTAAAAAACATTGTAATTTAAGAATCAGATACTACTTTGTAAATTTGTCCATACCTTGTAATATATTTTTACCTTTTCGTCCATGTATGAACTGCTTTGATGTGGACGAAACTTGTATTTTTTGAGCCAAAGGCGAAAAACACCTTCCCTTCTTTTCGTACACAATGAAGCATAAATCTGCTTCTTTTCCTTTCATCGAAGCCTTATCATTAGAGCTGAAGCAACTGTCTATATTTGTATATGATGATGATCCTATGTATGTCTAAATGAATGTATATGAATGCAATGAATTATGTGATGTATTGTGCAAATGAATGTCCAGACACATGCTCACAAAGCCACATCAAAACTCTTCATTCCCTTAGGAATAGCTGAAATCTCTTTGCTGTTTATTTTTCGGCTGCACCGCTTATTTTTCGGTGTAAGTTCTGCATCCCCTTAGGAACGTCTTTTGAACTTCTTCGCCTTCTATTTCGGCGGTATCACCATTGACTTTTCGGTGTAAGTTTTGCATTCCCTTAGGAACATCTTTTGAACTTCTTCGCCTTATATTTCAGCGGTATTTAGCTCTACATTCCCTTAGGAACGACTTTTGAGCAGAAAACATACGCTGCGCTCCCATAGGAACGACTTTTGTAGCTTCGTCGTGCTCTTCATCCCCTTAGGGACGACTTTTGAGCTTCTCCCTATTTTTTTTCTAATTCTGCACTCGATGGTGCATGCTCAGATTTTACATTTTACATATTCTTGGGGGATTTTGCTCTCGTAGAGCTGGATAAGAAAGGAAAAATTACAAACTATGGCCTCATTAAAAACCTTTCTCCCCCTTTAGAAAGGAAAAGGGTTCCATATGAGAAATGAAAAAAGATTACATCAAGTTACACATAATATCGTCGAAGCTCATCCGCATTCCAAGATCTAGGAATATCGTTGCCATCCATGTCCTTCAATCTGTAAGAACCGGGTATTGACGAAGATACCACCAGGAAGGGTCCTTCCCACTTCAGCTGTAGATTGCCTACTGTGTCTGGATTGGCCACTCTCCGAAGTACCAAATGCCCTAGCTTAATGTTTTTCAGCCGAACCTTTCTGTCATGCCATTTTATTGTTTCAGCTTGATATTTATTGATATTCTCCATAGCCTGAAGTCTGGTCCCTTCTATAGCATCTTTTGCCCTAGAATAATCAACTTCGTCCTCTGCCGAAGCTATTGTTCTAATTGACCCTGCCTTGCTTCTTCTGGGGTTATAGCTTCGTCACCAAACTATAACTTGAACGGTGTAAAACATGTTGACCTTGATCTAGTTGTATTGTGGCTCCACAACACTTTAATCAACTCATTTGGCCACTTTCCTCTGGGTTGATTGAAGATTAACTTCATTATTCCCGTCATTATAATACCATTTCCTCTTTCGACCAGCCCGTTTGACTCTGGGTGCCTGACTGATACAAAATGAATCTTCGTGCCAATTTGGTTGCAAAATTTTTTGAAAGTTTCAGCATCAAACTGTGTTCCATTGTCCACAGTTACAGCCTTCGGCGCGCCGAAGTGATAAACGATATTTTGCTAGAAGATTTTCTAGACTGTAACCGAAGTTATTGTAGCCAAAGGCTTTGCTTCAATCCACTTAGAAAAATATTCTACAGCCACCCCGACATATTTCAAATTATCTTGCGCTGGTGGAAGTGGTTCTAACAAGTCCAGGCCCCATCTTTGCAATGGCCATGTTAGCTGTATTAACTGAGTTAATGTCGAAGGTTGTTTTTGGTCTCGTGCACATTTTTGACAATTTTCGCACTTTTGGACTAGATCTGCTGCATCTGAAGCTGCCTTCAGCCAGTAAAATCCCTGTCTAAAAACCTTTCCTAGCAAAGGCCTAGACCCAATATGAGATCCACACAATTCTGCATGTATCTCGTTCATTAGTTCTATACCTTTGGTTCTAGATAAACACTTGAGAAGGGGGAAGGCGGAAGCAAACTCCATGTTTGTATAGTTCCCCTTCTATTATGATATACGGTCTTGTTCTTGCTTCCATTCTTTTATTATAAACTTTGTCGTCCGAGAGGCAGTTTCCCTAGAGGAAAGATATGATTTCAGTCCTCCAATCTTCACTATGTACTGGAGAAATGGCGAGCACTGCTCTCTCCATGAGTTCAACCGAAGGTGCCTTTATTGTTTCAAAAAATACTTCCGAAATTAGAGGGAGCCCCTGAGCCGCTGATTTGGCTAATAGATCTGCATGCTCATTTTCGCCTCTTGGAATGTTCTTGATTGAGAAACCTTCGAAGGAAGCCTCCAACCTTCGGACTGTATCCAGATATCTTTCAAGCTTCAGATCTCTTGCCTTGCTACTTTTGTCCACATGGCCAGAAATAACTTGAGAATCAGTTTTCAGAATGGCCCTTCTTATTCCCATTGCCCTTAACTTCCGAAGGCCCAACAGAAGTGCTTCGTATTCGGCAATATTATTTGTACAACTAAAGTCAAGCTTGGCTGCATAACATGTTCTGACTTTTGATGGTGCCACTAAAACAGCAGTTGCTCCTGCACTGAAGGTTCCCCAAGAACCATCGCAGAACACTGTCCAAGCTTCGGCATCTTTGTTTGTTTCTTCTTCCTAAGCCCCTGGCGTCCAGTCAGCGATGAAGTCTGCTAACGCCTGGGACTGAATTGAAGATCTATGCACATAATCAATGGTGAATTCGTTAAGCTCTGCAGTCCATTTTCCAATCCTTCTAGTAGCTTCTCTGTTCCTCATGATGTCCTTTAGAGGTTGTGACGAAGGAACAATTATGTGGTATGCTTGAAAATAATGCCGAAGCTTTCCGGAGGCCATTAACACAGCATATAATACCTTCTCCAATTTTGTGTAATTTTTCTTTGATGGACTGAAAACTTCAGAGACAAAGTATACTAGAACTTGCTTTTTAGCTTGGTCATCTAGCTTCTCCTGCACCAGCGCTACGCTTACTGCAGAATGCGAAGCTACCACATATAAAAGCAATGGAGCCCCTGGCGTAGGTGGGGTTAATGTTGTCAAATCAATCAAATATTGCTTTAACTCTTCAAAAGCTTTTTGTTGCGTCGGGCCCCACTGAAAGACTTTGGTTGACTTCAGTATTTCAAAAAATGGCAAATTTCTTTCTGCTGATCTTGATATGAATCTGTTTAATGAAGCTAATCTTCCTGCTAGCTGTTGAGCTCCTTTCTTCATACTTGGTGGCTCCATCCAAAGGATAGCTTCGATCTTGCTTGGGTTAGCTTCAATCCCTTTTGTTTATACCAGACAGCCAAGGAACTTGCCCTTCTTCACCCCAAAAACACATTATTCTGGGTTTAACTTTAGACCAACTTGTCTGAAATTGGCAAATGTCTCTTGCAAGTCAGCAATATAATTTTCTTGCTTTGTGCTTTTCACTATAATGTCATCAACATAGGTCAATACAACTGCCTATTTGAGAATGAAGAACCTTGGCTGTCATTCTGCTAAAACTTCCTCCAGCATTTTTAAGCCCCTCAGGCATTCGAAGATAGCAATATGTACCACTGGGGGTTATGAAGCTAGTTTTTGGCTCATCTTCTTTCTTAATCCAGATTTGGTGGTAGCCAGAGTAACAATCCAATAGACTCATAATCTCTGAAGAAGCTGCTGCGTCTACTAGAGAATCTATTATTGGCAATGGGAATTCATCCTTTGGCCAAGCCTTGTTAAGATCTGTAAAACCAATGCACATTCTCCATTTGCCATTGGCCTTCTTCACCATAACAGTATTGGCTAACCATTCTGGGTATTTTACCTCTCTGATGACACCAGCACTGAGAAGTCTTTTCACTTCATTCCATGCACCTTCGACTTTGTCATCAGACATTTTCCGAAGCCTTTGCTTTCTTGGCCTAAAGGATGGGTCCACATTGAGTGAATGTTCAATGACATCTCTGTTGACACCACAGAGATCATTGGGTGACCAAGCAAAGACATCTTTGTTGTTGAACAAAAATCTTATCAAAGTTTTCTCTTGCTCTTCAGATAACTAAGACCCTAGCAGTACCTTTTGCTCTGCTATGTCTTCACATAGAAGCAGAGGCTTCGGCTGATCCGCTAAAACAGCCTTCTCTCTTTTGTATTTGTACTGTTCACAGGCTTCGGCTCCATCTATATTATGGATTGCCTTTAAATCTGTCCAATTTCCTTTAGGTTTTCTAGCAGCCTCTTGACTTCCATGGATAGCAATGGGCCCTTGCTCCGAAGGTATCTTCATACATAAATATGATGGATGAAGTATAGCTTTGAAAGCATTGAGTGTCCCTTGGCCAATGATTGCATTGTATGGGTACTCCATATCAACAATATCAAAAACAATTTGTGCAGTCCTTGTGTTATGAACGAAGTCGAAGGTTACTGGCATTGTGATTTTGCTGAGTGCTACAATTTGCCTTCCTCCGAAGCCACAAAGAGGATGTGTAGCATCATGAATCTTATCCTCTGGCTCTTGCATTTGTCTGAAGGCCTTAGCAAATATGATATCCGCTGCACTGCCTGTGTCAACCAGAACATTATGGACTAGAAACCCCTTAATGACATAAGATATGACCATAGCATCATTGTGAGGGTAATCCTTGAGCTGAAGATCCTCCTGGGAGAAGGTGATTGGGATGTGGGACCATTTGGACTTGATGAAGGGTCCCTACACCCCAACATGCTGCACCCTTCTCTGTGCTTCTTTCTTCTGCTTCTTGTTGACTGGTTCTGAGCATGAACCACCTGTTATCGGGAGCACCAGCTTCGTAGCCGAAGGTGCTATAACTTGGTTGCTGAACGAAGCCATCAGCTCAAAAGTGGAAGTGACTTCACCGGAGGTGGACGCCAATGTTGGAGACTTGTTCTCAAGTGCTATGAATTAAGAACAAGGCAACACAAAATGTTAAGAGTTAATACCCTTCGTCCTTCGAAGCATTATTTCCCATAGGATATAATGATCTTCAGACGAAGGTGATGAAGGACATACCTTCATCATCATAGCGTATGTTAATGAAAGAAGAAGCATATACAATATAAAAGACAACATGAATAATCATACGACATTGTTAATATATTTTTTATTATCATGGATAAACAGAAACAATATTGAATTACATTTGTACCTTCGGCTTGACAGAAAGTAAAAGTCTAAGCGTGACGCACGAGCGAGTACCAGTCAGCGTGAACAGTATAAGGGTACTATTCATCTATTTATAGGCACGGGACACAACCCGGACAGAATTACATTTGTGCCCTTGATAACTAATCATAACCATAACACAAGTTATCATGGACTAAACGGTCTTTTACTCTTTAAGTCGGTGCTGCCCTTCGTCTCAAGGTGCGTCGTCATGCCGAAGCACCCTAGATTGTGGTTTCGACATCGCTCCTGTTTTGATCTTCCGAAGGTGTTTCTTCTCACTGGACCTTCGGCGACGAAGTAGACCGCCAACACTATATAATAGGAGTTCTATACAAAATAAATAAATAATTATATTATAAGGAGACAACGGTCTAGCAACCCAAAGTTGATTGGAAGACGACGGCCTAGATCCCTTACGAACTCGTCACAGCATCCTCGAAGCGCCTCATCATGCGGTACCTGTTCTTGACCTGTGTGTGTGGGGGGTGAGACAGCAAGAGTGAGCTCACATACGTTCATAGCTCAACAAGTTGTGGGGAATAATGTGCATGAACTCGCCAAAAGTGGGAGCTCAGGTGAAGTGTAAGGCTTATCAAAGAGGATGGTTAGAGCTAAGCATTCCGTTTAAAGTTGGTCAAAATTTTATTAGCAGTTACTAAGTTTAAGTAAATACCAACCCAATTAAGTAGTAGAACAAAAGTAATAACATCACCTGCGATGCAATGCATATGAAAAATTGAATTTAGTTCCATAAATTAATCATGTGAGTGTCCGAGCTGCTCATGACTTTGAGCACGGCTAGTATACCAGTTTTACACTCTGTAGAGGTTGCGCATCTTTACCCACATGTCATGTTACCCATCTGCCAAGAGACGGCCAATCCCATACACCTCTACTGAGGAGGCGAGGCAGGGTAACTGTTGGGACCATGCTTCATCGCCGAAGGTCCTGCAGAAAGAAATAGCTGCGGCTGAAGCTGCTCGTACGTGACGACGAAGGTATCATTCATGAAGCTTCGGGATTATAACATATCCGAAGATGAAGGGTCGAACCGACTTAAAGATAGAATGACCTTTTAGCCTGTAGGGGTCTGAGTCATTGCTGTAAACTTTTATGAAGGGCATGATTGTAATTCCTCACAGGCTGTGTCCTGTGCCTATAAATAGTGAACAGTATTCCTTTACTGTTCACGCATTCCTGTAATTGCAAGTGCATCACTCAGGAATTATTACTTGTCAAGGCGAAGGTATAAACATACCTTAAACATTGTATTCAAACATTTTAGATTCAGATAATAAAATATGTGAATGATGCCATTTATCTCCAACATATTTATCTTTAATGTTCTACATTTTACATCGCTTTATATTATCTTTGTCACCTTTGTAATATTATGTTTGTGGCCTTCGTCCGAAGTTCATTAAACCCTTGAGGAGATAATGCTTCAGCGGACAAAGGGCATTTGATATTTAACATCTTTTGTGTTGCCTTGTTCTTAATTCATAGCATTTGAGAACAAGTCCCCAACATTGGCGCCCACCTCCGGTCAACTCACTTCCACTTTTTTTGAGCTAATGGCTTCGTTCAACGATCAAGCTGGAGCTGCTTCGGCTCTGAAGCTGGTACTCCCCATAACAGGCGGTTCATGCTTAGAGCCAGCTAACAAGAAGCAGAAGAAGGAGGCATAGAGAAGGGTACAGCATGTCGGGGTGCAAGGACCCTTCATCAAGTCAAGATGGTCTCACATTCCAATTACCTTCTCTCAAGAAGATCTTCAACTCAAGGACTACCCACACAACGATGCTATGGTTATCTCTTGTGTGATCAAAGGATTTCTGGTCCATAATGTTTTGGTTGATACAGGCAGTGCAGCAGATATCATATTTGCTAAGGCTTTCAGACAAATGCAAGAGCCCGAAGACAAGATCCATGATGCTACGCACCCTCTTTGTGGCTTCAGAGGGCGGCAAATTGTAGCACTTGGGAAGATTACCATGCCAGTAACCTTCGGATTTGTCAACAACACAAGGACTAAGCAAATTGTGTTTGACATTGTTGACATGGAGTATCCTTACAATGCTATCATTGGTCGTGGTACTCTCAATGCCTTCGAAGCAATTCTTCATCAAGCTTACCTTTGCATGAAGATACCTTCGGACCAAGAGCCCATTGCTATTCATGGAAGTCAGGAAGCTGCCAGAAGGGCCGAAGGAAATTGGACAGATTCAAAAGCAATCCATAACATAGATGGAGCTAAAGCTTGTGAGCAGTACAAGTTCAGAAGGGAAAAAGCTGCTTTGGCTGATCAGCCGAAGCCCATGCTCTTATGTGAGGATATAGCAGAGCAGAAGGTACTATTGGGATCTCAATTGTCCGAAGAACAGGAGAAAACCTTGATAAGGTTTTTGTTCAACAACAAAGATGTCTTTGCTTGGTCAGCTAATGATCTTTGCGGAGTTAACAGGGATGTTATTGAACACTCGCTTAATGTTGATCCATCATTCAGACCCAGGAAGCAGAGGCTTCGGAAGATGTCTGATGACAAGGCTGAAGGTGCTCGGAATGAAGTGAAAAGACTCCTCAGTGCCGGAGTTATCAGAGAGGTAAAGTACCCAGAATGGCTGGCTAACACTATTATGGTAAAGAAGGCCAATGGTAAATGGAGGATGTGTATCGACTTTACTGATCTCAATAAGGTCTGTCTGAAGGACGAGTTTCCATTGCCGAGGATAGATTCCTTAGTTGATGCAGCAGCTTCATCAGAGCTCATGAGTCTGTTGGATTGTTATTCAGGCTATCATCAAACCTGGATGAAGAAGGAGGATGAGCCGAAGACCAGCTTCATAACCCCTAGTGGAACATATTGTTACCTTCGGATGCCTGAAGGGCTTAAAATGCTGGAGGAAGCTTCAGCAGAATGACAGTGAAGGTTCTCCATTCTCAGATAGGCAGGAATGTGCTAACTTATGTTGATGATATCATTGTGAAAAGCACGAAGCAAGATAATCACATTGCTGATCTGCAGGAGACCTTCGCTAATTTTAGACAGGCTGGTTTAAAGCTGAATCCTAGAAAAATGTGTCTTCGGAGTGAAGAAAGGGAAATTTCTTGGTTGTCTAGTTTCAACAAAAGGAATTGAGGCTAATCCAAACAAAATCGAAGCTATCCTTCGAATGGAACCACCAAGTACAAAGAAGGGGGCTCAAAGATTGACAGGAAGACTGGCATCTCTCAACAAATTCATATCTAGATCAGTAGAGAGAAATTTACCATTTTTCGAAGTGCTGAAGTCAGCCGAAGTTTTTCAATGGGGACCAGTCCAGCAGAAAGCCTTCGAAGAGCTGAAGCAATATTTAATAGATCTAACAACACTAACTCCACCAACGCCAGGGGCTCCTTTGTTATTATATGTGGCAGCTTCGCACTTAGTGGTAAGTGCAGCACTTGTTCAGGAGAAGCTTGAAGGCCAAGTCAAAAAGCAGGCCCCAATATACTTTGTATCCGAAGTTCTTAGTTTATCAAAGAAAAATTATACAGAATTGGAGAAGGTATTGTATGCTGTTTTGATGGCCTCCAGGAAGCTTCGACATTATTTTCAAGCTTATAATATAATTGTTCCTTCTTCACAACCGTTGAAGGATATTATGAGAAAACGAGAAGCTACTGGAAGGATTGGAAAATGGGCTGCAGAGCTCAATGAATTTTGTATTGATTATGTGTATAGATCTTCGATTCAGTCCCAAGCGTTGGCAGACTTCATTGCTGACTGGACGCCAAGGGCTCAGGATGAAGAAACGAATAAAGATGCCGAAGCATGGACAGTGTTTTGCGATGGGTCTTGGGGAACCTTCGGAGCAAGAGCAGCTGCTGTGTTGGTTTCACCTTCCAAAGTTAAAACTTGTTATGCGGCAAGACTTGATTTCAGTTGCACAAACAATATTGTTGAGTACGAAGCTCTACTCTTGGGTCTTCGGAAGTTAAAGGCAATGAGAATCAGAAGGGCCATTCTTAAAACTGATTCCCAAGTTATTTCTGGTCATATTGACAAGAGCTATAAGGCAAGAGATCCGAAGCTTGAAAAATATTTAGATACAGTCCGAAGGATTGAGGCTTCCTTTGAAGGATTCTCTGTTAAAAACATTCCTCGTGGAGAAAATGAATATGCTGATCTATTAGCCAAGTCAGCAGCACAGGGGCTGCCTTTACCTTCGGAAGTATTTTTCGAAACAATAAAAGCACCTTCGGTCGAGCTTCTTGAAAGAGCGGTCCTCAACATATCCCCTGTTTATAGTGAAGATTGGAGAACTGAAATCATCTTTTTCCTTCAGAGTAATTTTCTTTCAGATGACGAAGCTTATAACAGGAGGATAGAAGCAAGAGCTCGACCATATGTCATTATAGAAGGGGAATTATACAAGCGTGGGGTCTGTTCCCCGTTGCTCAAGTGTTTATCCAGAGCCGAAGGCATAGAATTGATGAAGGAAATACATGCAGGCCTGTGTGGATCTCATATTGGATCTAGGCCTTTGTTGGGAAATGTTTTTCGCCAAGGATTTTATTGGCCAAAAGCAGCTTCGGATGCAGCGGAACTAGTGCAAAAGTGCGAAGGTTGTCAGAAATGTGCAAGAGATCAAAAACAACCTTCGTCTCTAACTCAGTTAATACAACCCACTTGGCCGTTGCAAAGGTGGGGCCTTGATTTGTTTGGTCCGCTACCACCAGCACAAGGAAATTTAAGATATGTTGTAGTGGCAGTGGAATATTTTTCTAAATGGATTGAGGCAAAGCCTTTAGCCACAATAACTTCGGTCACTGTCCAAAAGTTTTTCTGGCAAAACATTGTTTGTCGCTTCGGAGTGTCGAAGGCCATCACTGTGGACAATGGAACGCAGTTTGACTCCGAAGCTTTTAAAGAGTTTTGTGACCAAATTGGCACGAAGATCCATTTTGCGTCAGTTCGACATCCAGAATCAAATGGACTAGTTGAAAGAGCTAATGGGATCATAATGACAGGAATAATGAAGTCAATCTTCAATCAGCCCAGGGGAAAGTGGCCAAAAGAATTAATCAAAGTGGTGTGGAGCCATAACACAACAGCGTCAAGATCAATAGGCTTTACACCATTCAAACTATTGTTTGGTGATGAAGCAATAACCCCGGAAGAAGCCAAAGCAGGATCAATAAGAACAATAGCTTCGGCAAAAGGCGAAGATGAAGCTGACTGCTCTGTGGAAAAAGATGCTATAGAGGGGATCAGGCTTCAGGCTGTGGAAAACATCAATAAATACCAAGTCGAAACAATAAAATGGCGTTATAGAAAGGTTCGATTGAAGAATATTAAGCTAGGACATTTGGTGCTTCGAAGAGTGGCCAACCCAGACACAGTAGGCAAACTACAGCTGAAGTGGGAAGGCCCTTTTTTGGTAGTATCTTCGTCAAGACCCGGTTCCTACAGATTAAAGGATATGGACGACAACGACATCCCTAGATCGTGGAATGCGGATGAGCTTCGGCGATATTATGTTTAGCTTGATGTAATTTTTTCTATTCTTTTTTGTGGAACCCTTTTCCTTTCCAAAGGGGGAGAAAGGTTTTTAATGGGGCCACAACATGTAATTTTCCTTATTTCAATTCTATAAGAATGATATCCCCCAAAAATGTAAATGTAAATGCAAAGGAAAAAGAAAAGAAAACAGGAAGAAGCTCAAAAGTCGTTCCTAAGGGAATGCAGAGCTTACAGCGAAAAGTCAACGCTGATTCCGCCGAAAGTAGAAGGCGAAGAAGCTCCTAAGGGGCGCTTACAGCGAAAAGTCAACGCTGATTCCGCTGAAAGTAAAAGGCGAAGAAGCTCCTAAGGGAGGCTTACAGCGAAAAGTCAACGCTGATACACCGAAAAGTAAACGGTGAAGCCGAAAAGTAAACGGCAGAAAGATTTGAATCATTCCCAAGGGGATGAAGGTCTATGATTGTGGTTTTTTAATATGTGTCTCGATATTCATCTTCACGATACGTTACATCATGTCATTTGCACTCATAAACATTCATTTAGACATATAGAATCATCATCATACCACACAAAAAAGACAGATGCTTCGGCAATAAGGAAAAACTTCGTAGAAAGAGGAAGTTTTCATGCTTCGTTGTGTACGAAAAGAAGGGAAGGTGTTTTTCGCCTTCGGCTCAAAAAGAGAAGTTTCGTCCACAGCAAAGTAGATTGTACACGGATAAAGGAGATAGAATATATTACAAGGTATGTACAAATTTACATAAGTTTTTTCCATAATGATATTACAAAGATCCCTTCAGAATTTTTTGTAGGAAAGTCTATTTTAGCAACTATCAAGCTTCAGCTTCGTCATCCTGCACATATTAAGGAGTAGAATAAGAAAGGTGCAAATTTCAAGGAGAAGGTAAAAGTAACAAATATAAGTTTCTTACCGGCTTAAGGTGACTTCGAGCTTCGTCACCAGCCATCCTTCGCCCGCCATTTACCCAAATTTGGGTCATAAATCTATTTCCGATGCTTCGGGCTAGGCTCGGGATATCAATCAAATCTGCTGCTGACAAGCTAAAGTTTGGCCTATTCACAATTTTCCCATGAGTACAACCGGCCTTCAGAAAAGCGGCAGCTGTGCCTCGAGAAGCTACCAGGGCGCAGAAATTGGCATGCCCACCAATAACTTCGTAAAGAGCATCAACCTCGCCTTCAATATGTTCCAAGGTGCTGGGCAGGTTTTCGGCTGAAGGTGAAAATTTTTCAGAGCTGGCTCCGATAGAGTGAAATACGTCCTTCAGCCGCTGCACGCATCGGCTGCCGAAATTTAGACATTTCTCTTGGAGATCCTTCAATGATTTTTGCAAATTTGAATTTTTCTCGACCTCAGTCTTGAGACTTGCTTCAAGCTTCTCCTTTTCTTGCTCATATTTTTCTGACTTTTCGAGTAATTCATTCTTTAAACTGTCATTTTCCGCTTGGACTTCGGCCAAGGAGCCTTCCATAGACTGAATAATAAAGTCTTTCTTTTCTAAAGCACCTTCGTGTTCTTTAGCCATAATTTCAAGATCTTGAATGGCGAAGTCCTTCTTCTTCAGAACAGCTTCGTAGTTTTCAACTTTTTCTTCTAAATTTTTGATGATAGCTTTATTCTTCTCCTCTTCAAGATCTTGTTGCATTTTCAGCACTTTACTTAATAATATACTCTGCCAAAACAACCTTCGTCAGAGAAAGACATAAAAAATAACAATAAAATAATAATAATATTTTTACCTTAAAATTCGCGTAGAGCAGGCTGCCAGCGACATGATGTCGCTGGTACCTGCAGAGGTCTACTTCTATCTTCGGCAAGCCAACGCTTTTGGAGAGGGTTCTAACAATTTTGGCCTCGGTGCGGTTCCAAAGGCATCTTAGCTTCCCTTCGTTGACCCCACCAAATAGCATAGCCCCTGATTTATATCCTCAAGATATGGCATATTTTTTCAACTCTTCTTTTTTGGCGTCTGTTAACTCTTGTCCAAGCAAATCTTGAAAGTTAAAATCTCCTTCTTCCGAAATTTCATCAATATGCTTTTTCCCCTTTTCAGTTGTCGTGTTCACCGCAGCCATAACAGCTTCTTCTTCAGCCATTTTCAGGAGTATATTGTCAATAACCTCAAGTGTGGTTTCCAGGTTCGACACTTCGGTGGTCCCGGCTTCGGCCCCGGTAGCTTCGGCTTCGGCCCCAGTAGCTTCGGCTTCGCTGGTTTCAGCTTCAGTGGTCTCCACTCTGGTAGCTTCGGCTGCGGCGTCTTCGGCTTCGGCAGTCTCGGCAAAGACAATTTTTGACACCGTCGCCGGTGACGGCATCTGATGGATCACATCTGTCACTTGAATGATTCTCCGTTTTTTCGGCTTCGCAGAACTTTCTGCTGCCGAAGTTTTTTCGTCCTTCTGAAAAAACTTTGTCAGTTCCGGTGCCAGCGGACATAGCTTGACAGGCAAAGATTCAGTCATTACCTTCAAAATTTCTTCTACTTCGGCAGCAGAAGGTGTCACAGACACTTCCTCATCTCGGACCAATCTCTCTGGTTCTGGAGACGCAGGCTTCGGAGATACAGCTTTTCTCTTTCTTGGAGCAACTACTTTCGGTTCAAGCTTTTCTTTCTCCTTTTTTGGTTGATCTTCGTCGTCTTTAATTAAAGTGCTAGCCACTCGTTTTCTTTTCTGCCCTTCGACACCCTTGTCTAGCCGCTCGTAGTCAGAGTATTCAAAGCCTATAGCATCAAGCACTCTGTTTAGCCTTCGTTTCGGTCGGGTGCCGAAGGCTGCTGTCATCAATTGATCTTCTTTTTTAGAATAATTCCCAAGAATTTCAGTACTCATTACTTCGATTGTTTCGAGCCATTCTTGGCAGGGTTCTTTAAAATATTTCTTGAACTTGTAGTGGTAGGGCAGGCGGACAAGTTCCCCCTCTTTCTTCTCTTTTTCGAGCTTCGGCATAGCCCATTCCTTCATAGTTGGAAATATTTTGAACGACAGAAATTCGTGCACAAGATCTCTAGTGCCAATGTGCTCAGCAATAGTCCTGAATTCAGCCAACGCGATTTGAGTTGGACCTTCTGGTGTAATATTGCAGTGGGGTCTGGTCTCTCTGAAGATCAGTTCAAGCGGACTCTGTACTAGCTTCTCCTTGTCATCGTCAACTTTGACGTAGAACCATTCCGATTTCCAGCCTGTCGGCCACTTGCTTCGGTAGCTGATCAAAGGAAATTTTGTAGTCTTCCGATAGGCAAAGTTATAACAACCAAAATTTTCATGTAACCCATCCTTTCTGGCCTTAGTTTGATAATGTAGCTCGTGTACCCGACAGAAACCTTCGGCAAATGGCTCCACCCCCTGGCTTCGGAGAGCCCAAATATAAACACTAAGCCTAACAATAGCATTAGGAGTTAGTTGATGAAAATAGATACCAAACTTCTTTAGCACATCGGCAATCATCCTATTTAAAGGAAATCTCAAACCAGCTTTGAGGAAACTCTTGAAAATCACTATTTCATCTTTCTGTGGCTTCGGAGTAGTTTCTTCTCCACCGAAGCGAATCATCTTTTTCTCATCTTCGCTAAAGTAGCCCGACTTTACCATCTTCGGAAAATCAGCCTTGGAGATGGTTGACTTTCCGAAGTCCAGGTGGCTAGGCTTGCTTGGTATTGCGATATTGTGATCATCTTCAGAATCAGTCTCTTCAATATCTGCTTGTTCTGCTTCGGCAGCAGGGGTGTTCTCCGATGTCACCAACCCACATCGCCTCATTGCTTCCAAAATAGGGACAGTTTCCGCAGCTTTGGCTTCGTCTCCTTCGCGCTCAGCCCTAGCAGTAGAGCGCACTCTGGCCATTTGATTTTGAATATCTTGAAAATTGCTCGGAAATTAATAACCTTTCCCTCGAAGCCCTTCTTCTGACGAAGCAGACGCTAAACTAGAGCTTCGTTCGAATGCGAAAGTCAAGCTTCAGCTATGGTTAAAAATTTTGGTAGCAAAACAGTGCAATAGCAATGAATGCTGTGGTAACTTCACACCTACCCGTCTATTTATATAGTGTTGCAGGAAAGAAGGTGAATTGTCAGGATTTTTACACCAAGCAAACAGTTGCTCGCACCCGCTGAACGGTGGGCCGCAAAAACCAGAATAGTGAACCTGCATGGTGGAATCGCTACGCGCTCGAAAACTGTATCGTTTCTCGACAACGAGCTCAGGGAAGGTGTTTTTCGGACCTTCGGCTTCCTGAAGCCTAAGAGACTTTTTTCACGGATCAAGCTCGTTATGAAAAATGATCTAGCACCGCGAAGGGGCTACTGTTGGGACCATGCTTCGTCGCCGAAGGTCCTGCAGAAAGAAATAGCTGCGGCTGAAGCTGCTCGTACGTGACGACGAAGGTATCATTCATGAAGCTTCAGGATTATAACATATCCGAAGATGAAGGGTCGAACCGACTTAAAGATAGAATGACCTTTTAGCCTGTAGGGGTCTGAGTCATTGTTGTAAACTTTTATGAAGGGCATGATTGTAATTCCTCACAGGCTGTGTCCTGTGCCTATAAATAGTGAACAGTATTCCTTTACTGTTCACGCATTCCTGTAATTGCAAGTGCATCACTCGGGAATTATTACTTGTCAAGGCGAAGGTATAAACATACCTTAAACATTGTATTCAAACATTTTAGATTCAGATAATAAAATATGTGAATGATGCCATTTATCTCCAACATATTTATCTTTAATGTTCTACATTTTACATCGCTTTATATTATCTTTGTCACCTTCGTAATATTATGTTTGTGGCCTTCGTCCGAAGTTCATTAAACCCTTGAGGAGATAATGCTTCAGCGGACAAAGGGCATTTGATATTTAACATCTTTTGTGTTGCCTTGTTCTTAATTCATAGCATTTGAGAACAAGTCCCCAACAGTAACACTACGAGGCCTTTACAAAGTTCCACTAGCTTTAGAAAACCCGCTATAGTTTCTAGGAATCTCCAATGCAGGGATCCCTCACCTGACCGCCATCGCAGCAAAATCAACCTAAGGACCTCCCTACATTGACCACTTCCCTACTGCCCTTGCCCCTTTTGGGTAAGGTAGTCCTCCACTAGCTTTCCTAATTAGTCAGCCAAGGGCATCCCATACCACCCTTGTGGTAGCACTGTTTTCTCGGGTGGTTCTCCATGTTCCAATTAACATAATGATCTTAACATGAACAATAAATAACAACTGATAACAAAATTAATCATGAATAATATGTATCTCTATACCCAAAACCACACAAAGCAATAGCAGGTACTACCCAAGAATTCAGTGGTGAACAAGGTATAAAGATAGTCAAACTAGGGTAACCTATTGGGTCCCATGAAAATTAACCTATGCAGATCATTATGATTAATCAGAACATGACTGGGTAAAAAAGAAGTGATCAAGGGCACAACTTGCCTGGCACTTGAGATTCCAGGTACCAACTTGCTCTTCAAGTGACTCGTAACCTCGCTGCTAGTCGTAGCAATACAAACAAACATGGTATAGACAAAATTAACATCACACCAAACATAAGAATAAACTGCATAATAATGATCTACGCGTTGCTACGAGATCGTGGGTTCGAGAACCACTAAATTCGGTGTTACGGATAAGAAGTTATGATTTTCTAAAGATTTAATAGTGGTGTATAAAAGAAATTAATACAAAATTTCAGTTTAGGTTTCATAACAAAATAAAGTTACTGGATGATAAACAATATTATTACAAGTCTAATGCAACTAGAATGGATCAAAACGGAGTTACAATTATTGAGTTGTGAATTTATGGAGTTGTTAAGTACATGGTATAGATTAATTGAGATGAATAATTTTAATTCATGTTTCATTGCTAAATAGAGGTACTAAGTGGTAGATAATATTAAAACAAAATTATTGCAACTAGAACGGATCAATTTGGAGTTAGAATGAGTTTACTATGAAGTAAACAAGTTTATGGATTTATTTTGATACTAAAAACCTATTTCTTTATTAATTTCTCAATATCCTAAGTGTTCTGGGCCGAGGACACTAATATCAGAGAGCCTAGGGTTAAATTTGCAAAACTCTGCCAGACTCAGACTACTCTCGCGGGGACAGTGGGTTGATTTGTGAAAAGGGCAGGGGCTCTTTTATAAGATACTCGACTGAAGGGGTACCATGACATGTGAGCCACCAGATTCAAGATTAGTGGCCCAGATTAGATCGTTCCCCAAACGAACCGATATGTAATATCAACCGCAGGATCGGAGATCGATGGTTCGGATCGGAAGCCGATCCACCCAATCTGTGCCAGCCCTAAAACCCTACGATCCAGATCCAACGGCCGTATTAAATGAAACAAAGAGGTACATGGTTTTTAATTTGGGCCTCCCATTAGTGATCCGACGGACCACAACGATCTTCTTCCTTTCGTCCACCAGAGCAGTGGCGTAACAGAGCAGAGTGGCGCAGCCCGCCGGCGAGGCCACGGTCGGCGCCCCGATGCTCTAATCCATGGGTAATTTGGTGCCACACGATGAGGGAATGGAGTAGAACTCGAATGCGGAACCAATTTCTGCTATTAAATTCTCGACGATCCCAGCCACGGAATGGCGCGGCCCGTGGCAGCGCCAGGCTTCACGGCGAGCAATTCCTCTAGCCCTGACGCAAGCCAACCAGTGCAACGTGATCCAGTACAAAGGCAGTTCAAGAGGGAGTAATCCGTACCATGAATTCGGTGGCGCTATGCCCTAACCGCGGTGGAGGTCGAACCACGACGGCAAAGATAGAGTCTGACAAGGTAGCCACCCTGCCCGGATACCCAACCATGACCGCCCATGTAGAGCCCAGGTATACGAGCTTTGGTGATTGACCGACAAGCCGTTACGGCCGCAGTGAGGTCGCAGATGGCCTGCGTGCACGTGTGGTCCTTCACAGATCCCACCTCGCGGGACAAATTTCTTCTCTCTCTCGCTCTGATGTCCTCTGCGCTCCATGGATGATGGGGGGCACGACCCCATCTTTATACCCCGAGAGGTGCGCAGTGGTCGGGAGGTTTGTTACGCCGGTGGCGCACTTTCAGCGGAGTCCGTCCTGATCCATAGCACAGAAATCGGTCGGCTGTTTGAAGAGGACGAAGCTGACCACTAGGTTCCTGTTAGAAATATGCCCTAGAGATAATCATAGAGATGAGCATATTTCTTTGTATCCATGATATATATATTGCTTAATTGAATATCCATGGAAGGCACCTTGTATTGATTAGCAATTATGTGAATTGTTTGTGAGATTCTTTACTTATATGGTTATTCTAAATGATGTCCCTAGTCAGAGTCGATGACTAGCACATGTATTAGTTGATGACTACATTTCACAAGTCATGAACATGGAGATGTTAAACTAATAATGTGGGCGCATGTATGACATGTGGCTGGACCGACCCAACGTGAGATATTGTAATATAGTTCTCTTCTTGCAACATGAATACTGTATCCTTAGACCTGAGATTGTCGCATGTTCTCAAGATGTGAATTGACTTACTTAGGGACTATCAAACGCTATCCCGTAACTGGGTAGTTATAAAGGTAGTTTTGGGTTTGTCAGGAAGCATGCTATGAGGCATGGTCAGTCAAGATGGAATTTGTCCCTCTCTTTGTGAGAGAGATATCTCTGGGCCCCTCGAGTGATTGGATCAAGAAATGCATGGCCGTGCTAGGGTTAAGAGTTAACCATTGAAAGGATTCCAATTCACAGTATCGAGAAAGAGAGGTCAGCTTGGAGCCAGACCAAATATCGTGAGACAAAGGGAACAGCATGTACTTAATGTCGCAATGGTTCGTCTGATATGATCTTTACGTACACATATGAGTTGACATGTCTTGCTAGAGGCCGCTGTCAATTATTGGGCCAAGTAAGAGTACTCAGGCTATGTCTATTTGTACGTGAACCTATAGGGTCACACACTTAAGGGGAAGGAAGCCTAATTTGGATTAGATCCGAAATTAGACTGGGCTTTAGGGTTAATGATGGGCCTCGGCGTCAGAAGCCCACCATAACGCCTATATAATGAGGGGCGGGGGCGCGGTTAAGGATAACCTAATTCGCCACCTGCAAACTAGCAGCCGCCGCTCGCCTCTCGCCCTCGCCAAGCCGCCGTCGCGAACCTAGCAGTTCGGTACGCGGTGCTTCCTCCCTGTACGTGTGGATACCTCGGAGGTGCTGCATCTGGAGCACTTGGACGAACCGTGCGAGGACGTGAAGAACGCCGGCGACTACACGGCACTGCTCGACGCGTTCGTCTACATCGAGATGTCTTCCGCTGCTCTGCTCGTCTAGTGGTAATTCCATGACCTATAACCGCAGTAGTTCTTGGTATTATGGGGATGAAAATTTTGTTTTTGCGCTAGCGTAGCCTCCCCGTAATCCTACAGTTCCCACATGGCAGTGACTGAGGGAAGCGTGTGTGTGAGGTGGCTGAGGGGCTGGATAGTCGGGCCCAGGCGTAAGCGTAACCTGAGAGCGCGCGCAACACCGACCCAATGGGCCCACATGACCGCAACTGAACAGCGTGTGTGAAGAAGAGTAGTCGGCTGATCCAAAGCGTATATGTAATTTGTTTACCAGCATACGTTAGATAGGTCTTGAAGGACTCATCACCTGGAGGATGGCATACCTATATCATGGAGATGGAGATCATCGTGATGGACAGATTATTGGAGATGGGGATCACCATGTGACAGCAAGCCATACCGAATCACAACTGTTGTGTGAATGCCATTCTTATTGTTCTACTTGTTTATATTGCATATATGTCCTTGCGTGCGATGTTATAAGTAGGACGATCCCTCATAAATGTTTAAGCTTTAATGCCTCTCCAAACCTTGCACTATCATAAGTCTTGTACAATTGGTGGTGGGTCTATGAAATTAGGGTGCCACCAGTTTTCCTTGACTAGATAGGTTTGTATCAGATACGAACTGCAGAAAGGGTTGGTTAACTTAAACAAAGTCAGCTTAATGGTTAAGGACTTTGAGGCATAAGGTTGGGAGCCGAGACATAGAGATGTCACCCAACAACAGGAGTCATATATATGATATGATTAGCAAGGAGTTGCTTACCGATCTACCTTGTCTTCTAGCGGTGATGCTAATGCTCACTAGTAGACTTGTTAGTTGTGGGTTCTGAATCACTAAGTATCAATCGAGGGATATTGATTTTAGTGGGAGTAGACTATTAAATGTTTAATATGATTTACTCTGTCATGGATATTTTTGTCTTAGTATTTTGCATTATTTTGTTGTAGACAAATGGCACCTAGCACACCAACATTTACTTTGCGATCAATTCTTGAAAAGGATAAGTTAAATGGAACAAACTATACGGATTGGATCCGTAACCTAAGAATTGTTCTCAGGGCTGAAAAAAGGAAGACGTTCTAGACACCCCACTACCAGAGGATCCTGGTGAAAATGCAACTGCTGCAGCTAAAACCGCTTACAAGAAAGCAATGGATACTAATCTTGAAGTGAGTTGCCTAATGCTTGCTTGCATGGAGCCTGAGCTGCAGATGCAGTTTGAGACAAACCATGAGGTACACGATATGATCGTGGCGCTCAAGGATATGTTCCAGACTCAGGCTAGGACTGAAAGGTTCAATGTGTCCAAAGCCTTTCTGGAATGCAAGCTAGCAGAAGGCGCAGCAGTTGGGCCACACGTAATCAAAATGGTTGGTTACAGTCAGAGGTTGGAGAAGCTAGGCTTCCCAATAAGCCAAGAGTTGGCCACTGACTTCATTTTGGCATCTCTTCCGCCCAGCTATGGAAACTTCATCACGAGCTACCATATGCATGGGGCGGAGAGGGGCCTCAATGAATTATGTGGCATGCTGAAAACAGTAGAGGGGGACATAAAGAAAAGCGCTGGCAGCAGCGGCCATGTGATGGCGGTCCAAAACAAACCCAACTTTAAGAAGAAGGGTAAATCTCAAAAGAAGAAGGGCAAGGCAAAGGATACAGTATCCAAGCCAAATCAAAAGCCCAAGACTGGATCAGCTGCAGATGCAGAGTGCTTTTATTGCAAAGAACTTGGTCACTGGAAAAGGAATTGCAAGCAGTACTTGGCCTCTATTAAGGATCGCTGGCGGTAAGGGTACAGCCGCAGCAGGTACACTTGCTATTCACATTACAGAAATTTTTCTTGCTGATTCTTATATTAATTCTTGGGTATTTGATACCGGATCGGTTGCCCATATTTGCAATTCGATGCAGGGAATGATAAGAAGTAGAAGCGTGAAAAGAGGAGAAATTGATTTCCGGGTAGGCAATAATGCAAGAGTTGCTGCGTTGACCGTCGGGACGATGCAACTCCACCTCCCATCAGGATTTATTTTGGAGTTAAATAATTGTTATCTAGTTCCTAGTATGAGTCGAAACATTATGTCTCCTTCATGTTTGATGAAGGATGGTTATTCATTTGCGAGTGAAAACAATGGTTGTGTGATCTCTAAGAATGGCATGTTTGTGGCTTTTGCATCCATTATGAATGGGTTATTCATTTTAAATCTTGATGATGCACCTATCTGTAATATTAGTGCTAAAAGGCCTCGGCCTAATGATTTAAGTCCTACCTACATGTGGCACTGTCGTTTGGGTCATATAAGTGAGAATCGCATGAAGAAGCTTCATTCTGATGGGCTTTTAACTTCGTTTGATTTTGAATCATACGAGACATGTGAAGCTTGCTTACTTGGTAAGATGACCAAGGCGCCCTTCACGGGTTTACCGGAGAGGACGTTAGATTTATTGGAACTCATACATACTGATGTGTGCGAACCAATGAGTACGACAGCTAGGGGAGGATTCCAATACTTCATAACCTTCACTGATGATTTTAGTAGATATGGGTATGTCTACTTAATGAAACACAAGTCTGAATCCTTAGAAAAATTCAAAGAGTTTCAGAATGAAGTAGAAAATCAGCGTGGCAAGAAAATTAAAGCACTGCGATCAGATCGTGGTGGTGAATATTTGAGTCATGAGTTTAGCAATCATCTAAAGAGTTGTGGAATTGTTCCACAGCTTACGCCGCCTGGAACGCCTCAGAGGAATGGCGTGTCTGAGCGACGTAATCAGACTTTATTGGATATGGTTCGATCAATGATGAGCCAGTCGGACCTACCTTTGTCGTTTTGGGGATACGCTCTAGAAACAGCAGCTTTCACACTAAATAGGGTACCGTCTAAGTCCGTAGTTAAGACACCATATGAGATGTGGACTAGGAAGACTCCCAGCTTGTCTTTTCTGAAGATTTGGGGTTGTGAGGTTTACGTCAAGCGACTACAGTCGGATAAACTCACTCCAAAATCGGACAAGTGCATGTTCGTGGGATATCCAAAGGAAACTTTAGGATATTACTTTTACCACCGGTCAGAGGGCAAAGTGTTTGTCGCCCGGAATGGTGTGTTCTTAGAGAAAGAGTTTCTCAAAAGAGAGAAAAATAAACAAAAGGTGTATCTTGAAGAAGTTCAGGATGAGCCAGTGGGACAAGATTCAACAAGTGATGCTAATGTAGCAGAACAAGTTGAGACGTCTATGGCAAGAGAATCACCACCACAACCACGAAGGTCAGCAAGGCTTCGCGAGGCACGAGGAGAAGTGCTATTGTTGGGCAATGGGGAAGTGTTGTTGTTAGACAACGACGAACCTGCAACATATTCAGAAGCGATGATGGACCCAGATTCCGAGAAATGGCATGTCGCCATGAGATCCGAGATAGATTCCATGGGAGAAAATCAAGTTTGGAACTTGGTTGACCCGCCTGATGGTGTTAGACCTATAGAATGCAAATGGATCTATAAGAAGAAGAAAGACATGGATGGAAATGTTCACATCTATAAGGCTCGACTTGTTGCAAAGGGTTTTCGACAAGTTCAAGGAGTTGACTATGACGAGACATTCTCGCCAGTAGCGATGCTTAAATCTATTCGGATCATTCTAGCTATTGCCGCATATTTTGATTATGAGATTTGGCAGATGGATGTCAAAACAGCTTTCCTTAATGGAAACCTAGATGAGGACGTGTATATGATACAACCCGAGGGTTTTGTCGATCCGATCAATGCTGGAAAGATATGCAAACTTCAGAAATCCATTTATGGGTTGAAGCAAGCATCTCGGAGTTGGAACATTCGTTTTGATGAAGTGATCAAAGGGCTTGGTTTTCATTAGAATGAAGAAGAAGCTTGTGTTTACAAGAAGGAAAGTGGGAGCGCTGTTGTATTTCTAATCTTGTATGTGGATGACATATTATTGATTGGGAATGACATTCCTATGCTGGAGTCCGTCAAGGCTTCACTGAAAAAGAGTTTTTCTATGAAGGACTTAGGGGAAGCAGCATATATTTTGGGCATAAGGATCTATAGAGATAGGTCGAAGAGGCTTATAGGATTAAGTCAAGATACGTACATTGACAAGGTTTTGAAACGGTTCAACATGGAACAGTCCAAGAAAGGGTTCATACCTATGTCACATGGTAAACACCTTAGCCAGATGCAATGTCCTGCAACGGCTAATGAGCGGGAGCGCATGAGTAAGGTACCATACGCCTCAGCAATTGGTTCAATCATGTATGCCATGATAAGTACACGCCCAGATGTTTCATACGCTATAAGTGCTACGAGTAGATACCAGGCTGATCCAGGTGAGGATCACTGGACAGCGGTAAAAGGCATTCTTAAGTACTTAAGAAGGACTAAAGATATGTTCCTGGTATATGGGGGTAAGGAGGAGCTCGTTGTAACTGGTTACACCGATGCTAGCTTCCAAACTGACCCAGACGAGTTAAAATCGCAATCAGGTTTTGTGTTCACAATAAATGGTGGTGCTGTTAGTTGGAAGAGTTCCAAACAGGAGACTGTGACTGATTCTACAGCAGAAGCCGAGTACATTGCAGCTTCTGAATCTGCGAAGGAAGGTGTTTGGATAAGAAAGTTCCTCATCGAGCTTGGTGTGTTTCCTAATGCATCTAGCCCATTGAACCTCTACTGTGACAACAATGGGGCTATTGCGCAAGATAAGGAGCCAAGGAACCACCAGAAAAACAAACACGTACTGCGGAAGTTTCACCTCATATGGGAATTCATTAGGCGGGGTGAGATAAAGATATGCAAAATACATACGGATTTGAATGTTGCTGATCCTTTGACAAAACCTCTTCCACAACCTAAGCATGAGGCACACGTGAGATCTATGGGTATTAGATATCTTCTAGATTAACTCTAGTGCAAGTGGGAGACTGTTAGAAATATGCCCTAGAGATAATCATAGAGATGAGCATATTTCTTTGTATCCATGATATATATATTGCTTAATTGAATATCCATGGAAGGCACCTTGTATTGATTAGCAATTATGTGAATTGTTTGTGAGATTCTTTACTTATATGGTTATTCTAAATGATGTCCCTAGTTAGAGTCGATGACTAGCACATGTATTAGTTCATGACTACATTTCACAAGTCATGAACATGGAGATGTTAAACTAATAATGTGGGCGCATGTATGACATGTGGCTGGACCGACCCAACGTGAGATATTGTAATATAGTTCTCTTCTTGCAACATGAATACTGTATCCTTAGACCTGAGATTGTCGCATGTTCTCAAGATGTGAATTGACTTACTTAGGGACAATCAAACGCTATCCCGTAACTGGGTAGTTATAAAGGTAGTTTTGGGTTTGTCAGGAAGCATGCTATGAGGCATGGTCAGTCAAGATGGAATTTGTCCCTCTCTTTGTGAGAGAGATATCTCTGGGCCGCTCGAGTGATTGGATCAAGAAATGCATGGCCGTGCTAGGGTTAAGAGTTAACCATTGAAAGGATTCCAATTCACAGTATCGAGAAAGAGAGGTCAGCTTGGAGCCAGACCAAATATCGTGAGACAAAGGGAACAGCATGTACTTAATGTCGCAATGGTTCGTCTGATATGATCTTTACGTACACATATGAGTTGACATGTCTTGCTAGAGGCCGCTGTCAATTATTGGGCCAAGTAAGAGTACTCGGGCTATGTCTATTTGTACGTGAACCTATAGGGTCACACACTTAAGGGGAAGGAAGCCTAATTTGGATTAGATCCGAAATTAGACTGGGCTTTAGGGTTAATGATGGGCCTCGGCGTCAGAAGCCCACCATAACGCCTATATAATGAGGGGCGGGGGCGCGGTTAAGGATAACCTAATTCGCCACCTGCAAACTAGCAGCCGCCGCTCGCCTCTCGCCCTCGCCAGGCCGCCGTCGCGAACCTAGCAGTTCGGTACGCGGTGCTTCCTCCCTGTACGTGTGGATACCTCGGAGGTGCTGCATCTGGAGCACTTGGACGAACCGTGCGAGGACGTGAAGAACGCCGGCGACTACACGGCACTGCTCGACGCGTTCGTCTACATCGAGACGTCTTCCGCTGCTCTGCGCGTCTAGTGGTAATTCCATGACCTATAACCGCAGTAGTTC
Source organism: Zea luxurians (assembly GCA_029449295.1). Taxonomy (NCBI): domain Eukaryota; kingdom Viridiplantae; phylum Streptophyta; class Magnoliopsida; order Poales; family Poaceae; genus Zea; species Zea luxurians. The sequence continues at coordinate 203,428,740 of JAOPSE010000003.1, forward strand.
TTGGTATTATGGGGATGAAAATTTTGTTTTTGCGCTAGCGTAGCCTCCCCGTAATCCTACAGTTCCCACATGGCAGTGACTGAGGGAAGCGTGTGTGTGAGGTGGCTGAGGGGCTGGATAGTCGGGCCCAGGCGTAAGCGTAACCTGAGAGCGCGCGCAACACCGACCCAATGGGCCCACATGACCGCAACTGAACAGCGTGTATGAAGAAGAGTAGTCGGCTGACCACCGGGTAGTCTGCCGGCCAGTGGTGGGATTTAGGGAAAAGGGAATGGGCCACGCTAGGGTTTCGGCCTAGAGCTAGTTCTGGCATTTTCCTTTTCGTTTTTTCTTATTCTATTCTCTTCTCAACTTCAAATTCAAATTCAAGTTTTGAACTTCAAATATTCAAGTGTCTAAAATAACCCTAATGTGAATATATCTCCACAGTTTACAATATTATTATTATATTTTTTCCTATTATTTATTTATACAAGAATAAGTGACTTTATTAAAATTTCCTTTCTAATTTCCTATTTTATGTTTTCATGTATAATTTGATGTCAAATTTATGTGTTCAATGAAGTACCTCACAACAAAGTCATCCACGAGAGATGCACTCTTCTTTATATATTTATTGGTTACTTAATTAATTTAGTAACCTTAATTGATGATGAAAAAAATCCAAATGAATTTCCAAGGGTTTCAACAAATCTCAAAACATTATCATAAATATATTTGTTTATTTTTTATTATTTCTTTTTCTTCTACCAAATTTGGGCTTTACACATATCTAGCTTTTCAAATCTGGTATCAAGGACGTTAATCAATAATTCGAGGAAGTTATGCAGCAAAGGTTTAATCACACAACTCCTATTACCTAATGCAGCATATAAGTGATAAAAATTTAAAAACAACAAGGAGATGGAAAATACAACGGGGCTTGCCTTGATGAGGAGGAGAGTCAGGCTATTCTACTAGGATATTGCAGTTAGCAGCAAACCCTATTGGGGCACCTTTTGGAGGACCTTTAGAGACATCTTCAGTTGGAGAAGTTTCAGATGTAGGAGTAGACTCCTCTTCCACTTCCTACTTCAAATTCTTCTTCTAGGTGCTCTATAGGTCAATTAGAAGTATATGAATGCTCATGTAATGATATGCTATGCAAACTCTAATTTAGAGAGAGTGGAAAGCTCACATACTCTCAACTAAGCATACGATAATTATACTCATATTTCTAGGTAATATAGTCTTTGCCCAAAGGGATCAAATTAAGATTGCTTTAGAGAATCAGAGAACTATATATATACTAAAGTTGATCAACTTGCTGCTTAGCATTTTGTATAACTTGAGTTTGACATAACCCTAGATTAGTATCAAAACTTAGGGTTTATAATATTTATACTTAACTAATTTCTGGTTCTCTAGGTAAAACAACACCAAATAGGCCTAAATTTTTACCAGGTGCTATTCTAAGGGCATATCATCTTTCTACAAATTTTTATGATTTTTGGACCTATGTTTTATTTCTAAATTCTTTAAAGCCTCCCAAGGGTACTTTTAACTAACTAGAAATTTACTTGATGCCGCAAAAATCTTACAACTAATTTTATCAAAAGTTACACAATTTTGTGGACTCTGCAAAATTGGTTTCACTATTTTATCATTTTCCTACATTTTCTAGTGTAATTTACTAGTTGATAGGAAAACGAAAAAGAAAAAGATTCAACAGTAGTGGGCCAAAACCAACGGGCTCGGCCCACTAACGTAGAGGAAACGGCCCCTGCACATGCTGCCCACGTCCACGTTACAGATTTGCGCTAAGACCCCCAGGTATTCGAATAACTAGTAAATAGCCCTAGGTACTATTTACATGTCTCACTGACATGTGCACAAAGACCCCAGCACTTTGTTTCTTCACGACTCTAGGTCCTTGACGGAGCCGCGTCAAACACATGGCCAGACTCGTGGTTTCTCGGCGACGGCGACCCCTCCATGAGACAACAAGCACTCGAACACCAAGTGTGAGCCTACCCAAGCATATGCCCTCACTTAATTGGACTGGTCCAACCCTAATTGATGCTTGTTCATGGCCACGACGACGCTAGAGCTCTAGTGAGCGCGTTCTGAGCAACCAAACGCGGTAGTGTTTAAATTGGAGCTAGGGCGAGTTTCACTGATTCACTAGAGGGCAGGTACACACGTGAATTTGAACGGAGCGGGTATGGGAAAGTGGTTCAACGGGAGAGCTCTCACATACGTGTTCTACTGCGGCGAGGTAAGGTTCTCAATGCCCTATCACGATAATATTCAATTGTTTGGGCCGACAAGCTATGTTAACATTCAAGGATGCTAGAACATGACACGGAGGGGAAGGAACAAACCTAGGAATGGTTGGTCACGGCCGGGTGCCTCACAACGGCGTAAATGACCACGATGGGTAAAAACTGGAATTGGTGAGCTCTGGTGGGTAATTGGAAGTGAGGAAGGGTGCACTAGGTGCGTATCTAGAAGGCGGATTAGGGAGAGCCTTTAATTTATAGTAGCTACGTGAGTGCTTTGGGAATTTGGGATGAGAGGATCTCACGGCTGGAAGGGAGGTGAGTCACCAGAGGGCAAATGTTGTGGCGCTTGGTGAGGTAAGGCCCCTGGCGGTAAATGGGTTGTCCACAACAACCTATTGCGACGTGGTAACTTCTCCAAGCATGTGGCATCCTCGCGGTGAGTGGCAGATGTCGATGAGGACATTTCGGACGGTCGCAAAGCAAGTGGTTACGGTGGCTAGCTCACAAACTTATCCGTAGTCACGATCTTTTCACTTGTCCTGTAATATCCGCGTTGATCCGTGCACGAATCTTCATGGTGGGCTCGAATCACGGCGCCCAATCACCGATGGCGAGGTACACTGCACCAGAATCTTCTTCAGTGTACTATACCATGGCATTGTTCATTCAGCGCGCCTGACAGGGCCATTTGAGAGTCATTTCTCTTCGACTTTCATTCAACAACCTACCAAGCCGACCATAGCAACGTTGTTGTCCATCATGTTAGCTTTAATTTTGTTATAGGGTTCTTGTTCATACCTCCACTCGATCAAGCACAATTCAGCTCTCAAGTTGATTTAATGCCACTATCAGTCTAACCTTCAGGCCAAACCCTGACTGACAACCCAACTTCTAGGCCATTTTGCTCCAATTTTTGTACAACTCTAGGGCTCACTCCCTTGATCAAACTTGGACTACTTTAATAGCTCTACAAATTTGTTGTAGTGCCCCATGGATCAAGAGATACAGGGATCAAAAGTCAGCACAATATCACTGTTTTCAAAGTTAAGCATTTGGGTGCCTTTGGGACCTTTTTGCAATTTACTCCAATTTGTTACATAAAACATGAAAATCTCCAAATATAAAATTTTCCTAGTTTTTGTTACTCTACCACTTTGATATATGCACTTTGGTCCAAAAGTGCATAAAATTTGGAGTCACCTCATAAGGCACTAATTAGGGTTTCTAGGGTCCTTATTAGGGTTTGAGTGTTCTAGGGTTTATGTACCACTCCAACACACTAAGTTTAGTCTCTTTTGAACATCTTCACTAACCTTTGAGTTCATAATCAAATTGCTATCTCACACACCACATGCTTCTAGTCCTTGGGTAAGCACCCTACCCTAGGGTTAAGGATCAATTCAAGGCATCACATCACAACTTGTTTTGAAATTTTTACCTAGTGGATGCACTCTAGGTGTATCATACATAATGAAATGCTAGTGCAAATGATGTCATGCCAAAGTTTTAGTTTTGGTAGCACCAGGGGTGTTACATCCTTCCAGTTAAAAATAAATCTCGTCCCGAGAATAAAGCTCGTGGCTAAGTAGTGGAAAAGGAAACGCGTCACAATCTCATTTCCTTATCTCTGTTACAAGGCAGGGGTGTGGGGGCCGTAGGCAGTTTGCATTAGAGATAGTTTACAACATACATTAGATTTACAGGATTCTAAGAACTTAGGAACTGACTATTTAGAAACTCTTTGGATTCCCATGTAGCTTCATCTTCAGAATGCTTATTCCATTGCACTTTGTAGAATTTGATTGTTTTTCTACGGGTAACCCTCTCTTGTTTATCTTCAATCTTAATAGGATGCTTGGAATAAGTTAAATCTAGTCCTAGATTAATACCAGAAGCTTCTACCACCTTGTCAAGTACTTGAAGGCATTTATTTAGTTGGGATACGTGGAATACATTATGTATGGCCGAAAGATGTTTAGGCAGCTTCACTTTGTAAGTCATGGATGCACACTGTGCTAGTATTTCAAAAGGACCAACATTTCGTGGTGCCAGCTTTCCCTTGATGCCAAAACGAGTTACTCCCTTCATAGGTGAAATTTTAGATACACAAAATCGCCAACTTGGAAATACAAGGGATGTCTTCTCTTATCTACATAACACTTGTGACGATGTTGTGCTATCTTCAAACGCTGTTGGATAAGTTTCACTTTCTCTTCTGCCTCCTTTACTAAATCTGGACCAAAGAAAAACTGCTCATCGGGTCCTGACCAGTTCAGTGGAGTTCTGCACCACTGACCATAAAGAGCCTCAAAAGGTGCCATCTTGATACTCTCTTGGTAACTATCGTTATAGGAGAATTCAGCCAATGGCAAGCACTAATCCCATTTTCCGGAATAGGCTAATACACATGCCCTTAACATATCTTCCAGGATTTGATGCACTCTTTCGGTTTGCCCACTAGTTTAGGGATGATAGGATGAACTATGAATTAGCTTAGTATCAAGAGATTTGTGGAAGTCTTCCCAAAATCTAGAGACGAATTGAGGTCCTCGATCAGACACTATGGTCTTAGGCACACCATGCAGACTCATAATCCGAGCAATATATAGTTCATCATAAGTCTTTGTTGGATACAAAGTCTTTACCGGTAAGAAGTGTGCGACTTTAGTAAAATGGTCCACAATCACCCAGATAGAGTCATAACCCTTTCATGTTTTTGGTAAACCTATGATAAAGTCCATACTGATATCCTCCCATTTCCCTTCTGACAGATGCAATGATTGCAATGGTCCAGCAGACTTCAGATGTACAGCCTTCGCTCATTGACATACATCACATTTAGCCACTTAACGAGCAATCTCTATTTTCATCTTTGTCCACCAGAATAGTGATTTCAAGTCTTGATACATTTTATTACTCCCAGGATGAATAGAATACTGGAGGTATGAGATTCATCAAGAATCTGTTGCCTCAATGTCAGGACCTTTGGGACTACTAATCGATTCTTAAACTAAAGAATACCTTTGTCATCAAGTTGAAAATGCGTAGTGGGATTCACTGCCATACGTTCCTTAATATGAGTTATTCCGACATCTGTCTTCTGAGCTTCCACAATTTGGTTAATTAGAGTTGATTCCAACTACAGATTGACTAGTAGTGTGGGTTGAAACATACTCAAATTCAACCGTTCCATTTCTTGGCAGATTGTGGTTTTGAATGAACTAGTCGATAGGTAACACAAATGTTCCTGGCGACTAAGCGCATCCGCGACCACATTTGCCTTTCCCAGATGATAATGTACTTCTAGATCATAATCCTTGATTAGTTCAAGCCACCTCCGCTATCTTATATTTAATTGAGCTTGAGTGAAGATGTACTTGAGACTTTTATGATCTGTATAAATATGGCAAGTATTGCCCAGAAGATAATGGCGCCAGATCTTCAAAGCATGAACCACTGCGGCAAGCTCTAGATCATGAGTAGGATAGTGTTCTTCATGTCTCTTCAACTGCCGTGTGGCATATGCTATTACACGGCCTTCTTGCATTAATACACATCCGATGCCTATACCTGAAGCATCACAATAGACGTCAAAAGGCTTCACAATGTCAGGTTGGGCTAACACCGGTGACATAGTTAGCACATTCTTTAGCTTTTCAAAAGCTTCATTACATTATGGCATCCAATTAAACTTCACATTATTCTTCAATAGTTCGGTAATAGGCTTGGAGATTTTTGAAAAATCAGGAATGAACCTACGATAATATCCAGCCATACCAAAAAAACTTTGAACAAGATGAACCATGGTAGGCGGCTTCCATTCTAAAATATCCTTTACTTTACCAGGATCCACGATGACTCCTTCAGCTGACAAAATATGACCAAGAAATGGAACTTGATCTAACCAAAATTCACACTTGCTGAATTTAGCATATAACTTGTGTTCTCGAAGTCGAGTCAGCACCACCTAAAGATGAGTGGCATGTTCTTCCTTATTCTTGGAATAAATCAGGATGTCATCGATAAAAGCCACCACAAATTTATCCAACTCGGGCATAAACACCGAGTTCATCGAATAAGTGAAGTGGGCAGGAGCATTAGTAAGCCCGAATGACATAACCAAATACTCGTACAACCCATATCTTGTCATGAAAGCCGTCTTCGGAATATCCTCCAGCCGAACCCGAATTTGATGATAACCCAAACAGAGATCAATATTTAAAAATACCTTTGCACCAACAAGCTGGTCAAACAAAAGATCTATTCGCGGCAGCAGATACTTGTTCTTGATAGTTACTTCATTTAAAGGTCTATAGTCAACACACATCCTTAGGGTTTGATCCTTCTTTTTCACAAAAATTGCAGGATAGCCTCATGGTGAGGAACTGGGTCGAATAAAACCCTTTTCTAGCAAATCTTGAAATTGAGTCTTCAACTCGGCCAGTTCATTTGGGGGCATCCTGTATGATCTCCAAGAAACTGGAGCTGTGTCAGGCTTTAGTTTAATAGAGAATTCCACATCACGTTCTGGCGGCAAACCTAGCAACTCTTCTGGAAACACATCCGGAAATTCTCGCACCACCGGAACATTGACCAACTCTTCGACTACCACAATATAAGCCTTTCTCGGAATTTCTTCTAGAGAAGACAACTAGATCTTTAACTGACTCTCTCCTAACACTGTGTTTATCTGAATAGTCCGTTTTTTGTGTCAATAATGGCTTCATGTTGAGCTAGTCAATTCATACCTAGGATCACATCTATGTCCTGGCCCTTCAGCACTATCATATTGGTGGGGTAGGTATGCCCACCCAATTCTACTGGCACATGAAATGCCATTTCATTTGTGCCTAACTTACCCCCAGGAGATTTTACAATAACTCCCATGTTTGTTTCTTGAATTGGAATATCATAATCAACAACAGAAGTTCTACTAATGAATGTATGAGATGCACCAGTATCAAAAAGTACTTTGGCAAGGTGATGGGCAACAAGGAACGTACCCATAAGCACAAGATTTCCTTCTGGAGTCACATCAACTTGCATATAGAACACTCGCCCTGATTTCCTATTGCCCTTCCCTTTTGCACTGCTGCTAGAAGTATTCTTGTTCTGATTTTGGGAACTGTTTCCTGTTGGTCTCTGGAAATTGCAGTTATTTTGGAGGGGATAGGGACAATCTTTAATGAAATGTCCCACCTTTCCACATTTGTAGCAAGGATATTTAGTGCCAGCGGGAGCAGGCAAGCGGGGAACTTGAGTATTTGCAGGTGGAAGCTGGTTTGGCCAGTTGGTGGGACAAATATAAGTGGGGTTCTTGAAAGGATAGGTAGTTGAACGGTAAGGAACATTTGTAGATCCAGCAGTCTTGATTATCACCTTTTGGCATTTTGCCGATAACTGAGAAAACCCTGACCTAGAACCTTTCCATGCCTGCTTCACATTTTTTATGTACTCGTGCCTTTTCTTCCACAGATAGCCACACCTATTGCCCGATTGAAGGTAAGATCATAGCAAGTGGCCATATTCTTTTGCAATTTTGAGTTGAGGCCTCTCATAAAGCAATCTCTTTTCTTGATATCCATGTTCACATGCTCAATAGCATATTGAGAAAGGTGGTTAAATTTCCCAGTGTACTGCATCACAGTATCTACCCCTTGCCTAAGTCGCAGAAACTCCTCAAGTTTCATTTGTAAAACCCCATCAGGAACATGATGAGTACGGAAAGCTTTTTTAAATTCAACCCAAGTAACCTGGTGATTTTGTAAGACCTTAATTTGGTAGAAGGAAAAAATTTAATATCATAAAATAATAAAATAAAAATATTACAAATAGTAGTATTGATAATCACTTTAAGACATTTGTTAGGGTGTTTTTCTTTATGAAGATCCTACAATATAAACTATTGTTCTTGAGATAAATATGTGGGGATTTACACCTTTAAAAGGCAATGGTAAATAGAATAATAAATGAAATAATATCAATATAGCGTACAATATAGAGTTGATTGCACCAGAAAATTTTGGACATGAAAACCCAAGCTAGAATCTAAATCCAGATTAAAAAATCTCAGTTTGAATTTAAATAGAAAAGAAAACGTGTGGTTTTCATAACTAAAAACATTTTAGCATAAATAAATAAACTAAACAATTATGTTTCACTGAAATTCTCTGAAATGTGCATTTGAAATTTGAATTTTGAAGATTTAAATTAGAAAACAATAAAGACAATAGAAACTAGAAAATAATAAAGAAAAGATAGACGAAAGCCATGCATGGGCTAGAGCTTGGCCCATTCCTCTTACCCCGCTGCGACCCATCTCCATTTTCCCTCCACCACGCGGCCACACAGCGTCAGCCAGCCCTAATACTCCCTCAACTGCATGGGCTAAGTGCCTTCTCCCTGCCTATCGCCGCCAGGTGGGCCATCCCTCGCTGGGTCGTCCCCTTCGTTCGTCCGATGGCGTAGCTCAACATACCAGGAGCAAATCCCACGCAAGATTGTCGCTGGCACGCGGGACCGCGTCATCGGGGGTCCTCCTCCCCACGTCGGCTTCACAAGAAAGCTCGGGGGAAATCCAGCGGGCAGTTCGGCAGCGGATTGTGCGAGTTTCGCGGCGGCCGCATCTCTTCAGCGGCATAAAGCCTCCCCTTGTGGATCCAGCTCCTGTTCCTTCCCGCTCTCTCATCCTCCTCGCAGCCGTAGCATGGCGCCAGCGTTGGCCCAGTCCGCTGTCGGTGTTGGCCTCAAGCACGGTAGAACCGCCACATTCCTCACCTCTACTTGCCCTACAAAGCGTCACCCCCCTGGTGTGCCATCTCGACTGACCAGCAGAAGCCAGAACACATACGTGCGTACGGCACCGGGTCTCACAGCCGCCGAGAGCATGTTGGGTGGTCCTGCCGGTGCGGGTGGTTGCCGGGTGCGGAGCGTTCCAGTGCGTGGTCGCCGTCGTCCACCGGGGCTCGTGGCGCGAGTCACTAGCGCTCGGCCGAGCCGTGGTCTGGTGCGACCACGAGGTGAGTGGACTGGACATCAGAGTATAGCGCATCGTTGTGATCTAAGCGCCACGACCGGTCAACTCTGCTCCCATCGAAGTTGAGAACTTTCCCCTCTCCTAAGCCACGGGTGCTGGTGTGCTGCCACCTACTATCGTCGATGTCGAGCGTGTTTTGGAACTATGTGTGCTGCTGCGTAAGGAAGAAGATGTGTGGGAGCGGTAGATGCTGAAATCAAGGGTCAGGATTAGAAGTAGTGGAGCCCTTGGATAAAGATCTCACGCGTAAGAATAGATCGCGCCTTCATTAAATAGTGGACATCGATCTTCGATCCGACGGTCCATATAACATACCGGTTCGTTTTATAGGCAATCTGATCTGGGCCGTCCGCGGATGATCGAACGTATAGGATCGGCTGATACCCTTCGGCCGTGGTATTTTACTTAAGAAGCCCTTGAACTTTACAGTAATAAACCCGCGGTCCACATAGGTTCTGAGTCTGGGAAGATTTTATGGATTAACCCCTGGGTTTTCTGGTAATGTTGCGCTCGGCCAGGGATGCAGAAAATCAAATAAATTCAATTGGGAAATACTTTTTAGAGTAAAAATAATAGCAGAATCTTAGTTAATACATAGAAAATTCATAATAAGTTCAAATTGACTCATTCCAATTTCTATAATTTTGTAAGATTATTGTTTATCACCTAGTGTCTATATTTTGACATGAAAACCATATTAAAATTTATATCTTAATTAGTCTAGTATCAAATACATAAAACCTTTAGAAATTCATAACTCTTTCATTTTAATTCCAAATTGACTCGTTCCAGTTACGTTAGCTTCGTATAAATATTTACTACGCAGTAGCAACACTTGTTATATGATATCCCCTACTTTTATAAATAGGTAACTAATAGGATTAACTGCCTTAACATTAATTCTCATCTTATGGATATGATTTGACCAGATGATCTTTAATCAAATAATGATTTAGATTAAAGTGGAGATAATTATTTATAGAATAACCTCGCATATGAGTTACACTAACCAATTCATAATATAGTTTAATATTTTAATCACGTAGATCTTCTATAGAATCATAACCCCTTAATCGTAACTTCGATCTTAGTAGTTCTCGATCCCGCGATCTCGTAACTTCACGTAGATCATTATTATGCAGTTTTTTCTTACGTTTGGTGTGATGTCAATTTTGTCTATACCATGTTTGTTTGTATTGCTACGACTAGCAGTGTGGTCACAAGGATCTAAGGATCATCCTGCTACCTGGAATCTCAAGTCCCAGGCAAGTTGTGCCCTTGATCACTTTTGTTTACCCAATAATGTTCTTTATTATCACTATTCAATGCATAGGTTTAATTTTGATGGGACCCAATAGGTCACCGTAGTCTGATTATCTTTTACCTCGTTTACCCCTGAATCTCTTGGGTAGTTTGCTATTGCTTTATATGGTTTTGGGTTAATATTTCATTATATCCATGTTCCAATTATTTTGTTATGATATTTATGTTCATGTCAATATCATTATCTTTAATTGGAACGTGGAGCTTAACTTGAGAAACACGTGCCACCACAAGGGTGGAATGAGACACCCTTGGCTGACTAATTAGGAAAGCTAGTGGAAGACTACCTTACCCAAAAGGGGCAAGGCAGTAGGGGAGTTGCATGCAGGGAGGTTCTCGGGTTGATTTTGCTGTGATGGCGGTTAGACAAGGGATTCTTGCAAGTGCTCTTCCCATAAACTGTAGCAGGTTTTTGGAAGCTAGTGGAACTTTGTAAAGGCCTCGTAGTGTTACCCTGCCTCGCTTCCTTGGTAGAGGTGTATGGGATTCATGACCTCTTGGCAGATGGGTAACATGACTTGTGGGTATAGGGTACAACCTCTACAGAATGTAAAACTAGTATACTAGCCGAGCTCACAATCAAGAGCAGCTCAGGACTCTCGTATGATTAAATTATGGAACTTAAATTCAATTTGTCATTTGCATTTGCATGGGATTATTTATTAATTTTGTTCTATTATTTATTATGGTTTGGTATTTACTTACATTTAGTAATTGCTAATAAAATTTGACCAACTTATTAAAAGCAATGCTCAACTTTAACCTCTATTATTGATCAGCCTTACATATCACATGAACTCCCACCTTTGGTGAGTTCATGCACATTATTCCCCACAACTTGTTGAGCGATGAACATGTGTGAGCTCACCCTTGCTGTCTCACACCCCCCATAGGAGAAGAACAGGCGGTTCAAGAGGAGCCACACATCGAGGAGTTTGATTCGATCTAGGTGGCGTCTCCCAGTTGACTTTGTGGCGCCAAGGATGGACTTTAGTTTGTTCTATATTTATCTTTTATTTTGTAATACTTCCGCTATGTAATAAATACTCTGATTATATTGTGACATTTATCTCTATACACTCTGTTATTATATATGTTGTCTTCTTTGGCGCATGTATGGGATGCACCCGGCTTTGTCCCTTAAAACCGGGTGTGACAGAAGTGGTATCAGAGTGATGTTGACTGTAGGACGAAACCTAGATAGAAATAGACAAAACCATTACCTACTTACCTTACTCTGATTCTTTTCTAAACTTATCTTAATCTTTTCTCATCTATTTCCGCTTACTCTGATTATTCTTACCTTTCCTTTCTAAAGACAAATGTGGGTTCCACACTTTGAAATCTCGTACCTAAAGTGATTGTTAAGACTAGGAGACCTACTCTTAGTAACAAAAATAAAACTATTTTTATAGGTATCTATATGCTTGAGTGTTTGTTCTTATGATACATGTCTGATTTGGATCTTCAATTGAGTGTGATGAGTTGTGGAGTAATGTCCACAATTACATCTGCTTATACATATGGACATAAATAGAATTCATAAGATAACTAAACAACCTAGTTTATCCTCCATTAAAGTGTATCTATTTTAAATAGACCCCTCTTAACTTAAAGGAATTTATATTATCCTAATAAGTTCATCTTGTGTTAAAAAAATTATCTTATCCTCTTAAATTGTTTATAAGATAAACTAGACCAACTAAAAGTACCCACTAGAATATATCAAATAGATCCATCTTATCTTCCAAGATTCTCTCTTATCTTAATAGATCCATCTTATCCCGAAAAGATTTTATCTTAACCTAATAGATCTAACTAATCTCAAAAGATTCTATCTTATTCTTAGAGACACATCTTGTACTAATGAACATATTTAACCCCAACCACTTTGCTTATCTCATAATAGTGTAACAAACATGATCTATTCCAAAATAAATTAAGTAGATCTTATCTAGTCTAATCTGGTTACACCAATTTAATTTTGATTCCATCTAATCTGATCAGATCTAATCTAATGGACAAACATGTTAGATAACACTTGTAAAATAAGATTGGATCCTACTCTTATAAATATGTTTTAACCTAAATTGGAGTCTTAGTCCAACCTAGCCATATGCAACTACCTTAACTAGTCGATAGTTGCATAACCCCTCTGTTTTAACCTAACAGAGATTCTGACCTACCTACACCATATAATCCATTCTATCTCAAAAGATTCTAACATATCCTAATAATATATACCCTACCCTGGTAGATCTATCTAACTTAAACTAGTCTAATCTAGTTATATCCAATCTAATCTAGACCCTACCTAATCTTATATGATCCAATCTAAAGGGAGTGACTTAAACAAGTCAGTTAATACTGGTAACATAGATTAGACCATATTCCTATAAATGGGTTTTAAACCTAAACGGGTGTCTTAGCCCCACTCGTCCATGAAATCACGACCTAGTCTATGTTATAGGTTGCTCAACCCGTTTATCCCAAAAGCAAAATAAAACTCTGTTTAACCTACCTACCTCATGTAACCACAATTGTTATCTCAAATTAGATAATGGCATCCAACACCACAACCGATGGTTCCTAAATTAGATCCAAGAAGAAGGTTAACCTCGACAATGAAAGATACAAGTAGAAACATATCTTCGGATGAATCAAGATCCACCATCTGGAATAAAAGTCTCCCTTACCTAACTTTCTTTTACCCTCGAGTCTTCTCTACACTCACCTAATAGCTAAAATCTGAGGTACCCTTGTTTTCTAAGCCTCACCTGCTAATGGCATGAAGAATTTTAGGTGTATAAAAAAAGAAATATAAATACCAATTGGAAGTTCCACTTACAAAAAAAATATATATTAGAAGTTCATAAAGATAAAGTCAGCGGGATATGCTCAACTAAATGGTATTCTTAAATAGGATTATGGAATCTAGTGTGATCTAATCCAATGTGGTCTGCTTAAACAGATTAGTGGTACTTGGACCCTACTAGCCAGGTGTTAACTTTACTTAGCACATTAGACCAACCCAACCATAAGCATAAGAGCTAACTCAACCAATAGAGTCATGATGAATTGCATAATCTGACTATCACCACCTAACATCAAACAAGATTTTGACCTACACCATGTAAGTCTATCTCACTCATATCTATCTCATCTTAACGAATACTATTTTACCTTTGGATATTCACCTTATACGACTAGTTACCCCAATCTAGACATGAAACAAAGATTAAGCCCTCTAAAAGAATCTTCAGATCATAACCAGCTACTAGCCTATTCATTCTGCTTACCAAATACTTTCCATTGCAAAACTATCCTACCATATGCTTCTAACTCTCATGGTCAATACTAGGAAGGGAAGATTATCAGGCAATAACAAAAATAAATGAATCCTCTAGATCCTCCATCGGTTGGAATCGATCAAGTGGTTGCTGCCCAAATGATGATAATACAACAAATGGCAAACATAGTTACCGAAATGCAAAATCAAATAAGACAAGAATGCCAGGAAATACATCAGGACTGGCTGGAGATATGTCAAGAAATAAGGCAAGCACGGTTGGAAAGACAACAACAACGCCCACTACCTCCACCATCACCACCAGCTCCACCAAACTACATAAACATATATATATATATACTACTATTTGTAAGATCCAAGTGTTACTTTAGTTAGTAGTTGGTATGATACTATGTTAGGAGGAATAGTAAGGTCTAATTGACCCCATGTGTTGCTAATAAATTATGCATCATGCTGAGGTTTTGTTTGTGCATATGTTTTGAGATAACATAGTTATACACCCCTTTTCTTACAAATCTCGAGGATGAGATTTCTGTTAAGGGGGTAGGATTTGTAAGACCTAAATTTGGTAGAAGGAAAAATATATATATCATAAAATAATAAAATAAAAATATTACAAATGGTAGTATTGATATGTTTCACTGAAATTCTCTGAAATGTGCATTTGAAATTTGAAATTTGAAATTTGAAGATTTAAATTAGAAAACAACAAAGAAAATAGAAACCAGAAAATAATAAAGAAAAGATAGAGGAAAGCCGTGCATGGGCTAGAGCTCGGCCCATTCCTCTTACCCCGCTGCGGCCCATTGCCATTTTCCCTCCACCACACGGCCACACAGCGTCAGCCAACCCTAATACTCCCTCAACCGCATGGGCTAAGTGCCTTCTCCCTGCCTATCGTCACAAGGTGGGCCAGCCCTCGCTTGGTCGTCCCCTTCGTTCGTCCGATGGTGTAGCTCAACAAACCAGGAGCAAATCCCGCGCAAGATTGTCACTGGCACGCGGGACCACGTCGTCGGGGATCTTCCTCCCCACGTCGGCTTCACCGGAAGGCTCAAGGGAAATCTGGACAGCAGTTCGGCGGCAGAGTGCGCGAGTTCTGCGGCAGCTGCATCTCTTCAGTGGCATAAAGCCTCCCCTCACGGATCCAGCTCCCATTCCTTCCCTGCTCTTTCATCCTCCTCGCAGTCGTAGCGCGCCAACGGCGTTGGCACAGTCCGCCCTCAGTGTTGGCCTCAAGCACGGTAGAACCGCCGCAATCCTTGCCTCTGCTCGCCCTGCAAAGCGTCGACCCCCTGGTGTGCCATCTTGATTGACCAGCAGAAGCCAGAACCCATACGTGCGTACGACACCGGGTCTCACAGCTGCCGAGAGCAAGTTGGGTGGTGCTGCCGGTGTGGGTGGTTGCCGAGAGCGGAGCGTTCCAGTGCGTGGTCGTCGACGTCCACCGGGGCTCACGACACGAGTCACTAGCGCTCGGCCGAGCCGTGATCTGGTGCGACCACGAGGCGAGGGGACTGGAGGTCAGAGTATAGCGCATCACCGTGATCCAAGCGCTGCGACCGGTCAACTCTACTCCCATCGACGATGAGAACTTTTCCCTCTCCTAAGCCACAGGTGCCAGAGTGCTGCCGCCTACTGTCATCGATGTCGAGCGCTTATTCGGGCTGTGTGTGCTGTTGCGTAAGGAAGAAGATGCGTGGGAGCGGTACATGCTAAAATCAAGGGCCAGGATTTGAAGTAGTGGAAGCCCTTGGATCGATATCTCACGTGTAAGAATAGATCGCGCCTTCATTAAATAGTGGACGTCGATCTTCGATCCGATAGTCCGTATAACGTACCAGTTCGTTTTATAGGCAATCTAATCTAGACCGTCCGCGGATGATCGAACGTATAGGATCGGCTGATACCCTTCGGCCGTGGTATTTTACTTAAGAAGCCCCTGAACTTTACAGTAATAAACCCGCGGTTCGCATAGCTAGGTTCTAAGTCTAGGAAAATTTTATGGATTAACCCCTGGGTTTTCTGGTAATGTTGCGCTCGGCCAAGGATGCAGAAAATCAAATAAATTCAATTGGGAAGTACTTTTTAGAGTAAAAATAATAGCAGAAACTTAGTTAATTCATTGAAAATTCATAATAAGTCCAAATTGACCCATTCTAGTTTCTATAATTTTGTAAGATTATTGTTTATCACCTAGTGTCTCTGTTTTGACATGAAAACCACATTAAATTTTATATCTTAATTAGTCTAGTACAAAATACATAAAACCTTCAGAAATTCATAACTCTTTCATTTTAATTCCAAATTGACTCGTTCTAGTTGCGTTAGCTTCGTATAAATATTTACTACGCAGTAGCAACACTTGTTATATGATATCCCCTACTTTTATAAATAGGTAACTAATAGGATTAACTTCCTTAATATTAATTCTCATCTTATGGATATGAGTTGACCAGATGATCTTTAATCAAATAATGATTTAGATTAAAGTGGAGATAATTATTTATAGAATAACCTCTCGTACGAGTTACACTAACCAATTCATAATATAGTTTAATATTTTAATCACATAGATCTTCTATAGAATCATAACCCCTTAATCGTAACTCCGATCTTAGTAGTTCTCGATCTCGCGATCTCGTAACTTCGCGTAGATCATTATTATGCAGTTTGTTCTTATGTTTGGTGTGATGTTAATTTTGTCTATACCATGTTTGTTTGTATTGCTACGACTAGCAGTGAGGTCACAAGGATCTGAGGATCATCCTAGTACCTGGAATCTCAAGTCCTAGGCAAGTTTTGCCCTTGATCACTTTTGTTTACCCAATAATGTTCTTTATTATCACTATTCAATGCATAGGTTTAATTTTGATGGGACCCAATAGGTCACCCTATGTAACACCATAAAAGCCATCAACTACAAATAATAAATTTGGTTATTATGTTAAATAGGGTAATATTTTTAAGTGTTTAATTATTTATTTGCATTTTGAATCATTTTTTTATGTGCACATGATTGATTATCGGATGTTTTATAGTAATTCTTCTTAAAGGAAAATTCTAGTAATTAATACAATAATTATATAATATAATAATTATTAATCTAAAAATAAATATTTTATTTATAAATAGTTTTGGTGAGTGTTTATGAATTTTTGAGCTCTTTAAAAATGCATTTCGAAATTAAAAAAAACAAAAGACCTAACCCTAACCCTAGGCCCACTAGGGGCCCAGCTAAGCCTCCACACGCTGCGCCCTCCCCCTGTTCCCAAGCGCCGCCGCCACTCTCTCTCCATATTCTCTCTTCTCCCTCCTCTCACCTCTCTCCTCCTTTCTTCTCTCTCCAGCGCACGCACCAGGGAACTGGCCGAGCAGCAACCGACCCCGTCCCGTGCTCCTGCGCACCAATCACGCGCCCCTGCACGTCGGGCAGCCGGTCGAGCCCCGCGGCCGAGCCGCCCTCCTCTGACCGCGCCACGCCCAAACGCCAGGCCCCGGCCAGCCCCGCAGCCGAGCGCTGCCAGGAAGCTGACCCGGCGTCCTGCATGTCCGCGCCGACCCCGACCATTCGTCTTGGCGTTATGGCACTTCATTGCTCTGTTTCTTCTCCTGCCCCCATCACTCCCTTGGTAACCGTCGACACCATTAACGGCATTTGAAGACAGCCGACGCCTCATGCACTCCCTCTCCCTGGTGCCCCTTCCACTCTTCCTCCTACTCCCTATAAAATCGAGCTCTTCCTCTCTCCCTTCCTCCCCTACCTGAGCTCACTCTCATTTCCTCGCACTCTCTCGCTCGCCGTTCGTCGCTGGAGTTCGCCGTTGTCGCTGGAGCTCGCCGTTCGTCGTTGGAGTTTGTCGTTCATCGCCGGAGCCACGCACCCGCCATCCAAAGACCGAACCCCTGCCCTTCTCCACCCGGTCGAAACTGTCGAGCCCTCCCTGTTGTGACAGAACCTCCCAAGTCATTAGGCCCACCTATAGTTGTCCTTATTCAACGGACCTTAGACAACCCTGCAGGTGCACCTGATCACTTGACAAGTTCGGTACCTGAATTTCTTACCTTGCCCAAGAGCGATTCACCCGTCATGCAGACATTAGAATACATCAGAGGTACGAAAATACGGAAGCAGTTACAATGACTTACTTTATTTAAAAGTAAGAAAGAGTAGTATTTGTTACAGACCAGAACAAATATAAGAGTGTTGATTATTACATAACCTGGGAGGCAAAAACCCCTCACGATAAACAGTAAAAAGTTTTTCTTAACGGAGGACCCTTCCTCCCGCAGCTTTAGTCTTGATTTTCTTCTTTGGGCACCACCTTGGAATAGAAGCAACAAAAGTTCGCTGCTTCTTCACCTAAAACAACATGGGACAAAGCCCTGAGTACGAAATGTACTTTCGCAAGTCTTACCCGTCAAAATAAAAGACTCTCAAGGATATGCTGGCCTTTGGGATCAAGGTATGGATTTTCAATAATCAATGACTCTATTTGCAGAAATTCTTATTAATAGTGGATCCTTAAAAGTCCAGTTTTATTAGCAAGTTAAGTCATTACCTGTGTTCTAGAGTTCTTTCTACCCTAGTTCAAGCACTTGACCTATATTAGCCAATTTCTTAACAACCATTCTTATTCACTGGAAAGCTACGTGTAGGGCAGTGACCAAGTCTTCATGTCCGCGAAGTTACGGCGATCCGAATCGATTATACTTAGCTGCGGATCTCCAATCACACGACATATGTAGCACTTAACCATTGCATATGTCAACTCGCCACTGGGGTTCTTAAGACCAGATCAGGTTCACGCCAACCGAGAGCACAGATACACCACCGTCCAGCCTCTTGCCACGGAGGGTACACGCTACTCTCGCCATCTCTCCACTCCCATTGTGTGTTATCTTATTCTGGTATTAGTCTGCCCGAGTCAAAGCTTACCCATGACGAAGCATGTGACCAGTTAAAGGGTCCTCGATCATCAAGCCTACATCGACAAGGTCCTTAATTGACTCAGACAGAGACACTACACCGAGAATCTCTTCTCATGCAAGTCACCTGCCCGGTCTCAACTTTATCATTTCAAACCCAAAGTTTGGTACCTGGAAGAGGTACATCTTTTCCGATGTTGAACCCATCATGGCCATGATGGATCCACCATCGAGTTTTATTTTTGAAAACATCTCACCCACTTTGAAGCATCATCTTTTGTGTAAACAAAACATTTCATTTTATAGAGCCAAGCTAAGCATAAGAAAAACCTTTTTGTAAATCAGGTATCAAGGAGAAGTAACCAAATCCAAGGAAGGAAATGCAGCAATTGGTTTAGCACACAACTCCTATCACCTAATGCATCAAGTAAGTGAGAAAGATTTCAAAATAACAAGGGGGTGGCGAATGCACCGGGGCTTGCCTTGTGTGATAGGTGAATCAGGCTCTGCTCCGCAGATATCAAAGTAAAAGCAGTTTCCTGCCTGAGGTTCTTCAGGTGGTGGTGGTGGTGAAGTCCTCGCTTCTTCAACTTCTATTTCCTCCTCGTTTTCTAGATATAACCATATATAATCATGAATGCTCATGTAATGCTCATGAAGATGCAAAGATAATAAAAGTTTATTATCTAATGTCTTGAATATAACTTTCCTTCATGGATCTCCGAGAAACTAGGGTTTTCGGAGTCTATAATGAAGTTCATAGGGCAAGGGGCTAGGGTTTTGGGTTCTAAGTACCAAACATGGTCCAAATCATACCAAACTTTACCCAAGGATTCTAAATATTATTTAAAGTTTACCTAAAAATTTTGGTGAATTTAGGAATTATTAATTATTCCCTAAAATTCCAGAAGTATGGATTTTGGCTATTTTAAATGTCCCAAAATTCCCTATTGGAACTAAAAATCATGAAACTATTTTTATTAAATACTATAGAAAATTAGGAGCCTAGTAAAATTGGTTTGTATTTTTAGCATTTTTCTATAATTTTCTGGGAATTCTCAAAGTCCAGAAGAAAAAGAAAAAGGAAAACATGCTACAAGATTGGGCTAAAACTGACCTGGGTCGGCCCATATGCGGGCAAAAGCGCGCCCGCGCTGCTGGTTTTGCAGAAATGCCCCCCCCACGGTTTGAATAACTGAAAAAGAAGTCATGGCACTATTGTGATGTCTCACTGACATTTGCAAGAACACCCCCTCGCTTCTATTCCTTCACAGTCTGAAGTCCACGACGGCGAACAGCGCAGGGCCGAGCTCCGGCGAGCCTACACCAGCCGATTCCCACAACGATTGGTGCTCCCATGCGACAGACACCAAATTGGACCCCTCTTAATCATTTCCCCTCACTCAATTTCACCAATAAGGCTCTAACACGCTCTGTCCATGTTGACAGCGGCCACGACAGACATTCAAACGTGTTCCCGGTGATCTAGGACTTCCTAGCTTAATCAGATGGGTCAGCGAGTATCAGGAGCAAACAAGGGTGTTGAAACAAGAGGACAATGGGAATGAACGGACCTGAGACGAGCTGGCCACGGTGAGGTCACACCGCTCGGTGTTCTTGGGTGATTTGGGGGAAATCCCAAATTGGGGAGTTCTAGTGGATGATTTGAGGCACGGGTTGCTTCACTGGTTGCACAACTACTTAGCGGAGTAGGCGGGGTTGACAATTTATATCAGGCTTGAGCGGTGGCCAGTGAATTTGAGAGAGACGTGCGGCGGCCGGAGAAGAAGGTTACTGGCGCGCGCGATTGGTGGCAATTACTGTGGCAAGCTCCCCGGCGACCACCGGACGAGCTAACGTGAGTCATGGCGGTGAGGTTAATGTGCCAAGGCACGTGGCGCAAGGTTGTGAAGTGGCTATCTTCGGCGAACCCATCCAAATCGACCATGGTCTGCTCGTGTACGGTGGCCGGAGTAAATTAGTGGTACCCAACTGATCCGAGCATGAATCATCCCGGCGATAGCACGAATCCGCGCGCGGCATCGTCGGTGGCGAGGGGATCAGAACCTGATCCTGTCTGTTACTGTACCATGGGATTGTTCTTCAGTCAGCCTGATAGACCATGTTTGGGGCGAATTTCCTCCTGATTTTACATGGCAACAAGACCATTGTTTTGTAGCAAAGTTGTAGCCTAATCGACCAGCTCCAACTTTGCTACACCGTGCCCCCACAAAAAGTCACAAGATCTTGCTTAAAAATTGAGCCCTAAGTTCATTCAATCCCACTGTTAGTCTGAATTCAGGCTTAGGGTAGTCTGACAGCTTGACTTTGAGCTCATTTTACTCCAAATCTTTCATGTGACCAAGGCTTAACCCCTATAGCAAAGTTGTTCTCCTTTAGTAGCTTTACAAACTTGATGTGTTGACCTAGGGCAAAATTTTCATAATTTGGAAGATATAGGCCTCAAAGTTGAGCCTATCCCATTGAAATTCAGACCAACTCAATAGAGTTTAAGTGGGGCTTTTTTGCAAATAAGTCCAAATCTCAAGGTTTTCTTTGCAAATCCACATATATGTGACTCATATGAGTTAAGGTACCCTAATTTCATGGTTTTTGCACTTAGGTCCAAAAATGTGCAGATTTTGCATATAACCCCTT
Source organism: Zea luxurians (assembly GCA_029449295.1). Lineage (NCBI taxonomy): Eukaryota > Viridiplantae > Streptophyta > Magnoliopsida > Poales > Poaceae > Zea > Zea luxurians. The sequence goes on from JAOPSE010000003.1 coordinate 203,450,260, forward strand.
AGGGTTTCAATCTAGGGTTTTCTAGGGGTCTATTTAGGGTTTCTAGTACTTCTAGGGTTTGGATGGCACTTAAGTCTATTCATGGTGACATTTTATGACTGTTTCTAATGAGTTTTGAAGTTTTCTCTTATTAATCTTTGTTTACTCTTATGAGTCCAGTTTAGGGTTAAGTACCCTATTCTAGGGTTTTACCCACAACCAGTCATACCCACACAACTTGTTTGAAATTTTTGCCTAGTGAATGCATTCTAGGTGTGACAAACACATGATATGCCAATGCTTATGATGTCATGCTCAAGTTTTAGTGGCAGTAACACCAGGGGTGTTACATCCTTCCCCCCATAAAAGAATCTCGTCCCGAGATTAAAAGTCCTAGGGCAAGTAATGGAAAAGGAAACGTGTCATACTTTTATTTCTTTATTTTTGGTACAAGGCAGGGGTGGTATGAGGTTTATTCCTTTATTACAACAAGTGCATACATCTTACAATTTACACGAAGCTAAAAAGCCTAGGAAATTCTTATATAAAAAGTCTTGAGTTTCCCAAGTAGCTTCATCTTCCGTGTGTTGGTTCCACTGTATCTTGTAAAATTTGAGAGTTTTCCTTCGGGTAATCCTGTCCTTTTGATCCAAGACTCAAATAGGATGTTCAGAATATGTCAAGTCTGGTTTTAAGGCAACATCTGTTACTTCAATGGTTCGATCGGGAACCCGAAGACACTTCTTCAATTGAGACACGTGGAACACATTATGTACAGCAGACAATGTTTCGGGTAACTGGAGTCGGTATGCCACTGGTCCACATTGTTCATGAACAAGTAAAGGACCAATGTACTGGGGTGCAAGCTTCCCTTTTACCCCGAAACGTTATATACCCTTCATCGGTGAGATTTTGAGGTAGACATAATCTCCAACTAGAAAGTACAAGGGTTTTCGTCGCTTGTCTGCATAACTCTTCTGTCGAGCTTGAGCTTCTTTCAAATTATGAATTATTCGCCGAACCTTCTCTTCTGTCTCCTTTACCATATCAGGCCTGAAGAAACACCTTTCACCTGGTTCAGACCAGTTTAACAGAGTACGACACTGTCGCCAATACAAAGCTTCAAAGGGTGTCATTTTAATGCTCTCTTGATAGCTATTATTGTACGAGAACTCTGCTAATGGTAAACAGTCATCCCATTTCTGTGAAAACTCTAGAACACATGCTCGCAACATGTCTTCAAGTATCTAATTTACCCTTTCAGTCTGACTACTAGTTTGGGGATGATAGGCCGAACTATGGAGCAATTTAGTACCCAAGGATTTGTGAAGTTCTTCCTAGAATTTGGATACGAATTGAGGTCCACAATCCGACACTATAGTCTTTGGAACACCGTGCAGACTGAGGATGCGAGCAATGTACAATTCCGCATATGCGATTACTGGATACTTTACTTTGACTGGGAGGAAGTGGGCAATCTTTGTAAGTCGATCAATGATAACCCAGATGGAATCAAACCCTTTTGCTATCCTGGGCAATCCCACAATAAAGTCCATACTTATATCCTCCCATTTCCATGTAGAGATAGGTAGAGATTGTTATGGACCAGCAGCTTTCATGTGTATGGCCTTGACACTTCTACAAGTGTCACATCTTGCCACATAGCGTGCAAATTCAATCTTCATCTTCGTCCACCAATGTAAGACCCAAAATTAGTAGAGGAAAAAAAAATATAAACAAAGTATCATAATGCTTTGGAATAAGAAAAATGATGAGAAAAGGGGATTTTTTTTCTTTTAAAGGAAACCATTTATACATCCCATGAAATAGATAATAAGGAGAATAAAACTTAAATTAGTAATATTAAAATAGTATGGTTTATATTCACCCTTGGGTTTCAATTGATACATTTGAAAAAATCTGAAAACTAAAATAGAAGTATAAATTTGAATGTGGAATAGAAAATAGAAAATAAATGAGAAAGGAAATTGGAATGAAGACACTTATTACTGGAATTAAAGAAAGGGGGAAAGAAAATAATATACCTTATAAGATAAAAAAATATAATATTATTGCAGAGAGCAAAAGTATAATTCATGTAGACTTTTGTTGATATTTGAAATCTAGAGTTCAAAACAAAACTTTGAATTTGGTTAGGATATCTGAAATTTGAAATAGAAAAGAAAAAGGGTAAAACAAAGAGTAAATGGGCCATCCTGGGCCAAATCTGTGCCTCCCCCTCGGCCCAACCTCATTCCCTGGTTACGCTGACGAGCGGACCCCAGTGGTCAGTGTCCTTCGCCGCACGCGCACTGCGCTCCTGCCGATCGGGCCCACTGGCCAGCCTTTCAACCCGTGCAACCCATACTTCGCGTGTGTCACCTACATGTGGGACCCGCTCTGTCAGCCTATTCCCCTCTCGTTAACCCGACCGAATCCGGCGGGCGCTCTCGCCATTACCGCGGACTCGGTTGCGGCGGCCGAGCTCAATGGCTCATGCCTATTTCTCCAGGAGGTTGCGTCGCCCGAGCCCCAGTCCATCCGCACTCCGCATCTGGCGTAACCAAACTGCCGTGATCCCCGCCGCGCGTGGCATTGCCGATTTGTTCATCCTCTGCTAACGTCGCGGTCGGAGCTGGGGATCATGGCGAGCGATAGTTTCGGCTTCGATTGAATCCTTCCGATCCGCGGACTCCATGGGCCATATAAAGTCGTGCCCCGACCTTGATTACCGCACGTCGCCAATCGCCTTCCGGCCTTCCCCCTCGAGCTTTCACCCGCGATACGTGCTACATCGGGTGCTTGCGCGGGCGAGAGGGCGCATTCACGGATTCGCGCGCTCGAAGGTGTGAGTCTCGGTCCGTGAGGCTCGGCGGGGAGCGCGTGATCCGCCGCCCGTTTCTAAAGTGGAAGCAAGCATCGGCGGTGTCGTTGGTGTCGGGAATTGCTCGACGGAACCCAACAAATCCCACCAACCCGCCGCTCGTCGTGGTCAGGATCGGCTGCGGCGATTTGGGAGGTACGCGACCGTTCATTGCACTCGTCAGTCGTAGGGCATCGTGTAGCACCCCTTCGAATCCGTGTTTAGTGCGCGGTACCGGGGATTTGGGGGAGCCGCCCATGGCGCCGCCGCACCGGAAGGCTGGGTTGCCGGTGAGCCTGGCGACAGGATGAAGACGGCTTCCATGCCATCGGATCCTGAACGAACGGACACGATTAGATGAGGCGTACCGCTTCGCCTCGGGGTATCTCGAGCGTTTGATCCAGATCGGACGCTCTGGGGGGAGTGATCTGATCAATTAAATCTGATCCGTCGATCGTTGATCCTGCGGTTGTCGCGGCATACCGGTTCGATGAAATGGCGATCTAATCCGTGCCCTCCGCTGCGGATCCAACGGCCCTGAGTGCACCATACCCCTTCGGCCGCCAGTTTTGTAAAAGAAACCCCGAGAAACCGAGGAATCAACCCGCCGTCCTATTTTCACTGTGCGCTGTGTCTCGGGTAATTTGCCCCGAGCCCCCTGGGTTTCTCTGGATTTGAGGCCCAGTCCAGAACTCGTTTAAATTGAATAAATAAAATAGAAAATAGATTTTTAATATGAAAATAATTGCTAGAACTTAGATAATTCATAGAAAATTCATTTTAGCTCCAAATTGAACCATTCCAGTTTCTAAAATTTTGTAATAATATTCTTCATCATTTTGTGCCTCTGTTTTGGCATGAAAGGCTCATTTAAATTTATCTAATATTTAATCTTGTATTAAACACATAAAACATTAGAAAATCCATAACTTAAAATCTATAACTCCAAAATTAATGATTCCTGTTCCTATAATCTTATTTTAATATGTATATTATTAATGTGTATTTTGTTCTTATGTTTGGTGTGATGTTAATTTTGCCTATACCATGCCTGTTTGTATTGCTACGACTAGCAGTGAGGTCACGAGAATCTGAAGATCATCCTGATACCTGGATTCTCAAGGCCCAGGCAAGTTGTGCCCTTGATCACTTCTTTTTACCCAGCCATGTTCTGAGTAATCATAATGATCTGCATAGGTTAATTTTGATGGGACCCAATAGGTTACCCTAGTTTGTCTATCTTTATACCTTGTTTACCACTGAACCTTTTGGGTAGTACTTGCTAGTGCTTTATGTGGTTTTGGGTATGAAGATTACATTACTCCTGATCATACTTTTGTTATCAGCTGTTATTTATTGTTCATGATAAGATCATTATGTTAATTGGAACATGGAGAACCACCCGGGAAAACAGTGCTACCACAAGGGTGGAATGGGACGCCCTTGGCTGACTAATTAGGAAAGCTAGTGGAAGACTACCTTACCCGAAAGGGGCAAGGGCAGTAGGGGAGTGGTCAGTGTAGGGAGGCCCTCGGGAGGATTTTGCTGCGATGGCGGTCCTGCAAGGGATTCCTGCATTGGAACTTCCTATAAACTATAGCGGGTTTTCGGAAGCTAGTGGAACTTTGTAAAGGCCTCGTAGTGGATCCCTAGCCATTCACCTCGGAAGTGTCTAAGGGCCTTGCAAACCCTGGCGACATGGGATACACGACTTGTGGGTAAAGATGCGCAACCTCTGCAGAGTGTAAAACTGGTATACTAGCCGTGCTCACGGTCATGACCAGCTCGGACACTCACATGATTAAATTATGGAACTTAAACTCAATTTGTCATATGCATTGCATCGCAGGTGAAGTAGTTACTTTTGTTCTACTACTTAATTGGGTTTGGTATTTACTTATACTTAGTAACTGCTAATAAAATTTTGACCAACTTTAAAAGCAATGCTCAGCTCTAACCATCTTCTTTGGTAAGCCTTACACTTCACGTGATCTCCCACCTTTGGCGAGTTCATGCACATTATTCCCCACAACTTGTTGAGCGATGAACGTATGTGAGCTCACTCTTGCTGTCTCACACACACCACAGGTCAAGAACAGGTACTGCAGGATGAAGCTCATGGAGGATGCTGCGATGAGTTCGTGAGAGGTCTAGGTCGTCGTCTCCCAGTCAACTTTGGGTTGCTGGACCGTTGTCTCCTTATAATGTATTTATTTATTTTGTATAGAACTCCTGTTATATATAAAGTTGTGACATTCGATCCTGTGCCACTATACATCATATGTTTGAGACTTGGTCCCAGCATACCTGGTGTTTATGTTAACCCCGGGTTTTGGACCCCTAAAATCCGGGTGTTACAGAAGTGGTATCAGAGGAATGTTGACTGTAGGACGAAACCTAGATAGAACTGGACAACCAATACTTACTTACCTTTGCTATTCTAAACTTATCTCAATCTTTTCTCATCTATTTCCGCGTTACTCTGATTACTCTTACCTTTTCATTCTAAAGACAAATGTGGATTTCACACTTTGAAATCCTGTGCCTAAAGTGACTTTAGGAATAGGAGACCTAATCCTAGGAACAAAAACAAAACTATTTTTATAAGTATCTATATATTTGAATGTTTGTTCTTATGATATCTGTCTGACTTGGATCTTTGTTTGAGTGTGATGGGTTGTGGAGTAATGTCCACAATTACATCTGCATATACATCTAGGCATAAAGGATAGTATTTATAAAATAACTAGACAATCTAGAATATCCCCATTAAAGAGGTAACTAGTATTCCGTATCTATCTCATCTTGACATATTCTATCTTACCTTTGGACATTCACCTCGTACAACTAACTGCCCTAGTCTTGACATAGAATATCTGGCCCAGCCTTACCAAAGAAGCTTCAGTACATCACCAACCATTAGCTTATTCATTCTGTTTACTAAATGATTCCCTTGCAAAGCTATCTTACCATATGCTTCTAACTTAGATGGTCAATACCAGGCGGGGTGGTGGAATTGATTTACCTGCTAATCAACAACCTCAACCACAGTCAGCAGAGATGAATCCTCCTAATCCTCCACAAGGCGGAGTTGATCCACTAGTCGCAGCTCAAATGAGAATGATGCAGCAAATGGCGGACACTATGGCAGATATGCGCACCCAAATGCAGCAAGAACGCCAAGAAATGCATCAGGAAAGAGAGGATGCACGTCGGGAAATGCGCCAAGAGCGGGAAGAGATACGCCAGGAGAGAAGAGTACAACAACAGCAGCTGCAGCAACAACTTCAACAACAGCAGCAACAACAACAAGTGCCATTGCCTCCACCTCCACCACCAGTTCCACCCCGGGACAAGCACCGGGAATTCATGAGCCACAAACCACCAACCTTCTCCAACTCCGCAGATCCACTGCAAGCAGATGACTGGTTAAAGTCCATAGAGAAGATGCTCAACATAGCCCAGTGCTCGGACCGGGAGAAAGTACTCTATGCATCAGGTCGTCTTGCTGGTCCCGCTGCGGATTGGTGGGATGCGTACTGTGCAGCTCATGCTGCTGCCGATACAATTACCTGGGAAGAATTCTCCACACAATTCAGGAATTACCATATTCCTGCTGGACTCATGAAGATTAAGAGGAAGGAGTTTCTATCCCTCAAGCAGGGAAGTATGTCCGTGAGTGAATATAGGGACAAATTCATCCAGTTATCTCGTTATGCTCCCAGAGATGTTGAGGATGATGAGCAAAAGCAGGAGCTCTTTCTGGACGGATTGATTGGACCCTTGCAATATCAACTGGTATCGCACACATTCTCATCTTTCCAAAGGCTACTTGACAAAGCTATTGCTGTAGAAAACAAGAGGAGTATATTTGGAGAGAAAAGAAAAGCTGCGAACCAAGGGCAGGCTGGGAGTAGTTCCCGTCCTCGCTATACTACCACCCCAAGTACACCAGCTAGTGGCAGTTCCGGACAACAAACTCAACAAGCTCCAACTGCTCCTTCAAAAGCAAGCACTCCAGTAGGAACCGTTGCTCCCAACACAACCGCCATCAGGACATGCTTCAAGTGTGGACAACCGGGACACTACGCCAACTACTGTCCCAACAGAGCTGCCTACACTACACCGGCTCCGATGAAGCAAGGACAAGCCTCGGCAGGAAAGAGTCAGCCCCTATCTATCAACCGGGGATATGCCCATCATGCAGAAGTAGAAGCTGAACCCGGTGAACTTGAAATTCAAGAAGAAGAGCCAGTTGAAGATGAAGTAGTCGGGGAAGAAGTCAACGAACAACAAGAATAGAGATAAACATAGATATAGATACATATATATATATATATATATATTTACTATTTGTAAGACCTAAATATTAGTTTAGCCAGTAGTAGTACTTTACTATTTTAGTAATAATAATAAGGTCCATTTGACCCTGTGTTTTGCTAATAAGATATGCATCATGCCGAGATTTTGTTTATGCATATGTGTTGAATCAATATGAACATGCACCCTTTTTCCTTACAAATCTCGGGGACGAGATTATTTTTAAGGGGGGTAGGATTTGTAAGACCCAAAATTAGTAGAGGAAAAAAAATATAAACAAAGTATCATAATGCTTTGGAATAAGAAAAATGATGAGAAAAGGGGATTTTTTTTTCTTTTAAAGGAAACCATTTATACATCCCATGAAATAGATAACAAGGAGAATAAAACTTAAATTAGTAATATTAAAATAGTATGGTTTATATTCACCCTTGGGTTTCAATTGATACATTTGAAAAAATCTGAAAACTAAAATATAAGTATAAATTTGAATGTGGAATAGAAAATAGAAAATAAATGAGAAAGGAAATTGGAATGAAGACACTTATTACTGGAATTAAAGAAAGGGGGAAAGAAAATAATATACCTTATAAGATAAAAAAAATATAATATTATTGCAGAGAGCAAAAGTATAATTCATGTAGACTTTTGTTGATATTTGAAATCTAGAGTTCAAAACAAAACTTTGAATTTGGTTAGGATATCTGAAATTTGAAATAGAAAAGAAAAAGGGTAAAACAAAGAGTAAATGGGCCATCCTGGGCCAAGTCTGTGCCTCCCCCTCGGCCCAACCTCATTCCCTGGTTACGCTGACGAGCGGACCCCAGTGGTCAGTGTCCTTCGCCGCACGCGCACTGCGCTCCTGCCGATCGGGCCCACTGGCCAGCCTTTCAACCCGTGCAACCCATACTTCGCGTGTGTCACCTACATGTGGGACCCGCTCTGTCAGCCTATTCCCCTCTCGTTAACCCGACCGAATCCGGCGGGCGCTCTCGCCATTACCGCGGACTCGGTTGCGGCGGCCGAGCTCAATGGCTCATGCCTATTTCTCCGGGAGGTTGCGTCGCCCGAGCCCCAGTCCATCCGCACTCCGCATCTGGCGTAACCAAACTGCCGTGATCCCCGCCGCGCGTGGCATTGCCGATTTGTTCATCCTCTGCTAACGTCGCGGTCGGAGCTGGGGATCATGGCGAGCGATAGTTTCGGCTTCGATTGAATCCTTCTGATCCGCGGACTCCATGGGCCATATAAAGTCGTGCCCCGACCTTGATTACCGCACGTCGCCAATCGCCTTCCGGCCTTCCCCCTCGAGCTTTCACCCGCGATACGTGCTACATCGGGTGCTTGCGCGGGCGAGAGGGCGCATTCACGGATTCGCGCGCTCGAAGGTGTGAGTCTCGGTCCGTGAGGCTCGGCGGGGAGCGCGTGATCCGCCGCCCGTTTCTAAAGTGGAAGCAAGCATCGGCGGTGTCGTTGGTGTCGGGAATTGCTCGACGGAACCCAACAAATCCCACCAACCCGCCGCTCGTCGTGGTCAGGATCGGCTGCGGCGATTTGGGAGGTACGCGACCGTTCATTGCACTCGTCAGTCGTAGGGCATCGTGTAGCACCCCTTCGAATCCGTGTTTAGTGCGCGGTACCGGGGATTTGGGGAGCCGCCCATGGCGCCGCCGCACCGGAAGGCTGGGTTGCCGGTGAGCCTGGCGACGGGATGAAGACGGCTTCCATGCCATCGGATCCTGAACGAACGGACACGATTAGATGAGGCGTACCGCTTCGCCTCGGGGTATCTCGAGCGTTTGATCCAGATCGGACGCTCTGGGGGGAGTGATCTGATCAATTAAATCCGATCCGTCGATCGTTGATCCTGCGGTTGTCGCGGCATACCGGTTCGATGAAATGGCGATCTAATCCGTGCCCTCCGCTGCGGATCCAACGGCCCTGAGTGCACCATACCCCTTCGGCCGCCAGTTTTGTAAAAGAAACCCCGAGAAACCGAGGAATCAACCCGCCGTCCTATTTTCACTGTGCGCTGTGTCTCGGGTAATTTGCCCCGAGCCCCCTGGGTTTCTCTGGATTTGAGGCCCAGTCCAGAACTCGTTTAAATTGAATAAATAAAATAGAAAATAGATTTTTAATATGAAAATAATTGCTAGAACTTAGATAATTCATAGAAAATTCATTTTAGCTCCAAATTGAACCATTCCAGTTTCTAAAATTTTGTAATAATATTCTTCATCATTTTGTGCCTCTGTTTTGGCATGAAAGGCTCATTTAAATTTATCTAATATTTAATCTTGTATTAAACACATAAAACATTAGAAAATCCATAACTTAAAATCTATAACTCCAAAATTAATGATTCCTGTTCCTATAATCTTATTTTAATATGTATATTATTAATGTGTATTTTGTTCTTATGTTTGGTGTGATGTTAATTTTGCCTATACCATGCCTGTTTGTATTGCTACGACTAGCAGTGAGGTCACGAGAATCTGAAGATCATCCTGATACCTGGATTCTCAAGGCCCAGGCAAGTTGTGCCCTTGATCACTTCTTTTTACCCAGCCATGTTCTGAGTAATCATAATGATCTGCATAGGTTAATTTTGATGGGACCCAATAGGTTACCCTAGTTTGTCTATCTTTATACCTTGTTTACCACTGAACCTTTTGGGTAGTACTTGCTAGTGCTTTATGTGGTTTTGGGTATGAAGATTACATTACTCCTGATCATACTTTTGTTATCAGCTGTTATTTATTGTTCATGATAAGATCATTATGTTAATTGGAACATGGAGAACCACCCGGGAAAACAGTGCTACCACAAGGGTGGAATGGGACGCCCTTGGCTGACTAATTAGAAAAGCTAGTGGAAGACTACCTTACCCGAAAGGGGCAAGGGCAGTAGGGGAGTGGTCAGTGTAGGGAGGCCCTCGGGAGGATTTTGCTGCGATGGCGGTCCTGCAAGGGATTCCTGCATTGGAACTTCCTATAAACTGTAGCGGGTTTTCGGAAGCTAGTGGAACTTTGTAAAGGCCTCGTAGTGGATCCCTAGCCATTCACCTCGGAAGTGTCTAAGGGCCTTGCAAACCCTGGCGACATGGGATACACGACTTGTGGGTAAAGATGCGCAACCTCTGCAGAGTGTAAAACTGGTATACTAGCCGTGCTCACGGTCATGACCAGCTCGGACACTCACATGATTAAATTATGGAACTTAAACTCAATTTGTCATATGCATTGCATCGCAGGTGAAGTAGTTACTTTTGTTCTACTACTTAATTGGGTTTGGTATTTACTTATACTTAGTAACTGCTAATAAAATTTTGACCAACTTTAAAAGCAATGCTCAGCTCTAACCATCTTCTTTGGTAAGCCTTACACTTCACGTGATCTCCCACCTTTGGCGAGTTCATGCACATTATTCCCCACAACTTGTTGAGCGATGAACGTATGTGAGCTCACTCTTGCTGTCTCACACACACCACAGGTCAAGAACAGGTACTGCAGGATGAAGCTCATGGAGGATGCTGCGATGAGTTCATGAGAGGTCTAGGTCGTCGTCTCCCAGTCAACTTTGGGTTGCTGGACCGTTGTCTCCTTATAATGTATTTATTTATTTTGTATAGAACTCCTGTTATATATAAAGTTGTGACATTCGATCCTGTGCCACTATACATCATATGTTTGAGACTTGGTCCCAGCATACCTGGTGTTTATGTTAACCCCGGGTTTTGGACCCCTAAAATCCGGGTGTTACAACCAATAATGCTGTTTTAGATCATGATACATCTTAGTGCTTCCAGGATGAATAGAATAGCGACTAAGATGTGCTTCATCTAGAATTTGCTGGCGGATCTCCTCATTCTTAGGCACAACTATGTAGTTATTAAACCATACAACATTTTGATTATCTTTTCTGAAGAAGTTGGTTTTTTCGGCCTCCATTTTCTCATGAATGTGTTTCATTCCCTCATCATTTCTTTGCGCGTCAATTATTCTTTGCAGGAGGACTGACTCAAGCTTCAAGTGATTTGAAGTTCCATGTTGAATCATTCCCAGGTTCAATTTCTCCATTTCTTGGCATAATGTAATGTCAGAAGTCTTCATCGTCAGACAATGGCAGGAAGCCTTGCGACTTAACGCATCTTCCACTACATTAGCCTTACCTGGGTGATAGTGAATCTCTAGTTCATAATCCTTAATAAGCTCAAGCCATCTCCTCTGCCTCATATTCAACTCTGACTGGGTAAAGATATACTTCAAGCTTTTATGATCTGTATAAATATGACAGATATTCCCCAGCAGATAATGACACCATATTTTTAGGGCATGAACCACGGCAGCTAACTCTAGGTCATGAGTTGGATAATGTTCCTCATGCCGGCGCAACTGCCTTGAAGCATAAGCTATCACTCAGCCCTCTTGCATTAGAACACAGCCAAAACCACTGCCTGATGCGTCACAATATACATCAAAGGGATTTTCAATGTCTGGTTGAGCTAATACCGGAGCAGTGTTCAATAATACTTTCAGCTGCTCAAAGGCTTCATTATATCTGGAAGACCAATTAAATTTAGTATCATTCTTCAATAAACATGTAATTGGTTTCACAAGCTTGGAAAAATCTAGAATGAATCGGCAGTAATAACCAGCTAGTCCAAGGAAACTTCGGACTTGATGTACAGTGGTTGGGGGTTTCCACTCCAAAATATCCTTGACTTTGCTGGGATCCACCGCAATCCACTTGGCAGATAATACATATCCTAGAAATTGGATCTCCTCTAGCCAGAACGTGCACTTACTGAACTTAGCATATAACTGGTGCTCCCTTAAGCACGTTAATACGATCCACAAATGCCGAGCATGCTCCTCTTCATTTTTAGAATATATCAAGATATCATCAATGAATACCACCACGAATTTATCCAGCTCGGGCATGAATACCGAGTTCATAAGATATGTGAAGTGGGCAGGAGCATTTGTTAGTCCGAAAGACATAACCAGATATTCAAATAATCCATACCGCGTAGTGAATGCGGTCTTGGGTATATCTTCAGCTCGGATATGGATCTGATGGTAACCCGACCTGAGGTTCAATTTTCGAAAATACCCGGGCTCCGGTAAGTTGATCAAATAGGATGTCAATCCAGGGAAGAGGGTACTTATTCTTGATGGTGACCTCATTAAGGGGTCTATAATCCACACACATCCGAAGTGTTTGGTCCTTCTTCTTGACAAAGATGGCTGGACAACCCCAAGGTGATTTAGCTTAGTCGGATGAAACCTTTTCCTAGTAGACCTTGTAATTGGGTCTTGAGTTCTGCCAATTCATTCGGAGGCATTCGGTATGACCTTCTAGAAATAGGAGCCGTACAGGGCTTCAACTCAATCACAAATTCTACATATCTTTCTAGAGGCAATCTAGGCAGATCTTCCGGAAAGACGTCCGGGAATTCACATACTACCGGAATATCTTGGATCTCCGGTATGATAGCTTCATATACTCTGCCAATTGGTTTAGCTGGAATAGCTACAGGGATAGACAAGAGAACCTCTTCTTGGCAATAACTCAACCTGATGGTTCTCAGATCAGTGTTGAGGATAACTTTATGTTGGGCTAACCAATTCATGCCTAGAATTACATCTATATCTTGGCCTTTTAGAACAATAATGTTTGTAGGAAAGTCTCGTTCAGCCAATGTTATAGGCACATGGAAAGCCACTTCTTTAGTGAATATTTGTCCCCCAGGCGAATGAATTATAAACCCTTCCCTTGATTTATTGTATGGAATGCAATGTTGCTCCACAAACTTCTTGCTTATGAATGTATGTGAAGCACCAGAATCAAAAAGAATAACTGCAAGGTGATTGGCCACGAGAAACGTACCCATCATAACCGATTCTCCTTCCGGTGTCGTGGCCACTTGCGTATAATAAATCCACCCAGTTTTTTTCATATTTTTTTCTGTTGTATTATTCGCCACATTTCCCCTGCCTTGAGCAGAACTCCCTGAACTCTTCTGATTATTTGATTTGTTCTGCTTCGGGTATGGACAGTCCTTGATAAAATGTCCGAACTTTCCACAATTAAAGCAGCCTGTTGAAGAGCTTGAGAGAGCAGGGAAACGAGTACCAGAGGCACCCGGCTGATTTGTTGAGGTGGGGGCAGTGGCAGGACGGATAAAGACCGGTTGTTTGAAGGGGTAGGAGGGTGGACGTGACGAAGAACGGTTCTGATTAAAAGGTCGGATCACCAACCTTTGTCTCTTCTCAGGCCCCTGGTTGGGCCTGTCGCCTCCATAGCCCTTTGATTTTCCTAGGCCTGCATATTTGGCTTCAACTGCCAGCGCTGTGCTGACAGCCCTGCTATAAGTAAGGTCGAGGCAAGTGGCCATTTTCCACTGCAACTGGTCATTGAGGCCTCTCATAAAACAATTTTTCTTCTTTAGATCAGTATTGACCTGATTGATGGCATACTAGGACAAGTGGTTGAACTTATTGAGATATTGGGTGATAGTATCTCCACCTTGTTTGAGCTTCATAAATTCTTCATGTTTCATATGGAGCACCCCTTCAGGAATATAGTGCTCCCGGAAAGCCAGTTTAAATTCGTCCCAGGTAGTTTGATGACCAGCAGGCTGGATAGCCACATAATTTCCCGACTAGGTACTGGCAGGGCCTCGTAACTGTTGCGCTGCAAAAAAGGGCTTTTGAGTCTCTGTGCATCGGAGAAGCCCGAACTTTTGTTCGATGACCCGGATCCACTCATCCGCTTCAAGAGGATCTTCAGCCTTAACAAATAATGGGGGACGTGTCTCCGAGAAGTCCAAATATGAAGTTTCATGGGGTACTTATGGATACGCTCGCCCTCCTTGCTGCTGCATTAGCTGTCCCGCCATTTCCCACGGAAAGCGGGAGTTATCGGCTGTTGCATTGACTAAGACAGCGATAGCCTCAGCCAAGGTAGGGGGTACTGGTGACGGGTTAGGTGTAGCTTACCTCGCACCGGAGGTTCCCGCACCATCCTGTCCACGAGTCCTGGATAGCATCTGAGGCAAAGAACATTTGGAAAATATAATATGCCAAAGCAAACCATCCATTTTACATTACTTAAAATGGTAATGATACAGACTCGAATTTGCAACAGGATTACATTATCTATTACACATTATCACTGTTTCTATACTACACTACTCTAGCTTTTTATCACTTTTGGTAGCTTCGCTGTCGGGTGTAGGAGACCATTCGTCAACCAGATTCATTGAAGGAGGGGGCCTAAAAAGGTCCAGTTCCCCAACAAGGGCTTCACCCGCTACTCTAGAAGGTCCGGCTCCCATTCCGACAGGATCTGCAGGTACGTTAGGGTGCAGTTGTGAATACAATACATGAACCTCCTCATGTAGTGTATTACAATACACTTGCAAGTTGTCCATGGCTGTGCTAAGCTCCTCCACACGGGCTCGAGCTTTGGCTTCCTTGGCCCAAACAAGTGAACGTGAGTTAACAGCCCAATCAAGCGCTAAATCACGTTCAGCAAGTTGGTCTTGCAAGTGTCGGATGTCAGTTCTCAACTCGTTTATTCGCTGACCATCCTCGACCCATACTTCGTTCCTGTGGTGGAGCTCCGATCGAAGTTGTTCTACTTGAGCTTCCAGATCTCCGATTGGATCATTACTACCACTACTACTATCCTCATGCCTTGGAGCTAGTTGATGGCGAGGTAGGCCAATTGGCTCGGCAGACTTGCGCGCGGTTTTTCTTATGCGCAGCAGCATATCTCCATGAGGGGGAAAATCTTATTAGTATAGTTTTTATCATGATGCATGCATAATTATAGAATCAACCTTAGTTGATTCACAACTTTCTATACATTGCACTCTACTATCTGGTCTTTAAAATAAGTACTTTAGAAGATGATTATATAAGAAGAAAAGAAATTTTCTAGATAAGTCTTTGAAAATTTCTTTTTGAATATGTCTCATAACATCTGCAGAGATGGGCTTCACTCCAACACCAGATGTGACAGAACCTCCCAAGTCATTAGGCCCACCTACAGTTGTCCTTGTTCAACGGACCTCAGACAACCCTGCAGGTGCACCTGATCACTTGACAAGTTCAGTATTTGAATTTCTTACCTTGCCCAAGAGCGATTCACCCGTCATGCAGACATTACAATACATCGGAGGTACGAAAATGCGGAAGCAGTTACAATGACTTACTTTATTTAAAAGTAAGAAAGAGTAGTATTTGTTATAGACCAGAACAAATATAAGAGTGCTGATTATTACATAACCTGGGAGGCAAAAACCCCTCCTGATAAACAGTAAAAAGTTTTTCTTAACGGAGGACCCTTCCTCCCGCAGCTTTAGTCTTGATTTTATTCTTTGGGCACCACCTTGGAATAGAAGCAACAAAAGTTCGCTGCTTCTTCACCTAAAACAACATGGGACAAAGCCCTAAGAACGAAATGTACTTTCGCAAGCCTTATCCGTCAAAATAAAAGACTCTCAAGGTTATGCTGGCCTTTGGGGATCCAGGTATGGCTTTTCAAAAATCAATGACTCTGTTTGCAGAAATTCTTACTAATAGTGGATCCTTAAAAGTCCAGTTTTATTAGCAAGTTAAGTCATTACCTATGTTCTAGAGTTCTTTCTACCCTAGTTCAAGCACTTGACCTATACTAGCCAATTTCTTAACAACCCTTCTTATTCACTCGAAAGCTACGTGTAGAGTAGTGACCAAGTCTTCATGTCCGCGAAGTTACGGCGATCCGAATCGTTTATACTCAGCTAAGGATCTCCAATCACATGACATATGTAGCACTTAACCCTTGCATATGTCAACTCGCCACCGGGGTTCTTAAGGCCAGATCAGGTTCACGCCAACCGAGAGCACAGATACACCATCGTCCAGCCACTTGCCACGGAGGGTACACGCTACTCTCATCATCTCTCCACTCCCATTGCGTGTTATCTTATTCTAGTATTAGTCTGCCCGAGGCAAAGCTTACCCATGACGAAGCATGTGACCAGTTAAAGGGTCCTCGATCACTAAGCCTACATCGACAAGGTCCTTAATCGACTCAGACGGAGACACTACACCGAGACTCTCTTCTCATGCAAGTCACCCACCCGGTCTCAGCTTTATCATTTCAAACCCAAAGTTTGGTACCTCGCAGAGGTACATCTTTTCCGATGTTGAACCCATCATGGCCATGATGGATCCACCATCGAGTTTTATTTTTGAAAACATCCCACCCACTTTGAAGCATCATCTTTTGTGTAAACAAAACATTTTGTTTTCTAGAGCCAAGCTAAGCATAAGAAAAACCTTTTTGTAAATCAGGGATCAAGGAGAAGTAACCAAATCCAAGGAAGGAAATGCAGCAACTGGTTTAGCACACAACTCCTATCACCTAATGCATCAAGTAAGTGAGAAAGATTTCAAAATAACAAGGGGGTGGCGAATGCACCGGGGCTTGCCTTGTTTGATAGGTGAATCAGGCTCTACTCCGCAGATATCAAAGTAAAAGCAGTTCCCTGCCTGAGGTTCTTCAGGTGGTGGTGGTGGTGAAGTCCTCGCTTCTTCAACTTCTATTTCCTCCTCGTTTTCTAGATATAACCATATATAATCATGAATGCTCATGTAATGCTCATGAAGATGCAAAGATAATAAAAGTTTATTATCTAATGTCATGAATATAACTTTCCGTCACGGATCTCCGAGAAACTAGGGTTTTCGGAGTCTATAGTGAAGTTCATAGGGCAGGGGGCTAGGGTTTTAGGTTCTAAGTACCAAATATGGTCCAAATCATACCAAACTTTACCAAGGCTTCTAAGTATTATTTAAAGTTTACCTAAAAAGTTTGGTGAATTTAGGAATTATTAATTATTCCCTAACATACTAGAAGTATGGATTTTGGCTATTTTAAATGTCCCAAAATTCCCTATTGGAACTAAAAATCATGAAACTATTTTTATTAAATACTATGGAAAATTAGGAGCCTAGTAAAATTGGTATGGTATTTTTAGCATTTTTCTATAATTTTCTGGGAATTCTCAAAGTCCAGAAGAAAAAGAAAAAGGAAAACGTGCTATAGGATTAGGCTAAAACTGGCCTAGATCGGCCCATATGCGGGCAAAAGCGCGCCCGCGCGCGCCCGCGCTACTGGTTTTGCAGAAATGCCCCCCACGGTTTGAATACCTGAAAAAGAATCCATAGCACTATTCTGATGTTTCACTGACATTTGCAAGAACACCCCTGCGCTTCTATTCCTTCACAGTCTGAAGTCCACGACGACGAACAGCGTGGGGCCGAGCTCCGATGAGCCTACACCGGCCGATTCCCGTAACGACCGGTGCTCACGTGCGACAGACACCAAATTGGACCCCTCTTAATCATTTCCCCTCACTCAATTTCACCAATAAGGCTCTAACACGCTCTGTCCATGGTGACAGCGGGCACGACGGACATTCAAACGCGTTCCCAGTGATCTGGGACTTCCTAGCTTAATCGGATGGGTCAGCGAGTATCAGGAGCAAACAAGGGTGCTGAAACAAGAGGACGATGGGCATGAGCGGACCTGAGACGAGCTGGCCACGGCGAGGTCACACCGCTCGGTGTTCTTGGATGATTTGGGGGAAATCCCAAATTGGGGAGTTCTAGTGGATGATTCGAGGCACGAGTTGCTTCACTGGTTGCACAACTACTTAGCAGAGTAGGCGAGGTCAGCAATTTATAGCACGCTTGAGCGGTGGCCAGTGAATTTGAGAGAGACGCGCAGCGGCCGGAGAAGAAGAAGATTACTGGCGCGCGCGATAGGTGGCAATTACCGTGGCAAGCTCCCCGGCGACCACCAGACGAGCTAACGTGAGTCACAGTGGTGAGGTTAATGTGCCAAGGCACGTGGCGCAAGGCTACGAAGTGGTTATCTCTGGTGAACCCATCCAAATCGACCATGGTATGCTCGGGTACGGCGGCCGGAGTAAAATAGTGGTCGTAGTGTATCCACGGCGTGATATTTACTTACTCCCGGTGCTATCCAACTGATCCAAGCGTGAATCATCCCTGCGATAGCACGAATCCGCGCGCGGCATCGTCGGCGGCGAGGGGATCAGAACCTAATCCTGTTTGTTACTGTACCATGGGATTGTTCTTCAGTCAACCTGACAAACAAAGTTTGGGGCGAATTTCCTCCTGATTTTACATGACAACAAGACCATTGTTTTGTAGCAAAGTTGTAGCCTAATAGACCAGCTCCAAATTTGCTACAATGTGCCCCCACAAAAAGTCACAAGATCTTGCTTAAAATTGATCCCTAAGTTCATCCAATCCCATTGTTAGTCTGAATTCAGGTTTAGGGTAGTCTGACAGCTCGACTTTGAGCTCATTTTACTCCAAATCTTTCATGTGACCAAGGCTTAACCCCTATAGCAAAGTTGTTCTCCTTTAGTAGCTTTACAAACTTGATGTGTTGACCTAGGGCAAAATCTTCATAATTTGGAAGATATAGGGCCTCAAAGTTGAGCATATCCCACTAAAATTCAAACCAACTTAATAGAGTTTAAGTGTGGCTTTTTGCAAATAAGTCCAAATCTCAAGATTTACTTTGCAAATCCACATATATGTGAGTCATATGAGTTAAGGTACCCTAATTTCATGGTTTTTGCACTTAGGTCCAAAAATGTGCACATTTTGCATATAACCCCTTAAGGTTTCAATCTAGGGTTTTCCAGGGGTCTATTTAGGGTTTCTGGTACTTCTAGGGTTTGAATGCCACTTAAGTCTATTCATGGTTACATTTTATGACTGTTTCTAATGAGTTTTGAAGTTTTCTCTTATTTGGCTTTGTTTACTCTTCTGAGTCCAGTTTATGGTTAAGTACCCTATTCTAGGGTTTTACCCACAACCAGTCATACCCACACAACTTGTTTGAAATTTTTGCCTAGTGAATGCATTCTAGGTGTGACAAACACATGATATGCCAATGCTTATGATGTCGTGCTCAAGTTTTTGTGGCAGTAACACCAGGGGTGTTACACCTGTCACACGTACGAACCTAAGGTTGAAGACGACACAAATTTACTTATGTATTTTTGAAATTCGTTTGATTCCATTCATGAATTGTATGTAATATGAACATGGTGATCCGAAATTCATATGTATATGCGCTATGAAAATATTGGTAGATATACGCGACATGTAGAGCACCGTGATAGTTCATGTTAGTCGATGCGTTGATTTTTGGAGTAGAGAGAAAGATGACGAAAAATTTAGTAGTCACACGTTGGTGATAAAAACACTAGATAGGAAATTTTGTAGTTAAATTTGGTCATAATGAACTTTAGAAATTATTTGGAGAATTATAGTCATAGGTTCATTTTAATGAAATTAGAAAATGGTATAGAACTCATGTCATATAAACATTATAGGATTTTAGATGATTTATCACTGATTATTTTATTAATATTTTCTTTTATAAAGAAAGGAGAAAATACCACCGGTAGTATGGAAAATAGATTTTTCTAGCCAAAATAAACTTGTTCGCGAGTATAGCACTTAAATTTTTAGAGTTAGTAAAATACTTGTTTATGTCAATATAACCCCGCTTGTGTTATAAAAGACCAATTAGTAATTTATAGGGATTTTTAGAATATTAATATTAATAGATTCATTTTTGGCTATACTCAATAATTCAAGTAGAAATAAAAAGGATAAAATCTATTAGTCTATTTATTAGTATTAAAGACAATAACTACCATTTTTTATTAATGATGTTAATACGGATTAATACTAGTTAAAACTATATTTATAGCACCTACTCATAATTTCCCCATTTATGACTCGCAATAATAATCATAAATGAATTAATAAGCATTTACGCGCTAAGACGTATTTATGTGTGTATTAAGTGTGATGTGTTAATGTAAATGTAATGGCGTATGTTTATGTAATGGTGCGTGTTTATTCATTGGTGAATGATTTCTTTTGTATGTACGATATGTGAATTGATATTAGAAGCTCACTGTTTGGTAGAGGATCCGAATCTATTTAAGGACGATCCGCAGGATGCTTTCGAGCAAGGCAAGTGGATTCTCCCTCTGCATACTCTTTTTGTACCCAATCAATGCATATAATAATGTTTACTTTTTTTATACTGCATAATTTGACGGCTTTTACCTAATTAAGGATTTCCTAGATTTATCAACTGTATTCCTTGTTTACCTTGGGAAATTATTAATCTTTGCAAATTTATGCATCCGCTCAACTTAATAATTTTGAAGTCACTCATTAATTGATATTAATGTTCCAAAATTAAAATTGGCAATTATGACATTAACTCGATGGTCAAAACAATATTATTTCATATTAATTGGAACATAGAGTGACCACCCAGGATAACAGTGCAACCACGAGTGCTATCATGGCTCTGGCTTTGGTAATTAGCTTTATATGCTTAGTGCCTAGCAACCTTACCTAAAATATGGGCAAGAGGGGAGCGGTGGTGTTGGCAGCCCACATTAACATGGGGACATATTCTTGGCTAAGGTACCTCACCCATGGGGCCACCACCATCGACTTTAGAAACCTTAGCGGGTTACTGTGTATTAAGTGTATTTTGTGAAAGCCTCATAGTGGATCCCTAGCCATTCACCTCGGCAATGTTTAAGGGTCCGTACAACCCGGGTTTGATGGGATACACGGCTTGTGGGTAAAGTTGTACCACCTCTGCAGAGTGTAAAACTGATATATCAGTCGTGCTCACGGTTACGAGCGGCTTGGACTCCTCACATGATAATTGAACTTGAAGATGGAAATAAATTGAGATCCGATGATCTGCCAATTGTTTGCTTAAGTGGTTTCACTTAAGTGTTTTTGATATACTCATATTCCTTTGTTTAAATGGGATACTTGGGATTCACACTTATTAGTAAGACAGGTGTTGTTAATAAAATGTTGACCAACTAAAATGCTTACTGCTCAAGCTTAGCCTCACCTTGTTATATCTACATTAATTTTTCCCCCACTTGCTGAGCCCCGACCATAAGTGAGCTCACCCTTGCTAATATTTTGATCAAAGGGTGATGCTGGAGACTTTGATGGAGATTTTGACGATGATGAATTCTAAGTCTAACGATGCGTCGGTCATCTTCCTATGGGAGATTGCCCCTGTTATTTAAATTCCACTTACTTTGATGTGATACTTGTTAAAGATACAATGATTCAGATGATGTAATAAAGTATTCTACTCTATTTACGCCTTTATTGCATTGTCTTTTGATATAATACACTTGTGACGTCAACATATGTGTGGAAATGGATCCTGGCACACATATGGTATGCGCTCGGTTCTGCCCCCTGGAACCGGGTGTGACAGAAGTGGTATCAAAGCTATGCTGACCCTAGGTCGTTAGACTAGTTAGAAATGGAAAGCCTAGTTTGTTCAAAACTTGCTAATTTCATTCTTATAAATTATTTTGTCAGCCTTACCTCTTTAAAATTTCAGCTGAGTTGATATTTCTCTTGTAGATGGTTCGTACTCTCCAAACTACCCGTCTCAACACCAGCTACGCCCCTCCGCCCCGGCAAATCCCTGTCTACCCAGTGGTAGGCGAGGAAGTTTTGGTGGATCTCCCCCACATTCGAGTGGAGAATAGAGTCATTCTGGAGGACAGCTCTAAGGAACAGCTGTCGACGCCCACCCCGTTGGCAGAGTCACTGGCCTTCACAGCTAGGTCATCGACATCGGCACCGCCTGCACCAGCCGTCCAAGCACCTGCACCCGGAGGCGATGACCCCGACGACTCTGGGAACGATGATGACGAGGATGACGATGACGATGAAGGAGAAGAAGAACACGTCAACGAGGAAGCCGACTACGCCCAGCAGGGCTACTTCATGGGGTTTGGGCATGTTGTCGAACATTACACATCAATGTTCGAGACGGGGCACTTCCCCACCCTGCTGCAAGACGTGCTGCATGCACTAGGCTCCTACGTCCGCCCCTTGTACGAAACAAGGCGAGTGAGCGAGCCTCCTCAGGCTTGCTACTACATCACTCGCATCCACGTCTGGGTGATGGATGCAGGGGACAGGGGATTTAAGACTCTGTCTGCTCATGAGTCCCTGACACCACTGTCCACCTACGCTGCCTCAGTCAGCGATGCTGCCAGATGGACCCTGTGGTCGCTCAGCCACACCTACCGGCAGCAGCTGCAGGACATGAGGTTCAGGCATCTTCCTCTACGTCTGAGTGGAGGAAGTCAGACCAGCATCATCCTAGGTGAAGCTGGTGAGGATCGCCTCAACACCCTAGCTGGTGTAGTGGCCTGTCTTAACACCAACCTGGACAGTGCCACCCTGGATCTCTCTAGGGTGCACATGGAGCTGGAGAATGCCCATGCTAGGATTGCAGCCCTGGAAGCCCAACTTCAAGGACTGGATCCGCCCGAAGCTCAGGTCCCCGTCATGGTGTTGTCTCCTCCCTGCAAGAGGCTACGCTATGGGGAACCCGGATCTGTCACCAGGCTACTTTAAATGTTTGAAGTTATGATGTAATAAGTTAGTTTTCGCGTCAGACGATGATACTCTTCTTATGTTATTTTATTAATAAATAACAACTATGTGATGGTGTTGGTTGATATGTTTGAGTTGGATTTTTGTTTGAGTGCAATGGTCTTATGGAATGATGGCCATAAGAGCATATAAAAAACATAAACTTAGGAAATTACCCTCTAGAATCTTTACTACTTCACTCCTCTAAGATGTTCACTTTCTAACCAATTAGATGGTGAATGCTCGCCAAGGACCCAACAACAACCGGAACCAGTGTGGTCAACAGATACCACCACCACCATCGAACCCCAACATGGAACAGTTCATCGCCGCCTAGATGCAGTTTCTACAAGGACTCACTGCAACTGTTCAATAGATTCAGTAGAACCAGCTGAATCAACAGCATCAGCAGCAGCAGCAGAACACACCCCCTGCTAGAGATAAGCACCGGGATTTTATGAGTCATCACCCGCCAACATTCTCCCATGCGGTTGATCCTTTGGATGCCGATGACTAGCTCAAAGTCATTGGAAAGAAGTTGGACATCACCCAGTGCAACGATCCGGAGAAGGTCTTGTATGCCTCCAGAAGACTCAAGGGAGCTGCGTCCGACTGGTGGGATGCCTTCACAGTAGCACACCCCAACGCGGATACAATAACCTGGCAGGAGTTCCAAGCAAACTTCCGCACTCACCATATTCCCTCGAGAATTATGAAGCTGAAGAAGAAGGAGTTCCTTTCCCTTACTCAAGGGAATATGATGGTCAGTGAGTATCGTGATCGCTTCACTCAGCTTTCACGCTACGCACCGGAAGAAGTGGACACAGATGAGAAGCGCCAAGAGAGTTTCCTAGAAGGATTGATTGGACCTCTGAACTACCAACTTCAGAGTCATACCTTCTCCAATTTCTAGACACTACTGACAAGGCCATTGGCCTTGAAAGCAAAAGAAGGGAACTATCTAACCACAAAAGAAAATTTCAAGGTTAGTCCAGCAGGAACACTCGCCCGAACAACGCTCAAGGTTCACAGTTCCGCTCTGGAAATAAGGGTGGAAACAATTATCAAATGCAACGCTCTGGACAGCAAAGCCAGAGAAATAATCAAAGTCAGAACCAGCAAAGGAGCAACTCTCAGACCAACCAGAGGTCTGGTGGGATTTCACAGAATCGTCAAGGTGGCGCCGTAAACATGCAGGCCAGAAGCAACAACGCACCAGTCCAACCTAATGGCTGTTTCAAGTGCGGTGAGCTGGGCCACTATGCTAACAACTGCCCAAGGCGCAACCAGTAGACACCTCAGAGGAGCAATACTCAGAGGAATGACCAGAACACCCTCGCTCGTGGATCTGCACAGAACAAGACTCTACAGAACTAGAGTAGAGGAAGGGTCAATCACGTCACCGCAGAATCAGTGCCTGAGGATGCCGACGTGGTGTATGGTATGTTCCTTGTTAACTCCATACCTGCATCAGTTTTATTTGACTCTAGAGCATCGCATTCGTTTATAACTGAGTCATTTGTGGAAAAACATAACATACCAAAGTACCCTCTTAAGAAGATATTACATATTAGTTCACCGGGAGGTGACATGAAGGCCACACACTCATGCCCCCATGTTAATCTCAAGATTCAAGGAATAGATTTTTCAGTCAACCTAGTGGTCCTAGGATCCAACGGTATTGATGTGATTCTTGGATGCAACTGGTTGAAAAGTTGTGATGGAGTGATACAGTGTGCCAACAGAACAATTACGTTGACAAGTCCTCAAGGTGAAAGAGTTCAAGTTAGCACAGACATGTCAACAAATGCAAAAGGGAAGACATTGATAAATCACTTGGAAGAAAAGCCCTTGGAAAATATCAAGATAGTGTGTGAGTACCCAGACGTATTTCCGGAGGAATTACCAGGTATGCCACCTGACCGAGATATAGAGTTTTCAATTGAATTATTACTCGGAACTGCACCTATCTCAAAAAGATCTTATAGAATGGATGCCAAGGATTTAGTAGAACTGAAGAAACAAATAGAAGAATTACTAGAAAAATGTTTCATTCGCCCAAGTTCATCCCCTTGGAGAGCCCCAGTTCTATTTGTGAACAAGAAGGATGGTTCGAGGAGAATGTGCGTTGATTATAGAAGTTTGAACGAAGTAACCATCAAGAATAAATACCCATTACCTCGGTTGAAGATTTATTTGATCGGATGAAGGGAGCTAAGATATTCTCGAAGATAGATCTGAGATCAGGATATCATCAGTTAAAAATTCGAGCAGAAGATGTACCCAAGACAGCCTTCACGATGAGATATGGATTATATGAGTTTTTGGTCATGTCATTTAGACTGACTAATGCACCAGCATACTTTATGAATTTGATGAATAAAGTATTCATGGAATATCTGGATTAGTTTGTGGTCGTATTCATTGACGACATACTGATATACTCTCCGAATGAAGAAACACATGAAGATCATCTAAGGCTAGTCGTACAAAAGCTTTGTGACAACCAGCTATATGCGAAGTTCTCGATGTGTGATTTTTGGTTGAAGGAAGTTGCTTTCTTAGGCATATCGTTACCGATGGTGGAATTAAAGTGGACCCAGGAAAGATAAGTGAGATACTAAATTGGAAGCAACCAAAGGATGCGTCCAAAATCAGAAGTTTTCTTGGATTGGCAGGATACTATAGAAGATTTATTGAAGGTTTTTCCAAGTTAGTGAAACCTCTTACCTCTCTACTGGAGAAAGGTAAGGAGTTCAAGTGGGATGAAGCTTGCCAGAATTTTTTTGAAGAACTCAAGAAAAGGTTAACCACTGCACCAATATTGGTAATGCTAGACATCCACAAGGGATTTGATGTGTATTGCGATGCATCACACCTTGGGCTTGGGTGTGTGCAAATGGAAGAAGGAAAAGTGATAGCTTATGCCTCAAGTCAGTTGAGAAAGCATGAGAAGAATTATCCTACGCATGATCTAGAACTAGCTGCCGTAGTGCATGCTTTGAAGATTTGGAGGCACTATATGATTGGAAACAAGTGCAAAATCTTCACGGATCACAAAAGCTTGAAATATATATTCACTCAGAAGGAACTCAACCTAAGACAGAGAAGATGGCTTGAGTTGATTAAGGACTATGATTTGGAAATACAATATCACCCCAGAAAAGCAAATGTAGTGGTTGTGCTTTGAGCTGAAAGGGTCAAGTGAACAACATCACTACTCATTTGATGTCACGAGAATTGTGCTGGGAAATGGAACAACTCAACCTTGGTATGCTCAATAATGTAGAAGCAACGGTTATGGAAGTTGAATCAACATTGGAAGAAGAGATTCGTAAAGGACAAGAGTCTGATGAGAAAATCAAAGAAATTAAGATGCAAATTAGTTTGGGTAAAGCCCCAGATTTCACGGAAGATGATCAAGGCATAGTATGGTTTAAGAAAAGAATCTGCGTACCAGAAATCAAACACCTGTGCCAACTTATTTTGAGAGAAGCTCATGATTCAGCTTACTCTATTCACCCTGGTAGTAAAAAGATGTACCAGGATCTTAAGGAAAAGTATTGGTGGTACGGATTGAAAAGAAATGTTGCTACTCATGTTGCATTATGTGACGTGTGTCAGCGAGTTAAAGCCAAACACCAAAGACCAGCAGGATTACTACAACCTCTCAAGGTACCTGAATGGAAATGGGAAGAAATCCGTATGGATTTCATAGTTGGACTACCCCGTACTCGGGATGGCTATGATTCAATATGGGTCATAGTAGATAGGTTGACTAAATTGGCACACTTTATACCTGTGAAGACAACTTACTCGGGAGCCCAGTTAGCAGAGTTATACATGTCGAGGATTGTTTGTCTGCATGGAGTACCGAAGAAGATCATATCAGATCGAGGAACCCAGTTTACCTCGCGCTTTTGGAAAAGACTTCATGAGTCCATGGATACCAAGCTAAACTTTAGTTCAGCTTATCATCCACAAACGGATGGGCAAATGGAAAGGACAAACCAAGTGTTGGAAGATATGGTAAGAGCTTGCGCTCTAAAGCATGGTAGAAGCTGGGATAAAAGTTTGCCTTATGCAGAATTTTCGTATAACAATAGTTATCAAGCAAGTCTAAAAATGGCACCATTTGAAGCACTTTATGGACGAAAGTGTAGAACACCGTTTTATTGGAATCAGACTAGAGAAAGTCAAGTATTTGGTCCAGAAATTCTCCAAGAAGCGGAAAAGCATGTGCAGATTATCAGAGAAAATTTGAAGACAGCGCATTCAAGACAGAAAAGCTATGCTGATAATGGAATAAGAGAGTTGATGTTTGAAGTAGGAGACTTTGTCTACCTTAAAGTTTCACCGATGAGAGGAATGAAAAGGTTTAAAGTTAAGGGAAAATTATCTCCTCGTTATATTGGCCCATTCAAGATTTTGGAAAGAAAAGGTGAAGTGGCCTACCAGTTAGAGCTACCTGATAGTTTATCAGATGTGCATGACGTATTTCACGTGTCACAACTCAAGAAGTTCTTAAGAGTACCGGAGGAACAGTTACCCATGGAGGAACTGAATGTTAATGAGGATTTGACTTATTCGGAGTATCCTGTCAGAATTCTAGAAACATCTCGCAGAATTACACGGAGTAAAGTCATTAACATGTGCAAGGTTTAGTGGAGTCGTCATTCGGAAGATGAGGACACTTGGGAAAGAGAAGATGAACTCAGAGCAGAATTCCCCCAGTTATTCTCGGAAGTTTCTTAATCTCGAGGACGAGATTCTTTTAAGAGGGGTAGGTTTATAACACCATAAAAGCCATCAACTACAAATAATAAATTTGGTATTATGTTAAATAGGGTAATAATTTTTTTAAGTGTTTAATTATTTATTTGCATTTTGAACCATTTTTTTATGTGTGCATGATTGATTATCGGATGTTTTATAGCAATTCTTCATAAAGGAAAATTCTAGTAATTAATATAATAGTTAAATAATAAAATAATTATTAGTCTAAAAATAAATATTTTATTTATAAATAGTTTTGGTGAGTGTTTATGAATTTTTGAGCTCTTTAAAAATGCATTTCAAAATTAAAAAAAACAAAAGACCTAACCCTAACCCTAGGCCCACTAGGGGCCTAGCTAAGCCTCCACACGCCGCGCCCTCCCCTATTCCCAGGCGTCGCCGCCACTCTCTCTCCCTATTCTCCCTTCTCCCTCCTCTCACCTCTCTCCTCCTTTCTTCTATCTCCAGCGCACGCACCAGGGAACCGGCCAAGCAGCGGCCGACCCTGTCCCTGCTCCCGTGCACCAGACGTGCGCCCCTGCACGTCGGGCAGTCGGCCGAGCCGCCCTCCCTCGACCGTGCCGCGCCCAAACGCCAGGCCCCAGCTAGCCCCGCAGCTGAGCGCCGCCAGGAAGCCGACCTGGCGTCCTACACGTCCGCGTCGACCCTAACCGTTCGTCTTGGCGTTATGGCACTTCATTGCTCTGTTTCTTCTCCTCTCCCCATCACTCCCTTGGTAACCGTCGACGCTATTAATGGCATTTGAAGACAGCCGACGCCCCATGCACTCCCTCTCCCTGGCGCCCCTTCCACTCTTCCTCCTACTCCCTATAAAACCGAGCTCCTCCTCTCTCCCTTCCTCCCCTACCCGAGCTCCTCCTCTCTCCCTTCCTCCCCTACACTAGCTCACTCTCATTTCCTCGCACTCTCTCGCTCGTCGTTCGTCGCCGGAGTTCGCCGTTGTCGCCGGAGCTCGCCGTTCATCGTCGGAGTTCGCCATTCATCGCCGGAGCCATGCACCCTGCCATCCGAAGACCGAACCCCTGCCCTTCTCCACCCGGTCGAAACCGTCGAGCCCTCCCGGTCACACGTACGAACCTAAGGTTGAAGACGACCCAAAATTTACTTATGTATTTTTAAAATTCATTAGATTCCATTCATGAATTGTATGTAATATGAACATGGTGATCTGAAATTCATATGTATATGCGCTATGAAAATGTTGGTAGATATACGCGACACGTAGTGCACCGTGATAGTTCATGTTAGTCGATGTGTTGATTTTTGGAGTAGAGAGAAAGATGACGAAAAATTTAGTAGTCACACGTTGGTGATAAAAACACTAGATAGGAAATTTTGTTGTTAAATTTGGTCACAATGAACTTTAGAAATTATTTGGAGATATAGTCATAGGTTCATTTTAATGAAATTAGAAAATGGTATAGAACTCATGTCATATAAATATTATAGGATTTTAGATGACTTATCACTGATTATTTTATTAATATTTTTTATAAAGAAAGGAGAAAATACCACCGGTAGTATGGAAAATAGATTTTTCTAGCCAAAATAAACATGTTCGCGAGTATACCACTTAAATTCTTAGAGTTAGTAAAATACTTGTTTATGTCAATATAACCCCGCTTGTGTTATAAAAGACCAATTAGTAATTTATAGGGATTTTTAGAATATTAATATTAATATATTCATTTTTGGCTATACTCAATAATTCAAGTAGAAATAAAAAAGGATAAAATCTATTAGTCTATTTATTAGTATTAAAGACAATAACTACCATTTATTTTTATTAATGATGTTAATATGGATTAATACTAGTTAAAACAATATTTATAACACCTACTCATAATTTCCCCATTTATGACTCGCAATAATAATCATAAATGAATTAATAAGCATTTATGCGCTAAGACGTATTTATGTGTGTATTAAATGTGTTGTGTTAATGTAAACTTAATGGTGTATGTTTATATAATGGTGCGTGTTTATTTATTGGTGAATGATTTCTTTTGTATGTACGATATGCGAATCGATATTAGAAGCTGACTATGTGGTAGAGGATCTGAATCTGTTTGAGGACGATCCGCAGGACGCTTTCGAGCAAGGCAAGTGGATTCTCCCTCTACATACTCTTTTTGTACCCAATCAATGCATATAATAATGTTTACTTTTTGTTATACTGCATAATTTAACGGGTTTTACCTAATTAAGGATTTCCTAGATTTATCAACTGTATTCCTTATTTACCTTGGGAAATTATTAAGCTTTGCAAATTTATGCTACCGCTCAACTTAATAATTTTGAAGTCACTCATTAATTGATATTAATGTTCCAAAATAAAAATTGGCAATTATGACATTAACCCGATGGTTAAAACAACATTATTTCATATTAATTGGAACATGGAGTGACCACCTAGGATAACAGTGCAACCACGAGTGGTGTCATGGCTCTGGCATTGGTAATTAGCTTTATATGCTTAATGCCTAGCAACCTTACCCGAAATATGGGCAAGAGGGGGAGCAGTGGTGTTGGTAGCCCACGTTAACATGGGAACGTATTCTTGGCTAAGGTACCGCACCCAGGGAGCCTCCACCATCGACTTTAGAAACCTTAGCGGGTTGCTGTGTATTAAGTGTATTTTGTGAAAGCCTCATAGTGGATCCCTAGCCATTCACCTCGGTAGTGTTTAAGGGTCTGTACAACCCAGGCTAGATGGGATACACGGCTTGTGGGTAAATTTGTACCACCTCTACAGAGTGTAAAACTGATATATCAGCCGTGCTCACGGTTACGAGCGGCTTGGACTCCTCACATGATAATTGAACTTGAAGATGAAAATAAATTGAGATCTGATGATCTGCCAATTGTTTTCTTAAGTGGTTTCACTTAAGTGTTTTTGATATACTCATATTCCTTTGTTTAAATGGGATACTTGGGATTCACACTTATTAGTAAGACAGGTGTTGTTAATAAAATATTGACCAACTAAAATGCTTACTGCTCAACCTTAGCCTCACCTTGTTATACCTGCATTAATTTTTCCCCCACTTGCTGAGCCCCGACCATAAGTGAGCTCACCCTTGCTAATATTTTGATCAGAGGGTGATGCTGGAGACTTTGATGGAGATTTTGACGACGATGAATTCTAAGTCTAACGATGCGCCAATCATCTTCCTGTGGGAGATTGCCCCTGTTATTTAAATTCCGCTTTACTTTGATGTGATACTTGTTAAAGATACAATGATTTAGATGATGTAATAAAGTATTCTACTCTCTTTACGCCTTTATTGCATTGTCTTTTGATATAATACACTTGTGACGTCAACATATGTGTGGAAATGGATCCTAGCACACATATGGTATGCGCTCGGTTCTGCTCCTGGAACCGGGTGTGACACCCTAGTCTGATTATCTTTTACCTTGCTTACCCCTAAATCACTTGGGTAGTTTGCTATTGCTTTATATGGTTTTGGGTTAATATTTCATTATATCCATGTTTCAATTATTTTGTTATGGTATTTATGTTCATGTCAAGATCATTATCTTTAATTGGAACGTGGAGCTTAACTTGAGAAACACGTGCCAACACAAGGGTGGAATGGGACACCCTTGGCTGACTAAATAGAAAAGCTAGTGGAAGACTACCTTACCCGAAAGGGGCAAGGGCAGTAGGGGAGTTGCATGCATGGAGGTTCTTGGGTTGATTTTGCTGCGATGGCCGTCAGATGAGGGATTCTTACAAATGTTCTTCCCATAAACTGTAGCGGGTTTTTGAAAGCTAGTGGAACTTTGTAAAGGCCTCGTAGTGTTACCCTACCTCGCTTCCTTGGTAGAGGTGTATGGGATTCATGACCCCTTGGCAGATGGGTAACATGACTTGTGGGTACAAGGTACAACCTCTTCAGAGTGTAAAACTGGTATACTAGCCGACCTCACAGTCAAGAGCAGCTCAGGACTCTCGCATGATTAAATTATGGAACTTAAATTCATTTTGTCATTTGCATTTGCATGGGATTATTTATTAATTTTGTTCTATTATTTATTATGGTTTGGTATTTATTTACATTTAGTAATTGCTAATAAAATTTGACCAACTTATTAAAAGCAATGCTCAACTTTAACCTCTATTGTTGATCAGCCTTACACATCACATGAATTCCCACCTTTGGTGAGTTCATGCACATTATTCCCCACGACTTGTTGAGTGATGAACATGTGTGAGCTCACCCTTGCTGTCTCACACCCCCACAGAAGAAGAACAGGTGGTTCAAGAGGAGCCACACATCGGGGAGTTAGATTCGATCTAGGTGGCGTCTCCCAGTTGACTTTGTGCCGCCAAGGATGGAGTTTAGTTCGATCTATATTTATCTTTTATTTTGTAAAACTTCCGCTATGTAATAAATACTCTGATTATATTGTGACATTTATCTCTATACACTCTGTTATTATATATGTTGTCTTCTTTGGCGCATGTATGAGATGCACCCGGTTTCGTCCCTTAAAACTGGGTGTGACAGATTTGGAGGTTGTATGGCGACAAAGTTGGACCACCAAGTGCTGGCAGCTCCGTGAAGTTGTTGTGCAGCAAATAGAGACTTTTGTACCTCAGTGCACTGAATAAGGCCAAACTTCTGCTCAATCACCTGCAGCCACTCAATTGCGTCAAGAGGCTCTTCTCCTTTAGCAAACACTAGCGGCCGAGTCTCCATAAATTCCATGTATGTTGCATTTCTTTGCTGATTCTGGGGAATACGAGGCCCACCCTGATTTTTGATGATGAGCAATCTCATGCAAAATCCTAGCATTATCAGCAGTGGCATTCACTAGGGCAGCAATAACATCTACCAGTGTAGGTGGAACTGGTGGTGGTGGTGGGTTGATATCAGCTTCTGCACCACCACGCGATGTGCCAGCCCCATGCGACCCACGAGTACGCATAGGCATCTGGAGTAAAACAAACTCATGAATAAACATCCATAACCATAAAATATATTACATGAGACAGGTACATGGAGTATTATTCATTACAATACCAAAATTGACATAGCTTATTATCCTATGCCTACACTAGAGGTCACGACACCATACACATGCCACATTAACTTTCTGTATCACTAGCTATCTCAGAAACATCACTACCTCCTGGGGACTCAACACCTAGTACATGCATAGGAGCTTCTTCTTCCTCTAAGTCTGCATCAGGCTCACCCCCATTAGCTAGGACCACACCACCCTCTGCTTCTGCGGCTCCTGGCACATCATTGGGGTGCAGTTGATAGTAAAGTTGTTGAACTTCTTCATGCAGCTCATTAGAGTAATCCTCCAGATTACTGTAGGCTAGTACCAGATCCAGAAAACGGCCCCTCAAGTGGTCCTCATGGGCAAAAGCTGCCTCTTGGGATCGCATGGTTGCCGCTAGGCGTTCCTTTTGCTCCGATAACTCCTTCTAAAGCTGCTTGTTTTCTGCCAGCAGCTCAAGAATATGGGCTGCATCGAGACACCGCTTATTGAAGGACACATCTATACTCTACTGTAGCTGCTCCACCTGCGTCGGAGGTGTGCGACTGCTACTGCCTGCCTCCACTGCACGTGAAGCCATATAATGCTTGGGCACACCTCATGGTCCAACACGCATGTGGGGTGTCTGCTTAGGGGGAGCCATTATGAAATTTTAATGAATAAGGATGAAATAAAAGATCAAAGGATTAGTAGGATTAGTAAGAATAATTTTTTAAACCCACATATATTCTGTAACCATCTAGCTTTAGAGGAAAAGAAAACATTTATCAAAGGAGTAAATGTTATGATGCATGATTCGTTTCCTATTCGCCTCTTGTAACACCCCTGATGTTACTGCCACTAAAAGTTGAGCATAACATCATGAGCATTAGCATATCATGTGTTTGTCACACCTAGAGTGCATTCACTAGACAAAATTTCAAACAAAGTTGTATTGATGTGACATGTCATAAGTGAAACCCTAGGGTAGAGTACTTAACCCTAAACTGGGCTTAAAAGAGTAAACAAAGTCTAAATAAGAAAAAACTTCAGAACTTATTAGTAATGATCATAAAATTTCACCATTAATGGACCTAAGTGGCATCCAAACCCTAGAAGTGCCAGAAACCCTAAATAGACCCCTAGAAAACCCTGGACTGAAACCCTAGGGGGTTATATATAAATGTTGCCCAGTTTTGGACCTAAGTGCAAAAACCATGGAATTAGGGTACCTTAAATCATATGGTTCACATGTAAGAGGATTTGCAAAATAAACCATGAGATTTGGACCTATTTGCAAAAAGGTACCCTAGGAATCTTATATGACTAAGTCTGAATTCCAGTGATTTAGACCATCTTTGCGGCTTTATATTTATCAATCCATGAAGATTCTGTCCTAGATCAATACATCAAGATGATAGAGCTATCATAGGAGAACAAATTTGATTAAGTGGCTAAGCACTGATGCTGGATAAAAATTGGAGTAAAATAAGCACAAAGATGGGCTGTCAGTCAGTTTTTAAACTAAAACATGGCCACCAGTGGCATTGGCCAAACTTGAGGTTCAAATTTGAGTTAGATGCAGTGGGAATTCGACTAGGGATGCTATAGCAAAAGTGAAGATGGTTTATAGATCTATAACTTTGATGCAGATAGGTGATGAGGTTGTCACATAGAATTTGGGGAAAATCTACCCTGATTGTGCTCTGTCAGTCGTTCTGAAGATCAATTGCGATGCTATAGTGTCCAAATATCCCTGGTGCAGAGCACCTCACCACCGGCACCGATCCGCGCCGTGGTCCGGTTAAGCGCTCGGCGGGCATCTCCTCGCGACGATATTCGTGAATCGGGTAAGCTCGCCACAGTGGAGCGAAACTATTCCGGCCGCCACGCGACCACTGATCCTTATGGTCGTGCCTGGTCACTTGCGCCGCTCCTCTCCGTTCATCCACAACATTGCTGATTTGACTGTATTACTGTCACGTCGAGACGTGGCAAACTCTTAGAAAAGGACAGCGCCCGACGTCGTCGATGGTCGCCAGCAAAGTCCGGTGAAGGTTATCACCATGGCCGTCGCGGTAGCTCACCGGGCCTATAAATTCACCGCGCTCTCACCCCTGTCATCCAAATCAACCGAGCACTGCTCTTCGTCCCTTAGTTGCAAAGCTAACGGCTCACTAACCACCCTGTTCTATCCACAATCCTCAGAGATCATCGGATTTCCCTGGAATCGGTCTCTTCCGCCGCCGTGAAGGACCCCTCCGTGGCTAGTGCTCTTTGGGTCAGTACCTACCAAATTGTTTCTTTTTCTAGCCTGCCTTTAGCCTTCTATTTCTCTCGGAGCCGGCCAAATGAACTTTACCAAAGCCCACACTCCGAAACACCCAGTCGTCCCGTAGAACGCCGCCGCGGACACCCTCTCTGTTGACCCACTCTTCTATTCTTGTTTAGTCCAAACTCAAGCATGTACATAGCCTCTGGTGAACCAGTGAAGCTTCACCGAGCTTCAATTTTAGCATCCATGCCGTTAGTTGTTTGGAACGCGATCACTAGGGTCATTTCGCCGCCGTGACCATGAATGAGCTCCAATTAGTGTTGAATCCTTCAAATTAAGTGAGGGCTTTTGACCGGATAGGTTGGCACACTACATCTATGTATTATTGCCTCTTGTTCGGGCCACCCTCGTCGTAGAATCACGGCTCTGGCCTGGTGCTCGACGCGGTTCCGCCATGGACCCAGCATGGTGAAGAAACAGAAAGGAAGGGGTTTTTTAGCAACGGTCAGTGAGACAGTAAATAGTAGTCAGGGTTTCTTCACCAATTATTTAAATGACCAAGGGTCTTCACGCAAAAACTGACCGTGCGGGCGTGGGCGCGCGCCCGGGCGAGTTCTGTCTCTGCTGGGCCATCTCGGACTGAAATGAGCCCATTACTGTAGCACCTTTCTCTTTTTCTTTTTCTGCAAGGACTAGAGAATTCCTAGAAAATTTTAGAAAAATGCTAAAAATACCATACCAATTTTGCTAGGCTCCTGATTTTCTATAGTATTTAATAAAAATAGTTTTAAGATTTTTATTCCAAATAGGAAATTATGGAGTAATTAAAATAGCCAAAGCTTATACCCGTGGAATTTTAGAAATTAATTAATAACCCCAAAAATCACCAAACTTTTTAGATAAGCTTTAAATATTATTTAGAAGCCTTGGGTAAAGTTTGGCATGATTTGGACCATGTTTGGTACCTAGAACCCAAAACCCTAGTCCCCTGCCCTATGAACTTCACTATAGACTCCAAAAACTCTAGTTTCCCGGAGATCCGTGAAGGAAAGTTATATTCAAGATCTAAAATAATATACTTTTAATATCTTTGCATTTTCATGAGCATTACATGAGCATTCATGATTATATATGGCTATGTATAGAAAACGAGGAAGAGATAGAAGTTGAAGAAGCAAGGACTACACCACCACCACCTGAAGAACCCTAGGCCGGGAACTGCTTTTATTTTGACATCTGTGGAGCAGAGCCTAACTCACTATCACACAAGGCAAGCCCCGGTGCATTTGCCACCTCCTTGCTACTTTTAAAATCTTTCTCACTTGCTTGATGCATTAGGTGATAGGAGTTGCGTGCTAAACAAATTGCTGCATTTCCTTCCTTGAGAATTTGATTACCTTTCCTAGATCCTCTATTTTACAAAAAGGATTTTCTTATGCTTAGCTTTGCTCTAGAAAAACAAAATGTTTTGTTTTGACAAAAGATGATGCTTCAAATGGGTGGAATGTTTTCAAAAATAAAACTTGATGGTGGATCCATCATGGTCATGATGGATTCAACATCGGAAAGATGTACCTTTGCTAGGTACCAAACTTTGGGTGTGAAATGATAAAGTTGAGACCGGGCGGGTGACTTGCACGAGAAGAAAGTCTCGATGTAGTGTCTCCGTCTAAGTCGATTAAGGACCTTCTCGATGTAGGCTTGCTGATCGAGGACCCTTTAACTAGTCACATGCCTCGTCATGGGTAAGCTTTGCCTCGGGCAGACTAATACCAAAATAAGATAACACGCAATGGGAGTGGAGAGATGGTGAGAGTGGCGTGTACCCTCCATGGCAAGAGGCTGGACGGTGGTGTATCTGTGCTCTCGGTTGGCGTGAACCTGATATGGTCCTAAGAACCCCGGTGGCGAGTTGACATATCCAAGGGTTAAGTGCTACATATGTCGTGTGATTGGAGATCCTCAGCTGAGTATTAATTGATTCGGATCGCCTTAACTTCGCGGACATGAAGACTTGGCCACTGCCCTACACGTAGCATTCCAGTGAATATGAAGGGTTGATAAGAAATTGACTAGTATAGGTCAAGTGATTGAACTAGGGTAGAAAGAACTCTAGATATAGGTAACTTTACTTAACCTGACAAGTAAAACTGGATTTTTAAGTATCCACTAATAGTAAGCATTTCTGCAAACAGAGTCTTTAATTCTTGATAAGCCACACCTTGATCCCCAAAAGCCAGCATATCCTTGAGAGTCTTTTATTTTGACGGGTAAGACTTGCGAAAGTACACTTCGTACTCAGGGCTTTGTCCCATGTTGTTTTAGGTGAGGAAGCAGCAAATTTTTGTTGCTTTTGTTCCAAGGTGGTGCCAAAGGAAGAAAACCAAGACTGATGCCTCGGGAGGAACTGTCCTCCGTTAAAAACTTTTGTTTAATGTTACTCGGGAGGGGTTTTTGCCTCTCATGTATGTAATAATATTACTCCAGCACTCTTATATTTGCTCTGGTCTGTAATAATACTACTCTTTCTATACTTTAATGTAAAGAAAGTTATTGTAACTGCTTCCGTATTTTCGTTCCTCCAATGTATTGTAAAATCTGCGTGACGGGTGTAACGCTCTTGGGAAAGGAAAGGATTATAGATATCGAACTTAACAAGTGATCAGGTTCACCTACAGGGTTGTCTGAGGTCCGTTGGACAAGGACAACTGTAGGCAGGCCTAATGACTTGGGAGGTTCTGTCACACCTCTCAACTACTACCATCATATTTGGCTATCACGCTTTATGGCGGTGGCAATCCTACTTACCCTGAAATTAACTAGTTGTACTCTTCTAAGGTTTTGTCAGTGTACCTGCAGAAGATTCTATTCCAGCCTAAGTTATGGGTTAGTGGTTAGTATCTCAAGCTAAGCCACCTATTAGTCCTTAACTTACTATAGGACTAACTGCACTTTTACTACCAGGCATGTAATCCTAGTTTAGATTTTTCAAAAAAAATGAACTCAATTTTATTTAAAGACATGTTCTGATGATTATTCTATTATTTGCAAAAATGTGTGAATGGCTCCGATACCAGCTGTCACAACCCAACCAAGTTATCGGGCCCATGTACACCAACCCTTGCCCTCAAGGCCTTGGATGGATATGTAAGTGAATCAGATAACTTACTCGGGATGCCAAGTTTCGATGAACTCGTTCATTCCCAAGGACCATTCACCATAGTTACAAATATTACAATAATCCCACAAGAACATAAACTTTAAATACAGGAGTTGAGCGGAAGACTTCACAATAAGATAATATACATTAGTAGAGTTTTAAAGTATCCAAACCAAGTAGTAGGTATTATTATTACATGCCCGAGGTAGATTCAAGTGCTAACTTATTACAACACCTCGGAAGAATCTATCTTCCCACAGTACACACATACTAAACATAAGCAAAAGTAGAAGCCTCCAGTGTGAGTTTTAGCAAAACTCAAAAGTGTTAATAGTTTCTCCTGCAGCAACAATGTGAATAAAACCCTAAGTACCCAATTACTCAGCTGAGACTTACCCGACTAAATAAAAGACTCTCAAGGGTATGCTGGTTTGTTGGGAATCAAGGTAAAGCTTACCAAATTTCAAAGACTCGGTTTTTGTAGAAAAGCTTACTAGTAGTGGATCCTTATGCAAAAAATTTACTTCACAAGTTAAGTTTCTTCTAGAATCTAGATTTGCCTAATCTAGAGCATTCACTTGTCCAACACTAGCTTTATTTTATCAACTTTAGTTTCACTTGTTATCAACGATGAGGGTTGAAGATCTAGTCTTCATATCCGAGAAGTTTGGCGATCCGAATCGATTAATACCCAGCTGGGGATCTCCAACCACATGACATATGTAGCACTTAACCCTCGCATATGTCAACTCGCCCACGGGTTTCTCAAGACCAGAACGGGTCCCCTCCAACCGAGAGCTCAGTACCCCACCATCCAGCCTCTAGCTAGGTGGATACACGAAATTCTCGCCATCTCTCCACTCCCATTGCGGGTCGGCCTTTCTGGTATTGGTCCAGATAAGGCTAAGCTTACCCATGATGAGGCATGTGGCCAGGTAAAGGGTCCTAGATCAGCAGGCCAACAATCATGCGGTCCTCAAGCGACACAGATGGGCGACCTTTCCTGCTCAACGTCTGGTCTCACATTAAAATATTTCTGAAAACTTGATACATGTTAGAGGTATCCTTTTGAAATGATAAAGTCATCAAGGCCTTTGATACCTTCATCACTCCAGTCTCTTTTTCTTTGTAAAAACATGATTCATATGTCAAAACATTTTGTTCCTTGTCTAGAAGCATACTAAGCATATCTAGCTTTTCAAATCATGTATCAAGGACGATAATCAATAATTCAAGGAAGTTATGCACAAAGGTTTAATCACTCAACTCCTATTACCTAATGCAGCATATAAGTGATAAATGTTTAAAAACAACAAGGATATGGCAAAGCTCACATACTCTCAACTAAGCATATGATAATTATACTCATATTTCTATGTAATATAGTCTTTGCCCAAAGGGATCAAATTAAGATTGCTTTAGAAAATCATAGAACTATATATATATATATATATATATATATATATATATATATATATATATTAAAGTTGATCAACTTGCTGCTTAGCATTTTGTATAACTTGAGTTTGACATAACCCTAGATTAGTATCAAAACTTAGGGTTTATCATATTTATACTTAACTAGTTTCTTGTTCTCTAGGTAAAACAACTCCAAATAGGCTCAAATTTTTACCAGGAGCTATTCTAAAGGCATATGATCTTTCGACAAAATTTTATGATTTTTGGACCTATGGTTTTATTTCTAAAATTTCTTAAAGCCTCCTAAGGGTAGTTTTAAATAACTAGAAATTTACTTGATGCTGCAAAAATCTTACAACTAATTTTATCAAAAGTTACACAATTTTGTGGACTCTACAAAATTGGTTTCACTATTTTATTATTTTCCTACATTTTCTAGTGTAATTTACTAGTTGGTAGGAAAAAGAAAAAGATTCAACAGTTGTGGGCCGAAACCAATGGGCTCGGCCCATGAATGCAGAGGAAATGACCCCCACACAGGCTGCCCGCGTCCTCGTTACAAATTTGCGCTAAGACCCCTAGGTATTCGAATAACCAGCAAAGAACCCTAGGTACTATTTACGTGTCTCACTGACATGTGCGCAAAGACCCCTGGACTTTTGTTTCTTCATGGCTCTAGGTCCTTGACGGAGCCACGTCAAACACATGGCCGGACTCGTGGTTTCCCAGCGACGGCGACCCCTCCATGAGACAACAAGCACTCGAACACCAAGCACGAGCCTACCCAAGCATATGCCCTCACTTAATTGGACTGGTCCAACCCTAATTGATGCTTGTTCATGGCCACGGTGACACTTGTGCTCCGGTGAGCGTGTTCCGAACAACCAAACGTGGTAGTGTTTAAATTGGAGCTAGGGAGAGTTTCACTGATTCACTAGAGGGTGGGTACACACGTAAATTTGAACGGAGTGGGTATGGGAAAGTGGGTCGATGGGAGCGCGCTCGCAGACGTGTTCTGCGGTGGCGAGGTAAGGTTCTTGGTGCCCTATCGCGGTAATATTCAATAGGTTGGGCTGACAAGCTATGTTAACATTCAAGGATGCTAGAACATGACATAGAGTGGAAGGAATGAACCTGGGAACGGTTGGTCACGGCCGAGTGCCTCACAGCGGCGTAAATGACCACGATGGGGAAAAACTATAATTGGTGAGCTCTGGTGGGTAATTGGAAGCGAGGAAGGGTGCGCTAGGCGCGTAACTAGAAGGCAGATCAGGGAGAGCCTTTAATTTATTGTAGCTACGTGAGTGCTTCGGGAATTTGGGATGAGAGGATCTCACGGCCGGAAGGGAGGTGAGTCATCGGAGGGCAACTGTTGTGGCGCTCGGTGAGGTAAGGCCCCTGGCGGTAAATGGGCTGTTTACAGCGACCTTTTGCGACGTGGTAACTTCTCCAAGCATGTGGCATCCTCGCGGTGAGCGGAGGACGCCAACGAGGACATTCCGGTCAGTCGCGAAGCAAGTGGTTACGGTGGCTAGCTCACAAACTTATCCGTAGTCATGATCTTTTCACTTGACCGGTAATATCTATGTTGATCCGTGCACGAATTTTCACGACTAGCTCGAATCACGGCGCCCGATCACCGGCGGCGATGTGCACTGCACAAGAATCTTCTTCAGTGTATTGTACCATGGCAATGTTCATTCAGGCGCCTAACAGGGCCATTTGAGAGTCATTTCTCTTCGACTTTCGTTCAACAACCTAGCAAGCCGACCATAGCAAAGTTGTTTTCCACCATGACAGCTTTAAATTTGTTATAGGGTTCTTGTTCATACCTCAACTCGATCAATCACAATTCAGCTCTCAAGTTGATCTAATGCCACTGTCAGTCTAACCTTCAGGCCAAACCCCTACTGACAGCCCAACTTCCAAGCCATTATGCTCCAATTTTTGTACAACTCTAGGGCTCACTCCCTAAATCAAACTTGGACTACTTTAATAGCTCTACAAATTTGTTGTAGTGCCCCATTGCAAAATCTCCATGGATCAAGAGATACAGGGATCAAAATTCAGCACAATATCACTATTTTTTAGAGTTAAGCATTTGGGTGCCTTTGGGACCTTTTTGCAATTTACTCCAATTTGTTCCATAAAACATGGAAATATCCAAATATAACAGTTGCCTAGTTTTTGTTACTCCACTACTTTGATATATGCACTTTGGTCCAAAAGTGTATAAAAATTGGAGTCACCTCATAAGGCACTAATTAGGGTTTCTAGGGTCCTTATTAGGGTTTGAGTGTTCTAGGGTTTATGTACCACTACAACACTCTAAGTTTAGTCTCTTTTGAACATCTTCACTAACCTTTGAGTTCATAATCAAATTGCTATCTCACACATCCACATGCTTCTAGTCCTTGGGTAAGCACCCTACCCTAGGGTTAAGGATCAATTCAAGGCATCACATCACAACTTTTTTTATTTTTTACCTAGTGGATGCACTTTAGGTATATCATACATAATGAAATGCTAGTGCAGATGATGTTATGCCAAAGTTTTAGTTTTGGTAACATCAAGGGTGTTACACAAAGGTAATCTCTTTATCAAGTGTCACCTACAACACTCGGTAAAGGCACCTTCTCCGTTACCAGTCATCGTG
This sequence comes from Zea luxurians, assembly GCA_029449295.1. NCBI lineage: Eukaryota > Viridiplantae > Streptophyta > Magnoliopsida > Poales > Poaceae > Zea > Zea luxurians. The sequence continues at coordinate 203,492,287 of JAOPSE010000003.1, forward strand.
ATAGTGGCTTGTCTTTGCCGAGTACCGAGTGACACTCGGCAAAGTCTTTGTCGAGTGCCCGATAAAAAATACTCGGTAAAGAAGCCGTTGCCGATGTACAGTTCGCCAAGCTCTTTTTGCCAAGTGTCATACTCGGCAAAGCGTTCGTTGAGTGTTTTCCAGACATTCGGCAAAGAGCCCGATTCCAGTAGTGGTATCGTGTTGCTGGTACTTAACCCCGACACCAAACACTAGAAGTGTACTAACTGACGATGCTCTCTATGGCGTATGGACGGTCCACAGCATGAGGTCGGATGATCCTTGACCCTGATGCAGCAGTGGGTCTCCTCTGCTCATTTGCGATGGAAATTTGGTGGCCGGGGAAAGGAAATAAAGTAGATTTGATTGATTTGTTTGATTTGTGCAACCGACGGTACCCCTTTTTATATGCATGCAAGATTTCAAATTCATACAGCCATTACCCAGGTAATAGTAATACTAACCCATGCACCACACAACTCAACTATGATTTCCTTTCTACAAGCTTCTGCCAGTGGAGCGCGCGTGCATGCGCCTAATTGAGAAGGCTCAGGGTCTCCAGCGGCTTGACGGCGGCACCGAGCCTCGGATAGGCAGGCGGCACAACAGAAGGTGGCAGCGGCTGCACGAACTTGCAGTTGGGGCAGGACGGGGAGGACATGCAGAGCATGACTAGGAGGTGACAGTTGGCGCACGGCACGGCCACCATGTTGCCTCCAGAGAACAAGGTGCCAGCGGGTTTCCCTGGCTCATCCTCGTCGGGAGCTGTGGAGATGTTGAGGTCCACGTTATTCAGGCTCTGCTCCGGGGGTCGAACCCAGCTCTTCTTCAACGTCTTCCTGTTCAGGTAATACATCCTCCCAGACTGCATGCCAAAAAACAAAACTACACAATGATGAGAGGCAACCATGGCAGGACACTTGTAGGTGATATTTTACTCAGAGAGAGTACTGGTACTCACTTGGAGGTCGAGGCACTGCTCCCAGTCGAGAGGCAGGGGGTGGTTGAGCTGGAGATCCAGGCTCGCGGGCGGCTGTTGATGCTCTTCCCAGTCCCAGCTGGCCGCCGTATAGTGCTTCCTCTTCTTCAGGGGGCTTCCATGAGACTCGGTCGAGGAGCTCTTGGCTGCCAGGCCACCACCGGTTGCCAAGCCCGGCCACACTGGGCCGAGCGACAGCTCCGGCTGCAGCTTCATCAGTCTCCGGCTCCGGGCGGCCTCGTCCTGGTCGTGGCTGGCCACCACCACACCATGCACGGGTCTATTTGTATATGTACATACCCTTGGTGTATGAAGAATTAATATATAGCTAGCTAGGAGGAGAGAACTGACAATTGGTGGACTAGAGGGGTAGTAGCACAGCACTGTGGTTTTGATTGATGGGAGGGGTGATGCTCATGCTGAGAGTTCATGCAGGGGAGGGAGGAGGCTTCAATGGCCTTCATCCAACCCGCATTAACGGGAGGGCAGGCCGGCATTGAAGGTGGCGAGTAGCTAGCTAGAGTGACCTTAATAAATGTCGCAAATCTCCCCACCTCCACCTACGTACATGTACACGTCATAATGCCAGCCCAGCCCAGCCCAGCAGAGCCACCACAAAATCTCTCCTTGTAAGCTGTATGTAGGCTGCTGGTACGATTTGAAGCGCGATCAGCTGCATGGGCAGCAGCAGCGTGGCTGTAAACTGAAATGAGATGTTGGTGGTTCGTCTGTTCAGAAGGTGGGCAGGAACTGTAACTGAGCTGGTTGGAATTGGAGGGTAGCAATAGATCCTGCTTGCACATCGTATATATACGAGTCACAATTTATCATGCATTACCTCTTGATCTTGAAACAAGAATGCACATAATCTAGTACTGTGCATCACTAGTAGAAAAGAGCTCAAAGCCTGCGGCACGTTCAACTTTTCACTGGCGGTTTCCGTTATCAAACGTCAGTGAAAGAAACAGGCGGGCCCGGCTTTAAAAACCGCCAGTGGAAACCTATTTCCACTGGCGGTTATCTTAACGCAACCGCCAGTGGAAATAGGATGTTTCCACTGGCGGTTGTGTAACACCAACCGCCAGTGAAAATTGATTTCCACTGGCGGTTATCTTAACTTAACCGCCAGTGGAAACATCCTATTTCCACTGGCGGTTGTGTTAAGATAACCGCCAGTGGAAATAGGTTTCCACTGGCGGTTTCTTAAGCCAACCGCCAGTGAACTGTCTGTTATAAATACCCCTCTTCTTCCCCCGACAGTGAACTGTATGCTCGCAGCCAACTTCCATTGGAGGCGATTTTGGAGGTCCAGATTTCACAGAATACATGGGGTGAGGTTTTGATCTTCATTTTTTGGAAGAAGATTGCTAAGAAAGGTTGGTTTATGTTGCTAATGTCAATTTTTATTCATTTTTGCTCAATTTTAGCCACATTTTAATTTGGATCTAGGGTTTCACCATTTGAGAGAGAAAGTGTATAGCTAGGTTATTTTCTCTATTCCCTCAAATAAAGTTGTTTAATATGGTTAGATTTTGTCTATCCTCTCTCCTTTTTCATGTTTAGTTCTCAAATCCAGTTTATCCATGACATATTAAGTTGTTTAATGAATGGTTCATGTGTTGTGTGGAGAGAGAAGAAGATAGGTTTGGTAATTAAGATTGTTTTTATTAGTTGCTATGAAAGGTTGGTTTAATTATGTTTTATTGCCAATTATTGTTCATTTTTGCTCAATTTTGGAACTAGGCCTTCACCATGTGTTAGAGAGAAGAGTATGGCTAGAAAAGTTTGGTTTTATGTTCCTCTTGCCAATTTTTGTTCATTTTCCTCAAATTTAGCCACATTTTGGATATAGGGTTTCACCCCTTCATCCTTCCCGACAAGAACTATAGCTCGCAGCCCAACTTCCAGTTGTGTTAGGATAACCGCCAGTGAAAAAAGGTTTCCACTGGCTGTTTCTTAAGCAACCCGCCAGTGAAATTAGTACTATAGCTAGGTTATTTTCTCTATTCCCTCAAATTAGTACATTTTGGATCTAGGGTTTCACCATTTGAGAGAAAGTGTATAGCTAGGTTATTTTCTCTATTTAGTTCTTGTGTGTTTATGTTACTTTTTTACAGGTGGTGATGGAGAGGACATCCTGGATGTATAACTTATCAAGGCTAGATCCATCATACATATCCGAGGTCCATAGGTTTATTGATGTCGCTACGAAACATGCTTGGAGAACAAAGACAAAACACATATATTGTCCATGCATGGACTGCAAAAATGCTGCTGTGTTTAATGACACAGAACAAATCATATCTCATCTGGTATGCCGAGGATTTATGAAGGATTACACAATTTGGACAAAGCATGGAGAGGGTAGCTCTTCGCCTTATACGACTGGAAACCCTGAGAACATCGACGACAGATTTCAGTTCGTTCACGAGACACACCAACCTCTTCCACAGAGCGAACATGTAGTGCAAAATGTTACTGATCATGGTTACGCTGGAGGAAATGAACATGATAGACCTCATGTTCTGCCAAGTGTTATGGATGAGGAAGATGCAGAGTTGCTAGAGGCAATGTTGCGTCGTCATACAGATCAATCGATGTTCTTAATGAAAGGTATGGAGTCCCTGAAGAAGGCAGCAGAAGAGCCTTTGTACGACGAGTCTAAGGGTTGTACCAAAGAGTTCACGACGCTCCGGTCTGTGCTAAAGCTGTTGATGTTAAAAGCTAGATATGGTGTGTCTGATGCTGGCTTCGATGCGTTCTTGAGTATTATCGCAGACATGCTTCCAAAGGAGAACAAAGTGCCTGCTAACACGTACTATGCAAAGAAACTAATCAGTCCGCTCACTATGGGTGTGGAGAAGATCCACGCGTGTAGAAATCACTGTATCCTTTATCGAGGTGATGATTATAAAGACTTGGAGAGCTGCCCAAAGTGCGGTGCAAGTAGGTACAAGACGAATAAAGACTATCGAGAGGAAGAGTGTGTTGCATCCGTGTCTAAAGGGAGGAAGCGAAAGAAAGCCCAAAAAAAGACTTCAAAATCCACGAGCAAAGAAAAAGTAGACTATTATGCGCTCAAAAAGATTCCTGCTTTGGTGATGTGGTACCTCCCCGTCGTCGATCGATTGAGGTGTTTGTTCGCTAATCCTGAGGATGCCAGACTTATGAGCTGGCATGCTTCTGATGAGCACAAAAACGATGGGAAGCTTCGACATCCAGCCGATGGGAAGCAGTGGCAAGATTTCAATGACAACCACCGAGACTTTGCCGATGAACCAAGAAATGTTAGGTTCGCACTGAGTACTGATGGAATGAACCCATTTGCTGAGAGGAGCAGCAAGCATAGCACATGGCCGGTGATCCTCACCATATACAACCTTCCTCCATGGTTGATGCAGAAACGGAAGTACATTTTGCTAACCATCCTTATTTCTGGACCTACACAACCTGGAGTTGACATGGATGTATTTTTGGAGCCCTTAATGGAGGATATGAAAATATTGTGGGAAACGGGTGTTCAAATGTTGGATGAGTATCGTAAAGGTTCATTCACGCTGAGAGCAATTCTTTTTGTTACGATCAACGATTACCCTGCTCTCTTCACATTATCAGGCCAGTTTAAGGGAAAGGTTGGTTGCACAGTATGCATTGATGGAACTGCTTACGTATCCCTTGCTGCATCTAAGAAGATAGTTTACATGAGGCACAGACGCTTTTTATTGGAAGGACACAGGTACCGCTTGCGAAAGATGGATAAGTACTTCGACAATAATGGTGAACTACATTCTACTGCTCCATCGGGTAACAATAGAGGTCATAGAGTTTTTGAAATAGTCAGGAATATCAAGTTTGTTTTCGGGAAGAAGACAAAAGACGGAAAAACAAGGAAGGATGCCAAACCAGCTCCGGGGGCTATATTCAAGAAGAAGTTAGATGTGCGGCATGCAATCGATGGTATGCACGTTCAGAAGAACGTGTTTGAAAGCATAATGGGCACCTTGCTAGACATAAAGGGCAAAACAAAAGAAGGGCTCAATTCACGCATGGACTTGGTAGATTTAGGCATAAAAAAGGAACTACATCCCGTTCTTCAAGAAAATGGGAAGTACCATCTCCCAGCAGCAAGCTACAATCTCAATGTAGATGAGAAACATGCGATGTGTGTTTGGCTCAAGAATTTGAAAGTCCCATCTGGATTCTGCTCTAGCATACGGAGTATTGTGTCAATGAAAGACCTGACAATCACCAACTACAACTCACATGATTGCCATGTCATGCTGACTACATTCCTACCTATTGCCATCAGGGCTATAAATCCTTTGTTTTTAAAGATGGCAATCACACGGTTGTGCTACTTTTTCAACAGGATTTCACAAAAGGTAATTGGCCGTGATGAGTTGGCATCTCTTCAGGAATTCGCAGTGGAGACAATATCACAGTTTGAGATGTGTTTCCCTCCATCGTTCTTTGATATTATGGTGCACCTTGTGGTGCACTTGGTGCCACAAATAGAGGCATTGGGTCCTATGTACTTGCATGAAATGTGGACGTATGAGCGTTTCATGTCAATACTAAATGGCTATGTATCAACCCGTGCTCGTCCCGAGGCATCCATGATAGAGGGGTACTGTACCGAAGAGGCCATTGAGTCCGGAGGTCCATTCTGCAATAGTGTCCTAAAAGACCAGGTTGCAATAGGTCTGCCTCCGTCACGACACGAGGGTAGACTGTATGGAAGCGGGAGGATGGGACGGAAATCTTTCATCCCACCGGATTACGATATAGTACTTGAGACACATCAGAGCATCCTACATCAGCTAACGATAATGGAGCCATTTATCCAACAACACATCAATGAGCTTCGCGAGCAAAATCCTGGGCATACGGATGATTGGGTAATGAAGCAACATAAGCAGCGGTTCAACACATGGCTAATGGTGAACGACATTCCACGTGGAGAAACAATAGAAGAACAAACCATCAAGGGCTTGGCATCTGGACCATCACGCCAGGTCACAACATGGCAAACCTATGACATTAGTGGATTCACATTTTGTACCAAGTCCAAGGACAAAAAGAGCATGTCACAAAACAGTGGTGTTCGATGCGAGGCCATAGATGATGAAACTGGTGAGATTATTACATATTTTGGCTTTATTGAGGACATATGGGAACTAGACTATGGTACATTTCAGATCTCGGTTTTTCGATGTCAATGGGTTGAAGACAAACATGTCACGGTAGACAACTATGGGGTCAGAGTTCTTGATCTAAGTAAGGTAGGTTACAAAGATGACCCATGGATCCTTGCTAATCGTGCTGCACAGGTCTTCTATGCTGAACAGATCATTTCTAACAATGAGAAGAAAAGCACCGACAAACCGAAGCATGTAGTTTTTCCTGGAAAACAACAAGCTATAGGAGTTGATGGTGTATCTGATTTAGAGGATTTTATCCAGTTCAACGACATGTCTCTTTTCATAGACCATCCAACCAAGATAAGGAACGTTGAGCGAAGCATCCCACGCAATTCGTTGCCCTGGGTACGCCACGATGGACAAGGCAGAACAATAGCTTCCTAGATTATATACTTGTCATGTAATTGATTATTGTTAGGACTTGTCATGTAATTGATTATTGTTAGCGACAAACTGAAGCATGTAATTTTACACGACTTTCTAGAGAGGAGAGGGAGAGGGAGAGAGAGCTATTGTTGCCAATGCGCTCGGAGCAGGTCCAGCACTTACACAGAGCACTTTGCACAAAATGTGAATCCATTTCATACACCGTGCGGATGCAGCACTTTGCACATCCAGAATGCCCGTTCTTGCACTGATTTTACACAGAGCAGAACATCATGCTGGAGCCTACCGATCAATATGTACTGTATATATACATGCATGGTAATCTGACTTGCCATGAAAACTTCGGACTGGAAGGGTAGGCAGCAGATGTCGCACTCCAGCGCGTCCTTCTCCACGGATAGTGTCACAGTCGCCTCTTCCTCATCCTCCAACCCCGCCTCTTCCTCATCCTCCACCACCACCTTGGCTTTCTTTGGAGTGCCGCCGTCAGAGGAAGCCGTGGTCTTTTTCCCGGTCATGGTTTATCACCTAGAACGCGAGGTAAAATAAAAGCAGGGAGGACTTGGAGAGAGAGAGGGAGAGGGGAGAGAGAGGAGCTAGGGAAAGGAGACAGAGAGGAGAGAGAGAAAGAGAGAGAGGAGAGATAGAGGAGAGAGAGAGAGGGAAGAGATAGAGGAGAGAGAGGAGAGATAGAGGAGAGATAGAGGAGAGATAGAGGAGAGAGAGAGAGAGAGGGAAGAGATAGAGGAGAGAGAGCTATTGTTGCCAATGCGCTCGGAGCAGGTCCAGCACTTACACAGAGCACTTTGCACAAAATGTGAATCCATTTCATACACCGTGCGGATGCAGCACTTTGCACATCCAGAATGCCCGTTCTTGCACTGATTTTACACAGAGCAGAACATCATGCTGGAGCCTACCGATCAATATGTACTGTATATATACATGCATGGTAATCTGACTTGCCATGAAAACTTCAGACTGGAAGGGTAGGCAGCAGATGTCGCACTCCAGCGCGTCCTTCTCCACGGATAGTGTCACAGTCGCCTCTTCCTCATCCTCCAACCCCGCCTCTTCCTCATCCTCCACCACCACCTTGGCTTTCTTTGGAGTGCCGCCGTCAGAGGAAGCCGTGGTCTTTTTCCCGGTCATGGTTTATCACCTAGAACGCGAGGTAAAATAAAAGCAGGGAGGACTTGGAGAGAGAGAGGGAGAGGGGAGAGAAAGGAGCTAGGGAAAGGAGACAGAGAGGAGAGAGAGAGAGAGGAGAGATAGAGGAGAGAGAGAGAGGGAAGAGATAGAGGAGAGAGAGGAGAGATAGAGGAGAGATAGAGGAGAGATAGAGGAGAGAGAGAGAGAGGGAAGAGATAGAGGAGAGAGAGGAGAGATAGAGGAGAGATAGAGGAGAGAGTATACTTAATATATAAAAACTATACTAATTAAATATATAAAAAGTATACTAAACAATATATAAAAGTATACTTAATATAATATATAAAAAGTGAAGTAAAACAATATATAAAAAACTATGTTAAATAATAATAAAAAACAATTTCTACTGGCGGTTGTCATAGAGAACCGCCAGTAGAAATGGCGTCCATAGACTGTAGAAGCCATTTCTACTGGCGGTTCTCTATGACAACCGCCAGTAGAAATAATTTCTACTGGCGGTTCTCGTTGTCAACCGCCAGTAGAAATGGCGCCTATATAAAGGGTGGCGCGCGGGAGCCGTAAAATTTACAAGTCCCCTGGCGCCAGTTCACTTCAAGACGCCGTCAGGCTGCTGGATTTCGACCCCGAGGGTTTCGCCGGCGATCGTCCCCGCGCCCGTCCCCACGCCGCCATCCCCGCCCCGCGCCCCCGCACCGCCGTCAGGTTTCTTTCTCTTTCTATTTCCCCTCTGTCGTACCGCCGCCGTCTACCACGCCGGCAGCCGCCGCCGCCGCGTTTAGTAAACCCTAGGGCACGCGCCGCCGCCGAGAGGGAGGAAGAGAGAGGAAGGAGAGGGAGAGGGAAGAGAGAGGAGGGAGAGGGAGAGGGAAGAGAGAGGAGGGCACGCGCCGCCGCCGCCGAGAGGGAGGAAGAGAGAGGAAGGAGAGGGAGAGGGAAGAGAGAGGAGGGAGAGGGAGAGAGATAGAGGGAGGGAGAGGAGGGTGAGAGAGAGAGAGGAGGGAGAGGAGAGAGATAGAGAGAGGGAGAGGGAGAGAGATAGAGGGAGAGGAGAGATTTTTATTCATATGTGTTCAAATGTATGTGTTCAATATATATGTGTGTTCATATGTGTTCAAATGTATGTGTTCAATATATATATGTGTGTTCATATGTGTTCAAATGTATGTGTTTAATATATATATATATATATATATATATATATATGTGTGTGTTCATCTAGTTGAATATATACATAAAAATCAAGAGCTAAACTCGATAAAAATCATCGGGTTGAATATATACATTGTAATTTTATCCGTCACAACTCGATAATATACATATCCGATCCGATCCGAATTCGATCTGAACTCGATAATTTCCGTACGACTCTCCCTCTCTATACATCCTATGCGACTCTCCCTCTCTCCCTCTCCTCGTCCTATACGACTCTCCCTCTCTCCCTCTCTATACGTAACTCGATAATATCCATACGATTCTCCCTCTCTCCCTCTCTATACGTCCTATGCGACTCTCCCTCTCTCCCTCTCTCCCCGTCCTATACGACTCTCCCTCTCTCCCTCTCTATACGTAACTCATTAATATACGTAACTCGATAATATCCGTAACACGATACTATACGACTATACGATACTATATGGTTAGGGTTTAGGGTTAGGGTTAGGGTTATGGTTAAGGGTTAGGGTTAGGGTTAAGGGTTATAGTTAGGGTTAGGGTTAGGGTTTAGGGTTAGGGTTAGGGTTAGGGTTAGGGTTAGGGTTATGGTTAAGGGTTAGGGTTAAGGGTTATAGTTAGGGTTAGGGTTAGGGTTTAGGGTTAGGGTATTTGTTAATATGAATTTAATTATTGCTTACGTTAATATGTGTTAATATGTATTTAATTATTGCTTATGTATTTGTATATATATAGCTCAATGAGTTCTCCGATCAAGGACCAAGGATTAGTGCCCGACCACATGGACAAGAGTGTTGCTCAAGAACAATCGAGCAGTGAAGGATATGAAACGCCTAGCGACCCTTTTCCTACCATTAGCATAGATAGGGCCGCTCTCCGTGAGTTGGAACGTGACCCTACTTATGATCCACGAGAAGCTGAGGTAAAAGTACGCATCTTTAGCTTCGTATGTGTACCCTACTGATTTCACATGCATATTCTCTTGTGCATTTTATTACATGAATAGGAGGTCCTTTCTGAATTTCGTGTGATACTCGAAGAAGCCGTGGCACGACATGAATACGTACCGGAGCCGACCCAAGACGCACCGGAACAGACCAAGACAACAACTGAGACGTCAAGGAAAAGGAAGCAGAGCGATCGAAAAAGAGGTGACAGGGGGCTGAATAAGTTTCCCGACAAAACATACAAAATCTCAGACGTGAGCCCGAAAGGTCAGCCCCTAGCTCCAGAAGAGGCACTACCTAAGTTCCGGAATGCACTTGGGTTTTTAGTTAGAGATAATCTTGACATAACAATACGACAATGGAGAGATGTGTCAGATGATGTCAAGAATCAAATATAGAATAAGCTATTAATGAGGTTCGTTCTGCCTCGCGGTTCAGAAGAACTCGTGAAGGAATACACGATGAAGCAGCTTGCAATCAATTTCCGAAACTGGAGGTCTGAGATGAACACAAAGTTTGCAAAGAAAGGTCTGGACCCGACCAAAAAATATAAAATCTCAGCAGGTCAGTGGGCAGTATTTCTAGAGCAGAGGAGCAGCCTTGATTTCATATCTCTAAGTGAGGCAAATTCGGAACTATCAAAGAAGAACAAGTACCGCCACCACCTAGGCACAGGTGGTTACAAGCGTCAGGTTCCTAAATGGACACAAGAAGACGCCGAGAAGAAGGCCGCAGGGTTGCCGATGCTGTCCGAGCAACTAGGTGAAAGGGCGGCAAATTGGCTCCATGCTAGAAAACCAAGGGAAACCGAGACCGATGTATCTTTTGATGATCCCATTGTCGAAGAAGCGGCAAAAAACATATATACAATGGCAGCTAAGCAGAGCCAAGGAACTTTTAAGCCACAAAGGGAAAGAGACATCCTAACGGCTGGTCTCGGTAACCCTGAGCATCCTGGTCGTGTACGAGGAATCTCGTCTATGGAAGGATGGAAGGAAGGATTCGGACCACAGTGGGAAGGTCTGTACAAGAAACGTGATCGATACAAGGAAGAGATGGCGGATTATTTTAAGCAGGAGGCCAAGAAAGAGTTCAAAGCCATGATGTCTCAAATGCTATCGAATCCTCCTCCAGAATTGATGCAACAGTTGGCGAGTGCGATGTCTGTTCAACAGATGACCACTCCACAGATACAAATAATTCCAGCAGCTCAACCGCCGGCTTCCACCGATTGTACGACATTCCCAAGCTCTGTTGCTTCAACGGGAAATAAGGTCCGTTATCCAGTTGATGACATCACAAGGCCTGAGGCGTGCACACTGGTTATAAGATATGGTATTAACAATAAACGTACAAAGAAAGTAGCCACAGGCCTTGCAATCCCAGGACGCAAGTTCCATGGAAACGATATTCCAGATGATTATTGCAAAGTAGAAGTGACGACGGTCGTCCAAGGATCCGAGGACGACATGTTAGACATCCCTGGGCCCGAAGGTATCGAGAAACTTGAACAAGCTATCAAGAATTTTATCCTTTGGCCTCGAAGGGATGTCGAATTGATTGATTGGTCGAATTCGTCGCAGGCCCAACCGTCTCCGCCTTCTCAAATTGTTGTTCCTATTGTACATCCATCATCACCTCCTCAAACTTCACATGCTGCTCCTCATCCTTTTTCTGACCCACCGTCTCCGCCACAAGCATCACCATTCAGGGCTCTACCACCTTCTCCTCCCCATCCTCTTGGTGACCCACTGTCTATGCCACCATCAAGGGATCCACCTTCTCCACAGCCATCAAAGGATCCACGGCCATCAAAGAAATCTAAACTTCCTATACCAAAATTGGTGTCCCCGTATCAGAAAAAGAAGAGTAAAGCTAGTACTGCTGGCACAGTTCGGTTTTTGAAAGGGATTGGACGGAGCCTCACGTCACAAACTGTTGATTTGGTCGAGCACGAGGAGTCTGCAAAAAAGGCTGAGGCATTGGCCGCAAAGATAAAGAAGCCAACTAAGGCAGATTACAAAAACGTGCCTAAAAAATATGTGCTGGGCAGACCTCTGCTACCTCTTGAGAAACTAAGAAAGGTCCCGGCTGGTGTTAAAAGGTTGCATGACTGGTACATGCGGGCATCATGGGTTGGCATCGACACCATCAGTGTGCATATACCAGACCATGCTTTTATTGGTTCGGACCAAAAGGCCGTTGTTACATTCGAGGACATGTGGTTAATGATGAACCTTCAGAGACTCGACGTGCAACTTGTAACGATGTTTGCATTGTAAGTGTCGCTCATACTTCCACATATGTGTGTTATTATTAGTGAGTTGTATAAAATTTCAATATCTGACATGCACGTGTGACTTGCAGAATGCAACATGATCAGCAGGAGATCCTTTACGGTACCAAGCCCAATGCTAGTGCCAGTAAAAGGGTTGGGTATCTCAACCCAATACTTATATCCGAGGAAAGCCACACTTTTAGAATCGGGAAAGACAACGATGAATTACGGGGAAAGACGGACGAAGAAGTTGAGAAGCGTATAAAGGATATGAAGAAGGATTTTGAAGCTCGATACGCCACCTACATAGGACATGCAATGCTTCAATTTCAAGACAGGGAAGCCATAATGGCCCCGTACAACTTTAAGTAAGTGTGATTTTGCATAAATAAAATTAATAATTTCAATACACATGCATCACAAATTTGATTCGTACAGGGACCACTGGATATGCTTCCTCATTTGTCCTAAGGTTGGAAAGGTGCTGGTGCTTGACTCCTTGAACTTCGACCCTTCGACATATGCAGAATTCCTAAGAATCTTAGAGCTGTAAGCCTTTTCTATGCATGCATACTTTTATCGATTAAAATTTGAGAATAACATGGTGATTCTATTTGAGATCACAGGGCTTTTAGGTTTTATAAGTTTAAAGGTGGAAAGTACGACTTGTCGAAACAACGCGTGCCACTAGACATCCATCATCACTGGCCGGTAAGTATGTGATTTTATGAATACATATCATACACAATGTTGCAACTAAATAACCAATCTCCCGTTATGTAGTGCCACAAGCAACCACAAGGATCGGTCCTATGTGGATTCTATGCGTGCGAGTTCATGAGAGTGAACGGACGATACATCACGAACCCTGACAAGGTATTATTAGTAATAGTCAAGTATGTATTTATGTCATTAAAGATGCAAATGTGTTATTATTGAGTATAAATAGATGATGTTTATAAAATTCCTTTACAGCAATTTCAACGAGGAAACCCGGAGAACTTGACCGAAGCTGCATTGTATGGCATAGTCGAGGACCTCTGCACATTCATATTGAAAGAGGTCATTCCCGCAGAAGGAAAATATCACGATGCTTCCGGAACATTAGCTTTGCTAGAGTTTAGAATACTAACAGAAATTAGTAGATTATCTCTTAGCCTAGATAGTTATTAGAACTTAGGTGAAAACTTTTGATGTATAGAATGCATGAAGCATATATGGTTGTAAACAGAATACTTTGATGTATATAAATGTATGATAGAATTTAATTCCATGTTGCTTTCAATATCAATATAGATCTATATATATATGTTTGTGTGTGTGTAAATAAATATATCTATAATTCAGTATTGTTTGAAATTTTGAAAAAAGGCGGGAAAACTTCCACTGGCGGCTAAATAAAGAAAACCGCCAGTGAAAAGTGTATTTCCACTGGCGGTTTTATAAAGCAAACCGCCAGTGGAAAGTGCATTATCACTGGCGGTTTTCTTAAGAAAACCGCCAGTGAAAATGCACTTTTCACTGGCGGTTTCCTTAAGAAAACCGCCAGTGAAAATGCACTTTCCACTGGCGGTTCCAAAATAACCGCCAGTGGAAATGCTGATTTCCACTGGCCCCTAGCACTGGCGGAACTGAAAAACGCCAGTGTAAATACGTTTTCAACCACCACTACAGAGCTTCTGTGTACTAGTGCACGCAGGTAGCTCCTGTCCATAGGGGAAACCGGTGGTGTACGTTGACCAGATGGAGAAGATTGGAGCTGCGACTGCGATGCAATGGCCATCCATATCCGCCATCTCCAACAGTACCTATATACTCTCCTGCTTCTGTCTGTGCTGGCCTCCAGCAGCTCTGCACGTCAGCATCACTGCCTAGGTAAATAATGGCTATGCGTGTGAGCTTGTACAAGTTAGGAGTGATGCAACTAGCAGGTCGGCGTGGTTCATAGACGACGCCACTTGAGTCAAGGAGCAGCATAGGAAGCGAGAGAGAGTGGCAGAGCGCGCCCTCCACCGTCTAATGGAGCAAAGATGATTAAATAGAATTTATGGTGAGCAAATCTTTTTTATTCAATTTTAAATAACAAAAGATTTTCTCTTTTAGGGACCCACTCTGATTCTTTTCTACCAAACTAGTCCAAAACCGTCTTACTAAAAAAATGAATAGTAAGGAGTTTTTAACCCCTTCAATTCTCTGCTCCCAAACAAGCGACAAGGGTCAGTTTGAGACCAAGAAAATAAGAGGGGGTTGAGTTGGCTAAAATCACTTTTAGAGCTACTTTGGGAGAAAGAGAGGCTAAACTTAGGGATGGAAAATCCCCACACATATAACTACATAGTGTTTGAATGCACTCGTGTGAACACAAAGTTGACTTGTCACTTACGGTTCGAGTTGATATGAGTAATTATCAATGGGTAGCACTCTGGGGTAGTCAGTGGACTAAATAGAGTGTGAGATTATGTATGTGCAACCATGTTGGTTGGCTTGTGCTGTCTAGATGTGGAGCACAGGGACAGTGGTCGATGATGAAGGTAAAGGTTATGCGAGTTCGTGCCGATGGACCGAGAGTAGTGAAGGATGAGCACTGAGACTTGACTAAGGGACCAGAGTCATAGGGTGACCAGTCGTGGTGGCTGATACCTAAACACACACTCGCGCGGTCGAGGGCTGAAGGGGGACATGTACAGAACGTGGGGGACACGCACGTGGTGCGATACTCACGGCGATTTTGGTGGTTGAGCCTCAAAACCATCCAATGCTACAGACGACGGGTTTTCGACTGGGCTTGGCCTCAAAACCTATCAGTGGCAGTTTTGGTGGATACTGGAGGTGGCAAGTGGTGTGATCACGGAGGGTGCGTCATAGTGAAGCAACTCACTGTGAAGTGCATGGTCGTGAGATGAAAACTCTAGGAGTTTGTCCATTTCACACCCGATGGAGTGGATAGACTCTATGTAAATAGGGGTATACTAGGAAATAGAAATAACCCTCTATAAATAGAGAGGAGGGCTGTTTAGTTTAGTATCTCTTTGGCTTAGTTTCATTTGGCTATTGTTTTAGAACTCCTAGTTTTCCTCTCTGGGTTTTCACAAGTTTAGCCAAAAGAACCTCACCGATTTTGTTCTATCAAATGTGTCTTGTAACCTGCAACAATTAATCCGAGGAAGGGTCTTCGGTTTGGCCCACATGTTTTGGTTGGCTTTAATCTCAGTTTGTTCGCTTGCTGATTTTTTAAGCCTTTGTTCCTGAGTTCTTTCCTTCCCTTCTCTTGAGGATTTGTGGAGAACCTTCGAGTTCTTGTGTTCCGAATGTTGTTGGGAGTTATTGGTGGGTGAGATATACAACTATGATCACTTCTTATGTCCTGTTGGTGCAATTTGTGGTTGTGATCTTAGCTGATCTCCTATTGAGTTAATTCTAGAAAACCCCAACAAAACCCTAATTATGTTCGTATTTTCAGATCTGTGGTTGATTCACATGTACGATTTAGCTCAAAATTTGTGGAGATGTTGGAAACATATTTTTCTAGGTGTGTGTAAAATGATTTTGGTTTGAGCATTTTATCCATTTCAATTGAAGTTAAGTGCTCAATTTTAGTTTTTAGCAACAAAATTTGATTGACCTCATTCACCCTCCTCTGGTCGCCTCACTGGTCCTTCAAATGGTATCTAAGTCAGTTAAGGATTTCCCTTCATAATCGTTTCGAAATCCACGAAGGCAACATGGAACATGGTGTTGGCAAGCCACCATTCTTCGATGGGACCAATGACCCATATTGGTTCTTAGGTTGCAAAATGAGTTTCCCAAAAATGCCATGAGAGAGATTTGCAGTAACAATGGCACGTAATTCAAAAATACTCATTTTGAGACCCTTTGTACTTATTTAGGACTTGAACATAAGTTGCCTCAACAAAATGGCATTGTTGAACGCAAGAATCGAACCCTTGTTGAGTGGCCAGGTTGATGCTTGATGAGCATAGGACTCCTAGGCGGTTTTGGGCTGAAGCAATCAACACTTCCTGCCATGTGTCGAACCACATCTTTCTTTGAGCTTTCTTGAAAAAGACTTCTTATGAGCTCGATTTGGGCGGCCACCCAAGGTTAGCCATTTTAGGGTGTTTGGTTGCAGATGCTTTGTGCTGAAATAGGGAAATTTGGACAAATTTGAGTCTCAGTCTTCTGATGGGGTTTTCCTGGGTTATGCATTACATTCTCGTTCTTATCATGTTCTTAACCTAGAGGCTACCGCATTATGGAAACTTGTGAGATTACATTCGACAAGACTGCATCTTGCCCATCCCTTGCCTTTGAGCTTGTAGGTCTAGATCAGATGGGATGGACCATCTTTGTGGAGGAGGAGCACGACAACGTCGATTGGAATGATCCCGAGCCGACTCCATCATCTACCCCAGTCGAGCTTGCTTACACTACTTCGGTTGATGGATTGAACATCACTTCTTCTACGACTTGGGGTCTAGTCAAGCCTAAGCCTACTGAGCCTAAAGGCAGTTAGGCTATTATTGATGGGGAGGCCAGTTCCTTGACGGAGGCTCCACATCACATTCAGCGTCGTCACCCTCCACAGCAGATGATTGGGGAGCTTCACGAGCGAGTCACTCACTACAGGTCACAATAGATTTCTCATTTTGCTCACTCAGCTTTTGTTGCTACTTTTGAGCCCCCGAATGTGGGACAGGCTTTGTATAATCCTAATTATGCCAATGCTATGCATGAGGAGCTTGAAAATTTTGAGAGAAATCAGTTTTGGGTTTTGGTGCCACCTCCATCAAAAAGCCATCCCATAGGTACAAAATGGGTTTTCAAAAACAAAGAGAGTAGGGATGGGTTGGTGAAAGTCGCCTAGAGGGGGGTGGATAGGCGAAATCTGAAAATTATAAACTTAAACAGACTACAAGCTAGGGTTAGCGTTAGAATAAATGTTAAGTCCAGGAGAGAGGGGAAAACAAATCAACCAAAAAATAAAGCGGATGGACACGGTGATTTGTTTTACTGAGGTTCGGTTCTAAAGAACCTAGTCTCGGTTGAGGTGGTCACAAAGACCGGGTCTCTTTCAACCCTTTCCCTCTCTCAAACGGTCACCTAGACCGAGTGAGGCTTCTTCCTTGATCTCATGGGTCACTTAGACCCCGCAAGGACCACCACACAAATGGTGTCTCTTGCCTCGCTTACAAAGCTTGAGAGTAAGAAGTGAGAAAGAAAAGAAAGCCAACCAAGCAAACAAGAGCAACAAAGAAACACAAATGATCCTCTCACAAGTCCTAATGCGCTAGAGTTGAATTGGGGACTTTGAACGGATCGATCACTTGAATTGTGTCTTTGGAGTGGAGTCTATTGCTCTTGTATTGAATGCAATGTGTTGAATGCTTGGATAGTTGGAGTGGAGGTGGTTGGGGTATTTATAGCCCTCAACCACCAAAACAGCCGTTGGGGGTGGCTGCTGTCGATGGGCGCACCAGACAGTCCGGTGCGCTAGCCACGTCACCCAACCGTTAGGGTTCGACCGTTGGAGCTTTGTCTTCTAGTGGCACCAGACAGTCTGGTGCCGCACCAGACAGGTACTGTTCACTGTCCGGTGCGCCTCTGGCGGTTGCTCTGACTTCTGCGTGAACTGTCCTGCGCAGTGTAGCATTTGCAGGTGTCCGTTACAGTCGACCGTTGCGCTGGTAGTCGTTGCTCCGCTGGTGCACCGGACAGTCCGGTGGCACACCGGACAGTCCGGTGAATTATAGCTGAGCGACGCCTGAGAAACCCGAAGGTGAAGAGTTCAGAATTGTACTGTCCTGGTGCACTGGACAGTCCGGTGCGACAAACCAGGGCACCCTTCAGTTCTTTTGCTCCTTTGCTTTTGAACCCCAATTTTGATCTTTTATTGGTTTGTGTTGAACCTTTACGCACCTGTGGAATATATAATTTAGAGCAAACTAGTTAGTCCAATTATTTGTGTTGGGCATTCAACCACCAAAATTATTTATAGGAAAAGGTTAAACCCTATTTCCCTTTCAGTTGGTAGTGACTGACATGGTGAGGTTGGTTGCCCAAAGGTGTTGCCAGAAAGTGGGTATTGATTATGAGGCGACCTTTGCCCTTGTTTCCCGTTTAGAGACCATTAGGATCCTTTTAGCCTTTGCTCCTTCAAAGGGTTTTAAGCTTTTTAAAATGGATGTCAAAAGTGCCTTTTTGAATGGGTATATAGAGGAAGATGTCTATGTGAGGCAGCCCCCTGGTTTTGAGAGTTCCATGTTTCCAAACCAAGTTTATAAACTTCAAAAAGCTTTGTATGGTTTGAAACAAGCCCCTAGAGCCCTGTATAAGCGTTTGAAATCTTTCTTACTTTCAAAGGGGTTTAAAATGGGATGCACGAACAAAACTCTTTTTCTTCTCAAGCATGGCAGCGATACCCTTTTAGTCTAGATATACATGGATGATATTATCTTTGGTGGCTCTTCTCATGCTCTTGTTTCCAAGTTTTCAGATCTGATGGCCAGGAAATTTGAGATGAGCTTGATGGGCGAGTAGAACTTCTTTTTTGGGCTACAAATCAAGCAGACCCAAGATGGGACCTTTGTGCATCAAGGAAAGTATACAAAGGACATCCTAAAGAAGTTTGACATGGGTGAGGCCAAGCCTCTTTCGACGCCCATGCCAACTGCGATGGCGCTTGATGCTGATGAAGACGGCGAGCCCGTGGACCAGAAGGAGTACATGAGCATGATTGGCTCCCTCATGTACTTGATTGCGATGAGGCCGGATACACACTTTGCAGTGTGTCTGTGTGCTCGTTTCTAGGCTTCCCCACACACTTCTCACAAATAGGCTATGAAACTTATTATGAGGTACCTGCGCTTCACTCCCGAGTTTGGTTTATGGTACTCTTCTTTAGTTCTATCTTTGTGTGGTTATTCTGATTCTGATTTTGTGGGATGTCGCTTGGAGCGCAAGTATACTTCTGGGACTTGTCAGTTTTTGTGGACTTTGTTGGTTTCCTGGTCTTTGCGCAATAGTTTAGCGTTGCTTAGTCTACCACAGAGGCTAAGTATGTCGTTGTCGCTAGGGCTGGAAATTAAGCTCGGGGCTCGCGAGCCGGCTCGAGCTCGATGCGGCTCGGCTCGGAGTGGCTCATGAGCCGAGCCGAGCCCCTTCTTTGAGCTCGTTTTTGCAGCGAGCCGAGCCGAGCCGGCTCGCGAGCCTTGCAAAAATGATCAATTTATGGAATAATAATGAATATTAGATAATTTTATGAATAATAGCTCATTTTTTAGTCTTTGATGATGAATATATTACATTTTATAATTCACCAAATAAGGCAACGATAAATACTAGAATATGGCTCGCGAGCCGAGCCGAGCTGGCTTGCGAGCCAAAGTCGAGCCGAGCCGAGCCTCTTTCGCCAGCTCGTGGAATGGACGAGACGAGTCGAGCCGAGCTCGTTCAGGCACCGAGTCGCATCGAGCCGAGCTGAGCCTAGTTCGGCTTGGCTCGTTTCCAGCCCTAGTTGTCGCTAGGTGTTGCTCACAGTTGTTATGGATGATGGCTAGTTTATGGAATTTTGACTTGTATTTTTATCATGTGCCTCTGCTTTGTGATAGCATGAGCGCCATAAGTGTTGCCAAAAATCTTGTGCTGCATTCGAAGACCAAGCACATTGATGTTCGCTTTCACTTTCTTCGTGATAATTCTGAGAAAGGCGACATCGATCTATTCGCATTGATACCCATCGACAGCTGACTGACATTTTTACCAAACCCCTTGATCAATCTACTTTTGCACATTTGCGAGGGGAATTGAGTGTTTGCTTCCCTTTTTGATCGAGGGCTCCCTTTTGATTTTTATCTCTCTTCTGCTTTTTTCAAGTAGATTTTAGTCTTCCTTTCTTGATTCCTGTATTATATCCACATCTCATGTAGTATTTTGAGCTTCACTTGTATAACTGCTAGATTGTAACTATGCTCCTAGCAGTATGTTCTATGTATACATGATGATGTCTTGGTAGACTTAGTCTTTTTTTGCTCATATTGATACAATTTTGTTGAGCTAAGCTTGTTTCCATAAGTGTGAACATGACTATTACTAGCTAAATCCAAACATGTTACCATTGAGATTAGCACCTAGCATGTGTAGGATGTGTTTGAAATCCTTTGTGTTGTCTCTAGTATGCTAGGTGGCTATGTCTCATGCCTTGAGTCATTCACTATCTTGAATCATAAACTCTGTGCTTAAAATGAAAATCAAGATAAGTTATCTTGGGGGTCTTCTTCCTCCGAAGGTCCTAAAAACGTGACTAACCATATGTTTCTAGTATGACATGGGTTATTACAGAGGGGGGCTTTGGCTTTGGGATGAAGGTCTTCTCTCATGACAGGGTGGAAATACAACCCGAAGGTGATGAAAATGGACAATGAAGCTATAGCCGAAGAGCTTCGGCTTGACGTGATGACGAAGACCAAGTATGATGAAGACCAAAAAGGGACAAAGACTATTCAATCCTTAATGATTCACATTACGTTTATAGATGAATGTAAAGGGCATAATTGTACTTTTGCTTGGGCTGCGTCCCATGCCTATAAATAGATGAATAGTAGCACCGTACTGTTCACGCAGGATTGTAATCACTCTTTCACATCCACACCTTCGAGCAAGCCGAAGGTATCCATGTAATATTAATCTTGTTAATATTCATACGTGTTTTATGGAATACAAATATGAATAAATTAATCAGATGCAGTTACTGTCTTCATCCTCATGCATTTTTATTTACATGATTAATGATGAAGGTATGTCCTTCTTGACCTTCGTCTGATAAGCATTATGCCCTTGTGGAAATAATGCTTCGGAAGACGAAGGCTTGTAATAATTAACAGTCGTGTTGCCTTGTCCTCGATCCACAGCATTTGAGAACAAGTGACCAACATTGGCGTCCACCTCTGGTGAACTCAAATGACCACCTTCAGCAAGCATTCAGCTTCACCATGCCGCCGAAGAAGACAACAGTGCTAGGGGCTGCTCTGCAGCCACTGGACACAAACCAGGAGTCACTCTCCCTGTGAGAAGCTGGGAGCCAGAAAAGAAAGGATACTAGCCCAACACCTTAGGAGGAGGAGTTGGATCAGGAGATCAGGGATCTAGAAGCCATTCATCAGCAAGTACAAAGGAAGAAGGAAAAGATGCTTCGGCTAGCCGACCTTCAGAGGAAGATTGATGAAGTAGCTGAGAAATGCGTCATCTCACTCAGGATGACCAAGACCGAAGGCCCTAACACAGAGAGCTTCGCCAAGAGAACCCAATCAATGATGATGAATGGTACGACGATTTTCACCATGGTAACTTTGCTTTCGATGATGCTACTCCTTTGGCAGCAAAGTTGCAGGCTACCCCGTGGTCACCATCTTATAAGCCACCTCAGCTCTTTATGTATGATGGGCATTCAGATCTGAAGCAGTTCCTGATGAGCTACAAGGCAACCATATCCTCATATGTGGGCAATACTGCCGTAATGGAGAAGTCCTTCGTCATGGCAGTCAGAAGTGTGGCTTAGACATGGTATTCTTCTCTTCGGTCGGGGACAATTATGTCGTGGTAGAAGCTAAAGGATATGCTAGTTACTAGATAACAGGGCTTCCAGACGAAGCCAGTCACTGCTCAAGCTCTGTTCCAGTGCACACATGACCATGAGGAGTATCTACAGGCGTACGTCCGAAGGTTCTTGCGACTGAGAGCTTAACTGCCTACAATGCCCAATGAGATTGTCATTGAGGCCATGATCAAGGGGCTCTGGCTAGGACCCACAGCACAATACTTTGCAAGAAAGCCACTAGAGACCTTGGAGAAGATCTTTCAGAAGATGGATGAATACATCCAAGCTGACAACGATTTTTGCCAAAGAAGGGAGGAAGCATACAGGTATTCTGAGATGACTAGGGGCTTCAAAGGAAGACTCCACCCCAGGCACGTCAGAACAATCCACAATCCCAATACAAATGATGATAGGACCAACCATACTTAGAGCAGCCAGCACAGCTCACAGTCTTCGGGAATGCAACAAACTTCCTACAGGCCACCAGCCCCGAGCGGTAGAGGGGGGAGAAGCTTTGGAGGAAGGTATGGTAATCAGCCCAGGAAACTGTTCTGCCTATTCTGTGGCAAAGACAAGGGACACACCACAAGGACGTGCCAAGTCATGATCCAGAAGCAGAAGGAAATCGCTGAAGCTGAAGCATGGCAGAATTAGCCGAAGCAGGTCTTGCATACTGCTTCGTGCTACTCTCCGTATATCCCGGAGTATGTGGGCAACCAACAGCCTACGACCTCTGTTGCATCAGCAAGTCATTCCCAAGCTTTCTGGGCTCAATTGCCACCACCACCACCATTTGCGCCTGCCCCGAGTCATAATCAACAGCCAGAAGGGCATCGTCAGGTTCAGCAGCAACGCGACCTTCAGAGGAGTCCGAAGCTCACACAGTCAACAACACTATGCCCGAGTCGAGGCATATCTATTGAAGGTGGCACAACGCTTACGCCAAAGAGTGCTTTAGACCAATGTATTCTTACTCATTTTTGTCTTTACGTTTTCCTCTAAAAAGGCGATACAAGAAGGTTTAACCTTTAGTCTGATCTAATAAGACTACGGTTACATCATCGAGTGTAACAAAAAATGGCTCACAAAACTCCAAAGTCATTCCTAAAGGAATGCCGAGTAAGTCACGAAGCTCCAAAGTCGTTCCTAAGGGAATGCAGAGCTTAAATACCACCTAAATAAAAGGTGAAGAAGCTCCAAAGTCGTTCCTAAGGGGATGCAGAGCTTAGCTCCAAAGTCGTTCGTAAGGAAATGTAGAGCTACAATACCACCTAAGTAAGAGGTGAAGAGACTCCAAAGTCGTTCCCAAGTGGATGCAGAGTCTGGGTGTGTATTCGTGCGGATTTTTACCTTCGGCACAAACATCATTCTGCATCATACCATCATATCATATCGCATAGCATCGCATCATACATCATTTTGCATCAGCAAAAAGCCATGGAGAAACAAGGAAAAGTTGCTTCCTCAAAAATATTTGTCGGATCATGAAAGAACATGTTGCAGCACAAGATATACCCTCGGCAGAAGGGGACTCTTTTTCTTCGTGAAGCATGAAAAGAAGGGAAGGTGTTTTTTCGCTAGAAGCTCAAAAATAGTATGTACGAAGGTTTCATGCATCACAAAGAAATATATTACATTAACGCACATACAAATACTTGATGTTTGGTTCTTACAAAAGACGAAAGCCATATACAAGCATTAAACTCTCAAATATACAAAGTTCTAATCTTCCTTCAACACTTTCTCAGCGGCTTCATTCAGTAGTCTGTTGACAGCTTCGTCAACAGCTTCATTAGCAATTTTAATCATATCTAGTGCTTCCTTCAAGGCCGGGTCAGCTTCGGGGTTGTACGGCTCCAGTGGAGGTGAAAGTTTAGCTACATCATAAAAAATGTTATTAATTCCGAAGCTGAAAACGAATTCCGAAGCTAAACCTCAGTAAGGGTACCTATAAGCCTTGCACGCTCGGCAGCTTCTTCAGCTTGTTTGGCTTCTTCTTGAGCGTCGTGAGATTCTTTTTCATTTTTTCTAATAGCTTCATCAGCTATCTCACGGCCGGCCTTCATCCACACCTCGGAGTAAAATTTCCCGCCTAGCACAGAAGCTTTGGCTGAAGGGTTTTTATGTCATCCGCTGAAAAGACCTTGGCATGTTCGCAGCCAGCTTTCTCTAAGACCGATGTGCCCCCCCATGCACCAGCAAAGGCGCAGAAATCTCCTCGGTCACTTAAAATTTTGTCAAAAGCTTCAGCCTCCCCACTGTTCCACTGGACAACTCCATCAGGGTCGCCGTAGATGAATATTTGCTCAGAGGAATATGCCCCAACCCTAGCAAAGTTGGCCCTTAATTTCTTGGCGCACTCCAGGGATATTTCATAACATTTCTCTTTCGAAGCCCGAATCTCATCAACGTTCTTTTGTGCTCTTGACTTTTCGATCTCGCAAATTTCATGTTTCACCGCCTCAACTTCAATTTTTTCGGTTGCTTCAACAACCTTCCTTTTTAGCTCTTCCACTTCGGATTTATGAGTTTCGGATTGAGTAGCAAGTTTGGCTTCGTTAGATTTCAGCCTATCCACTAAGGAAAGTAATATCTTATCCTTTTCGAGAGCTTTGTTCCTTAGTGTAGTAACTTCTGAGCGAAGATTCCCAAGAGCTATTCCGTAGCTCTCATCTTCTGCTTCCTTCTGGGCCTTTAGAGCCTTGCTTAGAATTAAGCCCTACAAAACAAAGAATGAGCACATAATGATAAGAAAAGCTACAAAAATAATTTATTTTACAACAAGTCAAAATATACACACCTTCAGACTATTGTAGGCAAGGTTGTCCGCAAGCTGATCCTTCGACATTGCAGATAAGCCGAGTTCAAGTTTTGGATATCCTATATTGTTCGCCATTTCCCGGCAGACATGTATCTCTTTACTGTCTGGCAGACAGTAAAGGAAGTCATCTTCGTCATCGCCACCATACACCAAGGACCCTTGGGGGTACTTCAGATCCCTGGCATAATGTTGCACTTCAGCAACCTGTTTTTCTGATAGCTGCTTTCCCGAAGCATGTCGAACAATGAATTCTAGCTCTCTAGCAGATGCTTCAGGAGCAGGAGATTTGGATTTCTCAGAAGCACTCTCTTTCTCTAGGGTTATCGGAGCGCTTTTCGAAGGTCAAGCTTCGGCAGGAACTTCTGAAGGACCAGCTTTAGTAATAGTCTGAGCCATGCTGACGTCGTCATTTTCCCCGAAACTTTAGCCTTCGTGCTAAGTGCTTCGGTAGAAGCAGAAGTTGATGTTATCGGGTTTGTGTACCCGGATTACTCCAAGGAACTCCTGCCTCCTGCTTCTGCCAAAGCACTTAGCACGGACTCCATAACAACATCTAGCACACTAGCCATTCTCCTTTTCCTTGGAGTTGCTGCGGGGATGCTTGATGGTTTCGGTAGTTCCGTTGCACATGGTGAACTCGGTGCCTTTAACTATTCTGCCGTTTTCTCCAATGTCGGCTCTTTAGTCACATTTGTCCTAGCTTCGACTGGCATAGAGCGACCTGGCTCTGTGATAGGAGCGGCCCCCTCACATAGCTTTGGCACGTCGGCCGTTTCAATGAGCCTGGGTCGACACGTCAAAACTTTAACCTTTTTTGACCTCAACACACTAGAAGTTGCCGAGGTAGAAGCTTTCCTCTTCTTCCCTTGCTTTCGAGTGGGATAGCAGTAATCCGGGTACACAAACCCGATAACATCAAACACCCTATTCAATCTCTTTTTACCCCGAGCACCAAAGGCAGTTGTCATAGCTTCATCTTCGACCTTCGAGTATGCTCCAAGCAGCTCACCGCTAGTTGCCTCTATGGCATCCAGCCAGTCATCATTCGGCTCATCAAACTGGCTCTTGTATCGAAAGGTATATTTTAGATAGACCAAACCATTTTGGCTGGAGCCAGCGGTAGCCTCCTTCGGCATCTCCCATCCGCTTGTAAGTGGCCACACTCTATAAGCAATATGCTCTTGGACCAAGTCTCTTGGGCGAATGTAAGTACACACTGTATTGAAAGCTGCCTGGCACACTTTCATGTCGTTTCCAAGTGCAATGACCAGCCTCCAAATGCCAAAGCGAGACCATATAGGGCGTTAAATAACCCCTGTTATATATTCCCTTTGACTCAGGTCAACCTTCACATAAAACCATTCTTGCATCCAAGAACCTGGCCACTTTTTCCTAAATGTTGGCATAGGATAATTGGCCTCACCGCGTGGTACAAAGTTGTAGCATCCATAATTGTTGTGGTATTGCTCTTTCCCGGTCGCCTTCGTCTGATATGATAACTCGTGTATATTGTAGAAACACCTGGCATCTGGCTCCAACCCTTGGCTTCTCATGGCCCATATAAAAACCCCTACCTTGATAATATCTTCGGGAGTAAGTTGATGAAGATAAATTTCAAAAGTTTTTATCCAGGGGGAACCAAAGTCCGACTTTTATGAAGCTTCTGAAAATTACCACTTCGTCAGCTCCGGGAAGAGGAACATTTTTCTCTCCTCTGGCCCCCACAATTGAAATGTCACGAAAGTATCTGCCTCTCATTGCTTCGATCTGCCCTTGTTTAATATTCGACTTTCTGAAAACAACATGGCTCGGCCTCCATGGTCGATCTTCGGCATCTTCATTTCCACTTTCCACGTTGAAACTCTCACTATCGCTGGAGTTTTCAGATATTCCAGCCAACATCTCATTGGTGATTTTCTCCATGTTGGTTTTTTCCATAGCTTCTTAAAATCCAGCTAGTGCCGGGTCAATGATCTTCTTCTCCTCAGCCATTTAGGAAATGGTTGCTAAAATGCCAAAGCTCAAAATTCAATAAAACTCGATGAAGCAAGGAAGGTTAAAATGGCAAACACAATGCAAGCAGCTAAAATAGCACAAAAAATATTCACGATACATACTTCTATTTATATACCCAGAACCCCACAGATTGGCGGGTTCTGCAAGTCAGTGTGGTTAGTGGTGGCAATGGGGCGGGTTCGGGTCGGGTGAATGTCCGCGGACCCGCACCCGAAACCCGAATTGCAGACTGGACTTGAACCCGAATTGTATTACGGGTGAAAACACGCACCCGGACCCGAACCCGTGGAGGCCCGCAACCCGTCGGGGACCCGTAGACCCGAAACAGATGTGCTGGTTTCCAGCAGACAAGCAGCAGCATGGTACAAGATACATTGACAAACAAGATCATACATTCATACTTCATCAAAAAAAAGAGGGCATGAAATGATGAAAGGCTACAACATACATATTACATTACATTAGTCAATAGCAAGTAAACAAGGCCAACATGACAGTCAATACTCAATACCAAACAATTTGTAGCATCAAGCAGTTTGTAGCAGCATACATATTACAGCAAACAGTCAGGTTCAACAAGATGTTTGTAGCATACATATTACAATAAGCAGTCTCTCACAACATGAGTACATGACAGTCAGGTTCAACAAGCAGTTTGTAGCAGGCTAGCAGCACCCAACAGACAGCAAGCAGTTTGTAGCAGCAAGCATCTAGGTCCAACAAGCAGGTTCATCTCAAATGGTTAATCAACAATTGTTGATTCATGTTCATCCTGCAAAATAATAAAAACAATCCTCAACAGCTCGAGTCAGGCTCTTCAATGCAAGTCATTAAAGCAACAAATAAACAATACCATCTCTTCATCTTGTTCATCAAGACAAGTCATCAAAACACCCATCATAGTTGGAGACCCTACATTGCAACAAAGCAGCCATCATTGGTTGTTTCCTATAATGTGCATGAAATCAAATAACATATAAATCTTGTTAAAATTCTGACCACGTACCTAACATGTCAGCACGGGACCAAGCCTGCATACACATGAGTGCTTCCACCATTGATGGTGCAAGCTTACTACGGTGTGGACTAATTATTCTTCCTCCTGTTCTAAACATGGACTCAGATGCCACTGTTGAAACCAGAATTGCAAGAACATCACGTGCAATCTTTCTCAAAGTAGGATATCTAAGCCCAGCATGCTGCCACCACTGAATGATATCAAAATCATGTGTCCTAGGAAGCAGTGGTTCCTCTAAGTACAAATCCATCTCTGTGCGCACATAAGTGGAGGTCATGTCTGGTTGCTTGGACATGTAATCATCAAAAGTGTCCATCCAATCCTCCTCAAACATGTCATTAGGAGCACTACTTGTCCTAGGTTGAGCACCATCTGTTGTGGCAACAACTTCTATAGTAACTTGATACTCTAAAACCAAGTTATAAAGGATATCCTTGACTTTGTTAACAGCCTCCATACTTGTAATTTCATATCCATGGATTCTTAGAAAAAGTACGTCCAAAAGATGAAGTTTATACCTAGGATCTAGGATAGCACCAACAGCCATCAAACCATGCACATCAAACCAATATTTGTTGAACTTCTCTTTCATTTTACTAGACATTTCTTCAACCTTTGGGTTAGCACTTACTTGCCACTTCCTAATTGCCAAATAAATATTGGTGATTTTGGGAAAGAAAATGTTGGCTGTGACTTAGTTAGTGCCAGATAACAACTGTGTGACATCATAGAATATCTTCAATCTATCAAAAAGGTCCTCAGCAAACTGCCAATCATCTCCAGTTGGAATACAAGGAGCACGAGCAGCAATGAGTTCAAAAACATCTTTGTACAGCAAAGCAGTGTTAAGCATTAGATAAGTAGAGTTCCATCTAGTTTTGCAGTCAAGAGCTATCTTTTTGTCATATTTACCCTTCATTTGCATTGCCATTTTCTCAAATTTCTCATGTCCTTTAGGTGTGGCAGACCAAAATCCAACAATCTCTCTAATACTATCAATTCCATGTTCCATTACACTCATTCCATCTTTCACAACAAGGTTTAAAATATGGCAGGCACATCTCATATGGACTAATTTACCTTGTAACATACAAGATGAGAGGGGCAACTTGCCTTTCACAGTGTCCATTCTTTGTCTGAGGTTCTCATTGGAGGTCCCAACCATATTTCTCATAACACTATCATTTGTGCTACAATTATCAAGAGTTATAGTAGACAAATTCCTCTCAATATGCCAGTCAAGGAGAACATCATGAAGAAGATCAGCAATAACCTCAGCTGTATGTGGAGCTGGAACATATAGGAACCTACACAAAATAAGTTCAACATTATATAATATAAGGATATTAATTGAAGAAGTTAGGACATAAAGAACAGTAGGGTTATTACTAATAAGAAAACTCTTTAGCTTCTAATCATCATCTATAAAGTGTGCTGTCACGGCCATGTAGCCTTTCTTTTGGTGGTTTGCTATCCATAAATCAAAAGTAATAGCAATTCGAGAACTCAACTTCCAAAAATACTTCAACATGGATTGTTTTTGCACTTCATACATATCAAGGATATACTTCCTAAGTGTATTCCTAGACACTACCTTAAATAATGGTTGCAATGCTGCACAAAACTTGCGAAATCCAACATGGTCCATCATAGACAAAGGGTACTCATGGATAATAGTCATTAATGCAAGCTCTTTTCTAGCTATTTCTTGATCAAAAACATATTTCTCCAAAATCACAGTCCCATCATGTGGATTTGCAGTCAATTTAAGAGACGACTGTTTTATACCTTTTCTAGCAGCCCTATCTGGACAAATCTCAAGATGGCCACTCAAGTGACTTGTACCATTTCTTGTGTCCCCTCCTAGATGCTTCTTACACCATTTGCATTTTTCTTTCCAAACCCCATTTAACTCAATTCTATCAAACTCTAACCAAACTTTAGATTTTAGTTTTGGTCCTGGTTTCTTCTTACTACCAACAGCAACATCATCCTCTATTTCTAACACATCACCTGCTGCAGTTGCTAAATCTGATGGAGGCGCTGTTGCTGCTGCACGTGCACGGATTCGAGGGCCGCTGCTGCTTCTGTTTCCACTTGAGATCCAATAGCTGCTCCGGTTGTAGGAGCATGAGAACTACTAGTACCTGGAGTCGACATTTCACTTCACCCTAATATTCTGAAAAAATCCAAAAAGTTAAAGGGACCCTAAGAACTACTAGCATGAGAACTAATCTATACTACTATACTTATCTGTTACCAACAGGAGTCACTGAGGGGCTGAGGTGCGAGGCAGTGAGCAGAGGCCGGACGAGGGAGGCCAAGGTTTGAGCCGGCGGCGCCGAGGGAGAGGGTGAGGTGACTGGGTGAGGTCGTGAGGGACGAGCGCCGCCAAGCGGAGGCCGGAGGCGGATGCAGTCAGGCGCAGCGTGCCGCGCAGAGCCGCAGACGCGGTGACCGAGTGACGTGCAGGCGCAGCAGGTGACGGCCGACGGCGTGACGCGTAGAGCCGAAGCCCGGAGACGCGGTCGCGGTCTGGCGGAGTGACGCGCAGACGCGAGGGCGGCGGCCGGTGACTCGGCGAGGCGAAGGCGAGCAAGAGTGACTGCGTGCGTTTGTGCTTGTGCGTGGCAGGCGGCAGCGTGGGTTGGTGGCCAATTGGCGGTGGGCACTAGACGACGCCTGGGTGCTAGGGTTTTTAATGTTGGGCTGGTCTAGCTGGTTTCAATTAGTGGGCTGACTCTTTACTACGGGTTTCGGGTCCCCGCAAAAAACCCACGGGTGAAAATATAGAACCGCCCCGAAACTGAATTAATTCGGGTCCCCACAACCGTGGCCCTGCGGGTAAAAATTTAAACCCACCCCAAACACTGTCGCGTCTAAAACCGCGGGGACCCGACCCGAACCCGCCCCATTGCCAAGCCTAAGTGTGGTTCGCTATTCTAGCGAAGGGAAGGTATTTTTTTTGGACCTTTGGCTAAAGGCCTTCGTTCACGTCGCAGTCTAAATTTGTTACAAAGGAACAAATCAATACTGCGAGGGCCTACTGTTGGGGGCCTTCTTCCTCCGAAGGTCCCCAAAAACGTGACTAACCATATGTTTCTAGTATGACATGGGTTATTGCAGAGGGGGGCTTCGGCTTCAGGATGAAGGTTTTCTCTTATGACAGGGTGGAAATACAACCCGAAGGTGATGAAAATGGACAATGGAGCTATAGCCGAAGAGCTTTGGCTTGACGTGATGACGAAGACCAAGTATGACAATGACAAAAAAGGGACAAAGACTATTCAATCCTTAATGATTCGCATTACGTTTATAGATGAATGTCAAGGGCATAAATGTACTTTTGCCTAGGCTGCGTCTCGTGCCTATAAATAGATGAACAGTAGCACCTTACTGTTCACGCTGGATTGTAATCACTCTTTCGCATCCACACCTTCGAGCAAGTCGAAGGTATCCATGTAATATTAATCCTGTTAATATTCATATATGTTTTATGGCATACAAATATGAATAAATTAATCAGATGCAATTATTGTCTTCATCCTCATGGATTTTTATTTACATGATTAATGATAAAGGTATGTCCTTCTTGACCTTCATCTAATAAGCATTATGCCCTTGTGGAAATAATGCTTCGGAATACAAAGGTCTGTAATAATTGACAATCGTGTTGCCTTGTCCTCGATCCACAACATTTGGTTGATTTCGTGCTTACTATATGCCTAGTGTTGGCTTTAGTGGTGAACTTCTCTTTTGAACTGCTTAAAACTGAATAAAAAAATGCTTACACTTCACATATCTTGTGCATATGATCAGTTTGAGTGTTTGCTAGCACGTGCATTTATTATTGCACACATAGCACATCACCACATAGAGCATTTTTACACTCTGACTAATATACTCCTGAAGCTCCTACATTTTCTTCAGTTTCTTCTCTCTTTTGCCTTTTTACATTTGCTCAAGAGGAGTTCTTTTGTCAAGGGGGAGTTTCTGTTTCTACCCTCTTTTGTGCTTGATGAGTCCACTTGTCAGCAAGGGGGAGATTTTGAGATTTTTGGCCTCCTGACAAGTGGAGATATTTTTGTGCTTTTCGGGCTTCTGTTGTTCCCATCATCAAAGGGGGAGATTTTTGCTTTGGGAGAGTTGTTCTTTGACAGGGAGAGACTTGAGCCATTTGGAGATTTTGCTAGTTGTGTTGAGCCTTTTGTCTCTTTCTGGAGGAACTAGCTTTGCTTTCAACTTTTGTGTTAATTTTATGCTCCAATGTGTTTTTGATTGCTGGCTAGTGGTGTTGAGCCCTGCTTTTGCCTCTTCTTGAGGACTAGCTGTTTTCTGCTTGGTCGTGTTGAGTCATTGCCCATTTCTTTGGAGGACCAAGTTATGCTTGCTTTGGATGACTTGTTTGGCCTTTATCTAGATTTTGGTCATTCGAGTAAGTTTCTCTTCTCCTTTCTGTTTCTGCTTATATATGTTCAAGTGGTGGTGTTAACAATGCAGTCATCAAGGGGGTGATTGTGAACACAAGGTTGACTTGTCTCTTATGGTTCGGGTTGATGATGAGTGATTATCAATGGGTAGCACTTAGAGGTAGTCAGTGGACTAGCCAAAATGTGAGATTATGTATGTGCAACCATGTCAGACGGCTTGTAGTGTGCAGGTGTGGAGCACAGGGACGGTGGTCGACGGCGAAGGTGAAGGTCATACAGGTTCGTGTCAATGGACCGAGAGTAGTGAAGGACGACCGCTGGGACTTGACTAAGGGACCAGAGTCGTAGGGTGACTAGCCATGGTGGCTAACACCTAGGACACACATTCATGCGTGGAAATGGAGTGGGCCATGTTGCTGGCGCGATCGAGGCCTGATGGGACACGTGTCCAGGACGGCGGTAACACACACGTGGTGCGATACTCACGGCGGTTTCGGTGGTTGAGGCTCAAAACAACTCAACGCTACACACGCCGTGTTTTCGACTAGGTTTGGCCTCAAAACCCGGCGGTGGCAGTTTCAGTGGAAACTAGTGGTGACATGTGGCGTGATCACGAATGGTGCGTCAATGCGAAGCAACTCCGTTTGAAATGTGTGGTCGTCAGATGAAAACTCTAAGAGTTGGTCCATTTCATCCTCGGTGGAGTGGATAGGCTCTATGTAAATAGGGGTAGACTAGAAAATAGAAATAACCCTCTATAAATAGAGAGGAGGGCTGGTTAGTTTAGTATCTCTTTGGCTTAGTTTCATTTGGCTCTTGTTTCAGAACTCCTAGTCCTAGTTTTCCTCTCTAGGTTTTCACCAGTTTAACCGGGAGATCCACAACGATTTTGTTCTGTCGTCTGTGTCTTGTAATCTACAATGATTAATCCAAGGAAGGGTCGTCGGATCGCCACATAGGTTTTTGGTTGGCTTCAATCTCAATTTGTTCCCTTGCTGAATTTTGAAGTCTTGTGTTCTTGAGTTCTTCCCTTTCCTTCTCTTGAGGATTTGTGGAGAACCTTCAAGTTCTTGAGTTCCGGGTGCTGTTGAGATTTGTTGGTGGGTGAGATATACTCCTAGGGCCACTTCTTATGCTCTGTTGGTGCAGTTTATGGTTGTGATCTTAGCTGACCTCATTTTGAGTTCGTTCTAGAAAACCTCAACAAAATCCCAATTCTGTTCGTATTTTTCGATCTGCTGTTGATTCACAGGTCTAATTGAGCTCAAAATTTATGAGACCTTGGAAACATATTTGTCTAGGTGTGTGAAATTTCATTTCAATTGGAATTCGTTCGGTTCAGTTTCACATTCGAGAACAGAATTTCATGCTGCTGAAATCAGCACTTTTTCACAACAAGGTTTTGGACCGATCGGACTATTCAGTGTCCGATTTGTGACCTATTTGTTTTGCTGGTATCGTGTGTGTATTAGGAACATTTTGGAATCATGAGATCACTGGTTTGCTAATATGGTTTTGGTTTGAGCGTTTTCTTCATCTCAATTAAAGTAAAGTGCTTAATTTCAGTTTTTAGCAACAAAATTTGATTGACTCTCATTCATCCCCTTGGTTGCCTCACCGGTCCTTCAACTGGAGCTAATAGCTAACTAATAAAATTAGTTAAATACATACAACTAATAGTTTCACTATTAGCTACTTTTAACAAATTAACTAATAGTCACCGTTATTTGTTAGCTAGCTAATTCCACTAGCAAATTTTTAGCTAACTAATTGTTAGCTCTAGTGTATTCAAACACCCCCTAAATGTCTTATTCAAATGTGACTCCCATGGATTGCTCACCCTAGGAAATAAGGAGGATTCTAAGAAGATCTAGATTTTCAAATTTAGTTTTTCAAACTAATTGAGGGGCTAAAATCTTAGTTCTATTTAATTTTGAATAGAAATGAGATCTTGTCCCCCCTCAAACCCTTCAATTCCCTTTTTCCCAAACTAGTTCTAAAGGTGTGTTTAGGAGCAAAGGGAATTGAAGGAGCTAAAATATCTTGCTATTCAAAATGCTATTCAATTTTGAAAAGAAACGAGATTTTACACTAGTACACAAAAATTCTATATTGGCGGTTTTCAACCTATTTATAGTGGTATTTTTCTGAACCGCCAGTACTAGAAGCCAATAGAAACAATCTTTTTATTGACGGGTAACTAAAAACCGCCAGTGGAACATAATAAAACCGATAGTGGAAATCGATTTCCACTGGTGGTCGAGGTAATAAAATCGATAGTGAAAATCTTTTCCAGGAAGCGTAAAAAATGGGTTTAAAATAGCAAAAAAAATTTATTTTTATTTGGGAGACCTTGCTCGCCTATCTTTTCAACCCTCACACGAAGCCTCACCTACCACTCGCCTATGACGTGCCTTGTGCTAAAACTACAGTTTTGTTGACCACATATTATAACTAATTGAGTGTAAATTAACTACTTGTGGCCGTAAATTAACTCAAACAAATAAGTTGTTAACTACAAAGTTGAATAACTTTTAAAGTTTTACAACTTCTATTTTGATACTTTTTCTATCCGAGGTCGTTTGTAAAATTTGCATTTGAATTTGACAAACTCGAATGCAACTTTTGAGAGCTGAGATAATTTCAAAAAAAGTTGTCAACTATTTATAATTTTTTCAGATCTACAATTTTTATTTTGATAGTTTTATCATCAGAGGTCGTTTGAAAAACTTTAAAAAATAAGAATAAAAATGATTTAGAGTGATGCTTCTTTAAAAAAATCGCCACTAAAAATTATGGATTTATAGTGACGGTTTTCTGTAAAATATAATTTCTAGTGACAGCTTTTCTAAAGAACCGTCACTATAAATAGTACTAAAGTTTGATAACCGAAATCGTCCGTAAAAATTATATCCTATCGCACACCTTGTGCTCTTTTAGCCCGCACTTGCTCTCAATCGTGGACGAGTGTGTTTAGCACCCTGAACCGTTTCCGATTGAATGGAGCCAAACAGTGTGTCCTTTCTTCTTTGTTTGGTTCCAAACGATTGGCGATGTTCAGGGCCGGCCCTGAGGGGTATTGGGTGCGGTTGCACCGGGCCCCTAATACAGAGGGCCCCTAGCTATTGAACGCTAGCATTTTTTTGTTAACTATCTATTCTAGACATAAATACTCAAAAAACGATGCGCTATCGAGCTATTGACTAGTCTCGTTTATATTGTTAAACTAATGTCTCAATTATTTATCGAATATTTTATCCGTTTTAAAATAATATTTAGTTTAGCTCTTAATTTTATGTTTATATTGATGATGATAAATCCACTAAAAAAGCAAAACAAATTTTATTTTGATATAGAGAGAGTATTATAAACTATACATATGATGGTTGCTTCGGTAGAGGGAAACTTTTTAAAATAAAAAAAATTATGAACTATTTATGGTCAACAATAACTCAAGAGAAGTTAAATCGAAAAAAAAGTTGTTGGATGAGATTGATCTCGATGATATAAGCGATGACTTTGTATCACAAAATGTTAGAAGATATTTTTAATGATATTATATAACAAGTAAGTGTTTTTTGCTATATTTTATTTCTGTTATCTTATAAACTTTAAAACAGTGCATAATAATTTTTATACGTCAAGTATTTGGTAATATATGTATAATTATATATATTTGTGTGGATAGAGCCTTTATATCGAATTTCGTTTTGGGCCCTTAAAAGCCAGGAACGGCCTGGCGATGTTTTGCCTAGAGGAACGTCAAACCGTGAACGCGTCAGCTATTCAAAAATATTTTTCTAAAGAATCCTGCATCTGAAATATTTCTATGGAAATCTGGAATACCAAATGGGTCCTAAATTAGCCCTAGTAGCATCTGGCCGTCATTCTTTATATACCTACTTCCATTGACTCCCCCGTACGTAATCATGAACTGCTTCTTGTGCTTGTGGGTGCGTCTGCGCATTCTTGCCATCCATCCAAGCAGGAAGAGTACTGATTTATTTCTTCAACGCCAAGCCCCAAATCGATTTCTTTCTCATACAGTACTGTATATTAACACCTCCGTGGAGTAAATATATAGCTAGGACGGGGCATGATGAGGAAATAAATATTAGGCTTGTTTTGTTGGCACTTGTACTCTTCATGTTGTTCACCAGTGCCAACCAGGACAATAAATAACGATGCCTCTCCATCTCCATGGTTTTTGGGAGCGTGCATTTTTACATCCTTCCCTAGTGATTTCGCTCCTCCCTTCACTTGATTTGGTGACATCCATGACACGAAATTTACGAGGGAAGAGAAGAGTCGAGTATTTGAGTTTTAGGAGGGCATCTATGGTTATAGATGGCCAATAAGCACGAGGCCCGTGAGCCCGGCACGAAGCCCGTTTTTTGGGCCCGATCCGAGCCCGGCACGGTACGAATAAGCGGGCGGGCTTGGACAGGAAACTAGGCACGGCTCGTTTATCTCTAAGCCCGTTAAGCCCGTTTTTTTACACTAAAACGTGCTTATCGGCCCGTTTAGCCCGCTTTTCGGCCAGTTTTTTGCGTGCTAAACGGGCCGGCCCGGCCCGTTTAGGCCCGCTGCGGGTCGGGTTTGGACAGAAAATTAAGCCCGCGGGCTCAGCAGGCCCGTCCCGGTTTTCGGCCGGGCTTCACCGGGCCCAGGCCGGGCCGGGCCGAGCGGCCCGTTTGGCCATCTCTATCTATGGTGCAATTTTTTTAAGTAGAAGACACAACTAAGATATATGTAGGTACACTGAGTATATGTAAATCTTATGACTTTTCAATAAAATAACTTCTAATACATGACTCATACATGGGTTGTACTAGTGAAGCTATATTTTGTGCTTAAAAAACCGAGCTAGAGATGTGTCTTCATCAAGACTCGGTGTCTGTCGATACCCCCGAACAGGGGTACCCCTACTACTGTATCAAGACATAGTGCTCGTGTGGCTATCTTTTAGCCACGCAACAATAATGCCGCGACCGGGGCTAGGCCACGACTCGGCCCAGTCACGGACCGCTACTCAGGGCCCACAGCAGCGCCCGACCGCACCACATGGGCGGGTCCGGAGCCACTACATGTCCAGGAAAGAAGGAATGCTCCAGGACATCAACAGTAAGTCCGGACCCCCCATGGGAGAGCGTCGGACCTCTGGGTATGCAGTCCGGACCCAGGGAGGTTCGGGACCACCACGTGTGCAGGCCGGGTCCGTGGGATGGAGTCCGGACCTCCTACGTGGGGTCCGGACCGCCCACGGCAGGGTCCCGGAATTCCAAGGCAAGAAAAGCTTAAGCCCTGGTCAAGGACCAGGCTAGGGTCCGGTGCTGACACGTGTCCGGATCCCATCCTGTACGCTTCTAATCCCCGCCCAGGCGGAGACCCGATGCCGCCACGTGGCCCACGGCCCGTGACGTAAGCCAACGGGCGGAGCCTGACGTATGGCCTCTGCGCCGCGGGCCGCACCGCGGGCCGCACCGCGGGCTACGCCGCAAGCTACGCTACCTCAGCATTAAATACGGATAGGGCGCACCGCCTGTCCATCCCACTGACAGACGATGTGCCGCCTCAGCATTTAGGGCCTGTTTGGCACAGCTCCAGCTCCTGATTCTAGGCGAGGATCCGGAGGAGCCGTGCCAAACAAGTGTTTTGTGAACTGATTCTCACGTGGAGCAGGAAGGATTGGGAGTCGTTTTTGTATAGAAACGTGGGAGCTGAAAAAACCTGCTCCACCCTCCCTCAAAACAGCTCCTCAACCAATTAAATATGAACCTTCCCTCAATGTTTGCCCAAAATTACCCACAATTGCTATTAAAGAAACAACGACACCCCACGGTGCCCAACCTGCACAGCGCCTGGCCCTCCCGCGACCTCCTACCCGCAATTGCCATTAAACAAGAATCAGTTTACTTGCCAAACGGTTTTAAAAATGATTCTGATTCTCTAGGAGAATCAAAAGGATCAGCTCCTTAGAAGGATCAGGATCTAGAGCTAAAGAATCAGGAATTGGAGTTGTACCAAACGGGCCCTTAATGCGTCCTGTCCACTCCGCTGGCAGGCGACGTGCCGCCTCGGCATTTAATGAGCCCTCTCTCTATTCCTCTGGCGGACAGCGACTGGTCCATCCTGCAGGCGATGAGCCTGTCCGTTCTATTAGCAGGTGGCATGTCCATACTACCGTATGTTCTGCACTCATGATGGCTCGTGTATTACTGAGGAAGCAGTCGCGAGAAGTTAATACTGTAAGCGCTATGGACATTACTACGCTCGGAGATCGCCCGGACATTGCAGGCGTTAGTTATTTCCCTCCATTTTGCCCTTATGCCCACCTGTCCAGGCCCAGTGCCCTTGTACTTGCCCCCCTTGGTCTATAAAAGAGAGGTCACACAACGTTACAAGATAGGGCAACACAGGCCAACTTAGATTCTTAGCTCTCAAGCTCTCGCAGCAATATAACACACAGTGGAGTAGGGTATTACGCTCCGGCGGCCCGAACCACTCTAAATCTTTTGTGTTCTTGTGTGTTCATCCCCCAATCTCGTAACAGGCAAAACGCTTAGCCCCTTCCTCATCTTAGGATTTAGGGCGGGTGCATTCCGCCACCCGACCGTAGATTTCCTCTCCGACATTTGGCACGCCAGGTAGGGGTTTGGCATTAGGTTTTTGCTTGTTTTCTTGCTCAGCATGATGGTGCAAATCGTTGAGCACCGCGCCGAGACTCCGGAGGATTTCCTGGTGGAGGAGGTAGCTGCTTCTTCCACACCACGGGTTTCATTCGCCCAGTGACGGGCAGTACTGCTGTGCACGTTGCACAGCAGCATACAGCTGTGCAGACATCCCGAACTCCATCGAGGGCTGCTCCGGGGGCGTTGTCTGCAGCCAAGGAGTTGTTGCGCCACCCTCCAAGCTCCACGGCCTCGTCGGGGCCATGAAGCAGTGGCGTGACGACGTCGACCGGCTGCTCGGCATGGCACATTCTACCTCGACCAGGTCCAAGCCTCGGTCATCTCGGTGCCAACGCGAGGCAACGGTGTCTGTGCGCTCACCCTCAGTGAGGGGTGCGCAGACCGACGACCTTCGGGCAGAACTCAACCACAGGCGCGCGGGAGAGGACACCCGGATCTCTCTAGAGAGGGCACAGGAGCGCCGGCAAAACTTCGAGGGTCGCGAAGACGCTCGAGTCTCTCTAGAAAGGGCGCGTGAGCGCCGGCAAAACATCGAGGGTCACAACCTCGATCAAGACTTCGTTGCGGTAGCACCGCAAACCACGATGGGTGCCCGAATTCAGGCGGGAGTCCCCTTGGCTTGCGTGGGCTGCGCCACGCTGGCAGATCACCTCCGTGTGGCGTTCTGGCCATCCAAGTTCTAACAGCACCTACCAGAGAAGTACGACGGTACGTCAAACCCGTCAGTGTTCCTACAGGTGTATGTCACCGCTATCACGGCAGCAGGTGGAAACACCACCGTGATGGCAACATATTTCCATGTCGCCTTGTCTGGGTCTGCCCGGACTTGGCTCATGAACCTTGCCCTAGGATCGATCTACTCCTGGGTAGAGCTATGTGTGTGGTTTACAGCGAACTTCGCCAGCACTTACCAACAACACGACGTGGAGGCCCACCTCCACGCAGTGAGGCAGAAACCCAGGGAAACCCTCCGACCTTCATCTCCCGCTTCACCAAGGTACGAGGCACCATACCCCGTATTTCAGATGCTTCCATCATCACGGCTTTCCGCCAGGGAGTACGTGATGAGAAGATGTTCGAGAAGTTAGCCACGCAGGACGTGGAAACTGTCTCCACCCTCTTCACTCTGGCCAACAAGTGTGCCAGAGCCACCGAGGGCCGTGCATGGCACTCGGCGCCATAGATCGGAGTCGCCCAGACAGGAGGCTCCGATGTCGTTACCCAGGACGGCAAAAAGAAGAAGAAAAATCGCGGCCACGAGAAGCCGCATTCTGCTGCTCTGGTCGTTGCAGCTGCGATTGGGGGCCGGAACGAGCGCAACAAGCGCCCATGGCTGCAGAGGGGTAACAGCGGCTCATGCCCTATACACCCCAACAGTCGCCACAGCGCCACAGAATGTCGCGAGATCATCGAGCTCGCGAAGCGCGTCAGCGAGCGGCGCAAGCAGTCTTCCAGGGACGGCTCCCCACCTCGTCATCGACCTGGCAAGGAAAGGGTCGACGACGACGAGGTGGCCGTGGCTGAACAGGACCTCGGGTATCAATCGCCCGGGGGGTCCTGAACGATATTTTCACCAGAGACTCCGACTCCGGTGATGACAACTAGATGGGCCACCGGGGACCTCGTACTCCCTGGTCTATGGGGCCAAAGCCTGTCTTCCCCCGGAAACCCTTTTGGACTCCCCACGGGTCCAGTCTTTTGATGGGTCTATGCAGGGGCGGCTACGGCGCGAGGACATGGACTCCATCGATGAACTCAGATGATAAGCGGTGACTCGAAATGCACGTCACAACCGGGCGCCCAGGCGCTGCTACCAACAGTTCGTGCACAGTAGGGAGCCCGAGGTCGGGACCTAGCCCTAAGGCGAGTACTGAACCGAGAAGGGTTCCACAGACTCACCCCAGCTGAGAGGGACCCTTCAAGGTGACGCAAATATGCCCGGGGGTGCCCACCTTGCTATAACTAAACGAATGCCTTTTCCCAGCCGTGGAACATGGAGCATATCTGTAAGTCCTGCCGATAGAAGCAAGCCTGAGGGGTAAAGTTTTTCTTCTTTTGTAATTAGGTTTTGCATATGTGTACGCCAGTCCGGTGAGGTCCGCCCTCATAAACCCGAACTGTTGATCTACACCCATGCATGTCAAGTTATAAAGAAGAGATTTACCCCCTCAGACGTGCTTCTATGATAACTTTATCCTCCTGCTCCACGGTTTTATCCTAAAGTTTTCGGATATTATTTTTATCTGACCCACCCATACAGTTCCCATTCCGCTGATATGATGACATCCGAATTGAGTAGCCAAGGCTTGCAGTTTAGGACCCCTCTACGAAAGTGAGGGGTCCAGCAGCCTGCGGGCCGATTCTAAAGAACGGGAGCTCGTTCCATGGGGCGGTCCGGAGCTGTGCAGCCGCTTAGCCTAGTTCCATACCCTAAGCCTGCACGCTCCATCACTCTGTGACGAGCACCCTAGTATTTGGAGCTATAGTCCTATGGGCCTGGTAACCTAGGGTCCGGTTCTAGAGAATGGACACTTGTCTCCTGGGGTGGTCCGGAGCCGTGTAGCCGCTTAGCCTGGTCCTGTACCGTAAGCCTGCACGCTCCACCACTCTGCGACGGGTGTCTTAGTATTTAGAACCACGGTCCAGGGGGTCCGGACACACAACTTGGCTTCCCAGACTAAAACTTGCAGGTCCTGTGCATGTATCAAAGGATGGTTAGTATCAGACGATGGGCCCTATGGGTGTGCTACTAACTCTCCCTAGCTAAAGTTGTGTACAGGTCCAGGTCCTAGTCGAGGCTACCTCCTAGGGGACGTTGCCAACTCTTTTAGGTACGCTGGTATCCAGCCTCGACACATCGAGCCTGCATCCCAGGGGGGCCAAGTACTAGGGAGGAGTTGGCAACACCGCGCACAATAGGGACAAATAGTATACAGATTAGTGCTAATACTGCTTGATAATTAGTACTCAAAAGTACCTTACAAAAGCAAAAGTTATTGCATCCGCTGTCAAGCGAAGTCCTAGCTCCATTTCTACAGGTGTAAACTACTAGGCATCAGCAGGGTCACACTGGAAGCACGCGACCACCGTCTTCATGGAATCCTTCCGGGTAGCTTGCCAGCGGCGGTGGCCACCTCAACGCGTGCGCCATAGCGAAGAGGCCCTTGCCCCCGTCTTCCTACGGGGGTGACGACGAGGCCGTTAAAGC
Source organism: Zea luxurians (assembly GCA_029449295.1). Taxonomy (NCBI): domain Eukaryota; kingdom Viridiplantae; phylum Streptophyta; class Magnoliopsida; order Poales; family Poaceae; genus Zea; species Zea luxurians. The sequence goes on from JAOPSE010000003.1 coordinate 203,534,217, forward strand.
CAAAGAGTTGGAAGCACGGCGGCAGACGACGCTTGTGGTCTGGTCGTTGCAGTGTAGCTGGGGCTCGACCAGTTCATGGAGGCGGGCCAACAGCTCATGCGGAGGACGGAGCCGCAGCCCAGCTCGCTTTTCACTACTACAAGGCTGATGAACATCCTTGAAGCTGAGCACTGGCAGAAGGCCACAGCCCTAGCTCGCTTTCCACCACCGCAAGGCTGATGAACATCCTTGAAACTGAGCACTTGCGGAAGAGCGCCACCCCCTGCGAGGTCGCGCTCCTCCAGCAACAGCAAGAAGAAGACGAGATCGGCAGCACCATCACGCAGGAAACAAAAAGCACGAGCTCCCCGATGGCGAGATCGCCGAGGGGGAAGGCGCCGACGCGGATCCTTCCACTGCACGCCGCCACGCTCCATCCAGGCAGGCGGCGCACCATGTCAAGCGCCCACTCAGTCTAAAAGCGCTCGAGATGAACTAACAAGGCCAAGGCAACTACGGCGGCGCAAAGCAGAGACTTTGAAGGCAAAGGGGCATAGCGAGTGGGAGAGAAGCGAAAGCATAGCTGCTCCTCTTAGGGAGAATCCCTTTTTAAAGCAGACTCTCTCGCTCGCGCCCTAAAACGCTATGGTAAATCTCCCCCGATGCGCACCAGGGCAACCCAGCCTATGACACGGGGGCTCGGTCCCACAAGTCATACGGCCGGTATGCTGGTCTCCAAGTGCGAAGAAGGCAAATCGTCATGCAGGGAGCGTACCATCGCCCGCTGTAGTGCGCCTCTTCATCTCCGCCGAAACCAATGGCCCAGCCTCTAATGCAAGGGCCTGGGCCTACGAGTCATCCTCCTTGGGCGTTGATTCCTGGGTGCAGTGAAGTCAAACCGCCATTCACAACAATACTGCGCTCCCTCAGTACCGCTGCAAGAAGACAAAAAGGTGAAATTTTAAAGGCAGCGGGATCGAGGCGCCTCGCGCATGGCCTGGCGAAACCATCAGGCATGGGGGCCACATGTTAGTCAAGCCGCGGGGACAGATGTGGCAGTCAACGTGACCGGGGGCAGACTGAAAGTGCATGCGTCGCCAGGTACGCCGAGTTAATGCGGCACGCGTTAAGGTGGCGCCCCAGTCACTAGTCGTGCCATGTTGACGCAAAGTACAAGTTTTTGCCCCACTTGCAGGCTCGCATCCTCCCCTGAGGTGGGCTCGGGGGCCATTGTCAATACCCCCGAACAGGGGTACCCCCTACTACTGTATCAAGACAAAGTGCCCGCGTGGCTATCTTTTAGCCGTGCAGCAATAATGCCGTGACTGGGGCCAGGCCACGACTTGGCCCAGTCACGGACCGCTACTCAGGACCCACAGCAGCGCCCAACCGCACCACATGGCGGGTCCGGAGCCACCACATGTCCAGAAAAGAAGGAATGCTCCAGGACGCCAACAGTAAGTCCAGACCCCTCATGGGAGAGCGCCAGACCTCTGGGTATGCAGCCCGGACCCCCAGGGAGGACGGGGACCACCACGTGAGCAGGCTGGGTCCGTGGGATGGAGTCTGGACCCCCCTACGTGGGGTCCGGACCGCCCACGGTAGGGTCCCGGATTTCCAAGGCAAGAAAAGCTTAAGCCCTGGTCAAGGACCAGGCTAGGCTCCGGTGCTGACACATGTCTGGATCCCATCCTGTACGCTTCTGCTCCCCACCCAGGTGGAGACCCGATGCCACCACGTGGCCCATGGCCCGTGACGTAAGCCAACGGGCGGAGCCTGACGTATGGCCTCTGCGCCGCGGGCCACACCGCGGGCTACGTCGCAAGCTACGGTACCTCAGCATTAAATACGGATAGGGCACACCGCCTGTCCATCCCGCTGACATGCGATGTGCCGCCTCAGCATTTAATGCGTCCTGTCCACTCCGCTGGCAGGCGACGTGCTACCTCGGCATTTAATGAGCCCTCTCTCTATTCCTCTGGCGGACAACGACCAGGCCATCCTGCAGGCGGCGAGCCTGTCCAATCTATTGGCAGGTGGCGTGTCCATACTACCGTATGTTCTGCACTCATGATGGCTCGCGTGTTACCAAGGAAGCAGCCACGAGAAGTCAATACTGTAAGTGCTACAAATATTACTATGCTCGAAGACCGCCCGGACGTTGCAGGCGTTAGTTATTTCCCTTCATTTTGCCCCTGGGCCCACCTGTCGGGGCCCAGTGCCCTTGTACGTGTCCCCCTTGGTCTATAAAAGGGAGGGCACACGACGCTACATGACAGGGCCACACAGGCCAACTTAGATTCTCAGCTCTCAAGCTCTCGCAGCAATACAACACACAGTGGAGTACGGTATTACGCTCCGGCGGCCCGAACCACTCTAAATCTTTGTGTTCTTGTGTGTTCATGCCCCTCTCGTAATAGGCAAAACGCTTAGCCCCTTCCTCATCTTAAGATTTAGGGCGGGTGCATTCCGCCACCCGGCCGGAGATTTCCTCTCCGACAGTGTCTTTGTTTTTTTATACTGACCTCTCTAGACACATCCCAAAACATGTTGCATTAATGTGCATTGTACATGTGTGAGGATGTTATTTGGTGTACACCACTATCGAGGCTACAAAATGAAACTCCACAAAGGACATGTACAACCACATTCAAAATAGGGTCCCTTTAGGGGCCTTTGTGGGGTTAATTGAAAAAATACAAAAGACAAGTTATTTGTTAAGATCTCGTCTCTACATGACTATATATAAATATCGTCTTTTAACTGCATTCATGATCTAAAGGCTTAGAATTATATCATGCAGTCTTTTTGATGTCTCTTATTTTTGAAAAACTAACGTCTCTGAGTTGTACATACCCTAACAACAATTGGTTTCGTCTATGATCCTTTTTTATTAACTTTATGAAACTATTAGATACTTTTAGGTACCCTATAAAACTATGATATATAATTATGTATAGGAGAGGTCGTTTCATTTACCAAACTAAGGGTATGTACAACCCTATTTAATGCCTCGTCTTTTGAGGGGTCTTTAGCGGATTAAATATAAAAAATATAAGATTCGGGCTCTATAAAATCTCTATACATAATGTCTCTTGACAACATTTATGACGTGACCGATTTTCAAGATAAGTCGTTGAATAATACAGTTTCTTATGTGTATTGTGTTAAAATGCTCTAGGTTGTACATGTTCTAATAAACCTATGATATCGTACTCTTGGAGACTGCATATTGAAACTTTTATTTTCTACGAGACGAGCCTAAGATTGCTAATAAGTTGGAGTGTCGCTGGCAGGGAAAAAATCTCGGCGAGAAAGAAACGAGAAACTCGGTAACCCCGTTTCTCGCCTGTCTGGTAGTTATACTGATCGCTTAAAATTTTCGGTCAGTTCAAATTTAGGCCCATAAAGTATCCATTGGATAGCCACCGGCCCAAATTCTCACCTCCATATATATTCACTTTGTGTATTTTTCGATGTTAGATGATTAGGATATAATCTATGTATTATACTATTCAGATTCAGTTTTTTTTTCAAAAAAAATTATCCAAAAACAACACGACAAATCGATAGATTTTCTGATAAATCCAATAAACCCGTTTATCAGCGACCTCCGATATTTTTCCCTACTGGTAAATTACACCTTGGTCTCTGTAAACTATATCGATGATTTACATGTGCGAGGATCAGCTATCTAACACCGAGGTTTTGATGTCCGATGAATCTATGATTTTGTAATTAATTAGACATGATTACAAGTGAGAATAAATATGCAGCACGTTGGTGGTGACAGTAGCTATTGTGCAATCATGCTTCACGTGTAATCATACGTACCATCTAAGGCATATATAGTGGTGTTTGATGTAGAGCCTCTTCTGGTGTTTAAATGGAGCATTTAAAAAAAATCGTGATGACGTCTCTTCGTGAAGAGACGTATCTGTCTCAATTCGACGTCTGTTCTATCGATCCGATGATGTACAAGCACATTTACTTTTATATTTATTAATAGACTACATTTATAAACATTATATTGTATAATAGAGTTTTTAGTTGTCTCTTATGCTTAGAGAACCGTTTTAATATCTCTCCACTATACATACCCTACTACTAAAAGTCACAAAAATTCTCAAATCAATTTACTTCATGATTTACTCTGCCACTATATCAAGTTTCATATTCTAATTTATCGTACATTAAAGAGTTATAAAAACGTGAAGCTTGCATCCATTATGAAGGATTAAGAAATGACATAGACCTCTACAACTCGAGAACACTAGTAGAAAAAGGCTCAAAGCCTACGGGACGATATATTTTTACAGACGAATTCGGTTATCAACCGACTATACTATTTTTAATGGCGGTTCCTTAAAAAAAACTGCCACTAGAAATCATATTTCTACAGATGGTTCCTTAAGAAAATCACCTGTATAAACCCATGATTTCTAGTGTCGGTTTTCTTAAGCAACCGCATGTAGAAATCAATTTACAGTGGCGGTTTTCTTAAGGAACCGCCACTAGAAATCATTTTTATCCTTAATTTTTCGAGTTTTTCAAACGACCTCGTATGACGAAATCACCAAAATAAAAGTTGTAGATCTCTAAAAGTTATGAAATTTTGTAGTTGATAACTTTTTTATTTGAACTTATTTCGGTTCTAAAAATTGAATCTAAATATGTCAAATTTAAAATTCAAATTTTGTAAACTACATCGGATGAAAAAAGTGTCAAAATAAAAGTTGTAGAACTTCAAAAGTTATTCAACTTTGTAGTTGACAACTTTTGTATTTGAATTCGTTTACAGTCTCAAACAAGCAATTTACACTCAAATGGTTGTAATATGTGGACAAAACAACTACAAACTAGACACAAAGTATGCCATATACGGAGTGGTAGTGGAGGGTGCGCGCGAGGGTGAGGTCGACGGTTCGATTACTAACAACCGCGTAGCGTGCGAATGTGCGTGAAAAATGCCGCGACTTGCGACGAAGACGGGCGGGTGGGGTGGGCTGAGTCCTCTACTTAAATAAATTTTTTGTTGTTTTAAAACCCCGTTTAATGTCTCTAAAAATAATTTTTACTAGCGGATTTATTACATCGATCGCCAGTGGAAATCGATTTCCACTGGTGGTCCTCAGTTACCCGCCTGTAAAAATGATGATTTTACTGGCCTCTAGTATCGACGGTTCTAAGAAACGCCAGTGGAAATATGTTTACAACTGTCACTATAGAGCTCCTTTGTACTAGTGGAATAAGGTTTCTGTCCAATATCTTTTGTTCCGGTTGATTTAAAACCGTTATTGAGACTGAAGCAACCGGTATTGAGACTGGCTACATGCCGGTTTAAATCTAAATATCCATACAAAAGATATTAGTACCGGTTGATGTCCCTAATTGGTACTAATATTAAGTAATTTAGTACTTGTTTCATACAAGAACCGGTACCAACACATTTAGTACTGGTTCAACCAAAAAATCTTTACAAAAGCTTAAATATTTAGTACGGGTTGGGAACATCAAACGGTACTAAAGGTCCTTGTTGATCACCTATTTAGATTCCTATATTAAACCAAAAAAAGGCAACACGATTAAGTTCATTATACCTTCTCCCTATTTCCACACATGAAGAGATGAAGAACCACACGGAGAAGGCTAAGCAAAAACGAACAACCAAAGAGAAAAATGTAAGGAAGGCAGGTGAATCATAAAATGTGCTCATTGTTCCTTTTCATTGTTCTCCCCATTACAAGATGCTACATCATTACCTCTGAGATACTGAGTGTTGCCATAAGGTATTTACACTTAAGAATCTTTAGAGGAGGAGTGTTCCGAGGGGATTGAGAGTAACTTGTTTTTCCTGCATGGGCGATGTGCACCTATTTATAGGGTCATGGAAACATACAACTCCATGTGGTATACACACGTACCTTGGCTTCCTATACAGTCTATGGAACTTGTCGAGGGCTTCTTTGTCTTTTCTCATATGAGATGAGTCATGCATGTCTAACCTACTCTCGTTCGTCTCCATGGATTCAAGTGTCTCTTGGTCCCACAGTAGTGACAAAGCTATTGCTTCTCGAGTCATATGTGATGACGAAACTGTGACACCGAAGATCATTTGGCTAACTCTAAAACAAGATCAATGGTAAGCGAAATTGGTTAGTTTGAGGACAAAAGGGGAAATGTGATATATAGTCATTTCTACCTATTTTGGTGATTATGTGTCCAACACAACATCATGGACTAACTCATGTGCTAAGTGTATGAGAGCATGATCACTATTATGCAATTTGAAGGTTTCCAGTCCAAAAGAGTTGAAACAAGGACTGGAAATGCAACTTTGGGAAAATGGTAAATCTATGAGGTTTGCACCCTTAGATATGTTACATTGGCCTATTACTATGTTTCTAGCACTAGTATTTGGTCTCTAACTCATTCTATAGAGAAACATACCTTTTGGGCCTGTTTTGAGCTAAACTGCGAATCCTGATGAAAGGATAAGTAAAACGTGAGTTTCCTACACTAAGTCAACTTGATTATGTGCTAACTATGTTTGTCTAATTCATAGGTGTGAAACCCTGTTTGGTTTTGGTAATTGATTGACAACTTATATGGACTAATAAGTGTTTATGTTGAGATACACAGGTGATTAGTCCAAAGGTACACTAGTGTGAGTTATTTAAGCCATGGTGGTGATGTGGCTTGGTGATATTGAGATGCTCAACTAATGAGATAAAGGAGCTCATTGCACATGAAGAGATGACATGGTGTCATGTGGCTATATGGAGAAGATCAAGAGATATGGCTTGGCTTCAATGGATCGAGTGGCTAGTGTGAAGGGCAAGTCAGAGGCTCATGTGTGAGGGACCACGTGGCGATGAATAGTGGTGGCAATGGGGCGGGTTCGGGTCGGGTGCAATGTCCATGGACCTGCACCCGAAACCCGAATTGCAGACCCGACCCGAACCCGAATTGTATTACGGGTGAAAACACGCACCCGGACCCGAACCCGTGGAGGCCCGCAACCCGTCGGGGACCCGCAGAGCCGAAACAGATGTGCTGGTTTCCAGCAGACAAGCAGCAGCACGGTACAAGATACAGTGACAAACAAGATCATACATTCATACTTCATCAGAAAAAAGAGGGCATGAAATGATAAAAGGCTACAACATACATATTACATTACATTTAGTCAATAGCAAGTAAACAAGGCCAACATGACAGTCAATACTCAATAGCAAACAGTTTGTAGCATCAAGCAGTTTGTAGCAGCATACATATTACAACAAATAGTCAGGTTCAACAAGCAGTTTGTAGCATACATATTACAACAAGCAGTCTCTCACAACATGAGTACATGACAGTCAGGTTCAACAAGCAGTTTGTAGCAGGCTAGCAGCACCCAACAGACAACAAGCAGTTTGTAGCAGCAAGCATCTAGGTCCAACAAGCAGGTTCATCTCAAATGGTTAATCAACAATTGTTGATTCATGTTCATCCTGCAAAATAATAAAAACAATCCTCCACAGCTCGAGTCAGGCTATTCAATCCAAGTCATTAAAGCAACAAATAAACAATACCATCTCTTCATCTTGTTCATCAAGACAAGTCATCAAAACACCCATCATAGTTGGAGATCCTACATTGCAACAAAGCAGCCATCATTGGTTGTTTCCTATAATGTGCATGAAATCAAATAACATATAAATCTTGTTCAAATTCTGACCACGTACCTAACATGTCAGCACGGGACCAAGCCTGCATACACATGAGTGCTTCCACCATTCATGGTGCAAGCTTACTACGGTGTGGACTAATTATTCTTCCTCCTGTGCAAAACACAGACTCAGATGCCACAGTTGAAACCGGAATTGCAAGAACATCACGTGCAATCTTTGTCAAAGTAGGATATTTAAGCCCAGCATGTTGCCACCACTGAATGATATCCAAATCATGTGTCCTAGGAAGCAGTGGTTCCTCTAAGTACAAATCCATCTCTGTGCGCACATAAGTGGAGGTCACGTCTGGTTGCTTGGACATGTAATCATCAAAAGTGTCCATCCAATCCTCCTCAAACATGTCATTAGGAGCACTACTTGTCCTTGGTTGAGCACCATCTATTGTGGCAACAACTTCTATAGTATCTTGATACTCTAAAACCAAGTTATAAAGGATATCCTTGACTTTGTTAATAGCCTCCATACTTGTAATTTCAGATCCATGGATTTTTAGAAAAAGTACGTTCAAAAGATGAAGTTTATACCTAGGATCTAGGACAGCACCAACAGCCATCAAACCATGCACATCAAACCAATATTTGTTGAACTTCTCTTTCATTTTACTAGACATTTCTTCAACCTTTGGGTTAGCACTTACTTGCCACTTCCTAATTGCCAAATAAATATTGGTGATTTTGGGAAAGAAAATGTTGGGTGTGACATAGTTAGTGCCAGATAACAACTCTGTGACATCATAGAATATCTTCAATCTATCACAAAGGTCCTTAGCAAACTGCCAATCATCTCAAGTGACTTGTACCATTTCTTTTGTCCCCTCCTAGATGCTTCTTACACCATTTTCATTTTGCTTTCCAAACCCCATTTAACTCAATTCTATCAAACTCTAACCAATCTTTAGATTTTAATTTTGGTCCTGGTTTCCTCTTACTACCTACAGCAACATCATCCTCTATTTCTAACTCATCACCTGCTGTAGTTGCTAAATTTGATGGAGGCGCTGCTGCTGCTGCTGCACGTGCACGGGTTCGAGGGCCTGCTGCTGCTTCTGTTTCCACTTGAGATCCAATAGCTGCTCCGGTTGTAGGAGCATGAGAACTACTAGTACCTGGAGTCGACATTTCACTTCATCCTAATATTCTGAAAAAATGCAAAAAGTTAAAGGGACCCTAAGAACTACTAGCATGAGAACTAATCTATACTAATCTATACTAATCTATACTGCTATACTTACCTGTCACCAATAGGAGTCACTGAGGGGCCGAGGTGCGAGGCGATGAGCGGAGGCTAGACGAGGGAGGTCGGACGAGGGAGGCCAAGGTCTGAGCTGCCATCGCCGAGGGAGAGGGTGAGGTGACTCGGTGAGGCCGTGAGGGACGAGCGCCATCGAGTGGAGGCTGGAGGCGGAGGCAGTCAGGGGTAGCGCGCCGTGTAGAGCCACAGATGCGGTGACCGAGTGACGCGCAGGCGCAGCAGGTGATGGCCGACGGCGTGACGCGCAGAGCCGGAGCCCGGAGTCGCGGTCGCGGTCTCGCGGAGTGACGCGCAGACGCGCAGACGCGAGGGCGGCAGCCGGAAACTCGGCGAGGCGAAGGCGAGCGAGAGCGACTGCGTGCGTTTGTGCTTGTGCGCGGCAGGCGGCAGCGTGGTTTGGTGGTCGATTGGCGGTGGGCACTAGACGACGCCTGGGTGCTAGGGTTTTCAATGTTGGGCTGGGCTGGTTGGTTTCAATTAGTGGTCTGACTCTTTACTATGGGTTTCGGGTCCCCGCAAAAAAACCTACGGGTGAAAATATAGAACCGCCCCAAAACCGAATTAATTCGGGTCCCCGAAACCGTGGCCCCGTGGGTAAAAATTTAAACCCGCCCCAAACACCGTCGGGTCTAAAACCTTGGGGACCCGACCCGAACCTGCCCCATTGCCAAGCCTAGCGGTGAAGCAAGAGCAAGGACTTGGCACCAATGACATAAAGCAACGGTGAAGAGCAAGCTATGTTGACATTGATGAACCATGAAGGCCATGAGATAACATGGAGTGGATCATATCATTATCGAGTTATCAAGCCATGTGTTGATCTGGGCTATTGATCAAGTGGCTTGACGATGATGATGGAGGAACTTCATGCTATGGACAAATGGTAAAAGGTATCATGGTTGGCTACACTTATGGATGCCCATTGTTCATCATTTGAGGAGATGGAATTGAATGCTCAAGGAAAAGGTATAATAATAGGTTTTTTGTTTTACCGGTCAATAGGTGCTTAGAGATTGATAATTGATCGGCTTAGTAGGCTAGATAGTCGTACTATCAAGATGGGTCAATTATCTTACTTGACATGTCTTTAGTGCTTCATTGCTCATATAGTTGGTACATTTGCATGAGGGCTAACAACGCTTTGGTTCGTGAAAGAAAAACTTATTCAAAATTAGTTTTTGAATATGGGCTGAATTGAGGTACCGCGGACCATCCGGGCTAGCATGGCAGACCGTTCGCGGGTCTAACTTGAGGTGATGGATAGAAACCTGGAGTTTCTGTGTTTCGCGAAGTTTTTGTACTATGGACCGTCTGGTCCTAGGTGGCGGACCGTCCGCAGTTGAAGGACTAGTGTTTGGATAGAACTCGGGAAGTTCTGTTTTGGTTTTCATTTTTGAACTGCAGATCGCCCTCAGTACAAATATTTTGTATTACAGACCGTCCAGGGTCCAGGTGCAGACCGTCCATAGTACAAATTTCAACAAATGTGCAGAGTCAGCAAAACTTTGTTTTGGCTCAATTTTATGTATCGCAGATCGTCCGGCCTTGAGGGGCAGACCGTTCGCAAGTCATTTTTGAATGCTCTGACATTTTTATAACCGTTTATAGCTGTTGGGATTCTTGCGCGGACGGTCCGGGCTTGGATCACAGACCGTCCACGAGTGTGCAGAAAAAGGGCAGTTGGCCCATAACGACTAGTTTTGGAGAGGGGTCTATATATACTTGTGTTGCTCAGGTTGAAAAGGTGAAGGAGGCCATTTGGAACACTTGTGAGCATATTGGAGCCTTTCCTCTCCTTCTCTCTCTCTCTCACTCATATCAGATGGGATTACATTCTAGTGAGATTGAGAGCCATCTAGTGCATTGCATCAAGTTGTTGATCTTTGAGGCACTAGGGAGATCATCAAGTGAGGTTGTTGGCTTGTTAATCTTGGAGGTTGCCGCCTTCTAGATGGCTTGGTGGTGGTTCCCCATGAGCTCTTCAACAAAGATTGTGAAGAGGCCACGATGGTGATTGTGAGAGGCGTTGTGCTTGCCTTGCCGGGACGACAAAAAGCAACTCTAGTGGAATCGAGGTTTGAGGATTCATTGACCAATCCGGCTCAATAGATCAAGTGGAGACTTGATAGAGGAGCGGTTGGGTGCTTTGAATCTACCTCAACGTGGACTAGGGGTGTCCGACAAGTCATCGACACCACAGAAAAAATCATTCTGTCAAGTATCATCATCTCCCTGTTGGTTTGCAACTTTTCTCACTAGCTTGTATTTACTTGTTCATATACTTATGCTAGTGAGTATTTGTTGCTCTTGTATATCTAGTCATATTTGTTGTAAAATAGTTACTCACTTGTTAGCTTGTGTAGCTAATCCGTTTTGCTTAGCTTGTGTAGCTAAGTAGTTGTTTCTCTCTCATTGTGCTTGTTGAGTGCAACTAGTGAGTTTTGCTAGTAGTGCTTGTGCTTTGTGCACTTTGCTTACTAATATGTTTAGGAGCTCTCGGTGTGCTTACAAATATAGTTGCATAAGTTTGTATGACCTTGCTAACTAGATTTGGGTGGGAGAGCTCTTTAACTAACTTGGCACCTTATTTGCTTCAATTAGGATCTTTTGTCAGGTGTTTGTTATAGTTAGAGGGGTGTAGTCTTGGCTAGACCAACATAGTATTAATTCTGCATTTATTTGTGTTAGCCAACATAATTAGTTTTAGAAAGGACTATTCACCCCCCTCTAGTCCACCATCTCGACCCTACAATAGGGAAGCTCACAAGAAAGTCCAAGTCAAAAGGATAAAATCTTGGAAGAAAAGGACTTAGCTGCTCTGGTCTGTGCATCACCAAACCGGTCCAATGGCACACTGGATTGAGTCTGTGATGTGCCCAAACTCAGGCGCTTTGGTGGCCTGGTGCACTAGACCACTTGTATGGCTGAACCATGAGCTCTCGAGATTTTATTTTTTAAATCACCGGACCTTTACTCTGCACGGTCTGGTGGTGCACTGGACCGCCCAGTAACTGCTATCTCTAGGCGCCAACAACTACTTCATGGGGAGGCAACACATGGTTAGTCCAGTGGTGCACGGACCTGGTCCATTGTGCTCCTCAGAAGGAAGGAGGTTGTCAGATCCTGGAGATGGTGCACAAGGACCCAGTCCGGTGCCCCCGCAGACAGCAGATTTCAACATCTTTTTAGAAAGGAGCAATGACTATGGAGCCTCTTGGGGCTATAAAAAGACCCCCATGGTGCACTCCTACAGTACCCCAAGCATACCAAGAGCACTACTTCATTCCGACACTCTACCACAACACGTTCTAGTGATTTAGAGAGATTTGAGCACGGTTCTAATGTATTATTGCTATTCTATGTGACTATGCTCTTGAGATCTTTACTCTTGTGTTGTGTGGCTAGTTTTAACTCTTGTGTGCGTACTATATCCTCTCACTTGTGTTGTGCTTGGAGTTGTAACTCTAATTTCTGTGTATGGCTGCAAGAGACTCCATTTTGTGGAGATTTCTAATGAGGGGATTACTGTAAGTAAAATGGACCCCGGTCCATTGAGCTAATTAATTTGGGTGTTTGATGATCAACATAACCTTGTGGACTAATGTTTCCCAATTGTTTGTGCGTTGTAGTTCACAGGATGTGAAGTGGATTGGACTGAGGCTCTGAGGATGCAACACCTCATAGAAGACATTATAAGATGCATAGAATACATTACAAAGTCATATTGAAGACACTTTATACATGCTAAGAGCCCAACACATCAAGAAGTAGAAGTGGGATGTAAAGCCACAAAAGAAAAGTGAAGTTGACAAAGTTGAGAGGAAGGGCTGACTGAATTGGAAGTGTTTCACAATATCAAATCAACACAAACTGACATGGCTTCAACTCTGAGATGTAGAGAATTTTATAAGCTTTCCAAAAAGTCCAAGATCATCAAAATCGGAGTTCAGAGCTAAAAGTTATGCCCACAATACAAAGTTGGAATTGTTGAAAAAACTGCAGCAACATAGGAGCTGTTTCACCGGACTGTCCGGTGCACCAAATTTGCTCAAAATGATATGGATTCAACTCTGGGATGTATAGGATTTCATAAGCTTTCCAAAAAGTACAATATCATTGAAATCGAAGTTTAGAGCTAAAAGGTATGGCTAAAATACGACAAGCAAGCATGGGCTGTTTGGTGCGCCATCTTCGGAAGCTTAATGGCTACCTATAAAGGCCAGTACACCTGGCATGTCCGGTGCACCACAAGACAGTCCGGTGCACCTGTCCGGTGCACCGTAGAAAGCTACAAAACTGCTCTCCAATGACTATATTTGAGTTGGGGCTCATATATACTTCACCCAACCGGCCATTTGTAGGTGCGGGACCTCAAGCAACATACCAAGACATATTGTAGACATTTCCAAGTGCTTATACACCCAAGTGCTTAATTAAAAGTTCCCTATGCCCGGGAATAGGATCTGAATGTCGCCTAGAGGGTGGTGAATAGGCGAATAATAATTATCACTTTATAACTAAAAATTCTTACTTTACTCGAAGGCTGGATCGCAGTGGAATGAAAGACCCTTCGAGTAGGTTGCAGTGGAATTGAAGTTCCTGTCTTAAAATACCCTGCACTTCAAAAACAGCTTGTACCACATATAATTATTGAAGTGCAAGTATAAAAAGAAAATAAGACAGAGAAACAACACACAACATCTGTGGCGGAACCGCCCTAATTATTCCAGCTTAAGTGCCCAAGTCACGCCTTAGAGGTAGCAACACACTTAAATCGGAACAACCTGTGAGTCCCTCAGATCTAGTCTGATAAAGCCACTTCCCAAGGATCGAATACCACTAGCTCACACGAAGGTGAGACACAGAGAGAATATAATAAACATGAAACCATAAATTAAAGTACTGGAGTTATTACATGAATCGGAGTTTCAATAAAAGGGAAACAAGTTCGTAATTAAAATGCAGCGGATAATCGATACGATGATAAGGAGGACTAGGGCAAGGCCCAGCCCACTACTCCTCCTGGTCCTCTCCTGTGTGAGGAGTCTACTCCTCTACCTCTAGACCATGCATCTGTTTGGCTGAGGGGTTGGGTTTGCCAAAAGCACTAGATGAGTCTAAAATCAATTTTAGCTTTTCCAGTTCTAGCATAGTTAATTTAGCTAGGTTTGCTCCTTTCTAAGCAAACATGGTAACAATCATTTAGTACAATCAACATGTTATCTCAGGGAAAACTTCATTTCACTTTTTACTCAATGTAGTACAAGGGGTCAAGCAGTCTGATTAGCTGCGAGAAGCAGACAATTCGAATCGAGTTTTAACCTTACAAGGTAAACCTAAACACACGACATGTAGGGGCACTCCGTCCCCTACACACGTCAACCGTCCCCATCGATTCCCCGTTCTAGCCATGACTCATCGCCTTGGCACACAATGCCCCACTGACCTCGGCTGCCACCGTGCAGTTGCTGCACTTGCACCCACCATAGCTAGCATGGGAAACCCTGTCTCATGACAAGTGCGGGGGAAAGTCTGCGCCCGGCTTCACTCAGGTACTAGGTTTACCGGTTACCATATTTCCCGACATGTGTTTAGTACATTCAAATGCTTGACTCAAGTATTCTCACATTAATCCTTAATTCCAATTCCGTCTCATAGACAAGGCATGCACCCTAGATCTGAGTTCATATGTGGTGGAACCGCCTAGATTATTCCAGCTTAAGTTCCCAAGTCCCGCCTTAGAGGCAACGACACACTTAAATCGGAATAACCCATCAGTCCCTCGGATCCAGTCCGATAAAGCCACTTATCTAGGACCAAATACCACTAGCTCACTCGAAGGTGAGTCATAGAGAGAATACAATAAAGAATGTAACCACAAATTAAGTACTGGAGTTAATACATAAATCAGAGTTTTTAAGTAAACAGAAACAAGTTCATAATTGGAATTGCAGCGGATAGTCGATAACGTCGAATGATGAGGAATAAGGCAAGGCCTAGCCCACTACTCCTCCTGCTCCTCTGCTGCTGGAGCAGCATCCCACTCGACCGTCCAACTCGGTGGCAAGGTGGAAGGCCAAGTCACACCATCAACCATGTCCTGAAGCGTACCTACAAAAATTGTGCCACAAGCAAGGCTGAGTATACTAATACTCAGCTAGACTTACCCGGTTTGAGGAATCTACTCCTCTACCTCTAGACCATGCAGCTGTTTGGCCAAGGGGTTTGGTTTGCCAAAGGCATTAGATGAGTCTAAAATCAATTTTAGCTTTTCTAATTCTAGTATCATTAGCTTTAGCTAAGTTTGCTCCTTCTAAAGCATACATGATAGCAATCATTTAGTACAATCAACATATTATCTCAAATCAGCCTCTTTTCACTTTTTACTCAATGCAGTACAAGGGGTCAAGCAGTCTCATTAGCTGCGAGAAGAAGACGATTCAAATCGAGTTTTTAACCTAGCAAGGTAAACCTAAACACACGACATGTAGGGGCACTCCGTCCCCACACATATCAACCGTCCCCATCGATTCCCTGTTCACGGCCAGGACTCACCGCCTTGTCATACAATGCTCCACTGACCCCGGCTGCCGCCGTGCAGTGACCGCACTTGTACCCACCATAGCTAGCATGGGAGACCCAGTCTCAGGACGAGTGAGGGGTAAAGTCCGCGCCCGGCTTCACTCAGGTACTAGGTTTACCGCTTACCATATTTCCCGACATGTGTTTAGTACGTTCAAATGCTTGACTCAGGTATCCACACTTTAATCCTTAATTCCATTTCCGTCTCATGAACATGGCATCCACCCTGGATCCAAGTCCATAGACCATCATAGATCCCGTTATCAAGATGAATACAATCAATTCCTGACCTCGCGTGAGTGCTAGAAAAATCACTCGACTTCTACCGAGATCCTAATTAGCAAAGCAGCTACTCGACCTAGCATACTAGTATCCATCTTAAAAAGGAATCCTTAGTTCATGCAACTAAGGGTTTCAAACAACTCCTACACTTAAGTGCACATTACAAGCCTACAAACATTAAGTGTAGTAAAGTAGCATATATAAACTGGTTATGCATAAAATCAGGGCTTGCCTTCAAATGCTGGGGCTGCGGGGAGATCCTCGGTGGCAGGCTCTGGAGCTGGCTTCTGGTCTTCCTCGTGGATAGCTCCTTGCTCGGGAATGAGCACGTACTCTCCGTTAGCGAGGTTGCAATATAATGAATGCAATGAGTGAGATATATGTATGCCATGACATGCAATTTAGTAATGATAATAGTATGGTGAAATGATTAAGTTAATAAGGTAGTGGTGCACTTAGCCATTTAGGGTCAAGTTTGGTTAAGTTAATTGGTCAGATTATTTTTTGTTCCACTGATTTCCTTTTAATGTTTTGGTGAAAGTTTATTAAGATTTCTAGCTGAATTCATTGGGGTGAGATTCATTATTCTTCCCAGTTTATCTCTTCTTTCCCTTTTCTTTTATGCTTTTAAGGTGGGCTTGAACTACAACCTACCTTTATAAATTTCCAAAAATTCTATAAACATTACAGTAGCTTCTCACTGGTGTGTAACTCTCTGTCTCAAAAATTGGGGCCTAAAAAGTTAAGGGTTCTCTTTGTAAAAAAATATCAAGTTGTGGGGCAGATGGGTTTTTTGAACTACAACTCTCCTTTCACAGTGGATTTTTCCTTAAAGCTTATTTTTTCTGGCATTTAGGTGTGCTAACATGACTTTGTCCCAAATTTTAGCCACTAACACTTATTGGGTATTTTACTGTGATTTTCTAAAGTTCTTGGCAAAAGGGGTGCTTTCTACTACCACTATATTTAAAAAATGTCAAACAAAATATTTCTAATTTTTTCTATCTTCTTCTTTGCGCAAGAGCAATTATTCTAGAATTTGGCAACTTTTTGCTTAAGGGAAAGGGTGGTATAAATTCGTGGATTATATGACCTTTTTCATGGGGTAAGGGGTAATGGGTGTTATCTTACATTTTTAAATAGGTTTCATATTTCTCTCTGGTGGTCTACTTCATCAATAGTTGGGTAAAAATTTATTTGCCTAATGTTGCACAATTTTTGGATTTCTTATGATTTAATTAGAACATAAACCAAAATCGAGTTTGAATTGTTCAACCCACTTATCATGATGGGTTGGGGTATCTACTATTTTTGTAGTGGTGTTCTAGCAGTTAGGAGTCTACTGAAATTTTCTTACCATTTTTGAAATGGTCTTTATATTTTTAATTATGGATTTTCTGGATTTCTTAGTGCCTAATAAAATAATTAACCTTGGATTAGCTCTGGACTAGGTTTCTTTGTATTTTTCCTATGTTCTTTATCACTTAAGTATACTAGGAAAAATATGTTCATCCTCTGTTTATTGTTTTCTACTGCCTTTCTTAATTTCCTAAGTTTTGGACAGATATAGTCTTTAATAGCAAAACTTGAGTTAATCTTGTATATTGGGGTGCTTAGTATTTTTAAATAGTGCATATGTTGGGTACGTATCTCCACAAATTTTCTTAAGCCTAGCACATAAGTATTTCTATTTTTCTTTGGATTAATAAGGTTTGGGCAGTTTCCTTATTTAATTCAAAACTCTAAAAATTATTGCAGAAACCATGGGATTTACTATTTTTTTCGTGATAGTTCATATTATTTTGAATCCAGCAAAATTGGTTTGACAAATTTTGGTTAAATATTTCTCAAGTTATAAATTTCCTAAGTTCTTTGTTCATTAAAAAGAATTAATCAGAAATGGTTAAATGGAAACTAACTTTGCATCGAGGTCCCTGGCGTGTGTTTTTAGATTTCCTTACAGACTAGTCCTCGGGTCACTATTCACATGCGCCACTGACAATTCAGAAAACCCCCTGGGCTTTTGCTAAACCTAACCCAAGGTCCTTCCCCCAATTAAACAGTACCCGCGGCGGAGGAAAGGGCGCCGGTCCACGTGCGCAAGTGGGGGAGCTCGTCGGAGGCGAGGGCTCCGGCCTATCCAGGGCAGTAGAGTTCAATTAAACCAGTTAGTGAGCTTCACTAGGGGTCAGGGAAGGCATGTGTGTGAGGAATTGCAGAATGGTTCACCTGATAGCTTGGTCTACGCGTGGTGGTGGGCGGCCGATGTCCGACGATGGTGATCTCATTGTTCTGGTGAGGCAGGGCCTCAATCCTTGCTTGGAGAAGCTTCACAGCTTCTTGGGGAAGCTATCCAGAGGCTCGGGTGAGGCTAGGGGTCTCTGGAAAAGGCTAGCTATGGTGGCCGACGCTCGGGTGGCTCGGGCGGGTGACGTAGAGCTCGCCGGAGCTAAGCACGGGGTCTGGTCAGCGGGGGTATGCGAGGAGTGAGGTGTGGTGCGTCCGGGGGTGGTCTTTAAGGGCGCGGGCAAGCATGACCAAGGGGTGGCTCTGACACGCGCTCGAGGTGTGCGCGGGCGAGCGCCAGTGCGCGCTCTGGCGCCTGGGCACGGCGTCGAGCACGAGGCTGCGCAGAGAGTGGTCAAGTTCAAGCGCGGATTGGCTCCAAATCTTCAGTGATTATGGCCATGATCCCTTTGAGAGATCTCTTCACCTGACATTCCTTTGTTGTTTTTGTGTGGAGGCTTATGGGTTTTGTTGACTGGAGCCAAAGATATGGAGTGATGAAGTTTGGTTTGTCTCACTGCTGAAACCCGAGATGAAATCCTAGATTTGACGTGTTTATGGCACGAATCTCGATGCCAACTTCACACACGTTGCAGAGGAGTTAATTTAGCACAATTTTGTCAATGGGGGCTTAAGGATTTGAGCTAGGGATCAAGGTGAACGTGCTCAAGTTCTAGGTGAGGGCTGAAATTCAGAATTCTGAATTTTCAGATTTCCCTAGAGAGCTCCACTTGGATGGCCTTTTTGGGGATTTTAATTAATTATTTTGGCCAAACTTTTCTAACAGATATTATAGCTTGATTAGTGTATTTCAACTTTTATAATTGGCCTAAGCCATGATTTCATGTTTTTCATGGTCTTTTTACCAATTTCTTCCTTTTTACTTAAATAGCCCATTTAAGGTTATTCTAGGGTTTAGACATTTTCCCCATTTTGAGTGCATGATATGATTAAGGCATGATTCATAAGACAAAAAGTCTTAGTTGAATTTGTGTTCCCAAGTTTTTGGTTTCTTTTGCTCAATTTAATTCACAAGAGATAATGGCTTTGAGTTGGCACTAAGAAGAACCCTAGGTACCACTGGGTGTTACACCATAGACCATCATAGATCCCGTTATCAAGATGAATACAATCAATTCCTGACCTCGTGCGAGTGCTAGAAAAATCACTCGACTTCTACCAAGATCCTAATTGCATAGCAGTTACTCGACCTAGCATACTAGTATCCATGAGTTCATGCAACTAAGGGTTTCAAACAACTCCTACACTTAAGTGCACATTACAAACCTACAAACATTAAGTAGGATCTCAGTAGAAGTCGAGTGATTTTTCTAGCACTCGCGCGAGGTCAGGAATGGATTGTATTCATCTTGATAACGGGATCTATGATGGTCTATGGACTCGGATCTAGGGTGGATGCCTTGTCTATGAGACGAAATTGGAATTAAGGATTTGTGACATCCCGTCCAATCCCTGGACCGACGGTACTTACTCCTGGCAGTTATCTAGGATCATATATCATCCCCACAGACCAACATGGGTCTTTTGTGCACACTTTGTCCTCACTCATGTGCACCCGAGAAAACTTCCCGGTCGGTAACCCATCCCAAATTGCTCTAAGCCAAGCACGCTTAACTTGGAGGTTCTTTCGAGATAGGCTTCGGAAAAAGAAGATGCACCTTGTTGTTATAGATACTCTATTAATTCTATTAAGCCTTGGGCCAGGGCATCACCATCCCAGGGGCCAGAAAAACACAATCCACCCCCTTAGAAGACTGACGTCCTCGTCGGTCAACCCCAATCCAGGAATCTCCCCTCTTAGCCACGTCTATGTGTCTAGTGTCGTCATATGCCATGTCATGTGACCACTCCGGGCCCACATGTGCCATGCGCCATATACCCGAACCCCCTAGCCAACACACGCCCGTGAAACCTCGAGGGTCAGCTCTGATACCACTTGTAACACCCCGTCCAATCCCTGGACCAGCGGTACTTACTCCTGTCAGCTCTCTAGGATCATATATCGTTCCCACAGACCAACACGGGTCTTTTGTGCACACTTTGTCCTCACTCATGTGCACCCGAGAAAACTTCTTGGTCGGTCACCCATCCCAAATTGCTCCAAGCCAAGCACGCTTAACTTGGAGGTTCTTTTGAGATAGGCTTCCGAAAAAGAAGATGCACCTTGTTGGTATGGATACTCTATTAATTCTATTAAGCCTTGAGCTAGGACATCACCATCCCAGGGGCCAGGATATCACAGGATTAATGTGCGGATACCTGAGTCAAGTGTTTGAAAGTACTAAACACATGTCGGGAAAAATGGTAATCGGTAAACCTAGTACCTGAGTGAAGCCAGGCGCGAACTTTCTCCCTCACTTGTCCTAAGACAGGGTCTCCCATGCTAGCTATGGTGGGTGCAAGTGCAGCCACTACACGGCGGCAGCCGAGGTCAGTGGGGCATTGCATGCCAAGGCGGTGAGTCCTGGCCGCGAACGGGGAATCGATCGGGACGGTTGACGTGTGTGGGGACAGAGTGCCCCTACATGTCGTGTGTTTAGGTTTACATTGCAAGGTTAAAACTCGATTCGAATCGTCTGCTTCTCGTAGCTAATGAGACTGCTTGACCCCTTGTACTGCATTGAGTAAAAAGTGAAATGAGGTTTTACCTAAGATAACATGTTGATTGTATTAAATGATTGTTAACATGTATGCTTAGAAAGGAGCAAACCTAGCTAAATTAACTATGCTAGAACTGGAAAAGCTAAAATTGATTTTAGACTCAGCTAGTGCTTTTGGTAAACCAAACCCCTCACCAAACAGTTGCATGGTCTAGGGGTAGAGGAGTAGACTCCTCAGGCCTGGTAAGTCTAGCTGAGTATTAGTATACTCAGCCTTGCTTGTGGCATATTTTTTTAGGTACGCTCTAGGATATGGTTGACGGTGTGACTTGGCCTTCCACCCTGCCACCGGGTTGGACGGTTGAGTGGGATGCTACCTCGACAGGAGAGGACCAGGAGGAGTAGTGGGCTGGGCCTTGCCCTAGTCCTCCTTATCATCGTATCGATTATCCGCTGCATTTTAATTACGAACTTGTTTCCCTTTTATTGAAACTCTGATTCATGTAATAACTCCAGTACTTTAATTTATGGTTTCATGTTTATTATATTCTCTCTATGCCTCACCTTCACGTGAGCTAGTGGTATTCGATCCTTGGGAAGTGGCTTTATCAGACTAGATCTGAGGGACTGACGAGTTATTCCGATTTAAGTGTGTTGTTGCCTCTAAGGCGTGACTTGGGCACTTAAGCTGGAATAATTCGGGTAGTTCTGCCATAGCACAGAGCAGAGCATGTAGACATAGGGATTTATCCCGAGGTTCGGCCAAGCCTAAAATGCTTGCCTAGTCCTCGTTGGAGTTAGCCACACCTTCGCTTGGAGTCTATTTCAACTCCTTCCTCCGTTTGCTTAGATCTGTCAGTGCGACAGATAGAGCCTTCCACTATGTTGATATCAGTTACAACGATGTCGTGGCTGCTTACCATCTTCTCGGCAGCACTCCGGTAGAGTAATAATGCGCCCAAGATTTTGCTCTAGCTCTCAGCAGCACTTCCCCTCTCTCTAAAGGCTTTTAACTTCACCTCTACACAAACTAGAGAGATACACAAGAGAGGGACATAAAGAATTGATCCAAATGATGTATGGACTTGTTGGCTGCTCTTGTGTTCTTGTTGGAGGCGCCTAGGGGTCCCTTTTATAGTCCCAAAGGGCCTAGGAGCCATTGGAGGTTCATTTGGAAGCTCCCAGCCTTCCCTGTTTGCGGATGCACCGGACTGTCCGATGCGCCACCGGACAGTGTACAGTAATGGATCTAATTGACAGTTTTCTTCTCTGGAAGAGCTAGCCATTGGTGCACCGGACATGTTACTATTCACCGACCTATGCACCGGATAGGTTACTATTCACTGTCCTATGCATTGGACAGAGTAACTATTCACTGCCCTGTGCACCGGACATGTTACTATTCAATGACCTGTGCAACAGATATGTTACTATTCACTGTCCTATGAACCGGACAGTTACTATTCACTGTCCTGTGCACCAGCCAACAGCACACGAAGTGCTTTTTCCTCCATTCTTTCTCCGTTTGACTTCAACTTTTGGGAGGATTTTCCTGAGACTTAAACAAACACATTTAGAGTATAATCAAATTGATTTAGTCCTAGAAACTTACCTCTTTATTGTTCTTCTCCTAGCTTTTCTGTTTCTCCTCAAGCAGAGATTAGAATGGCACTTTCTCTACAGAAAGAGTTAGAGAGCAAATCAAAGCACCAAACTTGTAGTAAGAGGTGTATGCAAAATGGTTGAACACTCAAACCTTACATACTTAACCTTTTTCATTGTTTTACTCAATTTGGCATGTTTGAGGTCGATGTTGGACTCTAAACCATCAAGTCAACTTGACTTGATCTAGATTGAAATATTTGAGCTCCAACCCCCTTGTTCACTTCCCGAGCTTGATCTTGAGCCTTATGACTTACACCACATAACTGTAGATGTTATCTCATTGGTTGTAAGTCATCTCCTTATGTAGTGGTCCTTGATGCACCATAACTCTTCTTAACTTGATCAACCTTGACTTTGCAAATCTTCTTCTTCACCCCTAGCTTTGGGTTCCTGGTCTCCTTGACCTTCTCCCATGCACTCGATACCTCGAAGCTCTTCTTGCTTCCATCCTTGGCTTGATCGGTTGTCTCTAAGTTAGGAACATCGAGTCTCACTTAAGCAATGTCCATCTTACTTGTGATGTCCATTAGCTATAGATAATCCAGTCACACTTGTTCACTTGTGTTGAACCCTATTAGCTTTGCATTAAGCACCTATTCAACACTTAGCACACTTGTTAGTCCTTTAATTGGGTTGTCATTTAAACACCAAAACCCACAAGAGAGCTTTCAATCTCCCCCTTTTTGGTGATTGATGGCAACACAATTAAAGCTTACACAAGAATAAGATTTAAAGCACAAATTTTGAATTCTAAGTTTATAGAATGCTCCCCCTAAATATGTGCTTACATTAAAATCACAACTTTGGCCTTATATGCCAAATTGCACATACTTAGGCTAATTCAAAGCAGAACTACACCTTAGCACCCGTGGATGCATTGTGTCAAGAATTAAACCGTGATGCGTATAAAACACAAATGCACAAAATAAGAGTTAAACACCAATTAAATGGATATACCATAGGAATATCAACCTACCTCTATTCACCATTAAGATACCAATTTAAAGCACCAGAACCACATGAATATGTATTACAGGACAAACACAATAGATACCAATTGACTCATATCAACGGAAGCACTTATTATGCATTATCACCATATAATACAACAAGAAGCATATGATAAGTATTATCAACAAAACTAACACATTCTTCCTTAAGATCATATGAACTCAAGGAAACCCCTTTGAGTCCTTTAGCACACAAAAAATTAATCATCACCCTCTTCACCCTTAAGATAAGCTTTCCTCTCAGGTCGAGGTAAGCTTTAATGCACAAATTCTCCCCCTTTGACATCAAATACCAAAACCATATTCAAGTAAGAACATAGGATGATGTCAAGGGACAACATGGGTATTAAGCAGGGAAAATGCAACACACTAACATTACTCTCCCTTACACATTAAACATATGCAACACAAGCATTAGAGGAAGATTAAGATACAAATACACAAAAGGTCAATACCTCCTTTTGTACCTTTACCATGTTATGGTGTACTTTCCATCTAAGTAGGCGGAGTTGCTTTTGTCATCAATTTAAGATTTACATCTTGAAAGTTTTATCTCTTGGGAGCTCCTTCACACTTGTGCCTAATCCTTTATCTTGACCATTTCTTGTTGCTAAGACACCAAACTTAGAACAAGTTATAGTATTGTGGCACAAGATGAAGCTTCTATTCTAGTGATTACCAAAAGATACCAATTGAACCACACTACCAAGGCTACCAATTGAAAGATCATCACTATCATAGCTCCATGATATTTAAAGATAAGCATCTAGGATCACCAACTATTATAGAGCACGAGCAATCTTTAAATATGCAATTACTCACAACTTTAGATACCAATTACTCGACTTGTGGAGGTACCCAAGTCCTGATTGCTCCATTTCTTTCTCATCTTCCCTTTTCCACCTTGAGACTATATAGGATCACTCAAGAAATAGTTAGTCTCAAAACACACAAGTTATGTTTGCTCCCCCTAAAATTGTGCATCAAGTATTTGAATGACTTGCACCTTGCACATTCTAGCGTCCTCAGAACTAGAGGGGATCACAACATACCTTGGTCTAGGCATAATATATCAATTGCATCACAAAAAGATACCAATTGAATAGATGACATAATACAACTTATGACTAGTGGAAACAATGCATGCCTCAAGATATATAACATTTTAAAAGCAACCTAGGCATGCTTCACACATGATGATCATTGCAACACATATTTTAATTGAAAAATGACAAGATCATGTATATAAAGCACAATGTCTAAGCCTACCATGATTAAGAAGTATTTTCTTAGGTACACCAAAGGAAACAACATTTTAAAGCATAAAGCATCTAAGCCAAGATACTAGCAATTGAAAGGCAAGAACATAGCTATGATCACAATCAACGGAACTTCAAGATATTCAATGAAATTGCATAGTTCCATCCTCCGTACATTTGCCTTTTACCTGAATGCCATGAGATTCATTATTTTAGGTAGTGTGGAGTGAGAGCACCTGTTGTCACCAATTGAGGGCTCCTTATGCTCATGCACCTCATAGCTCGAGAGGGTGCATTAGAGACACAACATGGATTTCTTGTTTTGGTATACATAGAGTACCAAGACAAACTAATCATGTGAACATGGACTAAACAAAACTATCATGCTTGCACATAGGTTAATACATAATCATTAAAAACCACACAACATGATTTACAAAAAGATATAGGTTTAGCCACATACTCCAAGAGAGTTAATCATGGTAGATATATCAAATGAAAAGCTACCCATTGAATGATTCAAGAATTATAACCTATAAAGCACACAGTCATGATTGAGCAAGCATCATTATGATCTTGGAAATCATGAATCATTAATTGAAAGGTATTCAACACAAGCAATCTCAAAAGCATAACTACTCCAAGGATAGGTATATCACGACAATCCAACTTAAGAGCAATACTGATTGGAAATAATGCACTTAAGATACACGGGTACCGTCCTTTGGAGAGCAAGTTGCAAATTCTCATCAAAGTCCTTTGCTTGATTCACCAATAATGATTAAGGACCTCTACAACTTATTTAACTCGAGATGAACATGGGATTAGTATTGCACAATAATTCAACCTCGGATCAATAAATAGACAATAAATTGACAACTTAAGCATAGAGTTTGAATTAACCATCTTAAGCTCTCCCAAGGTCTCTAGTCCATCTCGAGGCACCTGCATGGTCTAGTTGGCACAGTTTGGTACCCATCTTGGGATGGGTCCATAACGTTCATCTAAAAGAGCCTCTGGTACCCAAATAGCATTTGTGCTAGTTCTAGGTGATCTTGTTATTGATCTAGCACAAGTGTATGATTTGGGTCTCCTAAGCGAATAAGATTGAGATAAATTTACTTGCTTAGGAACCTTACCCTTCTTACATACCTTAGGTAGATGACCATGCTCACCACACATGTAGCAGAAGCCTCGCTCAACCTGGCATGACGCTTGTTGTTTGTCTTTTTTCTTAGTGAGGGTCATCTTGGAGGGTGCACATCTTTGATTCTTCATGAGCGGACATGAAGTGATCATATGGTCCTTATCGTTGCATCCAAAACATCTCCTCATCCCTTTATCCTTGTTTCGTGTGGACAAGACGCAATGAAGTGGCCTAATTCCTTGCACTTGAAGCACCTCCTTTTTCCTCTTCCCTTTTTGCTCTTGGATGACATAGAGAGATGATCAGTGCAAACAACATGTCTAATTGAATCTTTACCTTTTTCCTTGTTCATGTTGATTGCTTCACTTATTGCCTTAGGAACTTTTTTCTCATGGAGTTTGACCCTTGCTGCGGTTTCTCCTTCCTCAAGCTTCTTCACCACGCGTTCGTGGATATATTGAGGAAGTCGAGCATGGCGTCTTCTCCTCAATTCCCAAGCAACTTTCTTTTTGATGTATAACTTGTTGCTCAATCAAAGATTGGCCTTTCTTGGGGCAGTAGAGGTCAGCACATGATAATATTTTAACTAATTGATCACTTATGCAAGAATGAGGTTCACACGAGTTTAAACTAGTAATTACTACCTCACGAGCAATATCGAGCATGATATGGTCATCAACTAATTCATTATGAGAATAAGACAACATATCATAGTTTTCACTTAGAGCAAGTTTTTCTATGTTTATCATTTCTACTTGACTCTTAAGCATAGAATTCTCAATTTTAAGTTGACCAACATCAGAAAATACATCATTATTATTTCTTTGCTCAAATAAAACAGATTTATATCGTTGGACCAAATTATCATGAGAGCACTTTAGCTCCTCATGTTCTTTGGTCATCTTCTCTAGGCTGTTGTTGGTTTTAATGAGAGTCTCCTCTAGCCTAAGAAGCGTCTCGCCTTGTTCCTTGTTCCTCCTCAACAGCTTAACCAAGAGCACTTTGTTTTCTTTGTTGAGATGGGCATAGAACCGGAGAATCTCCTCTTCTTCCACATCATCGGTCTTATTTTCCCTGTCATTATTATCAGTGGAAGCAATCCAAGAAAATGTACCTTGTGGTGATGAAGACTCATCCTTGCTATTGTCCTCAAATTCCTCCTCATTGTCACTTTCGTCTCCACTAGCATCGTTAGCAACAAGACATTTATAACTAATGGGAGATGAACCTATCAGTTGTAACACCCCTGGTGTTACGATAACTAAAACACTGGCATGTCATCATAAGCACTTGCATTATCTTGTTTGATATACCTAGAATGCATTCACTAGGTCCAAAACTTTCAATGAGTGTGATGTGGTGTATAGAGTATAGGGCTTTGATTGAAAACTTTGCTTAAGCCCGGTGAGGAGAAATCATATCTTAAGCAAGTAATGAGTTGAATTGGAGTCTTAAGTACTAAAGACAAGTTTTAGCGCCTAGATCAATTTTGCATTCCAAGGTGGGTCAAGTGGAAGAAGCACTTAAGGAGCTGGAATAACTCTAAATCTTAACTTGAGGTTTGCTTGGAATAGATGGTTAAGTAAAGAAAATTCTAAACCTGGACATTTTGGATATGAACTATGTGTATCAAAGATTGGACCTTGAGCTAGAGAGTAACTTTGCTCTAGGTGGAGGGATTAGAGGGAGGAATCACTAGAAGAAACAGTAGCCACATTTGAAACTCTAAACTGGAGCCCAAAAGTGGATTTGGAGATTTAGCCACATTTTGCAAGAGATCAAAATACCAAGGTGGTAGGATTTCCTAAGTTGCACAATTTCGTTATTTGGAGATTTCCATGTTGTGTGGAGAAATTTGGAGCAATTTGCAAAAGTTCACCTTGGGTTTAGTTTGAATTGGGCTGAAAACAGTTTCGTGTAGCTGTTTTTGGACCCTTATAACTTTTGATCTATGGACTTTTGGTAAGGAGTTACTATAACAAACTTGTAAAGTGACTGTTGGAGAATAATCCTTATTAAGTGTACCAGCCCTAAAACTATATGCAACTGGCTGAAAAAGTGGTCCAAATTAGGGCTGTCAGATTTCAGTGTTTTGGTGTAACTTTGGAGCTTTCTATTGCTCTATCCATAGGGTTATAAGTTATGATCATTATAACACAATTTTAGAGCTAAATGAGGAGTATAAGTTTGATTAAGACACTTAGCCCTAAAGCTATTGGAACCTAGAGAAAAACTGGTCCAAAGTAAGGCTGTCAGAAATTGTAGATTTCAGACTTAGTCAAATTCAGATCCAGAATTTCAGCAATTGGAGCAAACTTTGGGCTATTGTAGTGTGGAATCCAAGAGGTTTTGGTTAATGGTCATTATATCAAACTTTTAGAGTAACTGTTGTAGAACAATCCTTATTAAGTGTGATAGCCCTAAAACTATATTCTACTAGTAGAAAAGGTAGTCCAAAGAGGGGTTAACAGATCTCTGCATTTTCAGATTCAAAACAGTACACTAAGTCTGAAATTGTAGTGTTTTGGCTGATTTTGGAACTCATTTGTGCCTAATACATAGGGTGTTGGGCTGTGGAGTATATATAAAAGTTAAAGACCATATATTGGTGAACGACTTCCTTAAAGGGTGATGGACATGATCCTATACAAAAGTTGGAGTAATAGCTACTCAAAATGGACTGTCAGGTTGGCTTTAACTGAAGTTGGTTCAGTTCGCTGAAACTGAAATTCAGCAAGTTGTCCAGTTTGAAGCCCTCTAGAATTTGATCCAAGTATATTTGGTCAGGGACAATTATATAAAACTTGGATAGCCTTAGTTGGTGAGTAAGTCTCCTATTGTGAGGCTTGTGTGGTTCTATATGAATAATGGAGTAAAACTAGCTCAAAGTTGGACTGTTTGTGGCTGAAACTGAATTGTATTCAGTTACTAAAAACTAAATTTCAGTGATAGTTGCTGAGTTTGGAGCCCATTTGTGACCCATTCATAGGGTTTTGGACTAAGGGTCCTATAGCAAAATTGAAAACCATATCAAAGAAAACAAGTTTGATGCAAAGAGTTGGCTTGCTACTGTGGAGAATTAGAGAAAAGTAAGTGCCAAAAACCTCTGTCAGGCTTAGTGCTGTGCTGTTTCAGATTCCAGAAACTGGGTTTTTGTGAGTTTTGCTCAACTTTGGGATGCTGTAACTCTTTCTCTGTGGGTCTTTAGTCTAGAAGTGTTATACCATGTTGGAAGACCTATGTGTAAGGAACAAGTTTTATTAACCAAGTTTACCTTGCAGCCATATGGAATTCTGAGATAGCAGGGCTCCAACAGAGAGGCCTGGAACTAGAATGGAATAGTAAGCAGTGGCAGTTCAGTAGGGATCAAAAATATCTGCAATGAAGATCTGTATCCACTATCGATTCTAGCTACTTCTATGTCAGTTATGGATAGGAATAAGCTTTGCTGAGGGAGAGGAAGTAACATGGGATATGCCTTGCTGCTATGGATAGAGATAAGATTGTAGTTCAGGTTAAGGATCTAGAGACTGCTCCACACTACAATATCTAATTTGGACTGTTTGGTGGGGGGTAAGAAGTAAAGTCTTGTTTGCTGGAATGAGCTGGACAGCAGAAAACCTTGTGACCTTACTCTTCTGAAATATCACACCGTGGATTCCTGTTGTGCTTAGCCACAGGTGGAGAATTCAGCTACTCTTTCTCATGTCTTTGTTCACTAGACAAAAGAGGATATTTGAGTTGTGGAGTCGACCAAGTTCATTGTTTGGGCTGAGTTTGTAAACTTGGCTGGAGCTGTACTTGTAAGCCACGTGTGTTGACCATGCGGTGCTGGCACCATAGAAAATACTCTCCACTACATATGCGCTGAACTCAGAGCTGTCTGCCCTTGATCAATTGCGCTAGGGCTTGGTTGTGCGAAGTTTTTCCCCTGCCCTCATGCTCAAGCCAAAGTTGCAGCTGGTACGTGGTAGTTCCTGTATCCACGCTGGTAGTAGCTCTTCTCCTCAGCCACTAGTGCAGTTTACCCTTGTTCATCACATCCAACACCCCAGAGTGGTGATCACAACAGCTGACCCTTCACCTCACCATGGCCAGGGATCCTCGACAGGTTTTTCGGCCGCGTTGTGCTCGTTCCATAATCTCTAGAGGTTAGTGATGCTCACTAGATTCCCCTTTTTAATGATGTCGTTGTTTGCTTGCCGGAACAAGGTTGCGCCACTGTGTAGTGGTGCCGGGGACAGCCTTCGCATTGACCCATTCACTCGTGCCATTCTCGATCAAATTCACACGTGCACCGTAGGTTTATGTGATCGCTGAAGCTCTCTGAGTCCTTAGTCAGAGTTCTACCGCACGGGTTCGCGGGATCGGGCTTGCCGGGCTGAGCTTGCGGCCACCGCCGTCGAAAGCTCGGTTTTAGGATCTCCACGGGACAAATAAGTACCTACCTGATTCGCCATAGTTTGAGGGTTGTGTTTGTGTCCTTGATGTCATTGGAGTTACATCACGGTGGTCGATTTGGCACGGGCTCACTGGAGATTTGCGCGGTGGTGTCGTGGCCGAGTTTGTGCAAAAGCAAAGAAGAGGGGGTCCTATGTGCATACGTCAGATAGATAGTAAAACAGTGGTCGGGCCTCGGCTTAATTGTTTTGTGCAGCGGTTCCCTGTGCAAGAATACACGCGCGGGTGCGTACTCCCGTCTAGGGGCCAACTATGCCTGTAAATGGGCCGGCCGGGTCAGTTTCAGCCCAGGTTTATTGATTTTCCTTTATTCATTTTTTGAGAGCTTGTTAATTATGTCACAAATTGTAGAAATATGGTAAAATCATGGGACAAATTTTAGGGGATGTCTAAATTGGTAAGCTCTCTAGTAAATGTGTTTTTGGATCTTTAGTGCAGTTTACAAACTTTAAGTAATTTAAGTGTGCTCTAAAAAGGATTAATTGAATATTTAGGGAGCATATGTGAGCACCAAAAATTGTGAAAACTTGTGGAGAGTCTTGTTATGAGAAGATAAACTCTTGGTAAAAGTTTGGGGCTGCTTGTATGCCATTTGCTTAGAAATCCTTGTAGAGTCCCTAATTGGAATAATCAAAAGAACATAATCACATGTGGATTAGAACTTTGGAAGAAGGAACAAGTTTAACAAGTGAAACATGATCTTTGGATAAAGAAGCAAGAGTGCATAGTGGGATCTGGATTTTTGGCATAGTTTGAAGATTGTTCTAATCCTCTAGAAGTTCAAGTTGTAGGATTCAAGTCAGAGAAGTAAGTCCTTACTTAAGGCAAGCATAGAGTTCTTGGTTATGGAGGCAGAGTTCCCTGGTGTGGTTTGAGAGCTTAGTGATGATATTAGAATGTTTAGCTCCCCTGTTGTTTGGTTAGTTTTGTGTGCACCTTTAGTGAGGTGTAGTTTTTACTTCTTTAAAGTATCTTCTTTGTAGTTGCACAAGTATATGCATTCATGTTCATATCATTTCATGTAGAGCTCCCAGTAGAAGGAGTGTAATTCAAGATGAAGTGGTTTTGGAAGAGGAGTTTGCTTCAGTGCCTATTCATCAAGTGGATGGAGCTATCTAACTGGTTATTGGGTAGAAGATCTAGAACCTCTTCACTGCAACAAAGGCAAGCCCTGGTGCATTTACCCCTTCCTTGTATTTTTAAAAAGACTTTTATACACTTAAGTCTAGTGAAATGTGCATTAAGTTTATAGGAATTGCTTGGAAACTATTTGATGCATTGCCTTCCTTGATATCCATACCTTTATAGATACTTCCGATGAAGTATCAAAATATAATTTACAAAAATGCTTAGCTCTGCTTAGATCTTGTGGATCGAAGTTGTCTTTCGCAATAAGGCCTAGCTCAGGGGTTATCCTGAGGAAGGACGGCTTCTACCTGCAAGAATATTTTCATTGGGAGCAATGGTGGGATCTTACTGCAAAGTTCCCTATAATGCTCTTTTCATCCTAAGGAACACAAACAATCCCAAGGATGGAAGTACTTAAATCGATACTTGGGCTAGGAACAGGTGATGTTCCGTCCAGGTTAATTAAGGATTGGATGCGTATGTAGGCCTGTTGATCAAGGACTATCTTAACTAGCCACATGCCCTGGATATGGGACAGGGTAAGCTTGAACCCAGCTATTCCATACATGAAAAGACAATCGCGCACTAGGAGTGGAGAGATGGCGAGAGTGGAACGTACCCTCCTGGCAATGGACCGCCTAAAAGGGGTGATGTGCTCTCGGGTGGCGCGGACCTGTTCATGCAGTGGAGGATCCGTGGGGATGGTAGACATGCAAGGTTTACAAGAAACATATGTCGTGTGGTTAGAGATCCTCAGCTGAGTAAATCGATTCGGATTGCCGTTATTGTTAGAGTGTTAGGCCTGTTAAGGCTTGGCCCATGTGGCCCATGTAAACACTATATAGCTAACCTGTTGGGTTAGCCCTAATCTATTGAATATTCACTCCAATATGGTATCAGAGGGGTTTCTGGCGCCGCCACCCTCCCAGCCGCCGCTGCCCTCGCCCTAGGGTTTCTGGCGCCGCCACCCGCCCAGGGCTTCCGCCGCCGTCCGCCTGGCCGCGTCCCTGCTGCGCAGCGCCCGGCCGCGTCCAGCCGCGGCCCCGTCGCCACCGTGCGCGCCCTCAGCCGCGCAAGGACCGGCCGCGCCTCCCAGGGCGCCTCCGCCGCCGCCTCATCTTTCCCGGCGCGCCCATGGCTGGTCAGCAGCGCCCCTCTCTCTCCTCCACCTCCTCCTTCCCTCCCCTCTCCTCCTGGGTGCGCGCTGCATCCCCTGGCCGACGCGCCGCCGTGCCCCACCCCCTGCCGGCCACCGCCGACCCCTCCTCCCCTGCTGGCGCGCCCACCCTGGTAGCAGGAGCGTGGGGGTCGGCTCCCGTCTCCCCCGCACTTGGGCCCGCGTGGGGGACTGCGCCTCGCGCCACTAGTGGGGACCCCACTGCTGCCGGCGCCGCCTCTGCTCTTGCGGCCGTGGCGGCTGTGGTTCCGGCGGGAACTGCTGATCTGGAGGACTCCAACCCGCCACCGCCAATCCCCCCGTCGATGGTTGTCGATCCGCCGCCTCCTCCACCGCTCACCCACCAGGAAGACACTGTCGCCGCCCTCACCGCTGCTCGTGCGGAGCACGCTACTCGACAGGTCCGCTTGCGGGAAGCGGCCCTCGCGTGGGAGCGCGAGCGCGCGGCCGCCGATGCTATCGCAGCTCAAATTGCCGCGGCGGAACAGCACCTCGCTTCGCCTACGGCCCAGGACGGCGGGGCCACCTCCGCTAACACCATGGGCGGCGTGTACGGCGTCCCGACCGTCCCGACAGTCGGGACCGGGCCCCGGACCATCCCCGCGGTGCTCTGGCATGACCCGGCTGACCCGCTCGTGGCTCAGCTCCACCTACAGGCTGGGAGTGTCCAGAACATTCGCCTGATGGTTCCGGTCGTCCTGGAGTCAGAGTCGCCATCCTACACGCGTTGGCGGGACTTGCTTCTTCTCACTCTTCGCCGCTACGCCCTGGATGACCACGTCCTCTGCGACCCCATCGGTGTGGCGCCGACTGCTGCGTGGGTGCGCCTCGACAGCATCGTGCTCACCTGGATCGTGGGGGCGATCTCTGTCGACCTCCACAGCCTCCTCCGGAACCTTCCTCACGCTCGTGCTGTTTGGCTTGCCATCGAGAGCCAGTTCATGGGCAACGCCGAGGCCCGGGCTCTCCGCCTCGACGCCGCTTTTCGCACCTTCGTCCAGGGGGACCTCAGTGTCAGTGCGTACTGCCGCCAGATGAAGACCATGGCGGACTCCCTTGGCGATCTGGGCTGCCCCGTGGAGGACCGCATCCTAGTCCTCAACGTCCTCCGCGGCCTCGGCGATCGCTACACCCACCTCCGGTCATTACTCATGCGCCAGCGCCCCTTTCCTACCTTCCTCCAGGTTCGCGACGACCTCGCCCTGGAGGAGATCACTCTGGGGGCTCAGGCTGCATCGATCTCCGGCCCGGGGTCCTCGTCCTCTTCGACAGCACTGGTGGCTTTCACCCCGACCCGTCCGCCCACTCCGTCACAGTCTACCCTTGGCCCTCGCCCTCCCGGGCCGAGCATGGGCGGCGGGGGTCGAGGTGGCGGAGGGGGGGCGGTGGTGGACGTCGCCGCCGTGGTGGCCGCGGTGGTGGTGGTGGTGGTGGTTCCGGTGGTGGTGGTGGCCGTGGCCACGCATCGACACCGGGACCCCAGCATAGTGCGCCTTGGCCCACTTTCCACCACCCGTGGTCAGGGCGCATCTCCATGTGGCCGTTCCAAGGGCCTGGCTCTGAGGCTCGGCCTCCGGCGGCCATGTTCGCTGGTGCGCCCTGGACCTCTTCGTCGCCCTGGACCTCGACACCTGCCGTTTCGTCGTGGCCCACGCCTCCGGCTTCTCCACCGTCCGGGCTGGTTGGTTGGGATGCGGCCGCCCTGGCTGCCTTCCAGACTCCTACTCTGACTCCGCCGATGGGTCCCGAGTGGATCGCGGACACCGGTGCTACCTACCACACCACCCCCGACCCTGGTATACTCACCTCTGTTCACCCTCCTTCTTCCTCTCTCCCCTTGTCCATCATGGTGGCGAATGGCTCGTGTCTTCCTGTCACATCTGTGGGTGCCGCCGGCCCTCCCGGCTCTTTTCGCGTTCCCGATGTCCTTGTCGCTCCTTCTTTGGTCCACAATCTTCTTTCTATTCGTCGGTTTACTGCTGATAATTCTTGTTCTGTCGAGTTTGACTCTTTTGGTCTTACTGTGAAGGACTCGGCAACTCGACGCCCCCTCCTCAGATGTGACAGCACTGGCCCCCTCTACACCCTTCGGCTTCCGCACGCCACATCTTCTTCGTCTTCGTCACCTGACACAGCTGCTGTTTTTGCTGCCGCCACGTCTTCTACCACCTGGCATCGTCGCCTTGGTCACCCCGGACGCGACGCCTTGATGCAGCTTACTCGTAGTGCCACTATCCCATGTACTAGATCCCATGATGAGCATCTTTGTCATGCGTGCCAGTTAGGCCGTCATGTTCGTCTTCCTTTTTCTTCTTCTTCCTCACATGCTACTCATGCATTTGATCTTGTACACTGCGATTTGTGGACTTCACCTATTACCAGTATGTCAGGCTACAAATACTATCTTGTGGTGCTTGATGATTTTTCTCATTATGTGTGGACTTTTCCTTTGCGTGCCAAGTCTGAGACTTTCCCCGCCCTTCGCCACTTCTTCGCCTGGGTGTCCACTCAGTTCGGCCTCACCATTAAGGCCGTTCAGTGTGACAATGGTCGGGAGTTCGATAACTCCACCTCCCGTGACTTCTTTCTCTCCCACGGGATGCAATTGCGGATGTCTTGCCCGTATACCTCCTCCCAGAACGGCAAGGCTGAGCGCATGATCCGCACGACCAACGACACCATCCGCACTCTTCTTCTCCAGGCGCACCTTCCGGCTCGTTTCTGGGCCGAGGCCCTCCACACCTCTACCTACCTCCTCAATCGTCTCCCTTCCACTGCGTGCCCGGCCCCCACTCCTCACCAGGCACTCTTCGGTACCCCTCCGCGCTATGATCACCTCCGTGTCTTCGGGTGTGCTTGCTACCCGAACACCGCTGCCACTGCTCCTCACAAACTAGCACCCCGTTCCACCCTCTGTGTGTTTCTCGGGTACTCCCCGGACCACAAAGGCTACCGCTGCTTTGACCTCTGCTCTCGCCGGGTCCTCATCTCTCGCCATGTGGTGTTTGATGAGTCCGTATTTCCCTACCCCTCCACCACCACACCACCCTCCTCCGACCCTGACCTTGACATCTTCACTCTCTTTCAGACTGACGCGGTGGTCGAGCCACCTCTCCTTCCTCTCTCTGCAGGTACTCGCTCACCACCTGTCGGTCCTACTCCCGGCCCGGTACCTTGCTCGGGTTCGGTGGTGTCGCGTCTCCGCGGAGCCCCGTCTCCGATCGCCCCCGGGCCGAGCGCGGGTGGTGGGACTGCACCGCCTCCGGGGCCGTCGGTTACGACCCCTCCGGCCCGCTTCGCCCAGCCGGTGCGGGTCTACCAGCGCCGGCTGCCGCCGCCGGGGTTCACACCTCCACCGTCGCCGCCCCTGCCGCTGTCACCGCCGGTGGCCCAGTCCCCGCTAGGGACACCTACACCTCCGCTGCGGCCACCCGCGGCCCGTGTCAAGACGCCGGTGTACCATCCACCGCTCCTTCATCGCGACCCGCGGCATGTCCACCCGATGGTGACGCGGCACGCGGCCGGTACCCTGCCGCCCCGTGTCTTGGCGGCCACGACTGCAGACTCGCCGGTTTCTCCGGTACCCTCCTCCGTCCGCACCGCCCTGCTGGACCCCCACTGGCGTCAGGCGATGGAGGAGGAGTACGCGGCGCTCGTCGCCAACCAGACGTGGGATCTGGTGCCCTGTCCGCCCGGCACCAACGTCGTCACCGGCAAGTGGATCTGGACACACAAGCGATGGGCCGATGGTACCCTGGACCGGTATAAGGCTCGCTGGGTTCTTCGGGGCTTCACTCAGCGCCCCGGAGTCGACTATGATGAGACCTTCAGCCCGGTTGTGAAGCCGGCCACCGTCCGCACGGTGCTCTCGCTGGCCCTCGCACGCTCCTGGCCAGTTCACCAGCTCGACGTCAAGAACGCCTTCCTGCACGGCGCCCTCACCGAGACCGTCTACTGATGTCAGCCTGCGGGGTTCATGGACTCCTCTCGCCCTGACATGGTCTGCCGACTCAACAGGTCCCTCTACGGCCTCAAGCAGGCCCCCCGGGCATGGCATTCCAGACTGGCTACCTTCCTGGTGACACTGGGCTTCGTGGAGGCCAAGTCCGACACGTCTTTGTTCGTCCACCATCATGGCGCAGAGACTGCCTACTTGCTACTCTACGTGGATGACATTGTCCTCACCGCCTCCAGTCCGTCTCTTCTTCGCCGCTTCGTCGACGCACTTCAGCGGGAGTTTCCAGTCAAAGATTTGGGCGTGCTTCACCATTTCCTGGGGGTCACTGCTGAGCCTCGCCCCTCAGGACTCCTCCTTCACCAGCGACAGTATACGCTTGACATTCTGGAGCGGGCCCAGATGAGTGACTGCAAGCCCTGCTCCACCCCTGTCGACACGCAGGCCAAGCTCTCTGAGGCCACGGGTGACCCAGTCGCGGACCCCACCGGCTACAGGAGTCTTGCCGGTGCCCTTCAGTACCTCACCTTCACCAGGCCGGACATCTCCTACGCCGTGCAGCAGGTCTGCCTCCATATGCACGACCCTCGGGAGCCCCACCTTGCGGCGCTCAAGCGCCTCCTCCGCTACCTCCGGGGCACCGTCGACTACGGACTGCTTCTTCACCGGTCTACCTCCTCCGAGCTGGTCGTCTACACTGATGCTGACTGGGCCGGGTGCCCAGACACTCGGCGCTCCACCTCCGGCTACGCTATCTTCTTAGGCGGCAACCTTGTGTCCTGGTCGTCGAAGCGCCAGCCGGTCGTTTCCCGCTCAAGTGCAGAGGCGGAGTACCGTGCCGTGGCCAACGGCGTGGCGGAGGCTGCCTGGCTCCGGCAGCTCCTTACCGAGCTTCACAGTCCCCTCTCCAGGAGCTCGGTGGTCTACTGCGACAACGTCAGCGCGGTCTACCTCTCCACCAACCCAGTGCAGCACCAGCGGACCAAGCATGTCGAGATCGATCTACACTTCGTCCGTGATTATGTCGCCGCCGGTACTGTTCGGGTCCTCCACGTCCCGACCACCTCCCAGTTTGCCGACATCTTCACCAAGGGTCTTCCGTCCTCGACCTTCGCCGAGTTTCGCTCCAGCCTCAACATCAGTAGTGGCTAGTTGAGTCTATGGGGGGATCCTATTGTGTGATGTACTTCTTTTACTCCGCTGCGTCGGACGTCTAGACTGCGGGGGGGTGTTAGAGATGTACTTCTTTTTGAGTCCAGTCTGTGTACTCCGCTGCGTCGGACGTCCAGACTGCGGGGGGGTGTTAGAGTGTTAGGCCTGTTAAGGCTTGGCCCATGTGGCCCATGTAAACACTATATAGCTAACCTGTTGGGTTAGCCCTAATCTATTGAATATTCACTCCAATAGTTATATCCCCGGAGAGTGGAGACTTGATCTCCGACCTACAACCTAAGTCAGGATGTAAACCTCATAAATAAAAATGATGTTGTATTGATGAGATGGTGAAATTAGACTAGATGCAAACAAGGTCTATTAATACTTAATCAAGCATTAAAATGTTGAAAGTAAGGACTCACTTTAGTAAGCTATTTCTGCAAAAGTATCTAAGTTGATTCTTGCTAAAGCCTCTCCTTGATTCCCAAATCCAGCATACCCTTGAGAGTCTTTTCTTTAGTCGGGTAAGTCTTGCTGAGTAATTCCATACTCAGGGTTTTATTCCCTGTTGTTTTTCAGGTTGTAGTTTTGTGCTGCTGTGAATGGTGCTAAGTGCCGGTGGGCTCGGCCTTCTTATATAAGTATACCCCGTCTTTATCTTCTTATTGAGGATGGTCACTTGAGCTAGCATATATTTCAAACTTATACTTTTGTAATCACTCCGATAAAATAATGTAAAATTTTTGTAACCTGTAAAATTTGGTAATAAGATTTCCGCTGCAAAAATGTTTATGTGTGTGATTTGTGTTACTTAATCCCGCGGTTCTGGTTGTAAGTGGTTTATCCAATGTCCTTGGGGCAATCGGACGGATCCTGTTAAGTTATCTGGTGCACATGCATGGCCGTCTGAAGTCTTTGAGACAAGGACAGGTGTATGTGGGCCCGATAATTTGGGAGGTTCTGCCACAGCTGGTATCGGAGCAGGATTAAGTATAATACGGTCACATACATATTTTAAAATCAAAGTTTTGGTTTTAGAAAACCTATTTTCAACTAAACACATTGTTTGGCTTTGAAAAACAGATTTGAAAAACTATAATGCTAGCGACATCCTCTGTTAAGCCCTAAGTTAAGGGCTATAAGGTGGCTTAGTTTAGGATACTAACCACTAACCCACAACTATAATACAATTTTATGCAGGTACACTAACTAAACCCTAGGAAAGTCCGACTAGTATTCAATGACGGAGTGAGTAGGTATGCCGTCGCCATAGAATATGAAAGCCACTATATGTTGGCAAGAATTGTGAGGACGAATAGGACGAGCATGCATCATGACATACAATTTTAAGTTAAACCCCCTATGTAGTAGCTTAGTGCACGTTTCATTCATCCTATTCATGCTACCTATCTTTGCTTTTCTATACTACCATTTCCTATTCGTAAAGCCTTGAAACTCAGTTCATTTGGTGGACCTGTAGTTTATAAGGTA
Organism: Zea luxurians; assembly: GCA_029449295.1. NCBI lineage: Eukaryota > Viridiplantae > Streptophyta > Magnoliopsida > Poales > Poaceae > Zea > Zea luxurians. The sequence continues at coordinate 203,573,402 of JAOPSE010000003.1, forward strand.
CAGTTGCCAAAGAATTTTTCAACAGTGCACTACATGTTCTACGTGTCCGAGTTAAAGAAATGTCTTCGAGTCCCCAAGCATGTTATTGAGATTGCAAATGTTAACCTTGGACCAGATTTAACCTACTTGGAATATCCCATAAAGGTGTTGGATCTAAAGGATCGGGTCACTCGAAGACAAGCTATCAAGTTTTGCTAGATACAGTGGAACCAACACCCGGAAGATAAACCATATGAGAATCAAAGGAGTATTTAGAAAAACATTTTCTTGAGTTCTTAGTTTCTTCTAAGCCCTAGGTTTTATATAATTGTTTTTGATGTGAACCAACAAGGGTACACCCCCTGTCTTGTAGGAGTAATGGGGAAAGAAACTGGTGATGTGTTTCCTTTTCCATTATCTAGCCTAGAGTTTTAATCTCGGGACGAGATTTCTTTTTAGGGGGGAAGACTGTAACACCCCTGGTGTTATGAAAACTAAAACACTGGCATGTCATCATAAGCACTTGCATTATCTTGTTTGATATACCTAGAATGCATTCACTAGGTCCAAAACTTTCAATGAGTGTGATGTGGTGTATAGAGTATAGGGCTTTGATTGAAAACTTTGCTTAAGCCTGGTGAGGAGAAATCATATCTTAAGCAAGTAATGAGTTGAATTGGAGTCTTAAGTACTAAAGACAAGTTTTAGCGCCTAGATCAATTTTGCATTCCAAGGTGGGTCAAGTGGAAGAAGCACTTAAGGAGCTGGAATAACTCTAAATCTTAACTTGAGCTTTGCTTGGAATAGATGGTTAAGTAAAGAAAATTCTAAACCTGGACATTTTGGATATGAACTATGTGTATCAAAGATTGGACCTTGAGCTAGAGAGTAACTTTGCTCTAGGTGGAGGGATTAGAGGGAGGAATCACTAGAAGAAACAGTAGCCACATTTGAAACTCTAAACTGGAGCCCAAAAGTGGATTTGGAGATTTAGCCACATTTTGCAAGAGATCAAAATACCAAGGTGGTAGGATTTCCTAAGTTGCACAATTTCGTTATTTGGAGATTTCCATGTTGTGTGGAGAAATTTGGAGCAATTTGCAAAAGTTCAGCTTGGGTTCTGTTTGAATTGGGCTGAAAACAGTTTCGTGTAGCTGTTTTTGTACCCTTATAACTTTTGATCTATGGACTTTTGGTAAGGAGTTACTATAACAAACTTGTAAAGTGACTGTTGGAGAACAATCCTTATTAAGTGTACCAGCCCTAAAACTATATGCAACTGGCTGAAAAAGTGGTCCAAATTAGGGTTGTCAGATTTCAGACTTAGTGTAAATGCAAAGCCTGAATTTCAGTGTTTTGGTGTAACTTTGGAGCTCTCTATTGCTCTATCCATAGGGTTATAAGTTATGATCATTCTAACACAATTTTAGAGCTAAATGAGGAGTATAAGTTTGATTAAGACACTTAGCCCTAAAGCTATTGGAACCTAGAGAAAAACTGGTCCAAAGTAAGGCTGTCAGAAATTGTAGATTTCAGACTTAGTGAAATTCAGATCCTGAATTTCAGCAATTGGAGCAAACTTTGGGCTATTGTAGTTTGGAATCCAAGAGGTTTTGGTTAATGGTCATTATATCAAACTTTTAGAGTAACTGTTGTAGAACAATCCTTATTAAGTATGATAGCCCTAAAACTATATTCTACTAGTAGAAAAGGTAGTCCAAAGAGGGGTTAACAGATCTCTGCATTTTCAGATTCAGAACAGTACACTAAGTTTGAAATTGTAGTGTTTTGGCTGATTTTGGAACTCATTTGTGCCTAATACATAGGGTGTTGGGCTGTGGAGTATATATAAAAGTTAAAGACCATATATTGGTGAACGACTTCCTTAAAGGGTGATGGACATGATCCTATACAAAAGTTGGAGTAATAGCTACTCAAAATGGACTGTCAGGTTGGCTTTAACTGAAGTTGGTTCAGTTCGCTGAAACTGAAATTCAGCAAGTTGTCCAGTTTGGAGCCCTCTAGAATTTGATCCAAGTATATTTGGTCAGGGACAATTATATAAAACTTGGATAGCCTTAGTTGGTGAGTAAGTCTCCTATTCTGAGGCTTGTGTGGATCTATATGAATAATGGAGTAAAACTGGCTCAAAGTTGGACTGTTTGTGGCTGAAACTGAATTGTATTCAGTTACTGAAAACTGAATTTCAGTGATAGTTGCTGAGTTTGGAGCCCATTTGTGACCCATTCATAGGGTTTTGGACTAAGGATCCTATAGCAAAATTGAAAACCATATCAAAGAAAACAAGTTTGATGCAAAGAGTTGGCTGCTACTGTGGAGAATTTAGAGAAAAGTAAGTGCCAAAAACCTCTGTCAGGCTTAGTGCTGTGCTGTTTCAGATTCCAGAAACTGGGTTTTTGTGAGTTTTGCTCAACTTTGGGATGCTGTAACTCTTGCTCTGTGGGTCTTTAGTCTAGAAGTGTTATACCATGTTGGAAGACCTATGTGTAAGGAACAAGTTTTATTAACCAAGTTTACCTTGCAGCCATATGGAATTGTGAGATAGCAGGGCTCCAAAAGAGAGGCCTGGAACTAGAATGGAACAGTAAGCAGTGGCAGTTCAGTAGGGATCAAAAATATCTGCAATGAAGATCTGTATCCACTATCGATTCTAGCTACTTCTATGTCAGTTATGGATAGGAATAAGCTTTGCTGAGGGAGAGGAAGTAACATGGGATATGCCTTGCTGCTGTGGATAGAGATAAGATTGTAGTTCAGGTTAAGGATCTAGAGACTGCTCCACACTACAATATCTAATTTGGACTGTTTGGTGGGGGGTAAGAAGTAAAGTCTTATTTGCTGGAATGAGCTGGACAGCAGAAAACCTTGTGACCTTACTCTTCTGAAATATCACACCATGGATTCCTGTTGTGCTTAGCCACAGGTGGAGAATTCAGCTACTCTTTCTCATGTCTTTGTTCACTACACAAAAGAGGATATTTGAGTTGTGGAGTCGACCAAGTTCATTGTTTGGGCTGAGTTTGTAAACTTGGCTGGAGCTGTACTTGTAAGCCATGTGTGGTGACCATGCGGTGCTGGCACCATAGAAAATACTCTCCACAACATATGCGCTGAACTCAGAGCTGTCTGCCCTTGATCAATTGCGCTAGGGCTTGGTTGTGCGAAGTTTTTCCCCTGCCCTCATGCTCTAGCCAAAGTTGCAGCTGGTACGTGGTAGTTCCTGTATCCACGCTGGTAGTAGCTCTTCTCCTCAGCCACCAGTGCAATTTACCCTTGTTCATCACATCCAACACCCCAGAGTGGTGACCACAACAGCCGACCCTTCACCTCACCATGGCCAGGGATCCTCGACAGGTTTTTCGGCCGCGTTGTGCTCGTTCCATAATCTCTAGAGGTCAGTGATGCTCACTAGATTCCCCTTTTTAATGATGTCGTTGTTTGCTTGCCGGAACAAGGTTGCGCCACTGTGTAGTGGTGCCAGGGACAGCCTTCGCATTGACCCATTCACCCGCGCCATTCTCGATCAAATTCACACGTGCACCGTAGGTTTATGTGATCGCTGAAGCTCTCTGAGTCCTTAGTCGGAGTTCTACCGCATGGGTTCGCGGGATCGGGCTTGCCTGGCTGAGCTTGCGGCCACCGCCGTCGAAAGCTCGGTTTTAGGATCTCCACGGGACAAATAAGTACCTACCTGATTCGCCATAGTTTGAGGGTTGTGTTTGTGTCCTTGATGTCATTGGAGTTACATCACGGTGGTCGATTTGGCACCAGCTCACTGGAGATTTGCGTGGCGGTGTCGTGGCCGAGTTTGTGCAAAAGCAAAGAAGAGGGGGTCCTATGTGCATACGTCAGATAGACAGTAAAACAGTGGTCGGGCCTTGGCTTAATTGTTTTGCGCAGCGGTTCCCTGTGCAAGAATACACGCGCAGGTGCGTACTCCCGTCTAGGGGCCATCTATGCATGTAAATGGGCTGGCCGGGTCAGTTTTAGCCCAGGTTTATTGATTTTCCTTTATTCATTTTTTGAGAGCTTGTTAATTATGTCACAAATTGTAGAAATATGGTAAAATCATGGGACAAATTTTATGGGATGTTTAAATTGGTAAGCTCTCTGGTAAATGTGTTTTTGGATCTTTAGTGCAGTTTACAAATTTTAAGTAATTTAAGTGTGCTCTAAAAAGGATTAATTGAATATTTAGGGAGCATATGTGAGCACCAAAAATTGTGAAAACTTGTGGAGAGTCTTGTTATGAGAAGATAAACTCTTGGTAAAAGTTTGGGGCTGTTTGTAAGTCATTTGCTTAGAAATCCTTATAGAGTCCCTAATTGGAATAATCAAAAGAACATAATCACATGTGGAATAGAACTTTGGAAGAAGGAACAAGTTTAACAAGTGAAACATGATCTTTGGATAAAGAAGCAAGAGTGCATAGTGGGATCTGGATTTTTGGCATAGTTTGAAGATTGTTCTAATCCTCTAGAAGTTCAAGTTGTAGGATTCAAGTCAGAGAAGTAAGTCCTTACTTAAGACAAGCATAGAGTTCTTGGTTATGGAGGCAGAGTTCCCTGGTGTGGTTTGAGAGCTTAGTGATGATATTAGAATGTTTAGCTCCCCTGTTGCTTGGTTAGTTTTGTGTGCACCTTTAGTGAGGTGTAGTTTTTACTGCTTTAAAGTATCTTCTTTGTAGTTGCACAAGTATATGCATTCATGTTCATATCATTTCATGTAGAGCTCCCAGCAGAAGGAGTGTAATTCAAGATGAAGTGGTTTTGGAAGACGAGTTTGCTTCAGTGCCTATTCATCAAGTGGATGGAGCTATCTAACTGGTTATTGGGTAGAAGATCTAGAACCTCTTCACTGCAACAAAGGCAAGCCCCGGTGCATTTACCCCTTCCTTGTATTTTTAAAAAGACTTTTATACACTTAAGTCTAGTGAAATGTGCATTAAGTTTATAGGAATTGCTTGGAAACTATTTGATGCATTGCCTTCCTTGATATCCATACCTTTATAGATACTTCCGATGAAGTATCAAAATATAATTTACAAAAATGCTTAGCTCTGCTTAGATCTTGTGGATCGAAGTTGTCTTTCGCAATAAGGCCTAGCTCAGGGGTTATCCTGAGGAAGGACGGCTTCTACCTGCAAGAATATTTTCATTGGGAGCAATGGTGGGATCTTACTGCAAAGTTCCCTATAATGCTCTTTTCATCCTAAGGAACACAAACAATCCCAAGGATGGAAGTACTTAAATCGGGACTTGGGCTAGGAACAGGTGATGTTCCGTCCAGGTTAATTAAGGATTGGATGCGTATGTAGGCCTGTTGATCAAGGACTATCTTAACTAGCCACATGCCCTGGATATGGGACAGGGTAAGCTTGAACCCGGCTATTCCATACATGAAAAGACAATCGCGCACTGAGAGTGGAGAGATGGCGAGAGTGGCACGTACCCTCCTGGCAAAGGACCGCCTAAAAGGGGTGGTGTGCTCTCGGGTGGCGCGGACCTGTTCATGCAGTGGAGGATCCGTGGGGATGGTAGACATGCAAGGTTTACAAGAAACATATGTCGTGTGGTTAGAGATCCTCAGCTGAGTAAATCGATTCGGATTGCCGTTATATCCCAGGAGAGTGGAGACTTGATCTCCGACCTACAACCTAAGTCAGGATGTAAACCTCATAAATAAAAATGATGTTGTATTGATGAGATGGTGAAATTAGACTAGATGCAAACAAGGTCTATTAATACTTAATCAAGCATTAAAATGTTGAAAGTAAGGACTCACTTTAGTAAGCTATTTCTGCAAAAGTATCTAAGTTGATTCTTGCTAAAGCCTCTCCTTGATTCCCAAATCCAGCATACCCTTGAGAGTCTTTTCTTTAGTCGGGTAAGTCTTGCTGAGTAATTTCATACTCAGGGTTTTATTCCCTGTTGTTTTTCAGGTTATAGTTTTGTGCTGCTGTGAATGGTGCTAAGTGCCGGTGGGCTCGGCCTTCTTATATAAGTATACCCCGTCTTTATCTTCTTATTGAGGATGGTCACTTGAGCTAGCATATATTTCAAACTTATACTTTTGTAATCACTCCGATAAAATAATGTAAAATTTTTGTAACCTGTAAAATTTGGTAATAAGATTTCCGCTGCAAAAATGTTTATGTGTGTGATTTGTGTTACTTAATCCCGCGGTTCTGGTTGTAAGTGGTTTATCCGATGTCCTTGGGGCAATCGGACGAATCCTGTTAAGTTATCTGGTGCACATGCATGGCCGTCTGAAGTCTTTGAGACAAGGACAGGTGTGTGTGGGCCCGATAATTTGGGAGGTTCTGCCACATCAGTGAGGTGGATCCATCGCTTGGTATCCATCGTTCTTGTTCTTCTCCCTTGGGCCAGTTAGTACCAACAACAATAGAGGGAGTAGAAGCGGTGCATATGGACATAAAAATTTCAACTTAATCTTAGTCCATAGATCATGAGCATCAACAAATAAATCACTATCACTACTCATGATGGCAAAATAAGCACCTCTAGAAAGAGAGTCAACTAAGATGTTGCAAGCATGGTGATTGAGAGATAAACATCTTAGTTCAGCCTTAGAAGTTTTTTTTACGAATATCAGAGGGAAAAATACTTCTACTAAAGATCTGTCTCAAATCAGGATCAATATGCATGAAAGCATTATAAATAGAGACAGACCAAGATTTATAATTAGAACCATCGTCATCTCTAAATGGCTAAGCCCACACTGGAGAGGCCTAGCTCTGATACCAATTGAAAGTTCTCTATGCTTGGGAACAGGATCTGGATGTTGTCTAGAGGGGGTGAATAGGCGAATAATAATTATCACTTTATAACTAGAAATTCTTACTCTACTCGAAGGCTGGATCGCAGTGGAATGAAAGACCCTTCGAGTAGGTTGCAGCAGAATTGAAGTTCCTGTCTTAAAATATCCTACACTTCGAAGACATCTTGTACCACATATATGTACTGAAGTGCAAGTATAAAAAGCAAATAAGACAGAGAAACAGCACACAGCATAGAGCAGAGCACGCAGACACAGGGATTTATCCCGAGGTTCGGCCAAGCCTAAAATGCTTGCCTAGTCCTCGTTGGAGTTAGCCACACCTTCGCTTGGAATCTACTTCAACTCCTTCCTCCATTTGCTCAGATCTTTCAGTGCGACAGATAGAGCCTTCCACTATGTTAATATCAGTTACAACGATGCCGTGGCTGTTACAATCTTCTCGACAGCACTCCGGTAAAGTAATAATGCGCCCAAGATTTTGCTCAAGCTCTCAGCAGCACTTCCCCTCTCTCTAAAGGCTTATAACTTTGCCTATACACAAACTAGAGAGATACACAAGAGAGAGAGAGAAATAATTGATCCAAATGATGTATGGACTTATTGGCTGCTCTTGTGTTCTTGTTGGAGGCGACTAGGGGTCCCTTTTATAGTCCCAAAGGTCCTAGGAGCCGTCGGAGCTTCATTTGGAAGCTCCCAGCCTTCCCTGTTTGTGGGTGCACTAGACTGTCCGGTGCGCCACCGGATAGTGTACAGTTGTAACATCCGGACTTTAAGGAACAAAGTCGGGTACATCTCATACATGCGCCAAAGAAGACAACATATATAATAACAGAGTGTATAGAGATAAATGTCATAAATATCATAAATGTACTTATTACATAGCGGAAGTCTTACAAAAATAAATAATAAAATAAAGCGAACTAGATATTATTCCCTGGCGCCACAAAGTTGACTGGGAGACGCCACCTAGATCAAATCAAAAGCCTCGGTATTAGGCGGCTCCTCTTCGACCACCTGTTCTTCTCCTGTGGGAGGGGGTGTGAGACAGCAAGAGTGACCTCACACAAGTTCATCGCTCAACAAGTTGTGGGGAATAATGTGGCATGAACTCACCAAAGGTGGGAGTTCATGAAGTGTAAGGCTGATCAATGAAATAAAGGTTGAAACTGAGCATTGCTTTTATAATTTGGTCAAAATTTTATTAGCAATTACTAAGAGTAAGTAAATACCGAACCTTAGAAATAATAAATAAAAGTAAGAGTAAAATAATCCCAGATGCAATGAAATGACAAATTAAGTTTAAGTTCCATAAGTTAATCATGTGAGTGTCCGAGCCGCTCATGACCGTGAGCACGGCTAGTATACCAGTTTTACACTCTGCAGAGGTTGCGCATCTTTACCCACAAGTCGTGTTACCCATTTGCCACGGAGTTGATCAGACCCCATACACCTCTACCAAATAAGCGAGGTAGGGTACCACTACAAGGCCTTTACAAAGTTCCACTAGCTTTAGAAAACCCGCTATAGTTTATAGGAAGCTCCAGTGCAGGAATCCCTCGCATGACCGCCATCACAGCAAAATCCACCCAAGGACCTCCCTACACTGACCACTCCCCTACTGCCCTTGCCCCTTTCGGGTAAGGTAGTCATCCACTAGCTTTCCTAGTTAATCAGCCAAGGGCGTCCCATTAAACCCTTGTGGTAGCACTATTTTCCCGGGTGGTTCTCCATGTTCCCATTAACATAATGATCTTATCTTGAACAGTAAATAATAAACAGATAATAAAAGTGTAACAATGAGTGATGAATATCTCTATACCCAAAGCCACATAAAGCAATAGCATGTACTACCCAAAAATTTAGTAGTAAAACCAGTGGTGAAACAAGGTATAAAGATCGTCGAATCTAGGGTAACCTATTGGGTCCCAGCAAAATTAACCTATGCAGATCATTATGAATAATAAGAACATGAATGGGTAAAAGAAGTGATCAAGGGCACAACTTGCCTTCCACGAGCTCCTGCTCAGCACTCTCTACCAGCTGAACCTCGGAATCCTCTGTAGCTTGCTCGTCTACTCGCATCAATACAATACACACATAGTATAGCAAAAATTAACATCACACCAAACATGTAAATAAAATATACAGTAGTAATCTAGACATTAAAATAGGATCATAGGAACTGGAATTATTAATTTTGGAGTTATAGATTTTAAGTTATGATTTTTCCAAGGTTTTATGTATTTAAAACAAGATTAAGTAAAAGAATAATTCTAATGTGCCTTTCATGCCAAAACAAAGGCACAAATGGATAGACAATACTATTACAAAAATCTAGGAACTGGAGTGGACCAATTTGGAGTTCATATGCATTTTCTATGAATTATACAAATTCTATGAATTGTTTTTATATTAAAACTCATTTTCTAATTCATTTCCCTGATTTTATAACTCTCTGGACGGGGCCTCAAATACTGAAAACTGCAGGGGCTCACTGGTAAATTATCCTAGACTCAGTGAACAATGCCACCAGGACGGCAGGTTCTATTTTCTTATTCCCCGAGGACTCTTTAGCAAAGTGTACAACATGAAGGGTATCCTGGCGTTACAGTCGTTGGATTAGAAACCAACCGTCCAGATTGACTCACCACTCACGCGAACCGGTACGCGTGTAATACCCAAAACTGTAAATCAAATAAAAGGAGGTAGTTATTCCTATATAATATTCCTCCCTTATGATATCATATGTGAACGACCTTATTTAAGTGAGTACTTAAAGTAAATGACATCTAAAAATAGTTTGTGCATCATGTCGTGGTTTATTTGTTTGTGCATTCACTCATGAAGACAATGATAATAGAAAAAAACTAAAGTTGAAATGGGCATTAAACCTAATTTGGAAATTAGGATTTAGAGAAAAGAAGAAAGGATGCTATACAAAAAAAATTAATAATACTAAAGGAAATAATCATATAAATAATTAAACCTCCTTTCATACTACTAAGTTTATTTTGGATATTTAATTTGAGTATAAATTCACATCAATGATTAAATTTAAATTTGAATTTTTAAATAAAGGGAGAACAAATCAGAAAAAGAAAAAGAAAATAAAAACAGAACCAACTGGGCTCGGATAACTCATTTCAGCCCACTTTCCTTTCTTCCACTTGCGGCCCAACCACCCCAGCCCAGCTTTTTCCCTGCTCGGCCCACGACGGTTGTGTCACCGCCCAGTGGGACCCGCCGGTCAGATACCTCCTGCGCGCGCAGCCACATTCTCTTCTCACCCGCGTGGGGACCCCACCTGCCAGCCAAATGTCGCTCGCCCATCACATTGCTGCTGTCGCTGACACGCTGGGCCCGCGTGATTGGACGTTTCTCCCCCCGCGAATCTCGCTCGTGTGGCCCCGAACTCTGCAATGGCCGCACCTGCCGCCGCGTTTTCTTCTCGCCTCTGCTGACCGCAACGGATTCTGCCCCAAATCGCGCTAAGATCGGGATTTGCAACCTCCACGGACTCTGCCCTCCTGGAGCATATAGACCCACCGCCACCATCAAGTCCGACTGTGGGCGTCAAACTCGACCGAGCAACTGCCATGGAGTCCCGCTCTAGCATCTCGCCTCTTTCTGCTCTCAGACCCGATTGCCCCTTGCCATATCTATAAATCCCAACGGCGACACACCCCAAAAATTCCCTGTCCATCAAACCTCGATCCATCGCCACCCATACACGTTTCGCGGGCGCGTCATCGGTGCTGGCAACTACCGTCGTAGTCAATCTCGCTTACTCCTCGTCGCCGCGTCCTCGGGTCGTGCTCGGGAGCTTCGCCGGGTCCCACAGATGTGTTCCCTGGCCTCACCTAGGGGGGGAGTTCGGCGCTCAACTAATTGCTCGTCGGAATACTTCTGCCACCGTGGTGCCGCATCGAGACGTGGTCGGGTACTGCTGCCGCTCGAAATTAGGTATTGAGCCACCTACTATCTTTGCGTTCTCCTCCGCTTCGTGTGGATTGTTTTATGGATGGTTAGGGTCATCAGCGCGCCCGAAGGGTTGCGCGCCGGTGAACACCACCGTTGCTGCTGGGCGGCGCTGCCGTGTGTAGCTGTGGGGAGGAAGACGTATTATTAGTCGTTAGATCTTCAGTAGACGACTAGGATTAGATCCTAGGTAACGATTCGGAGCATTCAATCCTGACCATTGATTCAACAGCGGACAAATCTGATGGGACCTGGGCATGGGAAGTTGCCATCCGTGGATCTCGGATCCTACGGTGGACAGAGCGTACCAGTTCGATGTGGCTCAGGTCTAATCTAAGCGCTTGAACTAGGATCCAACGGCCTGAATCGCCCCATACCCCTTGGAAGACCCGTGTTTGCAAAAGAACCCCTAGGAAACATAGGAATCAACCTGTCGTCCACCGTGGTTGTGGACTGAGTCTATGGAATCTTGCGAGTTAGCCCTGTGCTTCTGTTTATTTAGAGCGCAGTCCAAACAGTTAATAAAACAGAGAAATCAATTTAGAAAATGGTTTTTAATACAAAATTAATTGCAGAAATTTGTTTAATGCCTAGAAAATTCATATTAAATCCTTTTCAGTTCATTCCAGTTCCTATAATTTTATAATATTATTTTTATTAAGTAGTGCCACTGTTTTGACATGAAAGTCACATTAAAAATTTATATTCTATACTAAACACATAGTCTTTAGAAATTCATAACTTAAAATGTATGACTCCGATTGTATCCATTCAAGTTGCGTTAGCCTCATATAAATATTTACTATGCAATAACAACATTTATTATACCATGTCTCATTATTTATGATTAGATCTTGATTTAACTTATGTTGGTTAGTCTCGTTAAACTACTTATCATTATAATCTACTCGAATATAATCTATGGACAATTTATAACTTATATTTAAGTTGAGATAATTAGTTATAGAATAACCTCTCATATGATTTATATTAACCAATTTATGATATAGTTTAATGTTTAAATCACATAGATCTTTTATAAAAATCATAACTCCTTAACCATAAGTCCGAATTTCGGGGTTCTCGTTCCCACGATCTCGTAGCCGCGCGTAGACCATTATTATGCAGTATGTTCTTATGTTTGGTGTGATGTTAATTTTATCTATACCATGTTTGCTTGTATTGCTACGACTAGCGCGAGGACACGTGCCATCTGAAAAGCAAGTTGGTACCTGGAAATCTCAAGTGCCAGGCAAGTTGTGCCCTTGATTCACTTTTGTTACCCAATAATGTTCTTTATAATCACTTACCATGCATAGGTTTAATTTTGATGGGACCCAATAGGTCACCCTAGATTGTTTATCTCATTACCTTGTTTGCCCCTAAATCACATGGGTAGTTTTTGCTATTGCTTTATATGGTTTTGGGATAATCATTTATTATATCCATGTTCCAGTTATTTTGTTATTCTATTTATGTTCATGTCAAGATCATTATATTATTGTTAATTGGAACATGTAGCTTAACTTGAGAAACACGTGCCACCACAAGCGAGGAATGGGACCCCTTGGCTAACTAATTAGGAAAGCTAGTGGAAGACTACCTTACCTGAAAGGGGCAAGGGCAGTAGGGGAGTTGAATGCAAGGAGGTTCTCGGGTTGGTTTTGCTGCGATGGCGGTCAGACGGGGGATTCTTGCAAGTGCTCTTCCCATAAACTGTAGCGGGTTTTCAGAAGCTAGTGGAACTTTGTAAAGGCCTCATAGTGGATCCCTAGCCATTCACCTTGGTAGTGTCTAAGGGCCTAGCTAACCCTGGCGACATGGGAAACACGACTTGTGGGTAAAGGGTACAACCTCTGCAGAGTGTAAAACTGGTATACTAGCCGAGCTCACGGTCATGAGCAGCTCAGGACTCTCCGATGATTAATTTATGGAACTTAAATTCAATTTGTCATTTGCATATGCATGAGATTATTTATTAATTTTGTTCTATTACTTTATTTAAGGTTTGGTATTTACTTACACTTAGTATCTGCTAATAAAATTTTGACCAACTAATTAAAAGCAATGCTCAGCTTTAACCTCTATTGTTGATCAGCCTTACACTTCATGAACTCCCACCTTTGGCGAGTTCATGTCACATTATTCCCTACAACTTGTTGAGCTATGATCATGTGTGAGCTCACCCTTGCTGTCTCACACCCCCCACAGGTCAAGAACAGGTTCCACTGGAGGAGGCGCATGGTGGATGTGCGTTGTGATCGTGTGAGTTCTAGGTCGTCGTCTCCCAGTTGACTTTCTGGCACCAAGGATGGATTTTAGA